>CM060442.1:188333349-190733349 GCA_030545235.1 Helianthus tuberosus
ATGAAAACAATAACGAACTTATCCAAGTAAGGTTTGCACACTCGGTTCATAAGATCTATGAAGACCGCAGGTGCGTTCGTCAACCCAAAAGGCATGACCAGAAACTCGTAGTGCCCGTAACGAGTTCTGAATGCTGTCTTGGAGATGTCCTCATCTTGGACCCTCAGTTAATGATAGCCCGATCTCAGGTCAATCTTAGAGTAGAAGCTTGACCCTTGCAGCTGGTCGAACAGGTCATCAATACGCGGGAGAGGATAACGATTCTTCACGGTCACCTTGTTGAGTTCGCGGTAGTCAATACACATTCGGAAGGTACCGTCTTTCTTCTTCACAAACAATACTGGTGCTCCACAGGGCGAAGAGCTAGGACGAATGAAACCCTTGTCCAAGAGCTCTTGTAATTGTGCGGACAGTTCTTCTAGTTCTGACGGAGCTAAACGATAAGGTGCACGACCTATTGGTGCTGCTCCAGGAGCTAGCTCGATTTGAAATTCGACTTGACGATGAGGCGGCAGACCGGGTAATTCCTCAGGAAATACCTCAGGGAAGTCACGTACGATCGGAATATCTTCTATTTTCTTCTCTTTCTTTGAGGTGTCAGTAACGAGGGCTAGAATAGCTGTGTGGCCCTTTCGTAAGCACTTCTGGGCCTTAAGGAAATAGATGATGCCCACTACAGCACCACTCTTGTCGCCACAAATCACGAGAGGTTCTTCGCCAGAACGAGGGATGCGGACAATTTTCTCCTTGCAAAGAATCTTCGCTTGATGTTGAGATAACCAATCCATCCCAACGACGACGTCGAAACTACCAAGAACGATGGGGATAAGATCGATAGAGAAGGTCTGACCAGCTAGAACGAGATTACAACCCTTAACTATATGTGTGGCCTCAAGACTTTTACCGTTTGCTAGTTCTACAATGTGCTTGGTGTTCAAGAGAGTTGGTGTACGCTTAAGCATCTGACTAACTTTTAAGGACACGTAACTAGTATCGGCACCCAAATCAAATAGTACTGAAACAAAGAAATCATCCAGTAGAAACTTACCCATCACAACGTTGGAATCATTCCTCGCATCACCCTGACCATTCACGAAAGCACGTCCCCTGGAACCATTGCCATCATTGTTACCCGCATTGTTGTTTCCATTCCCTTGATTGTTATTGTTCTGATTCTAGTTCAGTTGGGGGCAGTTCCTCTTGAAGTGGCCTTTAGGACCACACTGAAAAAACCCTTTATTATTACCCTGTTGTTGCTGCTGTTAGTTCTGTGGAGCTTGTGGCTGCTGTTGACGATTCTGATTCGTAGGATATGGGCTCCTACAATCCTTGGCTGCGTGACCAAGCTTGTTACATCTATGACAACGATCCTTGTTGCACGGCCCGCTGTGGTGCAAGTTACATCAATTGCACTTAGGGTGATTTCCCTTGTACCCACTCTGACCCTGATTCCCAGAAGACTACTGACTGGGGCTCTTGTAGTCGTCAGTCCTCCGCTGCTGAGACTGAACAGAAGTAGAACCCTTGCTTGAATTTCCATCCCATTTGCGCTTATTGTCGCTAGGAGCATCTGAAGTAGTGGTAGCACTAATACGCTTAGGCAGCTTGTTCTGCTCAACTGCCTGATCAGTGAGACGGTGGGACAGTCGTATAACTTGCTGGATCGTAGGAAGGTTAGCTGAAGTTACCATGCTCTGAATCTCTGGAACTAAACCCTTGAGGTACAGCTCGATACGTTTGACAGGAGGATCCACCATAGTAGGACACAAGGCAGCTAGTTCGTTCGATCTCTTCGTATACGCCTCGATTTCAGACCCCGTCATCTTCAAGTTGTAAAAATCCACCTCTAGCTTGTGAATGTCGTCGCGAAGACAGTACTCCTCTTTGATCAGCTCTTTGAAGTCATTCCATGGGGTGGCATTAGCAGCCACCAACCCCAGTATCTGAACCTATGCATTCCACCAAGTTAACGCACCGCCTTCAAGTGTTCCAGTAGCAAATTTCACCCTCCGCGCTACCGGGCATTCACACATCTCAAAAACGAATTCGATCTTCTCGAACCAGTGTAGAAGACCTACAGCTCCTTCTGTGCCGTTAAAGGTACTGGGTCGGCAATCCATGAAAGTTTTGAACGTACACACAGGAGGCTGAGCAGGTTGACCTGTCGCATGAGCAAGAAAGGACAAAGTTAAGCACGAGAGTATGATCACAAAAGTAGGATTCAAACATCCTAGGGTAGGTCGGAATGGCAGGTGATACCTCCTGCTTGGGCTGCTGCGAGTGCCTCAGCAACTCGTTCATTGATTAGAGCCGTCAGCTTGGCTTGAGTCAAGTTGAGACGTTCACTCATGATATTCACATTGAAGCAAACATAAGTGAGAAAGGGGTCGCAAAAAATGCGTAAGTATGGAAAGACAGAAGAGAGTAAGCACACAGGGTTTCAATCAGTTGCTACGTTAACCAAGCATACCATGAACAATGTACTATGTAAACTAACAAGCAGGCAATATAAATATGAACCATATCACCTATAGTGTTGGGTCTTGCACGTGGAGCGAAGCGTCGTTGTGGATCGTTGAGCACTGTACAGGCTATATTCTAGTTTTATCAAAAAGCTTTTCCCTTTTTAAAACCGAGTTCACTATAACCAATGGCTCTGATACTAATCTGTCACACCCCCAAAATCCACAAGTGGAGTATCACCGCAGGAGGCGTGACATGACCAGGATCAAGCCACCAATCATATTGAACAATGTAATTAAATAAATAAAAGTCCAACCACACAATATAATTGGTGTCCATAACAAATCAATCAAGTTCAAGTTATCAGCGGAAGCATAAAGTTTGAAAACCAAAACATAGTTTAAATGTTCAAATGTTTAACATGGAACTTAACAGTCCATGTCCCACAACGACCTCTCCTTCTCGTGCAAGCTCCATCTAAGCACCTAACGACCTGCAAGGCAATTAACAACGAGTAAACAACAAAGTTGAGCGAGTTCACAGTTGGTTGTCCAATTTAATGTTGTTCCAAAAACCATAAGTTGTTTCGAAAACCACGTGTTATCCAATTCCTTGTTTCCCAAAGCATAACCTGTGGGGGCTACCCCATGTTAACCACTAGACTGTTACCATATCGACAACTGACTGGAGTCATGTTTATGTGCCCTACGTCAATGTCTATCATCATTGACTAAGTGCCCAGATCCATTAGTTCACTCCCGTCCTCTGCAGCACGGTGTGAGGCTTGTCAAACCTAAATAGCGCTATCTAACTAATGACCCGCTCGCCATTGGCCCGGCGATTAAGTCGATATAAAAATGAGTGACTTCATGATAGAGTTTTGTCTAGCAAGTTATATGTTGTCATCCTCCCTATGGAGGATGGAGGTACGTAATCTACCCAAGGAGAATACGTAGGTTTAAATGTTGTCATCCTTCCCATGGAGGATGGAGGTACATATTCTACCCAAGGAGAATATTCAGGTTTCCATATAGTTCCTTTACCCATTCCCAAACCACCGGGAATCCCATGCCTTGTAGAAAGTGTGAACTCACATTGGTTTGCTCGGTTTGTTAAGTTACTTGTTCTCAGTTAATCAATCAAGCCTATGATATTCATGTATACGCAATCGGTTTCACATTCGCAAGGTTCACGTATAAATACAAATCACAGTGAGTATTCAATCAGTGATCACCAAATAACACATAGCAGTTACACAACTTGTTCACAGTTCAGATGTATGTTTCATATTGGTGCTTAACAGTTAAGTGTGTTATGCGTAAGAACCAAATCATGTCCCCTTGATCATAATTAATTATTGTTAACAGTGGCTACCATGGTTTTATCATCATAATAATTCCATGTTATACGTGCATCATATATAAACTTCGAAACCTACTGTCCATGCAACAACTTCCCTGGCGAAACTCCCTATATGACGAAACACCATAGGTTTCGTCAAATTGACATGTGACGAAACTCTCACATGTTTCGTCTAGGATGTGAGTGACGAAACTCTCCCCTGTTTCGTCTAAGATGTGAGTGACGAAACTCTCACGTGTTTCGTCTAAGCGCTAACAGTTTCATCCAACCCTAATCATGTTACAGTTCCGTTCATAATAATACGATCAATGTGAAATCATTTCTTAATCATTTCAAATCATCAATTATATCACACAATTATCATCGAACCAGTGATCGTACCCTAATAATGTGAAACTCTTTGATCATCAACATACAACAAGATCATCGCTAGTAATATCAAGTTTCAGAACTTCGTATCAGATTATTTCATGTATGACTAGATTACTGTTTTTAACATGCACCCTAGATGATTACTATACCTATATCATCAATAGGATACTCCAACAGTTTATATACATAATCATGATAGACATCAACAATAAGCAATCAACAGTTTATATAACACCTAGACAAACAATACATATTAGAACAAGCGTTGTCGCACTCACCGGAGAATCGAAGGTTTGACAATACTCGAATCGGTGGGAGGGGAAGGCTTTGTGTGAGTGAAAGGCTGCCGTCGGTGCTAGAGAGAAGGAAGGAGATACTAGGTTTCGCTAAATAAAACTCCGTGTAATATACGTAGATACATATACGAATCGTGATTGGGCCTTGTTTGGGCCATGAGCCCATCTCGGCGACGACGAAACATAAGTGGAGCGACGAAACTTCACAAGTTTCGTCGAGTGGAGGTGATAGTGCAACAGTGGTGTTTCGTCGAGCAGTATGGATGGCGAAACTACCATGTTTCGTCGATTGTAGGGTTATAATCCCAAACAGTTAATAAATTTTTATCACTCACCAAACAATAACACAATATCTCAAACATATAACAAACATGCACAATTACAAAGCAAACAGGATATGCAGACACAGTTGTGAAACAAATAACGTGTCGAGGAAGGACCTTGAAAACTCGAGTTGTCACATCCCTATAAACGAAAATCCTACTATATGTTGTAGGCATACCCATCACTCCAAATCTAGCTCTAATGGAGGTCATGATATTCGTATCAAAACTCCATCCACCAAACGAAAGAAAACCACAACCTATGGTTACTCCTATAAGGAATTCTACTCTAACAAATCCTCCAAGGACAAAGGAACGAAACCAGAAACCACGCAGCCTACCTGCAACAATAACAAGAAGCACGCAAGAAAACGCCATCCTAATAAGACACTCCGTTGTAACTACTGCAAAAAGGCTGGGCATACAGAGGAAGAATGTAGAAGAAGAAGGGAAACCAATGTATGTTATAAATGTGGAGATCCAGGCCACTTCCTTCTCTACTACCCAACATTATCTAAGGCACCCGACAACGAGGACAGAAACCCAGATGAAGCTAAGGAGAACGCATAAATATCGGAAACCACAGTAATAAGCACCCTTACGTTTTGTCTGTACTAAAGTATTAAGTTGACTTTTAATCTCGATCAAAGTTTTATAATAAGAAGTCTTTATTTCTATGTTATAAAGAAAAACACTCATTTGTCTCATCTCTTGACAAATTCATATGCTGCTCGTGCATTGCTTGTTATGCATATGAATTCACTTCAAAAGATCATTTAACATTTCGTTACCTTCGTTCTGATAATCTATATGATTATATAATGTTGACTTTTGATAATCAAGCCAACAAATTTCTTGGAAAACTCCTTGCCAGATTTTTATTAAAATCATTTCTTGTCAATACATATATCCATTATTTGAAATATATCCACACCAAGCTCAAATTGTTTTTACTGGTTCCTATACATTCGATTCAAAATCCCATATGATGAAATGAGATCATCATATTCAAGGTAATACTCATTGTTCGAATCATAATAAACTTGTTTAAAGTCTTCAATTTCGATGTTAAAAACACGACACGGTTTTCATGGATCTGATGAATCGCGTGTGTAAACCTTTTCTCGACAGTTTCGTCATCGTGTTCATCGATGATATCCTGGTCTATTCCAAGTCGAAAACCGAACACGCGCAACATCTCAGTTTGGTTCTCGAGTTACTCCAGGGAAACCGTCTCTATGCTAAGTTCTCCAAGTGTGAATTCTGGCTGAAGGAGGTCCAATTCTTGGGTCACATTGTCAATAGTCAAGGTATTCACGTCGACCCCGTGAAGATTGAAGCTGTCAAGAGTTGGTTTACACCTAAGAACCCGTCTGAAGTCCGTTCTTTTCTCGGATTAGCGGGCTATTATCGCCGATTCATCGAAGGGTTCTCAAAAATCGCCGTGCCGCTTACTTCCCTCACACAGAAAGACAAGCCTTTTGTTTGGGGAACTGGACAAGAGACTGCTTTTCAAACCCTCAAGTATATGCTTTGTAATTCTCCCGTCCTCACTCTACCAGACGGAAACGATGACTTTATAGTCTATTGCGATGCCTCGAACCTTGGCCTCGGTTGTGTCCTAATGCAACGAGACAAGGTTATCGCTTACGCGTCTCGTCAGCTCAAGATCCACGAGAAGAACTATACAACCCACGACCTCGAGCTAGGCGCAGTTGTTTTTGCGTTAAAGATTTGGCGACACTACCTTTATGGTACTAAGTGTACGATCTTCACCGATCATAGGAGTCTACAACATATCATTGACCAAAATGAACTAAATATGCGTTAACGCCGGTGGGTAGAACTTCTCAACGATTACGACTGTGAGATTCGTTATCATCCTGGCAAAGCTAATGTCATTGCCGACGCCCTCAGCAGGCGAAGCTATTTGCACAGCGCCCGTAATGTCCAAGCCCAATTTGATCTCGAAACCCTTATCCGCAAAGCCCAACATGCTTGTTTTACCGAACGCACTTTGAAGAAGGAAATGATTCTCAACGATGGAGCCCAGCTAGTGAAAAAATCCAACGGGATATTCCATTATCTGGACCGAATTTGGATCCCTAAACGGACCGATTTACGACAGATTTTGATGGATGAATCCCACAAGTCTCGGTATTCTATTCATCCCGGTGCCGACAAAATGTACCAGGACCTTCGCTACAAGTACTGGTGGCCGGGCATGAAAAGAGATATCGCTCTCTATGTTTCGAAGTGCCTGACTTGCTCAAAAGTCAAGGCCGAGCATCAAAGACCCTCTGGCTTACTCGTGCAACCCGAGATCCCTATGTAGAAGTGGGAGAGTATAGCCATGGACTTCATAACGAAACTTCCGCGCACGCCATCAGGTCACGACAGCATCTGGGTAGTTGTTGACCGTTTGACTAAATCCGCTCACTTTTTGCCGATACGAGAAGACTATAAGGTGGAACGATTAGCCCGAATCTACACCCATGAGGTTATCTGTCGACATGGGACACCTCGTGACATCATCTCTGATCGCGATGGTCGGTTTACCTCGCGTCTTTGGGAAACTTTTCAATCTGCTCTCGGTACTACGCTTAATCTAAGTACCGCTTTCCATCCCCAAACCGACGGTCAGACTGAAAGAATGATTCGTACCCTTGAAGACATGCTTTGTTCGTGTGTCGTAGACTTCGGTGGTAATTGGGATGCATACTTACCTTTAGTTGAATTCTCGTACAATAACAGTTATCATTCCAGCATTCAAATGGCACCATTTGAGGCTTTGTATAGAAGAAGATGTCGATCGCCTATTGTGTGGCACGAGATCGGGCCCTCGCAATTAACTGGTCCTGAGCTATTGCAAGAAACGACAGACAAAATCCTCCAGATTCGAGAAAATCTACTAAAAGCTCGGAGTCGTCAGAAAAGTTATGCCGATAGACGACGCAAGCCCCTTGAATTTGACGTTGGCGACCATGTACTCCTAAAGGTATCACCTTGGAAGGGTGTGGTCAGATTCGACAAAAAGGAAAGCTCGCGCCTCGATATGTGGGACCCTTTAAGATTCTAGAAAGGATCGGCAAAGTGGCTTACAGACTCGAACTACATGAGGAACTTAGCAATGTCCACCCGACTTTCCACGTTTCGAACCTCAAAAAGTGTCTGGCTGAGCATGATTTGCACGTGCCCCTTGACGATCTTCAAGTGAACGAAACATTACACTTCGTGGAAAAGCCTGTCGAGATCATGGACCGACAAACCAAGCAGCTCAGGCGCTCACGCATTCCCATTGTGAAGGTTCGCTGGGAAGGCAAACGAGGCGCAGAGTTCACTTGGGAGCTCGAAAGTGACATGAAGGCGAAGTACTCGCAGTTGTTTGTTACGGCTTCGGCCTAATTTCGGGACGAAATTCCCTTAAGAAGGGGAGGCTGTAACACCCCGTGTCCCAGAAGTCAAAGTCAAGGTCAAAGTCAACGACCGATCACGCGACTTGACTTGTAATGAGCTTCTTTTATGTGAATTATTTAGTTGTATTATGCGGAGTACTATTCAATAATCGCAGTAATCGACGTGTGTTTATCTCTATTAATCGCCTTACGACTGTGAACAATAGGAAGTAACAATGCGATAAAATTAACTAAATGTTAATCAATCTAATGCTAATCGAATCGACATCGAATCGCAATACGAATCGCAACTCGAATTATGCGTTCTGGATATTGTTTCACGTGTGTGTGCTATTTATGTGTACTTGTGCATGTTTATTTATGTTTTGTGGTGATTAATCGAAACCCAATCGCAACTCTATCGATATCGCAACTCAATCGAATCGCAATCTAATCGAACCCGGTAAACGCAAGTTATATATAGTGATTGTATGTTAGATATAGTGGCTAGGATTAAAAGTAAATACTATCGCATCGCTCACTCGACTCGAATCGAATCGCAACGCTCAACATGCGAAACGAACACGAAATCCAACCCACCAAAGCCCACTCGATCGGATGGCCACCCGATCGGGTAGCCACCCGATCGGACTGTCATTCGATCGGTACCCCGCTCGACCCATTATGCTTTTTGCCATTTTGGGAAACCCTATAAATACCCCACCTGTCAACATCATTTGTGTCACAACACTCATCCGATCCAGTCGCTCAAGAACTCCTTTATCCCGATTTCTCTCAATTCTTGTAAGTTTCTTCCTAGATCCTTGTACTTCTATGTTCTACACTTGATTCTACACCTTTTTCACCGAACAATCTTCACTTTTAACCGTGAAATCACTAGATTTGAGGTGTTTTAGGGTGATGTCAGCATGAAGTTCTTATGAACTTCAATGTTTGGCTTCATTCCATCAAGAACAACTTGAATCTGAACGATTTCCAAATAATTTATCAATGTTTTCACATAAATCTAAGTGTTTTGAGATAAAAAAAAAAGGATTGAAAGATGATTTATTCTATTTCTTTCAACTCTTTTACACTCAATGCACTCAACACCGATAGAACCGGACATTGTTCTGACCTTCTACTCATTCTTAGTGATGTGTCGGCTCAAGATCTGAGCTCTATCAACGAGACAATTGATTTCGGGTTGAACATGAACAAACCACCAAGGAACAGTTGGCTGATCGTTGGGGTGATTCCCGTCCGATCGGACAGCTGGGATTTGATGAAGTTCTAGTTGTTTAAACTTATGTCGTATCGTCTCGATCAACCGTAAACTTTCAAACTTAACATATTCCAAAAACGAACCAGGCACCCGAACGGATTGCCGTCCGATTGGATTGCTATCCGACCGAACGACAAACCAGTAGGATGACCTATGGTTTCCACACTTAAACAATTTTCAACATGTTTAATGCACAAGATTGCCACCCGATCGGATTGCTATCCGGTCGAGTGACTGTCCTGCTGTGAACTTGTTCTCACACTAAGAAGCCTCGCCAATCGGATCACCGTCCGATCGAACGACCGTTCGACCGACCGACCTAAAGGGTAGAGATACTTCTCTATTTTCAAAATACTACAACGAAAACTTCAAAAGTCAAACCATCATACACAAACACATCCATGCCAACAGATGTCAGTCCGACCGAGTGGCCATCTGAACGGATGACCACCCGAACGGATTAACATCCGAACGAATGACTGACTGGCCGGATTGCCATCTGACCGGATCACCATTCTACACTTGGTATTTTTCTCGTTTTACGCACCGCTCTTCGCTTATGCTATCGTTAACTATTCAGGCTAATGTCGCTATAAGCGCTCCCTTCAATCCATCATCGCTGTGAGTATACTCGATCCCTTTTTGCTTTACGCACTTTTGGGTGTTACATACGTTGCGAATATTCAAATCACATCGAACACACTACGATATACTATTTAACGCTAACCGCTACTGCATGTTATACGTGACTCGATGAATGCTTATTGGTTATGTTTACACATAGATTGCTGTCTACCTGCCTTAGCAACGATAGTACTATAGTTTGGACTCAGCACCTATTCGCAGGGGTTGTTAAGGACCATTACTCGCATGTTCCCAGTGGTGAACATGTGTTACGAACTGCCTTACGCAGTCAACCCGCAATCAACCCGCAGTCATTGGTATTGATAGGATCTTTGTCGATAACTAATGGCTTCACATTACACATTGTACGTGCTGCGTAATCAATTTTTGAACTCTACTATGCTATTACTAAACTTGTATGCTCACCTTTACACTATGTGTATTGACTTTTACTTTAACGTATGTGACAGGTATTTAATATGCTAGGACGCTTGGCCTGCTGTGATGAAATTGAGGCTAGGAAAGAGTCCTAGAAACAAACTAATAATATTTGTACATTATTTCAAGGGTTTATTAAACCACTGTTTCGCACGTTATATCTGAAATTCAAGCCATTTTATCCGTGAAAACTTGTTAAATTTTGAAAAGAATGTGTAGAAATCAGAAATTGCAGCTGAAATGGTAAGAACTCTTCCTCCTGAGCTCTGATACCACTTGTAGGATCGTTTTCACGACCAAAATGAGTCGTTCAGAAGAGTTCTAGTCAATACGAGTGGCGGAAACAAACGTATCGAAGTCGTTTCAGCTGAAATACACAGAAAATCACTTTAAACTGTCTCTGTATTGATATCAGATCGTTTTACAATGCTGGAGACACTTCGGCAGCACTTCGTTGCCGGAAACCAAACTTTCTAACTCTCTCACAAACGAAATGACCAGACACATATATATAGACAATCCATTTCGCACGAATCATTTTCACACGAAATGGCATTTCGTGCGAAATGATCAAACTTCATTTCGTGCGAAATGACAAGAATTCATTTCGTACGAAATGGATAAATCCATTTCGTGAGAAATGGCCTATCACACATATTTCACACTTTTCTCGTATTTCGTGCCCTGATCTTTCTAATCTATTACAAGACTCGATACAAGACGAAGTCGACAGACATATGCACCAACAGACTCCCCCTTGGATGTCGACGAGTCTTCGATGACGAGTCTTCAGAACATCTTCAGTCTTGATCAGTCTTTGAACTCTCTCCAAAGTATTCTCCATTGTAAGCATCCTCAATCTTCTCTTCTCTCTCTTTTTTTTCTTCCAGAATCGCAATCTGACTCTAATTACTTTCACAGGTACTGGAACGTCTCCTGGCTCACCGTAGCAACAGGATCAGAAACCTGGCTTTTCCGTCTTCAGACTCCCCCTCTCAATTAGCTGGGATCGTAGTCTGGAATTCTCTGTTTACAGGCTTTAGATCGAAACCTGGTTCTAATCAGCATAGGACTCGAACCTGGCTAACCTGCACGTCCTCTACCCAAAAGTAAGTTTCTCAATTTTTCAAAAGTTTAACAAATTTAGAAACTACTGCTTGGTAGATATCACATCAACATTGATTTTACAATTTCAATCTCTCCTGACCACTTGTAAAAGTATCATTTTTCATTTTAAATCACAACTTCTCCCAACCCTGTTGTTCATCATGTTTAGCACCCGGAATTTTGAAAATCAGCTTTTCATCATCAGTTGTCGAAAATCTTTTTGACTTTTCAAAATTTTTATGCTAAAACACACTAGTAGGAAAAATATTGAAATGTAGTAAAGAAATATTTACAAACAATATTTTTGCGAGTTTGTGTAAGAGGATCATATCAGTTTTTGACAAGTCACAAGTACCGTTGAGCTTAGTTACACATTAAGAATTAAACAGTTCACTTAGATTGTCGATATACTGATCCACTTAAATTCTCACACAAATTTCAACTGATTCAGGATACGAATTAGGTGAATTAAGAACTTGAACTTATTCATGTGTCCCACATCTTGAATATACTACCGTATCCAGATCCCAATATTTAGTCTTACAGGTGAGTATACCACAGATGATATCTGAAAGGGGTTAAATGCGAGACCATGAGAGCTCAGGCTATTGCTTCCGCAAAATCAGAGAGATGATGGTTCGACTTTAGGTGTGTCCCCTTTAGAGGATCTTTTCTTCAACAGCACATGATTAGCATTTTTCAATGTTTCATCATTTTTATGCTGAGGGGGATGCTAATATTTCAAGCAAGCGGAAAGTATTATACAGGGACTAGGCTATTGCTCCCGCAAAATCAGAAGTCCCGGGATAATACCCCAGATATCACTGAGTATAAAGACCTAGTATTTCAGAAAGAGGGGTCTTTCAAACGAGATTTCAGGGGTTACCTATATATCCAAGTAGTGTTCCCCATGAAACAAGCAAGTTTGAATTTATGTTTATATCCCGAAAAAGTCTACTAAATGTGTAAAAACCTATCGGCATATCATCAGTGAGACCGTTTAATGCTATTTAATCATTACATTTCTTTAGCATACCGTAACTGTCTACTGATGTACTATCATTTCCTCTTTTTCACAACAAAACTCATTTTTAAAATTTTTAATGTTTTTGTCATTTTCAAATTTTCTATTTTTTTAAAAATTTTTACTCCCCCTAAAATCAAAATATGTTTCAATTTTGATTTTCTGGGAAAATTTGAAAACAAACTGTACAAATAAAGTGACAAACTGATATCGAAATGCTTCAAATCGCCATCCACTTGGCATAAACAATCAGAACTCCCCCTGACAACAAACTATTTTCCTATTATGATTTCAAAACACTTAAGTTTGTTTTAATCAAAATGGTTTTTCCGAAAAATTTGATTTGTTGATATTACTGTAAAATCGGGGTTTCATCACATTGTTTTTCATCCACTTGCATGAGGGTTACATCAAGTTCAACTTAATGACCTTGATTAACCACTTGTAGGTTCTCTTAGTCAACTATACCACATGTAGGTCGAAATATCACAGATGTGAATTTCTAAAAAAAAATGCCGATTCCTGCTCCACGATTACCAACTTGGGAGCTCCGGCAAGTCCATATTTTTAGTCATGATAGGTTCTATCCCAGTTACTGACCTGGGATGAACCATCTTCATCTGGTTTCTTTGTTTTCTTTTCATAAAACTCTTTAACCCCTTTGACTTTTCTGTCAATCATTTTCTCAAAAATATGTTTCACTTTGGGGTTAAAGGCTTTTTCAACATCAAATTCCTTCTTTTCAGAAAAGAATTGATTTGAAATCTCAACTTTTCCAATTTTTTGCTTAAAATTTCCAGCCCGCAGTGGTGGAAAGTTTGCATCATCCACAGGCGGAACTGACTTTTCAACTTTTGGTTCAACTTGTAGCTCATCTGACTTTGTGGAATCAGATTCATCGCCAGAATTGTTTCCTGAATTCTTAACAACCCATTTTTGGTTGTTCAGATTTACTTTTCTTTTCAAACCACTCTTTGAACATTCACCAACCTCAAATGTTGAATTTTCAAAAACTTTAAATTTTTCGGTTGGTGGCTTGGTTTTCTCAACAAGTTTTTCTTTCAGTTTAGAGACTCCCTGTTTTGTTTGGTTTGTCTGTGAACAATTTCTAGCAATGTGAGGTTCTTGTCTCCTTTTTCTTCTGAACATCTTCATTTTCCATTCCTTCTTGCTTCTTTGCAAGGAATTATTTGTTCGTCTGCTTCCAGAATGAACTCTTTTCTTCTATTACTGAGCTTGTTCCTGAAACAAATACAGTTTTTGGTTTATAAGTTTTCTCATTTTCATGATTTTCTGATGGAATAAAACCAAGACCTTTCTTTTTGAAATTACCGTTATGGTTTGGTTTCTTTCGATAACCCGAACCAGAACTGTAACCTTTTTTCTTGTTTAACCTTTGTTGAACTCTTGAGGTGTAAGGATTCGGTTTTTTAGCAAAATTTACATCTTTTATTTCAGAAATATTGATTTTGTTAGTTTGAAAACCTTTTTGATCATTTCAGTTTTAACACCTCTTTTTGGAAATTCTTCATCAGAATATAATTTGTCAGAATCATTCAAAGTATATACCACTTTGAATGTTTCATCATTCAAATTATTTTGTGATAACAAAAATACTTTATTATAAACCCATTTTCCCTTTTTGACTATTGAACTAGACGTGTCGAACTCAGACTTTGACTCCGGTTTTGACTTTAACTCCTCAGTTTCATCTTTATCCAACACTTGATCGACCACTTTCTTTATTAACTCGGACTCATGATCAGTGTCGGATGATGTGAAAGTGACATCAATACTGTCTAGAAAATTATCTGAAGGCTCAAATTCCCACTGTAAGTTGGTTGCCTTTTTTACTCTTTCTGAATTAGCATTTCGTGGAGAATATGCATTTTCAAACGGAGGTGGACACTTGTTATAACTGGCACTTTGTTTCTTACCAGAATTTTTCACTTCAGTATACTCTTTTGTTTCGAACTTCTTCTCTTCAGATGTTTCTTCTTCAAATGTCTTCATACCTGCCACAATAGGATAAATCTTGTCAATTACATAAGAAGAACATGAGTAACTTTTTAACAATTTGTTTACTCTCTCAGTTTCAATTCTTTGAGTTTCCAATTTCTGTTCAAGCTCAATAATTAATCATTTCTTGCTTTATCATGTATGCTCCATTGAGTGTCTTTATGGCTGTAGCTTGTTCACAGCTTGACTGATTGTATTGATTCATTGCTTTGTTTAAGACATCATACGATTCTTTCAATCTGTTCATGTTGTGAATCAACTCATTGTTTTGCTTTTTCATAGTCTCACAGTTTTCACAACTCTCAGACACTTTTTCTGCAACAGCTTCTTTTTTAATCTCAAATGCTGGAATTTCTATCTGTTTTATCACTCGAACCTCTTCTTCATCATTCTTATCATTCTTGGCTCCAGAGTTTAAATGCTTTCTTATTTTTTCTACCCAATAATCATCAGTAGTATATTTTCACCATTATCTTTAACAATTTGAGCAACAAAAGCTTTATGATCTGATGTTCTGTTAGGATCATAATCGTCCCAACTGAAATCTTTTGGAAGCCTTTCGTCATCTTGATCTGTCAAACATGCTTTACTGTCGGCTGAAATATATTTATCCCAACTGAAACTTTTTGATGAATTTCCATCATCTTGATTAACAAGATACGCTTTCTTTGAATCTTCGATCTCTTTCCTAGCATGTGCAGTTTGTGGTTGTTGTTGATACGGCTGTTGAGCAAATTGATCGTAAATCGCTTTCCGATAATAATCATTGTTGTTGAAAGGATTTTGAGCTCCACTTGCTTCGTGGTTTGTGCATTCTCGTTTGAAATGTCCTTTTTCCCTGCAACAAAAACAAGTAACTTTAGATTTATCAAATCCTAAAGTAGAAACATTTGCATCACGAAAATCATCTCTTCCCGTAATTTGTTTAAACTTTTCAGCTCTTCTCAACACGCTCGCCAAACACCACTTTATATCCATCAACTCCATCTCCTCAGCATCAACCTGATCGTAATCCTCTTTTGTCAACATTGGATTTCCGATCCTTCCAGCAACTAAACTCCCATATGATTCTAACACAGTCACCAACAGAGACATATGACTTTTGGCTACTTCTTCAGAATAATTTTGGTTATTCTCAAGATTTAGAGCTATGTTGCATTGAAGTACTTTGCCACTCTTTGTTGCTGAAAAATTTGGATCAAACGATGGATATGAAGAAAATCCCATTTTACTACTTGATCCTTGAGATGAATTTTCAGAAGAACTTTTTGCATTGAACGCAGTTTCAATCTTTGGTGCAATGTTAGTCTTATCACTAACACCACCTTTGTAATACAAACCAATGTCTTGTTCTCCATCATAGTTCTTCATTCTTGCTATCTTTCGTTGTTCCATCTCTTGAGCTTCAAGTTGTTTAATAAACTCACTCAGCGTTAGCTTGTCAAAACCTGGTTTATTTTTCAACATCATAAGATACGTGCCCCAAACATCATGTGGCAACGCATCAGCCAATTTTTCAATCAATTCATCTGTATCTTTATTGATGTTCAATCTGTTCATATTCTTCACCAAATTGCAATATCTTTCAATAATCTGCTTGGTGTTTTCAGTTCCTAATCCACGGAATAGATCAAATTCTTTCTTCAAAAGTGACTTTTTGTTCTTGATCATCTCGTGACTACCAAGAAATTTTGATTCTAATTCTTCCCATATCGAATGTGCACTTCCGTTGTGTTGAAGTAAAATCAAGATGTCTTCTTTAATAGCTTGCTGCAAGAGGCTAACCATCATTTTTTCATCTTTGTATTTCTTTTTCTCCTCAACACTCAAATTTCTAATTTCAATTTTCACTCCATCATCCTTAACCGGTCTACTATATTGAGATTCAGTATGTTCCCAAGCATCTAAGTGATATGCTTGAACCCAATTTTCAAAACGTTCGGCCCATCCACTGTATTCCTCGATACTCATGAGCTTAGGCGGTTTTTGTGTTGCCCCTGTTTCATTTTCTAGCATCGTACTATGAGTAATAGTCATCGGACTAGCAAAGGCATTATAAAACTCGTTTTCCATGATTCGGTTTTTCAAAATATCACAAACTTTGTCTATCAAATGAAATGGTTCAAACAAAATGAACAATCTCACACGGAATGACACCTTTAAACGGAATGATCACCTTTCAAGCGAAATGAGCTTTTTCACACGAAATGAAGTTCACACGGAATGAACTTTGAAATGAAATGAACCTTTGATGCGAAATGGCACTTTCATGCGATGTGAGATACCATGTCGTACGAAATGAAATCTGTTTCAAACGAAATGGCTCTGGTGCGAAATGAAATCTGATTTCGTGCGAAATGAAAGCAAGCTTCGCGTGAAATGAATGCAATGTTCAAACGAAAAGATATCAATTTTGTGTGAAATGAATCTTTCGGACAGTTTTTCACCAAATTGATCACGTTTTACTTCGAATTAAGATCTGATTCTTTCAAGGGTTTATTAAACCACTGTTTCGCACGTTATATGTGAAATTCAAGCCATTTTGTCCGTGAAAACTTGTTAAATCTTGAAAAGAAGGTGTAGAAATCAGAAATTGCAGCTGAAATGGTAAGAACTCTTCCTCCTGAGCTCTGATACCACTTGTAGGATCGTTTTCACGACCAAAATGAGTCGTTCAGAAGAGTTCTAGTCAATACGAGTGGCAGAAACAAACGTATCGAAGTCGTTTCAGCTGAAATACACAGAAAATCACTTTAAACTGTCTCTGTATTGATATCAGATCGTTTTACAATGCTGGAGACACTTCGGCAGCACTTCGTTGCCGGAAACCAAACTTTCTAACTCTCTCACAAACGAAATGACCAGACACATATATATAGACAATCCATTTCGCACGAATCATTTTCACACGTTTCGTGCGAAATGATCAAACTTCATTTCGTGGGAAATGACAATAATTCATTTCGTACAAAATGGATAAATCCATTTCTTGCGAAATGGCCTATCACACATATTTCACACTTTTCTCGTATTTCGTGCCCTGATCTTTCTAATCTATTACAAGACTCGATACAAGACGAAGTCGACAGACATATGCACCAACAGAAAGTGTTGCATGTGATTTTCTTTTCGAGTGTCAGAATCATTAATATCATACAATCAGTCCATGTGATGCCCTTGAATAGATAAATTCATGTTCACCAGCCCAATGAAATCCAGTTTGTGACTTAAGAATTGCATGTGAGTTCATTTTAGGATTGTTGGCCATTAATTTGTTTGTCAGCACATTAGTATTTGCGGCCCAATAGAATCAAATAGTCATTTAGAGTTGTCGGCTTTGGTGGAGTTTTTGGCCCAATCTATTTGAATTGATATCAAAGTCCAAATTTGATCGGCCCAAGACACTTAAAACCTATCTACGTGAATAGATTGTTCGGCCCAATGGATTTTAAAAGGTGATTGTCAGCTTTGTCACGTGAATATCTCGGCCCATGTGATTTTATAATTGTTCAATGTTTTAAGTCGGCATGTGTTTTGATTGAAAATCATCACACATTTTGATAAGTGTTTCCAGATCGCTCCAAAATCAGATTGTTTGTGGATTCCATTTAATTGATTTTCAGATCGCACAGGGTGGTTTCCAGTTTGCATGTTTTGGTTAACGTTCAGTTCGCACAAGTTTAAGTGTATAGCTTCAGTTCGCACGAGTTGGAATTGTGTCTAGATTGTTTGAAAGCTCCTTAGTTCGTTTAAAAAAAACCAGTCAGTTAGTTTGAAAAGTTCATCGTTGAGGTCAACAAGTCAAAACGTTACCCGATCGGACAACACTGTCACCTGATTGTTATTACTGTTGACTTCTGTTGATTCACTCGTTCAAGTACCCGTCCGATTCTAATTGTTTGATAAGTGTTTAAACTAATCATTTTTGTTTGATTGTCTCCAGGTGATTCGAGGTGAATTGTTTACCAGCTCATTTGAAGAATCTGATTTTGTGATCTTTCAAATACCAAAACATGGATTCCGAGTTCTACAATGCGTTTGCTACTGCCCTGAGTACTCCAGTTTCAGTGGCTCAGAGCGTGAACATGGAAATTAAACGGGAACGGCATAGAAACCCCCAAAACTGATGAACATTGAAGATTATTACAGTTGGAAAGAAAAGTTTGAAAACTGGGTTCAAGCACATCATCTAATGTCTTGGGAATGCATTGAAACTAAGTATGTTAGACCTTGTAATAATCTTGGAGTTGTAAAAAATATCTCTGAATTGGCAGATAAAGAGAGAGATATGTACAAGGCAGAAAAGATGATGGTCAGTTTACTTCAACAAGCAGTGAAAAAAGACATCTTCATATTACTTCAACATGATGAGAGTGCATATTCGATTTGGGAAGCTCTTCGTACAAAATTCGAAGGAAGCAAGGAGATGATCAAGAGTAAAAAGTCTCTATTGAAAAAGGAATTTGATCTGTTTACAAGTGTGTCGGGTGAAACCACAAAGACGCTCATTGAAAGATATTGTCATCTAGTACGTTCAATGACTCGATTGGAGATCACTAAAGAGCGAGAAGAGTGGGTTGATAAATTAGCAGATGCTTTACCTCAAAAAGACTGGGGTACATATCTTATGATCTTGAAGAATACCAGAGAGTATGATAGATTGACAATTGCACAATTCATTGAAAAACTTGAAGAACAAGATCTTGAACAACAGAAAATCGCTAGAATGAACAATTCTAGTGGTCAACAAGACATCAAGATGTACTACAAAGGTAGTGTTCAGAATTTTGAAGCAAGTCCAAAGATCCAAACTGCTTTCAGTGCAGAAAACTCATCCGGATCAGTCAATCAAAGTTCATGCAAAACTAGTGGATTTTCTTCATATCCAAGTGTCAATCCGAATGTTTCAACTCCAGTTAACCAGTCTCAAAGCTCAAACAATGGTAATGGTCATGTGCTACAATGCAACATCGCGTTGCATCTTCAGAACGGTCAAAATTTCTCTGAAGAAATCGCAAAAGGTCATATGGCATTGCTAGTTACTGTGTTGGAATCATACGAGAGTTTGGTTGCGGGAACGATAGGAAATCCTATGTTGACAAAAGAGGATTACGATCAGATTGATGGTGAGGAAATGGAGCTTATGGATATCAAGTGGTGTTTGGTAAGCTGAGAAATTCAAGCAAATTACCGGAAGAGATGATTTACGTGATGCTAATGTTTCTACTTTAGGATTTGATAAATCTAAAGTTACTTGTTTTCGTTGCAGGGAGAAAGGGCACTTTAAGCGAGAGTGCACAAATCGCGAAGCAAGTGGAGCTCAAAATCCATTCGGCAACAATGATTATCATCGAAAAGCGATTTATCACCAAATTGCTCAACAATCGCATCAACAACAACCGTCATCATCCCGTGCTATTGAAGATGGAAAGAAGAAAGTTTGTATCACTATTCCAGATCAAGATGATGAGAGATTGCCCGAGGGTTTTAGCTGGGACAAATATATTCCAGATGAATCAAAGTTTAGAGCATTTATTGCACAAATCGTTCAAGAGCCAGAATTGATGAAGGAATGGATGGATGTGTTTACTAATGATGAGAAAAGTCAAGATGAAGAGTCTGTTTCTTCAGAAAGTAGCTCAGAAAAGGCCTCAGTCTGTGATTAATCATCAACTGATAGCAGTGATGAAGAAGAAGAAATTAAACAAATAAAAATCAGTAAAAATCATTTATCTCCTGAAAGTTTCAAATTTTATTTTGCAGGAAAATTGGAGAAGCTTAAGGAGAGACGAATAGCAAGAGAATAGGAAGAGGTTACTAAATCTTTTCTGAAATGTTTGGAGCCATGCAAACATTGTGAAGAAAAAGATAAGAAGTATAGTGAGCTCAACGAGATGAAAGAAAAATTGTTGTTCGATGTCAAGTATGTGAAAGAATTGTATGATGTACTTAATAGAACAGTCAACCATTTGCAACAGACAAACTCAGAAAGAGAAGATGCTTTGAAATTGATTAATGCAACATTGATGACTAAGCAAAAGGTCATCAGTCAGTATATTGCAGAGTATGCAGAATTAAAGAAGGAATTGGAGACTGAAAAAATCGAGAATGAAAGAATCAGAAGATTGCTGCTAAGTTACTCTAGTTCTGACTATTTGATTGACAGAGTTTATCCTACTATTGCAGGTTTTGAAGCCTTTCATGATAAGAAGTCGGAAGATACGGATACTGGTAAGAAACAAAGTGCCAATTATAAAAGGTGTCCGCCTCCGATCTGGGAAGGTTATTCTCCCAGAAAACCAAATGAGGAACAAGTCAAAAAGGCAGTCAATATAAAGTTAAAGTCTGAAACAACTGATGAGTTACCAGAAAATATTGACGTCACTTTCACATCGTCTGATACTGATCATGAGACTGAGTTAATAAAGAAAGTGGTCAATCAGGTGTTGGATAAGGATGAGGAGTCAGAGTCAAAATCTGAATCTCAAAGTTCGAGTTCCTCGGTCAACAGTTCAAAGTCGTCGGTCAAAAGGCTACAATAAAGAATTTTTGTTATCGAAATCTAATTTGAATGACGAAACATTCGAAGTTGCATATACTTTGAATGATTCTGACAAATTATATTCTGATAAAGAATTTCCAATAAGAGGTGTTAAAACTGAAATGATTAACAAGGTTTTCAAATTAACAGAAATTAATATTTCTGAAATAAAAGATGTAAATCTTTCTGAAAAATCTAAACGATACACCTCAAGAGTTCAACAAAGGTTAAACAAGAAAAAATGTTACAGTTCTGGTTCGGATTTTCGAAAGAAACCAAACCATAACGGTAATTTCAAAAAGAAGGGTTTGGGATTTGATGCAGAAAATCACAAAAATTATAAAGATTTTAAACCAAAAACTAAATTTGTTTAGGAACAAGCTCAGAAGAAGAAAAGGAGCAAGTGTTCAGAAAGCAATCGAATCAAGAATTCCTTTCTAAGAAGCAAGAGAAATTGAAGAGTGATGCTTACCAGAAAAAGGAGAAAAGAACCTGTTTCAAATGCAAAGTTGTTGGTCACATCGCTTGGAATTGTCCAACGGCGAATAACACAAAACAGGGAGTGTCTCCTAAGCTAAAAGAAAAAAGTTGTTGATAATGAACCATCAACCAAACAATTTAAAGTGTTCAAAAATTCAAAATTTGAGGTTGGTGAGAGTTCAAAACAGTTTTACAAAAGAAGTGTGAATCTTAACAACCAAACATGGATTGTTAAGAAATCAAATGTAAAATCTGGCGATGAATCTGACTCGTCAAAGTCGGAGGAGCCACAAGTTGAGCTAAAAGGAGAAAAATCAGTACCGCCAATGGATGACGCAAACTTTCCACCATTGCGGGCTGCAAATTCAAAACAAAAAGATTTTGATGTTGAAAAGGCTTTTAACAGCAAAGTGAAAAACATATTTGGGAAAATGGTCAATGGGAAAGCCAAAGGGGTAAAGGATTTCTATGAATCCAAAAGGAATACCCAAAGCCCAAGTGAAAGTGAACAGGTTACACCTAAAGCTGGTCAGGCTTGGGTGTCTGTATTCTTTGCTTAAAAATCCTGACTTGCCGGAACTCCCAGGTTGGTAATTGGGGAGTAGGAATCGGCATCTTTCTTGAAAAATTGAAATTTGTGATACTGTTATACTTACAAGTGTTATTGATGATGAAAACCTACAAGTGGTTCCCGATCTTACAAGTGGTTAATCAAGTGGTTCCCGATCTTACAAGTGGTTAATCAAGGTTATTAAGTTGAATTTGATTGAACCTGATCATACAAGTGGTGAAAGAAAAGAAAAAAAGTGTTTTTACAAGTGGTTGAGAAGAACGATATGATGAATTAATTCCCATGTGTGTGAAATCAACAAAACTAATTTTTCGGAAAAACCATTTGATTAAAACAAACTTAAGTGTTTTGAAATCACAATGGGAAAATAGTTTGTTGTCAGGGGGAGTTCTGATTGTTTAAGCCAAGTGGATGGCGAATTGAAGCAATTCACATCAGTTTGTCATGTTTTCTGTACAGTTTCTTTACTGTTTTTGATAAACACAAAAATATGTTTTTGATTTTAGGGGGAGTAAGTTTGTAGAAAATCCAAAAACATGATAAAATTCAAAATCCAAAAACATCAAAAAAATGAAAATGAGTTTTGTTGTGAAAAAGAGGAAATGATAGTACATCAGTAGACAGTCACAGCATGCTAAAGAATTGGAAAGTTAAATATGTGATTAACGGTCTCACTGATGATATGCCAGTAGGTTTTTACACGCTTAGTAAACTGTGTTCGAGATATAAACCTAAATTTCAAACTTGCTTATTTCGTGGGGAACATCTCTCGGATATATAGGTAACCCTGAAATCTTGTTTGAAGGGCTTTCTATTTCTGACATACTAGGTCTTTGTGCGTGGTGATATCTGGGGTATTATACCAGGACTTCTGATTTTGCGGGAGTAATAGCCTAGTCCTCGTATAATACTTTGCATTGCTTTAATCTTAAAGCTCACCCTCAGCATAAAAAATGATGAAACATTGAAAAATGCTAATCATGTGCTGTTGTAAAGATGAAACATTGAAAAATGCTAATCATGTGCGGAAGCAATAGCCTGAGCTCTCATGGTCTCGCCTTTAACCCCTTACAGATATCATTAGTGTACATTAACCTGTAAGACTGAATATAGGAGTCTGGATACGGGAGTATATTCTGAGGTGGTACACGCGAATAAGTTTAAGTCCTTAAAACACTAATCTCGTATCTCGAAGCAGTTGAACTTTGTGTGAAAATTTAAGTGGATCAGTATACTGACAATCTAAGTGAATCGTTTAGAACTTAAAGTGTTTAAAGCTCAACGGTGTTAGTGATTTGTCATAAACTGATATGATCCTCTTACACAAACTCACAAAAATATTGTCTGTAAATATTCCTTTACTGCTTTTCATTCGTATGTTTTAGCATAAAATTTTGAAAATTCAAAAAGATTTTATTTAATCTTATTTTCGACTACTGATGTTGGAAAGCTGATTTTCAAAATTCCAAGTGCTAAGCATAGTGGGCATTGGGTTGGGAGAGTTTGTTGGAAAAGAGAAATGTTTTGAAATTAAAAAAAATGTCACCAAATTTGATTGTTACGTATACAAGTGGTGATTTGAGAATGTTTGAATGATAATCTGCAAGTGGTTTCTAAAATTTGTTTAAATCTTTTAAAATTGAAAAATTTTACTTTTGGGTAGAGTATGTGCAGATTAGAGCCAAGGTCGATCCAAAGACTGCAGATAGCGAATTCCAGACTGCGATCCCAGCTTATCGAAATGGGGAGTCTGAAGACATAGAGCCAGATGCAGATTCTGAAAGAAGTAAGAGAGAGGATAAGGCCAGGTTGCTGTCTTAGAAGAAAAAAAGACGAGAAGAAGAGAATGATTGATAAGGATGCTTTCAGTGTCAGATACTTTGGAAAGAGCAAAAAGACCGATCAAGACTGAAGACTCGATGTACTGAAGACTCGTCATCATCCAAGGGGGAGTTTGTTGGTGCATATATCTGTTGACTTCGTCTTGTATTGAGTCTTGTAATAGGTTAGATAGATCAAGTCACGTAGTTCGAGAAAAATGGAAAACAGTCATGAAATAACCAGTTCACACGAAATGGCATGTTCACACGAGATGGACCATTTCGTGTGAAACGGACTTGTACCGTTTCGTGCGAAACGGACTTGTACCGTTTCGTGCGAAACGGACTTGTACCGTTTCGTGCGAAACGGACTTGTACCGTTTCGTGCGAAACGGACTTGTACCGTTTCGTGCGAAACGGACTTGTACCGTTTCGTGCGAAACGGACTTGTACCGTTTCGTGCGAAACGGACTTGTACCGTTTCGTGCGAAACGGACTTGTACCGTTTCGTGCGAAACGGACATGGCAGTTTCGTGCGGAATGGATTTCCTATAAATAGGTGACTTGAGTTTTCATTTGTAACTTTTGGATTCCGGTAGCGAAGCTATGCCGAGGTGTCTCCAGGTTGTAAATTGTTGTCAAATCAATACAAGAGATAGTTAAACTACTTTCAAGTGCAAATCAAGCTGATTCGACACCTAAACGTCTGATTCTGCCTCTCGTTTTGGTCTAGAACTCTTCTGAAAGACTAGTTTTGGTCGTTTCTCGATCCTACACTGCGTATAGAGCTATACGCAGCGTATAGAGCTATACCCAGCGTATATAAACCATCAGAATTTTTTGGGTCATTTTGGTAGGTTTGGGTCATAAGTTTTTCACAATGTTTATATACGCTGCGTATAGCTCTATACGTAGCGTATATAACCATTCAGAATTTTTTTTTGTCATTTGGTGTATTTGTGGTATAAATTCTCACCCGGTTCCAACGTTAAATCACTTAAAATAAATAACCGTTAACGTTATACCGATAATATTATATACCGTTAAAATTTTTTGATAGACGTATATACGGTTCAAATATATTATACTGTTAACGTTATAACGATAATTTTATAAGTTTGTACATACAAACAAAAGATATAATATGACTGAATATAATATATACAATATAAGCATAAGTTTGTACATACAAACAAAAGTTATAATATGACTAAACACTAAGGGTAGTCACGTCACAAAAGATATACAATATAAGCATAAGTTTGATAGACGTATATACGGTTCCAATACTAAATACATAACAAAAGATAAAATATTGCTCCTGCTGCTCCTTCTGCTGATGCCATTCCGCAGGCGGAACGAAGTGTCGTGGAGGTAACCCCTCACGTTGTGAAAGCCTCTGCAGCTCTACAACCATCCACTCCACCACATACGTTAGCCTGTCAACATCGCGAGGTAGCCGCTGATATGATGGGGCAGGACCGGGCCCAACATGTCGTGGGAACTGAGGCGCCCCGGGTGGTCCACGTGGCTGTGGTGGCTCCGGAATGTACATGTCCGACTCTTGCTCCGGCACCTCCGGATCGCGCGGGGGATATTCCAGCTCGAACTGTGCCGGCAGCTGCTTAGGCGCGTAAGGATGGCCGTCTGCACCCTTAAACCGCTTCCCGCATGGGAAGTTTTTGATAACGTGCATTCCCGATATCGTGTTCATCCCCATCCGCTTCGGTTGTATCGCCTTGCCTACACGCGGGTCAGTCTCCGGGTGATAGCCCAACGAAAGGGCTATCACAGTGACGTAGGCGCCGCCGTATAATAATCCGCGCTCCTGTCGATGATGCGCGGAGGCAAAGCACTGCGCCAACCCGTTTGCGAGAGCACACGACCTCTTGTACAAGAGGCAATATAAGAAAAACAGGTCACCGCTCGTACACCACTCCCGGCTCTTGTTTCGAGCGGTGATGGAAGTGGATATCATCTTGTGAAAATACCTGCACAAAAGGAAACCAGTCAGTAAATAATAATCAGACGACATCGACTAAATAATAAAAAAAAACAATATATTTTTGACTCGTTACGGATTTCGACGCGCGTAACGGACCTACGCTTGTAACGGACGACGTCGACTAAATAATAAAAATACAATATATTTTTGACTCGTTACGGATTTCGACGCACGTAACGGACCTACGCTCGTAACGGACGACGTCGACTAAATAATAAAAATATTATATATTTTTTACTCGTTCCGGATTTCGACCGCGTACGTCCCTAACGAGAGTCGAAACTAAGATCGTCATTAAAATATTTTTTTTTATTATTTAGTCCAAGTCGAATCGTAAGGCGCGTAGGTCCCTAACGAGCGTAGAAACTAAGGTCGTCGTTAAAATATAATTTTTTTATTTAGTCCAAGTCGAATTGTAAGGCGCGTAGGTCCCTAACGAGCGTCGAAACTAAGATCGTCGTTAAAATATAATAACTTTATTTTTTAACGACGAACTTAGTTTCGACTAACGTTAGGGACCTACGCGCCTTACAGTTCGACATGGACTAAATAATAAAAAAAATTATATTTTAACGACGATCTTAGTTTCGACGCTCGTTATGGACCTACGCGCCTTACGCACGACGTCGATTAAATAACAAAACTTGTATATTTTAACGACGAACTTAGTTTCGACTAACGTTAGGGACCTACGCGCCTGACGGTTCGACTTCGACTAAATAATAAAGTTATTATTTTTTTAAAACGATGCGTATATGTGTATACGCAGCGTAGAAGGGTAACCCTATACGCTGCATATAAACTTACACGCAGCGTAGGTAAACCCTAAGTGTGCAAATAGCCAACCAAGGTGTTTAGATAGTTTTAGCCTAGTAAAGCCCATGACCCACAGTTAATACCTGAAGACTTGAATTATACGGTCCAACACCGCGGCTCTCTCTCCCTCTCGATTTTCCGGCTTAACTACGTCTCATGACGATTCAATCTTCCGGCCTAGGATGATGTACAACACTCTTAACCTAGCGTACAACCTCTAAACCATAAAGTTGAACTCACAAGTCACAAACACCAGAATCGGAATTCCTTTATGTAAATCAACACCATGAGTGTTTTGATAACAACAAGGTCTCCAACCTCATACCAGTCCCGATCAACTCCCATCATTTGGCGGAAATACACTTCGCTATCGGTCTTTTTTTGATGCATGTCCACCATAGAGTATCAAATTCATTGTTTTTCAGGTTTTGTAAGCAGATAATTCAATTTTTGAATTTCTATAGTTCCAAATATCACATATATTATGAAGACATGTAATTGACTTTGATGCAATTAGTTTTGTTGCTCATAGAAATGTTGTATATGGTGTCTATAGAGGTGTCTACGGGTTATGGGTGTTGGTTCAGTTTTAAGCCTCCACTGAAAACGAAATGTACACCTCAATCGTTGTATGCTTTTTCCTAAGGGGGTAGGGGTGGTTAGACTGAGGGGAGTGGGGCTACCCAAGGAAGGGCGACTTGCGCCATGTGGCACCACGTCAGCGTGAAGGAAGTTGGGTAAAAAAGTGGGGGTGGTGTTCATGGCAACTTATTGTTGAGGTGGCATGTTGTGATTGGTAGTTAAATAAGTTATTATTTTATGATTGGATAAAACAAAATTTTCAATGAAAAAGTGGGCGACCTATACAAGTCGGGCAGGCCAAAATTTTCAAAGAGGTTGCCATAGGGGGCGGTGTACCAGGCGACTTGGGGGCGACTTGGGGGTGGGAGTCGCCCCACTCCCCTCAGTCTTATCACTCATCACCCATTTATCACTCACAACATACAATCAATTTCTGCCATGTCATCAACCATTATTCCATCACTCACAACCTTTTTAGTGGAAATGCCCATCACTCATAACACCCAACAATAAACACTCACACCTCCTCACATCCTTCCATTTATAACGCGTCAAGTTTATCACGGAAATATTGATTCACGCGTTAACTTTGAGAGGTGTCGGTGGTTTGTTTGTTTCCATCACGCGGCAAACTCAAATATCACGGGGAAAGATTTCCCCCACCCCGGGTCCCCAAATCGAGGGTTTTCGGGTATTGCTTCCTTAATACTTTTATATAAACAGTGCTTAAAGCACTGTTTATATAAACAAGCACTGTGCTTGTTTGTATAGCTTTGTTGTTTGGTCAAGAATTTCATATGTTTGTTTGACAGATAGTCCATAAAGTGTTCTTTCGACTTATTTGATGTGGTGTCTGCATCGTTTTTCTTATGGATCCAGAATGATTGGAACCTGCATTCGGGAATAGTTATAGAACACTTGCATTTATGTTATAACTAGGTTATAACCCCGTGTATTACACGGGTTAATAAATAAATTTTATATACTAAATAATAAAACAATATATCTTTAAAAACTTCTTTATTGCAAGAGTTGAATAAATATAATTTTATATATTAAATAATAAAAAGTTATATCTATAAGAACAATATTGTACAGGTTGAATAAATGTAGTATTGTTTACCAAATAATAAAATAATACATCTTTAAAAAACCCCATTTATTACACGGGTTGAATAAATATAATTTTATATACTAAATAATAAAAAAATTACATCTTTAAAAATATGCGTATTACATGGTTTGAATAAATGTAATTTTCTGTACTAAATAATAAAAAAATATATATATCATTAAAAAACCTTGTGTATTGTACGAATTGAATAAATCTAATTTTATACATCAAATAATAAAATTACGATTTTGGCCCCCGTGGTTATATCACTTTTACCCTTTTAGCCCAAAAAAGATTTTTTTAACATCTAAGCCCCCAACGTCTTTTTTTCTAACATTTTTGGCCCCTAACATTTAATGGATGGGGTTAGTGTTAGGGGCCAAAAGGGTTAGAAAAGAAGTCGTTGGGGGCTCAGATGTTAAAAAATTCTTTTTTGGGCTAAAAGCGTAAAAGTGATATAATCACAGGGGCCAAAATCGTAATTTTCTCTAAATAATATCATTAATGAGAAGAAGATTAAACTAAATAATAATTATCCATAAGATATTAAACTAAATAATATTTAATAGGAGGGTTATCTATACTTAATTAGAAAAGATTAAATTAAAATCATAATTATCTATAAGAGATGCCCTAATATGATGACAAGTGTCCCTAAAGTGGTTTCTTTTATTATATAGTATAGATATCTGATGTGAACATATTTTTATCTAGATTATTAGGCTACCTTTTGTTGTTAGTGTTTGTGTATTTTTTAGAGACATTGTTCTTAGAACATATATTTTTTCAATTTGTTGGGTTTCCCTATACTTTTATGGTTCAATGAGCCATGGATTGACTATTGTGAACTTGCAATTGAGTATGTATGTATATATGTGTGTGTAACACATGCGTCCCTAGACTTTCGGCTAATTGACACTTTTAGCCCCTATACTATGAATTATGTGATACTTTTGATATTTATGCTCAGTGGCGAAGCTTGAAGTTTTCGTCGGGGGGGTCGAAAACGTATATACCAAAAAATTTCTATAGAACCGGGGGGTCAAAAACGTATATGCCCAAAAATTTTCTATACGAAAACTACATGTACAACACTACTGAGCGAAAAGTTCGGGGAGTCGGGCGCCCCTCCCGGCCCCTTAAATGCTACGCCCCTGTTTATGCTATGAGACTATGATTATACGATACAATGATACTATGATTCTATGAGACTATGATTCTATGAGACTTGATACTATGATTCTTGATACTTGGAATCTAGATTCTTGACTCTAAATACTTTGGTGCTTGACTCTTGAGGCTCGTGAAACTTGAGACTTGGTTGAACGAGTGTCACGGCCCCAACCCCGGTTTGACCCGATCAGGAGCCGCGGGACAGAAACCCGTGGTATTTGATTTATGCGACAGCGGAAGTGTTTTAAACAGGATCTTTTAAAAGCTTGAAATGCCCGATTATTTTATTTCATAATTTGAGATAAACCCCGTAATTTACAATAGAGGAATTTTACTAGGAAATTCCCTGATTTATTAAAACATGTTTATGTATTTTAACTGAGCCACCTCTTCAAGCTTGTTAGTGCTCCGTAACACGTTTTCCTTGATTTACAGCAGGTTGCCTGAAACATGTTTTAAAAATATTTTTGTCAGCGGGGAAATACTGGTGAATCATTCATTTTAACAAAATGACAAGTAGTTATGAATTACAGCATAAGAGCGATTACAATGGATTTTATCTTATTGTTATATGGCACCGTGTCACCTCCTGGTGACGATGGTCATACCACTATATGGTCCTGTCACCCAATTAGTGATGATTATCACTGTTAGGGCTTATTTGCCTAACCTCTGTTAGGGCTTATTGGCCTAACCCAGTGAGAAATTAGTAATGTGCACAATACCCCACTAGCCATTGATTAAGATTACCACGACTTAATCCCTGTAATTATAACATTTGAAAATAATGGAGTATTGTAAAACATTTGATAAAAAGAGAATGACTCACTTTGCAGATTTAATTGAGCAGAGCCTAGCCTACTGATTAGCCTTTTGACCTAAATTTAATAACATGCACACGAACTCGGTTAGTAACTAATACAACATTTACGATAACTCACGAGATTAAACCCTCACATCGAATGACAAAGTGCAATACTTAAACCTCCATCATATTAATGACGAATGACAAAGCATAAACCCTAATGTGGGCAGCACTTAAACATCCATTGGATAGTTTAATCGATCGGACATTGAATCGTAGCAGCGATCGAGTTAATACCCGGTATCGGAGCAGCGTCTCGCTACTAATATATGAAATTTCGACTTCAGAGTGATATCAATTCGTTTTTGAAGGTTTTTATCGACACCAGAGAACAGTGCATGCAACAGGCTATTTATAGGTGAAATTAGGACCTTACGCGGCCCGCGTAAGCCTTCGGCTTAACTTTACGCGGCCCGCGTGGCCGCCCAGTCTACGAGTAGCCTTGATCAGTCATACGTAGGTGTACCAGATGGGCGACATGTGGCACGGTTACGCTTATCCGGTCAAACCCAATGTTGACGCGGCCCGCGTAAGACAGGGCTTGTCTCTTACGCGGCCCGCCTGAAACCTATTATTCTTGATTTTCTTGATTTTTGATGTAGGGTAAGGTTTCAGGGGTCCGGGTTTATATTTACGGGTATTTTTAGGACAATTTTGAGAGTCCTTACATCATCCCCACCTTATTTAAAATCTCGTCCTCGAGATTCATTGGAATAAGTGAGGATACTTTCGCTTCATCTCTGATTCCAGCTCCCAAGTGTATTCAGGTCCTCTCTTTGAATCCCACTTGACTTTGACAAGTACTAACCGCTTGTGCTTGAGAAACTTAATCTTTCTATCTTCTATCTGAAGAGGTTTCTTAACAAATTTTAACTTTTCGTTTACTTTTATATCTTGGAGAGGTACTACCAAAGATTCGTCTGATAGGCATTTCTTGAGATTGGATACATGAAATACGTTATGTACTCCAGCTAACTCTTCTGGTAGTTGTAAGCGATAAGCAACTGGTCCTATACGTTGGATTACTGGAAATGGTCCTATGTATCGTGGACTTAGCTTTCCTTTCTTACCGAATCTAACTACTCATTTCCAAGGAGAAACTTTCAATAGTACTTTGTCTCCTACTTGAAATTCTAACGGCTTTCGTCTGTTGTTTGCATAACTCTTCTGGCGATCTCGAGCCGTCTTCAGTCTTTCCTTGATTTGGGTAATCTTGTCGGTTGTTTCTTGTACTATCTCAGGACCTGACAATTGACTTTCTCCTATTTCTGCCCAACAAACTGGAGTTCTGCACTTTCGCCAAATATAGTGCCTCGAATGGGGCAGTTTCGATGCTTGAATGATAACTATTATTATAGGAGAATTCAATTAATGATAAGTGATCGTCCCAATTTCCACCAAAATCTATTACATATGCTCTGAGCATATCTTCTAGAGTTTGGATTGTCCGTTCACTTTGCCCGTCTGTTTGAGGATGATATGTCGTGCTTAAATTTAGTCGAGTTCCCATTGCTTTTTGGAAACTTGTCCTAAAATGGGAAGTAAAACGACTATCCCTATCTGATATAATGGAGAGTGGAACTCCATGTAAGGATACTACTTCATCTACATATAACTTTGCCAACTTTTCCATGCTAAAGGTTTCTTTCATAGGTAAAAAGTGAGCTGATTTGGTTAATCGATCCACAATTACCCAAATCGCATCATTACCTTTTCTGGTTTTGGGTAACTTAGTAACAAAATCCATTGTTATGAGTTTCCATTTCCATACATGCATTTCTAATTGTTGTAGTAGACCTGAGGGTTTCTGGTGTTCTGCCTTTACTTGTGAACAAGTAAGACACTTAGAAACATATAGAGCTATATCCTTTTTCATTCCTATCCACCAAAAGTTATTTCTTAAATCTTGGTACATTTTATTGTTTCCAGGGTGCATGGTATACCTAGATTTATGGGCTTCTTCTAAAATTTTATTCCTTAATTTTCCCTGCTTAGGTACCCAAATTCTACTTTTGTGGAATCTCCAAATTCCATCAGCTTCTTGTTCTAATTCTTTTATGCGTCCTTTCATTCCTTCAGAATCATCCTTGATTGCTGTTTCTTGAACATTCTTCAATTGTTCCATTAAATATAACTGTAGATTTAACCTAAGAGCACGAACTCGTCGTTGTTTCTCATGGTACTTACGACTTAAGGCATCTGCAACTACATTTGCCTTTCCTTCATGATACTGAATATCACAGTCGTAGTCACTTAGGATTTCCGTCCATCTCCTTTGCCTCATGTTCAACTCTTTTTGCCCAAATATATATCTTAAACTCTTATGATCCGTATAGACAGTAAACTTACTTCCGTACAGATAATGTCTCCAAATTTTAAGGGCAAAAATTATGGCACCTAATTCTAAGTCATGAGTCGTATAGTTTTCCTCGTGCTTTTTCAATTGCCTTGAAGCATACGCAATTACCTTCTTGCGTTGCATTAGCACGCATCCTAATCCTAGTTTTGAAGCATCACAGTAAACTTCAAAATCTTCAGTTCCTTCTGGTAAAGCTAGGATTAGGGCATTTGTTAACTTCTGTTTCAAGATCCTAAAAGCTTCTTCTTGCTTGGGTCCCCATTCAAACTTAACTGCTTTACAGGTTAGCTTAGTTAATGGTACAGCTATTTTGGAAAAATCCTTAATAAACCGTCTATAGTATCCAGCTAAACCTATAAAACTTCTAATTTCTATTGCTGTTTGTGGGACTTTCCATTTGACAATTGCTTCTATCTTAGCCGGATCTACGTGAATACCTTCGTGATTCACCATGTGTCCTAGGAATTGCACTTCTTGCAGCCAAAATTCACATTTCGAGAATTTGGCGTAAAGCTTTTCTTTTCTTAACAAAGTTAAGAGTGCATGCAAGTGCTGACAATGTTCTTCCTGACTTTTGGAATAAATAAGTATATCGTCAATGAAGACAATTACAAATTTATCCAAATATGGTTTACAGATCCTATTCATCATGTCCATGAAAGCAGCAGGTGCATTCGTTAATCCGAAGGGCATGACTGTAAACTCGTAATGACCATACCTAGTTCTGAAAGCAGTTTTAGGTATGTCTTCTTCTTGTACTTTCAATTGATGGTATCCGGAGCGTAAATCGATCTTAGAAAAATATCTAGCTCCTTGAAGTTGATCGAACAGATCATCAATTCTAGGTAATGGGTATCGATTCTTAATTGTAACCTTATTCAATTCTCTATAATCAATACACATTCTCATTGAACCATCCTTTTTCTTCACAAACAACACTAGTGCTCCCCACGGGGATGAACTAGGTTGTATGAAACCTTTATTTAGTAATTCATCTAATTGCTTTTTCAGTTCTAACATTTCTGTGGGTGCTAACCGATAAGGTGCCTTAGCTATCGGTATAGTTCCTGGAATTAGATGAATTCTAAATTCTACTTCCCTATCTGGTGGTAATCCTGGTAACTCTTCTGGGAATACATCTGGGTATTCGGAGACTACAGGAATCTCCTTAAGTTCTTTACCCTTATTACTAATGATTACTGAAATCATATATACTATTCCTTGCTTTCGTTCATAACTAGCAACTTTCATTACTGATATGAACTTCATGGGCTTACGTGGTTTATCTCCTGTAATCACGATTACTTCCCCAGTAGGTGCCTGAATTTCTATAGAATTTTTATCACAAAGGATTCGAGCATGGTTGGCTAGTAACCAATCCATTCCTAACACAACATCGAACCCAACTAAATTCATTGGTAATAGGTTTGCATGAAATTTATGAACTGAAAGTTCTATATTTTCTTTTTGCAAAATCTTATCTATTTTGACAGAATTTACGTCTGCCGTTTCGACTGTAAAGATTTGCCTAAGGTTGGTCAAATGTAAGTTAAGAGTTTGACAGAATGAAGTATTGATAAAACTTTGGTTTGCACCAGAGTCAAATAATACTTTGGCATAAATGTTGTGAACTAAGAACGTACCAGCTATCACATCAGGAATTAGCTCGGCTTCCTGAGTAGTTAACTGGAAGGCTCGAACATTCTTCTTGGTAGCTCCATCAGTTGGCTTGACTTTATTGTCTGCTGGTTTAACTAATTTTGGACAGTCTGGTCTGAAATGTCCAGCTTCTCCACAGTTGTAGCAAATTGTGAATTTCTTCTTCCTGCATTCTTCTTCTTGATGCCCCGGAATTTTGCAAAAACTGCAATATCCTTTACATTTTCCAAAATGCTTTCTTTTGCAATTATTGCAAAATGGACCAGTGGAAGATTGCCCAGTCCCCCTTCTTTTGAAATTGTTACGGTTACCCATACGGAATCCTTGGGTAATCTTTTGGGCCACTTCCATTTTTCTATTTTCATCTCTTGTACGTACTAACTCGTCTGTCAGTGTGTTGGCTAAATCTACCGCATCATTAATCGTGCGGGGTTTGGCAGCCTTGACAATATTACGAATTTCACCAATCAGTCCCCAGATATAGCGGGAAATAAGTACTGGTTCTGGCGAAGCCAGGGTTGGTACTACTCTTGCATATTCGAAGAATGTCGAAGTATACCCGCGACAATCTACACCAATCATCCGATGGTTCAGGAACTTATTCGTCATTTGTTCCTTTTCATACTCGGGACAGAATTTTCTTTCTATGAGATTTTTAAATTCTTCCCATTTCATAGCATACGCCATCTTTCTCCTTTAGCTTGAAGTACTGTATTCCACCATTCTAACGCCCCTTCTTTGAAAAGATTTGACGCATACATGACCTGATCTTCTTCAGCACATTTACTTATGGAATTTACTGCCTCGGTTTTCTCTAACCAACGCAGTGCTGCAGTCGCCCCTTCGTTACCTGTAAACTCAGCTGGTTTACAGGTAAGAAATTCTTTGTAAGTGCAACCAGGCATTGCAGCTTTCATTTTCTTAGGGAGTGGAGCTTGCAGTGGATCATTATTATGATTAGTATAATTACCGCCTCCGTTTACGCTATTACTGAAGTTATCTTCAGAAATACATTTGCTAGGAATGATTTGTTGAGGTTCGGCAGGTTTTTGGGCAGTAGCAAGTATTGCTGGAATAGCATTGGCTATCCCTTGAGCAACGATATTTTCTATGTCTTGCCTAGTCATAAATTGATCATCTGGGTGTTGCTCAGATTGATTAACCTCGTTTACTGGTTCATTATTAGCGTTTTCCATCTGATAATTAATATATATAATTTATTAGTAACAAATAAATAACAATTATACACAAAACAATAATACAATTTTCACAACACACATAGCCAAAACTATAGATTTCTTGATTCCATTTTTATATGTGATAGTATGCATCAATACACACCATATCTTACAAAGTGTTATTTGTAGTTATTTCACAAGATTTATATTTTACTATTTATTATACAACCATAGTTTCACAAACCCCACTATCATTCATCAGTTGGTATCTCAGTAACGACGTTCCCTCTCGTCGTATTTCCAGGAGATCTGTTCTCCTACTTCCCTTATTCTATTTCCTGCATCCACCAACTCCTCGCCAAAGTGGCGGAGTTCAGCTAAATTCTCATTGCTCATAGGTGGGTTTGGTATAGGTTCAGGGTCGAACTGAGGGAGAAAGGAATAAGGACTGTTGAGCAGGTTTTGGAATTGCCAATCATTGGTCCACCATTCATCCATTCCTAGAGGTTGGGTGTGGATTATAGGTTCTGGGATTGCTGGTTCTAAGTTTATTGGTAGTTGATTTTCAACAGGATAAGAGTAGAAATTATTATTAATAGGCCTGACAACATCACAACTTGCCAATCAACGATCTAATTCCTCCTGAAAGGGTAACTCATCAATCTGTCTAGAACTTTCCCTAATTTCCCTCTGGGTTTGCCTAGAACCTTCTCCATACTCCATTTCCAGTGGTCTAGAACCTTCACTGACTTCAATCCCCTTTCCTTTATCTAAGGGATTTTCTATTTTAGGAATCTTCCTAGTGGCGGGTTTCCTCCTGCGCACACGTCTCCATCCCACAAATCTTCTCCTTTTCTTAGGCTTGGGTTTCTCTGGAGGTGGAGCGTTGAATTCCATAGGTTCTTCTATATCTGGTATATAACCAGTGAAATCTCTGAAAACCTCTATTTTTACCGGATAGAGATTTAGATTTTGAAGGGCTTCAGACAAGTCATTCATGCTGTTTAGCACATATGCAAAATACAAAAATTACTAAGTTAAAATTTTTTAACAAAATTTCATAAATAACCTTTAAATATTATTTCATACCGGGTGACTAATTTAATACAAAGACAACTAATATTTAAAACACACTGAAATTTACTGTAAACTTATTTATTTACTGGATAAGGTTTCTGGATTGTGGTTGATAAGGGTGCTAAAACTTGAGTCAGAGTATTTAAAGATTTGCATTTACTGCTACAGTAGCTAGCATATAGAGATCTGCCCATTTTTCATCTAACTTGTCTTCCCATGGTGGGTTACTGCCTAATTCTTGGGTTTTCTGATTAACTCTCCCTCTTTTGGATTTCTTTAATTTCTCTTGACTTTTCCTAATAATCAAACTTCTTTTATTAGGAGGAAGTGGTTCCTCATATTGTGCTTTTCGAACAAATATTCCTTCTTCAGTAATTGCATAGGGTTTTGAGGAATTTGTTTGGGATGAACTTCCCTTCTCGTTGGATGACATATCTAATTTAAGATAGATGTTCGAAAGCTTTTGCTTACCCATACTGTACACAAATTTTCAAATAATAAAACACCTAATCACAGAATAGCAATTAGTAAAATTAAGTATTTTATAAATACTTAATTGGCTTAAATCAGTAGCTTGATCAGTGGCTCTGATACCACCTTTTCCTGTCACGGCCCCAACCCCGGTTTGACCCGGTCAGGAGCCGCGGGACAGGAACCCGTGGTATTTGATTTATGCGACATCGGAAGTGTTTTAAACAGGATCTTTTAAAAGCTTGAAATGCCCGATTATTTTATTTCATAATTCGGGATAAACCCCGTAATTTACAATCGAGGAATTTTACTAGGAAATTCCCTGATTTATTAAAACATGTTTATTTATTTTAACTGAGCCACCTCTTCAAGCTTGTTAGTGCTCCGTAGCACGTTTTCCTTGATTTACAGCAGGTTGCCTGAAACATGTTTTAAAAATATTTTTGTCAGCAGGGAAATACTGGTGAATCATTCATTTTAACAAAATGACAAGTAGTTATGAATAACAGTATAAGAGCGATTACAATGGATTTTATCTTATTGTTATATGGCACCGTGTCACCTCCTGGTGACGATGGTCATACCACTATTGGGTCCTGTCACCCAATTAGTGATGATTATCACTATTAGGGCTTATTTGCCTAACCTCTGTTAGGGCTTATTGGCCTAACCCCGTGAGAAATTAGTAATGTGCACAATACCCCACTAGCCATTGATTAAGATTACCACGACTTAATCCCTGTAATTATAACATTTGAAAATAATGGAGTATTGTAAAACATTTGATAAAAAGAGAATGACTCACTTTGTAGATTTAATTGAGCAGAGCCTAGCCTACTGATTAGCCTTTTGACCTAAATTTAATAACATGCACACGAACTCGGTTAGTAACTAATATAGCATTTACGATAACTCACGAGATTAAACCCTCACATCGAATGACAAAGTGCAATACTTAAACATCCATCATATTAATGACGAATGACAAAGCATAAACCCTAATGTGGGCAGCACTTAAACATCCATTGGATAGTTTAATCGATCGGACATTGAATCGTAGCAGCGATCGAGTTAATACCCGGTATCGGAGCAGCGTCTCGCTACTAATATATGAAATTTCGACTTCAGAGTGATATCAATTCGTTTTTGAAGGTTTTTATCGACACCAGAGAACAGTGCATGCAACAGGCTATTTATAGGTGAAATTAGGACCTTACACGGCCCGCGTAAGCCTTCGGCTTAACTTTACGCGGCCCGCGTGGCCGCCCAGTCTACGAGTAGCCTTGATCAGTCATACGTAGGTGTACCAGATGGGCGACATGTGGCACGGTTACGCTTATCTGGTCAAACCCAATGTTGACGCGGCCCGCGTAAGACAGGGCTTGTCTCTTACGCGGCCCGCCTGAAACCTATTATTCTTGATTTTCTTGATTTTTGATGTAGGGTAAGGTTTCAGGGGTCCGGGTTTATATTTACGGGTATTTTTAGGACAATTTTGAGAGTCCTTACAACGAGGGACTAGAGTCTTGTCACTGTCGGAAACTATGGAAACTTTTGTGTATATGATGTAACCTAGTTATGTGATACTTTTACCCAATAATACGCAACGCAACGCTAAATCTAACTCGCACATCGAATCAAGGACGAGTGAACGAAAGGGATAGGACTGACCGAGTGGCAATCCGATCGGATGACCATCCGATCGGATAGCCATCTGATCGGGTGGTCACTCGATCGATCTGCCATCCGAACTGAGTTTACACCGCCTTAACCCTCCTCTCACACTATAAATAGGCCTGTCACATCACCATTCTCACTGATGTGACAGCCTAGCTCGACCAGACGCACGCACTCCTCTTTTCTTTCATCTTCTCGACGATTTCGGTATGTTTCACGCTAGATTCTTGTACATCTTTGATCATTACATTATTCTCTACGAGATTCCCCTTTGAAATCTCACATTTCACCATGAAATCTCTAAGATTTGAGCTCTTGAAGGTGATGTCATCATGGTGGTTTGTACAAACTATGATATGATGTCATTTCTGCCAAGATCTAGCTCGGATCTAAGGAATTTCATGTGTTTTTATACTAAATCTTTGTTAAATCTATACTTTTCGACTAAAACTTATGTTTATCTTCATCTTTTCTTAACATTTCACTTAAAAACGGTGGAATCCAAGTCTGAGCGGGCTAAAGACTTGATGATTAGTCTTGAGTCGGCTTGGACAACGGATTGTTGCCAGAAAAGATGGCTGGAGTACGGATTCCGACTTGAACATCGTCAAGAACAGACACCTGAACGAACTGGGGTGATTCCCGTTCGATCGGACCGACCGTGCCTTGATGTGTTTATCGTTGTCTCAAAACGTACCATGCCGTCACCGTCAAACAGAAACTTAGAAACTTTACAAGTTCGGGAACGGGACAAGGATAACCTGATCGAATGGCGATCCGATCGGATAGCCATCCGATCGAGTAAAACTTGCCCCTTAACTTGGAACACTTTGTTACTTAAACTTCTTTTTGAATCAGAAACTTGGAGCTTTGAAACTTAAATATCACATTGGGAACAAATGACCATTCGGTTGAATGGTCAACCGACCGGATGACCGTCCGATCGGATGGCCATCCGATCGGGTGACTGATCCTACGCAATCTCGTTAATCTATCCGACACTTATCTATTGTACTCTAATCAGGTTAATTCCAAACGAGCTCCCTTTGATCCAATAACAGTTGTACTGTTAAGCAATCACAGTGAGTATACTCGATCCCCTTTTTACTTTAAAACTTTGGGGTGTAACATGTATTCTATACAAACTACGAAACTTGTGAATTTGCAAGTTAAACTCTATCCTACGTGTATGTGAAAACTTGTGCATTCTAGTATTCTATTTTGTGCTATGTGATGTTTAATCCAGGGTGTGTAGTTCCGCCTTAACAATAGTAGCGCTATAGGGGGTGCACCTCTCCCATTATTCTCGGGGGGTATTGTTAGGAGGATTCTAGTTTACCTTGAGTCTTGGGTAAACATTAAAGCATCGGGATACTTGGGCTATCACTGCGTGGACTGCGACACTAGCACGGCTGAAACTATTTTATTACTTACATTGTGGATGTGAGTTGTTTTAATCTATTATTCTATATATATTCAAACTTGTATACTCGCCAATACTTTTGTATTGATATTTTAATACATGTTGCAGGCTAATAGGTTGCTTCGGAACACATGGAAATCAAGCTAGGAGATGCCTAGAAACGTCGGCTAGTTAATTTAGTCTTTTAAACAATTTTGAACAATGTTTGTTATGATTGATACTGGTTATTGTGGTTAATGGTTGTTTTAGACAGTTATTATGTAATCTATTTAATGTCTATCGAAATATTTAGTGTTATGGAAATCTCATGAGCAATCTGAATGCTTAGTGCTCGCACCCCGATGTTTCCGCCATCGGTTGGGGTGTGACAGATTGGTATTAGAGCCATAACTATAGGGAATTAGGATAAGTCGGAATACTTGCCCTAGTCTATAGTTCTAGGAATCTTGATTCTTATCTGTTGTTTAAGACTTATGCATTCTACCGTATTTGCTTCCTAGCAGCACATTCTCATACTAAACTTACATGCCTTTCCTAAGGCTGACACAATATACCCATGATACTTTGAAAGCACTGTTAACCAGTGTTTGAATTTTGCACGAAATTTGCCCTCAAGACAGGAGTGACGTCCGAACCTTGATGGGAAATTTCCTTATTATACTCTAGTAGGTCTTGTCTGCGGATAAGTACCGGCGTTATTAGGGTACGATGTTGTCAAGTTAGAGGTGAAACTCAGACCTTGATAGCTAGTCCCACTCTTGGTTTTATGTCTCGCCAAAGTCTCGGAATTCCCAATCAATTAGGAACGTGAATTGACCAAAAGGACGAATATCGTAGGCCTAACATCGATGACGTATTTGTCTAAGTAAGTCAAGACACGTTACCTCAATTTGAAAGGGGTTCGAATCACTTTGGTTAGTCACCGTTCTTCTACCCGGAACACTCTATGTTTTACGAGCCTATCATTTATGTTATCTCGATTTTATGCGCGGTTTTAAACTTGATTCTTCGGTTATCTTGATTCTTCGTTTATTTCAGGATTTTGCACAAAACGCACGTATGTCCGCAATCTAAAACGTTAATTCTAATCTCAGGATCAAACTAAATTTATGAAGCTTTATTCTATCATGTTAGTCTATGTGGGAATCTAAATCGACTATGATACTATGTGAATCTATCTAATGAACCTACGTGTATTTGTGGTTGTGAGACACTAAATGTAACATGACATAAGATACAAGACAGAAGTGACATGTCTGAAACATGGTGGATACGCCGCTGGTACTTCCTATATATAAGTGTTTCAGGCATGTTACCAACTTTCGTATTAAGTGCCATGCGAAACTTAGTGTTGTGCAGACCGGTGATGAGAAGATGTAGTCTAAACTATGGGAAACTACTTGTGTAATCTATGAGGAACCTATGTGGAATCTATATGTAACCTATGCTTATTCTAGTGTAATCTATGAGAAATCTATGAATATGTGGTTTTGAGGGACAAAGTAACGAAACGTAGCCTAGCGCCAAAGATGAGGCGGAGGTGGCATGTCCGAAACATGGTGGATACGCCGCTGGTACTTCCTATATATAAGTCTTTCTGGCGTGTTGCCAAACCTTCGTACCACGCGCTAAGTGAAATTCATAGTTTTTGTGGACTCGGGTTGAAGTTGTTGAATCTACCGAGTAAATCTATGTTGATTAAATCTATTTGGTTAATCTATGATTGTTAAATCTATTTGGTTAAACTATGTGGTCGAATCTATTTGGGTAATCTATGATGTGAGAAGTAACAGAATCTAATGTTGTGGTTAACGAAGCATGACACCGATGACGAGACGGACGTGGCATGATTGAAGCATGGTGGATACGCCGCTGGTACTTCCTATATATAAGTGCTTTCTTCATGTTGCCGAACTTTCGTAGCACGTGCCAAGCGGGATTTCGTTGATTGGTGGATTGTCTATGGTAATCAATGCAAACTATGGTAATCTATGTGAATCTATTGGAATCTATTGGAGTCTATGGTAATCTATGCAAACTATGGTAATCTATGTGAATCTATTGGAGTCTATGGTAATCTATGCAAACTATGGTAATCTATGTGAATCTATTGGAATCTATAGGAGTCTATGGTAATCTATGTAACTATGGTAATCTATGTGAATCTATCGGAATCTATGGTAATCTATTGGAATCTATTGGAGTCTATGATATTCTATGTGAATCTATGGTAATGATAATGAGTGTGTTTTGGCGACACGTAACATGACACCGAGTACGAGGTGGAAACAGTGTGCCCGAAGCGTGGTGGATACGCCGCTGGTACTTCCTATATATAAGCACTTCTGACATGTTGCCAAACTTCATACAAAGTGCCATGCGAAGGTCGTGGGTTGCGATGTTGAGTCTATTGGAAATCTATATGAAACTAGTTGAATCTGGAGTCTAAATCTATCGTGAGTGAATCTATGTTGCGAGGCTTGTAAATCTAAACTCTTACGATCCTTTTCTTTAGATGTCTTCCCGTAAGATGTCTGATACTCTCAAGAGATCCAGGGAGAAGTCTCAGAAAAAGATGATGTCCTTCATGGCTGACCAGATTGCTCGAGTCATGCCAAAGATCATCTCTGAGATCCAAGGATCAAGCACTCCTCCATCCTCTGTTGATTCTAAGACGGAGAAAGAGAAGCCTACTAAGTTCAACTACAAACATTTCATCTCCTGCAACCCTAAACCTTTCACGGGAAGTGATGGGGTGACTGCTATGCTCGAATGGTTCGACAGCATCAAGGTTACCTTTATCAACAGTGAGTGCCCTGATCATCTAAAGACTAGGAGTGCGACTGGAATGTTTCAAGGCAGAGCGTTGGAGTGGTGGACAAATGAGAGAAACATCCGTTCTAATGAAGAGGCCTATGCTCTTCCATGGGCCGAGGTGCGAGAACTAATGATGCTTGAGTTCTGTCCTCCCCATGAGCAATTGAAGCTTGAAGAAGAGTTCTGGCACTTGAAGCAGACTGGTGATGATAATCTGGCTTATACTACCCGTTTCAAGCAGCTTAGCTTGATTGTTCCTCACTTGGTTTCTACTCCTAAGCGAATGATAACCAAGTACATCAATGGCCTACCTCCTGCTATGCGTGATTCTATCGAAGCAGCTCAATTAGGAACTATTGAGGAAGTCTACCACCTTGCAGCTAGTCTCAACAACAATCGTGTTCGTGATAAACAGTTTGGAAACTCTACTCCCTCGAAGTCTGCACATCAAGTTACTCAGCAGCCAAGTGGCAGCAAGAACAAGAGGAGAAAGTCTCAGGGTTCAGGATGCAATGCTGTTGTTCCTGCTACAAACCCTGCTGCTAAGCCTGCTACTACTCCTACTGTTCAGAACCCTGCTGCCCCAGAAGTCAAGAAGCAGTACACTGGGTCTTACCCCAAGTGTACAACTTGTAACTATCATCATCCCGTTGCCTCTGCATGTCATTTGTGCACCAACTGCAATCGCTATGGTCACACGACTCCTTATTGTCGTCAAGCTAACCCTGTTCAACCAGCTCAACAAGCCCCAGCTCAGGCAACCCTACCCGCACTTCCAGCTCCTCCGCAGAATCCTCAGCCGATCAATGATGTTCGTGCATGCTACAAGTGTGGAGATACTACTCATCTTCGTAATCAGTGTCCTTAGCTGAACCAGGATCAACAGCCAGCCGCTCGTGGACGATCGTTCAACCTCAATGCTAACCAGGCTCGTAATGACAATGATGTCGTGAATGGTACGTTTCTCGTGAATAACCTTTATGCTTCGGTTCTATTTGATACTGGTGCTGACAGAAGCTTTATGTCCGTTGAATTTGAATCTTTGTTAAACTGTACACGCTCTATGTTACCTAAGTCGTTTTCAGTGGAGATTGCCGATGGGAAGTCCATTCTAGTTGATTCTATCCTCAGTGGTTGTTCTTTGACTCTTAACGACCACGTATTCACTATTGATCTAATACCCATGCAATTGGGTAGTTTTTATGTCATTATCGGCATGGACTGGTTGCGTAAGAACCATGCCGAGATTGCTTGTCACGAGAAGTTTGTTCGTCTACCTTTGCCGTCCGGTGATGTTTTGCATGTCTATGGAGACCGACCTTCACGAGGACTGAAGTTGATGTCATGCATTCAGGCGAGCAGATGCTTACGTAAACAGAACTTTGCCTTCTTGGCCCACGTGGTGGAACAAAAGGGCAAGGGAAAGAACATAAGTGATGTTCCAGTAGTGTGTGATTTCCTTGATGTCTTTCCTGAAGATCATCCTGGTTTTCCTCCTCCTAGATCCTTTGATTTTCGTATTGATCTCATACCTGGTGCAACTCCTGTCGCCAAGGCTCCTTATCGACTTGCACCTTTCGAGATGCAAGAGCTGTCTAGCCAACTACAAGAACTAATCGACAAGGGATTCATTCGTCCAAGTACCTCTCCTTGGGGTGCTCCTGTTCTTTTCGTCAAGAAGAAAGATGGTTCATTTCGTATGTGTATCGACTACCGTGAACTTAACAAGCTTACCATTAAGAATCGTTATCCTCTTCCTCATATTGACGATCTATTTGACCAACTACAAGGCGCGTCCTGTTTCTTGAAAATCGATCTCCGTTCCGGTTATCATCAGCTCCGTGTACTCGAGGATGATGTACCCAAAACTGCATTTCGTACCCGTTATGGACACTACGAGTTCGTGGTCATGCCTTTTGGATTGACCAACGCACCCGCTGTGTTCATGGACCTCATGAATCGTGTGTGTAAACCTTATCTTGATCGTTTTGTGATAGTCTTTATTGATGACATTCTCGTTTATTCTAAGTCTAAGGCCGATCATGCTCGTCATTTACGCTTAATGCTTGAACTTTTACGTGGTGAACGTTTGTATGCTAAATTTTCTAAGTGTGAGTTTTGGATTGACGAAGTGAAATTTCTTGGTCATGTCGTTAGTAAGCAAGGTATTCATGTTGACCCGTCTAAAATCGAAGCCGTAAAGAATTGGAGTACGCCTAAATCTGCATCCGAGATTCGTTCTTTTCTAGGATTGGCTGGTTATTACCGTCGATTCATCTCGGACTTTTCTAAGATCGTTGTTCCTCTCACTTCATTAACGCAAAAAGAGAAACCTTTTGCTTGGGGTCCCGAGCAAGAGGAATCTTTTCAGACTCTTAAGACCCTCTTGTGTAACGCTCCTGTTCTAGCTCTACCCGATGGGAATGACAATTTTGTGGTATATTGTGATGCCTCGAACCGTGGATTGGGCTGTGTACTCATGCAGCGGGACAAGGTTATTGCTTATGTCTCTCATCAACTCAAGCTACATGAGAAAAACTACACTACTCACGATCTGGAGCTTGGTGCAGTGGTACTAAGTGTGTGGTTTTCACTGACCATAGGAGCCTTCAGCATATCTTTGACTAAAAGGAACTGAACATGCGACAGAGACGTTGGGTGGAATTGCTTAACGACTACGACTGCGAAATTCGCTATCATCTGGGGAAGGCGAATGTAGTTGCCGATGCTCTTAGTCGTAAAACCCATGTTAAGGCTATTCGTATCTCTAGTGACCTGCATACTTGTATCCGTGAAGCTCAGTATTCGTCAGCTAATGAAGGTAGTCTATTTGTTGAAGTTCTTGGTGCTAACGCGAATCAGCTCGAAACTAAACCTGATGGTCTTCAATACTATCTTAATCGCATCTGGGTGCCAGATCGCGATAACCTTCGCGAGCTCATTATGAATGAGGCTCACAAATCTCGTTACTCTATTCATCCAGGTGCTGAAAAGATGTACCATGATCTACGTATGACTTACTGGTGGCCTGGTATGAAGAAGGACCTTGCTGTATATGTTTCTAAATGCCTTACTTGCTCGAAAGTTAAGGCCGAACATCAGCGTCCTTCTGGACTTTTAGAACAGCCCGTAATCCTAGTTTGGAAATGGGATAGCATTGCTATGGACTTTATTACTAAATTGCCCCGTACACCATTTGGTCACGACAGTATCTGGGTGATCGTCGATCGTTTGACCAAATCAGCCCACTTTCTTCCTATACGCAAAGATTATAAAGTGGAGAAACTTGCTCGAATCTATACTGATGAGATTATATGCCGCCATGGCATCCCTCTTGACATAATATCTGACCGTGATGGTCGTTTTACTTCACGACTTTGGCAAACTTTTCAATCCGCTATGGGTTCTCATTTGAATCTGAGCACGGCCTTTCATCCTCAAACGGATGGACAGACCGAGCGTACTATTCAGACCCTAGAGGATATGCTCCGTTCTTGTGTCATCGACTTGGTGGTAACTGGGATGTACATTTACCATTGGTTGAGTTCTCGTACAACAACAGCTATCATTCCAGTATTCAAATGGCTCCTTTCGAAGCTTTGTATGGCCGCAAGTGTTGATCTCCTCTCAGCTGGCATGAGGTTGGTGACAAGCAGTTTACTGGCCCTGAAATTATTGAAGAGACAACGGATAAGATCCTTCAGATCCGTGATAACTTGATCAAGGCCAGGAGCAGACAAAAGAGCTATGCGGATAAAAGACGTAAGCCTTTGGAATTTGATGTTGGTGATCGGGTTCTTCTCAGGGTATCTCCCTGGAAGGGAGTAGTTTGTTTGGTAAGAAGGGAAAGCTCACTCCTCGCTATGTGGGTCCTTTCAAGATACTCGAAAGGATTGGCAAGGTGGCGTACAGACTCGACCTGCCACAAGAACTAAACAACGTGCACCCAGTGTTCCACGTATCCAATCTACATAAATGCCTAGTAGACGAGGAACTGCAAGTTCCCCTCGAAGACTTACAAATAAATGAGATGCTACACATTGTGGAGAAACCGGTCGAAATCGTGGACCAGGGTGTCAAGCGACTAAGACGTAGCAAAATTCTCATTGTCAAGGTTCGATGGGAAGGAAAGCGGGGCGCCGAGTTCACTTGGGAACTGAAAAGCGAGATGAAGACCAAGTACCCACATTTGTTTCCAGAATCTTCCTCTTAGATTTCGAGGACGAAATCTCCTAAAGGAGGGGATACTGTAACGCCTGCGTCCCTATACTTTCGGCTAATTGACACTTTTAGCCCCTATACTATGAATTATGTGATACTTTTGATATTTATGCAATGAGACTATGCTTCTACGATACAATTGTCGCACCCCCAAAATCCACAAGCGGAGTATCACCGCATCGAGGCGTGACTGACCAGGATCCAGCCACCAATCATATTGAACATTGTAAATAGATAAATAAAAGTCCAACCACACAATATAATTGGTGTCCAAAACAAGTTTATCAAGTTTCAAGTTGTCAGCGGAAGCATAAAGTGTAAAACCAAAACATAAATCAATAGTTCATAATGTTTAACATGACACACAACAGACCATGCCCCACAACGACTCCTGCTCCCTTTGCAAGCTCCAGCTAAGCATCTAACGACCTGCAAGGCATGTAACAACGAGTCAACAACAAAGTTGAGTGAGTTCACAGTTGAGTGTTCGTTTTAAGTTGTCCAAAATCATATGTTTCTTTTACCCTGGCTCCCAGCCGTGGGGGCTACCCCATGAATATTACACTAGACCCGTTACCATATCGACCACTGACTGAAGTAAGTTGGTGCCCTAGCGTCAATGTCTATCATCATTGACGTGCCCAGATCCATTAGTTCACGCCCATCCTATACGGAAGGGTGTGAGGCTTGTCAAACCTAAATAGCGCTATCTAACTAATGACCCGCTCGCCATTGGCCCGGTGATTAAGTCGATATAAAAATGAGGGACTTCATGATAGAGTTTTTGGTCTAGCAACAATGTTATCACCCTTCAATAAAGAGGATGTGGTACGTGTTCCAAACCAGGAGATCACGCAGTTTCCAATTAAATTCCTAGTACATGTTATCTCCTTCAATAAAGAGGATGTGGTACGTGTTCCAAACCAGGAGATCACGCAGTTTCCGATTAAATCCTTTACCCATTCCCAACCACCGGGAATCCCATGACTTATAGAAAGTGTGAACTCACCTTGGTTAGCTCGGCAGATAAATAGAAGGGTCACTTGAGCTATTGATGGTCAACCACGTCCTAACATGGTTACCATATAAGTCAGGTCTTTGTTCAAGTAATACACGTATGTTTCACGTATAATCTAGCCGTTTACATTTACCGACTGATCATGGCATATACACAACATCATGGCAGTTAATAAATATCACATGACATACTTATCAGTATCATTCACATACACACATAAATGACAATATGCATTTCAAACAGTGATTCCCAAAAGGCACCTAGCAGTTAAACAGGCTCATTCAATTTCCACGGTTTACATGCATAATTCGTATCAGTGCCTAACAGTTGGATGTGCAATACATAAACACTAAGTCATGTCTCATTGGTCATAGTTAGTCATCATTAACAGTATGTATTATGATTTCATAAATATAATAATCCATCACAGAATCAATTCAATTCACTGTGTTGTTTACCCTCTTGACGAAACTCCCCAGTTTCGTCATGATCCCTTATTGACGAAACATCCATGTTTCGTCAGGATTGCCTATGACGAAACCCCCAACTTTCGTCGAAGTCATAAGTGACGAATCTCCTACCTTTCGTCGTGACTACCTATGGCGAAACATCACCAGACTCGTTGAGGTCAACTAAGGGTTGGTCACAAAACATCAGTTACCATTTTCAACACAATCTAGGGATCAGACGATAATTATCTTACAATACAATCGGCCTAATGATGCACATTCCTTGGCTACAAACAGTGAACGTCCAGATGAACAGACCGTTAGCATAATCATGATATTCACAACTTCAACAAATCACAAAACTAACATGAGATCGTACAACCCTAATTACATGATTTCCAATTCAAACATCAATCATAATCAGATCATTTAGCAAATAAACTCACTTATAATGATAGATATCTGAGTACACAGCGTAACGAATAAATCGAATCGGGTTATCGTGACTAACCAGTTATGAGGCGAAACTAGCAAGAATTCAAGAGAGAGATGAGGGTAGCCGTCGGGTGCAAAAGAGGAAAAGAGTGTTAGGGTTTTTGCTATTTTGAGATATCCCGTGATGTTATGCGAGTATAAGGGATATATAACTGACTTTACATGGGCCGCACCTGGATCACATGCCCATCTCGGCGAAACATCGATGAGCTACTAAACTTCCCAAGTTTCGTCGATAGGCATGTGACGAAACCCTTAAGTTTCATCGAGTGAAGGTTATGGCGAAACTTCCACGTTTCATCATATATATATATATATATATATATATATATATAATAATATTAATACACCACATATGTCACACAGTCCACAGTTTAATATTTAACCCAACCTATAATATAACACATCAAATATAAGACAAGCATAAACAAGTTATAACGCAAGCGGATTACGAAAACATGACTGTAAACAAGTAACGTGTCGAGGAAAGACCTTGAAAACTCGAGTTGTCACATCATCCCCAACTTGAAAGAAATTTCATCCTGAAATTTAGCACGTAGTTACTGAGGAAGCTAGTTAGGTTGCGTGGTTTTCCTGATTTTCCTGGGGTGTCACATCATCCCCCCGTTGGTTTGGAATTTCGTCCCGAAATTTCGTAGTAGCTTCAGCCTCAGTAGTGTTGCACTTTTCTCGAACAACTGGGGATACTTGTGTTTCATTCGGTCTTCTCGTTCCCAGGTAAACTCTGGGCCACGACGGGAGTTCCAACGAACTCGAACAAGGGGTATTCTGGTACGCTTGAGAACCTTAACGTCTCTGTCTGTAATCTCTACAGGTTCTTCGACGAATCGCAACTGCTCGTCGATAGTGAGCTCCTTGAAAGGAGCTATGAGGGTCTCATCTGACAGACACTTCTTCAGATTCGACACATGGAATACGTTGTGAACTCCACTGAGTTCTTCAGGTAGGTTCAATCTGTAAGCCACTTTGCCAATTTTCTCAGTGATTTCGAAGGGTCCGACATAACGCGGATTGAGCTTGCCCCTTTTCCCAAAACGAACCACACCCTTCCAGGGTGAGACTTTAAGTAGAACCCAGTCCCCGACCTGGAATTCTAGGGGTTTCCTACGCTTATCAGCGTAGCTTTTCTGATGGTCACGAGTTGCTGCCATTCGTTGTCGTATCTGAGCAATCTTCTCTGTTGTATCTACTACGAGTTCTGGGCCAGTGATTTGGTTGTCGCCAACCTCTGCCCAACAAAGAGGTGATCGGCACTTCCATCCGTACAATGCCTCGAACGGAGCAGCCTGGATGCTGGTGTGGTAATTGTTGTTGTACGAAAACTCCACTAAAGGTGTCTTTCCCAGCCGTTACCAAAGTCGATAACACATGCTCTAAGCATGTCTTCAAGAGTTTGGATGGTGCGTTCAGTCTGCCCATCCGTCTGTGGGTGATATGATGTGCTCATGTCTAAACGAGAGCCAAAGGATTTGTGCATCGCTTGCCATAACTCAGAGGTAAAACGCGCATCACGATCAGATATGATGGAAGTTGGCACCTCGTGCCTCGAAACTACTTCCTTCAAATAGATGTCTGCTAGAGTAGAAAACTTATCCGTTTCCTTGATAGCCAGAAAGTGTGCAGACTTGGTTAATCGATCCACTATCACCCAAATGGTATTGTTTCCTCGTTGAGATCTAGGTAAACCAGTAACGAAGTCCATGGAAATTTGCTCCCATTTCCACGTCGGGATCTCTGGTTGTTGAAGTAGGCCAGATGGTTTCTGGTATTCAATTTTGACTCTCGCACAAGTCAAGCATTTACTAACATAGGTCGCTATGTTAGCTTTCATGCTAAGTCACCAATACGTAGTTTTTAGATCGTGGTACATCTTATCCGAACCAGGATGTACTGAGTAACGAGACATGTGTGCTTCATCCATCACAAGTTCACGTAGATTACCATAGAATGGAACCCAGATGCGCCCTGTCACGTAGTAAGCGCCGTCTTCCTTTTGTTCTAACCATTTCCTTGATCCTCGCAGGGACTCAGCCCTGATGTTCTCTGCTTTCAATGCTTCGACCTGAGCATCTCGTACCTGAGTGGGAAGACTAGAGTGAATGGTAAGTTGTAACACACGTACACGCTTAGGTTTAGTTTCTTTTCGACTGAGGGCATCGACCACAACATTGGCTTTTCCTGGATGGTACTTGATCGCGCATTCGTAGTCATTAAGGAGTTCGACCCATTGACGCTGTCGCATGTTCAACTCCTTCTGATCGAAGATATGCTGGAGACTCCTGTGATCGGTGTAAACGGTGCACTTGGTACCATACAGGTAATGTATCCATATCTTAAGAGCAAATACCACTGCTCCCAACTCCAAGTCATGAGTAGTGTAGTTCTTTTCGTGAACCTTAAGTTGCGTGATGCGTAAGTAATGACATTCTCACGTTGCATCAACACACAACCAAGTCCTTGGATTGACGCGTCACAATAAACCACGAAATCGTCTGTGCCTTCAGGTAGTGAGAGAATAGGTGCGCTACAAAGTCTCTCCTTTAAGTGCTGAAACGCGGACTCCTGTGCATCACCCCAACGATAGGTGACACCCTTCTGAGTTAGTGAAGTGAGAGGTTGCGCAATCTTTGAGAAATCCTTGATAAACCTTCTGTAGTAACCCGCCAAACCCAAGAATTGGCGGATTTCGGTTGGTCTTCGGGGTGCAGGCCAGTTCTTGATTGAGTCAACCTTGGATGGATCAACATGAATCCCATCCCCGTTTACCACGTGGCCTAGGAAATGGACTTCACGAAGCCAAAAGTCGCATTTTGAAAACTTAGCATAAAGCTGTTCAGTTCGAAGAAGTTCCAAAATAAGTCACAGATGATGCTCGTGTTCCTCCTGACTCTTAGAATAGATCAGGATGTCGTCAATAAAAACAATAACGAACTTATCCAGGTATGGTTTGCACACTCGGTTCATGAGATCCATGAAGACCGTAGGTGCGTTTGTCAACCCAAAAGGCATGACCAGAAACTCGTAATGGCCGTAACGAGTCCTGAATGCTGTCTTGGAGATATCCTCATCTTAGACTCTCAGCTGATGATAGCCCGATCTTAGGTCAATCTTAGAGTAGAAGCTCGACCCTTGCAGCTGGTCGAATAGGTCATCAATGTGCGGGAGAGGATAACGATTCTTCACGGTCACCTTGTTGAGTTCGCGATAGTCAATACACATTCGGAAGGTACCGTATTTCTTCTTTACAAACAAAACCGGAGCTCCCCAGGGCGAAGAGCTAGGACGAATGAAACCCTTGTCCAAGAGCTCTTGTAGTTGTGCGGACAGTTCTTCGAGTTCTGATGGAGCTAAACGATAAGGTGCATGAGCTATTGGTGCTGCTCCAGGAGCTAGCTTGATTTGAAATTCGACCTGACGATGAGGCGGTAGAGCAGGTAACTCCTCAGGGAATACCTAAGGGAAGTTGCGTGCGATTGGAATATCTTCTATCTTCTTCTCTTTCGATGATGTATCAGTAATAAGGGCTAGAATAGCAGCATGGCCCTTTTGCAAACACTTCTGGGCCTTAAGGAAAGAGATGATGCCCACAACAGCACCACTCTTGTCGCCATGAATAACGAGAGGTTCTTCACCAGAACGAGGGATGCGGACAATTTTCTCCTTGCAGAGTATTTCCGCTCGATGTTGTGATAACCAATCCATACCAATGACAACGTCAAAACTTCCAAGAACGATTGGGATAAGGTCGATAGAGAAGGTCTGACCAGTTAGAATGAGATTACAACCCTTAATTATGTGTGTGGCCTCAAGACTTTTACCGTTTGCTAGTTCTACAATGTGTTTGGTGTTCAAGGGATTTGGTGTATGCTTAAGCATCTGACTAACTTTTGAAGACACGTAACTAGTATCGGCACCCGAATCAAATAAAACTGAAACAAAGAAGTCATCCAGTAGAAACTTACCCATCACAACGTTGGGATCGTTCCTTGCGTCACCCTGACCAATCACGAACGCACGTCCCCTGGCACCATTGCCATCATTGTTACCCGCATTGTTGTTTCCATTCCCTTGATTATTGTTGTTGTTCTGGTTCTGTTTTAGCTGTGGACAGTCTCTCTTGAAGTGGCCCTCAGCACTACACTGAAAACATCCTTTATTGTTGCCCTGCTGTTGCTGTTGTTGCTGACGCTGATTCTGTGGAGTCTGCTGTTGGTTCTGTCGTCGCTGATTCCCAGGATAGAGGCTCCTGCAATCCTTGGCCACATGGCCATGTTTGTTACATCTCTGACAGTTGCCCTTAGTGCACGGTCCGCTGTGGTGAAAACCACAACGATTGCATTTGGGGTGATTCCACTTGTATCCACCCTGCCCTTGACTACCAGAAGATTGTTGACCAGGGCTCTTGTAGTCGTCAGTCTTTCACTGCTGAGACTGTGACTGAACAGAATTTGAATCTTTGCTTGAATTTCCATCCCACTTGCGCTTGTTATCGCTAGGAGCATCAGAAGCAGTAGTGGCACTAATACGCTTGGGCAGCTTGTTCTGCTCCACTGCCTGATCGGTGAGACGATGAGCCAGCCGAATAACTTGCTGGATCGTAGCGAGATTAGCTGCAGTCACATGGCTCTGAATCTCCGGCACTAAACCTTTGAGGTACAGCTCTATACGTTTGATAGGAGGATCCACCATAGTAGGACACAATGCAGCCAATTCGTTCGATCTCTTCGTATACGTCTCGATTTCAGACCCCGTCATCTTCAAGTTGTAAAATTCCACCTCTAACTTGTGAATGTCTTCGTGGTGACAGTACTCCTCTTTGATCAGATCTTTGAAGTCGTTCCATGGGGTGGCATTAGCAGCGGCCAACCCCAGCATTTGAACCTGAGCGTTCCACCATATGAGCGTAACACCTTCAAGAGTTCCAGTAGAAAATTTCACCCTACGAGCTTCAGGGCATTCACACATCTCAAAAACGGATTTGATCTTCTTGAACCAGTGGAGAAGACCTACAGCTCCTTCTGTGCCGTTGAAGGTACTAGGTAGACAGTCCATAAAGGTCTTGAACGTACACACACGAGGCTAAGCCGGTTGACCTGTCGCGTGAGCATGAAAGGACAAAGTTAAACACGAGAGTTGGTTCACGGGAGTAGGATCTAAACATCCTATGATAGGTCGAAATGGCAGGTTATACCTCCTGCTTGAGCTGCTGCGAGTGCCTAAGCAAATCGTTCATTGATTAGAGCCGTCAGCTGGGCTTGAGTCAAGTTGAGACATCCACTCATGATCTTCACATTGAAGCAAACATAAGTGAGAAAGGGGTCGCGAAAATGCGTAAGTATGAAATGACCGAAGAGCGTAAGCACACAGGGTCTCAATCAGTTGCTACGATAACCAAGCATACCATGAACAATGTACTATGTAAACTAACAGACATGCAATATAAATACAAACCATATCACCTATAGTGTTGAGTCTTGCACGTGGAGCGAATCTTCGTTGTGGATCATTGAGCACTGTATAGGTTATAGTCTGGTTTTGTCAAAAAGCTTTTCCCTTTTTAAAACCGAGTTCACTATAACCAATGGCTCTGATACCAATCTGTCGCACCCCCAAAATCCACAAGCGGAGTATCACCGCATGGAGGCGTGACTGACCAGGATCCAGCCACCAATCATATTGAACATTGTAAATAGATAAATAAAAGTCCAACCACACAATATAATTGATGTCCAAAACAAGTTTATCAAGTTTCAAGTTGTCAGCGGAAGCATAAAGTGTAAAACCAAAACATAAATCAATAGTTCATAATGTTTAACATGGCACACAACAGACCATGCCCCACAACGACTCCTGCTCCCTTTGCAAGCTCCAGCTAAGCATCTAACGACCAGCAAGGCATGTAACAACGAGTCAACAACAAAGTTGAGCGAGTTCATAGTTGAGTGTTCATTTTAAGTTGTCTAAAATCATATGTTTCTTTTACCCTGGCTCCCAGCCGTGGGGGCTACCCCATGAATATTCCACTAGACCCGTTACCATATCGACCACTGACTGAAGTAAGTTGGTGCCCTAGCGTCAATTTCTATCATCATTAACGTGCCAAGATCCATTAGTTCACGCCCGTCCTCTACGGCGCGGTGTGAGGCTTGTCAAACCTAAATAGCGCTATCTAACTAACGACCCGCTCGCCATTGGCCCGACGATTAAGTCGATATAAAAATGAGGGACTTCATGATAGAGTTTTTGGTCTAGCAACAATGTTATCACCCTTCAATAAAGAGGATGTGGTACGTGTTCCAAACCAGGAGATCATGCTGTAGGTCCCCTTAATGTATGGATCTTTCACATAATTGTCTTTCCAATCAAGAGTGCGGAATCCTCTTGATCAGATTTGTTACAGAAACGAGTAGAAATAGAAATTCCAATTAAACAGGTCTTCTATTGATTATCCAAACTTTCAGTTTTACAATCAACTCAAGACCTCACAACCTCACAGCCTATCTCTGTGATCTTGCTCTAACCCTCAATTTCGTTTTTCTCTCTCTCTCTCTACTTTCTCTCTCTAAAATTCTCTAACCCCTAAAACCCTAATCACAAAACATGTTTATATACCACATGTCTGTGAACTGGGCTTCCTACATGGACTAGGCCATTTTCCAAACCCATTACGATAATAAACTCACTAACCAATAAGCTAAGCCCAATACAAAATATCCAAAGACTAAATAATCAAACTATTAAGCTGTTGTCACCGAATATGCACCAACAGACTCCCCCTCGACAATAGCTTCATAGTGTAACTTTGTCTTCAAACATCTTGTGTTCTTTTGGTCTTTGGATAGCGTCAGCTACACAGCTTCTGACATCAACACACGCAGTTTCTGATTAAATTCTTAGTACATGTTATCATCCTTCAATAAAGAGGATGTGGTACGTGTTCCAAACCAGGAGATCAAGCAGTTTCTGATTAAATCCTTTACCCATTCCCAACCACCGGGAATCCCATGCCTTATAGAAAGTGTGAACTCACCTTGGTTAGCTCGGCAGATAAACAGAAGGGTTACTTGAGCTATTGATGGTCAACCACGTCCTAACATGGTTACCATATAAGTCAGGTCTTTGTTCAAGTAATACACGTATGTTTCACGTATAATCTAGCAGTTTACATTTACCGACTGATCATGGCATATACATAACATCATGGCAGTTAATAAATATCACATAACATACTTATCAGTATCATTCACATACACACATAAATGACAGTATGCATTTCAAACAGTGATTCCCAAAAGGCACCTAGCAGTTAAACAGGCTCATTTAATTTCCACGGTTTACATGCATAATTCGTATCAGTGCCTAACAGATGGATGTGCCATACATAAACACTAAGTCATGTCTCATTGGTAATAGTTAGTCATCATTAACAGTATGTATTATGATTTCATCAATATAATAATCCATCATAGAATCAATTCAATTCACTGTGTTGTTTACCCTCTTGACGAAACTCCCCAGTTTCGTCGTGATCCCTTATTGACGAAACATCCATGTTTCGTCAGGATTGCCTATGACGAAACCCCCAACTTTCGTCGAAGTCATAAGTGACGAATCTCCTACCTTTCGTCGTGACTACCTATGGCGAAACATCACCAGACTCATTGAGGTCAACTAAGGGTTGGTCACAAAACAGCAGTTACCATTTTCAACACAATCTAGGGATCAGACGATAATTATCTTACAATACAATCGGCCTAATGATGCACATTCCTTGGCTACACAATCATAGCAGTTTCATCGTTCCACACATAATTCTATTCATCGGAATGCACAACCCTAATCACCATATAGGTCATCAACCAATCAATCAGTTGTATCCCACAAACAGTGAACGTCCAGATGAACAGACCGTTAGCATAATCATGATATTCACAACTTCAACAAATCACAAAACTATCATGAGATCGTACAACCCTAATTACATGATTTCCAATTCAAACATCAATCATAATCAGATCATTTAGCAAATAAACTCACTTATAATGATAGATATCTGAGCACACAGCATAACGAATAAATCAAATCGGGTTATCGTGACTAACCAGTTACGAGGAGAAACTAGCAAGAATTCAAGAGAGAGATGAGGGTAGCCGTCGGGTGCAAAAGAGGAAAAGAGTGTAAGGGTTTTTGCTGTTTTGAGATATCCCGTGATGTTATGCGAGTATAAGGGACATATAACTGACCTTACATGGGCCGCACCTGGACCACAGGCCCATCTCGGCGAAACATCGATGAGCTACGAAACTTCCCAAGTTTCGTCGATAGGCATGTGACGAAACCCTTAAGTTTCATCGAGTGAAGGTTATGGCGAAACTTCCACGTTTCATCATATATATATATAATAATATTAATACACCACATATGTCACACAGTCCACAGTTTAATATTTAACCCAACCTATAATATAACACATCAAATATAAGACAAGCATAAACAAGTTACAACGCAAGCGGATTACGAAAACATGACTGTAAACAAGTAACGTGTCGAGGAAAGACCTTGAAAACTCGAGTTGTCACATCATATAATTTATATTAATTATAATTATTATTATACATATAATTTAGTTATTTTTTAAATTTATATAAATGGTAATTATTATTATATAAATATATGTTTAATATATTAATAAAAAAATATATAAACAAAAAGCTCGATTAGGCTCGCGAGCCGGCTCGAGCTCGATAAGCGAAGCTCGGGCTCGTTTACTAAACGAGCTTGTTTTTAGGCTCGGGCTCGAGCTCGTTTAAGCTCGGCTCGTTCGAGCTTTTTTTTTTAGCCGAGCTCGAGTAGCTCGGCTCGTTTGCACCCCTAAGTATAACCCTGTGAGATTATACTATATGGTTCCTTAGAAATCTGAATCATTTACATGTTTCCGTTAAATGCTTAAATATTGACCATTATGCCCTTTTGTTATTAAAACGAGATTTTTTGAAAATGTGAGTGGACAAAAACCTTTATTACTGTCATTTAAGTATGTCCTAAAAATTTGACATCAGTTCATGGTCTAAAATGAAAGTTATGCACAATATCGTAAAATGAAAGCTTTTTATTAATTAAATGGCATTTTTAGTATAAATCACATTTAAACCCAAATTTTGACACCAAACTTTCTACCCACTGATGTAATATAATATTTAGGGATTTTTGGAGATTTTTATTAAATTTTAAACTGATCATAACATAGAGTTCTTGCATAGGCTCGGTAAGTGGCGATAATGCCCTTTTCGCTAAATAAAATGAGTTTTGCACATCCTTTACATGTCACATATTTTTCTACTGATTTTATACATTAAATAAGATATTCTAAACTGTTAAGGCTGATTAAAATCTCTGATTTCCTTAAATAACCCGAATATCGTCAAATACCGACTTTTATGCGATTTAGGCGCATAGTATGGTTTAAAACCATATTTGGCACCTAAGACTCATTACCTACTGATGTTATGAATAAATTTTTATACTTTTACAGCAAGTTAAAGTTTTGAACTCAGATTTCCAAATTTAACCTTTATAGCATATGTGAAATGGCCAAAATGCCCCTACGGTGCATAGTTTGGCCATAAATGATAAATTTCACATATATATGATATCTTACTGATATAACTTGTTAAAATAAATATTTTTACTGATTATTTTAGACCAGAACCTCAGATTTCTATTTTAACTCTTTTATAAACTTTAAAATGACCAAAATACCCCTACGGGGCATAAATTGGTTTTAAATTCATTTTGGGCATAATGGAAGATATCATACTGATATCATATCATATTTTAAGCATAATAACTTAAGGAACATGTTCATGACTCATTCGGTTACCCGTTATGCATATACGCGTTCGGTGCGGTTTATGTAACTAGTTTGCATAAATTAGCCGAAACGGTCAAACCTTATCATTTTTACTTCAAAATCCAGAATGTATTTAGTTTACCCATTTTATACAAGTCTTCAAACTTTTCAGGTCTAAATCACATTCTAATCCGGTCTTCGCTTAATCTTGCGGTTTGAACCGTAAACCTTTCATTAAAACTAACCGGTCCAAGTTAAGACTTAAATAAGACCCGTTAGGAATCTAATAGGTTATTAAAACCTTCGTTCCAGGTTAGGAGCCCAGTAAAAGCTACTTATACTTGCTGATTTGATATACGGCTGAGATTAAAGTTATATTTTAGCTCAGGTAAATACTTTTAACTTATTTTCCGTTATACGGGCTTGGGATACGGTATTATAATGATACCGCTTGGTCGGGTATGAAATCATTTAATCGGATTGTGATTAATAAATTTACATAACCCGTTTTAATCTGTTTTGTTTGATGCAATGCCTTTGGGGGGTTAATGACCATGTCCTGGATATCCTCGGCTCATTCATTAGAAATGGCCACGACTTAAGCACGGGGTGTAGGCATACACCTGACAGTTGCGTATGTAGAAACGGTATCTCACTCTCTTGTGGGCCTATACTTGTGGTGTGTCTATTAATCTTATCCGGCTCTTCTAACTGGGTCCTGAATGGACGACAAACATGTAAAACTGTATACAAGATTATATTTAAAATAATTGTCCGAAGTTATAAAAGATTTTGTGCCTTGTGCATCCAAATCAATTATTATAAAGACTTTTCAAAAGAGTCAGTTAATTGTATTTACCAGTGTAAACTGACGTATTTTCCAAAAAGGTTAAGTGTAGGTACTACGCGTAATGGGCTGGAAACTCCTGAGTGATTAAATAAAGAGTCTTGCAAGCTTTTATCACTTTAAGTCTGTTGAACAATATTTCTTTTGTTTTGATCCGCCTGTGGATCCATCTTACAATCCGTTGTATGATATTTTATTGTACTTTCGAATCGGTTTGTAATAATTTACTTTATGACTTCCGCTGTGCATTTAAATTGTGATTATTGACCATGATGATATCAACTACGTCACGATACTCCCCACCGGGCCCACCGGTAATACGTGGATATATCGGGGTGTGATAGGTTGGTATCAGAGCCAACATTGAGTGAATTAAACACTAGCCTTTTGTGTTTAATCTCAATGACACAGTTTGCACATTCCTTGGCTTCCGAGTCTAGGCTAATGACTTAGGACTAATCCTAATCTTATTTTTTTCTTCTTGTTGTTTTCTTTTGTTGTTTTGACAGGAACAAGACAAAATGCCGCCACGTGTAAGAGGAAGAGGTGGAAGAGGCAAGGCACCAATAACTGCTAGGAATGACCACGAGGCCGGGCCATCTCACCGGCGAACTCCTTCAGCAACCTTTAGCTCTAGTCCCCAGGGGGACTGGAGAACTTATCTAGAACCAGCGAGACGCTCAGTCTTCCTCAGTTCCTACTTCCTCCCCATTTTACCATCACTCTTTTGGACCTCATCAAGACGAGGAGCACAGTGATTCGCACCATTCCTTTATACCGTTGCAGCGTTCGAGTTCACACAGTGCCTTCCAGGACCCGACCCCACACTTTCAGAGCTGGTTCAACCCGGCGAACGTGAGTGAAGAGCCAATGGGCCATAACCCATTGGGACCAGAAGACCACTTTCCTGAAGCCCAGGATTTGGATATGGACGAGGATCCAGATCCAGAAATGCCGCCATCTGTGACGCTGACGCATCCCATCGAGATTTCTAACGGATCATCTTTTCATGGTTCGCCATACAGGGGCCCAGACAGTTTTGCTGAAAGATGGGCCACATACCACTGGGAATACACTCCCCCTTTCAACCCACCTCCACAACAGCAACAGGATCCCTCGGAGGATTCGCATTTCCATGCGGTCACGCCACCGCCACCGCCGCCGCTAGAGCAACAGCTGCCTCCAGAACCACCGAGGCGAAGAAGAACAGGTACACGGATGTCCGTGCATGGGGATTTTCATTTCAGCACCCCTCAACACTCCAGTGGCAGCCACTACCCGCCACTGTACGAAGACCCGCAAATGGGTGGGCCTTCAAACCCAGTTTCTGAAGTCGACTCAGCCCCAGTCGCACCACCGCCGCACATGGGTTATGATAACCCAATTCCTTCTTACGCCGGTGCTGCGGCGTATAACCCTTTTGAGTAGCCAGCTTATCCTGGCTACAACTACTACAATGCCCCTGCCATCGACCCGTACCTCAAGGCGGCCAACTACAATGCTCTTCACCCTAAAGGACCATTCGCAGCTTCATACCAATCTGGGTACCAAGCATATGGGTATCAATACCCGCCACCTCCTCAACCTCCGCATCAGCAGCCGCCGCAGCCACCACAGATCCAACCACCGCAGCAGCAGGAAATCCTTCAGAGGTTGAACCAGGTGGAACGAGAGGTTCAGGAGGAGCGTAGAAGCCGCCGGGGACTACTTAAGGGTTTGGCAGACCTAATAAAGGGGAAGAAGAAAAGGGATTATTGAAATTCCTTATTTATTTGTTTTGTAATTTTAAATTTCAATTAAGTCCCTGCGTGGACATTTAATTATGTATTCAGTCCCTGCGAGGACTTGTGTTTCTTCTCTTAGTCCCTATATGGACAAACTATTTATTTAAAAGTCCCGTTTAGGGCATCTATGTACTTCTCCTTATATATGGAATGTTTTAATTTAAACTTCATTTGTCATTATGTGTATGAATATATTATAAATCAAAATATCTCTTCATTTTAAAATTTTGATCTGCCATTAAATAGTAAAAAGGAATCTTAAGAGGTATAACCTAGCCTATATGTCATTTTAGACATGGCCATGATGGTAAAACCTATCTAAAAAAAAGATTCAAATCCTTGTTAACATCTGAAAACATGTTAGCACTCCTGACAACAGTGATGCGATAAAATCACACTTGTCATCCTTATATTGGACCTTTCCAATTCCTTATTCTAAACATCCATTAGTGATGTAGTGCCTACGGGCCATAATAATTGTCAAAAAAAAAAAAAAAAAAAAGACAGTTGTAGTCTACGACTCCCTGTCAAGAAAAGGTAATGAACTATGTTCAAACCTTAATGCTTCGATCTTATAAGATCATGGCTTATAATTTTAAAATTGTCCTTGTGACTAGGCCTTTTATGCCACTCTAATATCCTTAATGATTTATAACTAGGGATAAATTATAATGAAAACCCTAAATAAATATGAACAACAAGATAACCAATATGGTTTATATTTACCATGGTTAATGAATTGTCAAAATGACAATTCCATAATAAGACTTTTGAATAAATTATTGTCAACATTTTTATGTAGCAATCAAGCTACATGGCTGAATCAGAAGAGGATAACAGTCACCCCAGGGAGAAAAATGATACCACCAGAATAAACATAGCTGGTGCAGATCTTCAAGAATTGATAGATAATGCTGTTACACGAGCCCTAGACAGACAGTTTAAAGAATCAAGCGGTACTCGCACCAGAACTCAGTCTGTACCTCATACGAAGCCACCTTCCAAGATTCATACATCTCACAAAGACGATTCTCACCACTCATCAAACCAAAGGAGTGTCCCGTCTAAGAAGATTGTGCTCAGTCAAGAGCCACGTATTAGGACGTGCTCTTATAAATATTTCGTCTCCTGCAAGCCCAGGGACTTCACAGGGGAGAAAGGAGGCATTGATTGTATAACTTGGCTCGATGAGATGGATACAGTAGTTAATATTAGTGGTTGTGCAGAACAGGACATTGTGAGGTTTGTTTCATAATCTTTTAAAGGTGAAGCTTTAGCTTGGTGGAGGTCCCTAATCCAAGCTACAGGAAAGATCCCATTGTATAACATGTCTTGGGAATAGTTTGTTGCGCTGATTAAGGAAAATTTATGTCCTCAGCATGAGGTGGAAAAGATTGAAACCGTCTTCTTGACTCTGGTCATGAGGAACTTGGATTGCCAGGCGTATCTTACAAGCTTCAACACCATGTCCCGATTGGTTCCTTATCTGGTGACACCGGAACCAAAGCGCATAGCTCAATTTATTGGAGGTTTAGCTCCAGAAATCAAGGCAAATGAGAAGGCATCTAGACCTACCACTTTCAGGTCAGTGGTAGATCTATCTCTATCTCTCACACTTGATGCTGTCAGAAACAAGCCTGTTAAAAGTTCTGATGATGGAAAGCGAAAGCGGGAGGATGAGAGTTCTCATCGCTCCGACAAGAAACGAAAAGGGAACTCAGATCATAGAAAGGGTTCTGGGTTCAAAAGGGACAACCAGCAGTTGGGTGAAAAACCCAAATGTAAAACCTGCCAGAAACATCATTTCGGGAAATGTAGACTCGAGTCAAGATCGCAGTCGCAGTCAAAGCCTATTGGGTGTGGGATCTGCAAGTACAAGGAGCATAAGACCTTGGATTGCAAAAAGATGAAAGATGCAACTTGTTACAATTGTAACGAGAAGGGGCATATCAAAACTAACTGCCCAAAATATGCAAAGAAGCCTGAGGAGGCTAAAAAGACCAATGCTCGGGTCTTTCAGATGAATGCTCAGGAAGTGGTTCAAAACGACAATGTGATAACAGGTACTTTTCTTATCAATGATATTTATGCTAGAGTATTGTTTGATTCAGGTGCAGACAAGTCTTTTGTAGACAATAAGTTTTGTAAATTATTAAATCTGCCTGTTAAAACTCTAAGCATAAAATATGAAGTAGAATTGGCCGATGGTACCATAGAAACTGCCTCAACAATTCTAGATGGATGTTTTATATCCATTAGGAATCACTCTTTTCCGTTGTCCTTGCTTCCATTGAAATTGGCAGGATTTGACATAGTGATAGGCATGGATTGGTTATCTCATAACCAAGCCCAAATTGTATGTGATAAGAAGCAAGTAATTATCAAGACTCCTTATGGTGAGCCACTTACGATACAAGGAGATACTCAGTATGGATTGCCTAAGCAAGTGTCTATGCTTAAGGCATCGAAGTGTATGAAGAGAGGTTGTGTCATTTATATGGCACAGGTAACCATTGATGTACCAAAGCCCAAGATTGAAGACATCCCCATTATTTCTGAATATCCAGACATTTTCCCTGAAGAACTACCTAGATTACCTCCAGATAGGCAAGTAGAATTCAGAATCGATATCATTCCTGGAGCAGCACCAGTTGCAAGAGCACCTTATCGATTGGCACCAACTGAGATGAAAGAATTAATGACTCAGTTAGATGATTTATTAGAAAAGGGATTTATTCGACCTAGCTCGTCCCCTTGGGGAGCACCGATTCTGTTTGCGAAGAAGAAGGATGGGTCAATGCGTCTGTGCATAGACTATCAAGAGCTGAACAAGGTTACAATTAAGAATATATATCCGTTACCCAGGATCGATGATCTATTCGATCAGCTTCAAGGAGCAAGTTACTTTTCAAAGATCGATTTAAGGTCAGGTTATCACCAATTGAAGGTCAGAGACGAAGAAGTGCACAAGACTGCATTCAGAACACGCTACAGCCACTATGAGTTCTTGGTGATGCCTTTCGGGCTCACTAATGCACCTGCAGCATTCATGGACCTCATGAATCGCGTTTGCAAGCCGTATTTAGACAAGTTTGTCATTGTCTTCATCGATGACATACTCATTTATTCAAAGAACCAAGCCGACCATGAAAGACACCTTCAATGTATCCTTAAACTTCTTCAGCAAGAGAAGCTCTACACCAAGTTTTCTAAATGTGAATTTTGGCTTCGAGAAGTCCAATTTCTTGGACATGTGGTAAGTGAGCATGGTATCCAGGTGGATTCCGCTAAGGTTGAAGCGATTATGAATTGGCAAGCACCCAAAACACCTACAGAGATTCATAGCTTCTTGGGTCTAGCGGGATACTATAGACGTTTCATTGAAAACTTTTCAAGAATTGCTGCACCACTAACCTCGTTGACTCGCAAGAATGTCAAGTTCGACTGGGGTCCCAAGCAGCAAGAATCCTTTGATATTCTTAAGCAGAAATTAAGCAATGCTCCAGTGTTGACATTGCCAGAAGGGATTGAAGAATTTGTTGTATATTGCGACGCATCGCACACAGGCATGGGATGTGTGCTTATGCAGAAGGGCAAAGTTATTGCATATGCTTCACGTCAGTTAAAGGTGCACGAGAAGAATTACACCACCCACGATTTGGAGCTGGGTGCCGTTGTATTTGCACTAAAGCTTTGGAGGCATTATTTTTATGGGACAAAGTGCGTGATCTATTCTGATCATAAGAGCCTTCAGCATCTGTTTAATCAGAAAGACCTTAATATGAGGCAACGTCTCTAGATGGAGACTTTGAACGATTACGATTGTGAAATCTGATATCATCCAGGCAAAGCAAATGTAGTTGCTGATGCTTTAAGCAGGAAAGAAAGGACCAAACCTATTAGAATAAATGCCAAAAGCATTGAATTAAAGAACAACTTGAATGAAAGATTGTTAGCCGCTCAAAAGGAAGCTGTATAAGAAGCTAACTATCCGAATGAGAAGTTAGGTGTCACTGCTGATCAATTATCATATGACAAGGATGGAATCCTTAGGATGAATGGTCGAATCTGGGTTCCAATCCATGGAGGACTTAGAGATGTGATTCTCCAAGAAGCTCATAGTTCTAAATATTCGATACATCCTGGCAGTGATAAGATGTACCAGGATTTAAAGGCAAATTACTGGTGGATAGGTTTGAAGAAATCCATAGCCACTTATGTGGCTAAATGCTTGACATGTGCACAAGTTAAAGCCGAGCATCTGAAACCATCAAGTTTGCTGCAACAACCTGAACTTCCCACTTGGAAATGGGAAATGGTAACTATGGATTTTATCACTAAGTTACCAAAGATGAAACCTGTGAATGATATTATTTGGGTTATAGTTGACAGATTGACCAAGTCAGCTCACTTCTTGCCAATTAAAGAAACTCACAGCTCCGACAAGCTAGCTTAGTTGTACATGGATGAGGTTGTATCTCTCCATGGAGTGCCAGTGTCTATTATCTCTGATAGGGATACAAGATACACATCGCATTTTTGGAAAAGCTTCCAGCAATCTTTAGGCACTCGATTAAATTTCAGCACTGCTTATCATCCGCAAACGGATGGGCAAAGCGAATGTACTATTCAAATGCTTGAGGATATGCTACGAGCTTGTGTTATAGATTTAGGTGGAAGTTGGGATGACCATCTTCCATTAATTGAATTTTCGTACAATAATAGCTATCATTCGAGTATTCAGGCAGCGCCTTTCGAAGCTTTGTATGGAAGAAAGTGCAGAACGCCAATTTGTTGGGCGGAAGTTGGAGATGTCCAACTGTCAGGACCTGATATAATCCTGGAGACGACGGACAAGATTGTCCAAATCCGTGATTGTCTGAAAGCTGCCAGGGACAGGCAGAAGAGTTATGCTGATATGAGGCGCAAACCTTTAAAATTTGAAGTTGGCGATAAAGTGCTACTTAAGGTGTCAACCTGGAAGGGGGTGATGCGTTTTGGCAAAAAGGGCAAGCTTAGCCCAAGGTACATAGGACCATTCGAGGTCATCAAATGTGTCAGAACTGTAGCTTACAAACTAAATCTGCCAGAAGAGCTCAGTGGAATTCATAATGTGTTCCACATTTGCAATCTAAAGAAATGTCTAGCCGATAAGTCGCTAGCAATGTCACATAAGGACGTACAGATTGACGAGAGTTTGAAATTCGTTGAAAAACCGTTTTCGATCGAGGATCGACAGATTAAGAAGCTTCGAAGGAAGCATGTGCCGATTGTGAAGGTAAAATGGGATGCCCTTAGAGGCCCGGAATACACATGGGAGGTTGAATCCACAATGAAACAGAAGTGCCCTCATTTATTTCAATAAAATCTTGAGGTCGATATTTCTTTTAAGGGGGTGAGGATGTAACACCTCACAAAATCATGCCCAATGTAATAAAGACACGTGTCATGGACTTAAACGTGTAATGAATTAATTCTGGAGAGACTAAAATTGTCAAACAATGTAATTATGCAAGTAAAAAGGATCCAAAGCGTCAACATGCCTAACTTGTGCCTCTGATTGACCTTACGTGATGTTCGTATTCTTTGATGAATAAAATTGTCAGACATAGAAAGCCGTTCGTGCTTAAATTGAGAATTTTACGAAGCATAGGGGTTAAAAGTGTCAACATGTTAAATGTTACCTCTGAGTGACCTTTTAACGATCCCAAAAGCATTGTAATAATTATATATTTTGCTCTCAAGAATATTGGGTAGTAATTTCATGGAGTTTCGATGAAAACAAGACTTTTCGGGTGGCCTTACAACTAACCGGGAGCTTAACGGAGTTATTATGTGACCCAAGGCCCTTAATAGTTATCTATGGGGGTCATAAGTGCAATAAATGGAAGTTATATAAACTTAAAATGGACCAGGGACTGAAATTGCAAAGTTTGGAAACTTTTTACCGGATTAACCCATTGTCGCGGGCCGCGTAGACCCTTTCCAATTCTTACGCGGGCCGCGTAAGAAGTGCCAGCAAGCAAAAAGGGGACAACTCTATGTTGCAGCCTGTTCCACCGCCATTGCATGGCTGATTTCGATACTAGTGTCTGAGCAAATGGTTTTTCATGCACTAGGGACACCTGGGAACATCTGGTAACAACATAGGGACATATGGATTGATCTTGGAGACTCAAAATTCCTATATAAAGGCCCCTTTGTTGCACTTGTTCTTGCACACTTCCAAATTTTACTTCAAAGCTCACTCTCTGAAGCCTCCTGGAGCTAAAGGAAGCTTTCTCTAGTTCTAAATTCATGCTAAGGACTCTAGTAAGTGTTCTTAGCTTCCCTAGTTAAAGTTTTATTAGCTTAATGACCGAAAGTCAAAGCTATCGTAATTAAGCTCTGACTTGGTAATTAATCACTAACGGTCCAGCCATTATTCAAATTGAAAGTGGCTATGAGTTGGTAATTATGTAGGTAATAAACCCTTAAAAGGGCACCTACTGATTATCACTCTTACTTGGTCAATTGTCGGGTCAAACTATTTAATGAAAAGTCAAACGAATCAATTTTTATAAAATAATTCATAACTGATAATGTAAAGGTTATGGAACATGTTTTAACACTAAAATAACTTGGTATCTAATATAGGAACATGTTTAGGCATGTTCAACCCGACAATTCTGAGTTTAGGCTCGGTTCACAACCGAAAGTCGCAAAAGTAGACTTTTGCTTTGACTTTCAGTTCTGACCCGATTTAGCTTGTTTTAGATATACCTTAGGGTTCCTTTAGGGCCATATTACATGTTAGTATAACCCTCTGAGATTATACTACATGGTTCCTTAGAAATCTGAATCATTTGCATGTTTCCGTTAAATGCTTAAATATTGACCATTATGCCCTTTTGTTATTAAAACGAGATTTTTTTGAAAATGTGAGTGGAGAAAACCCTTTATTACCGATATTTAAGTATGTCCTAAAAATTTGACATCAGTTCATGGTCTAAAATGAGAGTTATGCACAATATCGTAAAATGAAAGCTTTTTATTAATTAAATGGCATTTTTAGTATAAATCACATTTAAACCCAAATTTTGTCACCAAACTTTCTACCCACTGATGTAATATAATATTTAGGGATTTTTGGAGATTTTTATTAAATTTTAAACTGATCATAACATAGAATTCTTGCATAGGCTCGGTAAGTGACGATAATGCCCTTTTCGCTAAATAAAATGAGTTTTGCACATCCTTTACATGTCAAATCTTTTTCTACTGATTTTATACATTAAATAAGATATTCTAAACTGTTAAGGCTGATCAAAATCTCAGATTTCCTTAAATAACCCGAATATCGTCAAATACCGACTTTTATGCGATTTAGGCGCATAGTATGGTTTAAAACCATATTTGGCACCTAAGACTCATTACCTACTGATGTTATGAATAAATTTTTATACTTTTACAGTAAGTTAAAGTTTTGAACTCAGATTTCTAAATTTGACCTTTATAGCATATGTGAAATGACCAAAATGCCCCTACGGTGCATAGTTTGGCCATAAATGATAAATTTCACATATATATGATATCTTACTGATATAACTTGTTAAAATAAATATCTTTACTGATTATTTTAGACCAGAACCTCAGATTTCTATATTAACTCTTTTATAAACTTTAAAATGACCAAAATACCCCTACGGGGTATAAATTGGTTTTAAATTCATTTTGGGCATAATGAAAGATATCCTACTGATATCATAACATATTTTAAGCATAATAACTTAAGGAACATGTTCATGACTCATTCGGTTACCCGTTATGCATATACGCGTTCGGTGTGGTTTATGTAACTAGTTTGCATAAATTAGCCGAAACAGGTCAAACCTTATCATTTTTACTTCAAAATCCAGAATGTATTTAGTTTACCCATTTTATACAAGTCTTCAAACTTTTCGGGTCTAAATCACATTCTAATCTAGTCTTCGCTTAATCTTGCGTTTTGAACCGTAAATCTTTCATTAAAACTAACCGGTCCAAGTTAAGACTTAAATAAGACCCGTTAGGAATCTAATAGGTTATTAAAACCTTCTTTCCAGATTAGGAGCCCAGTAAAAGCTACTTGTACTTGCTGATTTGATATACGACTGAGATTAAAGTTATATTTTAGCTCAGGTAAATACTTTTAACTTATTTTCCGTTATACGGGCTTGGGATACGGTATTATAATGATACCGCTTGGTCGGGTATGAAATCATTTAATCGGATTATGATTAATAAATTTACATAACCCGTTTTAATCTGTTTTGTTTGATGCAATGCCTTTCGACAGGCAACCTTCTTACCAATTTCGATTTCGGAAATTTTGGTATTTCTAAAACTCGCGAACGTGTATTTAAACAAACCTTTGCTGTATCAGAACCTTGCTACAAAACGTGAAACCTCACTCTCGAGACACCCTCTCCACCACCCTCTGGAACCGCATAAGCCACCGGAGAAAACCGCAACATTGCCGGAGACGAAGATGACGTCGGAACACGATCGAGGCTCGAATCATCACTGTTGGTATAACTTTCTAAACTTTTGTTCCCTCGTTTAATTCTTGTTTTTGAATACTTGTTCGATGTTAACATCCTATCAAACACCCTCCTTCAATCATTCGCAGCCGCTGGAACTCGTATCTTCGCCGGAGCCGTACGGTGAACGCCGGAGATATTCCTCGTCTTGTTCGGTATACCTTCGTACTATATCTTGTTCTTTCATTTAAATGCTCGATGAAACATTATGTCATGCTAAACCAAACTGAAACAAGGAAGAAAAATATATACGAATATACATGTACATAATCAGTTCTGTTGTTTTGTTTTTTTTTTAGAAGATGACATCGTTGAACAAGGTACAAAGGAAATAAAATCCAAAAACACAACATCTGTCTAGCACAGACTAGTGGTTTGGCCGTTTGCCTTTGAATCGGAGGTCGCGGGTTCGATCCCGGCCTCCGACAAACTCGATGCATAACGTTTTGTTTTTTTTATAAAGCCATTATTGCTGTTTTTGGGGCTGTTAGCTTTTAAATCTATTTTCTGATTTTAATTCTTTTAATGTTTCTAACCATAATTCTTTTTAACCACAATTTCAGTAAGTATGATGAACTGGATATTATCGTGTATATTTATTTTATATTTTGAAACTTATTTGATTTAGTCTTTTATTGTTCCAGCATTATAGCTTAGAATATCTCCTAGGTTGTTGTAACTATTTTCCTATTTTATCTGTACTGCTCATGTATATATATGTGGATTATGGAATGGAAAATTCATTGGAGATTCAAACAATAATATATGTATATATACGTGGATTATGGAATGGAAAATTCATTGGAGATTCAAACAATAATATGGTATCACAGCCATTCTTTTAACCTGCCGCCAAACCCTACCATCTCCAAAAGCCTACGACCTTCCATATTTTTTTTCTCTCTTATATCTCTCGCCATGTCTGACAAAACTAGCTCCTCATCACAACCCAAACCCCTTCATCCGGTGTACACAGTGACGGATATCCAACGGAAGGTTCGGGTTCTAGACGGCACCAAGGTCTCTTACTCTTCCTGGGTGAAGCTTTTCCAGCTTCACGCACGTGGGTACGATGTCCTACCACATATCGACGGCACTAATCCACCGGCCAAGACTGACCCCTCGTACGATGAGTGGTCGAAGATCGATGCGATCGTCTTGCAGTGGATTTATGGAACGATGTCAGATGATCTTCTTGTCCGGATTCTTGTGCCGGAATCCACAGCCTTAGAGGCTTGGAACCGCTTGAAAGCTATCTTTCTCAACAACAAAGGAACCCGGGCAGCGGCGTTGGAGCTCGAGTTCAACAACCTAACTCTCAAGAGTATGCCTTCCTTGGAGGCGTATTGTCAACGTCTCAAAGATCTCGGCGATCAACTCACTGATGTTGATAGTCCCGTAAATGAACGCCGCCTAGTGCTTCAATTGGTACGTGGCCTCCCTGATGAATATACACTGTCGGATCCTTCATCAATCAAAGCATTTCGTCTTGGGAAACGGCCTGTAGCATGCTCCAGTTGGAACATCAACGAAGGTCGGCCCGTGAAAACCTTGCTTCCCCAACAGCCATGGCCGCCATTCAACCTGATCCAATACCGCCTCAACCTGTTCAACCTAACGAACCCATTGCCCACCATGCTACTCGCCAGCCCAACACAAACCGTCAACCCCATCGACCCAACTCCAATAATCATCGCCCACCTAGCACCCGGTCCAACCGAAGCCCACATTCCACCAACCGCCGATCCAACAACACAAACTGGCCCACTTACCCTACTCAACCAGCCCAATGGACACCACCACCCTGCCCATACCCAACTATGGCCCCACCAACCTGGAACCCCTACTGGGCCGGCCCACCTACACCTCCTTCCCACTGGACATATCCCTCCCAACCTAATCCCACCACTACAGCTTCCTCCAACCGTCAACCTGCCCAAGCAAACCTTGCTTTTGATGCCCTTGAACCTGCCCAACTTGGACAGGCTTTTAATCCTATGACGATCAATGATCCGGACTCCCAGTGGTACATGGACATCGGCGCATCGGATCACTTCACTGGTGATCCCGGTAACCTTTCTAATCCCTGTTTTAAATCTTCTCTTGGTTCTATGTTTGTAGGTAATGGCCAACGCGTGCCGGTTATTGGATCTAGCGACTCCACCATAACCTGCCCGAACCGAACACTCCATTTAAAAAATGTTCTTTATACTCCAAAAATTATTAAAAATCTTATATCGGTTCGAAAGTTTACCATTGATAATAATGTTTCCGTTGATTTTGATCAGTTTGGTTTTTCTATGAAGGAATACCCGAGTGGGAGGATTCTCACCCGCCACAATAGTTCAAGTCATCTCTATCCTTTCACGTATCCAGTTGCGTCCTCCGCATTGTTTGCTTCAAGCGCTCAAGACCTTTGGCATGACCGCTTAGGCCACCCCGGTGCTCATGTCACTGATTTTCTTGCTTTCAATAAATTAATTACGTGTAATAAGCGGAGTAGTTCTTTTGTTTGTCATTCGTGTCAACTTGCTAAGAATAAACGATTACCTTTCGTGTTATCTAACTCGACTACTTTATTGCCATTTGACATCGTGCATTGTGACCTTTGGACATCCCCGGTCACTAGCAAATCCGGATACAAATACTATATGGTTTTGATTGATGACTTCACAAACTATACATGGGTTTACCCACTTAAATTCAAGTCGGAAACGTTTTCAAAATTTCCAAAATTTCACCGATATATTAAAACTCAATTCAATCTATCTATTAAATCTTTTCAATGTGATCAAGGAGGTGAATTTGCTAACCATCATTTTCGGTCATTTTCTGAAACACATGGTTTACAATTTCGTTTCTCGTGTCCTCATACCTCTCAACAAAATGGAAAATCCGAGCGTATGATTCGGCGCTAAAACGAACTTATGCTCGCCCTCCTAACCCATGCCTCCTTACCATCAAACTTGTGGGTTGAGGCTTTACACACGGCTTGTTACCTTCATAACATTCTCCAAACCAAAACACTTCGAAAAAACACACCCGTCACAGCCTTGTACCTTCGCCAACCTTCTTATGCCCACCTTCGCGTATTTGGTTGTGCATGCTTTCCGAACACCTCGGCTACTCGTCTCCAAAAACTCGACCTTCGATCAGCGTTATGTGTCTTTCTTGGTTATCCAACGGATCACCGTGGATATCGGTGTCTCGACCTCTCCACGGGCAAAGTTATAGTATCTCGACACGTAACATTTGACGAGTATAATTTCCCATTTAAATCCATCTCTACAACTTCTCAAACCGACTATAATTTTCTTTACACAGATCAATCTCCCATTATCACCACTTCACCATTCTCGGCCCAAAACCCACATACAGACTCACCAAATCAACATCCTGACCCACCACCCACTTGCATGCAAAATCCTCTTACCATGCATTCTCCTTCCATTATGTCTGCTTCAAACACTCCCACTACCATACCACCAAATTTCCCCACATCACCTACAACTTCCGCATCTCCTCACCTTCCTGATCAAACACTTTCATCCATTCCCTTCACTCCGTCTCCTCCACAGCCCCCACCCCCACCACCTCGACACCCCATGGTTACAAGATCTCAAGCCGGTGTAACTAAACCAAAACAAACTCTAAACCTCCACACAACCACCTCTCAATCTACGATTTCAAAACTCCTCAGTTCCCACCTCAAAGCGTTAAATGATCCAAATTGGCACGCGGCTATGCTTGACGAATATAAAGCCTTGATGGACAACAAAACATGGGATTTGGTACCGCATCCACCGAACACAAACATCATCCGGTGTATGTGGTTATTCCGTCACAAGTTTAATTCCAATGGCGAATTACAACGGTACAAAGCTCGCCTTGTCGTAAACGGTAAAAGCCAACAAGTTGGGATCGACTGCGATGAGACGTTTAGTCCGGTCGTCAAACCCACTACAATACGCACGGTTCTTACCTTGTCCCTTTCTCGGGGTTGGCCGATTCACCAATTGGACGTCAAAAACGCGTTCCTTCACGGTGACTTAAACGAGACGGTATTCATGTTTCAACCACCAGGTTTTATAAATACAACTTATCCTAACCATGTTTGCAGGTTACGCAAATCACTTTACGGCCTAAAACAAGCCCCCCGGGCTTGGTATCAACGATTTACAAACTATATCAAACAATGCGGGTTCCGAAGTGCAACATCCGATTCATCATTGTTCATCTATAAAAACGGAACGAAAATGGCATATCTTCTACTTTATGTAGATGATATAATCCTCACCGCATCAAGTGACATACTCCTTCGACAAATAATATCCTCACTGTCACGGGAATTCGCAATGAGTGATCTTGGTGAGTGATGTCTGTCGTTAGTGACATGCAAAAACCGAAATAAACTAGTAGCTAGAGTAAGTCGGATATCGAACCAGAGGAGGATTGTGGAAAGTGTTATGATGCTAAGTATTAATTAACTACTACTAAATTGAAAACTCAGTTTGATTGATTGTGAGAATTATCTAAATTAACAAATAAAAATTGTGGTTTAAAACAATGATGAGAAAAGGTGATCACTCCGGGATTCAGATTCTGTAATTACTAATAACCTAGTTCTGATTTTATTGGATACTATTGATTGAATAGTAAGTCTGTCACATCTACCAATTACCTATGCAGTTCAAAATCTTAATATTAATTGATCAGATAAATATTAAAACAAACATACATAGAAATCATTCAATCAACAAAAGCATAGTTGGATTCAAAACATTATTATAACTCTGACTGTCACTCAGGATTTGTCTGTCACACAAATAATATAATTATGTAAATAGTCGGCTGTCACCCGACTACAAATCCAAATCTCAATACAAAACAGAAACTAGAATAAAAAGTGTCTCACAAGAATCGTTCACCCAAAGTGTTCACGAGAGATTTAGCCGCTCATCTCGGTTGATTGATCTTCGCCATGGTTGAAACCCTTCTCTGCCGTCGAAGATGATGATGAATTTTTAATGATAATTCCCCTTGAAACCACAAGCCCCATACGTGATGATGTCTGCCTTCATGTTGGCGGCCCAATAGTCAAGATCCACAAGAAATCCATTTATCTGATGATAATTGCGGCCCACACAATTCAAGTTGCACGTGATGTTGTAAGATGCCATGTGCAGCCCACAAGTGATTGATCCTTTTTTTCTTTCAAACAAAATCGTCCAATCCAAAATTCTGCCAAGCCCATGTGCGTGTATGGAGCCCAAAGTCCACGTTTAATGATGATGATTATTGCTCCCTTCACGTGATATCTTGGACCTTTATCTTCGTAGCCTCTTTCAAGTCTATGATGCTGACATCATTAATAACCTCTACATGTGCGTGTATATTGGCTGCCTTCAATCTTGGTCTGCGTGAATATTAGTATTGTTGAAAATCACAATAATTATCTACACTCAAATAAGTCACGTGAAGCCTGAGGATGAATTGATGTTTTTATATTAATGAAGAGTAATTAATTCCTTTTTCATGTGATGTCGGTCACCAATCATTCCTCCCAAAAATCTGCTGTATGCGTCCCTTTTTATCATCAATCCGTAGCCTACGGTTTAATACCGTAGGTTACGGTAGCAACCTGCTGTAACTTTTGTTTTTCTTAGCCGTAAGTTACGTAGTGGAACCATGAGCTACGTATTAACTTTCACACAATGACACACCAGCCCCTGGACTTCATGGTTTCGCTTTTCTTTCACATCCAAGTTACTTTTTAACCCGAAACAATTTCCAAACAATGTGATTCACTTGATTATTATTCCCGGATATTCCGCTTCATCACTAAACGTTTCAACTTTACCGAATTACGCTGATTAACCTGTAAAACCACAAGAACTCGTAGTTATCACATTCGAGGCATATAATCACTTGAAACACATTAAAACACGTAATATAATACACATTAAGGCTCGGGTTGCACACTCTCCATCAGTGAGCTACACCATTTCTTGGTCATTACTGTTAAAAAGCATCCACATGGTTTATTTTTGTCACAAGAAGGATATGCAAATGACAAACTACAACGTGCACACATGATGAATTGTAAACCAGCCGCTACACCTGTTGATATTTCCTCCAAACTAAGCGCAACAACAGGCGCTCTTCTTTCGGATGATACAACATATCGCAGCCTTGTCGGAGCACTTCAATACTTAACGTTCACTCGACCGGACCTGACATATGCGGTTCAGCAGCTATGTCTCTTCATGCACGTTCCACGTGAAACACACTTTCAATTCTTAAAATGGGTACTCAGATATCTAAAAGGTACAACTCATCATGGTTTACATCTCACGGCATCTAAGAACTTACATTTAGTCGCATATTCCGATGCCGATTGGGGTGGTTGCCCCGACTCTCGGCGCTCCACTTTCGGATATTGTGTGTTCATGGGTAACAACTTATTGTCCTGGTCCTCCAAAAGACAACCTACCATATCTCGTTCGAGTGTCGAGGCCAAGTATCGCGGCGTAGCGAATGCGGTAGCTGAAACTAGCTGGATTCGAAATTTATTGTTAGAATTACATGTGTCCACTTCCAAAGCTACAATCATGTATTGTGACAATATTTCGGCGGTTTATTTATCAGAAAATCCGGTTCAACATCAACGCACCAAACACGTGGAACTCGACATACATTTTGTACGGGAAAAGGTTCAAGTCGGGGACATCCGCGTTCTTCACATTCCGGCTGATTTTCAGTATGCGGATATATTTACGAAAGGTCTACCGCGTCAATTATTCTCAAGGTTCAAAGACAGTTTATGCATCCGTCCTCCTCCCGCATAAACTGAGGGGGTGTATGATCGTGTATATTTATTTTATATTTTGAAACTTATTTGATTTAGTCTTTTATTGTTCCAGCATTATAGCTTAGAATATCTCCTAGGTTGTTGTAACTATTTTCCTATTTTATCTGTACTGCTCATGTATATATACGTGGATTATGGAATGGAAAATTCATTGGAGATTCAAACAATAATACTGGAGTGGTAGTTTATAAGATTAGTGTTATGTTATTACATTCTGTTAGAGTTTGCAGGAGCTATCAAGTATTATAACTTACTGAAACTGTTACATACTATGTTTTAATTTATTAGGAATAGAAATATTACAGGGACTTAAAGTGTCAATAGTTAAAATCTAAGGTGTCTCTAGTAATTTCACTAACTTAAAGTTGTAATAGTTCGTTGGTAATCTGTGTACTAATATTGTTGGAAGATGAATGAGAAACTATAAACTATATTATAGATGAAGGATTTATACTAATTTGTTTAGAATACAAAAATATTAACAAGAGGATTGTTTTTAAATCTTTTTTATATTCAATACCTTTAATCATAATAATAAAAATCTAATGATGAAGGATTTATACTAATCTTTTTTTTAGAATACAAAAATATTAAAAAGAGGATTAGTTTAAATTAGAAATGTAGTTATATCGTGAACAATAAATATTAACCTAAATATTAATGAGATCGTTGTGTGAGATTTTAATCATTTAGGTTAAATGCTTCATTCATTCGGAATCTTTTTCCAATCCATTTCCTCGTGCGTTATTTCCAAGGAATCCCCGTACGCAAAAACTGTGAGTATACTCGATCCCATTTTATTGTTTTAACACTTTTGGGTGCAACATGTATTCTATACAAAAACACGCAACGCTTGAAACTTGTTATATGCACACTCTATCCATTTTTAAACATGAAACAATTTGATGCTTGTTAATCTCGTATGCTATGTAAACTTTCCGTGTCTATATGCTCATTAACCTTGCTAAACTTATTAAACTTCTGAGACTTCTGAGACTTATTAGACTTCTTATACTCATTAAACTCCTATGCTATAGGAGTACGCACCGCCCTTGAGTCTTGGGCTGTTTGCGTTGGAAACTTGGGTTTGACATATAGTGACATTGTTTAAGCATATTAGTAACTTGTATTATGTTTTTCATGTTGGATATGAGTACTTAAACTTTTATTCTACTTTATGCTATGTATCAAACTTGTATACTCGCCAACATTTTTGTTGATGTTATTTTAATACATGTTGCAGGTTGATAGACGAAGTGATGAAGAAATCAAGTTAGGATGAACTTATAAACTCATTTGAATAATAAACATTATCATGTTATGATGCTACAATTTGTCTTTATTTGAAACAATGTATTTGGTTCTAGTCATCTATGAAATTTGATTTAAATTATATTGTCACAATAGTGTTATGATGCTTTTGAGCGATTTGTTCGTCTCATCCCGATGTTTCTGCCATCGGTTGGGGTGTGACAGATTGGTATCAGAGCCATAACTATAGGGAATTAGGAAAATTGCTATACTTTTGCCTAGTCTATAGTAGGAATACTCTGATACCAGATTGGTATCAGAGCCATAACTATAGGGAATTAGGAAAAGTAGGAATGTTTTTGCCTAGTCTATAGTTTAGGAGCTTATCCTATTGTGTGGTTTAAAACTACCTTCCTTTTATCTTATTTGCTTCCCTCAATTCTCTTTGGTCTTTTAAGATACATGCCTTCCCTAAGGCTAACACAATACACACTTGGAGTCTTTTGAAGACACTCTTATAACACAATCGAAACGATTCACCAAAATAGGGGTGATTCCCATAATTGGTGATGACTTTCACTCAGCTATACTTTGAATTTTGCACGAAATCTACCCTCAAGTTAGGAGTGATATCCAAACCTTGACGGGAATTTCCATTTCATATTCTAGTGGACCCTTATCTTTTGATAAGTACCAACCACACTAGGGTACGATGTTATCAAGTTAGAGGTGAAACTCGCATCTTGTTAACTAGTCCCACTCTTCGATTTTCAATCTCGCCAAAGTTTCGATTTTCCCAATCGATTAAGGACGTGTAGTAACTGGAAGGACAAATATCGTTAGTCGCTTCTCGATGAGAGTATTTGTCTATTAGGCTAAAGCACATTTCCTTAATTCGAAAAGGACTTTGATTTATTTTGGAATAGTCTTATGTTACGTTCCGTGACAAATCCACGTTTTATGTTAAATCTCTTTTATGCTATCTCAATTTTAATGTGTTCTATATTTGAACGTTAATTTTATTTCAAGCTTGGAGACACGTTACACACTATTTTCGCAATCTAAAACAAATAATAATATTCTCTTATGAACAAACTAAATTTATGATGCTTTCATTATCTATGTTACACTACGTGAAATTCATGATTATGCTTTGTGAAACTAGTTGAACCTTTTATATGCTATGTGAAACTTATTAAACCTTTTGTATGCTATGTGAAACTATATGCTATGTGACACATTCATGAAAACAATTTTTCTTAAACAAAACATTATGATCAAAGTCTCATCTACTTCTTTGTTTTGAATCTTTAGATGTCGTCATCTGGTCAACTTTCCAACTCATCCAAGAAGTCTAAGACCAGCTCTCAGAAGAAGATGATGGCATTCATGGCCAATCAGATTGCTCGTATCATCCCTAAGATCGTCACTGAAATTCAAGCTTCAAACACTCCCAACTCCTCTGTCGACTCGAAGGTGGGCCAACCCAAGCCTGTAACCTTTAACTACAAGCACTTTGCCTCCTGCAACCCTAAACCTTTCACTGGCAAGGATGGGGTGACAGCTATGCTTGAATGGTTCGATAGCATAGAGGTTACTTTCATCAACAGCGAGTGTCCTGAAGAACTCAAAACGCGTAGTGCTACTGGAGTTTTCCAAGCTAGGGCCTTGGAATGGTGGACCAACGAGAGAAACATTCGCTCTAATGAAGTGTCTTATGCACTACCTTGGGAGGAAGTGAAGCAACTCATGATGGATGAGTTTTGTCCTCCTCATGAACAACAAAATCTAGAGGACGAGTTTTGGCACATCAAGCAAATTGGTGATGACAACCTAGCCTATACCACCCGTTTTAAACAGTAGAGTTTCATAGTACCACACCTTGTGTCAACCACTGATCGCATGATCAGAAAGTATATCCATGGGTTACCTTCTGGCATGCGTGACACTATTGAAGCAGCCAAACTTGACAACATCGAGGCTGTCTATCGTCTCGCAGCTAGCCTAAACAACAATCGCGTTCGGGATAAACAAATTGCAACCCCTACTAGCTCCTCTAAGCCAGCCAACCAAATTACCCAACAATCAAGTAGTGGCGAGGGTAAGAAACGCAAGTTTCAAAACCCTGGCTGCAACGCGATTATACCTTCTGCTAACCCAAACCCTACACCAGAGAACACAAGAAAACCATACACTGGGGTTCATCCTCAGTGTACCATTTGCCGCTATCATCACCCTGCCAACGTAAAATGTCGTCATTGCACTGCGTGCAACCGTTTTGGTCATAATACTGCTTATTTTCCGTAAGTTCCCCAAAACCTTAACCTAGCAAACAGTGTTAGAGCCTGTTTCAAGTGTGGGGATACTACAACACTTCGTCCTCAATGCCCTCAGCTGAACCAAGAACAACAACAACAGCAAGCACCTCGAGGACGAGCTTTTAGTCTTTCCTTGACTTGTATAATCTTGTCTGTTGTCTCTTGTACTATCTCTGGACCAGACAATTGCTTTTCTCTAATTTCTGCCCAACAGACTGGAGTTCGGCACTTTCGTCCATAAAGTGCTTCAAAAGGTGCAGCATTGATACTGGTATGATAGCTGTTATTATAAGAAAATTCTATTAATGGTAAATGATCATCCCAATTTCCTCCGAAATCAATTACACAAGCTCTAAGCACGTCTTCCATTGTCTGAATTGTCCTTTCGCTTTGTCCGTCTATTTGAGGATGACAAGCGGTGCTTAGATTTAACTTGGTTCCCATTGCTATTTGGAAACTTGTCGAAAAATAAGAAGTAAAACGGCTATCTCTATCAGAAACAATAGATAAAGGAATTCCATGTAATGAAACAATTTCATTTACATACAAATTGACTAACTGTTCCATACTGTAAGTTTCCTTCATTGGTAAGAAATGAGCAGATTTAGTTAATCTGTCTACAATCACCCAGATTGTATCATTACCTTTTCTTGACTTGGGTAATTTGGTAACAAAGTCCATTGTTATCAATTCCCACTTCCATACAGGCATTTCTAATTGCTGAAATAAACCTGAGGGTTTCTGATGTTCAGCTTTAACTTATGAACAAGTTAGACACTTAGCAACATAGGCTGCTATATCCTTTTTCATTCCTATCCACCAAAAATTCTTTCTTAAGTCTTGATACATTTTATCACTTCCAGGATGTATCGTATACTTAGACTTATGAGCTTCTTCTAAAATTCGGTGGCGTAGGTTTCCTTGTTTAGGTATCCAAACCCTTTTCTTATGGAATCTCCAAATTTCATCTGTTTCTTGTTCTAATTCCTTAATAATTCCTTTCAATTTTTCAGTATCATCCTTGATTACTGATTCTTGTACTTCTCTAATCTATTCATTTAAATCTATCTGCAGATTTAATTTAAGAGAACGTACTCTTCTTGGTTTTTCGTGATACTTTCGGCTTAAAGCATCAGCTACTACATTAGCTTTTCCAGCATGATACTGGATATTATAATCGTAATCACTAAGAAATTCCATCCATCGTCTCTGCCTCATATTTAACTCTTTTTGCCCAAAAATGTATCTTAAACTCTTATGATCGGTGAAGACAACAAATTTATTTCCATATAAATAATGTCTCCAAATCTTAAGGGCAAAAATTATGGCTCCTAACTCTAAATCATGAGTTGTATAATTCTCTTCATGATTCTTAAGTTGTCTAGAAGCATAGGCTATAACCTTTTGACGCTGCATCAACACACATCCATAACCTAACTTAGAAGCGTCACAATAGACCACAAAGTCTTCAGTTCCTTCTGGTAACGCTAGTATGGGTGCGTTGGTTAATCTTTGCTTAAGAATTCTAAAGGCTTCTTCTTGTTTTGGTCCCCATTCAAACTTAATGGATTTACAGGTGAGCTTCGTTAATGGAATAGTTATTGTAGAAAAATCTCGGATAAACCGTCTATAATAACCTGCCAGTCCTAGAAAACTTCTCACCTCCGTTGGTGATTCAGGGACTTTCCATTTGGTAATCGCCTCGATCTTTGTGGGATCCTCATGAATTCTTTCATGATTAACTAAATGTCCAAGAAATTGTACTTCTTCTAACCAAAATTCGCATTTTGAGAATTTAGCATAAAGCTTTTCTTTTCTCAGCAATGTAAGAAGTGCATGCAGGTGCGCTGCATGTTCCTCTTTACTCTAAGAGTAAATGAGAATATCATCTATAAAAACAATTATGAATTTATCCAAATATGGTTTACATATTCGGTTCATCATGTCTATAAATGCGGCTGGGGCATTGGTTAAACCAAATGGCATGACTGTAAATTCATAATGGCCATACCTTGTCCTAAAGGCAGTCTTAGGAATGTCCTCTTCCTGTACCTTCAATTGATGATATCCTGAGCGTAAATCGATCTTTGAAAAGAATTGAGCTCCTTGCAATTGATCAAATAGATCATCGATTCTCGGTAATGGGTACCGATTTTTAATCGTGACTTTGTTCAATTATCGGTAATCAATGCATATACGCATTGACCCATCCTTCTTGACAAAAAAGTTTGGTGCTCCCCATGGAGATGAACTGGTTTGTATAAAGCCCTTCTCCAGAAGTTCGTCTAGTTGTTTCTTTAATTCTTGCATTTCTGCTGGTGATAAACGGTAAGGTGCTTTGGCAATTGGTGCTGTTCCTGGTAGTAGGTGAATTCTGAATTCAACTTCCCTATCCGGTGGTAATCCTGGTAGCTCTTCTGGAAACACATCTGAGAATTGAGATACTACGGGGATATCTTTCAATTCTTTTCCTTTAGTGTCAATGATTATAGAAATCATATACACTAGTGATCCTTTTCTTGCATAGCTTGCAGATTTCATCACAGAGATAAATTTTGTGGATCTGGTTGGCTTATTTCCTTTAATTGTGATCTTTTCACCCTTTGGTACTTGTATTGACTTTTGATCACATAGAATACTGGCTTTATTGGCTACTAACCAATCCATTCCTAATACAATATCAAATCCGGCCAGTTTCATTGGGTAAATGTTAGCAATAAAATTTTGGTTTAAAATTTATATTCTTGCTCCCTGCAAGATTTCGGTAATCTTAATGGATTCTCCATTTGCCGTTTCTACTAGACATTCTTGTTGGAGTTTAGTTAATGGTTGATTGAGAATTTTGCAAAATGAAGTATTAATAAAACTTTGGTTCGCACCAGAGTCAAATAATACTTTAGCAAAAACATCATTAACTAAAAACGTACAGGCAATCACATCTGGAATCATCTTGGCTTCTTCTGCAGTCAAAACAAATGCTCTAGCATTCTTAGTAATCTTGTTGTTCATGGCTGGAGCTAGTTTCTGACAATTTGGCTTGATATGCCCTTTTTCTCCACAATTGTAGCATATCTTATTGTTAGGTTTCTTCCTGCAGTCTTCTTCCTTGTGTCCAAATATTTTGCAGAAGTTGCGGTATATAGAGCATCTTCCAGAATGCTTTCGTTTACAATACTTACAGTAAGGTGCATAAGTAGAACCTATACTTTTCCCATGATTAAAATTTTCAGAATGAAATTCTTGGGTAAGCTTTTGGGCTAGGTTCTTCCTCTGGTTTTCTTCTTGCGTAAGTACTACTTCATCAGTCAAGGTATTGGCTAGTTCTACAGCTTCTTCTATAGTTTGTGGTCTAGCTGCCTTGACTACATGTTTAATCTCACCAATTAATCCCCAGATGTAACGGGAGATTAATATTGGTTCTGGTGAAGCTAGGGTTGGCACTATTCTGGCATATTCGAAGAATAATGTAGTGTAACCCTTACAGTCTACTCCAGTCATTCTAAGGTTTAAGAATTTATTAGCAATCTGTTCCTTTTCATTGGGAGGACAAAATTTCCTCTCAACCATGTTCTTAAACTCAGTCCATTCCATATTATAGACTTGGTCACTTCCCCTAGACTGGAGAATAGTATTCCACCATTCTAAAGCTGCATTCTTAAATAGATTGGATGCAAACATAATTTTGTCTTCCTCTGCACACTTGCTTATTTTTAAGACAGCCTCTGTCTTTTCTATCCAACGTAAAGCTTCAATGGCTCCTTCATTGCCTGAGAATTCTATTAGTTTACAAGACCAGAATTCTTTGTAAGAACAACCATAAGATATGGTTCTTCTTCTTTTTGGAATGGGCACTTGAAGTAACGGTCCATTGTTCACGCTGTGACTTGGTTCATTAGATGGTCGCTTACTTCCACTGTTACTTTTATTATTTTCAGCTTCTCTAACTGCTTGGTTGATATTAGGCATAGCATCTATGATTCCTTGTGCCACTATGTGTTGGACGGCACTGTTATCTAATTGGTTTCTATTATTCTCGTTATTCTGGTTTTCTTGATTCACTTGGTTGGCCATCTGAATTATAAACATTTACCAAGTATTAATATCACAAAACAATATTTAATGCGAATATTCACACAAACAAACACATTGATCAAAATCGCCGTGCATTGCGACATTTACTCTATTTTATATATCTATATTTATTACAAACGATAACTGGAATTTAAAAATACAGTAATAGTATGCATCAGTAGGTAATTGGATATATTTTTTTTCCAACTTACACACACACACACACACATATATATATATATATATATATATATATATATATATATAGAGAGAGAGAGAGAGAGAAAGGTTAACATACAAAAAGCCTTATCATACATCACGTAGGAGACAATGGTAACCGTTGGATCAGGGGTATAATCACGCATGGGACCACATAATCACGCATGGGACCACATAATCACGCATGGGACTATAATCACGCACGTTCTATGATAATAACGCACGTTATATATTTTGTCATGTATGTTAATGTAGGTTAAGCCCTGAAGTACATTATACTTTCTCTCTATATATATAGGTAGAGGATCCTGTACAAAGTTCAACTTTTGTGAGAAGTGTGAGAAATAATGTGGTGATGACAAGTGTCCTATATCTAAATTAATTCAAAAGGGTGAATTAGTAATTTTCTATTTCTTTCATTTAATTGATTAAAAGATAACTGCCCAAAATAACCGCCACCCTTTATTATAGGAATTCGAATTTAGGAATTAATCTATGAATTTTTGTAGTGTTATATAATTCTGTAGTGCAACAACCATTCAGAACCGTATAGTGTTATATATTTTTTATATAGTGTTATATAGTGTTACTTGGTGTTATAATATGGTTTTTGGTGTTATATAATTCTGTAGTGTTATATAATTCTGTAGTACAACCATCAAAAAACACTATATAACACCATCAATTATTAATTCTGTAGTGCAACTACCATTCAGAACTGTATAGTGTTATATATTTTTATATAGTGTTACATGGTGTTATATAGTGTTCTTTGGTTATATAGTGTTATATGATGGATGCATAGTGTTATATAGTGTTATATTTTTCTGGTAGCATGTCTATGATGGATGTATAGTGTTATATATTGTTATATAGTGTTATATGATAGATGTATAGTGTTATACGATGGATGTATAGTGTTATACGTTAATTGCAGCAGTTACATATTTTTGTATTTTTAGAATTTAGGATCGATATAATTTAGCAATTAAATTTGAATAGCTAGTTTTTAGGAGATTGATGGGGGGTTTTGGTTGTGTAGGATACGGTTACCATATTTGAAACATTGGAAAAGACACTATTGCCCTTCAATTTTACATAAGGTCCTAATTAAAACACAATTTACATTTTTATACACTATTGATCTCAACCATTAGATCAAATATCCAATGGTTTAAAACACTTCTTACATTTCTCACATTTTAGACACTTTTTACCATATCCCTACCCTATATATATATATATATATATATATATAGGATAACGATCATGTGAGAAGTAGTAGGCTAAATGAGAAACTTGAGAAGCATTCTGGACCACACATTTTCCCTAAGCAAAAAAATGCAAAAAAAAGGTGAAAAAATGCAAAAAAAAAATTTTAATTTTTTTTTTTTTTTTTTTTGAAAAAATCGCAGCTTTTTCTTTAAGAATTAAATTTTTTTTTTTAAAATTTTTTTTTTATTTATACACATGTGTATATTGTTAATCTTTTAACTATACATATATGTATATTGTCCATTATACATATATGTATATACATGTTTAAAATTGAAAAATAAGTGTTATTTAGGGTTTAGCATTAGTATTTAGGGTTTAGCATTAGGTTTAGGGTTTAGCTTTATGGTTTAGGGTTTAGCTTTAGGGTTTAACATTAGGGTTTAGCATTAGGGTTTAGCAATAGTATTTAGGGTTTAGCATTAGGGTTTAGCTTTTGGGTTTAGCATTAGGTTTAGGGTTTAGGGTTTAGCTTTAGGGTTTAACATTAGGGTTTAGCATTAGGGTTTAGCAATAGTATTTAGGGTTTAGCATTAGGGTTTAGCTTTTGGGTTTAGCATTAGGGTTTAGCTTTTGGGTTTAGCTTTAACTTTTGGGTTTAGCTTTATCTTTAGGGTTTGTATTAGGGTTTAGCATTAAGGGTTTAGCTTTAGTGTTTAGTTTTAGCTTTTGGGTTTAGCTTTAGGGTTTAGAATTAGGGTTTAGCTTTAGGGTTTAGCTTTAGGGTTTAGCATTAGGGTTTAGCTTTAGGGTTTAGCTTTAGGGTTTAGAGTTTAGGGTTTAGCATTAAGGTTTAGCTTTAGTGTTTATGGTTTAAGATTAACAATATACACATTTTTTCAATTTTAAACATGTATATACATATATGTATAATTGACAATATACATATATGTATAGTTAAAAGATTAACAATATACACATGTGTATAAATCCAAAAAAAAAATTTTAAAAAAAAAAAAAAAACAACAACTTTTTTAATCCTTAAAGAAAAAGCTGCGATTTTTCAAAAAAAAAAAAAAAATTTTTGCATTTTTTTTTTGCATTTTTTGCTTAAGGAAAATGTGCGGTCCAGATTGCTTCTCAAGTTTCTCAAATAGGGTGGACTTCTCTTAGGATCCCTACCCTATATATATATATATATTACTGATAGGGGTTCATTTGGTATTGCATATTACGCTCGTCGTATTTCCATACGAGCCTCTCCCCTATTTTCCTTATCCTTTCACTTTCATCTAACAACTCCTCACCAAACGTGCGGAGTTCCTGTACGTTCTCGGTACTCATGGGTGGTAGCTAATATGTGAAAATTAGCCAATTGCCTATTGAGTATATCTTGAGTCTGAGCATTCATTTCTCTATTTGCTGCTGCCAAAGCCCTCTGCTGTTGTAAATGCCTCATTCTTTTCCTACGCTCGTGTGCTCCCCGACTGAACGATCCTCTCTTTTTGGTAGGGAATGGTTCTTCGGATTGCGCTTTGAATTCGAAAATCCCCTCTTCTATGTCAGCTGAATACCCCGAGGGGGTAGGCTGGGAAGAAGTTCCTTCGTCTGTAGGAGAACTAGATAGTTGACGATTGGCGTCTGATGGACCTTGATCACTCATACTGTAAACTAACAAATTGTCAAATAACACATAATCATAATATACAGATATGTAGGTAATCACATAGGTTATTTCCTAACACAATTGATAAAATTTTGGTGTCAGCAGAACACTTCTGTGGCTGAAATCAGTGGCTGTAGCTCTGATACCACCTCATGTCGCAACCCCCGACCCCTATCCCCAAGAGCGGGCGGCCGCAATCTCAGATTCGGTGGTATCCGTAATTTTTAACAGTTTGGCAGCGGAAATTTATATCAGGACCGTAGTTAGGAAATATATTTTATCAGAGTAAACCACCATATTTTATAATAATAAACACATGGGAAAAACCCAAGTTTTCATTACAATCAGTTTATAGGGATAAACCATATTTTATTCACATAAAACATCTTCTTTTATTTAGGTAACTTTTATAGCCACTTTTCCCAAGCATTCAGTGCTCTCCAGCTGGCTTCTAATTGGCTTTCACATTTTGTTACCTGAAACGCGTTTTAAAAACACTTGTCAGTGAGAAATACTGGTGAGTGAATCTCAATTTAATCAAGACAGGTTTTATCATCTTACAGTATTGAGAGCGATTACAATTTTTATATCTACACAATTACCCATTCAGTACTGTCACTCTATGACTGGTGGGTCATATTACTCATTTGCTATCTCATTGTCCAATGGTAACGTGTTCCACATTTTGTATACAAAACCCCAACATACTAGCAGTAATTGAAGAACTACAAAGACTCAATCACTGCTGATTGTACTTTAAAACATTTAAGGTTTTGGTAAAACAGTTTACAAAAAGGAGATTACTGACATTGCTAATTTAGGTATTTTTCTTGTGACTTCCTGGTTATAATCTATAAATTAAACAATGCACACACGTTAGTATAATAACCCATTTTACATTAGTTATACCCTCCCCGAGACAGAACTCCAACGACTACGTCGGGCAGAGCCTCAACAGCCGTTACGGAGCACTAGATCAATCGGGCAGCGTATCTAATACGTCACCGGGGGTTAAAATACTTACAACAAGGCAGAGCTTCGCTAATTAGGGGGTATTATGCCCGAATATTATGTCTACACTACAGAAATTGAGAGTGAATTGTGAGTTGTGAGCGTCGAAAAATGAAGACCGATGCTCCCAATTTATAGGAGTTGATCTCGGCTTTCTCGTGGCTCGGGAAGGATACATAAGGGGCCTTCGCGCCCCGCGACATAGGGGTGTAAGGCCTAGCTATGCTGATTCGTCAGTTATAGCTTTGACACAAGGCTGCCACGCGTGGCAGCTCAGGGTGCCGCCTCGTAGTCTAGCTGTCGCGGCCCGCGTAAGCCGAAGACAAAGTCTTCGCGCCCCGCGACAGACCAATAATTTTTGTTTTTATTTAATTTTTGTGAAATTAAAGGTAATTCGGGCCGTTTTTCGTATACGGAGTGTATTTTAGGAGGGTTGTTATAGTTCTAACCCGCTCGTTAGAAATTAACGATTGCAAATCGATAAAAGGTTTCTAAAACGCTCGTTAGAACTAAACAATTTTGTTTAGAAGTTTATAAAACAAACAGTTTTCAATACGCTCATTGGAAATAAACAAATACGAAGTCATTTTAACATTTATGTAAGTAATCCGTTTCTAACTTGCTTGTTAGAAATTTGATGATTTAAACGAAACCGTTATAAGGTTTATTATTTTTATCCAAAATAAGTGTCTCCAACACGCTCGTTGGTAATTATTTGGAAAAATAATATTTTCTAACATGCTCGTTAGAAAATCTAAACGTATTTAAACTATTGTTTCTAACACGCTCGTTATAACGTCCAACCGTCTTTAAAACATTGTTCCTAACACGCTCGTTAGAACATATAGATGTTTTAAAAGTTATTATTATACAAAATAATTATTTCTAACACGCTTGTTAGAATACATAAATGTTTTAAAACATGTAATTTTATAAAATAATTACTTTCTAATACACTCATTAGAAAATATATATGTTTCAAAATATTTGAAACCAATATTATTTTACCAAATTACATCCAACATTCTCCTTAGAGAATTTCCATCGTTCATACACATTACATGGGTTTACAAAAATTACAAATTTCTAATTCGCTCATTAGAAAAATTAGTATTCCAACCATTTGAAATACATATTAATTTTTGTATACAATTCGTGTTATCTAAACACGAACAAAACCCATTCTAAAACTTGAATCAAAATGTACGGTCTTATAACACGGTATTCGGATTAAAGATTCTACTCTAATCATCAAAATTAATCTGACTCATTGTACTAAATAAATATTTCCCAAAAAATTGATAAGATATTAGCAAAATCTCAATTAAAATTTTAACTTTCGTGAACCTAAATCATCGTAGAGAAGGGATTTAAGATTGTAGTAACAATCTTCACAAAAGTCTATTTTAAGATTGTAGGAACTAGGTTCACGTTTTATTAAAAATATTAATAAAATAAATAATAACGAGACTCTCGTTATTTGTGGGAAATTCGACTAGTACAATACCGGTTACAAAGCTAAATAAACGAATATAAATACAATATAATTGTGTCAATCTTGATTCAAGTCGATGTCTTTGGAAGAACTTCAACCACACCTTCTTGTGCTATCCTTAACCGCACCTTCTTGAGCTATCCTTCTTGGTTGCGCTAATGAACAAATTGATGTTGACGGTTTTGGTTGAGGCACGTGTTCAACATGCTTCTCTTAAAACAGATTCCGCACCTCCTCTCAGACGGTTCTGTCTCACAGGATACAACAACCGGAACAGTATGTGTACTGCTGGAGATGACTCTCATGCCCGAGATAGTACCGAGTAACAAGGTGTTTTAATTTACGTGGGAAAATAAATAAAGATAAGTTGGTGATGGTGGAAGAATTAGAGAGTACTCCACTCTAAATTATATAAAACTTTGTGCATAATTTTCTCTAGTATATTCCTTTTATCTCATTTTTCTCTATTTTCTTTCTTCCATCAAACAAAGAGTCATAAGGTTCATTTTATACTCAAAACTAATACTCCATATTTAATTTCTATTGTTTAATGATAATTATAACAATAAAAACCTTCATTATGAGTCTAGTAATTCATTATGAGTTAAAAAGGGATTAATTTACATTCATGACATGTTAATGTCATATTAAATAAAATAATAAGATATAACAAAATGACTTTTGAATAGAGATTAAAAGTCATAAAACCACCAATTTATGACAATGATGAATTTATGCTAGAGTCACCAAAGTTTAGAAATATTCACTTCAATCACTCAACTTCGAGCATCGATATTCTATTCATCTTAGCTCCATTTTGGACAGAGTTTGATTCATTATTATGATGCTCTCATAACATAGAACACAAACCCACGAATTATTATTTATACAACACATATATAAATATAATTATTGATGTCCAAAATATTTAGTGAAAAACTCATTTTCACTAAAATTTCCAACATTACATGCTTCTAGAGAACATTATAGTCAATTCCACCACCACCTTCTGTTGTGGATAGATATATAAACTTTCAACCCATTTGCAGTGTGAAAATTATTACGAACTCGTTTTCAAAATGTCTCTTCCATTTGACTCTTCTCTATAATGAATAAATAATAAACATTGCTAAAAAAATAATAAGAAACATAAAATAAACATTACAATAAAAATATTCAAATACTTAATATAGAACAAGTATTAACAATCCTTTATACTTTAATCCAAGCATGTGCGCCGGTGCAAGTTCTTCCTCTCCTGCCTTACAGTTTTAGTGGTCGAATCATTACTCGAGAGGGATGGTTTCTTTTTCTTTTTGTGCTTTCTTTTTGTCATGAATCATGATCGTTGGGTTTCGGGAATGGTCACACTTTGGGTTGTGTTTTGGGAAGTATTTCGAGTGTGTGTGGGGTTTGGTTGACTTGGGTTTGGATTCCAATTGTCGAATGTGTAGATCTATGCATTTGTCAGTTTCAAGTCGGGGCCGATATACATAGTTAGGGTTGAAAAAGTTGGATTGAAGAAGACGTGTGGGTTGTTTTGTTGGTTTTGATGGATTGACAGTCGAAGAACATGTTGTTTGGGGTAAAAGGAATCATGAGTATGGGTTGAATTAAGAATATATGCAAATGGCATAGAATGAAGAATGTAGGTACAATGCGAGAAAGATGGATGAATAATGAGTGAAATATTATATTATAGCTTTTAAAATGTCTTTTTTTGAAATTAGCCAATTGCTCTTTACATGGTTCCACAAGCATAACAGCTCTATCCATTTACCCACAGTCGTGATATGCCCCACCCACCCTTTAGATTGTATGAGTTCCACAATCGAGAAAGAGCATAGTTCCACGCTATTAGAGTGTATGGGTTTGTATAGACTATTTGTTTCTTGCTCGGTTACCAAAGAAATTCTCGTATGATGTATATGCCAATTTCTCCTTCCTTATTAACCGGTTACCATTACCAAATCTTCATCACTCATCTCCTTACGAGGTTCTATTTGGATACCGTCCTGATTACTCTCTTCTTCATACCTTTGGGTGTTTATGTTATCCGTTTCTAGGTGATACTCGAGCGGATAAACTTTCACCCAAGTCTACTCCTTGTATCTTTGTTGGCCATGCTCCATCTCATCTCGGTTATCTCTGTTATGATCCACATACATCTCGTACGTATACTTCCCGACATGTTCGATTCCATGAGTTGATTTTTGACATTCCAGGGAGTTATACTACTACGACAACTTCTTCAGATTCTATTCCTTTCTTCATTCCTTCTCCTTCGTTTCCGAGTTCAGTTTCTTAATCTTCCTCTTTATTACATCCTGTTATTCCTTCCTCTTCATCTCCTCCTATTATTCCTTCCTCATCTTCTCCTATTATTTCCTTTCCTGATATTTCTTCACCACTTTTTCCTCCTCGTTCTCCCCCTCCCCCTGTTCTGACTCACCCGATGGTTACACAATCTCGTTATCATACACGGCAGTCACATCAGTTTCCTGATCATGTTCTTCTTCATGTCTCTACTACTCCCACCACTGAGGCTTCCACATTTCGACAGGCTCAGTAGTACTTTATTTGGTGGGATGCGATGCATGCTGAGATTGATGCTCTTCATGCCAACCAGACTTGACATCTGGTTCAGGCTCCCACTGATGCCAACATTGCTGGTTGTAAGTGGGTTTATAGGATTAAGCATAATCTTAATGGATCAGCGAGTCGATATAAAGCCTGACTTGTTACTAACGGCTTTCATCAGACTGAGGGTATTGACTACACTGAGACTTTTAGTCCTGTTGTCAGACCTACTACTATTTTTCTTGTTCTTTAAGTCGCTTTGTCTCGAAGATGGTCTATTCGTCAGGTCGATGTCAACAATGTGTTTTTACATGGGGATCTTTCTGAGATTGTATATATGACACAACCCCTAGGCTTTGTGGACTCATCCAGAACTCATTATGTTTGTCACCTACGGAAAGCTCTTTATGGCCTAAAGTAGGCTCCTAGAGATTGGTTTTCCAAGCTATCCACCGCTTTGCTTGCTGGTGGTTTTTCCTAGTGCCTTTCAGATGTATCTCTCTTTATTTATAGTCAGCATTCAATACTCTGCTATGTCTTGGTTTATGTTGATGACATCATTTTCACTGGGAGCTCTTTTGATTTTGTTACTAGATTGAGTGAGAGCGCTTACACTCTCAACTTGCGCTCAAAGATTTGGGAAAATTATCACATTTTCTAGTTATTCAGGCTACATTCTCAGAGGATGTCTTACACTTAACTCAGCAGCGCAATTTACTTGATTTGTTACAGCATACTGGTCTTGCTGATTGTTGTCCATTATCTACTCATGTCTTTTCTGCTAGACAACTTTCTCAGTACACTAGTCTTCCTTTATCTGATCCTACTATGTATCGGAGCAATGTTGGTTCACTATAGTATCTTGTGTTTACATAACCAGAGATTACTTATGCGGCCAATAAGGTATCACAGTTTCTTCGGGCACCTACTGATTGACACTGGTCGAGTCGCTGCCAAGAAAATTTTGCGGTATCTTATGGGCACCATGTCTTATGGGTTATCTATACGTCGGTCTCCTTGTGTTGATTTACATGCTTATAGCCATACCGACTGGACTGAGTGTCCCGATGATCGACGTTCCACAACAGGTTATTGTGTTTTTCTTGGACCCAACCTCATTAGTTGGAGTTCCAAGAAACAACATACGGTTGTTAGGTCGAGTATTGAGGCTGAGTATCGTGCTATTGGTCATATAGCTGCTGAGTTACAATGGATTACATCTATATTTCATGAGTTACATATTATGATGACTTGTCAACCATCTCTTTTTCTTGTGACAATATTAGAGCTACATATCTTGCAGTCAACCTAGTGTTTCATCAGCGCACTAAACGCTTCGAGATTGACTTACATTTCATTTGTGACATGGTTTTGACGGGTATTTTACATGTAAGGTATGTTTCCACTACACTTCAGATTGTAGATCTCTTGACCAAAGGATTGTCTAGTGTTCGTTTTGACAGTCTACGGTCCAAGCTTCACGTGGATGCTCCCCGTTTAGCTTGAGGGGGCATATTAGAATGTATGAGTTTGTATAGACTGTTTGGCAGCTAGAGATAGTTACAAGTTGTTAATGGTACTTAGTTATCATCTCTATATCAATATATAGAGAATGTTTATGCAATAAGAATTCTATTGATCTTAATGAGAGCTAATACCTTTCACACATGCACTTTCGGGCTTTAGTGGCTAGGGGCATGAACCCATTAAGGAAAGCCTAATAGTGCAGAACTATAAATCAGGTAAAAACTTAAAAATAATAGAAAAAGAAGGTTGTATTTAATTATATATATGTTTTGTTTTAATTATAACTGAACAATTAACCATGGTATCCGGCAACATAACCTCATCCATGATCCACGATTTACTTCTTTTGAAATTCCCTGATTGTCTTTTTATATTCTACTATACTCAAATCATCGTTTCCTTATTTCCTATGCAATCTAATCAACCATAAGTCGTTACTAATTATTTAATATTTTTTTATTCGATCCATATAAAGTTAATAGAAGAAGATGCTTTAACACGACTCTGTTTTTCGTTTTTTTAAATGGCAAATTTCTTGCCATTTTTGTCGTCGACTTGCACTCTAAACCTTCATCTCTCAACGTGTTTAAAGATTTTGTCTTTGACAATGGATCACCATTCCATTGGTACACACCTCGTTGGTTCGGGTTATTAATATTACTATGATTGATATTATTTTAATTACTTACAACATATGATAATTACATAATGAATACTCTAACGAAGCTTGTGTTGTCTATATCAATTGGTACTTAATTAATAAATCATACAAACTCCTCGCATGCAATTTCGGTCATCGAATGTTTATCCACTTAAATATTTTTCGTCCCACTTCTTTCTACGTAATAATCCAAGCAGAAAAAAACAAAAAAAGTACTAGTCCAATTCCATGAAGATCACATAATCTCAAAATGTAGCTTCAACCAAAAAAAAAGCCACAAAAATGGCAACTATTCCAGAGACGAAGATAAGCTCTTCGGAAGGTGCTCGGGCGGTGCCAGTGATCGCAATGGGCACAGCTACAGAATCAAGCATAGCTGGCATTGAAGTGGTGACACCATCGATTCTAATAGAAGCCGTTAAGTTGGGTTATCGTCACTTTGACACAGCAGCAATATACCAAACTGAGAAACCTGTGGGGGAAGCCGTTGCAGAAGCTCTGAGATTAGGCCTCATAAAGTCTCGATCAGAGGTTTTTATAACCACCAAGCTGTGGTGTAACTCTGCTGACCGCCATCTTGTTTTACCAGCCCTCAAGCAGAGTCTCAAGTAAGTCTTTAACTCTTAATAATTTTTATAGGTTAGATATCAATTTGTTTTTATGCAAGAAGATTAAAAGGAAGAGTCTTTAGCTGTTTAAATAAATAAATATATAGTAATCGAGACATGTCACATCCCACCATAAGACCAGCAAGATCACTTATTTTATTAAAGGGTTAATGGATTTAAACGCCCTCAACTATTGCCATTTGGCCGCTGGCACTCTCAACTTTGACTTTGGCTCACACCACTCCCAACTTAACACTTGGGTTGCTGTGTCACCCCATCGTTAAATAAACACTAACTGGGTTAGTTCTTTTTGCTGATGTGGCATGCTGATGGATCCAATATACACACACATGCTGATGTGGCACTGTATTTAAAAAACCATACCAAATAACACAACCAAACAACACATACATCTCAATCTCCCTCTCTTCTCGATGATGTCTGACCGGCACTACCCCGACCGACGCCGGCAGCCGGTTTTTCATGTTTCAACAAAGGATCACAACCACTTTGAATAACAAGAAGCAGTTTCGCCGCAAGACCGGTATCCGCCGCAAGACCAATCACTCACCAATCAACCCACAAATCTGCCCAATTCAACCCATCAACTAATAATGTCATGTTCATCATCATCGACATCTGAAGAAGATGAAGATTTCGATTCCTACCGGAAATGAGGCTACCTGCAAAAGAGGACGATTTCGATTTCGACAATCGACATCTGAAGAAGATGAAGATTTCGTTTAACAGATCTGCAGCGCTGAAGCGGTAGCCGGAGCTGTTGAACGTAGATCCGCCGATTTTAGTGTCGTAACTGTGTTGTAAAGTGTTACCGTTGAACGGCCATACACCGGATTGTAATAAACGGTCACGAAACGCAAGTTGCGACCACTGTAACTCCGGTTGAAACACGATTAGGTTTTCGATCCACTGAAACGACCGTTCGATCAGTTCTAGATCCCAATCGATGCTGGAACGGTTGTAGAATTCGTCATCGGCACGGCTGTAGAATCCGGCGTTGATGGTACCGCCGCTGACGATGATGTAGTCAAATGAGAGATTTACATAAATGAAGTGAAACTAGAGAGAGAGTATGCTTACTTTGAGATAAGTTGCCTGAAATTAGAGAAAAGATGATGATGAATGTGAAGCAGAAGATGATGATTGACACCATTAATGGTGGAAATTAGAGAAATGCATGAATCTGGATGACAAAGATGATGAATATGTTGTTAGGGGTTTTAAATATGATGAATTAGGGGAACTTACACGTCATACATGCCACATCAGATTAAAAATGACACGTAGGCTAATTTTCCTAACTAGGTTAGTGTTTATTTAACGAGGGGGTGCCATGACAAACAATGTGTTAAGTTGGGAGTGGTGTGAGCCAAAGTCAAAGTTGAGAGTGCCAGCGGCCAAATGGCCATAGTTGGAGGTGTTTAAATCCATTAACCCTTTATTAAATATTGTTTCGGGTTTTGGGTTAACTTTATCAATTATATTTAGCGACTCCTTTTAATTATATTATTGTTAATTTGGGCTTATTTTATGATTCGGGCTTAATTATTCTATAAGTTTTCGGGTTGTGAGATGTTTGAGCTTATAAAAAAAATGAGATTTTAGTAAATACAAGTATCTTATTTTTTGGTTAAGGGCATCCTCGTATTTTTTAGGGTATTCTTTATATAAAACCGAGAAAAAACACTACGAATACGAGGTTGAGCCTAGGGCTGGCAATTTTACACGATACACGAATACACGACACGAACCTACACGACCTTAACAGGTATCGTGTACTAAACAGGTAGACACGAAACAACCTGTTAATTTTCGTGTCGTGTTCGTGTATAGCGTTTCGTGTTTTCGTGTCTGTTCGTGTATAGCATTAATACATGTTAACACTTAACATCGAGTGGGTAAGATACCTGTTTACCTGTTAGATACCCGTTAAGATACCTGTTTACCTGTTAGATACCCGTTAATACATGTTAATACCTGTTAGATAGTTAGATACCCGTTAATACATGTTAATACCTGTTTACCTGTTAGATACCCGTTAATACATGATTATTCTAGTGTTCGTTAACAGGTATTAACAGGTAATTTTCGTGTTTTCGTGTCGTGTTCGTGTTTGAAAAAAAGGACACGATAAGTTATCGTGTCGTGTTCGTGTATGGGATTTCGTGTATCGTGTCTTATCGTGTCGTGTCTTATCGTGTACGGGTATACACGATATGACAGCCCTAGTTGAGCCGTAGTCGATGCTACGGCTCGTTACACTATGGTTCCGCCCCTGATGCATCCCCTTGTAAGATCTTGAGCAACATGACAATGGTAACCGATAACAGCTCATAAATATTTTATGCATAAAAAGTACAATAACCTTTTTATGTAGTTTTGGTCCTTCTATATTTATGGCATTTGTTTGTCCCTTTGCGTTGTTTGACGAAAATAATAAGATGGCAAAGTTTCTATTTTTCATCCTTTAATTTGTCATGGTTATAAATCTAACTAATGTTTTAGTTATAACTAAAAATAAATTTTTCATTTTCATATATTTGTATGCAACATGAATATATTTTATATTTTTTGCATCGATGGGGACACATTATTTATTTTGTATTGATCAGAACTACGAGAACCATATAAAACAAGTGTACGTAATATTTTGATGATTTATTGAGATGGTGGGATAGACGGGAATGTAAGTGGCTTATGTATCACACTTAAGACAAAAGTTGTAAATACATAGTTCGCACAGTTCTCAACATATTTTTGTTTTAGTACAAATGACCATCTTGATGTGTATTACTTTGGGTACACATATCGTGGCCATTCCATGGTGGTAATGTTTATAGTATTACCTATTTTTTTAATGTCAGGCATGTGTCCGATTTAATTTCCCAGTTTGTATATAATGTGTCTGAGTTGATGGAAAAGTTTTGGATTGAAGTTGGATTCAACCCGTGAATGCATCCTGTTTAGTATGTTGGACATCATATTGCTTTTCAGCGGAAGTAGAATGGACATTCGAATTCGTTGGCATATTGTATGAATATTAAGTACAAAAACAGAGTATGAAAGGAACAAAACAAGAAGTGACAGTATGTTGGACAATTTGATAGAATGATGAAATTGTCTTGGTACCGAATAAGTTTGCCGGTAACTACATATAAATACATATCATATTGGCGGTTGAATAAAGGTGGTTGAACAATGGCGGGAATAACCGTTTATGAAATGGTGCCATGGTTACAACAAACCGTTTCAACTAATGTCACACCTAATCGAAATTATATACACTATAACATAAACATAACATTAATAAACTACTTAGATAATTAAGTTTTAATATCTAATACACTCCCTTAAACTTAATTAGGTCTTGGTGAATCTTTGGAGTACACTTTGATTAGCTTCATCCACTGCTTTCGCTGCCTGATTGAAATCGAACCGACGCCTCTTCTGAATTTTCTTCATTCCATACCAATCGTTTCCAGCAAACAAGGCATAGTGTTTGAGTGTCTCTTCTTCTTGAGCATTGCCTTCACTTTTACTTGTTTCTCGGTCATTAACAGAGGGACCTTCATCACTTTTAATCATCTCCTTTTCCATCACATTTCCATGAACAGTTTTGAACTTGTAGTAATATACTAGAACATCCAGATACATTGCATAAATAATCCTCATTAACTCCCCATCATTATAATCGTATCCCATATCCTTAGCCACCACTACCCAGAGGTTGTTATTTGTCACATTCTTATACCCTCCATCTCGTTTCACAACCATGTATAAATCAAGCAAATCGATCTTCCTGTTATCAGCCAAATAGGGTGGAATTGGTCGAGTAGATATTCCCAGTTTGATCTTTATGAACCATTCTAACATCTCTTCGAACTTGATCTCTAATTCATTCTTATACTTAAACACGAAATCCCCATCATCTAACATGTCTAACAGTGATTTACAGTTATTGAAATCATGAAATTCCATTGCTTGAATGATCATGACATTCCAATCAGGTTCAAGTGATGATAAGTGTAGGGTTTCGAAGTATGAATTTAGATAATCTGCCTTGTATTCTTCATTTGTGGAACTATGATTAATTACCTTTTGTTTTTCTTTCATTCCTATTTATTCTTCATTCGTTAATCCGGTGACTTCATTCATGGTGTTAGAAATAGGAGCACTAAACATCGGATATATCTTACACCTTTCGCCGGTTATCTTAACCGTATATCCTTGTAACACTAATTGGTCCATACTTAAAACATTACGATCTAATTCGGGTGTATAAAATACACTTTGAATACGTAACGATTCATTCCCAGACTTTACTTCTACAACCCCTACACCCCGGATAAATAGAAAGTTATCTTCCCCAGTTTTTGTTTCTACCCCAACCATGTGTTTAATTCGTTTAAACACGTTCAGATTTCCGGCAAAGTGATGATTAAATACTTTACTTACATACCATATATCACCCCATAATCCGCCTTCGGTTCCGGTGACAATCAGTTCCTGTCGGAAATCATCTTCTGCTTCTTGTCGCTGAATACCGGTGTTTATGGCTTGTCGAATTAATTGAGTCCCTTCATCGTTTTCCTTTACTTTGCACGAGATGATCCGGTGTCCGGGTTCGTGACAGTAGTAACACAGTTTAACGTGTGACTCCTTCCTTTGCTTTTCGACCTTTTCATCGGTGTAGTGATCACATGGCAGTATCGTTGATGTAGATTGCATAAAACCATCTTTCTTAACCGTGGCTCTGATACCACTTTGTTGGACATCAGATTGCTTTTCAGCGGAAGTAGAATGGACATTCGAATTCGTTAGCATAGTGTATGAAGATTAAGTACAAAAACAGAGTATGAAAGGAACAAAACAAGAAGTGACTGTATGTTCGACAATTTGATAGAATGATGAAATTGTCTTGGCACCGAAAACGTTTGTCGGTAACTACATATAAATACATATCATATTGGCGGTTGAATAAAGGTGGTTGAACAATGGCGGGAATAACCATTTATGAAACGGTGCCATGGTTACAACAAACCGTTTCAACTAATGTCACACCTAATCGAAATTATATACACTATAACATAAACATATCATTAATAAACTACTTAGATAATTAAGTTTAATATCTAATATAGTACACATATGTATATGGATATTATACAACTGGGCTGATATTTGAAAGCCTATTTTTAGTTTATGTTAATATATTAGTTGTAAAAGCTAACACTTACAAACACAATTGAAGCAAGGCATTAACTTCACTGATGTAGGAATCTGGGACTAGAGTATGTTGATTTGTATCTTATACATTGGCCATTTAAAACGAATCAAGAAAAATTCGAACTCCCTATCCCAAACGAGTGCATAGCCGCAATGGATATAAAAGCAGTCTGGGAAGGCATGGAGGAGTGCCAAAATCTTGGACTCACCAAATCTATTGGTGTCAGTAATTTCCCTTCTAAAATGATCAAACAAATTCTTTCATTTGCCAAAATCCTTCCGGCCGTTAATCAGGTAAACATATACTCATAATTAACAAATAACAAATAGCGTTCAAGCCATGCTAGTAACATTATTTTAATTTGATTTGAAGGTTGAGCTGAACCCACTTTGGCAACAGAAAAAACTCAACAGATTTTGCAAAGAGAATGGCATCGTTGTAACTGCTTACTCCCCATTAGGTGCCACTGGCAACAGTGTATGGGGGCACAACCGTGTCATGGAATGTGATATTCTTCAAGGTATTGCTGAGTCCAAAGGAAAGACAGTGGCTCAGGTACTCTTATTTTCCAACCTCCACTTTAACATAGAATAGTGAACTTAAATTGAAGTACAAGTTGAACTTTTTAGTCAAAGTTGTAATTTTTAATTCAAGATAAAAATGATCATACGTTAGTTATGAAGTCAAAACTAATAGTTTCAGATCAAGTATGAAGCGTCTGACATTAGAGTAACAGAACCACATTTACTGAAGTTTTAGTATTGACATTTGACATGCAGATTTCTCTAAGATGGTTATATGAGCAAGGTGTAATTATTGCAGTAAAAAGCTTCAACACAGGAAGGATGAAGCAAAATCTTGACATCTTTGACTGGTCATTGACTGAGGAGGAATTGAACAAAATTGACCAAATTTCTCAGCGCAGGCATATTTATCTAATTGGATGTATGAATACTGAGCATAACGATGTACTCGCTGAAATCGATGCAGAACTTGACTAGAGAAATAATATGATCAAATAAAGATATGATATATTACATTACATGTACACTAAACTATAGTATAATTATGATGTATTTATCAAGATTAGCTTAAACGTTTTATGTGTGTAAGTATTTATATTAATACTCGAACAATATACAGTTGATATGGTGGTTATCTTAACATCGCGTAACGCCTAGCTAGGTAATTACAACCGGAACACAACCAACTTTAACTGCTGCTAATAATCTAAGTATATATCGAAGTGCCCGGACCTTTGTTCAGTACCAAGGTTGGTTATTCATACTCAATCCTTTGCAAATTAATAATTGCTGCAAAAACACACGCAAACAAGTTTGATTAAAGATCAAACTTTATGATCTCTAATTCCCTATTTATCATTCGATTTCATTTTTATTCCTCCGTTGCAATTCTTTTTGACATTAAACTAGAATCAAAGCCAGATTCGCTTCCAATGGCGCAAAATTTACACAAAAGGGAACGATCAAATCACACTAAGTACGACCAAAGATTGTGCTTTTACTGCAGGGAACCAGGTCACTTGATTTAGAAAGGGAAATTCTATTGGCATACCTGATTATCTATCCGCACACTTTACTTTTTCAATACTCATCGTATAGGCCTATACGATGTGTATTGAAAAAGTAAAAGAAATAGCATAGTGACAGGTGCAGGTGTTGTCTGGCGGCAGGCCATACGATGTGTATTATAGCACTGAATTTTTGAAGTTTATTTTTGCTGTGTTGTGTTTGGTTTTTGGTGTTTTGGGTTTGTTATTAATGTTTATTATTGGTTATTTTTGTTTTAATGAGTTTTAAAATTTTTATTATTTTTTTCATTAAGTATCGTATTATAGCGTATCGTATTATTTTTTTAATTTTTGAAGTTTAATTTTTGGCATATCGTATCGTGTCGTATCGTATCATATTTTTAACTTAATATCGTATTATAGCGTATCATGTCGTATCGTATCACATCTTTAATATTTTTATATCATTAAGTATCGTATTATAGCATATCGTGTCGTATCGTATGACATCTTTATTATTTTTATATCTTTAAGTATGGTATTATAGCGTATCGTGTCCTATCGTATCACATTTTTAACTTAATATCATATTATAGCGTATCGTGTCGTGTCGTGTCGTATCGTATCATATTTTTAACTTAATATCGTATTGTAGATTGTATGTAACCAAACATAGCAATCTAAACAGTTAAAATAAACAATCACAAATACAAATAAACTGAAACCGCAAATTTAATTACATAATAAGTTTGTACATACACAGGACATCGTTCAAAATACATAAACCGTCAAAATACAAGAAAAGTACAACGATCCTAAACCTATGGATCCTGAGTGGTGCCTGAGGGCCCCTGTAACAGTCCTATTTTTATTATAGGTTTGGTTAAATTTATTAACCACTAGTAACTAGTAACTAGTAAATAATTTATTTTAATATAATTATTCAAATCAAATAGTTTTAAACACTATTTTATATAGTTGGTTGAAATATTATATTAATAATTGGTCTGTATATGGGTGACCTTTTCTAAATAAAATAAAAGTATCTAAAAAAACTTATATTATTAGACGGGTAGTTTACGGGTAAGTTGACTATTAGGAATATGAAGTTCCTAGATGGGCCTAGGAACCATATAATAATTAAATTATAAAAATACATTGTATTTTGAACCTACTCCAATTTTAATGAAACTTAGACCCAAATGTAGACAAAAATATTTTCGTTCTAAAGACATATTTATTGTTTAATAAAACGTTATATTTTATAAGTTATAAGCACCCAATAAGTAAAGCAGTTTAATTAATATATATATATAATAATAAAATATAACTAACGAAAATTTCATGTATACTTACGTATACATTAAATAAAATAATAAAATCAATATAAAATAATAATTAAAAATTAAAACTCCACAAAATTGAGAATGAATGTGGTGTGGACATGAAAGCATTTAAAATTGTGTACGTGTAGGTTTCTTAGGAAAAAGGAATCTCCAAAACATTGAGTTGCCAGTTTTGTGATAGTATATATAGGAACCATTGGTTTCACTTTTTCTTTGCTAAAAATCTCTATATCTCTCTCGAATTTACTCTCATCCGTATTCTTTTTATTTTTTTTCTATATAATAATAATAAGGCTCTGCCCCATTTTAAGTATTTTAACTCCCGATCACCGCTACCCTTTCCGATTGATCTGAGCCTCATAACATATGTCAGGGCTCTGCCCGACTAAGTTGTTGAGATTCGGTCTCGGGACATCGGGACAAGGTTGAATTAGGGGTACTATACTTAACACAAATGCATTATCTATATATATATTTTTAGTTCAAAAGTTATACCCAATATTTTACCAGGAGACTTTCTAGTTGAACCCTAAAGTCACAAAGTGGGTCCATTCTCTTTTCACCGTTTTATTCCCTTTTTGTCCCAAACCATAACAACTCTCACCAAAACTATTATTTATTATTATGTTTTATACAAAAGGAAACCTTAGTTAAGACCCCTAAGTGATCCTGCATAAACCCTAAAAATTTCAGAATAATCAGAATCAGGATCAGGGCCCCTAAAACTCAGGGGGGCATTTTGTTAGTGCATTCATCTGTCAACTACGTCTTATGTCGTGTCTCGAGTACGTTGCGAAGATGTTCAGATATGATGTCATGATGACATCATCAAAGTGATGTCACAATGACATCATCCAACTAAAGACAAAAGCATTTATGGGATTTTAGATGAAGATATCGGTCATAAAGTCAAATTCAGATTTCGTTGTTTAGTCAAAATGTAGATTCCGCTTTTATGTCATAAGTTAGGTCCGCTCATATGGTAATATGCTGATTTCGCTTTTAAGGCAAGTATCTATGAGCGAAATCAACATCATTATAAATAGGCATTGGAGCGAAATCAGAAGTAGTTAGAGGTGTTGTCTTCCGGTGAGCCACGAAGTGCTGCCGAAGTGTCGACAGGTTGTAAACATTGTCCAGATCAATAATATCGACATATTAAATTGAATTCTTGCTGAATTGTACTCGGTTTGTCTGTTTCCGCCGTTCAAACTGAGATAAACTCTTCTACGCGACTCGTTTAGGTCCGAATTCGATCCAACAAGTGGTATCAGAGCTAGGAAAGAAGAGTTCTACATATTTCAGCTGATAATTCTGTTTCTACACTATTCTTTTCAAAAATTAAAAATTTTTTACGGTTAAAATCGCCTCAAATTTGCACAGTGTGTTCGGAATTAACAATGAACAAACCCTTGAAATTTTCAAATCTAAAATCGACCTAAAACTCATTAATTTTGGGGTATCGCTATTACGGACTCGTGAAAAGGTGACATCATCACCTGGTTTAGCTTATTTGAACAGGTTGATTCCGCTCATTTGGTCACTTGAGGTATCGCTCTTGTGACACTTTAGTGATTCCGCTTTTGTGACAACCAGGGTCTCGCTTTTGTGACCACGAGTGATTTCGACTTTGTGACAACTTAGGTCATCGAACAGTGTAATCATGTGATCTAGTGCACCGTTTCATTCACGTGTTTGAACATTGAGTAGTGTGAATTGTTTGAATGTGCTTTGAATTGTGTGATAAATAAATCGAAATTGTCAGATTTGCATGCGAAAGTTTTCAAATGTGTCAGTCGGTCACATGTGCATGCATAATTCAAGAGTTTTCATGTGATGATGAAAGTTTTCGTGTTCTATATTGACAAAGTGCATATGATTAATAAATGCTAGTCGGTTAGTGGAAATTGTAGGTCCAATTAAAACTTGATATAAATTGAAATTGTCGGCAAATGAATTGTTAAATGTTTGATCATGTGATGCTCAGATTGGTATTAAATAATGTTGACTAAGTGGGTTTTAGTTTATTAGTCCATGATTGATTGAGTATATTTGATCAAGTATAGGTCCAATAGAATTATTAGATAGTTAGACTTTTATAAAAGTGGCAGCCCAACCTATTCATGTGATTGGATAATTTTGAAGACCCAATTGTGATTGTTTGTTTTGTTTAGATCCAAACTGATATAGAGTTTTAAATGTGAACATAATTTGTTTCAAATTGAACATATCGAGATTCATTAAAGTTTGCAGATATATGTGATTTTTGTTGATGAGCGAATATAGATATATTTTGTGTGATATCATTTTTGATAAGTATATATGTGGTAATATGAGTTGAATAATAATAATTGTCAATAGTCGTGTGTTTGTCTACTCGTGGTTGCATCAACAAGCATTCTTTTCGCGCGGATTGAATCCTAGAACGTCACTTTGCACGGTGTGTACTCAGGTCGCGTGATTTGATTCTTGGGTTCTGTCAGTTCTCACAAAAGACAATCTAGTTCGTTTGTCAGTAAGGTTGTTTTGAGAGGTCAAGTCGCATATTAAAGTCATCGATTCGCTTGGCAGTTCGTATGATTTGGAGTTCAAAGGTTTCAAAGAGTCAAATCGTTTGAATTCGATTCGGGTCCTAGAAGTTCACAGAGTTGGTCAACGTTCAGTCCGCACAGAAAATCATCAGTTCGAGTACTAGTTTGTTTCAGTTAATTGATAAGCGTTTAAACTAATTGTTGATTGTTTGTTTGTCAGGTTTGCATCATGGCTGAAGAATTTTACAACACGTTTTTCAATGCGTTCACAACCGAATCGTCTGATGTAGCAAATGTTACACCAAAAACCATCACGAAGGTGCTCAACGAAAACATCAAGCATGATAACTTTTACGGAACTCACTCAAAGCCACCAACTCTGGAAAGCATTGAAGATTATACCTGGTGGAAAGAACGTTTCATCAACTGGGCGAAAGCGTATGCTCATGAAAGCTGGTTTTGCTTGGAGTATGGTTATGAAAAACCAAAAGACGAGAAAGGCGAAGATCTTGTATTCAAGAAGTTTTCCAGAGAAGATAAAGCTGAATACGGAGCTGAACAAAGAATGATAGCATTGATCCAGTCAGCAATCAGAAATGATATTTTTGCTTTACTAACTCATGACGGGTCATCTAAGTCTGTCTGGGAAGCTTTACGTGTTAAAGCTGAAGGGGGTAAACAGATTAAAAAGAACAAAATCGCTTTATTAAAGAAAGAATTTGATCTGTTTGATAACATAAAAGGAGAGTCGGTGAGGCAAATGATTGAGAGATTCTGTCATCTTAAAATTGAGTTGGAGAGATTAAAGGTAAATAAAACAAGAGAGGAATTGATAGACAAAGTGATTGAAGCGTTACCACGAGCTGATCAGTGGCAAACGTTTGTTTTTATCTTAAAAAATGATGCTTCATATGATAATATTGCTCTTGATGTTTTGTTTGAAAAGATTGAAAGTCATGATCTGGAGCTACAAAAGCAAAACAAGATGACTGATTCTTCACATCAACAGAACGTTGGCTTGTACTACAAAAGCAATGTGCTTTCTGATAAAGGCGTTGGTTCACCAAAAACAGCATTTAGTGGTGAAAAGATGAAAGAACCACCAACAACGTCAACAAATCATCATTCTGGATATCATTCATCTTCAAAGACAAATTCTGATGAATCTGAAGAAATTCTGTGCAACATTGCTCTTAAACTGAAGAATTCTCCTGCAATGAGCATAAATGCAGCGAAGCAGCAAATGAGTTTCCTTGCATCTGTTCTGGAGTCATATGAAGGTCTTGTAGCTGGCAAAATTGGAAATTCTGAATTGACCAAAGAAGACTACGACCAGATTGATCCGGAAGAGATGGAGCTCATTGACATTCGTTGGTGTTTAGCTAGTTGTATTCGAAGAGCTCAGAGGTATATGGAGATTACCGGGAAACAATCTCTTGGAGGTGCGTCAACAAAGCTTGGATTCGACAAATCCAAAGTGACCTGCTTCAAATGCAAGCAAAAGGGTCATTTCAAAAGAGAATGCAGAAATTCTGAAGTTGCTGAAGGAAGTGAACGTCCTTTCAATGATGATTATTATCGAAAGGCGATTTACCATCGAAGCAGAGAAGAACCAAAGTTGATCGAAGATAAGCCGAGAGAAAAATCAAGAGCATATGCAGTAATCTATCCCGATGAAGGATTTGACTGGAGCACAGTTTGTCCAGAAGAAGATCGTTTAGAGAATGTTCGAAAAACAGCTCAAGGGAGAGCTATGACAGAAGAAAGAAAGTTTGTTTTTGTTGCTGAGATTCAAGATGAAAACAAAGATAAAGACACTACTGAAATCCATGAAGAAAAAGTTGAGATCAAAGAGAAAACTCGAGAAGAGATCTTGAGTGAGAAGACCTACAGAGAAAGAAATGTGGTCTACAACAGAATGGATGACATGCAAGAGGAGTATGAGATGGCTGTCGGTAGCAAAAGATGGGATAAAAAGAGAGAATGTTATTATAACAGAGAAGGAGAACCGGTTGTTCCCAAGAAAGACATAATCTTCGATGATGTTCTTCTCAAAGTCCCGTTGAGAGCTGAATACTATAGAAATGTGATGAAAGATGACACATACGTTAAGAGGTATGAAAAAGAGATCAGATATGCAATGTTATCGTGTCTGAGAAAAAGGGATGAGGAGAGAATGAAGAAGAATGTTGAAGAAATGGTGAACGATCTGAAGAAAGATGTTGAAGAAGTTAAAACTAAAATTGTTGAAGTTGAAGCTGTGAAGAAAATCAAAAGTGAAGAAGTTGTTGTGAATGAAGAGGTTGAGAAAGCTGTTACTGAAGAACAGCAGATTGAAGAAGAGGTGAAGAAAGAAGAAAAAGTAGAAAAGAATGAGAATGAGGAAGCTGATAATGCTGGTGATGAAGTCGGTGTTGAAGAAAAGCAGAATGTTGTTGAGCAGACAGAGGTTGCTGAAAACACCGAAGTGCCAATCACTGAGGTAAATTCTGATTCTGATAACTTGAAACTGATTGATCAGTGCAAGAAATGCATGGAACCGTGCAGAGCTTGTACTGAAAAGGATGAGCAATTTAGAACAAGAGATCTTGAGTTCACAAAAATTGAAAAGATTTTCAAAGAAAAATGCAAAGAAATGCTAGAAAAAGAAAAGGTTTTTAAAGAAAATGATGAAAAACTTTCAGAAAAATGTAACAAATTAGAGAAAGAAAATGAAGTTTTGAAAGAAAATGTTTTGAAAATGACAAATGAATGTGAACAAAAAGAGATTGCTTGTCAAGAAATGAAAAAGGAATATGATTCTATGAAATTATCATATCATATTACGAAAGAGTCATATGATAAAGTAAAAGACGAAATGAAATATGCTCAATCTAGAATGAATTATATGTCTGAAACAACCAAAGAGCTTAAACGAATGTATGCTATAAAACAAGATGTTGTCAATTCCTATATTGAGGATGTTGCTAAGTTGAAGCGACAGATTGCTGATTTAGAACAGGATAACAACAAGTTAAAGAGTTACCACGTGTCGTCATATGTGCTTGAACGAATTTTCAATATAAAACCGGGTGATGGTGAGTCTGAGCAGAACAGGAAAGGCATTGGCTCAGAGTTTCATCAAGTTCCACCACCGGGAAAATTTGCATTTTATGATGAGGAAAAGGTCGAAAAAGCTTTCAACATGGTAGACCAATTGCCAGACAACATTGACATAACCTATTCCAAATCTGATGATTCTCATGATTCAGAGGTGGTAGGTAAAGTCGTTGAAAGTGTGTTGGAAGAAGAGTCGGTTGATACAGGTAAATCTGAATCACAGGATGAAAATGAAGGAAATCTTCATGATGGTTATCTGAAAAACACAAAATCCGAGAAAAGTTTGAATGATGATTCAAAAGGATTGGTTTATACCATGATTGGATCGGACAAATTGTTCTTAGATGTTGTATTCCCGATTCAGAATGTGATTTCAGAAAAAGTTGACAAAGTTTTCAAAATGGTTGAGATTGAGAAGTCTGAGATTTCAAAGTTTGTTGGTAAGAGTCATAAAGGTTCGTATAACAAACCTGGTTTCAAAAAGAAGAACATGAAAGCTGGGTTGGGTTATAAGAAGAAACAACATCGGAACAAAAATGAGACGCCGAATTTTCAAGCAAAAATGAGTTTTGTTCAAGGAGGCAGTTTAGAAAAAGAAAAAGAATTCAAAATGAAACAGTCTAATGATGAGTTTTTTGCTAAAAAGAAAAAGCAACAATCACAGGTCAAAGATGTGTCCATGAGAACATGTTTCAAATGTGATCAAAAAGGACATCTTGCACGCAAGTGTCCAAATCTAAAACCTGTGGATGTTGACAAAAAGAAGTTTGATGCTAAGAAACAAAAATCTGAGAATATGAGACAAAGGTCAACCAAATTTGATTCGAAACAAACTTGGAGGTTCAATACAAACAAGTTTGCTTCAAATCAAAATTGGAAATCAAACCAGAACAGGTTCAATTCAAGACAGACCTGGAATTCTCACACACCCAGATTCAGAACAACACAGAGTTGGAAAACAACTGTTGATATGACAAAACCACAAGAGTTTTGGAAACCAAAAGTTGTTCAAAAACAAAATGTTCAAAAAGATTCTCATTTTTACAAACGAGGAACACCAAAAGGTCAAACATGGAGTGTTAAGAAGAAAGTTGAAGTTAAAATTGAGAAAGTTTTTGTGAAAAATGACAAAGAGTTTCCAGCATTGAATGAAAATTATTGTGTTGAAATGCCTAAGGTTCAACAGACCTGGGCTAAATTGTTCAAGTAATTCAGTTAGTTCAATGTGCAGGTGCTCAACAATTCTGAAGATTGTAAAATTGGAACTTGGAGCAGCCTGGCACAACAAGGAGAGGAGGCTGCTGGATCCTGTGTTGGTTGAAACAGGAAGTTTATATGTTTTTTTGTAAATAAATAAACAATATTTCAAAAACCCTAAAAATTGAAAAATTTGAAAAACCAAAAATATGTTTGTTTTTAATTTTTGTCAAAAATAGAAAAATATAAAAATATGTGTTGATTGAATATGCCGAAACCCTCACGGCTGAACAAACATGATTACTTTCATCAGATTGAAAAACGGTTTTCAAACTGTTAAAATATCAATGTGTTGTAAATCATGGGGGTATGTTATTTTTTCTGCTTAAAGTGTTATATTTTCTGCAAAACAGAGCATGAGATGCAGAAAATGGATGGCGAGACAAAGCTATCAGTATTGGTTGTCAAATTTTCTTTAAATGGTTTTGCATTTTAGGGGGAGTAATATTGTCAGAAAATACAAAAACATTTGAAATTTTGAAAAAGTCAAAAACATGATAAAATTAAAAAAATTGAGTTTTTGTGTATAAAGAGGAAATGATAGTACATCAGTAGACAGTTACAGTACGCTAAAGAATTGGAAAGTTTAAATGTGTTAAACGATCTCACCGTGGATGTGTCGGTAGGTTTTTATACATTTAGTAAACTTTTTCGGGATATAAACCTAAATTCAAACTTACTTATTTCGTGGGGAACACTACTTGGATATATAGGTAACCCCTGAAATCTCGTTTGAAAGGTCTCATAATCTGATATACTAGGTCTTTATACTCAATGATGTCTGGGGTATTATTCCGGGACTTCTGCTGAACGGTAGTTCTGACCTAGTCCTTGGATAATACTTTCTGCAAATGCTTGAAATATAGCATTAAACCCTCAGCATGCCGATGAAACAATAAAATTGATAGTCGCTACTGTTGTAAGCAAAAAGATCCTCTAAAGGGGACATATCGTAAAGTCGAAGCTGATATCTCTCTGCGTATACGGAAGTATCGACCTGAGATCCCTCGGCCCTCGCATACCTAATTTATATACAGATATCATTGTAGTATACTCACCTGTAAGACTGATTATTGGGATTCTGGATACGGGAGTATATTCAAGAGGTGGGACACATGAATGAGTTTAAGTTCATAAGACATCTAATTCGTATCCTGAATCAGTTGAACTTTGTGTGAAAATTTAAGTGGATCAGTATATCGACAATCTAAGTGAATTGTTTAATTCTTACAGTGTTAAAAAGCTCAACGGTACTTGTGACTTGTCATAAACTGATATGATCCTCTGACGCATACTCAAACAAAAATATTGTCTGTAAATATGTTTGTACATATTTCTTTATTGCTTTATATTTTCAGAAAGGGTTAATGGATTTAAACACCCCCAACTATGCCCATTTGGCCGATGGCACTCTCAACTTTCACTTTGGCTCAGAACACTCCCAACTTAACACATCGATTGTCATGGCACCCCTTCGTTAAATATTCACTAACCAGGTTACTAAAATTGGCCTATGTGGCAATTTAATCTGATGTGGCATTCCTACGTGTCATACATTAACTGATGTGGATAACCCCTCATTCGTGAAGTTTATAATCCCCAAAACACACCATCACTTCACTCAAACCAAGTTAAGAACATATCAGAAGCTCTCAAGTTCATCAATGGCGATCAAACCCTAATCGATCAGAGGTACGTTTTCTCTCAATATATTGGTATTGTTCACTGATTGCACTGATGGAGATTATCGATGTGATGCTATGGTATGGTGGAACATTGGATTTTAGTTTTGATCAACCTCAATATGTTGGAGGTGAATCAAAGTTGATACGTATGGATGTTGATCACATTGCATACTTTGAGTTGTTAGAGTATGCAATGGATTCTGGGTGTTATGAAAGTAGGGATTTTTACATGTATGGATTAAACTCTGATACTGGTGAATTCAAGTGGTTTGGGGATGATAATGATGTTTTGGAGATTGCATTGAAGGCTCTAACATGGTCTGAACCATTCATGGAGGTCTTTATTCAAGTCGCTCCAATTAGCCATGAACAAGAAGTCCAATTCATGTCCCAGCCCAGTAAACCCAAAGCCCAATCTTATTCACCACCCAGTAAACCACAAGCCCAATCCAGTTCCCAACCCATTAAACGAAGAGGCCGGCCCAAAAAACTTGTAACCCAGTCAAAAAAGAAAGTAGTCCATGTCAGTAGAGTGAGTAGGGCATCTGACAAAAGTGGTAACCCTCCTGTACTTGAAGTCCCTAGATCTGAATCCATTGCCTCAGGAAAGGAGGCTGTTGCTGATAAACCAGTTGGTTTGAATAATCAGCCTAGTGTACAAGAGGCTACATGGGCATTTGATTTGGATGAGGAGTCTATTGTTCAAGAGGGTGTATCGAAAGAAACAGATGGTTTGCAAAAGAAGCCTATTGGAGAAGAGGTTTTAGTGGAAGAAAGGAGTGGTTTTGATAAGCAGAGTGCAGATGAAGATGACAGTGAAGACAGTGACTATAAAGCTGAATTAAATGGGACAAAAGAGTCAAGTTCAGATGAAGATGAAGGTTTTCTTGATGATAGTAATGAAGATGAGGTTCATGATGAAATAGCTTTCTCAGATTCAGACAGAGAAGATGCTGAATGGAGACAGTCACAAGATGCCATTAAACGAGCTAATAAGGATGAACTTGAAGCTAAAAAGAAGTTAGTTGAACAGTGTACTAAACCTTCTGAAAAAGAAGGTAAGTTGAGTGAGTCTAATGATGCAGGGTGTGCACATGTAGAGGGTTACAGTAGTTACGAGGAATCTGATGGTGATGTTGCTACTCCTGGTGAGAGTGAGGATGATGATATAAGAGGTAAGAAGTACAAAGAAACTGCTCCAAGTGTAAATGAACACACCAAATGGAAAAAGTTTACATGGAAAGTTGGAATAAGGTTTGCATCAAGGGATCGTTTTAAGGAGGCAGTGAGAAGGTACGCTGTGACTAACGGAAGGAATCTGATCATTGCAAAGAGTGATAATAAGGAAGAAGGTCGTTTAGCTGTGAAGTGTGTACCAGGGTGTCCCTTATATCTATATTGTTCACTAAACATATCCAAAGAGTGTTACATGATTAAAAGTGTGAAGAACAAACACAACTGCCAGAGAAACATGATCAAGAATAGACAGCTAACTGCCAAGTTCTTAGGGGATGAGTTCCTTCCTTTGTTTAAGGCCAAGCCAAATTGGTCTGCTAAGGAGATTCAAGCAGCAGTTAAACAGAAGTTTAAGGTAATTATAACTAAGTGGTTAGCTTACAAGGCTAAATCAAGTGCACACAAGAAGCTTCATGGTTCAATGAGAGATCATTACAGTAAAATTGGTTCTTACCTGGAAGTTCTAAAGAAAGCAAATCCATCATCAACCTTTAGGTTAGAAACTGCTCCACCAGGTTTCATTAACCTAGATCCAGAGGCCACATGTGAAACATTCTTTAGACTGTTTGTTTGTTTTGATGGAGTCAGAAAAGGTTTTTTAGCAGGATGCAGGAAGGTATTGTGCTTAGATGGGTGTTTTCTTAAAACATTTCTTGGAGGGATGTTGTTAACAGCTGTGGGAAGGGATGGTAATGACCAAATGTTTCCTTTGGCATGGGCAGTAGTTGAAGGGGAAAATAATGAGAGTTGGGAATGGTGTATGGATGAGCTTAGGCAGTGTTTGGGAGTAACTGATGATGGTGAATCATGGACTTTTATATCTGACCAGCAAAAGGTAGAACTCCCTAACCAATAATTAGCTTATTCATCACTTATATGTGACACTGTTGTATTGGTTTTGCAGGGTCTGTTGAATGCTGTTGCAATGGTATGGCCAAAGGCAGAGCATAGAAACTGTGCAAGACACATCTATGCTAACTGGCACAAGACATACAAAGATGAAGAGTTAAAGGAGCTATATTGGAAATCAACTAGGGCCTATTGTGAAGCTGATTACTTGCAAGCCATTGAAGAGATGAGGATCATAAACCCTGATGCAGTAGAGGCCTTACTCAAGCAAAATCCCAATTGGTTCAACAGGTGCTATTTGAACACTCACACAAAATGTGATGTTATAGTAAACAACATGGCTGAAACTTTTAATGGCTTTATCATCAATGCAAGGTCAAAACACATTATACACATGTTAGAGGACATAAGGATTCAGGTCATGAGTAGGCTGGTTACTAAAAGAACAGAAATGAGTGCCAGGGATGTTGTTATATGCCCTAAAATCCAAGAAAAGCTTGATTTTTCAAAACAGGCTGCATATAGATGTGAGGTGTATCCCTCATCATACCATGTGTTTCAAGTCAGGGATTTTGATGATGTTTCAGTTGATCTAGATAAAAGAACATGCACATGTAGGAAATGGGATTTGAGGGGGTATCCATGTAAACATGTTTGTGCAGTAGCTGGGTTTTTGCATAAAAATGCAGAAGAGTATGTTGATGTGTGTTACCACAAAGACACATACATGAAGGCTTATGAATTCTCAATCCCTCCAATACCTAGTGAAAGGTATTGGACCAAGATTCACCACCCTATGGATCCACCACCAATAAGATCTCAACCTGGGAGGCCTAAGAAGAATAGAAAGAGGGATCCTCATGAGGATCCAAAGAGACCAGGGAAACTTACCAAGCATGGGGTGATAATGACTTGTGGTAATTGTGGGGGTAGAGGTCACAACAAGAGAAAATGTACTGAACAAGGAAATCAGCAATCTACTGCAGGTGAATTACTTGTTTTAGTGACAGTTGTCTGTGTATATTGTAGGCTTTAACTACTTTTGTTTTGTATGTTGTAGGGTCTGCTAAAAAGAGACAGAAGGGAACAAAAAAGTCAAGCCATAAGTCAACTCAGCAATCTGCTCCACTACCTTCACAAGGAACAACTGAGCAATCTACTCCAGTAACTTCACAAGGAACAGCTCAGCAATCTACCCAGGAGAGAAGCAAAATTTCCAGCCAGAAGTCAGCTAAAAAGTCAACTGTCAAGTCAAATGTCAAATGGAAAGGGAACATAAAAGGCAGCAGTTAAAAAGTCATAGTTTGACTTTTTTGTGATAAATGGACATGTTTGACTTTTTTGTGGTCTTTATGACCTTTTTGTGTTGTTGGCTGTTTGGACAACTTTAAGTTATGTAATAACTCTCTAGGATAACTTGTGGTGATGTTATAACTCTTTAGGGTAACTTTTGGTAATGTTATAACTGTTGGTTATGTAATGGTATAAGTCTTGTTTATGGTCTTTATGCATTTTGGTTGATTGGTCATTATACTATGCAGTTTTGGTCATTATATAGTGCAGATTTGGTCATTACAGCTTGGACAACATACACAGATTTGGACACTTGCAGTTTGGACACTTGTAGTTTGACCCATATGCATTGTGCAGTTTGGACACTTGCAGTTTTGACCCATATGCATTGTGCAGTTTGGACACTTGCAGTTTTGACCCATATGCATTGTGCAGTTTTGACCCATATGCATTGTGCAGTTTTGGACACTTGCAGTTTTGACCCATATGCAGATGTGCAGCTATATGTGCAGACCCATTAGAGGTATGTTTCTTATTATATCATGACCTTTGATATTTTTTGGTCAAATTAAAGTTTGGATATGTTGACTAATCTGGTAATATCAATACATGTGCAGATATATACAATCAAGGAGTAGGATTTTGCATTAAATTCCATCAAAAGTCAAAAGTGTACAATTACAACAAGAACACAGTTCATACTACCTAAACATATACAACACTATGCTAATGCCAATAAACAAGGTTAACACATGTTGCTTGTTCCATTTCGACTCTGTTCCAGATATCTTTGCTTTCAACCACCTATTCTCTTCTACTAAGACCATGTTTTCATATTTCAGGTCTTCTGAACTGAACCTGCACTGGGATGCATGTTGGTTGAACATTTTGTCGACATCTTCTTTCCATAAGAAGAACTTGCAGTCTGATCTCTGCAAAAGCCAACAACACCTCTGTTAATCAATCAATTCAATTCAAGAAAAATACTTGGAGTTAAGGTGGAACATACCGGCCAATGAGAGCATCCATAGAATTGTTGACCTTGCCGCACACTTTTCCGTCCAACAACTCGAACAACTGCTACAACATCATGATGGCAGTACACATTACCCTCCAAATCAACCTTAAACAATTTAGGGTTTCTGGAGACTGTGGATGAAGACGTAGAAGAGGAGCTCATTTTGATTCAAGATTAGGGCTTGTTCTTCACGAAAATCGACCGTATCGTATGTTGATGATGGCTTTGCTCCAAGGTGCGTCTGATTTCTCTATGAGTTAGGATTAGGGTTTACAGAATGAGTTTGTTAGTGACTGGGGGTTTTAAAGATGGTGAATGAGTATACTTGACACGTAGGAATGCCACATCAGATTAAATTGCCACATAGGCCAATTTTAGTAACCTGGTTAGTGAATATTTAACGAAGGGGTGCCATGACAATCGATGTGTTAAGTTGGGAGTGTTCTGAGCCAAAGTGAAAGTTGAGAGTGCCATCGGCCAAATGGGCATAGTTGGGGGTGTTTAAATCCATTAACCCTTTCAGAAAATACAAAAAGATTTTGATTTCTGCTTTATTTTCGACAACCGATATCTGAATTGCTGAGTTTCAAAATCTAAGTAAGCTGATTGTGTTTCTGAAAATAAAACAAGTTCATTAATTTGAAACTTGAGTTAAAATCAAAAATTTCAAAAACAGTTTGTGATATCTCCAAGGTCATTAACTTGAACTTGGATGATAAACTGTGAGGGAGTTGGATTCTTTAACACTGCCAAATCTGTGAAGTTTGTTGATAGGGGGAGTGAATTAGAGAATTTCATTGATAATACGAAAACATTGTATTTATAGATGTTTGAGTGTTGCAGATAGTCCAGACTACGATCCCGAGAGCAGAGTCTAAGGGGGAGTCTGAAGACAAGCTTGAAGCAAAGAGAAGCTTGTAGATGGAAAGCTAGGTGTCGATCCCAAAGCACGGAAGCTTGATGAAAGGGGGAGCCTGAAGCTGATAAAGACTGAAGACTGAGAAGACTCGACACTTAAGACTCGTCAACATCTGAGGGGGAGTCTGTTAGTGCATTCATCTGTCAACTACGTCTTATGTCGTGTCTCGAGTACGTTGCGAAGATGTTCAGATATGATGTCATGATGACATCATCTAAGTGATGTCACAATGACATCATCCAACTAAAGACAAAAGCATTTATGGGATTTTAGATGAAGATATCGGTCATAAAGTCAAATTCAGATTTCGTTGTTTAGTCAAAATGTAGATTCCGCTTTTATGTCATAAGTTAGGTCCGCTCATATGGTAATATGCTGATTTCGCTTTTAAGGCAAGTATCTATGAGCGAAATCAACATCATTATAAATAGGCATTGGAGCGAAATCAGAAGTAGTTAGAGGTGTTGTCTTCCGGTGAGCCACGAAGTGCTGCCGAAGTGTCGATAGGTTGTAAACATTGTCCAGATCAATAATATCGACATATTAAATTGAATTCTTGCTGAATTGTACTCGGTTTGTCTGTTTCCGCCGTTCAAACTGAGATAAACTCTTCTACGCGACTCGTTTAGGTCCGAATTCGATCCAACACATTTCCCATTCTATATTATCATCACAGTTTTTCGTAGAAATCGAATTTTCTCGTTCTGTCGACTCACCTAGGCTACAAATACACGCGGCAACCTTATGTTAAAAGTAACCCGTCGCGCCACGCGACGCCGCCCAGGTGACCCCTCGCGACACGCGAGGGGGACAAACTTTAAGTATAAATAGAGGGGCGTGGGACTTGATTTCCTGCTTTCGTTCGACGTTCAAATTCATTTCGTACGTCCAGATATTTACAGTTTACTACAAAACACACATAGCTCGAATTCTGCTACGATACCGGGTATTAACTCGATCGCTGCTACGATTTAATGTCCGATCGATTGAAACTATCCGACCGGATGTTTAAGCGCTATCCTTTGTCATTAGTCGTGATTCCGACAGGATGTTTGAGTACTACCCGAACTCGGGGAATACTCTGTCATTCGTTGTGAATCCGCTGGATGTTTAAGTGATTGCACTTTGTCATTCGTTGTGAGGGTTTTAATCTCGTGAGTTATCATAAATGCTGTATTAGTTACTTACCTAGTTCGTGTGCACTAGGTTACAAGACTAATTAATAGGCTAAGCTCTGCCTGCATAAATCTGCATGCTTATAATGTGAGTCATTCTCTTTTTATCAAATTACTTTCAAAATAATGTTTATTTTCAAAGGTTATAATTACAGTGATTAAGTTTATGTAATCACCAAGTTACAGCCGGTATGTGGGGTTTTGTATACATTACTTGATAATCTTCACCATTGGGGCAGCCAAGGGGTGATATGACCATAGTCACAGACACCATTAGACAACGGGAGGGCCAATGGGTCGAGTGACAAAATACTGTGGGTAGTTGGTTGATATTAGAAACATTGTAATCTCTCTTAATACTGTAAATTATAACAAACGTGTCGTTTTAGTAAAATGAATGAACTCACCAGTATTTCCTGCTGACAAAACCTTTTTAAAACACGTTTCAGGTAATTACAGTAGATTGGAGTAAGAGGTGGATACAGCACTGAAAGACTTCAAGAAGTGGCTTATTTTATTAATTAAATCAAATTAAGAAATATTGTTTTATGTAATCAAATTTATCTTTATTAAAGCTACCTTTGTAAAATATGGGTTTATCCCATCTATTTAATAAAAATCCGGTGTTTTCTAAACTCTGATATTTTTCCTAACTCACGGTCCTGATGAAATTTCCGCTGCAATATTTTTCAAAATAATCACCGGTACCACTGGGCTGTTCGCGGCTCCCGATTCCGTCCAGGGTGGGTCGGGGGTCATGACAGAAGGTGGTATTAGAGCCACTAATTTAAGCCTATAGGTGTTGTGATAATAATACCTAAAAGAGTTAGGAGATTTCTATTAACTGGTAGCACACATGATAGCATTTAGACTTGAACTTAAGAAAAGATGCCTTAGTATAAGCTTCGAGATAAGCTAAGTACTTGTGTAAATAAAGTATGATGGATTTCGGTATGCCGTAAGAATAACGATTAGAACATTGCAGGCAATAGCACTTAATTGCTATTAATTCTTGCTTATTGATATTACTTGGTCTAGAATAAGATATGTTACGAGAATACAAATTTCCCTAATTCTGGATAAAAGCCTAATAAAAGAGGCACTTTTAAATATACTATTTATGGGAAATAGAAAATTTTCTCCGGCAAGACTGGGTATGGTGTAGCAGACTCTCCAGCTTGTCCGGATATACTGAGGTTACCTCTCCGGCGCGAACTGGATAAGACGGGGTATATAATATGTCAAACAAGTGACAAGATTTCCCTAAATAGTATCATGACTTGATATCTGATTTGTTTTTGGAAATATGAATCTGGTAAATACATTGACCTTATAGAGGGTATGTATATTACAGCATGTGAAATATGTGATTATATAGATATATATATCTATAAGAAATTCCAAAAGTCAATTAGGAATAAAGCACAAGCATATGTGTAATAATAAATCTAGATTTCTTTACTAATAATCTCTTTTCCGATATCAAACATAATTTCGTTTGATCATCTACCTCGTAACTCGTATGAAAATATAAAAACTGGAAACCCTTTAAGTTGGGACGCTATCAAAAGTATAAGAATTTCCAATACGTTATCATAAACTATTAATGCAAGTAAGAAGCATGTAAAGTTGTGCTAGTGCACAAGAAAACACATGAAACTTAAATTATACTTCCACAGACGTCGAAGTATATCACACACGACTTCCAAGGCAAGACCTTTGGAAAATATAATTAGGCATGATGACACCAATGCTAATTTCATCAGTAAAAGAACTACTAATAAAAAAGAAGCACTTTGCCACGCGATCCTACAAACGACATGAATCTCGCTGAGGTACGTTGGAACCATATTTCACAACCATCAGTGCACAGTCTAATCAGAATAATGATTATTATCACTGCAAAAGGAGTCACATACCTTTGCAAATTCCCTATTTCATTTTATTCACATTCCCTGGTAATGTCACTTAACAATGGTTATCACACGAAATTCCAGATAAAATTCTTATATTTCTTTCGTTGAAATTCTGACTTCTGCATATAAAGGGTTAACTTTCGTGTTTCTACTTCCTCTAATGGTCATCATACCATGAGGATTTCTTTCATGGTAGTGAATATTGATCTATTTCATTTTTTTGTAAATCCACACGTTACACATGCACTGTTTGTTACGCATGTGGTTCGTTTGATTTATGAAGACCACTAGAGGCTTCATTCCAATTTGTTATTTTATCCAAACTCAAATATCATTCCGTTTTTTGGCACTGTGAACCGCATTATTGCAAAACGGTGACTCTTTGATATCGAGTCAATGAATTTTGTTAAACCATTGAGGTAAAGAATTTATAATTTTTATATATATGTATAAAAATTATGTTAAGGTATACTCTCATTTAAGTTTATGTTTAGTTATTTATTATTGGTAATTAATATTAATTTTATTATTATTAATAATATATTAATAGTAGTAGTGTTAGTATTATTTTTAGGTACTAGGGTTATTGTCAAGGGCAGGTATTGGGTAGCCTAGCCTTAGTTAGGCATGGACTGATCACCTATGCTTAAACAAGGCAGCACTAACCAATATCCAACCATGATAATGACTAATTAATGTATATAAATTAAGTCATCATACTTATTTAGTAAATTTTAATTATATATAAAAATATTTTACTTTGTACTGTAAGGAGAAGACATATTTTCATAAAACAATACAAGAATTAGAGGGACGAATAAAATTATATTGTCTATCACATGTTTTGTGGTAACTATGTACCGTAACGCTCTGGCAAGAAAATGACCATATAAGAATAATAGGGTAGTCATCAACTACGTGGGGTTAGGGGAACATTGTAATATATAAATAGTCCCCGTTTTCACTTATTTACAATATTTGTAAAATACATTCATAACGTTATATGGTTTCAAAATAAAAATAAGTAATCACATAGAATCGACCCATTAAGTGTTATATATTTACAAAATATTTTACAAATATTTTTGTACAATAAATATTTTTACACCTTTATTTACAACTTTCCTTTTAACGTTATAAATAATGGTGATTTCTTTTACAAAATAATAATACTAAAATATTTTGTAATGTAATAACTTAATTGCGGTGTTTTGTAATATATATTACATAGTAAATATAAGTTATTTTACATAGTATAGTAAAATACTAAAATAATATTTATTTAAAAGTGGTGACCATTTACATATAGTAAAAATGCGTAACAAATAATATATATTACATAGTATTTATATTTGATATGTAAGATACGGTTCAGACAGGGACACAAATAATATATATTACATTTGCTTTACAAATATAATATAATGGTTGGTCATGCCAAAACAACTTGTTCTTATTATATTTCGATCTCTAGGACATAGTATGAAAAATATGGTCACTAATAGTGTACTATCACATTGTTTCACAAATTAAAACAACTTGGAACTCTAAACAATGATACACTAACTCTATTGTCTTTTGGTGTATCTTTGCAATTCACTCATCTCAACACTTTGATTTTCTCATATCATAAATATTTGACAAATCATTTTTCATGCTTTTATTTCATTTGGAACCTGTCAATCCTAAGTCTTCCTCAGTTGCCAATCAAAGTAAGCTTTCTTTTAACAAAGAATTTTATTAATTCTAAAAAAATCCTTCACATTCATTTTAAAATATCTATTGATCATATATCTTTTGGCTTGAACCTAGTCACCTTGGAAATTATATCATTTCATCTCATTCGTTTGTCATCATCCATTTCTTGAATTAATTCAGTTGAATCATTGAATCCTACTTATTGTACAACTCGTATTCACAAAATTTGATATTTTAATTTTGTGTCATTTACCTTAATATTGTTTTCATTGACTAAAATATGACATAAGTCTAAAAGAAATATCATAACCCAAATCTCGAGGACGAGATTTAAAACAAGGTGGGGAGAATGTAACAGTCCTATTTTTATTATAGGTTTGGTTAAATTTATTAACCACTGGTAACTAGTAAATAATTTATTTTAATATAATTATTCAAATCAAATAGTTTTAAACACTATTTTATATAGTTGGTTGAAATATTATATTAATAATTGGTCTGTATATGGGTGCCTTTTCTAAATAAAATAAAAGTATCTAAAAAAACTTATATTATTAGACGGGTAGTTTACGGGTAAGTTGACTATTAGGAATATGAAGTTCCTAGATGGGCCTAGGAACCATATAATAATTAAATTATAAAAATACATTGTATTTTGAACCTACTCCATTTTTAATGAAACTTAGACCCAAATGTTGACAAAAATAATCTCGTTCTAAAGACATATTTATTGTTTAATTAAACGTTATATTTTATAAGTTATAAGCACCCAATAAGTAAAGCAGTTTAATTAATATATATATATATATATATATAATAATAATAAAATATAACTAACGAAAATTTCATGTATACTTACGTATACATTAAATAAAATAATAAAATCAATATATATATTTTTAGTTCAAAAGTTATACCCAATATTCTTTTTATTTTTTTTCTATATAATAATAATAAGGCTCTGCCTCATTTTAAGTATTTTAACTCCCGATCACCGCTACCCTTTTCGATTGATCTGAGCCTCATAACATATGTCAGGTCTCTGCCCGACTAAGTTGTTGAGATTCGGTCTCGGGACATCGGGACAACGTTGAATTAGGGGTACTATACTTAACACAAATTCATTATCTATATATATATTTTTAGTTCAAAAGTTATACCCAATATTTTACCAGGAGACTTTCTAGTTGAACCCTAAAGTCACAAAGTGGGTCCATTCTCTTTTCACCGTTTTATTCCCTTTTTGTCCCAAACCATAACAACTCTCACCAAAACTATTATTTATTATTATGTTTTATACAAAAGGAAACCTTAGTTAAGACCCCTAAGTGATCCTGCATAAACCCTAAAAATTTCAGAATAATCAGAATCAGGATCAGGGCCCCTAAAACTCAGGGGGGGCATTTCCCATTCTATATTATCATCACTGTTTTCGTAGAAATCGAATTTTCTCGTTCTGTCGACTCACCTAGGCTACAAATACACGCGGCAACCTTATGTTAAAAGTAACCCGTCGCGCCACGCGACGCCGCCCAGGTGACCCCTCGCGACACGCGAGGGGGACAAATTTTAAGTATAAATAGAGGGGCGTGGGACTTGATTTCCTGCTTTCGTTCGACGTTCAAATTCATTTCGTACGTCCAAATATTTACAGTTTACTACAAAACACACATAGCTCGAATTCTGCTACGATACCGGGTATTAACTCGATCGCTGCTACGATTCAATGTCCGATCGATTGAAACTATCCGACCGGATGTTTAAGCGCTATCCTTTGTCATTAGTCGTGATTCCGACAGGATGTTTGAGTACTACCCGAACTCGGGGAATACTCTGTCATTCGTTGTGAATCCGCTGGATGTTTAAGTGATTGAACTTTGTCATTCGTTGTGAGGGTTTTAATCTCGTGAGTTATCGTAAATGCTGTATTAGTTACTTACCTAGTTCGTGTGCACTAGGTTACAAGACTAATTAATAGTCTAAGCTCTGCCTGCATAAATCTGCATGCTTATAATGTGAGTCATTCTCTTTTTATCAAATTACTTTCAAAATAATGTTTATTTTCAAAGGTTATAATTACAGTGATTAAGTTTATGTAATCACCAAGTTACAGCCGGTATGTGGGGTTTTGTATACATTACTTGATAATCTTCACCATTGGGGCAGCCAAGGGGTGATATGACCATAGTCACAGACACCATTGGACAACGGGAGGGCCAATGGGTCGAGTGACAAAATACTGTGGGTAGTTGGTTGATATTAGAAACATTGTAATCTCTCTTAATACTGTAAATTATAACAAACGTGTCGTTTTAGTAAAATGAATGAACTCACCAGTATTTCCTGCTGACAAAACCTTTTTAAAACACGTTTCAGGTAATTACAGTAGATTGGAGTAAGAGATGGATACAGCACTGAAAGACTTCAAGAAGTGGCTTATTTTATTAATTAAATCAAATTAAGAAATATTGTTTTATGTAATCAAATTTATCTTTATTAAAGCTACCTTTGTAAAATATGGGTTTATCCCATCTATTCAATAAAAATCCAATGTTTTCTAAACTCTGATATTTTTCCTAACTCACGGTTCTGATGAAATTTCCGCTGCAATATTTTTCAAAATAATCACCGGTACCACTGGGCTGTTCGCGGCTCCCGATTCCGTCCAGGGTGGGTCGGGGGTCGTTACAGCCCCGCCCTCTGAGTGCCTGAGGTCCCCGCCCTCTGATCCGCATCCTCCCCAGGGCTAGGCGACAACGGCGTTATCGGCAATGGTGCATCACCACGCGCGATAGCCGCTTGTATATCGCCCTGGATCGCCCGCATGAGAAGACGTTCTGTACGGCGGTGAGCGGCGTCCATCCGCGCCTCCAACCGCTCTAACGCACGCGCCACAGCTGGATGGAGCTTGTCATCGAGTACGTGCTGGGGGTACTGAGGCGCCCCATGTGGCTGCGGCTCCGGTGGCGGACCACCTATCGGAAATACAGGCGGCGGGCGGCGGGAATGGTGGGTCAGTGTAGTCACCGTCGTCGTCGTCGTCATCGGAGGAGGAGAATAAGTCGTCATCATCGGTGGCATCACCATCGGTCGGCTGACCCTGTACCGGTTCTAGAGAGAACTCAAGTAACTCGGCTGGGAGAGTTAGGGACGAACACCTGTCCGTCGGCCCCGAAAAATCGCAGACCTAGCCCAGGGAAGTCACGCGTTATGTGCATGCCGATCAGGGTCTGACGGGTCAACCTGACCTGCTCCGTCACGCACCCCTCGCCGAATAGTGGGTCCTGCTGGGGAACAAGGCCTAACGAGATGGCGATACGTGTGATGTACGCCCCCTGTACAGCACAAACCTGTCTTGCCTGTGGTACGCCGCCGCGAACCACTGGGCTAGGCAGCGATGGAGGGTGCACTTCTCCTCCCATATAAGGTAGTACAGGTAAAAGAGAGTCCCCTGATTGCACTACTCGCGACTCTTCTCGCGTGGTGCTATGGATGTGACAATAAGACTGTGCAGGTAACGATACAGGGGATCGGTGATCCAGGAAGCCCTCGACTTCGACCTCGGGCCGAAGCGACGGGTGCTGATCGCCTGCCAGAACCTCAAGAGAGTCATACGAGGGGCCATTATAGTTGAAGTTAGTGTTAGTGATAACAAAACACGTTGAAATATAATTCCTTGCTCCTCGTGTTAAAACCTAAAAATCAAAGAGTTAAACCTAAATCACCAGTTTACAACATATAAAAAATATGAAGATAAGTAGCAATTCGACAGAAAATTTGATAGATTGAGCTGTGAGGGAATTGTGAGCCATAACTTTATTATTATTATTATTATTATTATTATTATTATTATTATTATTATTATTATTATTGTTGTTCTCATGAACAGTAAAGTATTTTTTAATAGTATTTTAATATTATTAATTTCCTTTTATTATATAAATAGCATTTTAATATTATTAGTTTCCTTTTATGATATATATAATTCATATATTTCTTTTATGTCCTTTTTATATTAGAGAATATAAAATAAACGCATATCACTAAAAATATTGTTTGATATTACTCAATGTTATCGGACAATAATAACACACATAGTACATGGATTATTTTTATGGTTTTTGATTCCAATAATATTTCATTTATATATATAACTCTGTCTGCGGCGATAAATGAATATCGGTAATAGTACCATGACGATCTAAACTGATTGATACCGTTCGAACGTCGGTGCCGGTACCGGTGCTATTTTATTATTTTCGGATGATGTAAAGCACACGTTGATTTCTATACCGAGTGCATGTATCGTATCGGTACTATAACGAATCGAACCAATATCTATCGAATGCTCGCGGTCGCGTACCGCAGCAACGCGCAGAGAGATACCCTAGTTGTTATTATTATTATTATTATTATTATTATTATTATTATTATTATTATTATTATTATTAGTACTACTACTATTATTATTAGTGCAACTATCCGTGTGTGACCAATTTTCATAGTTTTTTTTTCTCAAAAGAGTGTTGGTGAAAAAAATATTTAGCAAAATGGGTGATTTGAAAATTATATACCAAAATAGGTATTTTTTATTTTGATTTTCTTTTTTTTATTTTAACTTAAAAAAGAAATAGTCGCTCCTCTTGTTCGTTCGCAGATTTGAATCTGGTTTAACAGGTTTGATTTGGGATCCTCAATCACGGGTTCGAAGGTTCGATTTAGGTTCAACCGGCTTCAAACTTTTAGTCAGCCCCCTGTTTCACTTGCTCGATCGGTCCTTCTATAACAAATTCGATCCAGTTCTTCAATAACATGTCCGATTTTAATTCTTCGATCACAAGTCTGATTTCCATTCTTCAATCAATGTTCCTGTTCTTCAATTACAAGTTTTATTCCGGTTCTTTAATCATTATTTCGAAGGTCCGATTCAGGTTCGATGGGTTTCACACTTTCAAGCAGTATGCCCCTTGTTGATATTTTTTCTTGCTGGTTGTATGGATGAACCTTTATTTACTAGCATCACAATGATCTGGCGTGCTGACATCAAGTAGTAAGATAGGATGCTTTATTTCTTGGGACTTCGAATTTGTTTTTGATGTTCACCTGATAGGAATCATGTTCTAGTTTATAGTCTAAATGTCATTTGTCTATTCTAGGAGGGGGGTAAGTGAAAATAATATAGTATAAATATGAGTCATTAGTTACTTGGGGAGGAGGATAGGAAAATACGTAGTTTGTTCGGCTCTTTTTACAGAGAGAGGGCGTAGCCCTGGGAACATTACGGTGTTAGTATCAAGTCTGTATCCTCTTATTCTATCAAATTCAATTCCAATATATTGTGCTTTTCTTTCAATTTCAGTTGAATTGATAGTAATCAGAATCAAACTCTATCATTGGTCCAACCTGCCTCGCCTCTGCTCTCCATTCAATTTAAATTTCCAGATCTGTGTTCACTTTCGGATCTCAGATCCAATTCTCTTTCCGTTTTTCTTCTCAGTTCTACATCTGCTTTCTATTTCCAGCTTCTACTTCCAAATTCCTCTATCTGTTCTGTTCCTTCAATTTTTGATTCAATCATGGTGAGTCAAACTTCTCGTTTGGATACTCACGATCAACAGATTCAACAACTTCAATCGGATGTAGCTGAAATTAAAGCAACGTTGCAGGTTTTGAAAGCGGATCAGGAGGAACAGAGAGAATTCCAACAGTTTTTTCTAAATTGGATAAAACAACAGGATTCGAGTGCGGTGGTGGATTCTTCATGTGCGGATGTCCAATCTTCACCTCCGTCTTCACAATTGGCTGTCGTGGACTCGATATTTGCCACATCATCCGTTCGTCATGGCAAATCGGTAGCTCCGATCACTCCAATTACATCGTCAGATCTGGACGACCGTGTAAAGGATCGTTCCTCAGGTTTAACTTCTCGATCCTCGACTTCCTTTGTCAAATTGGCTGCCGTCATATCTGAATCTGACGTTAATCTGCTTGGCCAAGAGAAATCAATAATGCAGAGTGAAGCTGGGGCCATGTCGGAGGATTTTAAGTGGGTGTTGGGCTCAGATACTGTATTGGGCCGGTACTCTTCAGATCTGGGCTCGTTTTGTGGGACCATTTCTCCAGCAACTTTGTTTCCGTCTACAACCTTACATTCGGATCCCGTTACCACCAAACAGACAGCGGTACATTCAGCTCAGGATTTCATTGTTGGTTCAAGAGTTGCTACGATTTCAGCTAGTCGTTTTTCTGGTTCTCGATTGCTGATTTCCCTGTTTTAGTTATGCGCTGATTACATTGGACGCCCAGATGTTGCTCAGTGGTCCGCGGGCCATGGTAATTTCAACATTCGACTAGCCGATTTACCGCCTAAGTTGTTTGATTTGGACCCTGATCCAGAACACCTGACCGTTATACGCCTTCGATTTCACCTCCTGTTCGGGTTCCTTCAAGTCAACTATGGGTGGTGCACGAGCAGTGTCGGCCTCCCGAATACTCAACTTCGGAGATCTTAGTTTGAATTTAAAGCTCGTTAAATGATTCCAGTCTTGAGGACAAGCCTGTTTTGAAGGGGGGAGTAATGATAGGAATCATGTTCTAGTTTCTAGTCTAAATGTCATTTGTCTATTCTAGGAGGGGGTAAGTGCAAATAATATAGTATAAGTATGAGTCATTAGTTACCTGGGGAGGAGGATAGGAAAATACGTAGTTTGTTAGGCTCTTTTTATAGAGAGAGGGCGTAGCCCTGGGAACACTACGGTGTTAGTATCGAGTCTGTATCCTCTTATTCGTATCAAATTCAATTCCAATATATTGTGCTTTTCTTTCAATTTCAGTTGAATTGTTAGTAATCAGAATCAAACTCTATCATCATCCACATCATTTTAATCATAGAGCGACGGCTTTGATGATATTTAATACTCCTATTGAAACATAAATGAATGGATCATTTGTATGCTCCTGGTGCACCGTGCATGTTGTAGTTTTATGATATAAAATCAGTTTTTATTAACGAATCATGGATTAAACTCATGGTGCATATTTGGTTAAGAACTTTGAAGATCTAAATTGATTAAAGCAATGTATAATGGATCTTTGTATGCTCTTGAAGAAAGAATGTATGAAGTTCATAGAACAATGATAAAATGAATAAATGATGCTACTAGAATACTACGGATTATCTACACTTTAGACACCGAGAAAGATCGCAAATTCGAAATCCCTACAATACTGCTGAAGTAATGAAACTAAAACTGCGATTTGAGAATGAACAGAAGGAACAAGCGGTTTAGAATATGAAAGAAAGAAACTGAATCAATGTTTTTTCGAGAAAGAAGTGGCTAGTTTTCTTTTTTAGTTAAAAATTATACAAAACACATATTTTGGTAAATATTTTTCAAATCACCCATTTCGATAAATATTTTTTCACCAACACTTTTTTGAGAAAAAAACTCCTTTTTCCATCGGTATTACCATGTATAGATTTTAGAGTAAATGAGATCTACAATGGGATACTTGTGTAAATTTACGTAACAAAAAAATTAATGAAAGTTGTGTAAAGACTAGATGCTAAAAATACAAATGTATGGGTCGGTTATGGGTTTGAACTTTGAATTGAACCAAAACCAAAATTCGGTTTTTGTTTTACATTTGGGTCTGAATAGTTTGGGCCAGGAACATTGACCCAAATTAAAAAGTTAGGCCCTAAACTTTTGTTCAAACGTATTTAACTACTGAACAGTAAATATGGGTCTTAAACATTTGACCAAAACTAATAGCTTACTTGAGCCATAAATCTAATAAATAAGCAGTTAAACTAGTGTAGTGTGCTTTGGTTCAGTTTGGTTTTGGCGGTCGGGTTCGGTGCGGTGTGGTGTGGTTCGGTTCGGTTTTGGAATTAGGTATAACCAAAACCAAACCCTAAATTCGAACCGTCGGTTATTAGTTTGGGTCAGTTATCTAGGTTCGTTTAGTTGGCTATTTTGATTTATTTTTTTATTAATCTTTCTTTTTTCTCAACTATACTTGGTTGGTAGATAAACGTGGCATGAGGTGAAGCAGAACACAGAGGGGGTTAAGTCTGATGAGGTATACTTTATAGCTTTTAAGTGTCTCAATTTAAATTCACGGGTTAAGGTCTAGTCCGGTCAAGCTAACGGTATTTGAACAGCATTGCATTTTGGTTTTAATGCAGGAATCTTATCTTTAGACCATAGACTTTACCGCTAGGGTTCGTGTAGTTCTGCAATGATTCCTTGCAAGTCTTTATGATCAGTTATTGAACATTCATTCCTACACAGATTTATGAATTTCATTTGACTATTAGGGTGTGAGGGGCATTGCAAAATGAACCCATATTAACCCACTAATAAGAGAGTGTTGTCTCATTTTTATCCAAATTGAATCCGATGAACTAAAATCGTAAGGTGCATTCCAAAAGTGAACCCGAATCCCGTCTAGAATTCTCAAATTGTTGTGCAACGGTCATCATTTTTCGGATTCCATCTCGGGTTCACCATCAAGAATTATCATCCCAAATCTCATCCCGTGCCATTTGCAGCGCCAATCCCGTCCAACACGATGAACCGGTACCCCTTCACCCTTACGTTCGTATTTCATAGTTTAGGTTTTAGGAAGAAGATCGATTTCCTAAGTCCAGGCCTTATACAAAACTAAAATATAAAATATTGGGCAATAACTTTTATATTACACACAAATTATATGTTATTCCATTTTTTAAAGAATAATCCCTTAGATCAATATATTGAGTTGATATTCAAATTAATTACAATTCGTTTGATATTTTTTAGAACAAGGACACAAACACTAATTGTATACTATTTATATACCCACACATAATAGGACTTGAACTTCACCATTTGGTTGTGGGAGGTCATTGGGCCAAAGGTCTTGGCAGTTGCATCATCATGTATGGTTGAAATATTAATATATTGTAACACTAATTTAACAAAAAAAAAATAGCTTATAAGGTGTACATATTTAATTAGTATGATTTACGCATGCTTTTATTTATAGTCATAATTTAAATAAATCCCTGTCATATATTGTAACTTTAAAAAATTTGGTAAACCTGTTAAATCTAGAAACTTTTTATAAAAGGCACCTATCATATTGCTTTTGGTTCATTTCCTTCTGCTCTGTCACTATATGCAGGGTTGGTCCCGAAAATCCCTGAAAACTTTTGGGCTTGGGCGAGTGTAAAAAACGGACCCCCTATTAGGTCAATTTTAATGGGTTTAAACTTTAATTAGGTGTTTAACCTTAAACTATTGAGCCAATTTTAAATGGATTTAAACTTTACTAATAGGGTACCGATTAGTAAAACAGTAATCAACTTACATTAAAATGAGTTTTAGTGCTTAATGGGCTAAAAATAAATAAAATGATAATGGACTAAGTATTGAACTAAGTATACAGATTTTTCTTTTTAATATATATATATATATATATAGGTAAAGAGTACTGTACAATATTGCTTATCGTACATTACGTACGCTTCAATCTCAGCCGTCAGATCATCTTCCCGCATTTTAAAATCGCATGTTTTTTTATAACAATTTCGCATGTGATAATTTTTGATGAATTCGCATGTTGTTTTTTTGTACCAATTTCGCATTTGATAATTTTGATGAAATAACATGTTTTTTTGTAACAATTTCGTATGTGGTAATTTTGATGAAATCACATGTTAAAAAACCAACATACGAAATTGTTACAAAAAAAAACATGCGAATTCAATGCGGGAAGATGATCGGACGGCTGAGATTGTAGCGTACGTAATGTACGATAAGAGCATTTGTACGTTAACGTAACTCTATATATATATAGGGGTAAGATCAAATAAAAAGTTGATTTTGCCTAAGTAGGATGAGAAGTAATCTTAACCATTCATTTTTCAAATCAATGGTTAAGATGAAAGTGTAGGAGAAATGAGGAGTGCAAGGGTATCTTGGGAAAATCCTATTTATGGACTTTCTCTCTCCACATGCAAGGCACATGCATATTCCACTCCCATTTTTTAAACGTTCATAACTTTTTTATACGACATTATTTTTTCATAAAACTTTCACCATAAAATCGAGCGTCTTTTTATCTTTAATTTGAGTACCATATTGCTATAGAAAATATGAAGACTAAAAAAACCGACTAAAATGTGTTGTATTTCTATGTTGTATACTATTTTTTTTGTGCTGGATTTTTGTACTATATTTTTGTGCTAAATTTTTGTACTATATTTTTGTTCTAAATTTTTTGTGCTGGATTTTTTTATCTTAAATTTTTTTTTCTCAATTTTTTGTGCTTGATTTTTTTGTACTACATTTTTTTGCTGAATTTTTTCGTGCTATATTTTTTTGTACTAGATTTTTTTGTGCTATATTTTTTTGTACTACATTTTTTGTGCTATATTTTTTTGTACTAGATTTTTTGTGCTAGATTTTTTTGTACTAGATTTATTTTTTTGTATTTTTAAAAAACAAAAGGGGTGCCACATGTCATTTTCACTCCTATTTATAAGGACCAAAATGCCCTTGATTCCTACTTATTAGGAGTGCCACATGTCATCATCACAATCCTTCTTAGGCTACTTAGGCAAAATTCAATTTTTAGTGGATCCTTCCCCTATATATATATATATATATATATATATATAGGGGAAGGATCTGAGTTTGGTATTGATTGTGTTTTCACGTTTGAATTAAGATGAAGATGGATGAGTTGTGCAGCGGAATTAAGATGGAAACAAACTTTACATCAAACGAGAGAATTGCTTTAATCAAAACATTTTCTACAAAGAACCGAAAGATTGAATTTATTTCAATAACGATTACAATGCGATGATTGAATGCAAACTCCCCCTCAGCCAGAGCTCAGTGTTTGTTCGTGCAGGAAGACAATTTTGCAAAGAGCTAATAGAACAGTACAGAGCACTGTTCTATTTATAGGCACTAGCAAACCACTGAGCATCTAAGCTGACGTCACCATGAAAGTGACATCTAACCTCCTAACAAACTCTAACCTCTGATCAATACAAACACTGCTATGCTAACTACTGCTATTACATTTCATTACATAAAAGACATTTAAATAACTGCTGCAACCTTCCACTGCTGTGAACCCAGCAGTACTTGTCCGGATCAGCAGTGCTTGACTCAAGGCAGTAGATTGAACAGCAGAGCTTTAGTCTTTCATCAGGTCTTTACTTGATCAGCAGTTTGTGGGTCAGCAGTTTGCACGATCAGTAGATAGGAGGTCAGCAGATGTTGAAATCACTTTCAAGGGGAGAGACTTGTATGTAACATCTGCTTATTCTGGATCCACTGCTCTGATCCAGTTTGGGCTTTAATTATCTGTTCCTTTGATAGGGTTCAATCCCAACAATCTCCCCCTGGAACAGATAATGCCAAAACCCTTCATTATTGTGGAACTTTATTGCCTCATCAACAGCTCCCTTATCTGACCTTTAAGTTGTAGCTCAAAGTCTAGGGCGTCTGTGTCATCTTCATCCCTACCAAGTGGAAGATCAAGGAGATCCTACATATTTTCAAGACTCAGGCCAAGAGCTTGTTCCCTTGTTATTTTCTTCACTTCTCCACCAGACCTGAACATAGTCAATACATGGGTCTGTTTGTCAGTTTCCCACTTTAGTACTTTTGAGCCTGGTGGGTTTCTTGGGAGATTTTTATTTGAAGAGGTGTTTGGTGAAGCTGGCTTATTAATGACTGTCTGAGCAGCACTTGCAGTTTGATCCAAACCAAGAGTTTCTATAATCATTTTCTTTATGCCTTCTTTTACAAGGGCATCTCCTTTTATCAGCTCTTGGATGGTTTCACCACCCAACTGTTTTTGTTGCCTTCTTTTATAGATGGCTGCACCAGCTGGAGCAGTGGCTCTCCTGATTTGCAGTTTTGATGGTCTTTTTGAAACCTCTGCTTCAGGATAGTCAGGCTTTTGAGGAACTGTGGGATCTTTCTTCCTTAGTTCCTCCAACCTTTTGTAGGTGGCCCTGACTACATCTTCTTTCCATCTTGACACTTGATGTTTAGACCCATAATCAGCAGCAACCAGTTCCTCTTTCATTCTCTTCAGCTCAAGTGATTTTTCAGGCAAATTCTTTTTGTACTTTGACCATTCTGGAGGAGTGTGTTTGACCTTATTTTTTATCATTTCTTGAATCCTGGCTGCTTCTTGCTCAAGCTCAGGGATGGTCCACTCCTTGTACATGTGCTTTTCTCCCTTGTACTTCTTTGTTGCCATGATGCTTTCAATGTAGTCTTTTCTCAAAGTTTCATCTGCTCTCTCTGAGATCTGTTGACATACATTTTTTGCAAATTGCTCTAAGGATCTGACCTGTGTGAGCAAGAATTGGTAATTCTGCTGAATTTCCCTATCAGATTTTCCTTGTGCATTTCTTTTTTAGATATCCTCTGCCTGTTTAGCTTTGACTTTCAAATATTCTTCAATATTGTTTGGCCTTGAATATCCTTTGACTGATGGCAACTTCCTTTTAGCAGGGTCATCCTCATAGTAGAAAGATTTAATCTCTTCTCTAACTGCTTCAAGTTCTAGAGGAAATTTGACACAAGCAGGAGTAATGACAGGGATTGATTGTTGTACTGGAGCTGATGAGAGAGGAACAGGTTTGGGTATTGTAACAAGTGATAGAGATGTTGAAGATGTTGGTGGTGTTGATGGTGAATCATCATCTGGTATGAAAATCCTTCTCCTTTTTATTTTAGGAGAGGCAGATGATGTTTTGGGTGGATCAGTGGTGGTGATTTGAGTGGCAGTGGTTTGTGTTTGACTAACAGCTGTTGAAACAACTGGTGTTTCAACCACTGTTGTCATTACAGCAGATGTTGTAACATCTGTTGTCTTCTGCTTTTTGGCAGGAGGAGATGGTGGTGAGGTTGTTTTTGGTGGTGATGGTGGTGGTGGTAAGGCAGTGATTGTGGTGTGTGTTGAAGTGATAACAGATGTTGAAACCTTTGAAGTACCAGCAGTAGTTGATACAGCAGGAGTTACAACAGCTGTTTGGATGGAGGTTTGATGTTGGGGGCTTTTGGATGATGGTTTAGGAGTATGCTTTTTGAGTCTGGATGGTGTGGACTTGGGTTCCCTCACTTTTCTAGTGAGATTTCTTTTTAGCTCAGGATTTTGAACATCCTTTAGCCCAGAACAACCCTGCGCATTCAGCTCCATGTAAGCTCTTTTCTCCTTATTCCATCTTGACATATCCTTTGCCGCTCTGTCCATTTTTACACTTGCTATAGCTTCAGCAAGTGCATTTTGGGTAACATCAACCTTTTTGCTACCATCTGGAAAAGGTATCTGCTTGGTCATATTCTCCATTTCTGGTTCTATGTAGAGACCATCATCTACTCCCTTCTTCTTCTTCCATTCTTTAATTTTCTCCCCCTTTTTGGCATTATCTGAGGGTAATTGATCAATGAAAAGTATAGTTGGAGGAGCAGTGCCAGTGGTATTGAAGATATGGGCCTTGAGTGCCTTGATGTCTGCTTGTGTGTTCTTGAACCTAGACTCCATAATGTTTCTCAGCTTTTGTACATGTATTTCATGTTGCTGATCAGCCATTTGTTTTTGTTGATGGAGAAAAGGTTAAAATAGATTCCAGAGCTCATTTACAGCAGGTGCTTGTGGTGGAGCAGGTGCTTGAGGTGGAATAACAGTGGATTGCATCTTTTGTACTTTCAACAACTGTTGTAGCATGTCTTTGATATCTGCAACAGCTGTATCCAGTTTGTCAACTCGTTCCGTCAAATCCAGATATTTTAAACCATCACCCATTTTAATGGGATCATCTGATTTCCCACTAGCAGTGGTTTTATCAGTGGTTGAGGTAGGGAGTGTACTCCAAACATTAACCACTGATGCCCCTTTTTCTTGGTACTGGGGTCTTCTTCCTTCAACACTTGACAACCTTTTGATGTTGCCAGTGGTTAAAACAAATCCACTGGTGGTTGGCAGAGGTGCTATGTAAGGAATTGCCTCCAAGGAAGTCTTATTGATGTAACCACTGTCCAAGTGCAAACCAGTGGGTTCAGCACTTGTAGTGGCTGCTTCACTTGGATTACCACCAAGAGTTACTTGTAACTCAAGGGGTGTAACCTCCTCAAGTTGTGTTGGTGGGTTAGCAAAGATTGTTACAGCAGACCCAGTCATTTGTTGAGGCATATTCTCATTGATAGGTAATTGAAAAGGACTGGTTAGTGCCTGGTTCAAATCAATTGCATCCAATAAAAGTTTAGTTGGTGGGGGAATTGTGGATGTGATGTTTGGTGTAGAAAGAGAATTAGCCCCGGGCATTGGGCTGTGGATGATGGAAACAAGTGAATCCAGAGCATCATATTGTGGTGTCCCTATATGTACAACCTGTTCTTTTTGAGAAGAAACAGGAGGGGTTTTGGCTATGGGTTGAGATATTTTTACCAACTGCTGTGAGGAAGAAGCAGCAGTGGTTTCTTGTGACTTTTGTGCTGTCACAGGCAGGTGCTCTGGTATCTCATCCTCCAGAGTTGCCTTTTTGATTGGTTTGGGGGGTTTTTGAGTTTTTCTTTTTGTTGGCTTTTTGGTGATTGTAGGTGTGGGTTTCAAAGTAGTTGTTTTGCTACTTTGATCACCTTGAGCAGTGGGCTCAGCAGCAGATACCTGAGGGGCAGTGGTAAGTGCTAAAATCTGCTCAGGCACCTCTGCTTGTGTTTTGCAAGGTGTTGACATCCTTGTAAAAGTTTCAGCAGTTAAGCTATTTATTTGAATAGAGGCACATTGTTTTATTGCAGCAGGATCACTCTTACCAAGTTTCTTTTCAAAATAATAACTCAAAAATCTTGGAAATAGTAAGAATGCCTTTGTTTCAACATTTTTAATCATATCATTAAAAATTTTCTGAGAATAATTAAAATTTTCTCCTTGAAGAATAGCATATCCCAGATTTTGAATTTTTAATGGTATTTCGTTAAAAGCAGTGGTTTTGTTTGAAACACACATTAGGAGGGTATGAAATAAAAATCTTGTTGCAGAAGGGAAGTAACCTTTTTGTAAGGTGTCCTTTTTCACTTCTGCATTATACCCTCTTTCCAGAAAATCATTTTTTAACTCGTTTTTGGGAAAAGAAATTTGTAACACCCTAGTTTCTATTTAACGGTTTTACATGTAAATACCAACAATTAGATGTATAGTTAAGACTACACATACTATAAAAATATGGATTTATTAAAACTTTTAACCAATCAAAAGTTATTCGACATAACGTGATCAGAGTCGTCGTTTAAAAATTAAGACGATGCAATGTGCGGAAGCATGTATCTATATCGTGTTCGGTTCTTCGTTGAGCTTGATCGTCTTCCGGCATCCAAAGAGTACCTACATTTCATAAACATGAAATGTTTTAGTCATACGGGGTTTAAAACGTATCTAAACGAGTTCGGTAACGATAATGGAAGGAAAAAAAATCCCAACGTTAATCTCTTGATCTCAAAACAAAATTTTCAACCAGGCCTCCACCGTAACTTACGGTGGTCACCGTAAGTTACGGTGGCCCCTGATTTAATGTGTTCCTACCGTACTTCAGTAGGTATTCACCGTAACAAAATCCACCCCACCGTAACTTACGGTGGCACCGTAAGTTACGGTGGTCCCTGCATTCAATCTTTCCATTTTGCCGTTTATTGACACGAAAAATTTCGTATCTTTCAATCCGCTCGTCCGTTCGACCTACCGTTTCTTCATACGTGTTTGTAATTTGATCCCCCATCATATGGAGTTAAAATCCAACATCCGGATTAACAAAATTTAAGACTTTTAAGTCTTCGGCTTATTACCCTTTTTACCAAATTTTGACCCGTTCGTGATTTCATCTAACAAACTTGTTTGTGGCCCTTGTTTCTTTTGTAAACATATTATTATGATTATTTCCTATTGCACAAGGTTCAAATCACAGGTTATTACACATTCTTAACCCGTTTCGCTAATACTTCTATTTTGACCCGCTAAGGGTATTTAAGCACTTTCGAGCCTAAAATCGCTTTCGATTGCTTCTAGCATTCCATCACCACATTTCTTATCCTATAATCTCCCACCACAACTGTATTTATGGTGGGTTTAATGTGGTGATCTATAAAAACCAAATTTTACCTCTCGAATCATTATTTTACGGCAAAAACTCAAATAGTGCCATTTGACTAATATAATACCTCTTTCAGCTTCTATACTTATTCTAAGTATTTATCTAATCATAAAACTCGTTTCCAAACAACCTTTAAAGGTTGTTTGTTCGAATTAGCTAACAAGGGCGTTTTGGTCCTTTTTAGTCTTTCAATTACGACAAGGTCTTTTGAGAGCATGTTTGACCCATAATTCTTCTTTTGAGTTATGATCTTGTTTGAAAAGTCATTATGCTTTTCGAACGCCACGACCCTCTTTTAAAACATTCGGTTTACCCATTTAAGTAACCCATTGTCTATCTAAGACTTCATTTAATACTCATTGAACCTTACATTCTAAATGAATAATTACTCTATTACACATACCTGGCTCGGGTCAATGTATTTACCTGTTTTAATGCCTTGCTATAATATTCTCTAAATATTAGCGATGCAAATATCATTTCTACATTTATTCCTGAAATCATATAACTCGACAAGAATCATTAGTCGCTATTATCAAAAGGTGGTATCTTCACCCTTTGACCCGTTTGGTCTAAATGACCGATTATATTGGCGAGATGACATGTGTTTTCATCTCGACTATATGACTCGCTCCGATTTACATCGTGCGGTCGTTTTACTTATAATTCATTTCTTAACACTTTTCGGCCTATTAAGGCTTACTTCATAAGTGTCTTTTAAAACCAATAGTTATGGTTGACGCATGACCAATTTACAGTTTTACCCTTATTATTTGTTTTGGTTTACCCTATAAGGTAACCATTCCAAAGTTCATTTTCCATTTGTCATAAAATGATCGAATTACCGATTTAACTCCTTTTAAACCATCAACATGGTTTCTTGTCATGCTCGACTATCTTGTTCCGTACGTTTACACGCCGGAACACCATACCTCAATTATGTATTTATCTTATTCGTAACTAATCCGATAAGAGAATATTCTAAAATATAAGACTAGTGTAAGCTATACTTACCTTGCATCCGAAATATGCTTTTTCCTTCATTCTTGATTCGTTTGACCCGCTTCCTTCCTAAGCTTTCACCTAGCTCGTTAAGCGTCAACTATTATCAACATTTACAAGGTGGTTAGATTAGTCATTAACAATCACGACTATTCCACCTTACTTATTTTCTTTGTCGAAACTACTATTCGACTTCATCACTAGTTAGTTTGACTTTCTAAAGTCAACTACCTTTAATCATATGATATGCACAATTAAGGCAAATCAACATTATGATTAGAACCCGTTTTATCCCATGTCTCATGTAATTAGTCAAGCTTGCCAATTACGCGTTTCACTTGAATTCCAACACTTTACTTCTCATTTAGGCATTTTAACAAACATCTAATGTGCATGATTTCATATAATTCATTAACAAGCTCATAACTTGTCATATAACCCGAATTTTCATAAATCAAACTATTTAACACAAATACTTGCCTTTAAAATTCTGAAATGACTTCACATATGTCAAATTACACTAGAACAACCCAAATTTTCTAGTGTTTATCAAGTTCTACATAACCCACTAGTCACCTACAATGGTGACCATGGATTTCACTAGAATCTATCAAAATTTCAACATGTACTTGTCTAGGGTTTACTCCTAGACATTTTAATGTTCCTATTTCATCTACAATTCATACATGCATCATCAGATTTTAAGTTCTCTAAATTCATGAGAATTTCAAGTAGAGAATTTTTGTCAAATTTTACATACCTTATGATCTCCTTGCAATGGGGATCATTAATCTATGCTCGATTTTTGTTTTGGACTTGATTTGCCCCTTCAATTTGACGAATTTCTTGAAGTTTAGGGTTGAGTAGGAGAGCTCTTGGCTCCTGTGATTGTATCGACCAGAACACACACTTAGAGTGTGTGTTTTGGTGTTGGCATTTTTATTAAATTAAAGGGTAAATTACTTTTTGAGTCCCTGTGTTTTATAGGTTTTAACTACTTGAGTCCAAAAGCAAAAAGTTTAACGACTTGAGTCCCCATAAGCATTTTCTTTAACATTTGAGTCCAAATTTCTAACTCCATCCACCAAGTCTGTTAACTATGAGGGTAATTTGGTCATTTACACACAAAGTACAAGTCTTATATGCACATCAGTACACTCCACCGCACAACCACCATCCCCACCACTGCCCCACCATCATCCCCACCACTGCCACCACCATCGCACTACCGCCACCTCCAAACACCCACCACCACTGTCTCGCCCCACCACCGATGCCGTCAAACTCTCTACAATTATCAAGACAGAAGAGATACTAGTCTCTATAAAATAACATCAGATCAAGAAAAACATACCTGGCAATGTTCCTCTGATAATGATTGATTCGCAAATCTAAAACACAAAACAAACCAAATCAACAAACCAAATCTAACCAATAGTCCTGCCGGTCATCTAACCAAAGGTGCAAAATAAAAGTTTTGTGTTGTTAAGGTGGTGGGACAACATCAAATGGGTCGGTCGGTCAGTGAAAACGAAATTTACATTTACACAATTAAGTGTGGTTTGGACGGCAGTTTTTCCACAATTTCATAATTACAATCCACCTAGCAACCATGACGAAAGATGCCCTGTTTATCGACCCGAAATAGCTCATGAAATGGTCGTTCTACCGTGCCTTGATCGCTGAGTTTATTGCCACTCTTTTGTTCCTTTATATTACCGTCTTGACCGTTATCGGCTACAAGAGCACCACTGACCCTAAATTGAACGCTGACCAGTGCGGCGGTGTTGGTATCCTTGGCATCGCCTGGGCCTTCGGTGGCATGATCTTTGTTCTTGTTGGGAATTTTGAGATGGAATCGTGACGAAGGCGGCAAGGGTTTTTTGTGGTTGGGGACTTTTGGTTTAGTAAGAGATAGATCGGGAGTGAGTTAACAGTGATCGGAGGAAGAAAAGTGGCTGGAGAATAGATCGGCCGGATAGAAAGCTTACCGGTGGCCGGAGAATGGTTACGGTGGTTGTTGTTTGGAGAGAGTGAGAGAGAGACTGAGTGAGTTAACAGTGATCGGAGTCCTCCATGGCTGTGACGGAGGTATTTGTAATATTCTTTATTATTTTTTTTATAACTATAAGGGTATTTTGGTCATTTAACAATACTTAACCAAAAAATTCTAACAATGTTAGAAATTTGGACTCAAATGGTTAAAGAAAATGCTTATAGGGACTCAGGTCGTTAAACTTTTTGCTTTTGGACTCAAGTGGTTAAAACTCATAAAATACAGGGACTCAAAAAGTAATTTACCCTAAATTAAAACTAGTTTCTAGTTTATCAACTTTAGTCCCTCTACTTCACACAAGCTATTTAAAGGGTATTTTAACCATACTTGTTCTATTATGTCAAGATACTAACTAACTAGGTTAATATTCCTAGTTACTTGGTGGGTCCCGGGAGTTATAACCCGTTCCATTTTAAGTCCCGTTAAATCTCGGGCCTTTTATATACTTTGCTTTCTCTAAGTATTTCTCATCCTTTTAATAAATATTAGATTTATTTATTTAAATCCTAAAATTTACTGGGTAAGTTTTACCACTAACTGTATTTTACCCGTCCTGTATTATTAACGTGGTTTGATTACCAAACCCGTTTTCGGGGTGTTACAAGTCTACCCCCCTTAAAGTGGTTTCGTCCTCAAAACCTTTTTCTTACATAATTTATTGAGTTTCAACCCAATGTACATAAACTGAGTAACCTTCTAAGCATTACTCACACATTGACCATTTGTTAGTGTCATCAGACAAATATGGTAACATCTTTTAATTACACAACATATGTGTCTTTTATGCGAATTAACGCAATTCAGGATAACGCCTTCTTGTTATTTCGACTTGTTTGGTTAACTTAGCGAAATCCATCGCCTTATACTTTCGGATTCTTTGTGAATCCATTATTTTCACCCATTTGGATGTTTCTAGTGAGATCTTTCACTTTTACAAACAGACCCTTTCCTTTACGTACTTATTCATTTGATTCATTCATACAGAACTCGCCGCAAAAATGAATTTCCTGATTTTATCTTATGTATTTAGCACTATCTAGATGTGCTATTAACGAAATTCTACAAGGCATATTACCACATACCTTTCGGCTTATCCTTTTATCGTGCTTTTACTCAAACTAACTTCCCAACACTTTGCTTGTGTTGTCTTGTCTTGTGATCGCTCAGTATAGGCGATCAATACTTTTTGTTATTATGACCTCCTGGACCATCACTACCGTTTTGTACTCACTTACCTTTATTGTTTGGCTTGACTGAGTAGCCAATTGGCCACTTGGTCATACACTCTTATCAACTATGTTTATTTCACGCTAATCTTAATATAATAGCGTGTTGAACATTTTCTTAATTTAAATATTGACCTTAGCCAGTCTCACTGACTAGACTTATTAGCCCAGTTACTTTATACCCATATCTCAGGCTACTATGTGATTTTATTCCACATAACTTTCCTGACCGTGATCGCGTCACGTCATGTTTAATTTATATCAAAATTTCATTTTTGAAAATATCACTTTTCGAATATAACGTCTTGCGCCTATCAGTGTCAAGACTTGAACCTTTCATGCTTAATATTCAATTTCCTATCAGAATTCACATTTGTAAAAACGTTATTTCTTACTAAACCAAAGTTTTAGTTTAGGATCTTCTCTTTATCTTTTGTCAATTATCCGTACCAGGATATCGACAGTCCATAATTTATTCTTTTACAGTCTTAGTTTTATGCGGGGATTCTCTACTGGTTCCCTCACTTGTCTAAGTAACCCGTAGGTTCCTTCTCTTAGCCTCGTAGGCTATTTCTTTAGGCTTTCACCTCTTTAGGGCGTTTGCCTTTATGATCCTTTTCCTTTTTATTCAGGACCCGTGGGTCAGTTTAGTCCCGTAGACCATTACACTGTTTATAACCCGAAGGTTAATATGATCCCGTAGATTGTCCCTTTTATGTTCGAAAATCATTTGTTTTCGCATCAAAATTTCGTTCACTCCGACTGTGATTCGTGTCTGCAATCATTTCATATTTAATTTCCGACCCATTACATGGGTTCATTAATATCTCGCGCTTTCCTTTATTTGGTTTGCGCCCATATTTGTATTCAATATCGTCCCATTACCGGGCTCATTATCCTTTCCAATGTTACGTTTTATCTGACCCGTTTAACTTGTTCGTGTGAAAATTCGTCACTTATGAATGTCAAACTTCAATATTTGTTCGACCCGTTCAACTTTAAAATAGTTGAACATGATTTATCAAAACTTCTATTTACTTTATTTTGTCATCTTTTAGTCATGACTCAAAATCCAAGTCTTTTAACTTTCCATCCGAGTTCCCGTTTCTCGGTCTACGCATGTGTTTCAATCCTTACTCACCAACCGGGTGTTTTATTGAAGTCGTTATTATTGCAACCCTTACGGTATACATTATGACTTTGTTTCGCTTTTATATTCCTACTTTGTTCTCAAGTTTGGCGTTTTACAAAATCGGCCCGTTAAAAGTCATATTTGTATTCTCCGGGTTCGAGTGTAAGCACACCCCTCCCAATGCATACCTTAATCGTTTTACATTAATCCTTGTCCCTTCACTCGGGCTCATCATCCTAATGTAATACGCTTCCGTCACCCGGCTGTGCGTTTACATTATTATCAAATATTTTGCTCATTTGATTCATTTGGGTACTTTTAAGTTGGTCCCATTCACTCCGCCCTTACTACATCGGATGTAAATGTGTCCGCTATAAGAAACTCATGGTATCATATGCCACTACTTACTTGGCTAGAGTAAGCGATTAACACATGACATACACGACCTTTTTATAGTTTTCACATCACACCCCATGTAAGTAACACCTCTATTTAGTTTTCTTGGAAATAATATCCTGGATAGGTATTCTATTCAGTCTTCCCAAGTTTCTAATTTACATATGCAACAATTATTCTTTACCTGTTGGTTGCATATTGCTAATTGTGCGATTATATTTAAAAGCACGCACCTGGTAATGCTTGCCCCGACGGGCGTTTCTTGCCATTAACCTTGTTCGCGGTCGTTACGCGATTTAGTCCTTAGTGAGCATGCTCCTATTGTCATACTTCGGACCGTTCCTCTGTCATATCCTTAATTTGTTCAACTCTTGTCATCTTTAAATGCAAGTGTCCTTCAATCAAGACATTCACAAAAGTTAGTAATGTCAACTTCAATAATCGCCTGTATTATAATACAAGGCTTTTTCTACTATACGCGTCAACGTGCGTATTTTTGTCAACTATATCAATCATTTAATTGGGGTAACGTGTATTACACGGTAACCCTATGTGTTGTCTACAATACTTTAATAAGCTAGACCATTAGCATACATGCACTTATCGGATTTGCGATCAAGCCTCGAACCGAACACTATTCTTTATCAAGAGCGTAAGGTTTAAGTCCAATCACGGTTTTCCCCACCATACTTGAATCTCTTAAACCAGGGCTCTGATACCAACTTGTAACACCCTAGTTTCTATTTAACGGTTTTACATGTAAATACCAACAATTAGATGTGTAGTTAAGACTACACATACTATAAAAATATGGATTTATTAAAACTTTTCGCCAATCAAAAGTTATTCGACATAACGTGATCAGAGTCGTCGTTTAAAAATTAAGACGATGCAATGTGCGGAAGCATGTATCTATATCGTGTTCGGTTCTTCGTTGAGCTTGATCGTCTTCCGGCATCCAAAGAGTACCTACATTTCATAAACATGAAATGTTTTAGTCATACGGGGTTTAAAACGTATCTAAACGAGTTCGGTAACGATAATGGAAGGAAAAAAAAATCCCAACGTTAATCTCTTGATCTCAAAACAAAATTTTCAACCTGGCCTCCACCGTAACTTACGGTGGTCACCGTAAGTTACGGTGGCCCCTGATTTAATGTGTTCCTACCGTACTTCAGTAGGTATTCACCGTAACAAAATCCACCCCACCGTAACTTACGGTGGCACCGTAAGTTACGGTGGTCCCTGCATTCAATCTTTCCATTTTGCCGTTTATTGACACGAAAACTTTCGTATCTTTCAATCCGCTCGTCCGTTCGACCTACCGTTTCTTCATACGTGTTTGTAATTTGATCCCCCATCATATGGAGTTAAAATCCAACATCCGGATTAACAAAATTTAAGACTTTTAAGTCTTCGGCTTATTACCCTTTTTACCAAATTTTGACCCGTTCGTGATTTCATCTAACAAACTTGTTTGTGGCCCTTGTTTCTTTTGTAAACATATTATTATGATTATTTCCTATTGCACAAGGTTCAAATCACGGGTTATTACACATTCTTAACCCGTTTCGCTAATACTTCTATTTTGACCCGTTAAGGGTATTTAAGCACTTTCGAGCCTAAAATCGCTTTCGATTGCTTCTAGCAATCCATCACCACATTTCTTATCCTATAATCTCTCACCACAACTGTATTTATGGTGGGTTTAATGTGGTGATCTATAAAAACCAAATTTTACCTCTCGAATCATTATTTTACGGCAAAAACTCAAATAGTGCCATTTGACTAATATAATACCTCTTTCACCTTCTATACTTATTCTAAGTATTTATCTAATCATAAAACTTGTTTCCAAAAAACCTTTAAAGGTTGTTTGTTCGAATTAGCTAACAAGGGCGTTTTGGTCCTTTTTAGTCTTTCAATTACGACAAGGTCTTTTGAGAGCATGTTTGACCCATAATTCTTCTTTTGAGTTATGATCTTGTTCGAAAAGTCATTATGCTTTTCGAACGCCACGACCCTCTTTTAAAACATTCGTTTTACCCATTTAAGTAACCCATTGTCTATCTAAGACTTCATTTAATACTCATTGAACCTTACGTTCTAAATGAATAATTACTCTATTACACATACCTGGCTCGGGTCAATGTATTGACCTGTTTTAATGCCTTACTATAATATTCGCTAAATATTAACGATGCAAATATCATTTCAACATTTATTCCTGAAATCATATAACTCGACAAGAATCATTAGTCGCTATTATCAAAAGGTGGTATCTTCACCCTTTGACCCGTTTGGTCTAAATGACCGATTATATTGGCGAGATGACATGTGTTTTCATCTCGACTATATGACTCGCTCAGATTTACATCGTGCGGTCGTTTTACTTATAATTCATTTCTTAACACTTTTCGGCCTATTAAGGCTTACTTCATAAGTGTCTTTTAAAACCAATAGTTATGGTTGACGCATGACCAATTTACCGTTTTACCCTTATTATTTGTTTTGGTTTACCCTATAAGGTAACCATTCCAAAGTTCATTTTCCATTTGTCATAAAATGATCGAATTACCGATTTAACTCCTTTTAAACCATCAACATGGTTTCTTGTCATGCTCGACTATCTTGTTCCGTACGTTTACACGCCGGAACACCATACCTCAATTATGTATTTATCTTATTCGTAACTAATACGATAAGAGAATATTCTAAAATATAAGACTAGTGTAAGCTATACTTACCTTGCATCCGAAATATGCTTTTTCCTTCATTCTTGATTCGTTTGACCCGCTTCCTTCCTCAAGCTTTCACCTAGCTCGTTAAGCGTCAACTATTATCAACATTTACAAGGTGGTTAGATTAGTCATTAACAATCACGACTATTCCACCTTACTTATTTTCTTTGTCGAAACTACTATTCGACTTCATCACTAGTTAGTTTGACTTTCTAAAGTCAACTACCTTTAATCATATGATATGCACAATTAAGGCAAATCAACATTATGATTAGAACCCGTTTTATCCCATGTCTCATGTAATTAGTCAAGCTTGCCAATTACGCGTTTCACTTGAATTCCAACACTTTACTTCTCATTTAGGCATTTTAACAAACATCTAATGTGCATGATTTCATATAATTCATTAACAAGCTCATAACTTGTCATATAACCCGAATTTTCATAAATCAAACTATTTAACACAAATACTTGCCTTTAAAATTCTGAAATGACTTCACATATGTCAAATTACACTAGAACAACCCCAAATTTCCTAGTGTTTATCAAGTTCTACATAACCCACTAGTCACCTACAATGGTGACCATGGATTTCACTAGAATCTATCAAAATTTCAACATGTACTTGTCTAGGGTTTACTCCTAGACATTTTAATGTTCCTATTTCATCTACAATTCATACATGCATCATCAGATTTCAAGTTCTCTAAATTCATGAGAATTTCAAGTAGAGAATTTTTGTCAAATTTTACATACCTTATGATCTCCTTGCAATGGGGATCATTAATCTATGCTCGATTTTCGTTTTGGACTTGATTTGCCCCTTCAATTTGACGAATTTCTTGAAGTTTAGGGTTGAGTAGGAGAGCTCTTGTCTCCTGTGATTGTATCGACCAGAACACACACTTAGAGTGTGTGTTTTGGTGTTGGCATTTTTATTAAATTAAAACTAGTTTCTAGTTTATCAACTTTAGTCCCTCTACTTCACACAAGCTATTTAAAGGGTATTTTAACCATACTTGTTCTATTATGTCAAGATACTAACTAACTAGGTTAATATTCCTAGTTACTTGGTGGGTCCTGGGAGTTATAACCCGTTCCATTTTAAGTCCCGTTAAATCTCGGGCCTTTTATATACTTTGCTTTCTCTAAGTATTTCTCATCCTTTTAATAAATATTAGATTTATTTATTTAAATCCTAAAATTTACCGGGTAAGTTTGACCACTAACTGTATTTTACCCGTCCTGTAGTATTAACGTGGTTTGATTACCAAACCCGTTTTCGGGGTGTTACAAAATTGTACCTTCTTGATCATCGAGTTGAAAGACCTCTGAAATTGATTGTGGTGTAATTTTGACAGCTTTACCCTTTAGAGTAGAGTTAATGGCTATTACAGCGTCTCCTTGTGTTTCAAGGGTTGCATTCTTCCAAAACTCTCTTTGGGTTGTCAAGTAAATTGGTGCATTTGCTGTTAACAAAGTTTTGTACTTTGATGCAGATATGGTAGCAAGGATGGAATCGAAAACTTCTGTAGTGCTGGGTTTTGTGAGGAGACCCAGAAGATTGTGAGATGGTTTGTGTGGAATTTCAGTGGGTTTTTCCTTTTGAGAGGCATCTTTTGAAGATGATTTGGAAGTGGGTTTTGCAGATGACTTCGATTTTGTCATTTTGGAGATGATGATCGAAGAAGATTTTGAAGGAATTTGAAGAAAAACTGCTTTGAGAAGAGAATTTTTGAGAATTCAATTCGACAGTAAAACTCTGTTTTGGTGTGAAGTGGGGGTTTTATGGAGAAAAAGTGAATGCTGACGTGGCAGCGGTTACAAAAGGACTGACCACAAAGTACTGCCCACATGCCAACTCCTGATGAATTGAAGGACAGTACTTTTATGAAAGTTACTGATGAAGACAGTGGTTACAACGGTAACAAATGGAAACAGTGGATGATTTTCACTATCAGTGGATAAGACACTGCTTTTGAACAACAGTGTTTATCAAGGAAATGGGAGAACAAGAGATGGCTTTCAGCAGTGGACAAACTTTGAAGTAGAGCAGACTTTTGAACAAACAGTGGTTATGGCAGACTTTTAAGGATTTTAATGAAAACTTCATTTTTAGCTATTTTTAAGGATGGATTTTTGATTTTCTGAAAACATTTTAATGCTTTTTATTCATAGAAAAACAAGATTTTGCTTGTTATTCCATGTTTAGCATGCCAATCCTAGAGACCAAACTTTCAAAAGTGGTTGTATCTAATGCTTTTGTGAGCACATCTGCCAGCTGGTCTTTAGTTGGAACATGATGCAGAGAAATCAAACCTTTTTCATAGCAATCCCTCACAAAGTGATGTCTGATGTCGATGTGTTTGGTGGTTGAATGGGAAACTGGATTTTTGATGATATTTTCTGCTGCCTGGCTATCCAACATAAGTGGTGTCTTTAAGGCAGTGATACCAAAATCCAGCAACTGATTTTGAAGCCACAGGAGTTGGGCTGTACAGCTTGCAGCAGCAATGTATTCAGCTTCAGCAGTGGATATTGAAACAGCTGCTTGCTTTTTGCTTTGCCATGAAACTAAGCAATCACCTAGAAACTGGCACCCTCCTGATGTGGACTTCCTTGTAGTGTTACATCCAGCAAAGTCACTGTCTGAAAATCCTGAAAGCTTGATATTCCCATTAGCTGGATACCAGATACCAAGTGTGGGAGCACCTTTTATGTATCTGAATATCCTTTTTACAGCAATGAGGTTTGATTTTCTGGGAGCTAATTGACTTCTTGCACAGACACATGTTGCAAACATGATGTCTGGTCTAGATGCAGTTAGGTACAATAAAGACCCAATCATGCTTCTATAAAGTGTTTGGTCAATCAGCTCATCCTTTTCATCAGACATGACAAGCTTATTTGTTGCCATGGGTGTGCTGCATGGTTTACAATCATTCATATCAAATTTGTTTAAAAGTTCTTTAGCATATTTGCTTTGATAAATGAAAGTTCCATTTTGCATTTGCTGAACTTGGAGACCAAGAAAGCATTGCAGCTCACCCATTGCACTCATTTCAAACTCAGCTGTCATGAGTTCCCTAAACTCTTCACACATTTTATTGCATGTGCTTCCAAAGATAATGTCATCCACATAAATTTGGACAACCATTAAATCCTTTCCTCTCCATTTTAGAAACAATTTTTTATCAATGGTACCTCTTTTGAAACCATTTGAGAGTAGAAAGGTGGAAAGAGTTTCATACCAGGCCCTTGGTGCTTGTTTCAGGCCATACAAGGCTTTGTTTAACATGTAGACATGATCTGGATAAAATGGATCCTCAAAGCCTGGAGGTTGACAAACATATACCTCTTCTTGAATTGTACCATAGAGGAAAGCACTTTTGATATCCATTTGAAACACCTTCATGTTGTGGTTGACAGCAAAGGCCAGGAACAGTCTTATAGCTTCCAATCTTGCTACAAGGGCAAAAGTTTCATCATAGTCAATCCCCTCTTCCTGTCTGTAACCTTGAACCACAAGCCTGGCTTTATTCTTGAAAACAATGCCCCTTTCATCAGTTTTGTTTTTGAAGACCCACTTTTTGCCAATGGGACTTACATCCTCTGGCAGTGGTACAAGCTCCCATATTTGTTGTCTTTTAAACTGTTGGAGCTATTCTTGCATAGCTTCTACCCAGCTGTTGTCTTTTAGTGCCTCTTGGTACTTGACTGGCTGATGGAGTGATAGAAAACCAGCAAAAAGACAAATGTTTTGGGTTTGGCTTCTTGTGAGCACCCCTTCATTGATGTTGCCAATGATTTGATCAGGTGGATGAGATCTCAAGAAGATTAAATCTCCTTGGTATGGTATGATGGCATTTGTTGGTGAAGGCTGCAAATGTGTATCATCTGAGCTAACCACTGCTGGTGACTTTGATGATCCAGCAGTGGCTTCAAAAGGTGGTGGAATAGGAGGTAATGGTGAGGACACATACTGGCTTTTATCCACTGTTTGGGGACTTTTGTCAGCAGTGTTTAATGATGTGGAAGCAGTGGTTGATGGGCTACTTTGGTCAACAACTGTTGAGGTAGCAGTGGTTGAGCTTTGACAGCTGTTTTGAACAACTGATGCTTTTCCCATTGTGGCAGACTTTTGAGGGATGATGATTTCATACCCATAGTCTGGTGTTGATTCCTCTGATGGACCTGCACTGTTAGTCTTGACAGCAGTATTTTCAAAAGTGAATTTATCAAGATCAAACAAATTTGCAGGATTTGCTGGGATTTTCATTGATGACAGTTCATTGAACTTCACATTTAAGGTCTCCTCCACTGCTTTGGTCCGTGTATTAAACACTTTGTAGGCCTTGGCAGTGGTTGAGTATTCCAGATGATAACCACAATCTACTTTGGCTGCAAATTTTGAGATGGAATCTTTTAAATTCAAAATAAAGCATGGGCAGCCAAATACTTTAAAGTATGAGATCAGTGGTTTTATTTTATACAGAATCTCATAAGCAGTCTTTTTGTGCCTGGGGTTTATTAAAACTCTGTTTTGGACATAGCAAGCAGTGTTTACTGCCTCTGCCCAAAAAGTTAATGGCAAACCTGAATCAGCAAGCATGGTTCTGGCAGCCTCAATCAAAGTTCTGTTCTTTCTTTCAACTACCCCATTCTGCTCTGGTGTTCTAGGGATGCTGTACTGCCTTACAATCCCTTTCTTCACACAGAAGGCATCCAACTCCTTATTTTTGAATTCTGTGCCATTGTCACTCCTGAACACTTTTACTGGAAGGTCAAATTGCTTTTCAACCTGTGTCACAAAGTCTTGCAAAATGCCTGCAGTCTCATCTTTTGAGTGTAAAAAGAAAGTCCATGTAAACCTAGAAAAGTCATCAATAATAACCAAACAATATCTCTTCTTCTTGAGACTCATGACTTGAACTGGGCCAAATAAATCCATGTGCAACATTTACAAACACTGGGTTGTTTTGGACTCTTCAATGGACTTAGAAGAGCTTTTATGCTGTTTTCCTTTTAAACAGGAAACACAGTGCTCAGGACATGAAAACAATTTTTGTGGCAAGCCTCTTACAAGGCCATTTTTTGAAATTTCTGTGATTGTCTTGAGATTTGTGTGTCCCAGTCTCCTGTGCCAAAGTTCTGTCTCTTTGTTAGAGGCAGCTGAGAACAGACAGGCATCAGCTCTGGGACACTCTTTTGACATATCAACAACATAAACATTGCCACTTCTTTGAGCAACAAGTTTTGTTTTTCCAGTTTTTATTATTGCTTCAATCTTTTTGACCATTTCTGGTCCAACAATCCTACAACACTCCTTTGTGAAGAATGACCCATACCCCTTGTCACTCATTTGTGAAACACTCAGGAAGTTGAATTTCAGACTGTCTATCAGATTGACATTTTCAAATTTTACATTGCCAGACTGTACTGTACCAGACCCCAGAACTTTCCCTTTACTATTATCCCCAAAGGATATATCACCCCCTCCATGAATTTTGAAATCTTTGAGTAGGGCTTTACATCCAGTCATGTGCCTGGAGCCTCCACTATCAACATACCAAAGGCTATCTAAGCATGCATAAGCTCCCTGCACATGAAGTAAAAGGATTAGTTCATTAGGGTTTCCAAAGCCAATAAGGTTTTGGATGGGGTCTCAACAGTGTCTGGGATGGATGCAGATTGATGGACAGTGGTTAGGTCAGGGGTTTGGACAGTTTTAGGACTGTTTCTTTCTAACCACTGTTGTGGGTTTTGCCCAATCACCTGTTGGTACCCAAAAGGATGCCTGTTCACTTTAGGTTTAGAGGGCCTTTTGTAGGTCTCATAAACGTGTGGAATCCTTTGGTAAGACTGTTGTTCCTTGCCTTTTCTGAACTGATTGGCAGGGGGTGCATCAGTAACCTGAACATCTCTTTTGACAGATGTTTGGTTCAGCTGTTTTGTGACAGCTGTTTGAACTGGCACAAACAGTGGTTGGTTCTTGGTGAATTTGACAGATGATGTTGATGGACTCAAGGATGTTTTAGCAGTGTATTCATTCTTTTTCACATCAAAGTTTTTGAGATACATACATGCTTGAGTTTTGTGGTTTGATTTACCACAGATGGTGCAGTTTTCAGCAGGAACAATGACACTTGTTCTGTTTAGATCATATGCTTTTAGATGAAAACAGTCTTTTGTTAGATGGTTTCTCTTTTCACAAAATTCACAGAACAAGTTATTGATCTTTTCTCTCTTCTTTATCTTTTCAGACTCCTTTGCAACAGAGTTTTTAACCTCTGTTGGGATGTCCTTAAGAGGAATGACTTTTGCTTTTGGAGCTTTAACACCATCAGTGGTTGTAAAGTACATGGGTTTGAAATTTTCAAGAATGTCACACTCATCAGACCAAGTGGGTTTAAACTGGTATTTCTCAATCTCCTCAAAAGTAGAGGATCCCATAGGTCTGTCAAGTGTGATTTTGTTCCCAAGTTTATATGTGATTTTCACTTCTTGGCCATTCTTGTTTGTGGGGATGAACTCAGTGGTTACATCAGTGGTTTGAACAGATTTTTCAAAAGCAGTGTATTCATCATCATATTTTCTATAACCAACACCAAACTTCACATTGCTTTTAATCTGTTTTTCAAGCATTACCTCATATCCTTTACAGGATTCCACCCATTTCTCACATGTGATTTGAGTGGACTCTAACTCCTTTTTGCAAACTTGGTATTTTTCCACCATAGTTTGGAGTTGAGTTTTGGTTATGCTTTGCTCTTCTTTAAGACTGCTGATCTCTTTATCCTTTTCAGCCAATTTGTTTCTAAGTTCTTTTAATAACTTTTCAAATTTGACTTCATCAGACAAGACTTTATCCCTAAGGTTTTCATTTACCTCTTTGATGTTAGCAAATGCAATAATGCATTGGTCTGAACATAGTTTTTCAAGAACTTGAGGTGTTACCTTAGCAGCAGCCATCATGGCACAATCACATTTAAAATCACCTTCTTCATCAGCTCTATCTTCTTTCTCACCTGCTTTCTTCTCTTCCTTTTCTTCTTTGTCATCTTCGGACCAGGGATCTGTTAGTGGTTCAATCAGGGTTTCTGAATTTTCTCCTAGCAGCAGTTCACCAGCAACTGCAGTAACCACTGCTTCAGTCACCTTATCCACTGTTTCAGCACTTAGATGTTCATCTTCAGTTTCTACCCCCTCTGGTATTGACTCTAATGCCATCAAACAGAATTCATCATTGGAAGGTTCATTAAAAGCATAGAGTGCAAAATTTTCATCACCAAGCTCATCAGGCATGCTACTCCAGTCAACAAAGCCTTGAGTGAAGAAGCTTTGCTGATCTGGTTGTACCACTGCTGGAGTAGCTGTTTGAGGTGCAACAGGTTGCACTTGTGCCTGAGGGACAGGGGTTTGAACGTACTGAATTTGTGGAACAGTGGTTTGGACATAATGCACAGGCACAGGGGTAGCAGCATAGTGAGCAGTGTTAACATGGGCTGCAGGGGTATATTGGGTATAGTGCACAGTGCTTTGATTTTGTGGTCTAGGGTTTGAGCTGGGATGAGTTATTATAGGACCAATAGTTTGACTCCTGCATTCCCTAGAAAAATGACCTAGCCTATTGCACTTGTAACACTTGATTTTCGATTTATCCAACCCCACCCTTAAATTCCCATGTAACCCTGGGAATTTTCTCCCTGTTCTTTTGTAGAATTTGCTTGTTCTTACACTAAGCAAAGCCAATTGATGCAAAATGTCCATCTCTTCTAAGTCAGTGGGATCAAAGTGTTGCAAATCATTGAGTTCAAAGCACAAATTATCTGACATCTGGTTTTCACAATTTGCAGTAAAAGCATAATTTGCAGAGTGAGGATCAGGGTTGTTAAAATTTCCACCAGCAGTTATATCAATGAAGTGATCATAACCCTGATCCTTACCACTGCTACCAGATTCTTCCTGACAAAAAAGAGCTGTGCTACCGAATGAATAATCATCAGCAACTTTTCCAGACTCTTGCAACTTCTTTTTCTGGTTCAACTCCCTTTCATAGGTCAGGAGTCTACCATGAAGTTGGGTTAGGGTCAGATCTTTGAACTCAGCTGAGTTTCTAGTCACAAATGCAATTGTGTCCCATTTTTCAGGTAGTGATCTAAGAATCCTACTATTTTGTGTTGATTTTGGAATTTCAACTTTAACAAGTCTTAACTCCCTAATGAGACAACTAAAACGTTCAAACTGTTGGGTCAATGATTCACCCTTAATGTGACAGAAGGTTTCATACTGCTGATTCAAAATTTCCCTATTGTTTTCAATAACTTCTTCAGTTCCCCCAAACTGTTCCTTCAATGCATCCCATAGCTCTTTGGCACTGTTACAATGTAACAGTCCATCATAGATCTCATTAGGTAATGCAGATGCTATGATGCTAAATGCTTTGGCATCGAGTTCGAACTTTTGAAAATCAGTTTTAGTATAGTTTTCAGTTGGTTTAGGAACGAACTTCTTTGCATCCTCAGCACTTGGCACCATAGGAACATGGGGACCAAAAACAACAGACCTCCAACATCCGGTGTTCTATTGAGCAAGGATGTGACCCATCCTTCTCTCCCAGATGTTGTATTCATTACGTTTAAGCATGGGTGGTTTGAAAAGAGAGCCAATGTTATTCTTATCATCTTGTGATTGTGACGTCATCCTGGTTGTTTTACAGGCACTGATTAATCAACTTTGATGGTGATTAAACCTTGCTCTGTTTTTCAACAAAACAAACAAACTATCAGTATCAACGATTATGAGCTGAACTATTTATGTCAAAATGATTGTTAAATCAAATTTGACTGTCCAGGCTCTGATACCAATTGTTGGATCTGAGTTTGGTATTGATTGTGTTTTCACGTTTGAATTAAGATGAAGATGGATGAGTTGTGCAGCGGAATTAAGATGGAAACAAACTTTACACACAATCAAACGAGAGAATTGCTTTAATCAAAACATTTTCTACAAAGAACCGAAAGATTGAATTTATTTCAATAACGATTACAATGCGATGATTGAATGCAAACTCCCCCTCAGCCAGAGCTCAGTGTTTGTTCGTGCAGGAAGACAATTTTGCAAAGAGCTAATAGAACAGTACAGAGCACTATTCTATTTATAGGCACTAGCAAACCACTGAGCATCTAAGCTGACGTCACCATGAAAGTGACATCTAACCTCCTAACAAACTCTAACCTCTGATCAATACAAACACTGTTATGCTAACTACTGCTATTACATTTCATTACATAAAAGACATCTAAATAACTGCTGCAACCTTCCACTGCTGTGAACCCAGCAGTACTTGTCCGGATCAGCAGTGCTTGACTCAAGGCAGTAGATTGAACATCAGAGCTTTAGTCTTTCATCATGTCTTTACTTGATCAGCAGTTTGTGGGTCAGCAGTTTGCACGATCAGTAGATAGGAGGTCAGCAGATGTTGAACTCACTTTCAAGGGGAGGGACTTGTATGTAACATCTGCTTATTCTGGATCCACTGCTCTGATCCAGTTTTGGCTTTAATTATATGTTCCTTTGATAGCGTTCAATCCCAACATATATATATATATATATAGACAGAGAGAGAGAGAGAGAGAGAGAGGGGGGGGGGGGGGTGGTTATTGTACAATAGGGGTTAACGTACGTTGCATACGAGATTGCTTAAACATGTGATTTCTGATATAATACAACATGAGAAATTATTTACCACAACATGCGATTTCTTCATATACACAAACATGCGATTTTGCAGCTTTTTGTATATACTAACATGCGATTTCTTCATAAACCACAACATGCGATTTTCATTTTTTTTAACATAACATGCGATTTGTCATCGCGTACGCTGACAAATCGTACCGGTACTCGTGCAATACACGGGTTAAACAATACAAAATATGTAACTAAAATCTCTTTAAATAAAACAATGATAAATAGAATTATGTATTATATTAACTTAGTACAAAACTAAAATAATTACAAAGTATCTACTTATTAAGTGAAAATAAGTTGACAAAGGAAATGTTACTTTGCTGCTAATATGTGAGACATTAAAAAGAAAACAAAGATAGTATTTTTATAGACATAGGGTAAACAATCAATAAATACTTTGTTAAAACGTGTATTTTTTAAAATGATTTAAAAGATTATGTTATGGTAATAAATAAATTTTAAATTGACTGATTGTTGGGTAAGAAAACCTACAGTAGAAACTCGATTATTTAATAAACTCTCTAAGATAATATTTTTTGCCGGTCCCGACTCGGGGATAGAGTGCTAAATTAATAATTCGCTAAAATTATAAGATAATACATTTTTGATAATTTCTTTAGACCCCATATAAAATATAAATTAATAATTCCTTATATATAGCATATTACATGAATGATTTATGAAGATTTCTTGAAAAATGACTCAATTGTCTTTTGTTTTTTGTTGAAATCAATTTCCCCTTGAATCTCGTCTCTAATTTTCCCTAGCATGGTAAGAACTTCTGGTGTTGTTTTCTCATAGCTCAATAAGAAATTTTTCAATGTGATTGCCGCTTTAATAGCTTCGTTTCGCGAAGGGGGCTCCATTGTAGAACTTTCATCATCTTCTTCATCGATAGCATCTCGTCTCTAATTTTCCTTAGCATGGTAAGAACTTCTGGTGTTGTTTTCTCATAGCTCAACAAGAAATTGTTCAATGTGATTGCCGCTTTAATATCATCTTCGTTTCGCGAAGGGGGCTCCATTGTAGAACTTTCTTCATCAATATCATCGATATCATGTTTACAATGACGAAAGCAGTTCGCAATTGTATTTTTTTCACACCTTTAAGATGGGAAGCCATGTTGTGTGTATGATTTGTTTGTGTTAACCTATTTTGATCTTGTATTTATATAGAAAATATTTTTAATGTCCATAAAGTGATACATTGAACACAAGAAGCATAATAAGGTGGGAGATTGAAGGTTTCTTTCAAATTGGGCCGTTCATTTGATATAAATGCATTGTATACAATAATTAAGTGGAAGCTTGAAAGGTGTTTGTACACTAAGTATTCTACTATAAATTAATAAAATATTAATTAATATATAAATTAATAATTATTAATTTATCGATTAATTAATAAGGGTGGAGATACAATAGGAAGTTTATTTGGCTAGGAAGGCTAGGAAGTGATCTTGACCATCCATTTAGTTAATCAAGGGCTAAGATTAAATCAGGGAAATTGAAAAGGAAGAAAAGAGGCGCGTGAGTTTGTTTAGGGGCATTCTAGTCAATCCAAGCCAATAGTTTCTCTCTCCTCCAATCCCCCCCCCCCATTTTTTAAACGTTAATAACTCTTTCATACGACATTATTTTTTTATAAAAATTGCACCAAAAAAACGAGCGTTTTTTTTATCTTTAAAACGAGTATAATATTGCTATATTTTAAAAAAAAATTTAAAACCCAGTTGCGTAAAACGCAATAGAAAAACCCGCAGTATCGTAAAACGCAATGAAAAAAAACCTAAAAAATGACATTTTTCTAAAACGCAATGCACCAAAAACACAAAGAAATGACTTATTTGTAAAACGCAATGACCAGAAAACACAAAGAAATGTCTTATTTCTAAAACGCAATAGCCTAAAAACTCAAAAGAAAATGTAATTTATAAAACGCAATGGACTAAAAACCCATAAAAATGTGTTTTACCTAAAACGCAATGCACCAAAAACACATAAAAATGTGTTTTACCTAAAACGCAATGCACAAAAAACACAAAGAAATGTCTTATTTGTAAAACGCAATGGCCAGAAAACACTTAAAAATTACTCATTCTAAAACACAATGGACTGAAAACACCTAAAAATGTCTGGGAACTGTCTGTGACTGTGTTTTACCTAAAACGCAATGACTAAAAACACTTAAAAATGTGTTTTTTTTTTCTAAAACGCAATAGCTAGAAAACACATAAAACTCTCTTATTTCTAAAACGCAATGGACACATAAAACTGTCTGGGAACTGTCTGTGACTGTGAACTGTCTGAATTGTCTACGAATTACTGTCTTCGAAATGAGCTCAACCCCAGCCAGGGGCTCTGCCCCTTGGACCCCGCCAGGGGCTGCCGCCCCTGGGACCCCGCTACCGGGGGCGCTGCCCCCGGACCCCCGCCAAGATCGTAAAACGCAATGACTAAATCAAAAACCCAGATCGTAAAAATGAAATTAAAGAATTTCTTACCTGGATCGAAGTGATTTCTTCAACAATTGACGAATTTTGAATGATTGAAACACTTATCAGCGCTCGAATCGAACGGATCGAGTGATTATCTTCAAAATCACCGGAAAAAACGAGATTTTGTATGAAATTAAACTGGGTTTTCTTCAAAAAAGCTGAAGAACACGTTGATCGGGTGTTTGAATCATTGATTGGTGATGAAAATCGCACTATAATGTAGTGATTATTGAGATAGAAAGTGAAGAAATGGTTGAAGATGGTGGGTTTTGAAAATGGTGGGTTTTGAAGTTACTGGGTTTTGAAAAGGAAGAAGAAAGAGTTGGATTGACTAAAATACCCTTTTTCTTTATTTTAAATTTTGCCACATGTCATCCTCTTATTGCTTCCTATCCTTCCTAGCGAAATTAATCTTCCTATTTGATCTTTTCCCTAATTAATAACTCTTTTAATTAATAAATTTTGATGGTCTCAAGTGTATTATTTTATAGAGTTTCTACTATACAAAGTTAGAAACTTTAGTATACTTTCTTTTAAAACAATACATTACATCAATTCCTTGTATAAAGAAAAGAAGCTGCGTATCAATAATCTAGGTATTTTATGAACAAAACTGAAGGCATATTTCAACATTAATTATAGAATACAATTATTTTGCAGAAAATAAAGAGGGGTAGGAAAAACAACTATGTAACAAATTATTTTTATTTATAGGTAAGTGTATATATATAGAATCATAAGGAAACTATTTTTTCGTGAGAAAACTCTATAAGACGATTGATACTCGTGTTGAATTTTTCCAAGGATTTAGTTTTTAGGTTTGATTTTTAGAGTTTAAGGATTAACTTTTAGGGTTTAACTTTAGCTTTTAGTTATTATGCACTATCCGTTAGAGTTTAGTTTTTTGGAGGGTATAAGGTTTATTTCTTAGGGTTTTGAACGATTAGGGTTTAAAGTTTATAGTTTAGTAATTGTTAAATAGAATTTTCTGATTACCTCCTCCAGCTACCATGGCTATGTTTTAATGATTCATTCATAATCACCGATTCTGTGATATTTTTGTGTCGTTGGAAGTCAACATTGTAAAAGTGTAAGTCTTTAATTGCCTGAAACTAAAATGGGACACGAAGTAGTTTCTAAAGACATGTTGGCTGTAATCAACAAAATTACATATTTTTTTTTATAAGAATACAACACTAAGAGAAACTTCACAATGAATAATATATAGAGTTAAATGCTTGGTTGGTCCCTGTGGTTTTCAAAAATTGCAGACTTGATCCCAGTGGTTTACTAATTACACGCGTGGTCCCCAAACTTGTCAAAAATGCACTCGGTTGGTCCCCAGCCCTAACATCAGTTAAATTTCTCAGTTAAGTCCATGTTAAATTACCAAACTACCCTTATTTATTAACTCTCTTTATAATTTTTGTTTAGTTTTAGTTTTGACTTGGTTAAACCCATCATCATCTTCATCAGTAGGACTAGACCAAGTCATCTTCATCACCATCATCTTCATCATCACCATCATCTTCATCACCATCATCATCTTCATCTTCATCTTCATCACAAACCCACACCCCAGTTCTTCAAGAACAAATTTCAAATAAAACCCAGATCCTTATCAAGAACCTTCATCATAACACCATCTAAATATCCCCATCATCTCTAGCCATCATCAACAATAAAACCACTTCTCACTTTCACTCCATCTTCAAACAACAAACAGAAAATCAAGAAAATGATAATAGTAATAATAATAATTTTGTCGACAGTAGGTTCCCTTGTTTAGCATATTATCAAACACTATTTAGAGACCCACTGTCACAACTCTCCACATCACTGCTGTGGTTGTTGATAACCACCGTAACCGCCGCCATTGACCACCGTAACCGCCGCCGTTCACCACCATAGAACACCACCACAACCGTCAGCCAACACTGCCAGATCCGCCGCCCTTAATCACCTCTGTTACCGACCGTCTTCACCACTAAACGAACCGAACCCCAGCGTGATTTTTCCGTCATCACAACACCAATAAACCTCCACCGTTGACCGTTCCCATCATCGTCTCCGGCGAACGGATACACCTGCACATCTTCATCTCCACTCGTTCTTTTCGCTCTTATCTCTTACGCAATACCCGCTCTCTTTCCTTCAATTTCTCCATGACTATCGAGGATCATCAAATCACTGTTGGTGACCTTTGATTGCAGTCTTCTGCGCTGCTCATTCTTTTTCTTCAGTGAGTGTTGATGGCTTGTGTTGTTAGAAAAGAGTAGAAGTTTGATTTTTTTGTTTGTTTCTGAGATTGTAGAGATCTGGAAAGAGTTTGGGGAAAATTATTGGGGAAGCTTGGTTGAAGAAGATAAGTTTAAGAAGTGAACAAGGAGTGACGGCTGATACAACTTTTAGGGTTTTATATAAATAAGGGTAGTTTGGTAATTTGACATGGACTTAACTGAGAAACTTAACTGATGTTAGGGCTGGGGACCAACCGAGTGCATTTTTGACAAGTTTGGGGACCACGCGTGTAATTAGTAAACCACTAGGACCAAGTCTGCAATTTTTGAAAACCACAGGGACCAACCAAGCATTTAACTCTAATATATAAGAGTGAAAAAAAAACAACAAAATTTGTATATTGCCCAAGACCATGATAACTTTATATTGTCTAAGCAAAGGTTTGAAAATGTATAAAAACCACAAAGAATTGTTTATTCATTGTCTTATTGACTGCTTATATGTAAAACATACTCGATTTTCAAGAGAGCACACATTCTTCTAATTACAGTTGAGAGGTGAAAACAGTTGTTCGAGTATCAAGTAAAACACTCGCTTTTTCCTGTCGTTGTGACACATTATGGTTGTCATTCCATGTGATCGACCGAGTTGAACGAAGTGTTAAGGGGGCTTGGATGTCCCCTTAAGATCTTAACATCTATACTTTAGTAGTCTAATTAACACTTATAAGCATAGGCTATTTTTTTAGAAATTAATGTTGTATATATTGAGCAAAAGATGAAAACCGTGGGGAAGAAACAATGATGAGGAAAACAAACAACTCCAAAGACATAATCTTTCTTTTACTTTTGTAAAGTAAGTATTTGGTATTTGTTCACGTTTCACGAAAAGGAAAAATAGGAAGAGTCAAGAATGGAATGATTGAGGTCTGTAGTTTCTCTAAATTAATGAAATGGAAAAGTGCCCCCACCTGCGAGATGCTGACTGGCTCTTCCTCTGATTCTGATAATTCAAAAAGTGAGTGCCCCATGAGACTGGAAGGAGTGGGGGCCGGCTAGGCCCGGCAAGGACCGGCGCCGGTCCCCCACACCACCCCCCTCCATCCCACCCAGCAGCTTCTCGCCGGTCTTGCCGTGGCCCCACTTGAATATTATATTTCCTTTTTCAATTTAAATACCCTCTCTCTCATCCTTTTTCAATTTAAATACCCTCTATCTCATCCATTTTCAATTTAAACACTTAGAAAATTATAAAATAATGAGGTGGGGTAGCCCCATCCTCCATCCCCCTCAATTATCATGGAGGCCCATCCCCCACGAGCCGTCTACGTGGCGCCTACGTGGAGGCTCATCCCCGTGGGGATGGGCCAAACCACTCCTTCCAGTCTGAGAGCCTACCACTGTGCACAGCGAGAAAAGAGAGAGAGAGGAGGGTATTTGTGTTTGTGCATTGTGTTGTATACATCCATGAGAGCGACGAGTGACTGCCTAAAAACCATTCAACTGTGGCACTGAAAAACATGGAGGGTTTGTGCAACACATTATTATAATAATATTACTTGAGAGAGAGAGAGAGAGAGAGATTGCATGTAGTAAAGGCTCTGCATTGCATCTTAATGCAATATAATGTTCACGTGACAGCAAAGAAGAAATCAAATAACAATAAGACCTTTATCATTTATATGTATGTCATAATGATCAAGACAAAGTAACGAATCTGGCCCTCGTATATTCTTGATAAAGTATTTTCATCATTTCTCTCTTTATATGTGACGTTCTACAAATAATATTTAGCGTAAGAATTGTACCAGGTGATAAAAGAAAATGTATGGAAAGACATTTTGTAATTATGATAGTTATACACTTCATAAGATAATTACTTTATAACAAAATTGTACCTGAGTGATAATTAAGCTACTTGTAACCGTATCTTACTTGTATAGAGTAGTTATTATCATGGTTGTAAAAATCCCGACTAGTCACCGATTAGTCGCCGATTAATCACTAATCGGAGGTTCACCGATTAATGGCCGATTAATAGCTAGGCAGTCAATGGCGGTCCTATTCTGGCTAAATTTTGGCTAGATGCCGCCAAATATTGACCAAACCATATAAATTCCTTCCAATTACTTACAAAAATGGGTTAGTGAGGGGTTAAAACATGTCTACTATAAAAAACTACATATAAAAATGTGTGTGTATATATGTAACTAAAAATTACATATAAAAGTCTCAATCCGATTAATTCCGATTAATCCATATTAATCCCGATTAATCGCTAGTCGGTACCCCACCGCCCGACTAGCGCCTAGCGATTCTTACAACACTGGTTATTATTACTCACGTAGGTTTTTCCTCCATTTTATACAATTCTAATGCTAAAACTTGTTTATATGCAATCCAAACAATATATATAAGAGTTTTTCTTAATATTTTTATTAATCTATTGCACCTCTCAAAATGGGTGTCTTTAAAGAAAAAAAAAATCCATTCCTTTCAACCCTCCAAGTTTGATGATTCAGTTTTGGACGAACTCTTGATTCCAACACTTGCTTGATTGTCGTTTGATTTTGTTCAATTTCATAGTCGATTGAGGTACGACTCAGTCGTTTATTATTGTACGCTTTTAGACAATGGTTCTTATTTATTACTTTTGTTCAATTCAAGGTAACAACTCAAAATGGGTGTCTTTAAACAAAAAAAAAACATGTTCCTTTCAACTCTCCAAGTTTGATGATTCAGTTTTGGACGAACTCTTGATTCCAGTACTTGCTTGATTGTCGTTGTTTAATTTTGTTCAATTTCATAGTCGATTGAGGTACGACTCAGTCGGTTATTATTGTACGCTTTTAGACAATGATTCTCATTTATTTATTTTATTCAATTCAAGGTAACAACTTTGTGAGTATATAATCGAGTGATTCTATATAAATAAAATTAAAATAATGATATAATAGATAATAATAAATAAAGATAAATACTCATTTTAGTAAATATTTTTAAATCATCATATTTCTTAAATATTTTCTCCATCAACACTCTTTTTAGAGAAAATATACACATATATAAGGCGCATGTAAAATGATTTATTTTACAATACCAATCAAAGGAATAAAATAGTTTATTTTACCGTACGAATCGAAGGAAGCAAGCATAATGGAAACATATAATATAAGCTAGGGATACATGGATTAGTATACTTCTACAACATTAGTGTATAAATAACCTAACATATCAGATTTATATGTATGTAATGGAAAAATGTAAACATGTGTAACTATTACAGCATTCAGTTTTATATGTATGTAATGGAAAACGTGTAGACATGTGTACCTATTATGGCATTCAGTCCAGTAACTGCATAACATTCTTTGAAGTAGATGACATGATTTGTCAAGTTCTTGTTTAAGGTGTATATTAGGCTATGGGGTGTGGGATAAAGCCCCTAGGGGCTTTATCAAGTCACGTCAGTGCTACGTCAGATTCATGTCAGCCAGGGGACTTTATCACGCATTCCTTTAACTTGCAGGGTGTGGGATAAAGCCCCTCTTCAAACTATAGCGCCCCCACCTGCAACCAATCACCCCTCGATTCTGCCAAATCTTCTTCATTACCATGTTGGTGAAACCACCATGGCGCCCCCTCTTAAATCGGTGGGTATGGGCGGTGGCGCCCCACCAGCGCTATCGTTGGTGAGGTGGCAAGGGTGGCGCCCTCCACACCCTTCGGCCTTACTGATGGGTTTAGGAGTTCTAAGGAACTCGTGAATTATGGAGAGAGATCGAGAGCGACAAATTTGATTAGTGATGTTATGTTGTGTAACATTTAGAGGGTGTTTGGGATTGCTTATTTTAGTGACTTATTAGTTTATTGACTTTTTTTAAAAGTTAAAAAGTGTTTGGGTGAAATTATTTTGTGAGGGGAAAAGTCAACAAGTTACTCCATTGTGACTTATTAACTTTTTCAAAGAGTTATAAGTTGTTTTGAAAAGCTAAGCCAAACATGGCCTTAATCTCTCTAATTTTCTCCTTATACTAAGGGTAACTTGGTCCATCAACAACTACCAACTAATATATAATAAGGTATAATTTAATACTTTGATCAGTTTTATATAAATGATTAATGATGGACTATAAAAAATATATAATTCATATTTAATCTTACATTATCCCCTTTGGCCAGCTAATCATTTATTGTCAACATTAGATAAGCTTGTTGAGGATAAGCCTGTTGAGGAGCTGATACTCATGTTAGCTTTAAACCAAAATCGGTGAAAAGAAATACAACCGCTAAGTTAGGATTTAACTCGGAACCCCCATTAATCATACTACAGCCCAATTTAAAACCTAAGCAGTTATGATCAAAATTTTATAAGTAAGCACTTTAAACATTTGATTTGTATTCTTATTTGTGCATGTGTCATTACGTTAGCAGAACATATGAGAGACATACAAAATCAAAACTGAGGAAATTTTATTAATTAAAACGTAAACAACTATAATATGCAATTAAATAAGGTCTTTAGTAAATCCCATATTCGAAAGATGTTCTTCGAAAACTTTTGTGGGAGACCTTTATTCTAGGGGTGTTCATCGGTTCGGTTTATGGTTTATTTGGTTTATTCGGTTCGGTTTATTCGGTTTTCAAAATTTTCTACCCCAAACCAAACCAAATAAGGAATATGCAAACCGATCCAAACCAAACCAAATTCAATTCGGTTTGGTTTCGGTTAGAAACCAGATAAACCAAATAAACCAAATCTAACCAAATTGTACTAAGTACTTTTTTTCCTAATTTATATTTATGTTTGTGTTCCAACTTTCGAACATCGCAACTAATTTACACCTAACAATATATGAATACAAGAAAGTTTCATTGCGAAATAAAACAAACACATCCATAAAGTAGTCGTAGACACAACCACAAAGTTAAAGTTTCAAAACATAGATCATAGAAACTATAAATAGTTAACAAGTCTAATGGCACAAAATATAAACAATCTTCAAACATGAGTCTTTCTCCAAGAAAATGTAGAAATCCTAAACCCTAGTTTCTATAGGTCTGGAGTTCTATTATTTTAGAAATGAGTGGGTTTGAGTTGGACTTTAGATTTACATTTGGTATTTTAGGCTGCATAAAAAAATAACTATTTTGGGCTAATAAATTGTATATGATTTATAAAATATTATTATTTTTATTTAATAATTAATTAACTTAAATGGTTTATTCGGTTATCCAAATAAACCGAATAAACCAAATAAAATAAAATGTGGATCCATAAACCGAACCAAAAACCATATTCACAATTCGGTTTTGGTTAGAAACCAAACCAAAAACCGAATTCGTTATTCGGATCGGTTTATTTGGTTACGGTTACGGTTCGGTTTACGGTTTTTATTTGGTTACGGTTTTTTCTGAACACCCCTACTTTATTCATCAGATCCACAAGCATATTCTTAGTACTTATATACTTAATACAAAGATTATTCTTCTCAACCTGCTCACGTACGGACAAGTACTTTGTATCAAGATATAAACTAGCTCCAGTTGAACTGTTACTGTTTGAGAAACTAATGGCAACTGATTTATCATAGTAAAGCTTCAATGGTCCAGAAATGGAATTATTACTTTGAGTCAAGTGATCAAATTTTTAAGCAACATTCCTTGACAGGTTATGTTGTAAACACAACAATGTATCTCGCATCATTGTGAAAGTTGTAGTTAACTGTTGTTTATGACTCTTCTATTAAATGGGTCCACCTACTAACATAAAGATTTAGCCCAAAATGGATTTCTTGTCATCTTTGCAGTTAGCAAAGTCAGAATCGGAATAACCTACCACTTCTAAAATATCACTTATTCTATAAGCCAATTTATAGTTTTTCATCCTTTCAATATATCGAAGTACATTCTTAGCTGCTTTCCAGCGATCTAGGCCATGATTAGTTTGATAACGGCCTAGCATTCCAGCAATATAAGCGATATCTGGGCAAATACAAACTTGAGCATACATCAGGATACTGACTAGTGATGCATAAGTTATCAATCTCATTTGCTCCTTTTCAACCTCTGTTTCGGACATCGGAATAAACTGAAAAACGTATCCTTTAACTACCAGAGCGACAGATGGGTTGCACTGTTGTTTGTTGTAACGAGTAAGGACACAATCAACGTAGACCTTTTTGAGATAATCCTAAGATCCTTTTATGTCTGTCTCGATGAATTTCGATGCCAATAATGAAAGAAGCACCTCTGAGATCCTTTATGTCGAAGTTATGCGAGAGTAAACACTTCGACTCATGCAACATATTTAAACTATTACTTGCCAATAGAATGTCATCTACGTAAAGGACAAGTATAGGAAAGTTGCTCCCACTAATCTTGAGGTAAGTGCATTGATCCACTTGATTCTTTGCAAAACCTTGTTTCTTCATGACTCTATCAAACTTGAGATACCCTTGACGTCATGCTTTTTTCAACCCATATATGGATTTCTTATACTTACAAACTAGATGTTCTTGACCTTTAGGTTTAAAGCCTTTAGTATGTTTCATGTACACATCTTCATCTAAGTTTCTGTTAAGGAAAACAATTTTAACATCCATCTGATGCAGCTCTAAATAAAAATAAGCTACTAGGGCCATAACGATCCTTACTGAATCTTTTCGAGAGACAGGTGAAAGTCTCTTAACAATCAGTTCCTTCTTTCTTAGTGTATCACTTTGCAACCAATCTTCCTTTATAGCATCCAACATTCCCATTCAGATCCAGTTTCGTTGCTCATCATTTGTTGATTTATTCAATTTAGAATACTGATGACTGCTAAAAGCTTCAATGTAAGAGATAGGATTATTAATCGTTCTAGCATCCATTTTAGCTTCAGTCAAGTAGGTAACATAATCATCGCAATTAGTAGGCCTTCTTAGCCCAAATTACTTCATGAGTTGATTATCGAGTTAGTGTTGTCTTGGTTTTGAGTGTTTGATGCACCTTCATTATGTGGTATAATGGGTTCCAAGTGTAGAGGTGGAGTTGATGCGGTAACATTAGGTGCAGTTGTTGCATCGGGTACAAAAGGAGTAACCGAAGTTATAATAACCGACGAGTCTCCCCTCCTTTGCGTCTTGTACTTCAAAATTCTTTATAAGGCTTGGTACTGCTCCCACTGATATGGGAAGGACAATAGAAATGATAACCCTGTAAGTTTTCAAGATACCCGGTAAAGAAGAAGGTAACTGTTTTTGGGTCAAGTTTCCTTAGTAAAGGGTTATAAACTTTTGATTCTGCAATACAGCCCCATACTTTCATATATCTAACACTCAGTTTCCTTCCTGTCCAAATAAGGAGTTTTAGTGACAGAATTAGAAGGAACTCTACTGAGTATATGAACGACTGCTTTTAAGGCATATGTCTAGACGAATAAAGGTAAATTAGTGTTGGCTAACATACTTTGTACCATGTTTAAAAGGGTTCAGTTTCTCCATTCAGCGACACCGTTCTACTGAGGTGTACTTGGCATGGTGTATTGATTCACAATCCCATGACCCTTACAAAAGTCATAAAATGGACCAGGAGCCTGACACACATCAACATGTCTTCCATAATATTCATATCCCCTATCTTATCTCATAATTTTAATTTGATGACCTAGTTGTGTTTCAACTTCGGCTTGATAATCTTTAAAAGTTGTAACTTAGAGCTCCGAGTGGCTCCTTTCTTATTTGTTGATGTCATTTTACTCTACTAGTAAAGATTGAAGTCTTAGCTTCCCTCGATTTCACTGACTTTGGAACATGTGTTAAATTCCTTAAAGTTAACCATTCTCCTGAGATGTAGCCTAAACATTGATGCCACAACATGGATGAAGTCTATAAGTCTCATTTATGTTTAATCTTTGTGACTGATTCATTAATATTATATGACAACAAAGATTTGGAAAAATTATCATCTAGTTCTAATCTATATAGACCACCATCTAGAATGCCAGTACCATACACTTGCGAATCAAAAGAAATAAAAAGCTTGACGTGGCCTTGAGAAACATTAAAATCGTCTACGTCTAACTATGGTCATGATAAAAGATTCCAAGTAATCTCAAAAATATATAAGATATTATAAAGTTTAATGCATAAACCAGTTTTCATAATTAATTGTAAGGTTCCCACAACCTTGACTTCAAGTTCTTTATCATTCCCTATTTTTAGTGGTTTTTGGTTTCTTCCCAAATTTTGAATTGTAAGGAATTCCTTGGTAGAATTAGTCACATGAACCATAGAACCAGAGTCAAACCACCAAGTATTAGCTAGAACATTTAAATTATTGGACTCAAGTATCATAAAGAGATTATTACCTTTTTTAGCCAGCTACTCCTTAAAGTCATGGCAGTCCTTCTGCTTATGTATGTTTTTATACAGAACTTGCAGTAGGGCTTGCCAGTGGAGATCATAGAGTTGAAAGGTGTACTTAGATTAGTCTTTTGGACTTTAGTAGCTTCCTTTCTGGGAAAATTGTTCTTCCTCTTCTTGAAATTTAATTTGAGGTGCAAGGTAAGAGACTTTCGTCTTGTACACACACTCATCGTCTATTTATCCTTCTGAGTGCTGTAATTGATCTTAAAGACTTCATAGGATGCCGGAAAAAAAGCAGGATGAAGTGCATGAGAAAACAATCAATGATCTCCATGTTCAGTCCTATCAACTTATTAGCCATGTCATTCATAATCATGATGTGCTTATGAATGTTGCTTTTTCCATCATATTCAGTAGTCACAAGCTTGAAAATGAGAGTACTAGCATGCGCCTTTGACCTCCCTTTGAACTGCTCCTCCCAAAAGCCAAATAGTGTGACAACCCGAACTTTCGCTTCATGCTCCATTGCATGATTGTTATTACATGAAATTAATAAATGAGATTTAATAGTTTAAATTGGTAATATATGTGAATGTATTATATATATAAACTAGCGGTGAGACCCGTGTGCAAACACGGGTGACTTTTAGAAAACCATACATAACAAATATAAATGATGAATATGGTTATATTTATAGACTTATAAATAGATAAGTAAGTCGGTAAATACTTAAAGTTTAGAGTATAAAAATACAAAAATATACAATTTATTAATCTTTTGTGAATGAAATAACATTTGCATTCAAGCATGTTCATTCTCCAAAAAACAATGTTTTAACTCAACAGTCGTTTCAATCCCCTTCAACCTCCACAAAACACTATTTTAACCCAACAGTGGTTTTAAACCACCATTTTAACCCAACAGCGGTTTCAACCACTGTTTTCTCCACAAAACTCTGTTTTCACCCAGCAATGGTTTCAAACATCTGTTTTCATTCATCTGTTGACCAAAGTCAACAGATGTATCAACCACTGTTTTATTTTCAAACATCTATTTACAACAACAGAGCTTTCATCATTTAAACAGACCTTTGCCAATTTTACAAGCTTTTAAACTCTCAAACCTAACTATTTATTTAATTAATTTAAATAACAAACATGGTTAATAATTTTAACACAACTAATTATATAAAATATGAAAGTGTCAAACAGAGGTAACTATATAATAAACAAAGTTCAAAACACCAAACACAATTCAGTAAAATACAGCATAATAATTTCTAATCAACGGGCGAAACAGTAGTCTCGATAAATAAAGCTCCTTTCGGACCATTGTAGTTGTCAACATGTTGGAGGTATGTCAAAACTTCATTGCTCAGATCAACTTCAACCATATCCCAACAGTAAATACTTAAAGTTTAGAGTATAAAAAATACAAAAATATACAATTTATTAATCTTTTGTGAATGAAATAACATTTGCATTCAAGCATGTTCCATCTGCAAAAAACAATGTTTTAACTCAACAGTCGTTTCAATCCCCTTCAACCTCCACAAAACACTATTTTAACCCAACTGTGGTTTTAAACCATCGTTTTAACCCAACAGCGATTTCAACCACTATTTTCTCCACAAAACTCTTTTTTAACCAAACAGTGGTTTCAACATCTGTTTTAATCCATCTGTTGAACAAAGTCAACAACTATATCAACCACTGTTTTATTTTCAAACATCTGTTCACAACAACAGAGCTTTCATCATTTAAATAGATATTTGCCAATATTACAAGCTTTTAAACTCTCAAACCTAAATATCTATTTAATTAATTTAAATAACAAACATGGTTAATAATTTTAACACAACTAATTATATAAAATATGAAAGTGTCAAACAGAGGTAACTATATAATAAACAAAGTTCGAAACACCAAACACCATTCAGTAAAATACAGCATAATAATTTCTAATCAATGGGCGAAACAGTAGTCTCAATAAATAAAGCTTCTTTCGGACCATTGTAGTTGTCAACATGTTGGAGGTATTTCAAAACTTCATTGCTCAGATCAACTTAAACCATATCCCCCCAAACGCTTGTTATCAGCCACTTGTTGTTTTCAATTATATTAGTCCTTCGGCACCTATCTACATAATCAACTACACGAGGATTATTGAAAGTAAACACATTGATCCATCCTTCTTCTTCATATCTGAGCAAATCAGCAGTTAGCTCAACAGACTTTCCAACAATAATCAAATGCAGCCTCTTTGCGATGGTCAAAAATGCCATTGGCAAGGATTGACTACGATACTCTCGGGAAAATGAAGCATTCTGAAAGTCTCAGAAAGAACATCGAAAGCAACTATGTTCCTCTCACCTGGTGGATACCAATAATTTGAAACCATGAAATATATGGTTTTACTAGAATAAATTCCGGGAGACCATGAATAAATGCTTGAACCATAATTATTTATGCTCAAGAAATTTATTGTTCTCCATGACTCACGAAGTAGTGAGTAAACACGAGCACTAGCCACATTACGGTAACATCGGATGTGAAGCACTTTCAGATCATTCGATTCATCAAAATACATTCCACCTGTATCAGAATTTCGATCATGACTATTATTTAAGTAGTCGTCAGACAAAAACTTATAGCGCCTGGTTGTTGGATTCCAAAGGATCAGTTCACAGCAAATCCGTTCAATGGAAACTAACAACAACCCATGAAATGACGATAGAATACGTAAGAAGGTAGGGTGGACATTGTTAGGAAAACTTATGATTTTGCTTGTAACGACATCCAAATTACTAGCTACTATATTGTCAACGACAATTGACATGTCTTTATAGGAGAGCAGTTTCTTTTGTAGTGAATCTCCACTTCGGAGAGAATGCATCATCTCAAATACATGACTTGACAGTTCCCTATGAAAATTTTTGGAAAGACACTTCAAACGACCAATAGCTTCTGCAGGGAGCCTTGTGAAAATTTCGTCCACGATCATTTGAAACCCAATGTTTTCCATCTGTGAAAATGTGTGTTTGAAAGCCAAAGAGATTGTAATGATATTGTTAAACAAAAAACTTCGAAGATGATTGAGTAGATGGATGAAAGCGGTAATGATGAAAGCAGTTTCCCAATGTATTTTATATACCCAATAAAGGAGGTTATGATTAAATAGATCGTCAGACTTACTGTTAAAGAATATGATGCGACGATGGTTAGGTTTTTAATGCAAAACCTTTCAAAAATAAGTTTTCATAGGAAAACTATAAAATTAAATATCAAGAAATCCAAAGGGCAAATTTTAAACCTTCAAAAAAAAAAAAACAGGTTATCATAATTACAATTGACCTCTTCATTTACCATAAGACGCATTTTAAACACTATAAATGATTATTTACCATTATCCGCATTTCAAAACTTCAACAATTGTCTTTTAAATTTTTCACATTTCTTGACTTACGAAACATCTGTTCATGCATAATTTAACATCCACATAATCTAAATCAAACTCAGACACAATGAGAAGAATGCTTTCATCATCATGCTTTTATAAAGATTGCAATTACATCTAATAGCCTAAGAAACTCCCTAAATCTACTATTAGCCTAAGCATTATTACATTGAAAACCTCTGTTGAGCAGGATCTATTGAATATCATCTGTTGTTCATTAAGATCTGTTGACTCATAGCAGACCTTTGCTTCTTCAAACTTACTTCAGACTATGTCTTCATCAGCAGAGGATCACTTGAAACAGATGTTTTCTTTGGGCAGAGTTTACCTCTGACAGACATTTAGAGGAGCAGATGCTGTGTATTTGTAATTGACAGGAAATTCTTCAAAAAACTGTTGACTTACCAAATAGTAAAAAATAATAAAAAAATCTCTTCATTTAAATACCAACAATACTCTACATAGTAAACACATGCTTCTACAACTTCAGCAGACACGGATGTCGGGAACCTCTGTTAGGCAACAACAGATGTTAGCAACAGTAGCAAGTCCAACAGCCGTTAGAGTAGCAGAGGATCACTATTAACAGATACTCTCTTTGGGCAGACTTTACCTTTGACAGAGATTTAAAGTAACAGATGTTGAGTATTTGCAACTGAAAGGAGGAAATTCTTCAAAAAAATGTTCAAACCTCTGGCATAAAAAACAATAAAAAAAACTCTTCATTTAAAGACCAACAGTACTCTACATCCTAAACACATACTTCTACCACTTCAGCGCACACGGATGTTGAGAAGCTCGGTTAGGCAACAACAGATCTTGGCAACAGTAGCAAGTCAAACAGCCATTAGATTAGCAGAGGATCACTACTAAACAGATGTTCTCTTTGGGCAGACTTTACCTTTGACTGACATTTAAAGTAACAGATGTTGAGTATTTGCAATTGATAGAAGGAAATTCTTCAAAAAACTGTTCAAACATCTGGCATAAAAAACAATAAAAAAACTCTTCATTTAAAGACCAACAGTTAAAAAACAGATAGATATCAACAGACTTTAAAAAACAGAGGTTTAAAAAATAGATAGACATCAACAGAATTTTTAACTACTTTTTAAGAAGGGACTTTTGATGTTTTGAATACATTATTATTCTTTCATCATCAGTAGATGATAATTTTGAGCAGATGTTCTCTTTTATCAAACTTTAACTTTGACAGATCTATACAATAACAGAAATTGATTCTTTGTAATTCTTCAAAAAATTGTTCAAGCACAATTCAACATCAACATAATCTAAATCAAACTCAGAGACAATTTCACATCTACATCAATATCGATCTTTAAAATCTAACAACAACACCAACAAATCTAAGAATCTAACAGCAAAAATTAAGTGCTTTTAGCTTCAACTCCATCGAGTACTGAACCTCTCAATGTATATCTTTGACCATCGCCATGAACTCCACGGAAGTTGAAGGCATCGCCATCGGGTTTCTGGAAACCTGGTCTCTCGTGAACATACCGAGATGCAGTCCATCAAAACACCTCTTCAGCTATTGAACAGTAGCCCTATCCTCATATACTTAATCCTTAACTTGCTTGATAAAGACCTGCTTTAAATCATCGGAGCCTGCAGAAGTGTATGCATCTTCTTATATGTATACATTATATACATCAAAATTCTAAACTTTATGCATCTTTTAATACAAAAAAGGCAGGAAAGAACAAACTGAATCTACTTATATATCTTATTAAATAAAATCTTATCTTACAGCAGAAGCAGATACTTTCTTGCGTTTAGTAGGAACAACTGTAGATTCTACATCATCATCATCTGCCCAAATCATTCATAATCATCATTTAGTCATAACCCAGCTTTATTTAACTGTACATTTAATAATCTTTCTTTGTGTTTAACTTAATACTATCAATATCCATATTAACATAATCTAAAACCATTATGGCTCCATAAATACTTCTACCACTGGTCGCTCGAGGAAAACAGAGCTGAAATATATCAACATATGTAAAATAAAAATTATCAACAGTTTAAAAAAATCCACAAACCTAAAATAACCTGCAGATGATTGTATGAATTTCAAACTACTGTGATTAGACTGAAATATAAAGCGAGAATTAGAGTAGATCAGTTGAAAATTCAAAATTCAAAATTTCAAAATTACAAAAAAAAACATACTTTCGACGATGTTGGAACAATGATGCTGGAACAACTGTAGAACAATCATCATCATCATCTGCTCAAATCATTCACAATAATCATTTAGTCATAACTCAGATAAAAAAACAATTACGAAAAATAAAAAACAAACAGAATTATATATGACATTACCATCATCAAGTTATATGACATATCCCCAAAAAAATTTCTGAAAGTGGGTCAGAGAGAGCTTCGGTTTTCTCTTTTCCTTTATGAACAAACGTCGAGTATTGAGAAGAAGGGATTTGAGGGAGAGATACCTTTATATAAGAAGATGATTGACAGAAGTGAGTGAGTGACACGCATTAATTGCAAATTACGTATCCACAGGCATTTTGAATTTGAAATTACCGGCAATTTCAAAACATCTGCTAAGTTATACGCATCCCAAAGAAGGACTTTGAACCTCTGCTGGCTTTAAAGGACAGATATTTGGTAGTGGTTTGAGTTAATTTTAAATGATTTTATATATTAGGCTTTATGATGCAGTAATGACATAAGAAAAGCATTGTTGGACAACCTCTCTCGCTTCCACATTAGCTTTTCTTATGTCATCGAGTTTTCTCCCTTTATAGTAAAGATAGATGTGAATGATATGAGTGATATTACTATTATCTTCTAGCCACACATATGTGTATAAATAACGTGGATGGCCACACACTTCAAATACTCATGAATGTTGTGAGTGTATAAGTGTAATTAACAAATGAGATTATACAAGAGCTGGTCACACAGTTCAAGTATGGATATTATACCCATAACCTAGCCGTACACTTAACAATTGTGCAAACTACATAGTGTGGCCGCACACGCTAAAAGTGGTCGCACACCTATTAAATGTTGGCCCAAGTTCCAGCCCACAACAAACCCAAAAAGAGCCGCACACTTTTTGGGGGCGCACACTTGAATGTGTGCAATATCTTTATGTGTGTATAAATGCCCATGTGCAGCCAACCCTAGATCATTTCCCAATCATTTGTGACGGCAGCCATTGCCATTCTCAGCAAACATTCTCCTTTCCACAAATATTCCCCTCTTTCTGGAAACCCACTAGAAACATTGCATTTCTTTCCTTTTTGAAGATCTAGGCGCACACTAATTATCATCAGCATCGTCTTTTGAAAGCTTTCCTTCATCATTTGAAGATCTCTCTACTCTCTCGCACACCCTCTTTTGTTTCACCATCTCAGGTTAGTGCACCGCTAGTGTTTTAGAATTATGTTTCTTGCTTGACACTAGGTGATTGATTTCTATGCTGATAAAGTGCCAAATCTGATGTTACAAGAACTGATCTTTATGAAGATTTAGGGATAAATATACATATATATGTAAACAATGAATGAATCTGATGATAATGTTCTTAACTCATGAGTATAGATGGATAAGCAAGGGTTTGTATATTTGAAAAATGTTAACAAATGCGTAGGAGTAATGTATTGAATCTAGATCTATTGGATGGTTACTAGATGTTTCGTTAATAAAGAATTCCTGATGATAAAGTGTAGAATTGTGCGTTGAAACATGAAGAAAATGATATGTGTATGATGAATGTGATATGAGTATTTTGATGCTATAGATCTGCTTGGCTTGATTTGTGAGAATCATCGGTATTACAATGTGACATGAAGTTCATGAAAATGGTTTGGGATGTTTCAATAATGTCTAGTAATGACTGACCAATGATTAGTGTTCATAGGAATTTATGCAAAAGTCTACATTATGTTGTTTTAATCGTGAAAACCTGAATTGAATGTTGTTTTGAATTACATTGTACCGCACACTCATGAAATATACAACGTGACCTGCACAACGTACAAACTGGCACAGCAGACCGCACATAGGTAGTTCCACGCGTGCCGCACACCAACGAGGGTACAACCCGTGGTGCACAATGTACAAGAATATAGTGCAGGATCGCACACTTTGGTGACTGCACACCACGTGGAGGCCGCATACTAGAGTGTGGGCCGTACACTCTATGTGGGCTGTTAACTTGTTGGGCCGCACAGTTAGAATAGACGTGTTGGACTGTTTATGTTACTGTTCACAGTTGGGTTTGTGTTATAAGTCCCTAAATGGCCCACATGTTGTGTATGTGATATGTGATGTTATAACTTGTATGCTACTTACTAGATACATGTACAAATACGTTGATGACTTGCATACAAATCTAATTAAGATTGGTAACCATAATAGGACGTGGTTGACCAATTATAAAACAAGAAAACTACCTACTGTAACACCTCGCAAAATCATGTCCAATATTATAAAGGCACGTGTCATGGACTTTAAACGTGTAATGAATTGATTTCGAGGGACTAAAGTCGACAAACGAAGAATGTATATATGTGAAAGGATCCAAAGTGTCAACATTTGAAAATTTTGCCTTTCAACGACCCTACACGATGTTTATATCCTTAAACGCATAAATTGTGAAACGTATGAAGCCGTTTGTGAAAGAAAGTGAAAGTTTACAAGACGCGAGGGTTAAATGTGTCAACATGTTAAACTAATACCTCTGAGGGACCTTTTAATGAACCCGGAGTTTTTTAATGATTAATTATACTCCCTAGAATAAGTGACGAAAATTTCATGAGGTTTCGATATTGTTTGATATAAATACGTTAACTTTCGTAAATAAAGGGTTAAAAGCGTCAACGAGGCAAAACTTGTGTTTTCGGTTATCTTTTAACGAAACCGGACCTAACGATGTTTGGTTATATCCTATAGATCATCAAAATATCAACTTTATGGGTTAAAGGTGCTTGAAATGAAAGTTGTTACGTATTAAAAGGTCCAGGGGGTGAAACTACCAAGTTTAAAACTTGTTTGGCTAGTAATCCTTATGGCGGCGTCGCGCCACACCTCCATCCCTCTGCCAATCTGATCAGAAAACATGCACAGGTGCAGGTTTTGCACCTTTCTTCTCCAAAACAGCCATGCACTCACAAGAACTCGATACTAGGGACTATTTGACGGTATTATAAACCTCTAGACACCTGTATGCATCAGATTTCACTTGGGGGACACCTGCATTGATCCTATTTCACCTCCTTCACTATATAAAGGGCCATGTTTGGAGCTCATTCCTTGCACTTCAAAAATTCTCAAACTCTCAATCTCTAAAGCTTTCAAACTCCTTCTCTGGAGCATCCTGACTTGGAAAGAAGCTCTCTTAGTCTAATTTTTCGTGCTAAGGACTATTGTAAGTGTACTTAGCCTCTATAGTTAAGTTTTCATTAGCTTAACGACCGAAAGTCAAAGATATCATAATGATACTTTGACTTTGTGATTAATTACTAACGGTCCAGCCATTATTCGATTTGAAAGTGGCTATGTGTTGGTAATTATGTAGGTGTTAAACCCTTAAAAGGGCACCTTAAAATTATCACGTTATCTTAGTCAATTGTCGGGTCAAACTACTTAACAGAAAAGTCAAACGAGTCAGTTTTTGCAAAATAAATTACAACTGATAATGTAGAAGCTATAAATTACATTTTTATCACTTAAATAACTTGGTAAATAATATAAGAACATGTTTAGGCATGTTCAACCCGACAACTCTGAGTATTAGGCTCTGTTCGCAACCAGAAGTCGCAAAAGTAGACTTTTGCTTTGACTTTCAGTTCTAACCCGAATTACCTTAGTTTAGTATGCCTTAGGGTTCCTTTGTGACCATAATATATGTATGTATAACCCTCTGAGGTTATACTACATGGTCCTTTAGAAATCTGAATCATTTTCAAAAAGATTAAGTGCAGGTACTATACGAAATGGGCTGGAACTCCTGAGTATTAGTTAAAGAGTCTTGTAAGCTCTTAATACTTAAAGTCTGCTGAACAATACTTACTTTCTGTTTTAGATCCGCCTGTGGATCCACTTACAACCATTGTATAATATTTTATTATACTTTCAATTCGGTTTGTATTATTAATTTTAGACTTCCGCTGTGCATTAACTGTGATTATTTCACTATGATGATATCAACTACGTCACGATAATTCCCACCGGGCCCACCGGTAATACGTGGAAATATCGGGGTGTGACAGGTTGGTATCAGAGCCAACTTTGAGTAAATTAAACACTAGCCTTTTGTGTTTAATCTCAATGACACAGTTGCACATTCCTTGAATTCCAAGTCTAAGCAAACAACTTAGGATTAATCCTAATCTTAATTAGTTTTTGTCTTTTGTTGTTTCTTTTGTTTTGACATGAATCAAAAGCAAAATGCCGCCAAGAGTGAGGGGCCGAGGAGGAAGAGGAAAAGCTCCAATTTTGGCTAGGAACGACCATGAAGCCGGACCATCACACCGGCGTACACCGTCCGCTTCATACAGATCAAGTCCTCACGAAGATTGGAGGACATATCTTGAGCCTGCGAGGCGTTCTGTCTCGCTCAGTTCCTCACCATCCTACCACCATTCGTTCGGGCCACATCAAGATGAGGAACCTCATGATTCGCATCATTCTTTTATCCCGTTGCAACGATCGGGTTCACACAGTGCCTTCCAGGACCCGACCCCATAATTTCAAAGCCGATGAACCAGATAGAAGAACCAGAGGGTCAAAACCCTTTGGGACCGGCTGACCACTATCCTGAGATGCAGGATATGGATGTGGACAAAGATCCAGATCCTGAAATGCCACCATCTGGGACGCCGACGCATCCCATTGAGATTTCTAGCGGATCATCCTTTCATGGTTCGCCTTACAGAGGCCCATACATTTTTGCTGAAAGATGGGCTACATATAAGTGGGAGTATACTCCCCCTCACCACCACTCACCACCACACCAGCAGGTCCCTTCTGAGGACCCACATTTCCAGGCGGTCACGCCACCGCCACCGCCACCGCCACCGCTAGAACAGCAACTGCCTCCAGAACCACCGAGGCGAAGAAGAGGTGCACGGATGTCCGTGCGTGGGGGTTTCCACTTCAGCACCCCCCAACACTCCAGCAACAGCAACTACCCGCCCCTATATGAAGACCCACAATTGGGTGGGCCTTCAAATCCAGTTTCTGAAGTCGACTCGGCACCAGTCGCACCTGCACCACACATGGGTTATGATAACCCAATCCCATCGTACGCAAGTGCAGCCGGGTACAACCCGTTTGACCCGCAAGCTTACTCGGGTTATAACTACAACAATGCCCCTGCCGTTGACTCGTACCTCGAGGCAGCAAACAACAATGTGCTCTACCCTGGTCCCTATCCAGCTACGTACCCAACTAGGTACCCTACATATGGGTATTAATACCCTCCACCTCCACAACCTCAGCAGCAGCAGCCACCGCGGCAGCAAGAAATTCTCCAAATGTTGCACAAGGTGGAATAAAGGGTGGAAGAAGAGCGTAGGAGCCACCGCGGTTTTCTGAAGGGGTTGGCAAACCTCATAAAGGGGAAGAAGAAGAAGGATTATTAAAAATCCTTTTTTTATTGTTTTGTAGTTTTATTTCAATTAAAGTCCCTGTGTGGACATTTTCAATTATGTATTTGGTCCTTGCGTGGTCTTGTTTTTCTTATTTTAGTCCCTGTGTGGACAAGTTAATTATTTAAAAGTCTCGTTTAGGGCAGTTATTGTACTTCTTTCAATTTATGGAATGTTTCATTTTAACAACTTATTTGTCATTACATATATGCGCATACTATATGAAACAAATCAAATATCATTCCAATTTACAGTTGATCTGCCATTATGTATTAAAAGAAAAATCTTAAAGGTATAACCTAGCCTATGGGTCATTTTAGACATGGCCATAATGGTAAAACCTCTTTAAGATTCAAATCTTTGTTAACATCTGAAAACATGTTAGCACTCCTGACAAATGTGGTTCGATAAAGTCACACATGTCATCTTCATATTGGATTTTTCCAATTCCTTATTCTTACCTGATCACATTATAAACATCCATTAGTGATGGAGTGCCTACGGGCCACACTTAATGTCCTATAAGACAAATGGTAGTTGTAGTCTATGACTCCCTGTCAAGAAAGGTGATGAACTACGTTCAAACCTAAATACCTCGATCCTATAAAATCATGGCTTAAAAAATAAACTGTCCTCGTGACTAGGCCTTTCGTGCCTCTTAAATATCCTTGAAAATTTATAACTGGGATTAATTATAATTTAAATAAATATGATTATCAAATTAACCAAATATGGTTTATAATTACCATGGTTAATGAATCGTCAAAAAATGATGATTCCATAATAACCTCTGAAGAAATTATTGTCAATTGTTTTATAGCAATCAAGCTTCAACATGTCTGAATCAGAAGAGATTAACAGTCATCCAAGGGAGAGAAATGATACCACCAGAGTAAATGTAGCTGGTGCTGACCTACAAGTAATGATAGATAATGCTGTCACTAGAGCCATTGACAGACAACTCAAGGAACCAAGTAATACTCGCTCAAAGACTCTATCTGTGGCTCATAGTAAGCCCCCTTCTAAAACCCATGAGTCAAATAAGGACAACTCTCGTCACTCGTCAAATCAGAAGAGTCTCCCGTCTAAGCAAATTGTTATTAATCAGGAGCCACGTGTCAAGACTTGCTCTTACAAATACTTCGTCTCTTGCAAGCCAAGGGACTTTACAGGAGAAAAAGGAGCCATTGATTGCATGACATGGCTCGATGAGATGGATACTGTAGCTGATATCAGTGGTTGTGCAGAACAGGATATTGTGATGTTTGTTTCACAATCATTTAAAGGTGAACCTTTGGCTTGGTGGAGGTCGTTAATCCAAGCCACAGGAAAGATCCCATTGTATAACATGTCTTGGGAACAATTTGTAGCATTGATCAAGGATAACTTCTGCCCTCAACATGAGGTAGAAAATATTGAAACAGACTTCTTCACTCTGGTCATGAAGAATTTGAATTGCCAAGCTTATCTTACAAACTTCAATACCATGTCCCGATTGGTTCCTTATTTGGTCACACCGGAACCAAAGCGCATAGCACGTTTTATAGGAGGTCTGGCTCCAAAAATCAAGGGAAATGTGAAAGCATCCAGACCTACCACCTTTAGGTCCGTGGTTGATCTGTCTTTATCACTCACACTTGATGTGATTAGGCAAATGTCGATTAAGACCTCTGAAGAAGGAAAACGGAAGCGGGAGGATGAGAGTTCTCGTCGCTCCGATAAGAAACGAAAGGGGAACTTTGAGCACAAGAAGGGTTCTGGGTTTAAAAAGGATACCCAGCAGACCGGGGAGAAGCCCAAGTGTAAAATATGCCTGAAGCACCATTTTGGAAAGTGCAGGCTTGAATCACAATCGCAATCGCAGTCGAAGCCTAAAGTTTGTGGGATCTGCAAGTCCAAAGAGCATAGAACTTTGGATTGCAAAAAGATGAAGGATGCAACCTGTTATGGTTGCAACGAAAAGGGGTATATAAGGACTAACTGCCCCAAATTTGCAAAGAAACCTGAAGGGTTCAAAAAGACTAATGCTCGAGTCTTCCAGATGAATGCACAGGAAGCAGTTCAGAACGATAATGTTATAACAGGTACTTTCCTTATCAATGATGTATATGCTAGAGTTTTGTTTGATTCTGGTGCAGATAAGTCTTTTGTAGACAATAAATTTTGTAAATTGTTAAATCTGCCTGTTAAGACTCTAAGCATAAAATATGAAGTAGAATTGGCCGATGGTACCGTAGAGACTGCTTCAACGATCTTAGATGAATGTTTTATATCCATTAGGAATCATTCTTTTCCACTGTCTTTGCTTCCGTTGAAATTAGCAGGATTCGATATAGTGATAGGCATGGATTGGTTATCTCATAACTGTCACACCCCGATATTTCCACGTATTACCGGTTGGCCCGGTGGGGAGTATCGTGACGTAGTTGATATCATCATAGTCAAACAACACAATTTTAAATGCACAGCGGAAGCAAAAGATAAATTTATTTCAACTGAATAAATTGTAATATTGAGTATCACAAAATAGTTGAAACAGATCCACAGGCGGATCGAATAAAAAGGAAACTTTGTTCAACAGACTTTAACATCTAGAGCTTTCGAAACTTGATTAATGATGCCAGGAGTAGCCAGCCTATTTCGTCTAGTACCTGCACTTAGTCTTTTTAGAAAATACGTCAGTTTACACTGGTAAATACAATTAACTGACTCATTTTGAAAATGTTTTAGAAAATTGATTTGAATGCACATGGCACAAAAATTCTTTTATAACTTGGGACAATTATTAGAAATAATCTTGTATACAGTTTTACTTATTTGTCGTCCGTCAGGGCCAGTTGGTAGAGCCGGTCAAGATTAACTGACACGCCACAGGTATAATACCCACAAGGTTGATTCCTTTAAGTGGATTACCAGTTTTTACATAATGCAACTGTCAGGTGTACGCCTACACCCCGTGCTTAGGTCGTGGCCATTTCTTTGAATGATGCCAAGGATATCCGGTACATGGTCATTTAACCCCCAAAGGCCATACACCAAATAATACAGATTAAAACATGTTATGTAAATACATTAATCACAATCCGATTTAAATGACTACATACCCGACCAAGCGGTATTATTATAATACCGTATCCCAAGCCCGTATAGGGAAAATAAGTTAAGAGTATTTACCTGAGCTAAATATAAATTCAATCCCAGCCGTATATCAAATCAGCAAGTACAGATAGCTTTTACTAGGCTCCTAAATCTGGAACGAAGGTTTTTAATAACCTATTAGATTCCTAACAGGTCTTAATTAAGCCTATGCTTAGACCGGTTAGTTTTTAAAGGAGGATACGGTTCAAAACGCATGATTAAGCGATGACCGGTTTAGAATGCGGTTTAGACCCGACAAGCTTGTATACTTGTGTAATAAGGGTAAACTAAACACATTCTGGATTTTGAGATAAAAATGATAAGGTTTGACCCGTTTCGGCTAATTTATGCAAACTAGTTACATAAGCCGATCCGAACGCGAAAAGTGCGTAACGGGTAACCAAATGAGTCATATACAGGTTTCCTCAGTTAATATTCCTTAAACATGTTGCGATATCAATAGGATACCTTCCATTATGCCAAAAACGAATAAAAACCAATTTATGCCCCGTAGGGGTATTTTGGTCATTTTAAAGGTTATAAGAGAGGTTAAATAATAATCTGAGTTTCAGGTCTGACATTATCAGTAAAAATACTTAATTTAATAAGTTATAACAGTAGGATGTTACCTATATGTGAATTTTATTATTTATAACCAAACTATACACCGAAGGGGCATTTTGGTAATTTCACATAGGGCTTAAAGGTCAAAACTGGAAATCTGAGTTTAAAACTTTTGCTTGCTGTTTAATTATAAAAATTTACTTAAAACATCAGTAGGTATCAAACCTTATATGTAAAAATAGTTTTAACTTATACTATGCGTTAAAAACGCGTAAAAAGGCGATTTTAAGCGATTTCCGGGTTTTATAATGAAAGGTGAAAATTTTATTATTCCATAAAGATTAAAATATTTTATTTATCATATAAGATCAGTAGAAAAAGGTTTGGTATCAAAATGATTTGTAAAACTCATTTTATAGGCCAAAAGGGCAAAACCGACAATAACCGAATCAAAGCTAGAACCCTATGTTATGCTCAGCCTAAAAATAAATAAAAATCTTCAAAAATCCCAAAATATTATTTTATATCAGTAGGTAAAAATTTTAGTATCAAAAATTGGGTTTATATAGGATATACGCTAATTACGCCGTTTTAATAATAAAAAGCTTTCTAATTACGCTATTGAGCATAACTCCTAATCTAGACCTCAAACTGATGTCAAATTTTAAGGACAAGTTTATAAATCATTACTAAAGATTATTGTCCTCTCACATTTTCAAAATTCTCGTTTTAGGGTCAAAAGGGTATAATGGTCAACATTTAAGCATATAACGGAAACATGTACATGAATAGGATAACTAAGGATCCAAGTTGTATAACCTCAGAGGGTTACACTAATCTATAACCTGGTCTTAATATAGTTCTAAGGTATGTCTAAACTAAGTTAAATCGGGTCAGAACTGAAAGTTAAAGCAAAAGTCAACTTTTGCGACTTTCGGTTCCGAACCGAGCCTATACTTAGAATTGTCGGGTTGAATCATGCTTAGGCATGTTCAACTAATATTTACCAAGTTATTAAAGTGGGAAAACTGATTTTATGACTTTTATATTAATAGTTATGAATTTTATTTAAAACTAACCCATTTGACTTTTATTTGACCCGACAATTTAACTAACTAAACGTGGTAATTAGGAGGTGCCCTTTTGAGGATTTAATACCTACCTAATTACGATCACGTAGCCATGTTCATTGCGAACAATGGCTCGACCGTTTGAAAGTCAAAGCGTTTGTCGCAAACGCTTGACTTTTCGGTTTTTAATCGCTAAACAATTAAACTAAGCACGAAAGGATACTTACAAGAGGTCCAAAGGACTGAGGGAGGTTCTCAAAAGGGTTCAAGATCCTCCAAGAATTCAGAGAGCAATCAGAAATGGAATGGGGTGTGAATGAAAGCCAAGATCAAGGGGGTATATATAGGTTTTCGAGAACCGTTAGGATCGTTTCTTGATAAACGAGCCTTGATCTGGACCGTACACATCTTACCCCCTGATTTCTAATACTATGGGTGCCCAAGGATTGAAGAAATACCATTTGCAAGTGTTGGATCAAGCTGGAACAGGCTGTAAAACACATTCTGCAGGTCTGGCAGGTTCACACGCCCTGCGTAAGACCCAAGGGGGGTCTACGCGGCCCGCCTGGGCTGCTCAGTTCAGCAACTAAGTTTCAGAATTGCAGTTTCAGTCCCTGTACTTGCTTAAAGGTCATTTCTGATGCGTATAAGGCCCGTTAACATCATTTCAAGGCTCCACCATGATGTTAAAACATAGGGGACCGAAACATGCTCAAAAACATGTCGGATGTCGGTTCGTTTGGCCGTACGGTCACGTTGTTCGTCTAATTATGACGAAACACGAACGGACGCGAAAAACGATCCAAATTACGCGACGAATGAAATTTTGGGTGTCCGGATATATCCAGAATGTAAGATATGCGCGAAAATGCAAACTTGTGCACTATTTGACACTTTCAGTCCCTGCATGACTTAAAAGTTTACTTTTGCGCACTAAACACCTCCAAGCCTATATCTAAGCTATATAAAGGATAAATAGGGTATGTTTAACTCATGGTCATATTCTGGAAGGTCCGATACCCTACGAATCGACATACTTTTGCAGTTTGACACAAATAGTCCTTTAATCGCACAAAATGGCACGAAATGTTGTTTAATGATATCCAAGCCTTCTTTGGCCAATAATGGGTATTCCTAAGCATGAGTTTAATTATTTCAACGCTCTCGATCATTTAAATGGTCACTAAAAGGCGTAAATTCAAAAGTTGACGCTTTTAACCCTTTATTGCGCAAACTTTCAATTAATTACACAAACAGCTGCACTCGATCATCAAGTGGCTCATTTGTGAATATAAATATTGTGAGAGGTTATTTAGAAACTTATTTTAGGTATGCTAACACTTCCAGTCCTTTCATAATCAAAGTTTTCGATTTTTCGAAAAATTAGTCCCTTAAATTCGATGTTGGACTTTATTAGGGTTTATTACACGTGTCAATACACCATTGGACGTGATTTTACGAGGTGTTACATCCTCACCCCCTTAAAAGAAATCTCGACCTCGAGATTTGCTAAAATGCTGGAAGTTCTTTTTGTCGCATAATGGACTTAACTTCTATAGCATATCTGGAGCTTCTCCAAGCTCCCATGTTGACCTTTATATTAGGTACATGTATCCTTTTTGGAGCTTCTTAACCTGTCGATCCTTAATCGATACAGGTTGCTCATCATATCGTAAATCTGCATATCATTATGTGATAGTGCTTCTCGACTTATTGGTGAAACACATCCTTAAATCATTAGTGTGTAATGCATTGTGAGCTCCGCCAAGCTCCTTAAATAGGTTTTAGCTTATGAGCTATTTGATCTTGATACATTCGATTCCCTCGAATGATTCTATATATATTCAGAGCTTAACTAGCCTGATAATTAACAAATTGACACACCCTTCTAGGGTGATATCTTTTGTTGAACCTTATTCCTTAACAAGAACTTAGGAGAGTTGCTACTATCATTAATCTTTGATTTTCTGTCGAATATTGGCAACTTACAGATGATTATGGATTTGTTTGATCTTATTCGTTGTTTCCAAGGCAACTTTCAGATCCTGATAATTAGACTTACCAAACTTTTGTCTAACAATAATTGTTTAACATTCCATCTTTATAAAGTCTCAAAAGGAGCAGCCTTGATACTTATATGACAACTATTATAGAAAAGCTTAATTTAATGTGAGATGGTTATTCCAACCACTGCTTAAAACTAATCTTAAGGGATAGCTAATCCTTACAGTTAGACAAACAAATCGACGATCCTGGGCAGCTGATGGCGATTCTTAATTGTTGCCTAAATAGGGTTATGGTAATCATTGCATAAGCAAAAATGAACCGTTTTTTCTTAATTAACAATACCGAACTTCCCAGAATAATGAATTAGGCTTTATGAACCTCTATTTTAAAACTCACTTAACCAGGGTTCCGATTCTTCCAATGATGGTATTAGCCGTCTTGGAGATCTCATAATAATACAGCCCTAAATGGGATATAAATCTTAACTCTATTTTCCTTTCAGGAGGTAAACAGGGTAATCTTTGGAGAAGACAATCAAGACGCAAGGAGGTTACAGAGATTTCCTAAATCTCAGGCTCCAGCTCATCCATCCTTGCTTGTGTCAAATAAGTGACACATTCATGTTACAAGTCTACGAATTCCTTAATCGGAGACATTTACTTGGAATCTTTCATTCTGGATATCTTCTTTGAATACCTTTAGCTGACTTTAGTACCATATGACCATCGGGATATCTTTGTGGTTCCATGCATTAAACCTCCATACTGATCAGGCATGGAAGCAATCTATGGAACTTATTAAGATACATCAATCCTCATGTGGCGCTTTTGTCATACCGTCTGGTATTCGCAATCGATATAGATCAAAGAGATATCAACTACATATGCTGACGTATTACATCTAGAGAAAGGATGCTTCTAGAATTCTACGACTGAAGGTTTCTGACAGGAACAGAAGAAATGGTTCTTATGATTTCGCCTGTAAGTTTTACCTTACACTTAATATCTGGGGTTCTTACGGAAAAATTTCTAAAAGTTTGCTAAGCTTATGGTCTTATGAGAGACTTAGCAGCACCTGAACCCAAATGTAACTCTTAGCAATAAAATAACAATAAGGGATTTATCTGGTGTCATTATTAATGTGAACTGCTTCTTAATCATTCATCAGGAGGGTTAAACGCCTCCATTTTTTTTAATCCTTTTAAACTTGGCTGCAAAATCTTTGACAAATTTTAGGGCAGTCTCAGCTTTGACTGGTTATTTCTTAATCTATATAACGTGAGTAGCTGAGGTAGATCCATAATGGATTTATAATGAGCAGGCTTTGAAATTTTAATGTGCCCTCTTATTGCCGTTGCTAACCACCAATAATTATTGCATTAAGCTTAGATTTTGGGTAAACTGAATAGGGTACTATCTCAGCCAATGAATTAAAATTTGTAACATACTGTTGACAGTCTAGAACTTTTATGGTGAGAGTCAAACAAATTCTTATTCCCTCTTTTTCCAATTCGTGAAGCGGATAATAGGTTTTTTTTTTTTCTAATAAGGTCCCTAAAACTTGGACCATCCCATATTGTATAAGGGGATCTTTCTTGTGGACTTCATTAATGTCCTCACTAATTAAGGGTATTGCCATCGAATGACTGTGGTGCATACCTTGTCGTGTCCCTTCCATCATAACCGCTGATACACCTAACGGTTTCTACTTCATTCTACAATTTCCTGCAATCGATGGCCCCTTTTTACTATTGAAGTCTCTTGACTTCCAAGAGACAAAGTACTTTTAAGTACATCCTAGAAAGAATGGGGCTCCTTGCCATATATGATTTCATTTAGTTTATTCTTCGCATTTGAAGTATGAATAAAGCTCTTCTCATGAGCAGCGACATGTGTTTTAGAGCAAACAGCATTCGGCTTCTTGAACCTTTTCATGACTTTTCTCATAGCCTTTCTAATAGCTGCGTTAGTTATGGTTTTGGAGATTAACTACATTAACATTGAGGTTCACATTGGATGCACCATTAACATTTGTCGCATCTCCAGCATCGCGACTGTTGTTTGTCTCTTCTGAGTTTTCCATACTCGAATCTTTGGTATTAAATAACATATTCAACAAGTGCTTAGGCAATCCATACCCAGTGTCTCCTTGAATTGTCAAAGGCTCGCCATAAGGAGTCTTGATGACTACTGGCTTCTTATCACACACAATATGGGCTTGAATGATGCCAAGGATATCCGGGACATGGTCATTTAACCCCCAAAGGCCATACACCAAATAATACAGATTAAAACAGGTTATGTAAATACATTAATCACAATCGGATTCAAATGACTACATACCCGACCAAGCGGTATTATTATAATACCGTATCCCAAGCCCGTATAGGGAAAATAAGTTAAGAGTATTTACCTGAGCTAAATATAAATTCAATCCCAGCCGTATATCAAATCAGCAAGTACAGATAGCTTTTACTGGGCTCCTAAATCTGGAACGAAGGTTTTTAATAACCAATTAGATTCCTAACAGGTCTTAATTAAGCCTATGCTTAGACCGGTTAGTTTTTAAAGGAGGATACGGTTCAAAACGCAAGATTAAGCGATGACCGGTTTAGAATGTGGTTTAGACCCGACAAGCTTGTATACTTGTGTAATAAGGGTAAACTAAACACATTCTGGATTTTGAGATAAAAATGATAAGGTTTGACCCGTTTCGGCTAATTTATGCAAACTAGTTACATAAGTCGATCCGAACGCGAAAAGTGCGTAACGGGTAACCAAATGAGTCATATACAGGTTTCCTAAGTTAATATGCCTTAAACATGTTGCGATATCAGTAGAATACCTTCCATTATGCCCAAAACAAATAAAAACCAATTTATGCCCCGTAGGGGTATTTTGGTCATTTTAAAGGTTATAAGAGAGGTTAAATAATAATCTGAGTTTCAGGTCTGACATAATCAGTAAAAATACTTAATTTAATAAGTTATAACAGTAGGATGTTACTTATATGTGAATTTTATTATTTATAACCAAACTATGCACCGAAGGGGCATTTTGGTAATTTCACATAGGGCTTAAAGGTCAAAACTGGAAATCTGAGTTTAAAACTTTTGCTTGCTGTTTAATTATGAAAATTTACTTAAAACATCAGTAGGTATCAAACCTTATATGTAAAAATAGTTTTAACTTATACTATGCGTTAAAAACGCGTAAAAAGGCGATTTTAAGCGATTTCCGGGTTTTATAATGAAAGCTGAAAATTTTATTATTCCAGAAAGCTTAAAATATTTTATTTATCGTATAAGATCAGTAGAAAAAGGTTTGGTATTAAAATGATTTGTAAAACTCATTTTATAGGCCAAAAGGGCAAAACCGACAATAACCGAATCAAAGCTAGAACCCTATGTTATGCTCAGCCTAAAAATAAATAAAAATCTTCAAAAATCCCAAAATATTATTTTATATCAGTAGGTAAAAAGTTTAGTATCAAAAATTGGGTTTATATAGGATATACGCTAATTACGCCGTTTAAATAATAAAAAAACTTTCTAATTACGCTATTGAGCATAACTCCTAATCTAGACCTCAAACTGATGTCAAATTTTAAGGACAAGTTTATAAATCATTACTAAATATTATTGTCCTCTCACATTTTCAAAATTCTCGTTTTAGGGTCAAAAGGGTATAATGGTCAACATTTAAGCATATAACGGAAACATGTACATGAATAGGATAACTAAGGATCCAAGTTGTATAACCTCAGAGGGTTACACTAATCTATAAACTGGTCCTAATAGAGTTCTAAGGTATGTCTAAACTAAGTTAAATCGGTTCAGAACTGAAAGTCAAAGCAAAAGTCAACTTTTGCGACTTTCGGTTCCGAACCGAGCCTATACTTAGAATTGTCGGGTTGAATCATGCTTAGGCATGTTCAACTAATATTTACCAAGTTATTAAAGTGGGAAAACTGATTTTATGACTTTTATATTAATAGTTATGAATTTTATTTAAAACTAACCCATTTGACTTTTATTTGACCCGACAATTTAACTAAGTAAACGTGGTAATTAGGAGGTGCCCTTTTGAGGGTTTAATACCTACCTAATTACGATCACGTAGCCATATTCATTGCGAACAATGGCTCGACCGTTTGAAAGTCAAAGCGTTTGTCGCAAACGCTTGACTTTTCGATTTTTAATCGCTAAACAATTAAACTAAGCACGAAAGGATACTTACAAGAGGTCCAAAGGACTGAGGGAGGTTCTCAAAAGGGTTCAAGATCCTCCAAGAATTCAGAGAGCAATCAGAAATGGAATGAGGTGTGAATGAAAGCCAAGATCAAGGGGGTATATATAGGTTTTTGAGAACCGTTAGGATCATTTCTTGATAAACGAGCCTTGATCTGGACCGTACACATCTTACTCCCTGATTTCTAATACTATGGGTGCCCAAGGATTGAAGAAATACCATTTGCAAGTGCTGGATCAAGCTGGAACAGGCTGTAACTGGCTGTAAAACACATTCTGTTGGTCTGGCAGGTTAACACGCCCCGCGTAAGACCCAAGGGGGGTCTACGCGGCCCGCCTGGGCTGCTCAGTTCAGCAACTAAGTTTCAGAATTACAGTTTCAGTCCCTGTACTTGCTTAAAGGTCATTTCTGATGCGTATAAGGCCCGTTAACCTCATTTCAAGGCTCCACCATGATGTTAAAACATAGGGGACACGAAACATGCTCAAAAACATGTCGGATGTCGGTTCGTTTGGCCGTACGGTTACGTTGTTCGTCTAATTACGACGAAACACGAACGGACGCGAAAAACGATCCAAATTACGCGACGAATGGAATTTTATCAAGCCAAACACTAAAATAAATATTTTAATGCTTACATAAATTTTTGGGTGCCCGGATATATCCAGAATGTAAGATATGCGCGAAAATGCAAACTTGTGCACTATTTGACACTTTTAGTCCCTGCATGACTTAAAAGTTTACTTTTGCGCACTAAACACCTCCAAGCCTATATCTAAGATATATAAAGGATAAATAGGGTATTTTTAACTCATGGTCATAATCCGGAAGGTCCGATACCCTACGAATCGACATACTTTTGCAGTTGGACGCAAATAGTCTTTTAATCGCACAAAATGGCGCGAAATGTTGTTTAATGATATCCAAGCCTTCCTTGGCCCATAATGGGTATTCCTAAGCATGAGTTTAATTATTGCTACGCTCTCAATCGTTTAAATGGTCACTAAAAGGCGTAAATTCAAAAGTTGACGTTTTTAACCCTTTATTGCGAATATAAATATTGTGAGAGGTTATTTAGAAACTTATTTTGCGAATATAAATATTGTGAGAGGTTATTTAGAAACTTATTTTGTCAATTAATTACACAAACGGTTGCACTCGATCATCAAGTGGCTCATTTATGAATATAAAAATTGTGAGAGGTTATTTAGAAACTTATTTTAGGTATGCTAACACTTCCAGTCCTTTCATAATCAAAGTTTTCGATTTTTCGAAAAACTAGTCCCTTAAATTCGATGTTGGACTTTATTAGGGTTTATTACATGTGTCAATACACCATTGGACGTGATTTTACGAGGTGTTACAATAACCAAGCCCAAATTGTTTGTGATAAGAAGCAAGTGGTTATCAAGACCCCTTATGGTGAACCACTTACAATTCAAGGAGATACCGAGTATGGATTGCCTAAGCAAGTATCTATGCTTAAGGCATCAAGATGTTTGAAGAAAGGTTGTGTCATTTACATGGCACATGTGACCGTTGATGAGCCAAAGCCAAAGATCGAAGACATTCCTGTTATTTCTGATTATCCAGATGTTTTTCCTGAAGAGTTACCTGGTTTACCCCCAGACAGACAAGTAGAATTCAGGATCGATATTATTCCTGGAGCAGCACCTGTTGCAAGAGCACCTTATCGGTTGGCATCGACAGAAATGAAGGAATTAAGAACACAGTTGGATGATTTGTTAGAGAAAGGTTTTATTCAACCAAGCTCATCTCCTTGGGGAGCGCCCATGCTATTTGTGAAGAAGAAAGATGGCTTGATGCGTCTATGCATCGATTATCGCGAGCTGAACAAAGTTACAATCAAGAATAGGTATCCATTGCCCAGGATCGACGATTTATTCGATCAGCTTCAAGGAGCAAGTTATTTTTCCAAGATCGATCTAAGATCAGGATATCACCAGTTGAAGGTCAGAACCGAAGATGTGCACAAGACCGCATTCAGAACACGCTATGGTGACTACGAGTTCTTGGTGATGCCTTTCGGGCTCACTAATGCACCTGCAGCATTCATGGATCTCATGAATCGCGTTTGTAATCTAGACAAGTTTGTCATTGTCTTCATTGATGACATACTTATTTATTCAAAGAGTCAAGCCGGTCATGAAAGACATCTCCGGTGTATCCTTAAACTTCTGCAGCATGAGAAGCTCTACGCCAAGTTTTCTAAATGTGAGTTTTGGCTTCGTAAAGTCCAATTTATTGGACATGTGGTAAGTGAGCGTGGTATCCAGGTGGATCCCGCTAAAATTAAAATGATTATGAATTGGGAAGCGCCTAAAACACCTACAGAAATTCGCAGCTTCTTAGGTCTAGCAGGATACTACAGATGTTTCATTGAAAACTTTTCAAGGATTGCTGCACCTCTAACATCGTTAACGTGAAAGAATGTCAAGTTCGACTGGGGTCCCAAGCAACAAGAATCTTTTGAGATCCTCAAGCAGAAATTAAGCAATGCTCCTGTGTTGACACTGCCAGAAGGGATTGAAGAGTTTGTTGTGTACTGTGACGCATCGCACACCGGTATGGGTTGTGTGCTCATGCAGAGAGGCAAGGTCATTGCCTATGCTTCACGCCAACTGAAGGTGCATGAGAAGAATTACACCACCCATGATTTGGAATTGGGTGCCATTGTATTTGCACTAAAGCTTTGGAGGCATTATTTATATGGAACCAAGTGTGTGATCTATTCTGATCATAAGAGCCTCTAACATCTGTTTAATCAAAAAGACCTTAACATGAGACAACGTCGTTGGATGGAAACTTTAAACGATTATGATTGTTAGATACACTATCATCCAGGCAAAGTGAATGTAGTCGCTGATGCTTTGAGCAGGAAGGAAAGGATCAAACCTATTAGGATCAATGCCAAAAGCATTGAACTAAAGAACAGCTTGAATGAAAGGTTATTAGCCGCTCAAAAGGAAGATGTATTAGAAACTAACTATTCGAATGAGAAGTTAGGCGTAACTGCTGATCAATTATCATATGGCAAGGATGGAATCCTTAGATTGAATGGTCGAATCTGGGTTCCAATTCATGGAGGGCTTAGAGATGTGATTCTTCAAAAAGCTCATAGTTCAAAATATTCAGTCCATCCGGGCAGTGATAAGATGTACCAGGATTTAAAGGCAAATTATTGGTGGATAGGTTTGAAGAAATCTATAGCCACTTGTGTGGCTAAATGTCTGACGTGCGCACAGGTTAAAGCCGAACACCAAAAGCCATCAGGTTTACTGCAACAGCCTGAACTTCCCACTTGGAAGTGGGAAATGGTAACTATGGATTTTATTACTAAGTTACCAAGGACGAAACGTGGGAATGATACGATATGGGTTATAGTCGACAGGCTAACCAAGTCAGCTCACTTCTTACCTATTAAGGAAACGCATAGCTCTGATAAGCTAGCTCAACTGTATGTGGATGAGATAGTATCTCTCCATGGAGTGCCGGTGTCTATTATCTCTGATAGGGATACCAGATACACATCTCATTTTTGGAAAAGCTTCCAGCAATCCCTTGGCACTCGTCTAAATTTCAGCACTGCTTACCATCCTCAGACAGATGGCCAAAGCGAGCGTACGATTCAAACACTAGAGGATATGCTACGACCATGTGTTATTGATTTGGGTGGAAGTTGGGACGACCATCTTCCTCTGATTGAATTTTCGTACCATAATAGTTATCATTCGAGCATTCAAGAAGCGCCTTTTGAAGCCTTGTACGGAAGAAAATGCAGAACGCCAGTTTGTTGGGCGGAGGTTGGAGAAACCCAACTGTCAGGACCTGATATAGTCCTCGAGATGACAGATTAGATTGTCCAAATTGGTGATCGTCTGAAAGCTGCGAGGGATAGGCAGAAAATCTATGCAAATATGAGGCGCAAACCTCTAAAATTCGAAGTTGGTGATAAGGTGCTACTCAAAGTATCACCCTGGAAAGGGGTGATGCGTTTTGGCAAAAAGGGCAAGCTGAGCCCAAGGTACATAGGACCATTTGAGATCATCGAATGTGTTGGAAGTGTGGCCTATAAACTGGATCTACCCAAAGAGCTCAATGGGATACATAATGTGTTCCACATCTGCAATTTAAAGAAATGTCTAGCCGATGAATCGCTAGCAATGTCTCATAAAGACGTGCAGATAGCTTGAAGTTCGTTGAAAAACCTTTGTCGATCGAGGATCAACAGGTTAAGAAGCTTCGAAGAAAGCATGTGGCGATTGTGAAAGTAAAATGGGATGCCCGTAGAGGCCCAGAATACACGTGGGAGGTTGAATCCACGATAAAACAGAAATATCCTCATTTATTTCAGTAAATGTCGAGGTCGAGATTTCTTTTAAGGGGGTGAGGATGTAACACCTCGCAAAATCATGTCCAATATTATAAAGACACGTGTCATGGACTTTAAACGTGTAATGAATTGATTTCGAGGGACTAAAATCGACAAACGAAGAATGTATATATGTGAAAGGATCCAAAGTGTCAACATTTGAAAATTTTTCCTTTCAACGACCCTACACGATGTGTATACCCTTAAACGAATAAATTGTGAAACGTATGAAGCCGTTTGTGAAAGAAAATGAAAGTTTACAAGATGCAAGGGTTAAATGTGTCAACATATTAAACTAATACCTCTAAGTGACCTTTTAACAAACCCGGAGCTTTGTAACGATTAATTATACTCCCTAGAATAAGTGACAAAAATTTCACGAGGTTTCGATATCGTTTGATATAAATACGTTAACTTTCGTAAATAAAGGGTTAAAAGCATCAACGAGACAAAACTTGTGTTTTCGGTTATCGTTTAACGAAACCGGACCAAACGATGTTTGGTTATATCTTATAGATCATCAAAATATCAACTTTATGGGTTAAAAGTGCTTGAAATGAAAGTTGTTACGTTTTAAAAGGTCTAGGGGTGAAACTGCCAAGTTTAAAACTTGTTTGGCTAGTAATCCTTATGGTGGCGTCGCGCCACACCTCCATCCCTCTGCCAATCTGATCAGAAAACATGCACAGGTGCAGGTTTTGCACCTTTCTTCTCCAAAACAGCCATGCACTCACAAGAACTCGATACTAGGGACTATTTGACGGTATTATAAAACCTCTAGACACCTGTATGCATCAGATTTCACTTGGGGGACACCTGCATTGATCCTATTTCACCTCCTTCACTATATAAAGGGCCATGTTTGGAGCTCATTCCTTGCACTTCAAAAATTCTCAAACTCTCAATCTCTAAAGCTTTCAAACTCCTTCTCTGGAGCATCCTGACTTGGAACGAAGCTCTCTTAGTCTAATTTTTCGTGCTAAGGACTTTTGTAAGTGTACTTAGCCTCTATAGTTAAGTTTTCATTAGCTTAACAATCGAAAGTCAAAGATATCGTAATGATACTTTGACTTTGTGATTAATCACTAACGGTCCAGCCATTATTCGAATTGAAAGTGGCTATGTGTTGGTAATTATGTAGGTGTTAAACCCTTAAAAGGGCACCTTCAAATTATCACATTATCTTAGTCAATTGTCGGGTCAAACTACTTAACAGAAAAGTCAAACGAGTCAGTTTTTGCAAAATAAATCACAACTGATAATGTAGAAGCTATAAATTACATTTTTATCACTTAAATAACTTGGTAAATAATATATGAACATGTTTAGGCATGTTCAACCCGACAACTCTGAGTATTAGGCTCGGTTCGCAACCGGAAGTCGCAAAAGTAGACTTTTTCTTTGACTTTCAGTTCTGACCTGAATTAGCTTAGTTTAGTATGCCTTATGGTTCCTTTGTGACCATAATATATGTATGTATAACCCTCTGAGGTTATACTACATGGTCCCTTAGAAATCTGAATCATTTACATGTTTCCGTTAAATGCTTAAAAATTGACCATTTTTCCCTTATGTTATAAAAACGAGATTTTTGAAAATGTGAGAGGACAAACACCTTTATTACTGATATATAAGTATGTCCTATAAATTTGACATCAGTTTCTGGTGTGAAATGAAAGTTATGCAAGATATCGTAAAACAAAAGCTTTTTGTTAATTAAATGGCATTTTCAGTATAAATCATATTTAAACCCAATTTTTGGCACCAAACTTGCTACCCACTGTTATGATATAATATTTAGGGATTTTTAGAAATTTTTGTCAAATTTTATACTGACCATAACATAGAGTTTTAGCATAAATTCGGTAAATGACGGTAATGCCCTTTTTGTTAATAAAATGAGTTTAACATATGATTTGAATACCTAACCTTTTCCTACTGATATCATGTGTTAAATAAAATATCTTAAGCTTTAGAGACTGATCAAAACTTCAGAATTTTATAAACATCTTGAATACCGTCAATTACCGACTTTTACGCTAATTAGGCGCATAGTATGGTTTAAAACCATATATAACGCCTAAGACTTGTTACCTACTGATTTTAAAAATAAATTTTTATACTTTAACAGTAAGTATAAGTCTTGAACTCAGATTTCCAAATTGACCTTAAAGCTTATGTGAAATGACCAAAATGCCCCTACGGTGCATAGTTTAGCAATAAATGATTAAACACACATAGGTATGATATCTTGCTGATATAACAACATAAAATAAATATTTTTACAGAATGTTGAGACCAGAACCTCAGTTTATGTTTAAACCTCTTTTATGAACTTTAAAATGACCAAATTTCCCTTTCGGGGCTTAAATTGGTTTTAAATTCGTTTTGGGCATAATGGAAGATATCCTACTGATATCATATCATATTTAAAGCATATTAACTTGTGGAACTTGTACATGACTCATTCGGTTACCCGTTATGCATATACGTATTCGGTGTGGTTTATGTAACTAGTTTGCATAAATTAGCCGAAACGGGTCAAACCTTATCACTTTTACTTCAAAATCCAGAATGTATTTAGTTTACCCAATTTATACAAGTATTCCTACTTATTGGGTCTAAAACACATTCTAATCCGGTCTTCGCTTAATCTTACGTTTTAAACCGTAAACCTTTCATTAAAACTAACCGGTCTAAGTTAAAAAGTAAATAAGACCCGTTAGGAATCTAATAGGTAATTAAAAACCTTCGTTCCAGATTAGGAGCCCGGTAAAAGCTCCCTGTACTTGCTGATTAGAAAATACGACTGAGAATAAATTTCATTTAGCTCAGGTAAATACTTTTAACTTATTTTCCCTTATACGGGCTTGGGATACGGTAAATTATTACCGCTTGGTCGGGTGTTGAATATTTAATCGATTAGTGGTTAAATCATTGAGATAACCCGTTTTAATCTGTTTTGTTTGATACAAAGCCTTTGGGGGTTAATATGACCATGTCCTGGATATCCTCGGCTCATTCATTAGAAATGGCCACGACTTAAGCACGGGGTGTAGGCATACACCTGACAGTTGCGTATGTAAAACGGTATCTCACTCGTAATGAAACTTCTTGTGGTCCTATACTAGTGGTGTGTCTATTAATCTTGTCTCGACTCTTCTAACCGGGTCCTGAATGAACGACAAACATATAAATCTGTATACAAGATTATTTCAAATAATTGTCCCAAGTTATAAAAGATTTTATGCCTTGTGCATCCAAACCAATTTTATAAATACTTTTCAAAAGAGTCAGTTAATTGAATTTACCAGTGTAAACTGATGTATATTTTCAAAAAGATTAAGTGCAGGTACTATACGAAATGGGCTGGAACTCCTGAGTATTAGTTAAAGAGTCTTGCAAGCTCTTAATACTTAAAGTCTGCTGAACAATATTTACTTTCTGTTTTAGATCCGCCTGTAGATCCACTTACAACCATTGTATAATATTTTATTATACTTTCAATTCGGTTTGTATTATTACTTTTAGACTTCCATTGTGCATTAACTGTGATTATTTGACTATGATGATATCAACTACGTCACGATACTCCCCACCGGTAATACCTGGAAATATCGGGGTGTGACACCTGCCGAGCAAAACAAAGGTGAGTTCACACACTTTACTAAAAGCATGTATTCCTGGTGGTTGGGAACGGAATGGACAACACTTTCCCTGGTTTGGGATTACCTAGTATTCTTGGTTTAGAATACTGTTAAATGCTATTTATATTTCATGAATAGCGTACTAAATGAAACTCTATCACGAAGTCCGCACTTACTATACCGATTAATCGCCGGGGCCTGGCGAATAGGATGTTAGTTGAGCGCTATTAGGTTTCACTAACCTCACACCATGCCTTTTGAGGACGGGCGTGAACTACTATGCCTGGGCAACCGTCAATGATGATAGACGTTGACAAATGGGGCAAAACAACGATTACAGTTGTAGTGTTTGGTATTACGGAGTTTAGTAGCTTATAGATGAGGTAGCTCCCCATGGCATGCTATAAATGAGTGATTTAACAACATAAGCTTTTGGAAATAAAAACTGGATAAACCATGAACTCGCCGCCTTTATGTTGACACCCTACTGCATGTTTTGCAGGTACTCAGTAACAGCTCGGGAGCGTGCAACGGAGGAGTGTAGTGGTTGCGTTGACCCTTGTTGGGTTTTTTAATAATATCCAATTATCCATGGACTTTTAAACTAATGTTTGAATTATTAAAGTTATGCTTCCGCTATTAACTTTAAACGTTGCTTTTAGACTTTGAACTTTGGTCTTAGGTCGCTAATTGTATTGATAGTGATGTGTTTACTTTATTATATTTATTGTTCAATATGATTGGTGGCATGATCCTGGTCAGGCACACGCCTCGCGGTAGTACTCTGGATGTGGAAATTGAGGGGGTGACAGATTGGTATCAGAGCAATTGGTTATAGTGAACTCGGTTTTAAAAGAAAAGTCTTTTGGGAAAAAAAACCAAACTATAACCTGTTTTGTGCTAAGCGACTCGCAGCGACACTACACTCCATGTGCAATGCTCAACCTTCTAGACTACATAGCTCGTGCATGTGTTTACTTGTTACTTACTTGGAATATATTTGATGATATGCGTAATGGTATACTTAGTGTGTAAAACATTAGCTATGTGATACGAACTTGTGTGTCATGGTCAAACTTCCTTCTATTTTTCTCACAACACGATGGCGTTATTATCATTCTATGCTTTATGGATATGAAGACAATGAGCGGACGCGAAAGAGGCAATGTTAACATGACTCAGGACCAGCTGACGGACCTGATAAACGCCCGGGTGGCTGAGGCTTTGGCAGCCCATCTCGGAGGTAAACTTACCATTCAAACCGTTCTAGGAGGTTTAGATCTTGTTCTCGTGTAGTCTTATCACTCTTAATCTTGTTCGCTTCGTTTTACGCGACAGGTCAACCTGCACCTACTCAACCTCGAGCTTGCACCTTCAAAACCTTTATAGATTGCAAACCTCACTCCTTCAACGGCACCAAAGGAGTGGTAGGCCTTCTACACTGGAACGAGAAGGTTGATTCTGTGTTCACGATGTGTGAATGCCCTGCTAACAATCGGGTGAAGTCTGTTACTGGTACCCTTAAAGGGAATGCGCAAGTTCAAATGCTCGGATTGGCTGATGCCAATGCCACTCCCTGGAACGACTTTAAGGATCTGATCAAGGAAGAGTACTGTCACAGGGATGACATTCATAAACTTGAAGCGGAGTACTACAACGTGAAAATGGTTGGATCTGAAATCGAGACATACACTAAAAGGTCCAACGACTTGGCTGCTCTATATCCCAACTTGTCACAGCCTGCTTACAAAAAAATTGAGCTTTATCTCAAGGGCTTAGTTCCCGAAATCCAGAGTTTGGTAACATCAGCTAATCTCCCTACAATCCAGCAAGTCATCCGTCTGGCACACCATCTTACCAATCAAGCAGTTGAACAGGGCAAGTTGCCCAAGAGAATCAGTGATGTTACTGATGCCTCTGGTGATAACAAACTCAAATGGGATGGTAACCAGGGCAAAGATCCTAATCACACACAAACTCTAGCTTAGTAGAGGAAGTTCGAGGGAAACAAGGGTCCCAACCAGCAAGCTTTGGCAAACCAAAACCAGGGTAGTTATCAAGGAAATCGACCCAAGTGCAACAAATGCAATCGGCACCACAACGGGCCATGTGAGAAGAGCCTGTGTCAACAGTGCAATAAGCTGGGGCATGAGGCTAAGGATTGTAGAAGCCCATACCCAATGAAACAAAACCAGCCATAGCAGCAACAACAACAAGGAAACAATCGAGGATGTTACTAGTGCGGAACTGAAGGGCATATCAAGAAGAATTTCCCTCAACTGAATCAAAACCATAACAACAACAACCAAGGCGCTAGGAATAACAACAGGAACAACAACAATGGTGACAATGGTACAAGAGGAAGAGCATTTGTGATCGGCGCAGGCGAAGCAAGGAATGAGCCCAACGTTGTAACGGGTAAGTTCCTACTTAATAACCATTTGTTTCCATACTTTTTGATTCTGGAGCTGATTCTAGTAATGTATCCATACGTGTAAGTAAGATTCTTAAGTCTACACCAACTCCTTTAAACTCTAAACATGTCGTTGAATTAGCCAATGGTAGCAACATCGAGGCCACTCACGTCATCAATGGTTGCAAACTCATGCTATCCAGTCAAACCTTCGTTAGCAATCTCTTCCCTTTCATTCTCGGAAGTTTCGACGTTGTCATCGGAATGGATTGGTTATCCCAACATCGAGCGGAAATACTCTGTCAAGAGAAAGTTGTCCGCATTCCTCGTTCTGTCGGCAAAACCCTTGTTATCCGAGGCGAAAAGATTGGTGCAGTGGTGGGCATCATCTCATTTCTAAAAGCCCAATAGTGTTTGCGAAAGGGCTATACCGCTATTCTAGCTCACACTGACACCCAAGCAAAAAAAAAAGAAAATGGAAGATATTCCTATCGTTCGCGACTTTCCCGAGGTACTTCCTGAAGAATTACCTAGTCTTCCACCTCATCGTAAATTTGAATTCCAAATCGAGCTAACTCCTGGAGCGGTATCTATAGCTCGTGCACCTTACAGATTAGCCCTAGCCGAATTGGAAGAATTATCTATGCAACTACAGGAGCTACTAGATAAGGGTTTTATCCATCCTTGCTCATCGCCATGGGGAGCCCCCACACTTTTTGTCAAGAAGAAAGATGGAACCTTTCATATGTGAATCGACTATCATGAGCTAAAAAAGTAACAATCAAGAACCGTTACCCACTCCCCCGCATCGACGATCTAGTCGATCAGTTGCAAGGGTCGAGTTTCTATTCCAAGATAGATTTGAGATCGGGCTATCACCATTTGAGTGTCCGAGATGAAGACATCTCTAAAACTGCCTTCAGAACTTGTTCCGACCATTAAGAGTTTCTTGTTATGCCATTTGGATTGATGAACGCACCTGCGTTTTTCATGGATCTCATGAACCGAGTTTGCAAACCCTACCTTGATAGGTTCGTTATCGTTTTCATCTATGACATCCTTATCTACTCCAAGAGTCGGGAGAACCATGAGCAACACCTACGTCTTATTTTGGAACTCCTACGAAATGAACAACTCTATGCCAAGTTCTTGAAATGCGACTTTTGGCTTCGCGAAGTTCATTTCCTTGGACAAGTGGTTAATAAAGCTGGGATTCATGTTGATCCAGCTAAGATCGACTCTATCAAGAACTGGCCTACACCGAAAACTCCAACTGAAATCCGTCAATTCTTGGGTTTGGTGGGTTACCACCGTAGGTTCATCGAGGATTTCTCAAAGATCGCTCAACCACTTACAACTCTAACCCAAAAGGGTATCACATACAAATGGAACAATGCTTAAGAATCCCCGTTTCAAAAGCTGAAGGAGAAACTCTATAGTGCACCTATTCTTTCGCTACCTGAAGGCACCGATGACTTCATCGTCTACTGCGATGCATCTATTCAAGGACTCGGTTGCGTGTTGATGCAAAACGAGAAAGTCATCGCTTACGCGTAATGCCATCTCAAAGTTCCCAAAAAGAACTACACTACACATGACTTAGAATTGGGAGCTGTAGCCTTCGCACTTAAGATATGGAGAGATTCCTTATACGGTACCAAGTGCACATTTTATACAGATCACAAGAGTCTCCAGTACATAATGGATCAGAAGGAGTTGAACATGCGGCAACGCCGGTGGGTCGAACTCCTAAACGATTACGAGTGTGCAATCAAATACCATCCAAGAAAGGCAAACGTCGTAGCCGATGCCCTCAGCCGAAAGGAAACTAAACCTAAGTGTGTCCGTGTGCTTCAACTCACCATTCATTTGAACCTCCCTAACCAAATCCGAAACACTCAGGTTGAGTCGTTGAAGGAGGAAAACCTCCTAGCTGAGTCCATGCAAGGCATGGAAAAGCAACTCGAACTCAGGGATGACGACATCTATTATTTCATGGAAATTATATGGATTCCATCATATGGAAAACTTCGAGAGCTTGTGATGGACGAAGCACACAAGTCTCGCTACTCGATAGTCCCTGTTCTGACACGATGTATCACGACCTCAAGGCCTTGTACTGGTGGCCAAACATGAAAGCGATCATAGCAAAATACGTTAGCAAATGCTTGACCTGTGCTAGACTCAAGATCGAATACCAAAAGCCGTCGGGATTTCTGCAACAACAAGAGATACCAACATGGAAATGGTAACAGATTTCCATGGATTTCGTTACAGGCTTACCCCCAACCCCACCCCGGGAGCGGGAGCCGCGAACACGAGTAGGTGGTATCGGTGTTTATTAATTTCGCAGCGAAAATGAGACATCAAGATCGTAGTTAGGAAATAATTTCAGAGTTTCAAAACACCGAACTTTTATATAAAACAAATGGGATGAAACCTATATTTAATTTATAATATATCTTTATAGTGATAAACCCTAGTTGCTGAAAACATAAACATTTTATTTAGGTATCTTTATAGCAACTTTCATTAAGCCTTCAGTGCTCAATCGTTGGCTTCTAATAGCTTCACATTAAGTTACCTAAAACGCGTTTTAAAAATATTTATCAGCAAGAAATACTGGCGAGTACATTCCAGATTATAAAAATAAGCTTTTATAACTTCACAGTATTAAGAGCGATTACAATGTTTATATCTAGCGAATTACTCATTCAGTATTTGTCACGTTGGCAGTTACAATAACCGTGGTTATATTACTATTGGCTAACTCTTTGTCCAATAGTAACGCTTGATTAGTAGTGTATACAAAACCTCACATACCGGCAGTAAATGTAGAATACAAAGACCTAATCACTGTAATTATAACTGATAAACATTTAGGATTTTGAAAAGCATTTTAAATATAACTGTATCACTTAAATGTGATAAAAAGGAGAATGACTCACATTGTAAACTTATGTTTGTCTACAGGCTTCCTGGTGATGTTTCCTGATTATTTCTTTGAGTTTATATTAAAAACATACAATGCATGCATGTTAGTAAAATAACCCAAATCAAATTAGCCATACATCACGAGACAGAACCTAAACGGACTTAGTCAAGCAGAGCCTTGACATGCGTTGATGGGTCCTAGATCAATCGGGTAGGGTAACGAATTAGTGATCGGGGGTTAAAATACTTACAACGGGGAAGAGCTTCGTGTTTTAGGGGGGGTATTTTAACTGGTATTTTCGGATTATGCAAAGAAAAAGAAAGAAAGAACTGAGCGAGGTTGAAAGGCTGAATGTCTGCTCCATTTATAGGTGATTCGGGGGGTCTCTCGAGCCCCGCGACCTGATGAGGGTCTGCCTCTCACGGCCCATGAGGGTCACCTAGCTACGGCTAGGTTTGACCAGTCATCGAATAGGTCCCACAAGTGTTATGACACGTAGCACAAGGGGGTGTCCGGCAAGCAAGGCTTGTCGCGCCCCGCGACCATTCCCTTCAAACCTGTCGCGGCCCACGACTGGTGTTATTTTCTTGATTTTTCCTTTATTTAATTAAATAAATGTCACGCGGGTTCAGTTTGTCGTTTTATAAAGCGTTTTAGGGTGTTTTTCGAGGGTTGTTATATCCTCCCCACCTTGTTTTAAATCTCGTCATCGAGATTACTGGAATAGGTGTGGATACTTCCTTTGAATTTCTGACTCTAGTTCCCATGTATACTCTGGTCCTCTCTTTGAATCTCATTTTACTTTGACTAAAACTAATCTCTTGTGCTTGAGATTCTTGATCTTTCTATCTTCAATCTGAATAGGCTTTCCTACGAACTTAAGCTTTTCGTTTACCTCTATGTCATGAAGAGGTATTACCAGTGATTCGTTTGCTAAGCACTTTCTGAGGTTACATACATGAAATACATCATGTATTCCTTCCATTTCCTCTGGCAATTGTAGCTGATATGCTACTGGTCCTATTCTTTTGATAATTTCAAAAGGTCCAACATACTTTGGGCTTAGATTTCCTCTTTTACCGAATCTGACAACTCCTTTCCATGGAGAAACGTTTAACAACACCTTGTCTCCAACTTGAAATTCCAACTGTTTTCGTCTGTTATCTGCATAACTCTTTTGACGATCTCATGCTGCTTTTAATCTTTCCTTAACTTGAATAATTTTGTCAGTTGTTTCTTGTACAATCTCAGCACCTGACATTTTCTTTTCTCCAATTTCTGCCCAACATACTGGGGTTCGGCATTTTCGTCCATAGAGTGCTTCAAACGGTGCAGTATTGATGCTGGTATGACAGCTGTTGTTGTAGGAAAATTCTATTAAAGGTAAGTGATCATCCCAATTTCCTCCAAACTCAATTACACAGGCTCCAAGTATATCTTCCATTGTTTGAATTGTCATTGCGCTTTAGCCGTCGGTTTGAGGATGATAAGCTGTACTAAGATTTAATCGGGTTCCCATGGCTTTTTGGACACTTGTCCAAAAATGAGAAGTGAAATGACTGTCTCTATCAGATACAATAGATAAAGGAATTCCACGTAATGAAACTATTTCATTTTAGGAATTCCATGTAATGAAACTATTTCATTTACATGCAGCTTAGCTAATTGTTCCATACTGAAAGTTTCTTTCATTGGTAAGAAATGAGCAGATTTAGTCAATCTGTCTACATTCACCCAGATTGTATCATTACCTTTTTGTGTCTTGTGTAATTTGGTAACAAAGTCCATTGTTATCAATTCCCATTTCCAGATTGGCATTTCCAATTGCTGAAGTAATCCTGAAGGTTTCTGATGTTCAGCTTTTACTTGTGAGCAGGTTAAACATTTAGCAACATAATTTGCTATATCCTGTTTCATTCCTATCCACCAGAAGTTCTTTCTTAAGTATTGATACATCTTGTCACTTCCAGGATGCATCGTATACTTGGATTTATGAGCTTCTTCCAGAATTTGGCTCCGTAGGCTCCCTTGGATAGGTATCCAAATTCTTTTCTTATGGAATCTCCAAATTCCATCTATTCCTTTTTCTAATTCTTTAATCATTCCTTTCAAATTTTCAGCATCATCCTTGATTGCTGTTTCCTATATCTTTTTAATTTGCTCATTTAAATCTACCTGCAGGTTTATTCTGAGAGCACGCACTCTTTTTGGCTTTTCATGGTATTTCCTACTTAAAGCATCAGCTAGTACGTTGGCTTTTCCTGCATGATGCTGTATATCACAATCATAGTCACTAAGGATTTCCATCCACCGTCTTTACCTCATGTTTAATTCCTTTTGTCCAAAGACATATCTTAAACTCTTATGATCCGTGAAAATAACAAACTTACTACCATAAAGATAGTGTCTCCAAATCTTAAAGGCAAAAATTATTGCTCCTAACTCTAGATCATGGGTTGTATAATTCTCTTCATGTTTCTTAAGTTGTCTAGGGGCATAAGCAATTACTTTTTGACGTTGCCTCAACACACATCCAAATCCTAACTTGAAGCATCACAGTAGACTATGAAGTCTTCAGTCCCTTCTGGCAAAGCGAGTGGTGGTGCGTTGGTTAACTTTTGCCTCAAAATCTTGAACGCTTCTTCTTGTTTTGGTCCCCATTCGAACTTAATTGATTTGTAAGTTAGTTTGGTTAATGGAATGGCTATTCTAGAAAAATCTTGAATAAAACATCTATAATATCCTGCCAGTCCAAAAAAACTTCTCACATCTGTAGGTGATTCAGGGACTTTCCATTTGGTAATTGCTTCGATCTTTGTGGGATCCACATGATTCCTTCATGATTAACTAGATGTCCAAGGAATTGTACTTCTTGCAACCAGAATTCACATTGTGAGAATTTAGCGTAAAGCTTTTCCTTTCTCAATAATGTCAGAAGTATATGCAGATACTCCGCATGTTCCTCTTTACTCTTAGAGTAAATTAGAATATCATCTATAAAGATAATTACGAATTTATCCAGGTATGGTTTACATATCCTGTTCATCATGTCCATAAATGCAGCTGGGGCATTGGTTAAACCAAATGGCATGACTGTAAATTCATAATGAACGTACCTCGTTCTAAAAGCAGTTTTAGGAATGTACTCTTCCTGTACTTTCAATTGATGATATCCTGAGCATAAGTAGATCTTAGAAAAGAATCGGGCTCCTTGAAGTTGATCGAACAGATCATCGATTCTCGGTAGTGGGTATCGATTTTCAATCGTAACCTTATTCAATTCTCGGTAATCAATGCACATACGCATCGATCCATCTTTCTTCTTGACAAATAACACCGGTACTCCCCATGGCGATGAGCTAGGTTGTATGAAACCTTTTTCTAGCAATCGTCTAACTGTTTCTTCAATTCTTGCATCTCCGTTGGCGCTAGTCGATAAGGTGCTTTGGCAATCGGTGTTGTTCCTGGTATTAGGCGAATTCTAAATTTAACCTCACGATCTGGCGGTAATCCAGGTAACTCTTCTAGAAAAACATCTGAGAATTCAGATATTACGGGAATATCTTTTAATTCTTTTTGTTTAGTGTTAATGATTACGGAAATCATATACACCATTCCTCATTTTGGTGCATAACCTGCAGCTTTCATCACAGGGATGAATTTTTTTGTCCTTGTTGGCTTGTCTCCTTTAATTGTGATCTTTTTGCCAGTTGTCGTATCTACTTCTACAGACTTTTGATCACATAAAATATGTGTCTGATTGACTACCAACCAATCCATTCCTAATATGACATCGAATCCGGTAAGATTCATTGGAAAAAGGTTAGCGGTAAAGTTATGGTTTAAAATTTCCATTCTTGCTTCCTGTAGGATTTCGCTTATTTTGATAGAATCTCCATTTGTCGTTTCCACTAGGCAGTCTGGTTGAATTTTAGTTAATGGTTGATTGAGAAGTTTGCAGAAAGAAGTATTTATGAAACTTTGGTTTGCACCAGAGTCAAATAATACTTTAGCATAAACATCATTAACTAAAACGTACCGGCAATAACATCTGAGATCATCTTAGCTTCTTCGGCGGTTAGAACGAATGCTCTGGCATTCTTCTTGGGTCCTTCTGTTGCCTTTGCTTTGTTGTTGGTCGCTAGAGCTAGTTTCAGATAGTTCGGCTTAATATGACCAGCTTCTCCACAATTGTAGCATATTCTAATGTTAGCTTTCTTCATGTAGTCTTATTCCTTATGTCCTGATATTTTGCAGAAGTTGCAGTATATCGAGCATTTCCCTGAGTGTTTCTTTTTACCATGTAGTCAAGGTGTTAGCAAGTTCTACTGCTTCTTCTATGGTTTGTGGTCTAGCTGCCTTGACTACATGTCTGATCTCATTGATTAATCCCCAGATGTACCGGGAGATTAATACTGGTTCTGGTGAGGCTAGAGTTGGTACTATCCTTGCATATTCAAAGAATGTGGTAGTATATTCCCTGCAATCTACTCCAATCATTCTATGTTTTAAGAACTTATTAGCAGTATGTTCTTTTTCATGAGGAAGACAGAATGTCCTTTCAACTATTTCTTTAAAGTTGTTCCATTCCATGTTATAAACCCTGTCACTTCCTCTTGACCGGAGAACGGTATTCCACCATTCTAAGGCTACATTCTTAAAGAGATTAGAAGCATACATGATTTTATCCTCATCTGCACATGTTAGGCCGTTGTGATCAGGATCTGTTCGTCTAGAACGTGGCTGGAATCGAATCAGAATCAATGTGCGGAATGCATTGATTATGTCACAAGATCAACAACAATAGATTCAACGTTTAAATTCGTCTGTATTCTATTCAAGATCTGAAAGTACAACTGTTCCGGTAGAGATACAGACTGGCAGAGGTTCCTTACAAGTTCAGCCAAAAGTTCTCAATGACAAACACATGCCAGCTATTTATAGACAAACATCAGGGAGGTTATAAAGTGTCACCCGATCGGATGGTGATCCGATCGAATGGTCATCCGATCGGATGGCCATCCGATCGGATGGCCATCCGATCGGATGACATCTGACATCCGTCGGATACACTTTTACAGATAAGCGCCATTCCTGGTTTGTCGTTATACAAACATACATACAATTACATACATATACACAAAAGACATACACAGTACAAAATAAGACTCAATGCTGACGGAAGCTACAGACATATGAACTAACAGACTTCCCCTTGGATGTAGCTGTAGTTCCTTCCAGCATAGTCTTCAGTCTTTTCTCTTACGTCTTCGTTCCTTTGCCCTCTGCCTCCTCTGTTTAGCTTTCTCTTCAAGCATCTTCCTCCTGAGCGGCCTGCCAACTTCATTCCAGTACTTTCTGTACTCTGGATCACTGACGGGTGGTCCATAGGACAACCCTTAATGATGTTAAAAGACGAGTTTATCCTTCACTTAATCGCGTAATTATCTTGAATTAGATCACTGCAGTTGCTTATGTTTCAGGTATGCTTTGGGAGTTAAAAGAGGAGAAAACGCAGCTTTGGACGGTTTGGAGTTGAACGGGTCGTGCGCGGAACGAATGAAGAAGCAAAGCACAACATTCAGGGTGCCACCGTAAATTACGGTGGCCACCGTAATTTATGGTGGCCCTGAAACATCAATAATTTCCACCGTAACTTAGTCTATTCCTACCGTAACATTCTAAAGTCCACCGTAACTTACGGTGGCACCGCAAGTTACGGTGGAGTCTGCCAACTTAGTCTATTCCTACCGTAACATTCTAAAGTCCACCGTAACTTCATTAAATCAGTTTGTGGGTGTCTTTTGGGATTATCTCATCATTGGACAGTTTCTTGGCAACTAGGGGGCGATTTTGGCTGATTGTACTGGGTTCCAAACAATTTCTAACATTCAGTTTATGTTTTTGATTGGTATGAACACTAAACTTGTTGTTATGATGATTCACCAAGCTATGTCCGGCTAAACTTATGGTGATCATCCTGAATTGAAGGTTTGTCTATGACTTTTGTGTTTGGATTCGTATTTCTAGAATAATAGACTTGCAATGCATTTGTTTATTATGGTGTGTGAATGTTTGTTTGTAAATTATTGATTGATGTTATGATCATATTCTAAACCGTACGTTCTTGGTGTCATTGACAATCGAGATATCACGGGAGGGATTAGGGTTGGATATTAATCAATTGGTTATCGGGTAACAACCTCGCGTTTTCATAATCCGAGTACTTAGTTCCCTTTTATCACGAACAAACAATCATACATGAATCATGTCTATGTGGTTCTTTCTAGTGAATTCAACACAATTGTCAAAAGCAAACCAGAAGTTTAGGATGGTCGCTTTCTCCTAATCTGCTTTACAACCTACCTTTGATTTGAAGTTAATTAGATAATTTTAGTTTTAAAACCAAACAATCCAAATTATTGATATTTACTTTTTTCAAATTAGGTTAATTTTAGTTAAAGTGCAAAGCTACATAATCGACATATCTTCCACATACTCCCTGAGTTCGATACCCACTTACCGCTAGCTAATTAGTTGTTATTGGGATTAAATTTGCGTGACCACGACAATCACGTCAATCACCGTCGCGCTTTCTATCCCATCGTGGGATCTTGTTTTCTTCCTTGTCGATCGGTGTCTTGTCCGTTGGAGGTGGTCTCATGAGCTTGTACCTTCCAAGCCTTGCTGCTTTCTCAGCAATCGCCTTGAATATTTTTTCTCGCTTGTACTTCTTCAAAAATTCATCAATCTCAAGATCTCTCCACTTAGATTTCCAGTACCTCCCAGAGTTGATGTCTTTGGCAAAGCACACGTCCATAATCTTCTGATATTGCATTGCTTGAACTTTGTCTCTTTTCTCGTACACAATCTTGTTATAAAACAAGCAATCGATATCTTTCTTTGAGCAGTTTACTAGCCACATCGGGTCTAGTACACATATTCTTCTTGCTTCACCCTTTGATTTATCAAATAAGGAAATCACTGCTTCCGCTGTACTTTCATTATATAACTACCCTTGAAAATCTTCAAAGAAGTCTTATTCCATTGCTCGTAGTGGCATATTCTTTAAGCACCTCGGCGGCTTGACATCCAAAGTAATGTCTTTCTCACCATTCTCCAAGATACTAACAATCTGTTTAGGGTACTGAGGCTTCCAATCTGGATATCTTGCCTTTGATTGTTGCTTCACATAATCCCACAAGTTTTGGTTATGCTGTTTTACATCCAAGCCATAATAAAACTGCTTGATGTTCTTTGTTTGGACCAATTCATCAACATCCCACCACGGGAGGGTCTTTATATCTGCTAGAAATTCAAAGTACTGTACCCCTTGCTCCCAACTAATAGCATACACTTGTAAATCTTCCAGATAGCCCCAAGATAGTATATCTCCCCATGAAATATCAGTATCATGCATAAAGTATTATAGTGGCTTTATAAACTTTCTTTCCTTTGGCATCACCTTAAACCACTTCTTTCTCTCCTCAGCAAGATTCTCTCTAGGAATGGTTCTCAGAACACCTTCAGTTGTTATCTTTTCCACAATCTTCCTTCTGACTTCGTCTTCATTTTGATCTTTAAACATTTCAGCTAGAGAAGGAAACATTTCATCAACACCAGCATAGTGAAAATCTGTTTCTTCATCAGACGAATCAGACGCTTCTTCAACAAACACATCATTATACTTATCTGCCTCTTGAGTGTACTTAAACTCATACTCTTTCTCAGGTGATTCAGGTATCTCATCTTCTATATCAAATTTAAATCTACCATCGTCTAAACCCAACTCTTCTAACATCTCTGCCCTTGACCTAGGTACCTCTAGCTCCCCCTCAAAGCGAGCATGTAAAAATATGACAGTTGGTTGTGTGAGAAATACCTGGTCGGCATGCTGTTTTCCTGACGAAGAAGACTCCTGATGTTGATCATCCTCGTGTTCGTTAATCTCATCATTCATAAGATCATCAATCTTCTGTTGAACTGAAGGATTCACAATGAGTAAACCAGATGAGCCTTGGTCTTCATCATCATCTTTATCATTCATCGGATCGTAGTTTTCAATCTGATCCATCCAGTAATCCATATCTTCATTTTCTTTCTCCTCTTCCTCTTCCTCTACAACTACCTTCTATTCTTCTTTCCATCTTAACAATAACACCTTTTATTCATTTGACTTCCTTTTCTTTTGAATAGCTTGCACTCGGCGAACAATATCTTCAAAGTTGTAAGATATAGGAGAAGATTCACCAAGTACTAAGCTTTGATCATGATCAGCTTCAACATCAACCATCTCAACGTCAACTTGACTCGAAGATCCACCAGCTTCTTGAGTCTCAACGATTACATCTTTCTTTCTTTGTGTTGCTTCTTCAGCCAACCTTCTTTCTCTTTCAATCCTTCGCTCTTCGGCCTTTTTGATCTCGATGTTGTTGAAGACAGAGTGAACATCGATGCCCAAATGATGTTCCATTACCGTATAAAGCATGTTGAGCTGATCATCTTTCACAACTTTATCATCCTTCATTGCTTCCATTTCCAGCTTCATCGTCTTGAATTCATTGGCCGACGCTTCATGAAGATCACTTATCATCTGATTCAGTGTCTTGTTGATATCGTTGAGCTTCACATTTTTCACATTCAGATCAGAAATCTCTGATTGTAGAACATCAAAAAGCTTTGCATTGTCTTCAACATCACCTTCCATATTCTTTAACTTCTTAGCTTGCTTTATCATGACGGTCTTTATTTCTTCATTTACTTTCATCAACTCTTCAACCTGCTTCTTTAACACGTCACGCTCAGCTTCAGCTTTAGCTTTTTCTTTTTCAAGTTCACTAACTTTCTTCTCCAATGCTCTCACAGCCACATTATTAAACATATCAAAATCATCATCAAAATTTAAATCATCTATATATTCCCCAGTAGCATGAGGAAGATCTTCAAATATATCAGAAAGAACTGTATTCTTGGGCTGTGAAGACTCTGGAATATCAAGATTTTCTGGTGGTGGTGGTGGTGGTGGAACACTCATTTCAACATAATCATCATTTGTTGCTTTCTTTTGAGTTTCACCTTCAGGAATTTGAACACTTTGCACCTCTGGTTCTTTCGAAACTTCAACATGTAGTACTTCAGGCTCTTTGGGAATCTCAACACTTTGAACTTTTTCTGCTCCAGGCCCTTTAGAAGTTGTTACATGTTTCTCACTCTTTCCACCTTGAATTCAGGCAATGTAGCACCACCTTTTCTTGCACGTACATTCCTCGGAATTACCCCAGACTGAACTGCTTTACGCTTTGTTCTCAGCTTCTTTTGCTCATCAACTGATGGAGTGTAAGTTGTATCTTCATCATCAGAACCCTTTCTTTTCTTCAGAGGCTTCTTTTTCAACTTAGCCTTTCCTCGTCCAAGTGTTGTCAGATCAAGCTCTGTCTCTGTCTCTGTAGACTCATCGTCAGCTTCACTAGAATCATCATGAGCAACACCTTCAGGCTCTTTTTGCTTAACACTTTCAGATTGCTTTTCTTTCACACTTTCAACTTGAATACTTGAGCTTTGAGTCTTTGCAGTTGCAGCTTTAGTGTGCTGAATATATTCTTGGAACGTCATCTTCGCCAAATCAATACCTTCTTGTGGAATGCTTGATGGATCTATCACTGTCTCGTCCACCAACCTTTGTTGTGGTTCTACAGAAGGCCCTGTAAAACAAGAATTGAAGCAATCATTAGAATAATATAACAATTAAAAGATATATCTTCTCTTATGACTCCCCCTTTCACTATACCCTTAACAACTATCTTCGGTGTTGGCTTCTTAGGAATAGATACAGCAGGGGATGTCTTCGGAGTTCTCTTTCTTTTGCCATCTTTCACAAACCAGTAACGAAGTTTCTTTTCCACCATTTCACTCATCTTTTCATCTTCATTCTCAGAGTTACTATTATCATGTCTCCATGCGTCATTTTCTGGAGCAACATAAGCTGGATCATTAATCCTGCAGATCGTTCTGTTTGTTCTTGGTTCTAGACCTTTAGCTAGTCTGTAGTATCAGCTGTCATGTTTCACAGACCTAGAATATCATCAGCATCCTTTTGAATGTCCTTGAATTGATCATCAATCATCATCTGAATGAACCTGGGATACATGATGTATTTCTTGCTTCCAGCTTTTACATTATCAACTAAGTGATCAAATATAACTTGCGATACATTGTAAGGTCTATTCAACACCAAGCAAGCTATAATGTTCATGATATAGTCAGAAGTTTCATTATAAGCTCCCTTCCTGTGAGATAAGGCATGCACTACACAGTGGATCATGAACTTATAAGGTTTGCTGAACATTGTCTTAATCATTTTCCCATTTATATGTCCTATGAACCCCATTCTACACCATAATCCTTTGCACAAACATTCAGGAATAATGGTAGGCTCATCATCACTGTCTCCTAACTCCAAAACTCGTCTTAAATCACCAACATTAAACTTAAACTCTAAGTCCACGTCTTGACCATTTTCATCCTTCTTTCTAACAGAAGAACTGATCACTTTCTCATTCTCCTCATAATTAACTACACTCCAGAATCTCCTAACATGTGATTCATATATAATAGTATTATCGGTTAAAGATTTATATATCTTGCTCTCTCTCAGAAACTTTGCAATGTCTTCAAACAAAGTATTGTCTGTATAGTATGCATCCAACATACAGTAGATGTTGTGAGATTTATCCTAGTCTGATGCTCTTTCCTGTAATAATATGCAATCATTATCATTTGCACAAATTTTGAGACATAATGACACATGTATCAAAAATTTGAAAATATCAAAAATTTTTCTAACTCTACAAGACACACTCTATGTAACACTGAGGATCGGATGGTCATCCGATCGGATTGCTATCCGATCGAGTGAACCATCAACATTAAAGAACAAACTAACAAGTCATATGCATGTGGATCAGATGACCACTCGATCAGATTGCCACCCGATCGAGTTGCCACTCGATCCATGTGACAAGCAAAAGCACCTATGACAAGTCAACCTTTGAGAATGAATGCCATGGATCGGATGACCACCCGATCGAGTTGTCACTCGTTCCTTGACAAATTTGAAACACTTGGAGTTTTTGTCATTTTGAGATGAGGATCGGATGGCCACCCGATCGAGTTGCCACCCGATCGAGTTGCCACTCGATCTTTGACATGGTTGCACAATTTTCAAAACATAGAGATAAGAATCGGATGACCACTCGATCGGATTGCCACCCGATCGAGTTGCCACTCAATCAACTTGACAGTTAATGAATAAAGAATGTGTGCTTTGGAACGGATTGCCACCCGAACGAGTTGCCATCCTTTCCAAAAGCAACTGTTTAATAGTAAAGGCACAAATAACGAGGCAAACACTTAGTAAATCATTCAAACACTAAGATGCAATGGATCGGATGCCCACTCGATCGGATTGCCACCCGATCGAGTTGCCAAATTTTCAAAACAAACACTTTGTAACAGATAAAGGCACAAGTTCCAATGCATCATATCAACCAGTTATTGCACAAATTTCAAGACAACTCACACTTAGTAAAATATTCAACTTTAACATGCATTGGATCGGATGGTCACCCGATCGGATTGCCACCTGATCGGATTGCCACCCGATCGAGTTGCCACTCGTTCCATGAGCAATGAAGAACAGTTTGAATGTGGTATGAACATCAAAAATTTTCTAAGTTAAACATCAAATTGAACATAGATATACGTAGAGAATCTAAAGGCAATCACAACCCTATGTTCATTGTCCTCTAATTCGTCCTATTTTGTGATTAATTTGACAAAAACACCTCCGAAAGCCGACTCGTTCTAACTTCAATTCAACAAATTTTAACATGTTTAGGCACAAATTGAGACGGTAAACTTGAAGATCTAAGACACGTGAACAAAACCCTATGCTTAGATTTCATCAAAACATCCTAACAAGGCCTAGATTTAAGATCAAAGGTCCGAATAGTCGCGAAACACAAAAATTCATCAAATACCTCAAATTTTAACAGTTAAGATCATGAATACTTACCTTTCCCATTATGAAGGTTGTGTAAACCAACAATCCAATGTCTTGTGGAAGGAAAAAGTGTGAAAATCAAGATCAGAAAGTGAGAGTGTGAGAGAGTATCGGATGGTCGCCCGATCGAGTAAAAGTTTGACTGAAGCATTTGACCTTCTATATTATAGGGTGACCATGTATCGGATGGCCATCCGATCGGATTGCTGTCCGATCCAATCTCTACTCATTGACATTTAGTGCTTTGATTTTTTTGATATTTTGCCGTTTTTATCAGATTTTGTCCAGTTTTAGAAATCCACTTAAGTATCTAGGTCCAAGTTAATGACCCTAGGCACTTAATTTGTCTACCAAGTCCAAGTTAATGACCTTGGTTGACCCGATATGAATCAAACTGACATTTTGTTCAAATTTTCAAACACATTTTCATAAAAACTGTTCAAGTATCAAATTAATGAACTTGATTTGACTTGGAATAACTCAAAATATTCCAAGATTAGCTCCCAACCCTGTCGTCCAGTTCAGAAACTTTCCTGCTCCGCTTCACTTCTCAGAATCTGAAGATCCGCTTTCCTCCTCGGTTTGTCGCAAAACTAAAGTAGAAATGTAAAATCGTTTTGAGATTTTAAGAAAGTTTAAAGACTAGAACACAAAGAAATCTTTTTGGGTTTAAATGCTAAACTAAAATGAAATGAAATGCAGTAATTATAAATATTTACAAACATATTTTTGGTGAGCGTGTTAGGGGATCATATCAGCTACCGATAAATTACAAGTACCGTTGAGCTGATTACACACTAAGAATTAAACAATTCGCTTAGATTGCCGATATACTGATCCATTTTAAATTTTCACACAAATTTCAACTAATCAGGATACGAATTAGTGTTTTAAGATCTTAACTTATACACGTGTCCCACCTCAGAATATACTCTCGTATCCAGACTCCTATATTCAGTCTTACAGGTGAATGTACCCTAATGATATCTGTAACGGGTATTGCGAGACCATGAGAGCTCAGGTTAGAACTTCCATTCAGACAAAGAGATGATGGCTCGACTTTCGGTGTGTCCCGTTTGGGGATCTTTTCCTCAACAGTACATGATTAGCATTTTTTCAATGTTTCATCATTTTTTATGCTGAGGGCAAGCTTTAAGATTAAAGCAGTGCAGAGTATTATACGAGGACTAGGCTATTGCTTCAGCAAAATCGGAAGTCCCGGTATAATACCCCAGATATAAAAAAGCACAAAGACCTAGTATGTCAGAAATAGAAAGCCCTTCAAACAAGATTTTAGGGGTTACCTATATATCCGAGAGATGTTCCCCACGTAATAAGCAAGTTATTTTTAGGTTTATATCCCGAAAAGTCTACTAAATGTATAAAAACCTATCGGCATATCATTAGCGAGACTGCTTAACTCCTTTTAGAACATTACATGTCTTTAGCATACCATAACTATCTAGCTGATGTACTATCATTTCCCCTTTTTACACAAACTCTTTTTGGTTTTCTATTGTTTTTGGTTTGTGAAAATATCTCATGTTTTTGGATTTTTTGCATTTTTTATTGTTTTTGTATTTTCTGAAAATATTATCTATCTCCCCCTAAATACCAAAACAGCTAAAAATGCGACAAACCAAAGTAGTCTGCTTCTCAGCATCATCTGCCTCGGTTTCCTCATCAACGCCAATCATTTTCTCCACATCCGACAACAATTTCATACCATTTAGTTTTAAAAGATATTGAAAACGGGCTTTATCGAAAGCTTTGGTATGTAAATCAGCTTTTTGTTCGTCGGTGTAGATTTTGTCAATGCGTATCAACTTCTTTTCATAACAATCGCGTATGAAATGATGACGAATTTCTATATATTTCGTTTTAGCGTGATGTACCGGATTCTTTGTTATGTTAATGGCTGCCTCATTCTCAACAAAAATAGGTGAAGTAAGAAATTGCAAACCGTATTCGCGCATCTGTTGCTGAATCCACAGGATCTGCGAGCAGCAACTGCTGGTAGATACATACTCTGCTTCACATGTTGATAAAGCAACAGAGGTTTGCTTCTTAAATTGCCACGTGACCAGTCGGGGGGTCCGAAAAATTGGCATCCTGAAGTTGTTGATTTAGCATTGACTTTGCAGCAACCGAAGTCAGAATTAGAGTACCCTTCAAGTGTAAAGTCACCATCCTTTGGATACCACAACCCCAAGCTTGGAGTTCCTTTCAGGTAGCGTAATATCCTCTTGACGATCAACATATGTGAAGATCTAGGACATGATTGAAATCGGGCCGCGAGGCTGGTTGGATACATTATATCAGGCCTTGATGTCGTCAAATACATCAGTGATCTGATCATGGAGCGGTATAACGTTTCATCGACCTTCTCTCCGGTGAGATCAGGATTTATCCCATGATTCGTTGCTAACGGGGTGGACATTGGAGCTGTTCCCGACATCCCGAATTTCTCCAAAACATCATGAACATACTTTGTCTGATGTATGAACGTTCCCTCGGGCAGTTGATCGACCTGGAGCCCTAAGAAGAACTTCATCTCACCCATTGAAGATATTTCGAACTTCTGCTTCATTACTTTCTCAAAATCTTTGTAGAGTTCTTCATTTGTCGACCTGAAAATAATGTCATCCACGTAAATTTGGACTATCAGAAGATGGCCGTCGACTTCTTTTGTGAAGAGGGTGGTGTCAACCTTGCCTCGGATGAAGTTGTTGGCTAGCAAATGTTGAGAGAGCGTCTCGTACCAGGCTCTCGGGGCCTGATGCAAGCCGTACAACGCATTGTCCAAGAGGTAAACCTTATCTTTGTGGATTGGGTTGGTGAAGCCCGGTGGCTGTCCGACATATACCTCCTCTTTCACCTTGCCATAGAGAAATGCCGACTTAACATCTAGCTGATACACTTTGAATCCTTTCCATGAAGCAAAAGCTAGGAAAATTCTGATAGCTTCAAGTCGAGCAACTGGAGCATACACCTCGGTAAAGTCTGTCCCCTCCTGCTGACTGAAACCCTGGACCATGAGTCGAGCTTTGTTACGAACAATAACCCCTCGGTCGTCTCTCTTACACTTAAACACCCACTTCGTGTTTATCTTCCTATGACCATCAGGCAGGTCCACCAGCTTCCATACACCCAGCTTCTCAAACTGACTCAGCTCCTCCAGCATTGCGATGACCCATGAATCTTCAGTTAGTGCTTCCTTGTACGTACGCGGCTCAATCTGCGAAATGAAACAGCTAAGTGAAAATTCTATTTGTAAAGGAGCAACTTTAGTATAAAAGCAAGTAAGGCCATGGTCAATCTGGCTTCTGGTGCGAACGCCTGACTGCAGCTCTCCTATTATCAACTCTTCTGGATGGTATGAAAGAGTTCTTGGCATAACCTTGCCAGGAACATCCACCTCGCCTTCCAAATTCATAACGTTCTGATCCGCAACTTGTTCAGTGTCAAGAATTGTCTGATCTGAAGATTGGATTTGCTCCCCCTCAGACTCTGAATCACCACGATCAAATGTTGGCCTTTCATCAGATTCTGAATTATCATCATTGACTGCCGTCTGATTTTCAGGAGCGGGCTCTTGTTCCGGAGTTTGCTGAGCTTCATCATTCTCTTCAGTGTGACTTGGACCAGCTTCATCATCATTTGAAGTTTGTCGTTGAGGTCTAGAAGATCCTGCTGGAAATCTTCCCTGAGATGCTTCATACTCTCTTAGAATATCCAAATCATCAAAAAACTCTGGCTCTTCTTCCAACTCGAATGAGTCCCATAGAGTATCGTAGTTGAATCGCCATGAGTCTGCGGGCTTCTGTGGAGGCATAGTATATCCTTGACATTCAACATGTTGTGCTTCGATGATCCTCTTCATACTTGGAACAAAGACTCTTCTGAGTGGACTTCCATACCCCACGAAGATACCTTCAATGCTCTTTGAACCAAATTTGCCATCGGGATCTAGAATGGTGCAGGGTGACCCGAACGGCTCTAAATACTCCATATTAGGCTTGCGGTTGTTGATCAATTCGAAACATGTCTTGTTATGCTTCTTCACAGTAAGTACCCTGTTGAGTGTATAGCAAGCGGCTGATACTGCTTCTGCCCAAAAATTTATCGGTAACTTGGAATCAGCAAGCATCGTCCTCGCCGTTTCGATCGGCGTTCTGTTCTTCCTCTCTGCGACTCCATTTTGTTGCGGAGTGTATGGTGCGCTGAATTCTTGCAGTATACCTCTTCTATCACAAAAATCCTCAATTTTGTTGTTCTTAAATTTTGTACCGTTGTCACTTCTCAGTCTTCTGATGCGGGTTCGGTACAAATTTTCAATCTTTCTGAATAACCTCAGCAAACTCTCAAATGTCTCATCTTTTTACTTCGGGAACGAAACCCATGAGAATCTCGAATAGTCATCAGTTACCACCAGATAATAAAGATCTCCCATTATGCTCTTGACATTCACAGGACCGAAGAGATCCATGTGAAGTCTCTCCAGCGGCTTCGAGACTGGGTTCATCTTTTTGCATGGGTGAGATTTCTTTCGTTGTTTTCCTTTGATGCAACTAATACACTCCCCTTCAAGATGGAAACTCTTCAAGTGAACACCTTTGACCAAATCATTATGTACCAGGTAGTTCATCTTGCGCAGGTGAATGTGGCCCATCTTCCGATGCCACAATTGCGACTCCTTTTCAGTGGCTCTTGACATGAAGCAATGAATTTAACCCGTGGTAGTCATGGCTATGCTCATATCCAACACGTACAGATCATTAACTCGTGGCGCTCTCATGATGATCCACTCCTCAGGGATGACAAACCCCGGCTTCAAGATCAGACATTCTTTATCAATGAAATGTGTCGAATACATTCTATCACAAATTTGAGATATGCTCAGAAGATTATTCTCTAGCTCGATTATGTAATTGACTCTTTCAAACGTGATTACACCATTCGATAATGTTCCTTCACCAATGATACGTCCTCCCTGATTACCAGCAAAACCGACGTAACCACCGTTAAACCCTCTAACATCGTACAACAGGGTTTTTCTCCCCGTCATGTGCCTGGAAGCTCCGCTATCCATAATCCAACGTGAGATAGATCTCGGGAGGACCTACACATTTCATAAACACTTAGTTAGAAAATGAAGCAACCCAAGCCTCTTTCGACTCAGGTAGCTTGACGTTTAATTGTGTGGTTTTGGTGTACAATGGTGGGAAATTCTTGTCATTCATTTTCAAGCTTTCTTCAGACCCAATCTCAACCTCTTTGTACAAAAAGAACTCATTTTTCGGAGGTTGACAAGATGATTGGTCTTTCTTTGGAACATACTTCTTCCCTGAAGGAATCGAAGTTTGTTTCTCCAACTTTTCAAAATAATCCAAAGGTATATTCATCTTCTTAGTTGAAGATGATTGTTTTGAAGACTCAGAAACCTTTGGTTTTTGATCATTTGACTTCTTTTCTTCTGATTTTTCCTTCCAAGTTTGTTGTGAAGAAGCGACTCTTTTGTAAAATTTATCAGTTTTCTTTACCGATTCCTTTACAGGTTCGGTTTTAACTTTGACATTTTCCTTCTTCAAAATTTTCTTCTCAACAAACATTGGTTCTTTACCTTTGACATCGTCTTTCTTCTTCAGACTCTCGACAACCACAGACTTAGGCTTCGAGTTGGTGCACTTTCGTGCAATGTGTCCAACTTTGTTACATTTGAAGCATTTGCGGGTATCAACTTCCTGACTTTTGCCTTCGGTCTGAGGCTGTGAGGCCTTCTTCTCAAAAAATTCTTCATTTAATTTTGAAAAAATTTCAGATTCTTGCTTAGAGTGTGAACTTGAGATTTTCACAAACACTTTCTTTTCGACAAATTTTTTGTTTTGAAAATTCCTTCTTTAATTGTTCTTACCACCCTGATAACCCCCTGACCATCTGTTGCTGTTGTTAAAACGTGGCGGTACAGCAGGTTTTTTGTAGTAAGATTTATCTTTTTCAAAGTTCAATTGCCTTTTGGAACTTTTCAAACCCTTAATTTCAGAAACATCAATTTCAACCAATTTGAACACTTGTTTCAGCTTGTCAACATTCACATTCTCAAGAGGAAATTCAAGATCCGAATACAACTTATCAGAACCAGACATCTTGTACATCATAAGAGTAGGTCCATCACTTAAGTTGTTTTGGGATTTTGATTTCGGAATGTAATTATTCAGAAAACACTCTTCGTCTTCAGTCGAATCACTGTCAGATTTTAACACATTTTCAACCACATTTTTTACGACTTCAGACTGAATACTATCTTCATCTTATGATGAAGTGAATGTGACATCGATTGTTTCTCGGAGTTTCTCAACATCTGATTTTTCATTTGTTTCAGAAATCTTATCCAAACCGGACTGTTTCTTTGAAAAATTGTTTAACACAGGCGGTGGAACTTGATGATACCCAACCCCTGTTCCGTCCGAATATACATATTCGCCAGCTTTGTTCTTCCCAATGGGTTTGGGAACTATGTGTTGAAGAACAAAGCTTGCAGAGTTGTAACTGTTCAATTTCAATGTGATTCTTTCATTTTCAATCTTAGCTTCCTGAAACTGAAGCTTAAGATTTGCAATCTCATCCAACTGCTGGTTGATTTGTCTTTCTTTTGCCTGAAGAACTCCAGACAATTGAAGATTTTCTTTCAAAGTTTTACCATTTCTCTCGTCAGAATCTTTAACAGTTCTTTTTAGTTTTTCAAAATTTTCAGAAATGTTACTGTTTTCAAGAATTAATTTTTCATTTTCTTTCTTAAATCGTTCTACATCAGTTTTATCTTTTTCAATTCTTTCGTTTGAAGCTCTCACCAGTTTATCTCGACTTAAGATTTGATCTTCAACCATTTTGACTTTTGCAGTTAGTTCTTCAGTCTTTTTGACTGTGAGATATGCATTAGTGCTGCAAACCTTGCAATCTTTCATGCAATTTTTGCAATCACTTTCAATTTTAGCCTTATCAGTCTTACCTGATTCATTTGTTGAATCACTTTTACTAACCTTGCTCTTTGACTCAGATGCAGACTTAGAATCTACCTCTAATTCCTTTGCCATGAGCACTTTATCTGCCATCTTTGTCAGGTTCTCTACGGTCATTTCTTTTGTTGTGTCGATTATCCCATCATCGACTTTCCTTGACTTTAACTCTTCCTCTTCAGCTTTCCTTGCCCATTCTCTCTGTCTCTCTTCCTCCTGTTGTTTTATAGTTTCTATGAGAGTTTCAACAATGAGTGTTGATGGTTCAGCAATTATGTTGCCTTTTGGGTCCAGATAGCACTCACGATCAGCATCCCATCTGTTTGCCTTTTTGGCCTCTTTCCAGGCTCGATAGTTTCTATCCTTCATGGTTTGAGCTAACATTTTTCTATTAATGTATTTCTGCTCTTCAGTTCGTGTGTCTTTGAATGGTTGGACTTTTGTCATGAAAGCATACCCTACAACATCAACTTCCGGTAAAAACTCACTCTAGTCGAAGCCCTCGTCATCATGAATTACAGCTAATGCCCTTGACTTCTCCTTAGGAGTTTCTTCTATCTGTCTCATTCTCGGTGGCTCCTCACGATTCTTGTGATAAACAACCTTTTTATAATAGTCATCGTGAAACGGATTTGCTGTTTCATCTGATGCTGCATTCCTGCATTCCCTCTTGAAGTGCCCTTTCTGTTTGCACTTAAAGCAGGTAACCTTTGACTTATCGAAACCCAACTTCGTCGATGGTCCACCAATCGAATTTCTTCCTGTTATTTCCATGAACCTTTGAGCATGTCGGATAACGCTAGACATGCACCAGCGTATATCAATCAATTCCATTTCCTCTGGATCGATTTGATCATAATCTTCTTTGGTCAGGTTTGTGTTTCCGATCTTCCCAGCGACTAAGCTTTCATAGGATTCCAGGATTGAAGCAAGATATACCATTTGTTGTTTTGAAGTTTCTTCATTGAAGTTCTAAGTATTGTTCAAATTCACTGGAATGTTACATTGAAACACGTTTTTAGGAACGGTTTGCTGCTGCTGGCTTGATACAGATGAAGAAGAACCACCGTGATAACCACTACACTGTGTTGAACTGCTTCTTTGTCTTTCTTGAGCGTCTGTGTTTGAGCTTTCAGCTGAAAACGAAGTCTTTGGTGAAGTAGTCTTCGGAATCATGCTGCCCCTGTAGTAAAGATCAACGTTTTGTTGATACGAGGTGTTGTTGACTTTGTTCATCTTTTTTATTTCAAGCTCATGGATCTCAATCCTTTCTATCAGCCAATCAACAGCCATGTCCGACATTTTCATGGTGTTCTTCAAAACTAACCCATAATACTGCCAATCCTTTTCTTCAGGTAAGGATTCAAGCAGTTTCTCGACCAGCTCTTCCTCAGTCACTGCGATACCGTATCTTGCAAGTTCTATCTTTAGGTGACAGAACCTCTCGACCATTTTCAACACATTCTCATTCTTCATGCACGCAAACAGATCAAACTCTTTCTTTAGCAGACGTTTCTTGTTTTTAACGATATCAGCTCCTCCAATACATTTCTTCTCCAACTTGGCCCACAAATCTTTAGCATTTTTATAACTAATCAACGATATAATATCATCTCTAACAGATTGATGCAATAAAGCTATACGTTTTTGTTCGGCCACAAATGATTCTTGTTCAGTATCATTTAGATTTTCATAACCATTCCTTCCAATATCAAAACCGTTTCTCATACATTTCCAGCTTTGATACGCAAATGCTTTCAACCAATCTTCGAATCTGCTCGCCCACCTGTTGTAGTCTTCTATTGCCATAAGCTTTGGCGGCTTGTTGTAAGTACCGTAAGCATTGTCTACACTGAGCGAATCATCAATTGCTTTCTTCGGGTTTGGAGTAGTGTTGGAAGTATTTGTCGTAGCATCCCCAGTGTTGCAAGCAAACACATCGCTGAATGGATTAAGAAATTCGTCTCCCATTGTTGAGTACCTGAAAAGGTTTCAAACACTTAGCCAAATTTTCTCAAGTTTAAAAATTTTCAAACTGATGCACTTGGATCGGATGGTGATCCGATCGAGTGGTGATCCGATCGGGTGGTGATCCGATCAGACAGCACAATCAAGTACAATCAACAAGTAAGCTTAAGTATAGGATGACGACTCGATCGGATGGTGATCCGATCGGGTGGTCGTTCGATCAAGTGAGTCTAGAGCTTTGAAAAATTTAACACTTCAACACCTCACCGATCGGATGGTGATCCGATCGAGTGAGAATGATGATTTCAGTAACTAACTCTTCAAACAACAATGTTACACCGATCGGATGGTGATCCGATCGAGTGACACTGATGACGTCAGCAAGTAGTTATCAAGAACAGTCTAAGCCAATCTGATCGGATAGCTGTCCGATCGGGTGGATGACATCAGCAAGAACAATGAACTCGACATGGTTTTTGATAGATTTGAATCAGTTTTAGTTGGAATTTTTCTGTGAAAATTTGAAGGATTTATCTTTGTTCAATTGCGAGTCTAATGATATCAAATTTGTCAAATTTTGTCTGTAGATTCCCGTTTAATTTTGAGTTTTTCTCGTTCTTAAGATGTAAAACTGTAAAACACAGCAGGAAATGAGTAGAAGATGAGAAATTGGTCAAATTTCCGGTGAAATTCGACAGAAATCGGCAAAGAATCGCTGAAATTCCAGTGAATTTGCAGTTGTCGTCTTCGATTCAACCTCCTGTGGCTCTGATACCACTTGTTAAGCCGTTGTGATCAGGATCTGTTCGTCTGGAACGTGGCTGGAATCGAATCAGAATCAATGTGCGGAATCCATTGATTCAACAACAACAACAACAACAGATTCAACGTTTAAATTCGTCTGTATTCTATTCAAGATATGAAAGTACAACTGTTCCGGTAGAGATACAGACTGGCAGAGGTTCCTTAAAAGTTCAGCCAAAAGTTCTCAATGACAAACACATGCCAGCTATTTATAGACAAACATCAGGGAGGTTATAAAGTGTCACCCGATCGGATGACATCTGTCATCCGTCGGATACACTTTTACAGATAAGCGCCATTCCCTTGTTTGTCGTTATACAAACATACATACAATTACATACATATACACAAAAGACATACACAGTACAAAATAAGACTCAATGCTGACGGAAGCTACAGACATATGAACTAACAGCACACTTACTTATTTTTAAAACTGCTTCTGTCTTTTCTATCCAATGTAAGGCTGAAATGGCTCCTTCATTACCTAAGAATTCTATCGGTTTGCATGATAAGAATTCTTTATAAGAACAACCATATGAAATGGTCCTTCTTCTATTTGGAATCGGAGCTTGGATAAGTAGTCCGTGATTTCCATTCACGCTGTGACTTGGCTCAGTGGGTACACGTTTACTTCTGATGATGGAATTATTATTTTCTGCCTTTTTATTAATAGTTTCGATAATGTAGGGCATGGCATTTATGATTCCTTGAGCTACTTTATGTTCGATAGCACTTTTATCCACTTGGTTTTCGTTATTATCGTTATTCTGGATTTTCTGATTTACTTCGTTTGGCATCTGAATTGTAAATATTTATCAGGTATTAATATAAAAGAATAAAGTAAACAAACAAATACTCAAGCATATTGAACCAAAATCGTCGATCATTGCGACTTTTACTCTTTTCATATATATATGCATCTATTACAAACTATGACTGGAATTTAAACGTTAGTAATTATGCATCGATACATATATATAGGTGTTATATATATATATATATATATATATATATTAATTTATATCTATCTTATGTATTTTTAGTTGATATTTTTTCTAAGTAACAGAAATTACACATATACATATATATATATATATATATATATATATATGGCGTTGACTTTCTAATATTGCATTTCCCTCTCGTCGTATTTCCAGATGAGTTTTTCCCCGATTTGGCGTATCTGGTTTCCTTCCTCAACCAGCTCTTCACCATACTGGTGAAGTTCTTCCACGTTCTCCTGACTCATTGGTGGCATTGGGGCTGGTATGGGTTTAGGGTACGCTGGTACTGGTTCTCCGTAGGGATATGGGTTATTTAGTAATTCCTGAATTGCCCAATCGTTGGCCCACCATTGTTCTAAAGTATTTGGGGCTGGCAATCTAGGTATTTCGTTTGGATCAAAGGCTGGAATTGGAAGTGGGTTTTCCTGGTTTTGTTCTAGGTTCATGGGTATGTTAGGGAATAATGGTAGTAGTTATGTTTCTGGTACTGCTATTTGGTTGAGATCAATTTCTTCTTCTGCATTTCTAAGCATATGAAACTTGGCTAGTTTCCTATCCAATTCTTCTTCCCATATAGGTCTAGCTTCCGGATTTTGGGTATTTCTCTCAGCTCTATTCACTATTGCTTGTTGTTGGGCTTTTCTCGTTGTTTTTCTCCTTTCTATTTTTGCTCTACTAAACCACCCTCTCTTCTTAGGGGGGAAAAGGTTCTTCGGATTTGGCTTTAAAAACAAAGATTCCCTCAGAATCGGCTGCATATCCGGAGGTTGGCTGGGATGTTCCTTCATCCATTGGAGAATGAGGCAGGTGACGATAAGTGTCAGAAGTACCCTGATCACTCATACTGTAAACTAAGGAAATTGTCAAAATAACATAAAATAATAATATACATATTTACACAGAATAACACATAAGTTATTTCCTAACACAACTGGTTAAAATTTAGGTATTAAAAGAACACCTAAATGACTTAAACCAGTGGATCTGATACCACCTTCTGTCGCAACCCCCGACCCCACCTCGGGAGCGGGAGCCGCGAACACGAGCTGATGGTATCGGCGTTTATTAATTTGGCAGCGGAAATGAGACATCAGGATCGTAGTTAGGAAACAATTTCAGAGTTTCAAAACACCGAAGTTTTATATAAAACAAATGGGATGAAACCCATATTTAATTTATAATATCTTTATAGGGATAAACCCTAGTTGCTGAAAAAACATAAACATTTTATTTAGTTAACGTTATAGCCACTTTCTTTAAGCCTTCAGTGCTCCATCGCTGGCTTCTAATAGCTTCACATTAAGTTACCTGAAACGCGTTTTAAAAATATTTTATCAACAAGAAATACTGGCGAGTACATTCCAGTTTATAAAAATAAGCTTTTATAACTTTAAAGTATTAAGAGCGATTACAATGTTTATATCTACCTAATTACTCATTCAATATTTGTCACGTTGGCAGTTACAATGACCGTGGTCATATTACTATTGGCTAACTTTTTGTCCATTAGTAACGCTTAATTAGTAGTGTATACAGGTTACACATACAGGCAGTAATTGTAGAATACAAAGACTTAATCACTGTAATTATAACTAATAAACATTTAGGGTTTTGAAAAGCATTTTAAATATAACTGTATCACTAAAATGTGATAAAAAGGAGAATGACTCACTTTGTAAACTTATGTTTTTCTACGGGCTTCCTAGTGATGTTTCCTGATTTCTTTGAGTTTCTATAAAAAAACATACAATGAATTCGTGTTAGTAAAATAACCCAAATCACATTAGCCATACATCATGAGACAGAACCCAAACGGACTTAGTCAGGCAGAGCCTTGACATGCGTTGTTGGGTCCTAGATCAATCGAGTAGGGAAACGAATTAGTGATCGGGGGTTAAAATACTTACAACGGGGCAGAGCTTCGTGTTTTAGGGGGTATTTTAACTGGTATTTTAGGATTATACAGAGAGAGAGAGAGAGAGAGAGAGAAAGAACTGAGCGAGGTTGAAAGGTTGAATATCTGCTCCATTTATAGGTAATTCGGAGGTCTCTCGCGCCCCGTGAACTGATGAGGGTATGCCTCTCGCGGCCCGCGAGGGTCACCTAGCTATGGCTAGGTTTGACCAGTCATCGAATAGGTCTCACAAGTGTCACGACACGTGGCACAAGGGGGTGTCTGGCAAGCAAGGCTTGTCGTGCCCCGTGACCAGTCCCTTAAAACCTGTCGTGGCCCGCGACAGGTGTTATTTTCTTGATTTTTCCTTTATTTAATTAAATAAATGTCACGCGAGTTTAGTTTCTCGCTTATAAAGCGTTTTAGGGTGTTTTTCAAGGGTTGTTATACAGACTGAACTTGCCTGAAGAGCTCAATATGGTACACAACGTTTTCCACGTGTTGAATCTGAAGAAGTGTTTATCAGATGAGACTCTCGTTGTTCCTTTCATGGAATTAACGATCCATGATCGGCTTCGCTTTGTTGAGGAACTGGTTGAGATCATGGATCGAGAAATCAAAACCCTCAAGCGTAGCAAGATACCCATAGTTCGAGTTCGTTTGAACTCGCGTCGCGGTCCCGAGTTTACTTGGGAACAGGAAGACCAAATGATGCGCAATTATCCCCAGTTGTTTAGGAGCAATATTTCCAGCACTGAAGCTACTACTGACTTTCGGGACGAAATTCCAAACCAACAAGGGGATGATGTGACACCCTACGAAAATGCTTAACTACACTAGCTTATTCAGTGGCTGTGTGCTAAATTTCGGGATGAAATTTCTTTCAACTTGGGGATAATGTGACAACCCGAACTTTCGCTTCACGCTCCATTGCATGATTGTTATTACGTGAAATTAATAAATGAGATCTAATAGTTTAAATTGGTAATATATGTGAATGTATGATATATATATGTGTGTGTGTGTGTGTGTGTGTGAGAATGATATGAGTGATATTACCATTAGCTTCTAGCCACACATATGTTGTATAAATAACGTGGATGGCAGCACACTTCATATACTCATGAATGTTGTGAGTGTATAAGTGTAATTAACAAATGAGATTATACAAGAGCTGCTCACACACTTCAAGTATGGATATTATACCCCTAACCTAGCCGTACACTTAACAATTGTGCAAACTACATAGTGTGGTTGCACACTCTAAAAGTGGCCACACACCTATTAAATCCTGGCCCAAGTTTCAACCCACAACAAATCCTAAAAGAGCCGCACACTTTTTAGGGGCGCACACTTGAATGTGTGTGGTATCTTTATGTGTGTATAAATGCCCATGTGCAGCCAACCCTATATGATTTCCCAATCATTTGTGATGGCCGCCATTGCCATTCTCAGCAAACATTCTCATTTCCACAAATATTCTCATCTTTCTGGAAACCCTAGAAACATTCCATTCCTTTCCTTTTTGAAGATCTAGGCGCACACTAATCATCATCAGCATCCTCTTTTGAAACCTTTCCTTCATCTTTTGAAGATCCCTCTACTCTCTCGCCCTCCCTATTTTGTTTCACCATCTCAAGTTAGTGCACCACTAGTGCTTTAGAATTATGTTTCTTGCTTGACACTAGGTGATTGATTTCTATGTTGATAAAGTGCCAAATCTGATGTTACAAGAACTGATTATGAAGATTTAGGGATAAATATACATATATATGTAAACAATGAATGAATATGATGATATTGTTCTTAACTCACGAGTAAAGATGGATAAACAAGAGTTTGTATATTTGAAAAATGTTAACAAATGCGTAGGAGTAATTTCTTGAATCTAGATCTGTTTGATGGTTACTAGATGTTTCGTTAATAAAGATTTCCTGATGATAAAGTGTAGATATGTGCGTTGAAACATGAAGAAAATGATATGGGTATGATGAATGTGATATGCGTATTTTGATGCTATAGATCTGCTTGGCTTGATTTGTGAGAATGTGACCTGCACAACTCGTGAAATGTACAATGTGACCTGCACAACGTACAAATTGGCACAGCACACCGCACATAGGAAGTTCCACGTGTGCCACACACCAACAAGGGTACAAACCGTGGTGCACAACGTACAAGAATATAGTGTAGGGTCGCATACTTTGGTAACCGCACACCGCGTAGAGACCGCACACTTTATGTGGGCTGTTAACTTGTTGGGCCGCACACTTAGAATATATGTGGTAGACTGTTTATGTTACTGTTCACAGTTGGGTTTGTGTTATAAGTCCCTAAATGGCCCACATGTTGGTGTATGTGATATGTAATGTTATAACTTGTATGCTACTTGCTAGATAAGTGTACAAATACGTGGATTACTTACATACAAATCCAATTAAGATTGGTAACCATAATAGGACGTGGTTGACCAATTATAAAACAAGTAAACTACCAGCCGAGCAAAACAAAGGTGAGTTCACACACTTTACTAAAAGCACGTATTCTCAGCGGTTGGGAACTGAACGGACAACACTTTCCCTGGTTTGGGATTGCCTAGTATTCTTGGTTTGGAATACTGCTAAATGTTATCCATATTTTATGAATTAGGGTACAAAATGAAACTCTATCACGAAGTCCCCACTTACTATACCGATTAATCGTCGTGGCCCGGCGAACGGGATATTAGTTGATAGCGCTATTAGGTTTCACTAACCTCACACTGTGCCTTTTGAGGACGGGCGTGAACTACTATGCCTGGGCAACCATCAATAATGATGGACGTTGATAAATGGGGCAAAACAACGATTATATTCGCAGTGTTCGGTATTACGGAGTTTAGTAGCTTACAGATGGGGTAGCTCCCCATGGCATGATATAAATGAGTGATTTAACAACATAAGTTTTTGGATATAAAACTGGATAAATTGTGAACTCACCAACTTTATATTGACACCCTACTGCACGCTTTATAGGTACTTAGTAACAGCTCGGGAGCTTGCAACGGAGGAGTGCAGTGGTTGCATTGACCCTTGTTGGGTTTCTTAATAATATCCATGGACTTTTAAACTAATGTTTGAATTATTACACTTATGCTTGCGCTGTTAACTTTAAACGTTACTTTTAGACTTTGAACTTTGGTCTTAGGTCACTAATCGTATTGATAGTGATGTGTTTACTTTATTATATTTATTGTTCAATATGATTGGTGGCATGATCCTGGTCAGTCACACGCCTCGCGGTAGTACTCCGCATGTGAAAATTGAGGGTTTGACAAATAGGTTTTAGCTTCTTTAGAGTCTGGAATGGCTCATGCAGTGTTTATGGATTGCTTCATAAACATGATGTGACAACCCTCAAAACTTCATGTAACCGTACAATTTATTAATGATAATTAAAGTGCTTGACGACTGTGTGGAATCGTTTAACTGCTTTCTGATTTCTGTGTTATACTTACATGTGCTTGTTAACATACTAGTAGTATGCAGAAAAGTTACTAAATAGTCTTGTGTGCTTTTCTGAGTGTTGAAAATTAAAAATGTTACAAAATATATATATAAGCACCTTACGGATTAATTAAGCACTTTAACGGAACAACACCGAACCGAACAACCGGACTTTACCCAAAACACAAAAATATTTCCAAACACATTGTGTTACTTTTCTGAGCTAGTTAGGGTCCCCGAACACCCTAACACACCTTATATTACATAACACTTCTTAACATACTAACTAAACACTTTAAACTTAACTAGTTAGTAAGTTGTTCCATCACAACCCAACCCCATACCCTCCCCCCCTTATTGACAGTTACAAGGTGTGGGGGACACCCCCACATTCTTTTGATTATTTTATTTACATATGTTGGACATCAATCGAACGCGCTTTAGAAGGTTAAAGACTGAAAACAGAAAGCTGTTTAGTGATTACAGCCAACTTCAGTTGGCTGTAACCAGGCCGTAACTTAACGAAAAATGTATTTTCTGAAGTCTAGATTTATGTATTATGAAATACGGTTCTAATGGCACTGGAATCATAATTTTTGGACTTCGTTTACTATTTTTAAATTGTCGTTTTGTAACAGCAGCTAGAGCTGCGTTTTTACTGCTGAAAATATGCGTTCTGTTTTCAGTCATAACTTGAATTCTGTGTAGAGTTAGATCATGAAATTTGTACTGTAGATGACCACCGATGTATTTGTAATTCTCTCACTGGAATTTCGTAAATCGAACTCTCGATGAATTTTAAATAAATTATTCCGTGGACTGCAGTCAGAAAAAGATAAATCTGATTTCAGTCCGGAAAATGATTTTTTATAAAATATTGGTAATGAACTGGACCCCGATATTTTTACATAATAATATTTTGATCGTTTAAGACATATTGTAAAAATTTGGGAATTTTTGGAATAAGTTAACTATTTTATTAAAATGCCCGAAAACAGCCCGGTTTTGGATGTTTAATTTGAAATGACATAAGTAGTAATTTGCGTGTCTAAATGTCGAGTATGTTATCTGAGGATGATCTAACATGTTATATGTGTTATGTGCATTATCTTATGTTTGTTTATGAGTGGGGAATGGATGGGAAGTTTATATGGGCATGAACCGTTAAAGTGATGCATGTTATGTGATAGATACGTGTAGGAACTTTGTGCTCTATTTGAAAACCACTAAATGACTAACTGGTAAATTATACTAGGACGTGATTGACCGACCTTGACTGTTAGCTATTTTTGAGAGTCAAACCGAGCAACCGAGGTGAGTTCACACCCTTACTAAGGCATGGGATTCCCGGTGGTTGGGAATGGGATTGAACAACTACTTATACTACCAACACTACTAGACTACTTACTACTGTCCTCGGATTGGGAAGGGCACTTACGTAAAACCTACGTAAACTCATACTTACTACTGTCCTCGGATTGGGAAGGGCACTTACGTAAAACCTACGTAAACTCATACTTACTACTGTCCTCGGATTGGGAAGGGCACTTACGTAAAACCTACGTAAACTCATACTTACTACTGTCCTCGGATTGGGAAGGGCACTTATGGATACGACTAGTCTAGTAACATACAAAATGGGAAGCCCCCACTAAATATCGTAAAGGTTTGGGAATCAAGGATAATGGGTAATACATGGTTATGAAACGAACTTACGATTTCTGATACGAACTCATTAACTGAACAATCAACTGTGAACTCGCTCAACTTTGTTGTTGATTTGTTGTTACACGCCTTGCAGGTCGTTAGGTACTTATGGAGCTTGCGCGAGGAGGAGGTCATTGTGGAATATGGACTGTTATATCCCGTGCCTAATAAATAAACTTATGAACTATGAACTTATGTTTTGGACGTATGTCTTATGCTTCCGCTGTTAACCTAAAGTCGGTTACTTATCTTTAGGTCACCAATTGTATTGTGGTTGGCTTTATTAACTTAAATTACGTTGTTCAATATGATTGGTGGCTCGATCCTGGTCATGTCACGCCTCCAAGCGGTGATACCCCGCGTGTGGATTTTGGGGGTGTGACCGATTGGTATCAGAGCCATTGGTTATAGCGAACTTGGTTTTAAAAAGGGGAAAAGCTTTTTGATAAAACGAGACTACAACCTGTACAGTGCTCAACGATCCACAACGACGCCTCGCTCCACGTGCAAGACTCGACACTATAGGTGATACGATTCTTGTTTATATTACCTACTTGTTAGTTACATAGAACATTGCTTATGGTATGCTTAGATAACATAGTATCTACTGCTTGAAAACTTTGTGTGATCACTCTTTTCTGTCATTCCACGCTTGCGTATTGATACGACACCCTTCTCACTTGTGTTCTTTGTATGGTGAAGATCATGAGTGGACGAATCAACCTCACACAAGCCCAGCTGACGGCTTTGATCAATGAACAAGTTACTGCGGCACTTGCAGCCGCTCAAGCAGGAGGCCAGCATGCCCAGCCGCCTGTGTGCACGTTCAAGACTTTTATGGACTGTCGTCCTAGTACTTTCAGTGGCACTGAAGGGGCCGTTGGACTCCTCCACTGGTTCGAGAAGCTCGAGTCGGTCTTCGAAATGTGCGAATGCCCTGAGGCTCGTAGGGTGAAGTATGCCACTGGTACCCTCGAAGGCACTGCGCTGACTTGGTGGAATGCGCAAGTTCAAATGTTAGGGCTGGCAGCTGCTAATGCCACCCCATGGAACGACTTCAAGGAACTGATCAAGCGAGAATACTGTAATCTTGATGACATTCACAAGCTGGAAGTGGAGTTCTTTAACCTGAAGATGACGGGGTCAGAGATAGAGGCGTATACGAAGCGATCCAACGAACTGGCAGTGTTATGTCCAACTATGGTGGATCCTCCCATCAAGCGTATCGAGCTGTACCTCAAAGGCTTAGTACCGGAGATTCAAAGCCATGTGACTTCTGCTAACCTTGCTACCATCCAGGACGTTACTCGTCTTGCTCATCGTCTCACAGACCAGGCAGTGGAACAGAACAAGCTGCCTAAGCGTATAGGTGCTACTGCTACAACTACTTCTGCTATTCCCAGTGACAACAAACGAAAATGGGATGGAGCCTCCAGCAAGGGTTTGACTACAGTTCAGTCCCAGGCGTAGCAGCGAAAGATTGATGACTACCAGAGTCCTGGTCAGCAATCTTCTGGTAGTCAAGGGCAGGGTGGATATCGAGGAAACCACCCAAAGTACAACAAATGCAACAGACACCACAGTGGTCAGTGCAACAAGGTACGTTGTCAGAGGTGTCTCAAGATGGGTCATGAAGCCAAGGATTGCAGGAGCTCACGACCTACAAATCAGAATCGTCAGCAGCAACAGCAAGCACCGCAGAATCAGCAACAGCAACAGGGCAACAGGGGATGCTTTCAGTATGGCGCTGAAGGTCACTTCAAGAGACACTGCCCGTAGTTAAATCAGAATCAGAACTATAACCAAGGAAACGGGAACAATAATGGGGGCAACAATGGGGGCAACAATGATGGCAACGGTGCCAGGGGTCGAGCATTCGTGCTAGGTCAGGGTGACGCAAGGAATGATCCTAACGTAGTGATGGGTAAGTTCCTTCTCGACGAATTTTATGTTACTGTTTTATTTGATTCGGGTGCCGATACCAGTTATGTGTCTCTAAAAGTTAGTCAAATGCTTAAGCGCACCCCAACACTTTTGACCACCAAACACACAGTAGAGCTAGCAAACGGTAAAAGTCTCGAGGCCACGCACGTAGTCAAGGGTTGTAACCTCGTCTTAGCTGGTCAGACCTTCTCTATCGATCTTATTCCTATCGTTTTGGGTAGTTTTGATGTTGTTATTGGGATGGATTGGTTATCTCATCAGCAAGCGGAAATTCTTTGCAACGAGAAGATTGTCCGCTTCCCTCGTTCTGGTAAAGAACCCCTCGTGATTCATGGCGACAAGAGTGGTGCTGTCGTAGGCATTATCTCTTTCCTTAAGGCCCAGAAGTGTTTGCGAAAGGGCCACACTGCTATTCTAGCCCTCGTTTCTGATACATCCTCGGAGGAAAAGAAGGTAGAAGACATACCTATCGTACGTGATTTTCCTGAGGTATTTCCTGAGGAATTACCTGGTCTTCCGCCTCATCGTCAAGTCGAGTTTCAAATCGAGCTAACTCCTGGAGCAGCACCAATAGCTCATGCACCTTATCGCTTAGCCCCATCAGAACTTGAAGAACTGTCCACGCAACTACAAGAACTCTTGGAAAAGGGTTTCATACGTCCTAGCTCTTCGCCTTGGGGAGCTCCAGTGTTATTCGTGAAAAAGAAAGACGATACCTTCAGAATGTGTATTGACTACCGCGAACTCAACAAGGTGACCGTGAAGAATCGTTATCCTCTTCCACGTATTGACGACTTGTTCGACCAGTTGCAAGGGTCGAGCTATTACTCTAAGATTGATTTGAGATCGGGATACCATCAGCTAAGAGTCCGAGATGAGGACGTCTCCAAAACAGCATTCAGAACTCGTTACGGCCATTACGAGTTTCTGGTTATGCCTTTCGGATTAACGAATGCACCTGCGGTCTTCATGGATCTCATGAACCGAGTATGCAAACCTTACTTGGATAAGTTCGTTATTGTTTTCATCGATGACATCCTGATCTATTCTAAGAGTCAGGAGGAACACGAGCAGCGTCTGAGGCTTATTCTGGAACTTCTTCGAAAAGAGCAGTTGTATGCCAAGTTTTCGAAATGTGACTTCTGGCTTCGCGAAGTCCACTTTCTAGGCCATGTGGTAAACAAGGATGGAATCCATGTGGATCCATCTAAGGTTGACTCGATCAAGAACTGGCCTGCACCCCGTACACCGACAGAAATCTGCCAATTCTTGGGTTTGGCGGGATATTACAGAAGGTTTATCAAAGATTTCTCCAAGATTGCGCAACCTCTCACTTCACTGACTCAGAAGGGTGTCACCTATCGTTGGGGTGATGCACAGGAGTCCGCATTTCAGCACTTAAAAGATAGACTTTGTAGCGCGCCTATCCTCTCATTGCCCGAAGGCACAGATGATTTTGTGGTTTACTGCGACGCTTCCATCCAAGGACTTGGTTGCGTGTTGATGCAACGTGACAAGGTCATTGCCTACGCATCACGCCAACTTAAAGTTCACGAAAGGAACTACACTACGCATGACTTGGAATTGGGAGCAGTTGTCTTCGCACTTAAGATATGGAGACATTACCTGTACGGTACCAAGTGCACCATTTATACCGATCACAGGAGTCTCGAGCATATCTTCAAGCAAAAGGAGTTAAACATACGACAACGCCGATGGGTCGAACTCTTGAATGATTACGAATGTGCGATCAAGTACCATCCGGGTAAGGCCAATGTTGTGGCCGACGCCCTCAGCCGAAAGGATACTATACCTAGGCGGGTACGTGCGTTACAGCTTACCATCCAATCTAACCTTCCCGCTCAGATTCGCGATTCTCAGGTTGAAGCATTGAAAGTAGCGAACATCAGGGCTGAGTCCTTACGAGGATCGAGGGAGCGGCTAGAACAAAAGGAAAACGGCGCCTACTATGTAAACGGACGCATCTGGGTTCCACTGTATGGAGACCTACGCGAGCTTGTGATGGATGAAGCACATAAGTCTCGTTATTCAGTACATCCTGGTTCGGATAAGATGTACCACGACCTAAAGACTACATACTGGTGGCCTGGTATGAAAGCCCACATAGCAACCTATGTTAGCAAATGCTTGACTTATGCGAGAGTCAAGACCGAATATCAGAAACCATCAGGCCTACTTCAACAACCAGAGATCCCGACATGGAAATGGGAGCAAATTTCCATGGATTTCGTTACTGGCCTTCCTAGATCTCAATGCGGAAATGACACTATTTGGGTGATAGTGGATCGATTGACTAAGTCTGCACACTTCTTAGCTATCAAGGAAACGGATAAGTTTTCTACTCTAGCAGATGTCTATCTAAAGGAAATAGTATCAAGGCACGGAGTGCCAACCTCCATCATTTCTGATCGTGACGCGCGTTTTACATCTGAACTGTGGCAAGCTATGCACAAGTCCTTTGGCTCTCGTTTAGACATGAGCACGGCATATCATCCCCAGACGGATGGGCAATCTGAACGCACCATCCAAACCCTTGAAGACATTCTTAGGGCATGTGTAATCGATTTTGGTAATGGCTGGGAAAAGCACCTCCCGCTAGTGGAGTTTTCGTATAACAACAGCTACCACACCAACATCCAAGCCGCTCCGTTCGAGGCATTGTACGGACGGAAGTTTCGATCACCTCTTTGTTAGGCAGAGGTTGGCGACAGTCAAATCACAGGCCCATAACTTGTAGTAGATACAACCGAGAGAATTTCTCAGATACGACAACGAATGGCGGCAGCTCGTGCCCGTCAGAAAAGCTATGCTGATAAGCGAAGAAAGCCACTCGAGTTCCAGGTTGGGGATCGGGTGCTACTCAAAGTCTCACCTTGGAAAGGTGTAGTTCGTTTTGGCAAACGAGGCAAGCTCAATCCGCGCTATGGACCATTCGAAATTATTGAGAAAATTGGCAAAGTCGCTTACAGGCTTAATCTACCGGCAGAGCTCAGTGGAGTTCACAACGTATTCCACGTGTCAAATCTGAAGAAGTGTCTGTCAGACGAGACCCTCATAGTTCCCATAAAGGAGCTCACTATCGACGACCAGCTGCGATTCGTCGAGAAAGCAGTAGAGATCACCGATCGAGATGTTAAGATTCTCAAGCGCACCAGAATACCTCTCGTCCGAGTTCGTTGGGATTCCCGTCGTGGCCCAGAGTATACCTGGGAACAAGAAGACCAAATGAAACTCAAGTATCCCCAGCTGTTTAAGAAAAGTGCAACCACTACTGAGGCTGAAGCTACTGCAGAATTTCGGGACGAAATTCCAAATCAACGGGGGGATGATGTGACACCCCAGGAAAACCAGTAAACCAACGCAACTTAACTAGCTTCCTCAGTAACCACGTGCTAAATTTCGGGACGAAATTTTCTTAACAGGGGGAGAATGTGACAACCCTCAAAACTTCATGTAACCGTACAATTTATTAATGATAATTAAACTGCTTGACGACTGTGTGGAATCATTTAACTGCTTTCTGATTTCTGTGTTATACTTACATGTGCTTGTTAACATACTAGTAGTATGCAGAAAAGTTACTAAATAGTCTTGTGTGCTTTTCTGAGTGTTGAAAATTAAAAATGTTACAAAATATATATATAGGACACCTTACGGATTAATTAAGCACTTTAACGGAACAACACCGAACCGAACAACCGGACTTTACCCGAAACACAAAAATATTACCAAACACATTGTGTTACTTTTCTGAGCTAGTTAGGGTCCCCGAACACCCTAACACACCTTATATTACATAACACTTCTTAACATACTAACTAAACACTTTAAACTTAACTAGTTAGTAACTTGTTCTATCACAACCCAACCCCATACCCCCCCCCCCCCCCCTTATTGACGGTTACAAGGTGTGGGGGACACCCCCACATTCTTTTGATTATTTTATTTACATATGTTGGACATCAAGAAACACTTTACATGTTGGTTAATATTAAAATTGGATTATAAATAAACCTAGAGGTTTAACCATTTCATTTTAACACACACAACCAACAAGCTCTCTCTCTTCCTCTCCTTCCCCACCTTCGGCCGCCACCCAACACCACCATATCACCACCATCAAGCTCCAATCCAAGCATTCTACATACATACAAAGGTGTAAGAAGTCCAACAACTAAGCTTGGTGCGCTCGGAAGCTCAAGGACCACTCTTGTTTTCTTTTATCCACCACTTTTACGCCTTGTTTCTCCCCTAGCCTTGTGCTAGTAGTAAGTGCTCTAAAACTTCATCTTGTTCTTATTTTTAGTGGTTAATAGATGATTGAATGGTGAAATATTAAGAAACACTAAAGAACATGAACTAAGTCTTGAACATAAAGGGTAAAGAGTGGATAAAGAGAAGATATATGGTTAAATCATGTTGATCTTGTGTTGTTATGATTCTTGTTGATTTCCTGATGATTTGCTGGTTAATATTGATGTTTGACATTGTTGTGATCACTAAACATGTTAACGGAATCAATCGAACGCGCTTTAGAAGGTTAAAGACTGAAAACAGAAAGCTGTTTAGTAATTACAGCCAACTTCAGTTGGCTGTAACCGGACCGTAACTTAACGAAAAATGTATTTTCTGAAGTCTAGATTTATTTGTTATGAAATACGGTTCTACTGGAACTGGAATCATAATTTTTGGACTTCGTTTACTATTTTTAAAGTGTCGTTTTGTAACAGCAGCTAGAGCTGCATTTTTACTGCTGAAAATATGCGTTCTATTTTCAGTCATAACTTGAATTCTGTGTAGATTTAGATCATGAAATTTGTACTGTAGATGACCACCGATGTATTTGTAATTCTCTCACTGGAATTTCGTAAATCGGACTCTCGATGAATTTTAAATAAATTATTCCGTGGACTGCAGTCAGAAAAAGATAAATCTGATTTCAGACCGGATAATGATTTTTTATAAAATATTGGTAATGAACTGGACCCCGATATTTTTACACGATAATATTTGGATCGTTTAAGACATACTGCAAAAATTTGGGAAATTTTGGAATAAGTTAACTATTTTATTAAAATGCCTGAAAACAGCCCAGTTTTGGATGTTTAATTTGAAATGACATAAGTAGTAATTTGCGTGTCTAAATGTCGAGTATGTTATCTGAGGATGATCTAACATGTTATATGTGTTATGTGCATTATCGTATGTTTGTTTATGAGTGGGAAATGGATGGGAAGTTTATATGGGCATGAACCGTTAAAGTGATGCATGTTATGTGATAGATACGTGTAGGAACTTTGTGCTCTATTTGAAAACCACTAAATGACTAACTGGTAAATTATACTAGGACGTGATTGACCAACCTTGACTGTTAGCTATTTTTGAGAGTCAAACCGAGCAACCGAGGTGAGTTCACACCCTTACTAAGGCATGGGATTCCCGGTGGTTGGGAATGGTATTGAACAACTACTTATACTACCAACACTACTAGACTACTTACTACTGTCCTTGGATTGGGAAGGGCACTTACGTAAAACCTACGTAAACTCATACTTACTACTGTCCTCGGATTGGGAAGGGCACTTACGTAAAACCTACGTAAACTCATACTTACTAGTGTCCTCGGATTGGGAAGGGCACTTACGTAAAACCTACGTAAACTCATACTTACCACTGTCCTCGGATTGGGAAGGGCACTTATGGATACGACTAGTCTAGTAACATACAAAATGGGAAGCCCCCACTAAATATCGTAAAGGTTTGGGAATCAAGGATAATGGGTAATACATGGTTATGAAACGAACTTACGATTTCTGATACGAACTCATTAACTGAACAATCAACTGTGAACTCGCTCAACTTTGTTGTTGATTTGTTGTTACATGCCTTGCAGGTCGTTAGGTACTTATGGAGCTTGCGTGAGGAGGAGGTCGTTGTGGAATATGGACTGTTATGTCCCGTGCCTAATAAATAAACTTATGAACTATGAACTTATGTTTTGGACGTATGTCTTATGCTTCCGCTGTTAACCTAAAGTCGGTTACTTATCTTTAGGTCACCAATTGTATTGTGGTTGGCTTTATTAACTTAAATTACGTTGTTCAATATGATTGGTGGCTCGATCCTGGTCATGTCACGCCTCCAAGCGGTGATAACCCGCGTGTGGATTTTGGGGGTGTGACACATGAGACAAGTGTGATTGCACCTTGTCCACTTTTCTAAAGCTATCTACTGAGCAGGTGTGCTTTCAGGAGTAAGTGCGGCAGGTTCAGGGTCTCTTAATGCGTAGTCAAAATCCAGCAAATTAAGAGTAAGCATGAAAAAGTCCTTCCAGCCAGCAAAGTTATCACCAGTCAATGGTGGAATCCTGCAATTTGGAGCTGGGAGTGAAAACTTAGATGAGAATGTTAAGATACTAAACTAGAAGTCATAATGTGATCTAAGGAAATTTAAACTAATTCCCACATAGGTAAGGACCATTTTAATTATGAAGTTGTGATATGTATATTATTAACATCTAACTAATAGACTAAGTTAATTAAAATATCTACTTAAATAAAAACAAATCACCTTTGGGCAGAGGTGAAATCATAAAGTATGTGTGCAAAACAATTATAACGCATCACCTTTGGGCAGAAGTTTAACAACTATTTTAATTAGGCACAGGTCAGTTCCGAATAAACATGAATGTAACACATCACCTTTGGGCAGAAGTAAAATACTCATACATATTAGACACAACTAACAAAAACTTTTAATTAGACTTGAATGATAAAACAGATGTAACACATCACCTTTGGAACCCAAGACCTCTTTCTCCTAAGGTGGTTAAAGGTTTTGACTTTTGCCAATGGACTACCACCAACTATTTTAGACATGTGTAATATAAGTGTTTAATAAATATTGGTGTGTGTAGGATAAAGTGTATAATAAATTTTAATATATGTAGCATAAATTTAAAATGTGTATGATAAAATGTTTTACCTAATTTATGAGAGAAAAAATAATTAATGATGTGAGTTATAAACTATTTATTATATACAATTAAGCCCTTTTTTTCTTTTCATATTAATAAAAGTCAATCTTTACATAATAAAAAGTCATTATTTTCATATGATTTATATAAAACGTTTCAAGTATATAAAAGTTCTTTTACTTTAAAAAGTTGATTAAATTAATTTAATTTAACAAGAAAGCCAACTAGCTAGACTAATTTGTTGTATGTCCTCTTTGGCATATTTCATTTCATATTCTACTAGGTAGTTTTCATCCGTGCGTTGCGACGGAGAACTAATCTTTTTTTAAAAAAGAAAAAATACTCATAATAATTAAAAGTATGGTTATTGATAACGATTTATGTTTCGGTTACAAATTTACAATGCAATAAGATAAATTAATATTATTTGAAACTATATATAAAGAGATGAAACATGTAAAAAAATCATGACGTCACAACGAAAATTCGTTTAAAATTTAAAGCGGTAACTTTTTTAAAGTTCGGGGTTATAGTGTAATGCGGTTTTAAAAGAGTAAAAATAACTTTATTAAAGTTCATGGGACGTGTGATAAATTTATTAAAACTCATGGAGAATGTAAATTGGTTTAAATACTTAACAAAATTTAAAGGTGTCAAAGTATAAGAATCAAAACCTTTGTGGTTAAAACAAAGAAAAAAGAAATAATAAAGTGTCTTGCAGAATAGTTACGAATGCCTCAAAAAAAATTGAGTAAATTACATAAAGAGTTAATTGCGCGGATGGTCCCTGTGGTTTTCCATTTTTTTACGTTTAGTCCCTACCTTTTCAAAATAGCATGTTTGATCCCTATGATTTGCTTACTTGTTACTCGGGTAGTCACTAAAGTGGATGAAGGTTAGTTTTTTCAGTTAAGTCTATGCGAAATTACTAAACTACCCTTAATGATAAAAAATAATACTAAAATTAAGGAAATAGATGTGTGGGCCCCATCTTTTATATTTAAAACCTAAAACATCCCTAAACCTTCTTCTCGATTACCAACGCCATAAACCATCTACCACCAACCCCACCCACTACCACCACTTACCACCACCTGCTACCATCACCTCCAACCCAATCCACCCATATCTCTCTCCCAACAGTTAATATTCAAATCCCTAAATATGGATGTGGATTTGCAGGTGCTTGTGTGGAAGGTGGAGACGGTGGCTGTGGTTATAGAGAAGAAGGTTCATGGATGTTTCAGGTTTTAAATATAAAAGATGTGGCCCACAAATCTATTTCTTTAATTTTAGTATTATTTTTTTATTATTAAGGGTAGTCTAGTAATTTCGCATAGACTTAACTGAAAAAACTAACATTCATCCACTTTAGGGACTACCCGAGTAACAAGTAAGCAAACCATAGGGAGCAAACATACCATTTTGAAAAGGTGGGGACTAAACATGAAAAAATGGGAAACCACAGGAACCATCCGTGCAATTAACTCTTACATAAATGTCATAATAAAAAAAAGTTAAATATATGAATGTAGATGAAATTATTGTAACTAAAAGTAAAATACTAAAATGGAAACCAAAGCATGTAGAGTAGCACTATGATGTGTTTTAATATGTATTATAATATAATTATTTTTCTTCGAACTTTTTTTTTTTCATTTCCCTTTTGTTATTTTGTTTTCTTTTCCACATATTTTTAGATTTCTTTTCTTTTTTTCTTCTCTTATGTTTATGTTTTAACTCCTCTTATATTAACATTAAACGCGAATTACGACACCGTCGCAGAACACGGGTTAAATGCTAGTTATTTACAAATAGAGTTAATTGCGAAAATTGTCCCTGAGGTTTGGGCACGTTTGCCATTTTCGTCCAAAATGACATTTTTTTACCAAATTGCCCCCAACGTTTGTAACTTTTTTGCCATTTTCATCCAAACCACAAACTTAGTTTATTTTTTCTGCTAAGTTGAGGATATTTGGATGAAACTGGCAAATATAAAACCACGGGGACGATTTTGGCAATTTACTCAAACCCTTTTTAATTTCTTTTATTTAATTATTTTTGTTACATGTAAAATAAAAAAGAATATAAATGGAGTTTTTAGAAAAAAAATTAATAGTTTTGTCACATAATTTTTATAAATTTTCATCTAAATCACTAACTTAGTTTATTTTTTCTGTTAAGGTGAAGGGTGTTTTAAATTTTATAATTTAAGACATGTTAGGATCGGAGGCTCTCATGATTGTGTTTGTTTGTATGATTTGAACAAATCAGATAGAAATGAAACGAGTTTAAGTGCAGCGGAATTGAAATGAATAACAAACTTTGTAAACACAATCAAAAGAGATAATAGTTTGATAAACATTTGCTTCTCATAGATTCAAAAGATTACAAATCAAAGCAAAAGATTACAGTACAAGCTTACAAACTAAGCTCCCCCTCAGCCTGATGCCTCAAGGTTGGTTGCCCAAGATGAAAGGATTGAATTGAGGAGAAGAACTCACCCAAAACGAATCAAATATAACAGTACAGAGTACTGTCATATTTATAGGCAAACCAAACCACTGATGTACCTCAGCTGACGTCACCATGATAGTGACATCTAACAGCCTAACAACCTATAAACACTGGTCTATACAAAACTACTGATGTCTAACAACTGATTTATAATAAAATACAAAACAAGTCTAACACTGTTCACGTTCCACTGTTGTAGCCTAAGCACTGATTGTTTGAACATCAGTGCTTTCTTCAAAAGGTGATCAGTCTTTGAATGAGCAGTGCTTGGGTCTTCAGCAGTACTTTAAGAAACAGCAGTAGATAGAGCTCAGTGTTTGCCTTTTAGCAGTCTTTAGTTGTTTCATCAGTGTTTGGTTCATCAGTTGTTCTTCAGAGCAGTACTCAGAGTGTATCAGCAGATAGGTAACCACTGTCAAGGGGAGAGCTTAGAGTAAACGTCTGCTTATTGTGAATCCACTGTTGTGAATAGGTTTTGGCTTTACATTATCTGTTCCTATGGTAGGGTTCAATCCCAACAATCTCCCCCTGGAACAGATAATGCCAAAACCTGTCATTATTCTGGATCTTTATTACTCATCAAAAGTTCCCTTGCTTTTCTTTTGAAATCTTCTTCAAATTCTTTGGAACTTGTGTCATCTTCATCCCGGCACAGTGTAAGTTCAAGGAGATCCTGCAAATCTTCAACACTAAGGCCTAGTGCTTCTTTCCTTGATATGTACTTCACTTCGCCATTGGATCTGACCAGGGTCAATACGTGGGTCTTTTGATCAGACGTCCACTTTAGTACTTTTAAACCCAATGGGTTTCTTGGGAGAGATTTATTTGAAGATGAGCTTTGAGATATTGGCCTTGAGAAAACTTGTAGACTTTCAGACATTCTTTTGAAGGCCATTTCAATAACATTGTTAGCTGCAGCTATGTCTTCTGCAGTTTCTTTTTCTATCTGCTCCTGTCTCTTTTGTTGATCTGGCTCAATGTCTGAAACTTCTGAAGTAAATGGTGATGCAGGTTTAGTTAACACTCTCTTAAAAAGGTTTTGAAGTTTTTCCGAGTTCTCTTCTTTTAGACCCATTTTCATGATGGTATCTTTGAAGTACTCAACTTCCTTTTCCTTTACCTCTTCACTGGTCAGTTGTTCTCCCTTTTCTTGGTTTATCATAAGAGTAGATCGGAACAGTGTTTTGAGGTTTTCAATTTGCTGTTCAAGCTTCCTCATTTGTTCACGCTTCTCTGAAGTGCCTGATACAGTTATCTTCCTTTTCTTCAGCCTTTCATAGGCTTCATCAGTTTGCTGCTTTGACCATTTTGATATGGCATTTGCAGTGTCCACCTTTGCATCCACCAGCTCATGTTTCCTTTTCTTATACTCAGCTGTTTGGTCATTGATGAACTTTTTGTATTTACTCCAATTTGGAGCATTCTTCTTCTTTTTAGGATCGCTCTTGATTCTATCAATCCTATCAGCTTCATGCCTTAAAAGCACTATTGGCTATTCTTCAAATTTGTTTTCTTCAGCAGGATAGAATTTTTCTTTCATTATGTATGCAAGAAGTTTTCTTCTCATCTCTTTTCGTTGTTCTGCCTTTTCTTTGCTCAGCTCATGTGCAAAATCTTTTATTAGATCGACTTTTGTGAGCAGAAATTCCAATCTTTTAGCAATGGCTTCATCACCTTGACCTTTACATTCAACTTTGGCTCTTATCTTAGACTGTCTTACTTTAAGTTCAAGATATTCATCCATGTCTTCTGGAACCATGAAGCCAACGAGTGAAGAAAATCTTCTGTTTGAAGGATCATCATCAGTGTAGAATTGCCTCATCTCATTTTTTATAGCATCCAGTTCTAACGGATATTTTGCAGCAGTGGGATCATATTTGTCCTCATCTGGCTGAGTAAGTTTTCTTTTTCTGGTGTAAAGCTTTGCTGGTTGAGATGTGAGACTGGTGGAAACAGTGGTAGATGACTGACTAACAGCTGTTGAAACAACTGGTGGTTCAACTGCTGTTGTCATTACAACTGCTGATATGTCAGCAGATGTCTTCTGCTTTTGAGCAGGGGATGGAGGTGGTGATGAGGTAGTTTTTGATGATGTTTTGGGTGGAACAGTGGTGGTAATTTGGGTGGCAGTGGTTTGTGATTGACTGACAGTGGTTGAAACAACTGGTGTCTCAATCACTGTTGTCATTACAGCAGATGTTGTAACATCTGCTGTCTTCTGCTTTATGGCAGGAGGCAGTGGTGGTGATATGATTGTAGATGATGATGATGGTGGTGGAGCAGTGGTTGTGATGATGGTGTGTGTTGGAGTTGTGTGTGTTGATGAAATGGTAGCTGTTTGGCTACTGACAGCAGTTTTTGTAACCACTGCTGTATCAGCTGTTTGAAAGGAAGTTTTGGATTTTGTGGTTTGAGGTGGTTTAGATGGCTGTTTTTCTTGTTCTGGATCAATGTACAGCCCATCCTCTATTCCTTTCTTTCTCAACTTGATTTTCTCCCCCTTTTTGGCATTATCTGCAAGAGGTTTATCCATGAAGAGAATAGTAGAGGGAACTTTTCCACCATGAGCAGTCTTTTGTATGCTGGCCTTTATAGCCTTGATATCTGCTTGAGTGTCTTTAAACCTTGATTCCACCATGTTGGTCAGCATTTGTGCATGATTAGCATGCTTTTGATCAGCCATATGTTGCTGTTTTTCAAGCATGGGTTGAAAAATATTCCAAAGCTCATTTGCAGCAAATGCATGTTGTGCAGGTGCTTGAGCAGGAGCAGCAGTGGCTTGTGCTTTTTGAGCTTTTAAAATCTCTTGCACCATATTCTTTATTTCAGCAACTGAATCTTCAAGTTTTTCAACTCTTTCCGTCAATTCCTGATATTTTGAATCATCACCTACATTAGTAGGATCATCTGAATCCCCACCAGCAGTGGTTATATCAATGTGTGACTTAGGAACAGAGTCCCAAAAATCACCCATTGATGCCCCTTGTTCTCGGTACTGGGGACTTCTTTCTTCAGCACTCAATAAACCTTTGATGTTACTAGTGGTCAAAATAGGCTCACTAGTGGTTATCGATGGTGCTATAGAAGAAATTGCCTTCAAGGGAGTCTTATTAATGAAACAACTGTCCAACTGAAGATCTGTTGATCCATCAGTTGTAGTTGCTGCTCCACTTGAACTACTGACAAGAGTTGCTTGTAACTCCTGCAGTGTAACCTCCTCAACTGTTGCTGGGATAGCAGAGGTATAAGCATCAGACCCAGTCACTTGTGGGGGTATACTCTCAGTGATAGGTGATAGAGAGGAACTGGTTTGTGTCTGTGCAATAACAACTGCATGCAACAGGGGTATTATTGATTGTGGCATTATGATTGGTGAGGGTATGGGTGTTGAAAGAGACATGTCCTTGGGATCAGGACTGTGGAAGATAGAGCCAAGTGGATCCAGAGCTTCATAATTTGGTGTCCCTGTGATTACAACCTGATCCTTTTGTGAGGATGCAGGAGGAGTTTTAGGCATGGGTTGAGATCTTTCTTCCAACTGCTGTGAGGAAGTAGCAGCAGTGGTTTGTGGTGACTTTTGTGTTGTCACAGGCAGTTGCTCTGGGATCTCATCTTCCAGAGTTGCCTTTTTCTTGGGTTTAGTGGGCTTTTTGGAAGATTTTCTTTTGGTCTTTTTAGTGATGTCAGGTGTGGTTTTCAAAGCAGTGGTAGTGCTGCTCTGATCACCTGGAGCAGTGGGCTCAGCAGAAGTTGCCTGAGGATCAGTGGTAGTTTCTAAAGTCTGCTCAGGCACCTTTGCTTTTAATTTTATTGGTGCCATCATTCTTGAAAATGTTTCAATTGTTAAACCTTTTATTTGAAACTGGACACCTTGTTTGGGAAAATTTTCATCCTCTTTTTCAAATTTTTGTCTAAAGTAATAGCTTAGAAATCTTGGAAAAAGAAGAAATGATTTGTTGTCAACATTCTTTACCATGTCATTGAAGATCTCCTGGGAATAATTGTAATCTTTATTATTTAAAATAGCATAGCCCAGGCATTGAATCTTCAATGGTATTTCGTTAAACGATGTTGTTTTATTTGAAACACACATCAAAAGTGTGTGAAATAAAAATCTGGGTGCAGACGGAAAATAACCTTTTTGTAAGGTATCTACCTTTGATTGTTCTGCATATCCCCTTTTCAGAAAATCAGCTTTTAACTCGTTTTTATCAAAAGAAGTTTTACCTTTCTGATCATCGAGTTTGAAGACTTCCGAGATTGATTGCGGAGTGATTTGAATCGCTTTATCCTGTATCGAGGAGTTAATGGCTACTACTTTTCCGTCTTGTTTTTCAAGCGTAGTATTTTTCCAGAACTCTCTCTGGGTTTGCAAATAAATGGGAGCATCTGCTGTCAACAAAGTTTTGTACTTTGATGCAGATAATGTATCAATGATGGAGTCGAAGGTGTGATTATCGGTAGGTTTTGCGAGCAAACCCAGATAATTATGAGGAGATTTGTATGGTATCTCGATGGGTTCTTCAGCCGTTTGAGCGACCTCTTTTGAAGATGATGGTGATTTTGGTTTAGATTTTGATTTTGATTTTGACTTCGTCATTTTGATGAAGAAGAATCGGAGAGTGTTTTTGGAAGAAAAGTTGGAAACTGCTTTGAGAAGAGAATTTTGGAATTCAATTCGACAGTGTAAAACCCTGTTTAGGGGTTTAGGGCAGGGTTTTATTTAGGGAAAAAGTGATCGCTGATGTGGCAGCGGTTATTATGATCTGAAGGCTAAAAACTAACCACGTGTCAAACACTGATGAAATGGATGAAGGATGGAGAACAGTTGTTTTAAGAGCCACTGATGAATCAAGCATCAGTGGTTACAACGGTAATAATGTGAAAACAGTGGAAGATTTTTACTATCAGTAGATAGTATATCAGTGGATAAGACACTGATTTTGAGCATCAGTGTTTGCCAAGCAAGATGAAGAGTCAGTGGTAGACTTTCAGCAGTGGATAGTATTTAGTGATCAGATGTTTGAACAAAACAATGATTAGGGTAAGTGGAACAGATTTGAAGAACAAGCATTTCAGCAACTGTTTTAAGAATTTTCATTCAAGGTTTTTGCCACGTGTCAATTTTGAAAGACAGTGGTTTAGTACCCCAGATGATGAGAACTTTTTGCTAAGGCAACTCATTTTCGTTTAATATCCAATTAAAAACATGAGTGCCCCAGTAATTTAAGCACAGTTAGCAATCAACCTTTGATAAAAGTTTAGGAACAAACCTGAGTATGACATGATCTTGACATATGTACCATTTCCTTTTGACCCATTTATGAGGACAATAATACCAACAAAAATAAGGTACTATATCCTGACAGGAACTGAAACTATTGCCAACAAAAACAAGCAAAAGTTTCAGATATATTATTCCAAAAAAATGAACAATATATCCTGGTTATTCGAGAAAATCCTTTATAAAAAATGGTTAAAGGATTTTCTGAGAATAGCATCAAGAAGGATCTGATATATTTTCAAAAGAAAACGTAATCATAACATTCTCAAGTTTATAAAAATGGTCAGTGGTAGGAAATTTTAAATACATTTTGACCACTGTTAGGAACCATTTTCTTGTCAGTTGGTTGCAAACATGGTCCTCTTAAGAGTTCATTCACCGGAATCAAAACCTTTTCCTGAACAGACGAATGCACACAGTTGCTTAATGACCATTATTACCCTAAATTTTGACTCATAAGTGTTTTAAGTTTATACTCTTTTCTTCTGAATTCAAAAGTTTTGAGATAAACACACTTCAGAGTTTTTGTGAATTTTCTTCTTCCCTTTTTACCCTTCCCAATCATAAGTATTGAAATACTTACTGAGGGGTATTTATTGAAGGAATACTTGTTCCAAAATCATTTTGCAGTAATGTTTTGAGAGATTTGGTCATTTCTGCACATGCTTATGCCAACCTCCTCATTACCTATGATTTGAACATTTTTGACTCCTGATTTTCTTAATGTATTTTAACATAGTTGATTTTGTTCTTTTGAGGAATTCAACCTGTTTTCAAACACATAAGATCTGAATGACTAAAGTTTTAATTTCCCTCTTTTTATGTTAGCAGAACACCAATGTTTTTATGAATATGGGTTTTGTTAATCTGAGGTTCATACTCTAGCATTTAAAAGGGTGACATCACAACTTTCATAACAACAGTTGAAATCAATTTTGAAAATAAGAAATAATCCCACAGTTTAACAGATATGTTTTCAGATCTAGAAACCATGAGTGTCTTGTGCATAAAATCACTTGTTGTGAGATTTGTGTGTCATATGACATCTTGGTTGATTTACAGAGTTTTTGATTAACCATTTTGAGCATGATTTACTCGATACTCTGTTTTTCAACTAAATACAACCAACCTTAGTATCAATGAATTTTGAGCCGAATTGTTATGTCAAATTGATTGTTAGATCGAATTTGACTGTCCTAGCTCTGATACCAATTGTTAGGATCGGAGGCTCTCATGATTGTGTTTGTTTGTATGATTTGAACAAATCAGATAGAAATGAAACGAGTTTAAGTGCAGTGGAATTGAAATGAATAACAAACTTTGTAAACACAATCAAAAGAGATAATAGTTTGATAAACATTTGCTTCTCATAGATTCAAAAGATTACAAATCAAAGCAAAAGATTACAGTACAAGCTTACAAACTAAGCTCCCCCTCGGCCTGATGCCTCAAGGTTGGTTGCCCAAGATGAAAGGATTGAATTGAGGAGAAGAACTCACTCAAAACGAATCAAATATAACAGTACAGAGTACTGTCATATTTATAGGCAAACCAAACCACTGATGTACCTCAGCTGACGTCACCATGATAGTGACATCTAACAGCCTAACAACCTATAAACACTGGTCTATACAAAACTACTGATGTCTAACAACTGATTTATAATAAAATACAAAACAAGTCTAACACTGTTCACGTTCCACTGTTGTAGCCTAAGCACTGATTGTTTGAACATCAGTGCTTTCTTCAAAAGGTGATCAGTCTTTGAATGAGCAGTACTTTAAGAAACAGCAGTAGATAGAGCTCAGTGTTTGCCTTTTAGCAGTCTTTAGTTGTTTCATCAGTGTTTGGTTCATCAGTTGTTCTTCAGAGCAGTACTCAGAGTGTATCAGCAGATAGGTAACCACTGTCAAGGGGAGAGCTTAGAGTAAACGTCTGCTTATTGTGAATTCACTGTTGTGAACAGGTTTTGGCTTTACATTATCTGTTCCTCTGGTAGGGTTCAATCCCAACAAGACAGAAATTAATTTACAGCTTCTTTATATAAATCAGTTTTATAAAAAGAAAACGTCATTGGTGTGCAATACATAACAATCGTATTACAACTTTTAGTATTTATCATTTGTAGAGATAGAAAAAAATTGTAAAACGTTACATATTTTTTAAATGTGTTGAGCACCTAGGAAATATGTTGGTAAAAATAAAATATTTATTTAATTAAGATTATGAGAGTAACTAACTAATACTTATTCTAAAGGGCTTGAGTAAAGAAACTTTTGGTTCATATTATAATTACAAGAGTTAATTGCCATTTTAGTCCCTGAGGTTTGGTCACGTTTGCCATTTTCGTCCAAAATCACACTTTTCGACCATTTAGCCCCCAACGTTTGGTCATTTTTGCCATTTTCGTCCAAATTGCCTAACCCAGTTACTTTATTGCATCAGAGGGGGTATTTTTGAAATTTCTCAATTAAAAGGGGTAACTTGTAATTATGTTTTTTTAAATATATATATATATATATACACACACAGATCCCCACCACCTCATCTACTCTCTCTCATCTCTTTCTGCTTCTCTCTCTCATCTCTTTCTGCTTCTCTCTCATCTACTATCACTGCCACCACCTCCGGCCCGGAGATCTGATTAAACGACAAAACAACAACCGCTAGTGCAAGCCCTAACGATTTTCCTAATGCTAATTCACTCGCCTCTAACAAATTTCTTAACAAAATTAGGGTTTTCAGATTCACACAACTAGATAATGATCTCAAATCCTTAACAGAACCAGAGATCCGGTTGCCGCTAAGATCTAAAGAGCTAAGAAGTCTACTACACTGAGAAATCACAACAACATTACCAGTGATATTAGCGTTTCCAGAGATCCGGTTGCCGCTAAGATCTGGTTGCCGCTAAGATCCGATTGCCGTTGAGTTTGTGCAGGTGACACCGGTGAAATTGCAGGCGTTGTTTCCGGCTAACCAGTTTAGTAACAGGCTAGGGTTTTGCAGAGTTGATTTGAAGAGAAGAAGCTGTTGAGAATCGGTTGCATCGGCGTGAATGAAGAGTAGAGATTGAAGCAGAGTGAGAGTAAGAAAGATGTTGGTGATGATGGTGTTGAGATGTTGGTGGTGGTGTTTTCTTCGCTGGTGGTGGTGGTGGTGTCGATGATTTGGGGGGTGGAGTTGATCATCATGTTAGGGGTGGTTGTTGTTGTTGGTGGTGGTGGTAGAAGTTGATGGGTTGTTGTTGTTGAGGTTTTGCATGTGAAAACATTTGGGATTTTGGGGATTCAAGTTTTTTAGTGAGAGGGTAACTTTGATTGAGGGGTTTTCATGGTGGTTACGGTGGTGGGTTTGAGGGGTTTTCATGGTGGTGACGGTGGGGGTGGTGGCAGGTGGAAGGTAGGTGGTCCGATGGAGCATGTTCAATGTTGTGGTCGGGTGGGGGCGGTGCACACGGTGGTGGTGAGGTGGTTGTTGGTGATGGAGAAGACAGAGAGAATGTAGATAGAGAGAGAGAGAGAGTTACAGATGATGAAGATGATGATGATGTTATGTTCTTGCAGATGATGAAGATGATGATGATGTTTGAAGATGTATGCATTAGCCACTTTACAATTTACCCCCTTATCATTTTCAAATTTCAAAAATACCCTAAAGTGGGTAAAAAGTAACCTGGTTGGGCATTTGGGTAACTAGGTTAGGCATTTGGATGAAAATGGCAAAAAGTGACAAACGTGGGGGGCTAAATAATACCAAACTGTCATTTTGGACGAAAATGGCAAATGTGCCCAAACCTCAGGGACGATTTTGGCAATTAACTCTAATTACAATTTGGTGGGTAATTTTATGGTTTGGTAACGATACGTTGTTTGATAGAGGGGGGGGAGGCACTGGCTTCTGTTTTTCCTTAGGAGCGAATTTAAAATAGTAGAAGATGAATTACAAACTTAGTACATATGATAAGATTTTTTATTTGACCTTTTTCAATAAGGTCACAAGCATTTTAGTTTTATAAAATATAGAGGTTTAAGTAGATTTTATTTTTATAAAACTAATCTATATAAAAAATTAGAAATTAATTTCTGTTTTAGTTTATAAACATCCTTCGCCTTAATAGAAAAATTAACTTAGTTAATGGTTGGATAAAAATTTATAAAAATTATGTGACAAAACTATTATTTTTTTCATATAAAAATTACATGTATATTCTCTTTTATTATATATGTAACAAAATTAATTAAATAAAATAAATTTAAAAGAGTTTGAGTAAATTGCCAAAATCGTCCCTGTGGTTTTATATTTGCCAGTTTCATCCAAATATCCTCAACTTAACAGAAAAAATAAACTAAGTTAGTGGTTTGAATGAAAATGGCAAAAAGTTACAAACATCGGGGGCAATTTGGTACAAAAGTGTCATTTTGGACGAAAATGACAAACCTACCCAAACCTCAGAGACAATTTTGGCAATTAACTCTTACAAATATGTTCTCTCTTCAAATTTTACCAATAACTAGTAAGATTTGTAATATCACTTTCTATGATAGTGACGACCATTTCACTTTATATATGTAAAAGCAATTCATTTAAAAGATTTTGTTTTCTTTCTCATATTTCTTTTCCTTTTTTTTATTTCTTCTCTGTACTCATTACTTTTTCTATTCAATATTATTTTTGTAACATGTTTTTTAACTACGATTTATAGAGTAAAATTAAAACTTCAAAAATTTAAAAATTTCCAATTTGAAAATGCTTCTAAAAATCATCTAACCTATTAATAAAATGGAAGGGCCTATGGGTTTGGTTGATTACCTAAAATTATAGTTTCACCTTATGCAATGCAAAGCTCTTAATCATACTTGTCTTTCATTGGTGGAAGGGGTGGTGGACAAATCCACTAATTTATTTTTTTTAGCTGGAGGATGTGGTTGGAGCCTCCTAGGGGCTTTATCGGGCTATGTAAGCGACACCTAAGATCCACCTCAGCCATGGGGCTTTATCACGCCCCCCTTTAATTTGCAGGGTGTAGATGAAGCCCCCTATTAAACAAAATTAAAAAAAAATAGATTTGATTGGCTGAGAGATGTGGGCCCCACCTGATATAGCCTTTCTTGCTCGTTAACATGATAAAGCCCCTTCTATAGCGCCTCTATTTAACTCGGATGGTGTGGTCGTATAGCGCCCAGGGGCACTATAGTTGATGAGTTGGCGGGGGTGGCACCCCCACACCCTCCGGCCTTAATGTTTATCTTAATGTATATATGTATGCAAACGGATATTAAACCAAGAAGCCTCAGTGGTCTAGTGAAGTGTTTGTCAGTGGGAGGCCATAGGTTCAAATCCAGTGCACACTCCTCTTTCCCGTTTTTCTACATGGGCCACCCCTTTCTCTTCCTTATTCGTTTTTCCTTTTCCCTTTTTTTCCTTCTTTTTTCTTTTTGACTTTTTGATATTATTTTTGTTTTATCTTTTATTATTTAACCCTAATTTAACTAAAACATATTCTACTAATTTTTAAATGGTTTCCTTTTTTAGTTGATCAAGTTTCCACTCGTTGTAACATGCTACCACTAGTTTCAGTGTATATATATGCATATGTGCAGGGTGCAGCTTAATGGGGGCGGGGGGGGGGGGGGGGGACGTCCGCCCCCCGGGATTTTTCGCTCAGTAGTGTTATATATGTAGTTTTCGTATAGAAATTTGTGGGTATATACCTTTTCACCCCCCCGGTTCTATAGAAATTTTTGGGTATATATGTTTTCACCCCCTCGGCCGAAAAATCCAAGCTTCGCCATATGTGAATATAAAACTTGTATCATCTTATATTATATATATACTAGGTTAGGCTAGGAGTTGGCTAGAAAGTCCAAATTTCCTAAAAAGTGTAAAAAGTTATAAAACACCATAATGTCAACCATAAAACACACAAAAAACCCATAAATAACATAATGAAGATTACTAAAACATCATGTATGTGGGTTTTGTGTTGTGTTTTAGATGTTAAGGCTCTGATTATGGAATGACAAATATTATTGTGTTTTATGTTGTTTAGCATTTTGTGTTTTAAATTCATAGTTCTACGATGGTGTGTTTGAAGTTTTTATGGACTATTAGAGTTTGAATATGGTGTTTTAGTAATCTTCATTCTATTATTTATGAGTTTTAGGTGTGTTTTATGCCTGAAATTATTGTGTTTTATGACTTTTTACACTTTTTAGGAAAAACACACTTTCCGTAGGATCCCCACTCACTAGGTTAAGTACTCGTATACTATACGGATTAAAAATTTTTAAATGATATAATTCACAAATCAATAAATAAAAATGTGCATTAATTACATTAAAGAAGAGTTAATTACTGTTTTCGTCCCTGTGATTTGTCAAAAATCACTATTTCAGTCCATTAGTTTAAAAATTACGATTTCAGTCCCTGTGGTTTCGCTTTCGTAACCATTTCAGTCCCTGTACTTAACAGAATAATGGATTGAAATGGTTACGAAAGTGAAACCACAAGGACTGAAATGGTTACGAAAGTGAAAGCACAGGGACTGAAATCATAATTTTTAAACTAGTGGACTGAAATATTGATTTTTGACAAACCACAGGGACGAAAACAGTAATTAACTCAATTAAAGAATGACAAAGGTAAATTACAATTTTAATTCACAAACTAAAAAATAGAGTAAAGTGCAATTTGCCACCATGTGGTTTGTTGTAGATTGAGATATGACACTCTATCTTCCAATTTTTGCTAAATAAAACCCTGTGGTGGATATTTCATCACACCTGGCATCCTACTGTTAGTCAAACGTTGATTTGACCATCTGGCCTAGGGGTGAAACGGTAATCTCGCATCCCAAACCTTTTCTCACTTGGAGTATGTGCCCCTGTGGTTTCATTATTAATACCACTCACCACCAACCACCTCTATCATCACCACCACCCTGACTACCAACCACCTCCATCGTCACCATCACCCACCACCACCACCACCCACCACCTATACAAATTGACTCCTATCTCTAGGCTTCCAAATCGTTTTGGTTGCTACTTGCAAAGACGAAATACATGATTCTAACTTAAGGATCTTAGCAAAAGGAGCATTTCTATCAAGAGTTGCAAGATCAAGCTTGATTTCATCCCCTTGATGTTCTAAACCCATAACCCCCTTTTTTTAACAAAAGCCATTATTTGATTCATCCCCTCAAGCCCTAACCGTAAGTGACAAAAATTCTCCGCCAGCTCTGCTTTCTCCTCATCTGTCATCTCCGGCCTCTTCGATAACCTAACCACTGCACCTTAAGAAACCATTTCGATTCTTTTAGTTGAAACCGATGCACTCGTAGACTGATTCTACTTCTTTACTCGATTATCTTGATTAACAACACGTATCTGATGCATTTCAAACATCAAAAGCAAATGTTCTGCCATAATATAAACAACAAAAACCTTTACCAATATACACCATAGCATTATGAAACGTCAATCTAACATCATATGCAAGTGCAACTGCAGATTCATACTCATTTCGAGCAAGTTTACACTTAATAATTCCTAAATGTAACGCTTCGCATTTATGTACTTTCCATATTTAGAAAGTTGCATTCGTATTTATAGTTTTGGAAACTTGTATTCGTATTTCATTTCCAATCTTTTAATCCGAGACATTAATCATAATGAAATTCACTTTGATACATATATATGTTACATACTTGTGTTATACGCAATCAATCATCAAATATGTGTTTATGCATGAAATCGAGACTCGGAATACTTGGGAATATCAATCATACATGCATCACACACATACGATACTTTGATACACTTTGAATGCCTAAAAACAGCTAAAACACGAAAAACGGTATAAAATAACATAATTACAAAGTACGGGGGCTAAAAGTGAACAAAACCAAAAATCAGGAAACGATACCTGCCGTGCCACGCAATGGGGAAGAAAACTTGGTAGCGTGGCGTGACCAGGTCGATCCACAGCTTCAACTTTTGCCCAACCGGGTTTCATGATTTTCCACCTTCTTTCTCCTCCAATCACCTTCCAACCTTCTTTAAACTCAAACCGTATAGTCCCCTATAAAACCAAGCCTCCTCCATCACATTTTCACTTTCCACAACTCCAAATTACTCTCAAACACTCCAAAAACATCAAGAAATCTCCAAGTTTGGGCAGAAACTTTCAAGTGTTTAAGTGAGATTTCAACTCATTTTCCTTTTTATATCTTCTTGTTTTCTTCCTTCATTCCACTTGGATAACCTCTAGGAATGTTTCCACAAGTTCACCTTGGAAAACTAAGTTGGAACATCACCACATTTTAGGTCCAAAGTTGGATTTAAATTCTGTTTTAATCAAACTTTTCATACATGTTCATGTTTATCTTGTTCTTGTAAGAATCCTACACCTACCTTGCTTATAGCCAAACCTATGGTTATGGGGCTGGAATAAGGTTGATTCCTACAAGTTTAGAGGTCCAAGAACCTCCTAAACTTTCTGTTTTGACAAGGTTCCAAGCAACCTACAAGTGTTGAGACCATCCAAGTTCATCATCTTTAATATGGTGGGACTTGTGTTTTGGTAAAAGTGTGAACCATGGAAGCCTTGGCTTTCCAACTATGTTCCAGAAACTCACTTGTTTGATTTTTTAGCTTATCTTCATACCACTAAGTCTCAAAACAATTTCCAAACAAAGGGACAAGGCTACAGCACGTCCCTAAACACTCTCCATGTTTGGGATGCACGCATCTAGCTAGCTCACTTGGTTGTTTTAGACCTAGTAGTTTTAATTTCTTATATTCACATTCATGACCAACTGAAATCATCAACAAAGTTGATAATTTTGTGCTTTGGTGAATCATATAATGAGGTTAAATGGATGTTCATCATCCTACCTCCTTCCATGATCATTCTTATGGCTCCTTAATAATACTAGATTAACTATAATACATGAACTATAAACCAAATCATCATTTTATACAAACTCAAGGTTAAAAGTGGTGTATTATGGTATTATTATCCTTAGGTAAAGGTCCCTCATACTTGGATTTCCAATGGGCGAATTAGTGCCCATGAAACACACACGATTAAGGTGTCCAAAAGGAGTGCCTTAACAAAGATAATGTTTCGTGTAAATTCACAATAATCATTATTCCGTAATCATAATCATAATCCTAAATCCATAATCCACCAAACTCACATGCCTTTGTTCCCCTTGTAGGGTGACCTCGGCATTCCTAACATCTCAAGACTACTTACTCGCGTTTTTTGGAAGCTTTGCAAACCATGAGTATACATGACGCTCTTTTCATTTTCACACTTTTGGGTGCAATATATATTACCATATTTGTAACACCTCATAAAATCATGTCCAATAATGTATTGACACGTGTCCCTATTCCTATTTATGCCCAACGTTGGCTAGGAGGGACTATTTTTGCCAAACAATGAAAGTATGAATGTGGTGGGACTAAAAGTGTCAACATGCTTAAACTAAGCCTCTGAGTGACCATTTACGGTGCTCGTATTCTCAAACGAGCCACTTGTTGGACGAACAATACCGTTTGTGATTTTAAATTGGAAGTTTGTTAATTGAAGGGTTAAAAGCGTCATCATGTTAATTTATACCTCTGAGTGACCTTTTAACGAATCGAGAGCCTTATGATGTTCGTTTATACCCCCGTGTATGCTTAATATTGGTCTTGAGGGGTTAAAAGTGCAAATTATGAAAGTTATATTGAGTTTTAGAGCAAAGGGACTAAAACTACCAACTTTGGAAACTTATTTGAGGCCGCGGCGGGGCGCGACAGGCTAAGGCTTGTCCGTTGCGGGTAGCCATACCCTCACCAGCTCACAATTTTGCTTGTTCACCACTTAAAGCTGTCATACACCTCATTTTCGAATCTATGGGCTTGTTGGCTGTTTATGACACGTTTAGGGACACTTGTTACCATCTCATGAAGCCACTAAACACCTGGAATGATCAAAATCATCCTCAAAAACTATAAATAGGTGCATGTTTTCATTATGAACTTGCACCATTTCTTGTGTTTCCTTCTATACTCTCCTCTGGAGGTTCCTGAGCATTTGGGAGCTGCCCTTTGAGTTTTAATCAGTCCCTTAGATCACATGTAAGTGTTCCTTTCTTTGCTTGTTCGTTTATTAGGCTTTTAAAGCCGAAAGTCAAGCGTTTTCGATAAACGCTTTGACATTCGATTTAGACGTTAATGGTCCAGCCATAGTTCGCAACGAACATGACTATGTGATCGTAATTAGGTAGGTGTTAGTCCCTCAAAATGGCACATCCTAAGAGTCACATTTACTTGGTCAATTGACGGGTCAACATATTATTAATTTAAAAAGTCAATGGGGCAGAATTAATAAATATTGTAATCTGAGTTTAGAGGTGTTCTAAAATACGTTTTAACACATAAAAAACTTGGTAATAATTATTAGAACATGTGTAAACATGTTTGGCTCGTCAATTCCAGTTTTAGGGTCGGTTCGCAACCGAAAGTCGCGAAGTTTGACTTCTGCTTTGACTTTCGATTCTGACCCGAATTAGATTAGTTTTGCTACTGATTTAAGGTTCCATTATGATCGTAATTTAATGTAGCATAACCCTCTGAGGTTATATTACATAATCATAATAGTAATCTGAGTTTTATGCAAGTTTCTATTATTATGTCATACTTTAACTATTTTGCCCTTTTTGTTAAAAATAAGGTTTTAATCACCAATGAACTTGCAAATGAATTATGTACTGATATGCTAACATGTTTAACATATTTTTATGTTACTAATCTGATCATAAACTGAGTTTTCGTATAATGTCGTAAATTAAGCTTTAAAGTGACCAAAATGCCCTTTCGGCGCATAGAACGGTTTTAAACATAATTTCTTATACTAAAATCATTACCTACTGATGTGATATCATAATTAGGATATTTTGAGATATCAAGTCATTTTATAATCTGAGTTTAAATACAAGTTCTTGTATTATGTCCTTAAATGATGAAAATGCCCTTATGACACTTAAAATGGTTTTAAAGCATAATTTTCATACAAAACCTTTTACCTACTGATATGTTATATTAAATAGCATATTTTGATCATATAAACCTGATTATAACATCAGTTTTGATAACACGTCGCAAATGTCGTCATTTAACGACTCTAACGCCCATTTGGCGCGTAGTATGGTTTTAAACCATATTTACCAACCAAGACTTGTTACCTACTGATTTTATAACTTATTTAAAAGGTTTTTACAGTAAGTACATGTTATAAACTCCGAATCTCAAATAAACTTTCTAACTTTGTGTGAAATGACCAAAATGCCCCTACGGTGCATATTTTGGTCTTAAACGATAAAACACACATATGTTTGAGATCCTACTGATTATATATCATAAATAAAGTATTTTTCCAGAATGTTTATGGTCATAACATCAGATTATATGCAAGTTCCTTTTATACGTCGCTAATTGACCAAAACACCCTTTTGAGGCATAGTTTGATTTTAAAACCTTAACGAGCATACAAGTTGAAATCCTACTGATATTATAACTTGTTTAAAGTATATTGGCATCTGGAACTTGTTCATGACTCATCCAGTTACCCGTTATCACTTATAGGCGTACGGTTAGACTTACGTAACTAGTTTACATAAGTTTACCAAAACGAGTTTAACCTTATCATTTTATCTCAATTTTCAGAATGTTAATAGTTTACCCATATTATACAATCTTAGTACTTGTTGGGTTTAAACTACATTCTATTCCGGTCATCACTTAATCAAGCATATCGTACCGTTTTTGATACTTTAAGCTAGCTGGTCTAAGTCTATGACTTAAATAAGACCCGTTAGCATTCTAATTGATTATTTATACCATCATTCCAAACTAGAGCCTTCGGGTAAATTGTACCTATGCTTACTTAATTGAATACGGCTAAGTTATTATAAATCTTGCATTATTAGACGAGTGTTAGCTCAGGTAAATACTCTTAAGCTATTTTCCCTATACGCGCTTGGGATACGGTAAATTATTATCGCATGGTCGGGTATGAGATTCGAAGAACAATGTGTTGGGAAATTCAAATAACCCGTTTTAATTCATATTGATTGACTTAAACATTGGGGGTTAATACGACCGTGTCCTGGATATCCTAGGCTCATTTAATTGTAAGTGGCCACGACCTAAGCGCGGGGTGTAGGCATTGATGTGCGTAGTGCGTGATATGTTTTAGTTATATTTTAAGCCCTTTTTAACACTTTAGTCAAGTTTTAAATTTATAAAACACGATATTCTACTAACACTAAACACACATATGGGCAAGTGCACCCATCGTGAGCGTAGTATAGTGTTGGTAAGATACCGAGGTCGTCCAAGGACACAAGAGCTTTTAGTACCGGTTTATCCTCAACGTCTAATCAAATCAAAATTTTTAGAAAAGGTTTATGAAAATAAAAACTAAAAATGCTGAAAAATAAAATAAAAACAGATTGACAAAATGAATCACTTGGATCCGACTCGCCTTTAGTGTAACCTTTGATGATTTCCGCACTTTTGCACTTTTTAAGAGATTATCTTAGTTATAGTAGTAGGACCCTCTTTTTAAGGTGACGTTACCCTCAACCCAGTAGTTTGAGTCAGCAAGGATACAATCCTAAAGGGTCGGAATATTGAAAGATAATTAATTAAGTTATTAATACGTAATGTCGTAGGCCCCTCTTTTGAAGGTGACCTTACCCTCGGCTAAGTGGTTTGAGTCAGCAGGGATACTATCCCAAGTAGCCGGGTTAATGTATTAATAGTAGTTTACATATGGGGGGATCAAGCTATTCGCACCCCCGCCATCCAATACCAGTAGGTATTGAACGAGGTCCTAGTAAGCTTGACCCAGGTCCTTGCAGGATCTATACACTGAACAAGGCAAGAACCTTACCAAACCATTCCCTTAACCCCCGACCAGGTAGCCAACATATCTCTATATAGACCGTAAAGATATGAATGGTGTAAATCTTTTATTTTATATAGACAGTAAAATAACGCCAAGACACCACAGACAAATGATAAGGAATTTCACCTTCAACATAAGAAACTAGTTATTAAAGTCATTAATACAAAACCAAATAAAAAGTGCAAAAAGATTAAAAATCAAAAGTATTACACTAAATGCTTGTCTTCACCAAGTGATGTAAGAGACTTAGGCAAACATGGCCTTTGATTGTCAAGAACTCTTACTATCAATCTTGGATCCCGAGACTACTACACACACTCTAGGTAGATGATGGATGATGGTGGTGGATGTAGGTGTTGTGATGGTGGTGGAGTGTGGGTGAAGTGGGAGAGAGGTGGTTTGCCAAGTGATACCTTTGAAGTGAACCAAGAACCCCTATTTATAGACTGCACATAAGCCCAGACACGGCCCCGTGTCCATTGAGCACAGCCCCGTGTCCATCCTCTTTCTCTTCTTCATTAATTGCAATTTGTCTGCATTAGCTCCACACGCCCCCGTGTCCGCTGGGCACGGGGCCGTGGTCAGCCTTCTGTTTCCTTGTTTTTGCTTGGGAAGATGTTTTCGAGGGGTCGGGCATGCCACGTTTGTTCATTTTCTTGTATTTATGTTAGATTTTGCTGCATATTTGTTCCTTTTGTTCATTTACGCTCATTTAGTCCTGAAAATACAAAAGGAAGACAAAAGCACACTTTTTCCAACATTAGTACTAAAAAAGGATTAGTTTTATGCCTCAATTGATGTATTTTATATGTTGCATTTTACACACATCAGCATACACCTGGCAGGCGCTAATGGTTTATTAAAATGATTTTCTAACCCAATACGGGTTTTGCCCAATATGGGTATTCCCAATAAGGGAATAAGTGGTGTGTCGGTTAATCATAACTCGGCATAGTTTTCGGACCCCATATGTATTATCAAGTATTGTAAAACTGATAACAAGAGATGTAGTTTGTCCCAAGTTATTTATGAAAATTATATGTACCATTGTGTACATGAAATCAATTTTGAAAATGTTTTCAAAATGTGTCGGTTGATTGTATTTACCAGTGAAAACTGACGTATTTTCAAAAGACTAAGTTACAGGTACAAATATGTAAATAGACTGGAAGCTGCTCGGTAATGCTAGAAGAGGAATTTGCATAAGCCTAATAGTCTGTTGAATTTCTTTTGTATATATTGATCCGCCTGTGGATTATTATTACAAGCTCGTCTGTAATTATTACTTTGGTATTTTCGGACATTTGAGTTTGTAATAATATTTTATATTCCAAGACTTCCGCTGTGCTATTCTTTGTATGTTTGACTATAACGATATCAATCTTACGTCGCGATACTCCCCACCAGGCCCACCGGGTTTGTGGTTGAAACATCGGGGTGTGACAATATTAAACTCACACAAACACACATATGCAAATACATTATTCATCAAACGAATCCAATATACATGCTTTATACGTTTATGCTTTAGAAATACATGCATGCCAGAAGCCATTCTTGCAATATACTTTGTCATTAACTTCGCACAAGCCTACCTTAACAAGTATAGCGCAATAGGAGTAGCACGCCGCCAGTTGATGGGTCTATGTTAAGAAATACAATCATACAAATGGTCTTGTCATTACGACGACAAGATTATGCTAGTGGAATCTTTGGGTTGACACGTATGTGATGCATGCAAGTTCATGTTATGTTTATGCCTTAGTATACGTTTTGCCATGTGGATCTCGTTAAATTCTTCAACACTTAGGCAAGTACACCAAACTTGTATGCTCACCAATGCATTTTTGTGTTGACATGTTACTTTAATATATATTGCATGAGCATGATGATGATGCGTTGAAAAGAAATCTAGTAGGATGGTCTAGAAATGCACTTTAGTTTAAACTATGTTTTGTTGTTTTAATTGTTATGTTGTTATTTGCTTCCAAAAAATGTATTCGAATTTGTTGAAATGAAATGAAAATCGTTATTTAAATTTTGTCACAAGCTAGTGGTGATGAAGTCTCGAGCAATCTCAAATACTCCGATGTTTAGGCCATCGGTTGGGGTGTGACAGATTGGTATCAGAGCCATAACTACAGGGAATTAGGAAAAAATTGTCATGTTTTTTGACCTAGTCTATAGTTTAGGAACCATACTTAACCATTCTTGTTATCTTGCTTAAAATACTTGAATTCTCCCTACTTTGCTTCTTATCTTATCTTTTGTCTAAAATATACATGTCTTTCCTAAGACTAACCATGATACACACATGAGGATATGAAGACACTCTTATACCACAAACGAGACGATCTCAATAAAATAGGCGTGAAAGCCCTCACATTGGTGAAATCCCACAATCCGCGTATCGATTTTTCACGAAATTGTACCATCAAGTTAGGAGTGATTTCCACACCTTGATGGAGAATTTCCCATTCCTATTCTAGTGGACCCTTACCAATGAGTCGGAATGTGTTCCTTATCTCGTTCGGTAAGTACTAACGACATATAGGGTGCAACATTGTTAAGTTAGGGGTGAAACCTGCATCTTGATAACTAGTCCCACTCCTTGATCTTCAATCCTGCCAAAGTCATGAATTTTCGATTGACTAGGGACATGTAGTAACCGGAAGGGTGAATATCGTTAACCAAAATTTCGGCTAGAGTATTTTACCTATTAGGCCAAAGCATGCTTCCCTAACTCAAAAGGATTTTCGAACACTTTGGAATAGTCTTAGTTTCGTTCCAAGACACTCTAAAATCTTACATTGAATCTCTTTTATGTCATACCAATTTTAATGTGTTTTATACTTGATACCTTGTCCATTTCAAATTCGAAGACCCGAATCGCATGTTACTCGCAATCTAAAACAATAATAACATTCGAGAACAAACAAAATTTACAACTCTTCCATTGTTGATTGATTATACACACGCCAATACGTGTTATGCTTATGTGAACTAGGAAGAGCTCCAAGCAAGGCTCGAATAAGAAAATGATGGCGTTTACGGCCAGGCAAATGGCCAAGGTCATACCTGAAATTATGAGTCAGATCCATGCCACCCCTAGCCATAATACCTTGGTAGACTCTAAAGTTGACCCCCCTAAGTCCACTTTCACTTTCAAACAGTTCAACTCTTGTAGTCCGACACCCTTCACGGGTAATAATGGGGCTACCTAGATGCTTCAATGGTTTGACACCATTAAGGTCACCTTCCGTCAGAGCGGGTGTCCTGAGCATCTTCGAACCACCAAGGCCATCGGCATCTTTCAATCAGGGGCACTCGATTGGTGGACCATCGTGCGTAACACTAGCGGAGATGATGCCTTCTACAACCTACCTTCAGTCGAGTTGAAATATCTCATGATTGATGAGTTTTGCCCCCCGCACGAGCTTCAAAAACTCGAGTAAGAGTTTTGGAACCTTATACAAATTAAGGGAGACCCCTATACCACAAGGTTCAAGCAAATTAGTGAGTTATGCCCTACCCAAGTCCCTACCACCAAGAAGGCCATCGAGAAGTACATTCATGGTCTCCCGCCGGCCGTCCGCTATGTCGTGGGCGCCGCCGAGCCCGAACTCTCGAGAAAACTAATTGCCTAGTCGCTAAGTTTAACAGTGATCATGTGGAAGACAGAGACTTCAAACCCAAAGGCTCCATTAAAGCCAACCCAGCCACCAACGAACCTGCTGCCGAGCCCACTCCCTCTAAACCCAAGGGAAACTCAAGCGCTAAGAAGCGTAAGGCTTCGAACCATAACTTAGTCATGGTAACCCCACAAAATCCACCTCCTCAACAAAAACTCACCATTGCCCAAAACCCCGAACCCGCCAAGCGAGCCTACACTGGGACTTTTCCCAAGTAGGGGTGTTCAAAAAACTCGTGGCTCGCAGCTCGCTTGAAACTCACTCGAAAAAAGCTCGAAGAAAGCTTGGCTCGAAATTGGCTCGGTTGTAAACGAGCCAGCTCGGCTCGACTCGGTTTATAAACGAGCTGAGCTCGAGCTTGGCCTGGCTCGGCTTGTGAGCTCGTGAGCTGGCTTGATAAGGTTTACATCCTTCATTTTTTTGTCCCACATCGCATAGAAAACAAAAACTAAGGGAGTATCTCCCCTATAAAAGAAGGTAAAGACAATGGAGAAAGTGAATTAACTGTTTATATTTGCATATTTAGCCATATGGTTAAATTTAATGGCAATTAAGCTATGAAGAAATTCATTTTTAAGGTTTTTTAAGTAATAAATTTTGTGGTTCTTTGTTAGTTCGAGCTAGATCGAGCCGAGCCAAGCTAGCTCGAATTCTAATCGAGCCGAGCTCGAGCCTCAAATCTCAGTTCGATTTGAAATTTGAGCTCGAGCCGAGCCATCTCGAATCGAGTTCGAGCCGAGCTCGAGCTGGGTCTAGCTCGGCTTGACTCGGCTTGTTTATAGCCCTATTCCCAAGTGTAACACTTGCACCTACCACCACCCGACCAACGTACCATGTCATCGTTGCACTACATGTAATAGGTTTGGGCATTTTAATATACAATGCCGAAGTGGACCAAAACCACAAGGCAACCAAGCCCAAACCCAAGCCCAAAACCAAAACGAAAACGAAAACCATAACCAACCGCCGACCAACAATGGATGTACATGCTTCAAATGTAGCGACCCAAACCATCTCAGCTACCAATGTTCGCATCGCAACAACCAAGCTCAGGCACAAGCTCCTCGCGGACGTGCTTTTGTCATCACTGCCGCTCAAGCGCAAAACAACAACGATATCATGAACGGTACGTTTCTCGTAAGTGATGTATATGATTCTTTGTAATTTGATACTGGTGCGGATAAGAGTTTTGTATTTGTGGAATTCGAGCAATTGCTTAAGTGTAGTCGCTCTAAATTGCCAAAATCATTTGTCGTTGAAGTAGCCAATGGAAAATCTGTAACTGTTGATTCTATTCTACGTGATTGTGTTCTTAACCTCAATGAACATAAATTCCCGATCGATCTCTTACCCATGCAATTGGGTAGTTTTGATATCTTAGCAGGCATGGATTGGCTTTAAAATTTCGTGCCGAAGTTGTTTGCTCCGAGAAGTTCATTCATCTTCTACTACCGTCCGACGACACTATACACGTCTACGGTGAGAAACCCTCAAAGGGTCTCAAACTTATGTTATGCACTCAAGCGAACAAGTACTTACGAAAAGAGTACTTTGCCTCTTTGGCCCACTTTGTGGAAAACAAGGACAAAGGAAAAGTGTGAGTGATGTTCTGGTTGTTTGTGATTTTCCCGATGTTTTCCCCAAAGACCTACCTGGTACTCCTCCTCCCCGTTCTATTTACTTTCACATTGACCTCAAACCAGCGCTACACCCATTGCTAAATCTGCGTACCACCTCGCACCTTCGGAGATGCAAGAGCTATCGAGCCAACTTCAAGAATTACGTAATAAAGGTTTCATACACCCTAGCACTTCTCCTTGGTGTGCTCTGGTCCTCTTTTTCAAGAAGAAAGATGGTTCTTTTTACATGTATATAGATTATCGGGAGCTTAACAAACTCATCGTCAAAAATCGTTATCCCCTTCCTCGCATAGACGACCTTTTTTATCAACTCCAAGGCGCAACATGTTTCTCCAAAATCGACCTTTATTCCAGTTATCATCAACTCTGAGTCCTCGAAGAGGACATTCCTAAAACCCTGTTCGTACTAGATACAATCACAACGAGTTTGTGGTTGATCGGGGTGTCACGCCCCGGTCAAAGATAATATTTATTTGCCCAAATTACCCTTAACAATGAGTTAGTGGTAGTAAGGGGTCGAACCACAAAGAGTTTGTGATTTGTGTACGGACGAGATTGATTGTAAAAATGTCACCCTTTTATGAAGCTTGCTACGTAATTGTTTAATTGTTTGTTTGTTTGAAAAGGATGTCGGATTGAACCGACACTTGATTTGTAAAATTTACTAAACTTTATCACTTTCCATTAACACTAAATATGATTACTTAAAACTTGATCAAAACACAATTTGGTTGTAAACTATAATTAGAACAAGGCTCACACCCGGTTCGGTAATTGAAGACCTAGGGTTCCTACATGTTTTAGATTCAATTTAGTTGCATATGGTGATTAACGGATTTAGTCTCACGTGGCTTAGGTGCCAAGAGCTATCGAGGTTCAAGAACGGACCGCAATGCACTTCTTGACCAAGAACATATAAATCCTATCAATTGATAAGGAATAAGTGCACAAACTCATTATGCAAAGTCAAATTTTATCATCACTCGACAATTCCCAAATCCAATTCAAATGCACAACAATTATCTAAAGTTTCAAATGCTCAATACAACTTCTCACAAAATCAAATCAAAAACATAAAGTTGATACCCTAGAAATCTTACAAAAACCTACACCGGGGTAAAACCCGAGGAGATTAACCCCTAATGATTGAAGGAGCATGACCAATGATCCATGAACTTAATCCTTCGAGAGATAATGAAGATGATGGTTAGGGTTTGGAGGTGATTGTGGATTGGTGAAGATGATGTTATGATTATTGATGATGATGGTTAGGGTTTCTGAATTGGAGGATGATGACAGTGATCAATGGTTGGTTAGAGATAGATTAGGGATGAAGGTGATGGTATTTTTGGCCCCCAAGAACTCATAATATCCTTCAAAACTCGTAAATCCTTCTTATCTCATCAATTTTTGGTCAAACTCAAGCCAAACACCAATCAGCATTGGCTGATTATTTAAGCCACGTAGGCTACACGCTAGTGTCGTGTCGGCAAATCGATGTTCTGGTTTGATTTTCTCCAGACGCCTTAATTTGTTGTCTACTGTAAGGACCTGCACGCAATTTTCCTCAAACACTCCGTAAGTGAAGACCCAGACCCCTAAAACCCTAAGTTTTATGAAAAATAAGAAAATCAAAATTTATTTGTTGGTCGCGGGCCGCGTAAGAGTTAAGCCAGGCTTACGTGGGGCGCGACAGCCTTGCAATTCTCCGGATAAGCTTTAGGGCCACGTGTCAGACACGTGGCAGACCTACATCGTGACACGGAAGCCCTAGCCGTTGCTAGGGTGGCCCTCACGGGCCGCGAAGGACGCACCCTCAGGTCTACGCGGGCCGCGAGGAACTCAAATTTTAGCTATAAATAGATCGTTGCATGGCCTGTTCTCTATGCTCATAAAATCCTTTCAAAAACGTCTAAATTCTACTTAAAACGTGTGTTTAAGGGTCGAGACGCTGCTACGATTATAGGGTAATAACTCGATCACTGCTACGATACAATGTCCGATCGATTGAAACCGATCCGATGGATGTTTATGTGCTGCCTAAATTCGGGCTATACTTTGTCATTCGTCGTGAGGGTTTTCATGTCACGACGCCCGACCCCACCCTGGTCGGAATCGGGAGCCGTGAACCAGTTCAGTGGTACCGGTGGTTAATTTGAAAACATTGCAGCGGAAATTTCATCAGGACCGTGAGTTAGGAAAAATATCAGAGTTTAGAAACACCGGATTTTATTTATTAAACAGATGGGGATAAACCCATGTTTTATAAAGGTAGCTTTTAATATGGGATAAACCCGATTACATAAAACGATAATTCTTAATTTAATTTAATTAATAACATGAGCCACTTCTTTATGCCTTTCAGTGCCGTATCCAACTCTTATTCCCATCTACTGTAATCACCTGAAACGCACATGAAACTAGGTAAGTAACTGAATACAACTTTTACGATAAGCTCATGAGATTAAAACCCTCACGACGAATGACAAAGTGCAATACTTAAACATCCAGCGGATTCACAACGAATGAAAGAGTACAATACTTAAACATCCATCGGTTTTACGACGAATGACAAAGTATAGCCCGAGTTCGGACAACACTCAAACATCCTGTCGGATTCACAACGAATGACAAAGTATAGCCCGAAATCGGACAACACTTAAACATCCTGTCGGATAGTTTCAATCGATCGGATATTGAATCGTAGCAGCGATCGAGTTAATACCCGGTATCGTAGCAGCGCCTCCCTAAGGAAAATTATGATTTTATGCAGTATACTTTCGTTTTTTAGAATTGTTTTCCTGCACAGATGAACTGCTCATGGCCTAGCTATTTATAGCTGATTTCTGAGTTTGTCGCGGCCCGCGTGAGCCATAGGACAAACCTTACGTGGCCCGCGAGGAGGTCTAGTCTACGTATAGGCTTGTTGTGTCACGAGTAGGTGTGCCAGGTGGACAACACGTGGCCCGAATACTTAACCGGTCAAACGTTAAGTTGACGCGGCCCGCGTGACCTCCTGCCTATTCTTTACGCGGCCCACGAGAAGACCAAACATCTGATTTTCTTGATTTTTCATACACATTAGGGTTTCAGGGGTCCGGGTTTCCACTTACGGATCGTTTTGGAGCATTTTTGAAGGTCCTTACATTTGACATGCGTTATGGGGCTCCAGATCAATCGGAAAGGGTAGCGGTGATCGGGAGTTAAAACACTTAAAACGGGGCAGGGTATTATTATTATTATAGATGAAAATAATAAAAATAAAAATTAGAAATCTTAGTGAGAAGGAAGGAGTTGACGAGAGACACACAGAATGAAGTTCACCTCTTTATGTGTATTTATACTTGAATAACTTACTGTTCAACAAACAAATCGATTCCTTTAAGAAAGACACGTATGGATTTGAAGTTAGTTTGTCATCCATGCATACATTTCATATTTGGACACGTACAACTTTCTCACTTCATTTTAGTTTAGTTATTTATTATTTATTCCTTTCTATAATACGTACACAAAATTCTCAAATCTCAATTATTAAATTTATTATTATTTTATTCTTATAATTAATTCACCTGCTTCACTTATTTGGCGCGTATAACTTCTAAAATACGACGTTTCATAAAACAACGAATATGTCATTAGAACGAGAATATTTGTATCTACATTTTTATCCAAGTTTCATTAAAAACGGAGTAAGTTCAAATACAATGTATTTTTTTTATAATCTAATTATTAGACGGTCACTAGGCCCGTCTAGGTACTTCATATTTCTAACATTAAACTTACCTGTAATCCACCCGTCTAATAATATAAGTTTTATATACTTTTATTTTAATAGAAATGTCACCCATATACAGGCCAATTAATTAGTATAATATTTCAACCAACTATATATAAAATAGTTTTTAAAACTATTTGGGTCGAATAATTATATTAAAAATAAACTAGTTACTAGTTACTAGTGGTTAATAAATTTAAACAAACCTATAATTCTTATATGATAAAAATGGGAATGTTACATCCTCCCCACCTTGTTTTAAATCTCGTCCTCGAGATTTGGGCTATAATATTTCTTTTAGAGTTATGTCATGTCTTAGTCAACAAAAATAATATTAAGGTAAATGATACAGAATCAAAACATCAAATTTTTGTGAATATGAGTTGTACAATAAATAGGACTCAATGGTTCAACTGAATTATTTGAAAAAAAATCAATGTCAAATGAACGAGCTGAAATGATATAATTTCCAAAGTGACTAGGTTCAAGCCAAAAGAGATGATCAATAAATGTCTAAATCGAATGTTTACAAGTTGTGAATGATTTTTAGAATAAACAAAATTTATTGTCAAAGGAAAAATTACTTTGATTGTTAACTGAGGAAGACTCAGAATCAACAAGCTCAAATGAAATAGAAGCACGGAAATGATTTGTCAACTATGGAACCATGACATGAGAAAAATCAATGTGTTGACATTTATCGAATTACAATGATACACCGATATATAACAGAGTTTAGTGTATCATTGTCTTAACACATAGTTGTATTAAGACCACTTTCAAGGATGAGTCAAACGAAAGGTATATAGATTAGCTCAAGCTACAAGTCTGTACTGACGCCACAAGGTGTCGTAGTGATCGAAATAATAATAACGGTGACCGGACGAGTTCACCGTGATTTAAATTAAATGAAAGTTCAACGAAGTAAGTTCGAATGTTTGTTTCAAACAAATCTAGTAGGATTTTTTATTGAAAATGAAACAATTGAATAATGTTTTTCGATCAAAAAGATCAAGAAATGCTCGATCGATGTTGTAGGAACTGTTAAGAGATACACTGAGATATGGCATGAATTTGTGTATCATTATCTTAACACATGATTGTGTTAAGATTGCTTGAATATTGTAGGATCGTTTTACCGACCGAAACGAGTCGTTCAGAGGCATTCTACTCAAAATGAAAGGCGAAAACAGACATATCGAGTTCGATTCAGCTAGATATTCACTTTAAATGTCTTTCTGATTGATTTGACAAAGTTTTACAGTGAAACAACACTTCGGCAGCACTTCGGCTCCGGAATACAACCTTGTAATTTCGTACCAAATGAAACGAGATCAGGAGTATTTATAGGCAGAGTAATTTCGCATGAACCTGTTCAAACGAAATTACATTTCACACGAAATCACAATTTCGTGCGAAATTACCTCCAAAACTATTTTTGACACTTTCTCGTATAACGTACCCTGATCTATCTAATACAATACAAGACTCGATACAAGACGAAGTTGACAGACGTATGCACCAACAGACTCCCCCTCAGATGCTGACGAGTCGTAAGGGTCGAGTCTTCAACGTCTTCAGTCTTTATCAGTCTGTCTACTCTCTCTGAAATATCTGACAGTGGGGGGGGGGGATAGTCCACGGTCCTCCCAACCGCCGGAGTATTCCAACTCCGCAAGCTAGCACAGTCCCATAGCTGCCTGGGGGTGAATACCCTACGCCCGAGTTGATTCCGTTTCCTCTGGGAAGAGGCGTGTGGCTTTCGACCATCACAGGACTCGAACCCGAGTCTCTTGGAAGAGAAAGGGTGGGACTGGCCAACTCGGCTACCCTCCTTTCTTCTCTTTTCTTCAGCACTAACAGACCTTTAGGTGTCTTCAGACTCCCCCTTTCGATATGCTGGGATCGCAGTCTGGCTTTTTGAAATCACAGAGTCCTCAGGTATAGGAACCTGGATCTCTATCATTCAGAATCTGAATCTGAAACCTGTCTATCCTGCACATTCTCTACCCCACAATAAATTTCACAAATTTAAAATTTGACAAATTTATCTATCACTTGCAGAAATAGAATGATTTAACAATTAAACAATTTTGATAACCACTTATAAGAAAAAACATCCAAAATCTTTTCTTATTAACACAAACTCCCCCTCACGAAATGTTCATTATGTTTAGCACTTGGAATTTTGAATATCAGTTTTCCAACACCAGTTGTCAAAAATCTTTTTGAATTTAAAAAAAAATTATGCTAAAGCACACATAAAATCTTTTTTGATTTAGAGTTTAAAATGAAATGCAGTAAAGAAATATATACAAACAATATTTTTGTGAGTTTGTGTAAGAGGATCATATCAGTTTCTGAGACAAATCACCAACACCGTTAAGCTTTAAACATTTTAAGTTCTAAACGATTCACTTAGATTGTCAGTATACTGATCCACTTAAATTTTCACACAAAGTTCAACTGTTTCGAGATACGAGTTTAGTGTTTTAAGAACTTAAACTTATTCGCGTGTCCCACCACTTGAATATACTCCCGTATCCAAATCCCAATATTCAGTCTTACAGGTGAGTATACCTAGATGATATCTGTAAAAGGTTAAATGCGAGGCCATGAGAGCTCAGGTCAGAACTTCCGTTCAGCAGAGAGATGATGGCTCGACTTTTGGTGTGTTCCCTTTAGAGAATCTTTTCTTCAACATCACATGATTAGCATTTTTCAATGTTTCATCATTTTTTGTACTGAGGGTGATGCTATATTTCAAGCAAGCAGAAAGTATTATACGGGGACTAGGCCATTGCTTCCGCAAAATCAAAAGTCCCGGGATAATACCCCAGATATCACTGAGTATAAAGACCTAGTATCTCAGAAAGAGGGACCTTTCAAACAAGATTTCAGGGGTTACCCATATATCCGAGAGATGTTCCCCACGATATAAGTAAGTTTGAAATTTATGTTTATATCTCGTCACAATTTACTAAATGTGTAAAAACCTACTGGCATATCATCAGTGAGACCATTTATCACAATTTAACTTTCCAATTCTTTAGCATGCTGTGATAGTCCACTGATGTACTATCATTTCCTCTTTTTTTACAACAAAACTCATTTTTGCTTTTATCATGTTTTTGACTTTTTCAAATTTTCAAATGTTTTTGGATTTTCTGAAATTTCTTACTCCCCCTAAAATTCAAAATTATTTAAAAGAAATTTGAAAACAAACTGTACAAGGTAAAGTGACAACTGATATCGAATCACTTCAATTCACCATCCACTTGGCATAAACAATCAGAACTCCCCCTGACAACAAACTATTTTCCCATTATGATTTCAAAACACTTAAGTTTGTTTTAATCAAAATGGTTTTTCCGGAAAATAAGTTTTGTTAATTTTTACCACTTGTAGGGGATCAATTCATCACCTTGTTCTTTCACCAATTTAAAAATTTAACAATTTTAAGTTCAAACATCAAATATCACTTGTAGAAAATCAAGTACAACTTAATGTCCCTGATTTACCACTTGTAAGTCGAAATATCACCAAAGTGAATTTCTGAAGAAAGATGCCGATTCCTGCTCCACACTTACCAACCTGGGAGCTCCGGCAAGTCAGGATTTTACTTGTGAAAAACTGCCATCCAAACCTGACCAAACTTGGATGTTTCCTCCTCAACTTCACTTGGTTAAAAAGTTGCTTTCTTTGATTCATAAAAATCTTTTACCCCTTTCACTTTACCCTCAACCACTTTTCCAAAAATCTTTTTAACATTTCCGTTAAAAGCTTTTTCGACATCAAATTCTTTCTTTTCAGAATAGAATTGATTCGAGATCTCAACCTTCCCAACTTTTTGTTTAAAATTTTCAGTCCTCAATGGTGGAAAATTGACATCATCCATTGGAGGCACTGAATTTTCTTCTTTTACCTCAACTTGTGGCTCCTCTGACTTTGTGGAATCAGATTCATCGCCAGATTTCACATCAAACTTCTTAACAACCCACATTTGATTGTCATGATTAGCTCTCTTTTTGTAAAAACTTGTCTTTGAACACTCACCAACTTCATATGTTGAATTTTCAAAAATTTTGAATTTTTCAGTTGGTGGTTCATTCTTATCAACAACTTTTTCTTTGAGTTTTTCAGAGACTCTCTGTTTTGTTTTTATAGCTTGAGAACAGTTCCATGCAATGTGACCAACTTCAATTTTACTTGTAACAGGTTCTTGTCTCCTTTCTTTGAAAATCTCCAATCTTCATTCTCTCTTGCTTCTTGGCAAGAAATTCTCTGTTTGATTGTTTCCAGAAAGAACTCTTTGATTCCTCTTCACAGCTTGTCCCTGAAACAAATTTTGTGTTTGTTTTAGAAATTTTATCATTTTTATAATTTTCTGGTGGAATAAATCCAAGACCTTTCTTTTTGAAATTACCGTTATGGTTTGGTTTCTTTTGAAAACCAGAACCAGAACTGTAACCTTTTTTCTTGTTTAATCGTTGTTGAATTCTTGAAGTATACTTTTTAGGTTTTTCATTAAGATTTACATCTTTTATTTCAGAAATATTAATTTCTGTTAATTTGAAAACCTTTTTGATCTTATCAGTTTGAACACTTCTTATTGGAAACTCTTTATCAGAATATAATTTGTCAGAATCATTCAAAGTATATGCAACTTCAAATGTTTCATCATTCAAATTAGACTTTGATAGCAAAAATTCTTTACTATAAACCCGTTTAACCGATGTCTTTGAACTGTTGACCGACGAACTCGAACTTTTGACAGACGAACTCAAACTTCTAGACTCGGACTTTGACTCAGACTCCTCATCTTTATCCAACACCTGATCGACCACCTTTTTTATTAACTCGGACTCATGATCAGTGTCAGATGATGTAAAAGTGACGTCAATGTTTTCTGGTAAATCATCGGTTATACGGACTTTAACTTTATATTGACTGCCTTTTTGACTTGCTCCTCATTTGGTTTTCTGGGAGAATACCCTTCCCAGATCGGAGGCGGACACTTGTTATAACGGCCACTTTGTTTCTTACCAGTATCCTTCTTCTCTTGCTTTTCATCTCGAAACACTTCAAAACCTGCAACAGTTGGATAAATTCGATCAATCAAGTAATCCGAACTAGAATAGCTTTGCAGTAAACGTCTAATTCTCTCATTTTCAATTCTCTCAGTCTCCAACTCTTGCTTCAACTTTGCACATTCTTCAATGTAATGATTGATAGCTTTCTGCTTCGACATCATTACCGCATTCATCATTGTCAACGCATCTTCTCTCTCAGAATTCGTCTTTTGAAGACCAGTTACTGTTCGGTTTAACACATCATATGACTCTTTCACATAATTGAGATTTAACAGTAATTGTTCTTTCATCTTGTCAAACTCACACATCTTTTCATCTTTCTCTTTGCACTGCTTGCAAGATTCCAAGCATTTAAGACATGGTTTGATAACTTCAACAATCTTTTCTACTTCAATGATCTTTTCAACTTCAACAACTTTCTCATCTTCAATCACCTTCTTCATTTCAACAATCTCCTCAGCAATTTTAACTTCTTCATTTTGAACAATCTTCTCATTTTGAGCTACACTTTCACATTTCTTCTTTTTCTGTTCTTTTGCTGCTCGTTTCTCCTTCAACTTCTCCAAGCGATCTGCAAAATAAAATTGAAAACTTTCAGGAGATAAATGAGTTTTTGCAACATTAATATGCATTTCTTCCTCATCATCACTGTCATCAGTTGATGATTGATCAAACACTTGTGTTTGTTCTGAACTATCATCTGAGAAACTAGATTCATCTTGATTTTTCTCATCACTGGCAAACGTTTTCATCCATTCTGTCATCAAATCTGGTTATTGAACTATTTGTGCAATGAGAGCTGCTATTTTTGAATCAGGTGGAATGTATTTGTCCCAACTGAAACCTTCTGCCACTTTTTCATCATCTTGATCAATTATGCCATAATAAGCTTTCTTATTTGCATCTTCGATCATTTTAGCATGAGCAGTTTGTGGTTCCTTTTGTTGATACGGTTGATGAGTAACTTGTTGATAAATGGCTTTCTGATAGTAATCATCTTTTCCAAAAGGATTATGTGCTCCATTTGCTTCTCGATTTTTACATTCTCTCTTGAAATGACCTTTCTCCCTGCATCGAAAATAAGTAACTTTAGATTTATCAAAACCCAAAGTAGATACATTTGCATCCAGAAAATCATTTCTCCCTGTAATCATCTTAAACTTTTCAGCTCTTCTCAAAACACTTGCTAAACACCACTTAATATCCATATGCTCCATTTCCTCAGCATCGATCTGATCGTAATCTTCTTTTGTCAACATAGGATTTCTGATCCTTCCTGCAACCAATCCTTCATATGATTCCAATACTGTAACAAGTAACGCCATATGACTTTTGACAACTTCTTTAGAAAAAAATTGACCATTCTGAAGATGCAACGCGATGTTGCAATTTAAGACATGACCATTGTTGCTGTTTGAGCTTTGAAATTGATGACTAGAAATTGATTCCTTCGGATTAACACTCGGATATGAAGAAAATCCACTGCTGCTGTTTGGACTTTGATTTACTGATCCAGATGAATTATCTGTACTGAAAGCAGTTTGGATTTTTGGACTTGCTTCGACATTCTGAACATTCCCTTTGAAGTACATCTTAACATCTTGTTGTGCACTTGGATTGTTCATCCTAGCAATCTTTTGCTGCTCAAGATCTTGTCCTTCAATCTTTTCGATGAACTGAGAAATTATTAAATCATCATATTCTCCAGTATTCTTTAATATCATCAGAAATGTACCCCATTCTTTCTGAGGTAAATCATCAGCTAATTTGTCAACCCATTCCTCATGATCTTTGTTGATGTTTAACAATGACATTGACCTTACTAAGTGACAATATCTTTCGATCAATTTCTTAGTATCTTCTCCCGGTAAACTTGAAAATAAATCAAATTCTTTCTTTAGCAATGCCTTTTTACTCTTGATCATTTTCTCACTTCCCTCAAACTTGATTCGAAGAGCTTCCCAAATTGAACGTGAAGTCTTATCATGTTGAAGCAATACAAATATGTCTTCTTTAATAGCTTGCTGAAGTAAACTGATCATCATCTTTTCAGCTTTGTACATGTCTCATTCTTTATCCGTAAATTCAAAAATCTTTTTCTCAACTCCCAAATCTGTACGTGGTAGAACATACTTTTTCTCAACACACTCCCAAGATCTCAAATGATTAGCTTGAACCCAGTTTTCAAACCGATCTTTCCAACCATAATATTCCTCAATTCCCATTAGCTTCGGGGGTTTTTGTAAAGTTCCAGTCTCATTTTCCATGTTCATGTTTTGAGCAATGGCAGCCGGAGTAGTCGGGGATGTGGCAAATGCGTTGTAGAATTCTTCTTCCATGATTTGATAACAAGTTTTTCAAAATCAGACACTTTCAAACGAAATCATTCTTTCAAACGGAATTACTTCAAGCGAAATCACCTGTTGAAGAGAAATTACCTACAATACACCTTCACACGAAATAACAATTCAAACGAAATTAGATCTCTCAAACGAAATTAGTAATTTCGTGTGAACCGGTCAAATGAAACTTAATTTCGTACGAAATTATACACCAGTTCAAACGAAATTAACTTTTTGAAGCGAAATTATAATTTCGTATGGAATCACTCAAACGAAATTACAATTCCATGCGAAATTAAGTGCAATTTCAAACGAAATTAAGCTGATGTCATCAGTGACAATCTGATTTTCAAGCGAAATTAACCAATTTTACCAGTTTTAGATCGAATTATTGTCCAATTCTCTCAAGACTTTGTTAAAATACAATATCGCTTATAATATGTGAAATTCAAACCATTTTGACCATGAAAACTCGTTCAATTTTGAAAAGAAGGTGTAGAAGTTAGAAATAAGATGAAATCAAGCTGAATATGATAGAACTCCTCCTCCTGAGCTCTGATACCACATGTAGGATCGTTTTACCGACCGAAATGAGTCGTTCAGAGGCGTTCTACTCAATATGAAAGCGGAAACAGACATATCGAGTTCGATTCAGCTAGATATTCACTTTAAATGTCTTTCTGATTGATTTGACAAAGTTTTACAGCGGAACAACACTTCGGCAGCACTTCGGCTCCGGAATACAACCTTGTAATTTCGTACCAAATGAAACGAGATCAAGAGTATTTATAGGCAGGGTAATTTCGCATGAACCTGTTCAAACGAAATTACATTTCACACGAAATCACAATTTCGTGCGAAATTACCTCCAAAACTATTTTTGACACTTTCTCGTATAACGTACCCTGATCTATCTAATACAATACAAGACTCGATACAAGACGAAGTTGACAGACGTATGCACCAACAAATATGATAAACCAATAAAGCGGATTCAATATAAATAAATAAATAATTAAATCCGTATATGATGTGTGCAACGAGATTAGTGCAAGTTTCAGATTTGTGAAAACATCACCACAAGGTGATCGTGATTAAAGAAACGATTCAATGAAGTCGAAGATCAAACAAGCATGTTATGGTTCAAGAGAATTGAAGTGCTTGTTGGGATTATTTCGAAGATGATGGTTTCAATTCATCATATGGGACTTTGAATTGAATACGTAATGCGAGCAAGTTCAAACAATTTAAACTTGGTTTAAACAAAACGAGTTTTTGTATTAATAATAAAGTTCGGACATGGTCACAACAACAACCATGTATGTTAAAGGAAATTGAGTTTTTCAAGAAATTCATTGACTTGATATCAAAGAGTCATCGTTTTGCAATAATGCGGTTCACAGTGCCAAAAATCAAGTATAGCGAAATGATATTTGAGTTTTGATAAAACAACAAATTAGAATGAAGCCCTCCAGTGGTCTTCATAAATCAAACGAACCACATGCGTAACAAACAGTGCATGTGTAATGTGTGGATTTACCAAGAAATGAAACAGATCAATATTTGCTACTATGAAAGAAATCCTCATGGTATGATGACCCTTAGGGGGAGTAGCAATGCAAAAGTCTATTCACAGAGGTCAGAATTTTAACAAAAGAAATTTAAAATTTTTATTTGGAAATTTTGTGTGATAACCGTTGTTAAGTGACATCACCAGGGAATGTCGAATAAAATGAAATAGGGGAATTGCAAAGGTATGTGACTTCTTTTGCAGTGCCAATAATTATGACTCTGATTAGACTGTGCACCGATGGTGGTGAAATTTTGTTCCAACGTACCTCAGCGAGATTCATGTCGTTTGTATGATCGCGTGGCAAAGTGCTGCTTTTTGATTAGTAGTTCTTCTACTGACGGAATTCGCATTGGTGTTGTCGTGCCCAATTATATTTTCCAAAGGTCTTGCCTTGAAAGTCGTGTGTGATATACTTCAACGTCTGTGGACATATAATTTAAGTTTCATGTGTTTTCTTGTGCACTAGCACAACTTTACATGCTTCTTACTTGCGTTAATAGTCTATGGTAACGCATTGGAAATTCTTATACTTTTGATGGCGTCCCAACTTAAAGGGTTCTCGTCGTTTATTTTGTCGCATGAGTTACGAGACATATGATCAAACGAAATAATGTTTGATATCGGAATTATCGATATATGCAAGAGATTCCTGATAAAGAAATCTAGATTTATTATTGACACATATGCTTGTGCTTTATTCCAAATTGTCAATCCTTATGGTTTTTGGATTTCCTTATAGATATACATATCTATATAATCATATATTTCACATGCTGTAATATACATACCCTTCATAAGGTCAATGCATTTAACAGATTCATATTTCCAAAAACAAGTCAGATATCAGGTCATGATACTATTTAGGGGAATCTTGTCACTTGTTTGACATATTATATACCACGTTTTATCCGGTTCTCGCCGGAGAGGTAACCCCATTATATCCGGACAAGCTGGAGAGTCTGCTACACCATACCCAGTCTTGTCAGAGAAGAAATTTATATTTCCCATAAATAGTATTTTTTTTCTTAAATCATGATTTGGAAAGTGCATTATGACTTTCAACAAAGAATCAGGAAATTAGTATTCACCTGACGGATCATATTCTAGAACAAAGTAGTACCAATAAATAAGAAATAACAGTGGTCAAGTGTTATTGCTTATTTATTATACTTGCAACGTTCTAGTTATCATTCTCACGACATACCAAAACCCATCACACTTTATTTACACAAGTATTTAGCTTATCTCGAAGCTTATACTAAGGCTTTTTTTTTAAGTTCAAGTCTAAATGCTATCATGTGTGCTACCATTTAATAGCAATTTCCTAACTCTTTTATTTAAGCTTAGGTATTATTATCACAACGCCTATTGGCTTAAATCAGTGGCTCTGATACCACCTTCTGTCACGACCCCCGACCCCACCCTGGTCGGAATCGGGAGCCGCGAACCAGTTTAGTGGTACCGGTGGTTAATTTGAAAATATTGCAGCAGAAATTTCATCAGGACCGTGAGTTAGGAAAAATATCAGAGTTTAGAAACACCGGATTTTATTTATTAAACAGATGGGGATAAACCCATGTTTTATAAAGGTAGCTTTTAATATGGGATAAACCCGATTACATAAAACGATAATTCTTAATTTAATTTAATTAATAACATGAGCCACTTCTTTATGCCTTTCAGTGCCGTATCCAACTCTTATTCCCATCAACTGTAATCACCTGAAACGCGTTTTAAAAATATTTTGTCAGCAGGAAATACTGGTGAGTTCATTCAGTTTTTATAAAATGACCCTTAGTTATGAATTACAGCATAAGAGCGATTACAATGGCTTCTATCTTATTTTTATCTGGCGCCGTGTCACCTGGTGACGATGGTCATACCACTATTGGGTCCTTCCCCAAGTAGTGATGATTATCACTGTTAGGATTTATTAGCCTAACTGTGAGAAATTAGTAATGTGCACAATACCCCACTAGCCAGTGATTCAAGATAACCATGACTTAATCCCCGTAATTATAACTTTTGGAAATAAATGGAGTATTGTAAAATACTTTTGATAAAAGAGAATGACTCACATTGCAGGTTTAAACGAGCAGAGTTTAGCCTACTGATTAGCCTTGATACCTAGTTTAAATAACAATGCACATGAAACTAGGTAAGTAACTGAATACAACTTTTACGATAAGCTCACGAGATTAAAACCCTCACGACGAATGACAAAGTGCAATACTTAAACATCCAGCGGATTCACAACGAATGACAGAGTACAATACTTAAACATCCATCGGTTTTACGACGAATGACAAAGTATAGCCCGAGTTCGGACAGCACTCAAACATCCTGTCGGATTCACAACGAATGACAAAGTATAGCCCGAAATCGGACAACACTTAAACATCCTGTCGGATAGTTTCAATCGATCGGATATTGAATCGTAGCAGCGATCGAGTTAATACCCGGTATCGTAGCAGCGCCTCCCTAATGAAAATTATGATTTTATGCAGTATACTTTCGTTTTTGAGAATTGTTTTCGTGCACAGATAAACTGCTCATGGCCTAGCTATTTATAGCTGATTTCTGAGTGTGTCGCGGCCCGCGTGAGCCATAGGACAAACCTTACGTGGCCCGCGAGGAGGTCTAGTCTACGTATAGGCTTGCTGTGTCACGAGTAGGTGTGCCAGGTGGACAACACGTGGCCCGGATGCTTATCCGGTCAAACCTTAAGTTGACGCGGCCCGCGTGACCTCCTGCCTATTCTTTACGCGGCCCACGAGAAGACCAAACATCTGATTTTCTTGATTTTTCATACACATTAGGGTTTCAGGGGTCCGGGTTTCCACTTACGGATCGTTTTGGAGCATTTTTGAAGGTCCTTACATTTGACATGCGTTATGGGGTTCCAGATCAATCGGAAAGGGTAGCGATGATCGGGAGTTAAAACACTTAAAACGGGGCAGGGTATTATTATTATTATTATAGATGAAAATAATAAAAATAAAAATTAGAAATCTTAGTGAGAAGGAAGGAGTTGACGAGAGACACCCAGAATGAAGTTCACCTCTTTATGTGTATTTATACTTGAATAACTTACTGTTCAACAAACAAATCGATTCCTTTAAGAAAGACACGTATGGATTTGAAGTTAGTTTGTCATCCATGCATACATTTCATATTTGGACACGTACAACTTTCTCACTTCATTTTAGTTTAGTTATTTATTATTTATTCCTTTCTATAATACGTACACAAAATTCTCAAATCTCAATTATTAAATTTATTATTATTTTATTCTTATAATTAATTCACCTGCTTCACTTATTTGGCGCGTATAACTTCTAAAATACGACGTTTCATAAAACAACGCATATGTCATTAGAACGAGAATATTTGTATCTACATTTTTATCCAAGTTTCATTAAAAACGGAGTAAGTTCAAATACAATGTATTTTTTTTATAATCTAATTATTAGACGGTAATTATGCCCGTCTAGGTACTTCATATTTCTAACATTCAACTTACTCGTAATCTACCCGTCTAATAATATAAGTTTTATATACTTTTATTTTAATAGAAAGGTCACCCATATACAGGCCAATTAATTAGTATAATATTTCAACCAACCATATATAAAATAGTTTTTAAAACTATTTGGGTCGAATAATTATATTAAAAATAAACTAGTTACTAGTGGTTAATAAATTTAAACAAACCTATAATTCTTATATGATAAAAATGGGAATGTTACATTTCATTTCGTGAATTTATCGTAAATGTTGTATTAAGTTACTAACCTAGTTTCGTTTGCATTATTTAACTAGGTTACCAGGCTTAATCAGTAGGCAACCCTCTGTCCAGTTAAACTTGCAATGTGAGTCATTCTGTCACAACCCGATATTTCCACGTATTGCCGGTGGGCCCGGTGGGGAGTACCGTGACGTAGTTGATATCATCATAGTCAAACAACACAATTTAATGCACAGCGGAAGCAAAAGATGAATATATTACAAACCGATATAAAGTAATATCAAGGTATTACAAACGGAATGTAAAGGATCCACAGGTGGATCAAATAAAAGATAATTGTTCAACAGATCTTAACATCTAAGCTTGCAAGACTCTTTATTGATGCTAGGAGTAGCCAGCCTATTCCGATTAGTACCTGCACTTAGCCTTTTTGGAAAATACGTCAGTTTACACTGGTAAATACAATTAACTGGCTCATTTTGAAAATGTTTTAAGAAAATTTATTTGAATGCACATGGCACAAAACTTTTTATAACTTGGGATAATTATTTATATATAAACTTGTAAAAGAATTACATGTTTCTTATACGTTCAGTAGCCCGGATTGACACCGGGTTAAAGATTAATAGACACACCACATGATATAGTCCCGCGACGAGTTATTCCCGAAACCGGCGGTTATACCTTATTATTTATATATATGCACTGTCGGGTGTACGCCTACACCCCGTGCTTAGGTCGTGGCCATTTCTTAAAATGATGCCAAGGATATCCGAGACATGGTCATTAACCCCCCAAAGGCTTTAAGCAAACAAAAAAATTTAAACGGGACATTTCAATAAATTAACCTTCATACAATTAAAAATTCAATGCCCGACCAAACGGTATTTTATATACCGTACCCCAAGCCCGTATAGGGAAAATAAGTTAAAAGTATTTACCTGAGCAAATTTATACAATTTATCCCAGCCGTATACCACCAAGCAAGTACAGATAGCTTTTACTGGGCTCCTAAATCTGGAACGAAGGTTTTTAATAACCTATTAGATTCCTAACGGGTCTTAATTAAGCCTATGCTTATACCGGTTAGTTTTAAAGGAGGATACGGTTCAAAACGCTTGATTAAGCGAGAACCGGACTAGAATGTGGTTTAGACCCGACAAGCTTGTATACTTGTGTAACAAGGGTAAACTAAACACATTCTGGATTTTGAGATAAAAATGATAAGGTTTGACCCGTTTCGGCTAATTTATGCAAACTAGTTACATAAGCCGATCCGAACGCGAAAAGTGCGTAACGGGTAACCAAAGGAGTCATGAACAGGTTTCCTAAGTTAATATGCCTTAAATATATTGTGATATTAGTAGGATACCTTCCATTATGCCCAAAACGAATTTAAACTCAAATTATGCCCCGTAGGGGTATTTTGGTCATTTAAAAGGTTATAAAAGAGGTTTAATATAAATCTGAGTTTCAGGTCTGATTTAATCAGTAAAATTCTTAATTTAATAAGTTATATCAGTAGGGTATTACACATATGTGAATTTTATCATTTATAACCAAACTATGCACCGAAGGGGCATTTTGGTAATTTCACATAAGGTTTAAAGGTCAAATTTGGAAATCTGAGTTAAAAACTATTGCTTACTGTTAAAGTATAAAATTTTACTTAAAATATCAGTAGGTATCAAGTCATATATATTTAAAATAGTTTTAATACATACTATGCGCTTAAAACGCGTAAAAATGCGGTTTTAAGCGATTTCCGGGTTTTTAAGGAAAAGCTGATATTTTTATCATTCCAGAAAGCTTAAAAAGTTTTATTTATCTTATAAAATCAGTAGCAAAAGGTTTGGGGTCAAAATGTTTTGTAAAACTCAATTTATAAGCCAAAAGGGCAAAACCGGCAATTACCAAATCAAGCCTAGAACCCTATGTTATGCTCAGCCTAAAAATAAATAAAAATCTTCAAAAATCCCAAAATATTATTTTATATCAGTAGGTAAAAAGTTTGCTATAAAAATTTGGGTTTAAATAGGCTTTATGCTAATTACGCCGTTTAATTAATAAAAAGCTTTCTAATTACGCTATTGAGCATAACTCCTAATTTAGACCTCAAACTGATGTCAAATTTTAGGGACAAGTTTATAAATCAGTAATTAAGATTATTGTCCTCTCACATTTTCAAAATTCTCGTTTTAGGGTCAAAAGGGCATAATGGTCAACATTTAAGCATATAACGGAAACATGTAAATGAATAGGATAACTAAGGATCCAAGTTGTATAACCTCAGAGGGTTACACCAACCTATAACATGGTCCTAAAGGAATCCAAAGGCATATCTAAACTAAGCTAAATCGGGTCAGAACTGAAAGTCAAAGAAAAAGTCAACTTTTGCGACTTTCGGTTCCGAACCGAGCCTATACTTAGAATTGTCGGGTTGAATCATGCTTAGGCATGTTCAACTAATATTTACCAAGTTATTAAAGTGAGAAAACTGATTTTATGGCTTTTATATTAATAGTTATGAATTTTATTTAAAACTAACCCGTTTGACTTTCATTTGACCCGACAATTTAACTAAGTAAACATGGTAATTAGGAGGTGCCCTTTTGAGGGTTAAACACCTACCCAATTACGGTCACGTAGCCATGTTCGTTGCGAATGATGGCTTAACCGTTTAAAAGTCAATGAGTTTATTGCAAACGCTTGGCTTTTCGGCTATAAACGCTAAACAAATTTAAGCTAAGCACGAAAGAATACTTACAAGAGTCCAATGGACTGAAAGAGGTTCTCAAGAAGCTCAAGACCCTCCAAGAATTCAGAGAGCAAACATAAATGGAATGAGGTGTGAATGAATGCCAAGATCAAGGGGGTATATATATGTTTTTGAGAACCATTAGGATCGTTTCTTTATAAACGAGCCTTGATCTGGACCGTACACATCTTACCCCCTGATTTCTAATACTATGGGTGCCCAAGGATTGAAGAAATACCATTTGTAAGTGCTGGATCAAGCTGGAACAGGCTGTAACTGGCTGTAAAACACATTCTGCAGGTCTGGCAGGTTCACACACCCCGCGTAAGACCCAAGGGGGTCTACGCGGCCCGCCTGGGCTGCTCAGTTCAGCAACTAAGTTTCAGAATTGCAGTTTCAGTCCCTGTACTTGCTTAAAGGTCATTTCTGATGCGTATAAGGCCCGTTAACCTCATTTCAACGCTCCACCATGATGTTAAAACATAGGGGACATGAAACATGCTCAAAAACATGTCGGATGTCGGTTCGTTTGGCCGTACGGTCACGTTGTTCGTCTAATTACGACGAAACACGAACGGACGCGAAAAACGATCCAAATTACGCGACGAATGGAATTTTATTAAGACAAACACTAAAATAAAATATTTTAATGCTTACATAAATTTTTGGGTGTCCGGATATATCCAGAATGTAAGATATGCGCGAAAATGCAAACTTGTGCACTATTTGACACTTTTAGTCCTTGCATGACTTAAAAGTTTACTTTTGCGCACTAAACACCTCCAAGCCTATATCTAAGCTATATAAAGGATAAATAGGGTATTTTTAACTCATGTTCATATTCCGGAAGGTCCGATACCCTACGAATCGGCATACTTTTGCAGTTTGACGCAAATAGTCCTTTAATCGCACAAAGTAGCGCGAAATGTTGTTTAATGACATCCAAGCCTTCCTTGGCCCATAATGGGAATTCACAAGCATGAGTTTAATTATTTCTACGCTCTCGGTTGCTTAAATGGTCACCAAAAGGCGTAGATTCAAAAGTTGATGCTTTAGGTCCCTCTAATGCGCAAACTTGCGCATTTCATCATTTAATAACATCGAAGCCTCATCTAAACCATATTAGGTATTCTTGAGAGTATTATTAAACATCACGATGCTTTGGGTTCGCTAAAAGGTCATTTAGGGGTATAATTAAACATATTGACACTTTTAGTCCCTCTAACTTGCAAAGTTGCGCGTAACTTTACTTATAGACATAAAAACCTTAGACGACCAATAAGTTGGCATTCCCGAGAGAGTAATAAAATATCATGAAGCTCCCGGTTTGTTAAAAGATCACTCAGAGGTAAGAATTAACATGTTGACGCTTGTAACCCTTTATTACGCAAACTTTCAATTAATTACACAAACGGCTGCACTCGATCATCAAGTGGCTCATTTGTGAATATAAATATTGTGAGAGGTTATTTAGAAACTTATTTTAGGTATGCTAACACTTCCAGTCCTTTCATTATCAAAGTTTTCAATTTTTCGAAAAATTTAGTCCCTTAAATTCCATGTTTGACTTCATTAGGGTTTATTACACGTGTCAATACATCATTGGACGTGAATTTTACGAAGTGTTACACATTCTCTTTTTATCAAATGATTTCCAAAACCCTATTTATTATCAAAGTTATAATTACAGGGATTAAGTCTTTGTAGTCTTCAATTACAGCCGGTATGTGGGGTTTTGTATACATTACTTGATAACCGTTACCATTGGACAACGGGTTAGCCAATGGGTGATATGACCATAGTCACAGATACGGTCGAGTGACAAATACCGTTGGGTAATTGATTGATATATAAACATTGTAATCGCTCTTAATACTATAGATTATAACAATGTGTCGTTTTGTACAAATTGAATGACTCGCCAGTATTTCCCCGCTGATAAAATATTTTTAAACATGTTTCAGGTGATTTACTGTGAACAAGGAAAAGTGTCGTGTAGCACTACCAGCTTGGATAAAGTAGCTCAGTAAATAAATAAATATGTTTTTGTAACCAAGGGATTTCCCAGTGAAATTCCTTTATTGTAAAGTACGGGGGTTGTCCCGAAATTTGAAATAAAATAAAGGGGTGTTTTCAGTCTTAAACGATCCTGTTAAAATTTTCCGCCGCCAAATTAAATATTCATACCATGGGTTTCTGTCCCTCGGCTTTTGAACCAGGAAACTGGATCGGGGGCCGTGATAGAAAAAGGTGGTATCAGAGCCACTGATTTAAGCCAATTAAGTATTTAGAAATACTTAACTTTCAAGATTGCCATTCTGTGATTCTGTAAGAATTTAATTTACAAATAAATAAAATTTTAACTTGAATTTTGTGTGTTTCTTCATGTGTGCTAACAGCATGAATGAACTATCGGAGGTACTCCGAAACTTTACTATCCATACCACTGATATGGATACAACAGGAATCCATTCCGGTTATTAGGCGGATACCGAGGAGCCATTAGTGTTTCAGGCACAGCCACAGGAGAAACCCAAGCCTAAAAAGAGGAGAAGAATTCTGGACTGGAAACGCGAACGAAGGAAGAAACCAGCTGCCCAAAAGGTGAAAAAGACGGAGGATCCAAAAGGCAAAGGAAAGGAAATAGGGGAGAGCTCTGGACAAGCCAAGAGTTGCCACATTGGGAAGAATTGGATAGGAAACTTGCAAACTGTGACCTCATCGGACCGGCTGACACCCTTTTCAATTACCCCGCTCAATCAGAACTTCCTGTTAATTTGAAACCTGCTATTCCAGACCTAATTGTCAACCCTCAACTTCTTCCCGGAGAATTGGAAGAATGGTGGACGAGCGACTGGCATTTTCAGAATTTTATGAATAACCCAAATGTTTACTTTCCCCAGTTTGATCCTGAACCTGCACCATTTCCACCCATGAACCAGGAGAACGTTGCCGAATTACGCCGCTATGGAGAAGAGCTGGTGGATGCGGGGAATCGGATTCGAGATGTGGGGGAAAAGATTTCGTGAAAGTACGACGAGAGGGAGCGTCGTTTCTGAAAAAGCCGACTAACGGGGGTTGAATGTTTTGTATAATAATAATAATATAATGATAATATAATAATAATAATAATAATAATAATAATAATAATAACAATAATATAATGTATAATATTGTATAATACTAACTAAAATAAAACCTTTGTAAAATAGATGGTGTGTATTGATGCATACTATTATAAAAAGATATAAATGTCGAAAGATCGACGATTTTGGCTATATGTGTTGACTTAATTGTGTTATGATTGCCTTGTTGTGTTTGATTGTTATCCAATTTATGATAATAATTTATATACATCTTGATAATTATTCAGATGGAAAACGCAGTAAATGAACCAGTCAATGAAGTTAACCAATCGGAACAACATGATGAAGATCATTTTCTTAATAGGCAAGATATAGAAAATATCGTTGCTCAGGGAATAGCCAATGCTATCCCGGCAATTGTTGCTGCCATTAAAAATCCTGCTGAACCTTCCCAAGCCAACCATAGCAAACGCACTCACAACGATAATTTTAGCAACAGTGTAAACGGGGGCGACAATAATGATAATAATATGGTTCAAGCCCCATTTCTTAAGAAAATGAAAGTTGCAACACCTGGTTGCACTTATAAAGAATTTCTTGCCTGTAAGCCAATCGAATTTGCAGGCAATGAAGGGGCAACTGCCGCACTGCGTTGGTTGGAAAAGACCGAAGCAGTAATTAAAATCAGTAAATGCACAGAGGAAGACAAGGTTATGTATGCATCCTACCTTTTCAAGGAAGAGGCGTTAGAATGGTGGAACACGGTACTGCAAGCCAAAGGAAGCGACGTGGCTTATGCCATGAGTTGGGAGGAATTTAAGGAATTGGTGGAAAGAAAATTTTGTCCCGACTATGAAAAGGAACAAATGACAAATAAGTTCCTGAACCACCGGATGGTCACCGGATGGTGGATGTTGACTGTCGAGGGTATACTTCAAAATTTTTCGAGTATGCTAGAATTGTACCAACTCTGGCTTCGCCAGAACCGGTGCTTATTTCTCGCTATATCTGGGGACTAATTAGCGAGATTCGCGATATAGTCAAAGCTGCGAGACCCCGCATAATTGACGATGCAGTCGAACTGGCCAACACCTTGACTGACGGACTGGTACGCACGAGAGAAGAAAACAGGAAAAAGGAATTAGCCCAAAAGATTACCCAAGGATTTCACGTGGGTAATAATAGTAGTAATTTTAAGAAAAAGGGAACTGGGCAATCTTTCACACCTCCATTCTGCGGAAACTGTCAAAAGAAACATTTTGGTAAATGTCAAGAGAAGTGCAATTTCTGCAAGGCACCGGGGCACCGAGAGGAGGAGTGTAGGAAGAAATCAACGATTTGCTTCAATTGCGGAGAAACTGGGCATTTTAGACCAGAATGCCCAAAATTGGTCAAACCAGCTGACAACAAGGCCGAACCTGCTGAAGGAACAAATAAAAAGAATGCAAGAGCCTTCCAGCTGACTACACAGGAAGCAGATCTAATTCCCGATGTGATAGCTGGTACGTTCCTTGTACATGACGTTTATGCAAAAGTATTATTTGACTCTGGTGCAAACCAAAGTTTTATAAATACTTCATTCTGCCAATCTCTTAAGTAACCTTTAACCAAACTTAGGCAGATTTATACGGTAGAAACGGCAGATGAAAATTCTGTTAACATAGATAAGGTTCTGCAAGAAGGGAAAATAGAACTTTCAGGATATAAATTTTCTGCAAACCTGCTACCTATGAATTTAGCCGGATTCGATGTTGTGTTAGGAATGGATTGGTTAGTAGCCAACCATGCTCAAATCCTCTGTGATAAGAATTCCATAGAAATTCACACACCCACAGGATAAGTAATTGTGATTTCAGGAGATAAGCCGCGTAAACCAATGAAGTTCATTTCAGTAATGAAAGTTGCTAGTTATAAAAGAAAACAAGGAATAGTGTATATGATTTCGGTAATCATTAACACTAAAGGTAAGGAACTTAAGGAAATTCCAGTAGTATCAGAATACTCGGATGTATTCCCAGAAGAGCTGCCTGGATTACCACTAGATAGGGAAGTAGAGTTTAGAATTCACCTAATTCCTGGAACTACACCAATAGCTAAGGCACCTTATCGATTAGCACCCACAGAAATGTTAGAACTGAAGAAGCAGTTAGATGAATTACTAAGCAAAGGATTTATACAACCTAATTCCTCCCCTTGGGGAGCACCAGTGTTGTTCGTGAAAAAGAAGGATGGTTCAATGCGAATGTGTATCGATTATAGGGAATTGAATAAGGTTACAATTAAGAATCGATACCCATTACCTAGGATTGATGATCTTTTTGATCAACTTCAGGGAGATAGATACTTCTCTAAGATAGACTTGCGCTCCGGATACCATCAGCTGAAGGTACAAGAAGAAGACATACCTAAAACTGCTTTCAAGACTAGGTATGGTCACTACGAGTTTACAGTCATGCCATTTGGACTAACAAATGCTCCTGTAGCATTTATGGACATGATGAATAGAATCTGTAAGCCGTATTTGGATAAATTCGTAATTATCTTCATCGACGATATACTTATTTATTCCAAAAGCCAAGACGAGCATTGTAAGCACCTGCTTGCTCTCTTAGCTCTGTTGAGAAAGGAAAAGCTTTACGCCAAATTCTCGAAGTGTGAATTTTGGCTACAAGAGGTACAATTTTTAGGACACATGGTAAATCACGAAGGCATTCACGTGGATCCCTCTAAAATAGAAGCGATCATAAATTGGAAGGTCTCACAATCAGCAACCGAAGTTGGAAGCTTTCTAGGGTTAGCTGGATATTATAGGCGTTTTATTAAAGACTTTTCTAAGATAGTTGTTCCATTAACTAAGCTAACCTGTAAAACAGTTAAGTTTGAATGGGGACCTAAGCAAGAAGAGGCCTTTAGGATTTTAAAGCAAAGATTAACAAATGCCCCAATTCTTGCCTTACCAGACGGAACGGAAGATTTTGAAGTCTTCTTCGACGTTTCTAAGCTAGGGTTAGGATGTGTGCTAATGCAACGCAAAAAGGTAATTGCGTATGGAAGTAAGTTGAAGAAGCATGAGGAAAATTATACGACTCATGACTTAGAATTAGGAGCGATAATTTTTGCCCTTAAGATTTGGAGACATTATTTGTATGGAAGTAAGTTTACTATCTATACAGATCATAAAAGTTTAAGATACATATTTGGGCAAAAAGAATTAAACATGAGGCAAAGAAGATGGATGGAAATTCTAAATGACTACGACTGTGATATCCTATATCACGAAGGAAAGGCAAATGTAGTAGCAGATGCCCTCAGTCGTAAGTACCATGAAAAGCAAAGGCCAGTTCGTGCTCTTAGATTAAATCTCCAATTAGATTTAATGGAACAACTGAAAAACGTTCAGGAAACAGCAATCAAGGATGATGGTGAAGGAATGAAAGGAAGAATTAAAGAATTAGAGCAAATGACTGATGGAATCTGGAGATTCCATAAGAAAAGAATTTAGGTACCTAGACAAGGAAATTTAAGAGATAAGATTCTAGAGGAAGCCCATAAATCTAGGTATACGATGCATCCTGGTAACAACAAGATGTATCAAGATTTAAGGAATAACTTCTGGTGGATAGGAATGAAGAAGGACATAGCTAAATACGTTTCTAAGTGTCTAACTTGTTCACAAGTTAAGGCAGAACACCAGAAACCTTCAGGTTTACTTCAACAGTTAGAAATGCCTGTATGGAAATAGGAACTAATAACAATGGACTTTGTTACTAAGCTACCCAAGACCAGGAAAGGTAACGATGCAATCTGGGTGATTGTAGATCGATTAACCAAGTCAGCTCATTTTCTGCCAATAAAGGAAACCTTTAGCATGGAAAGATTAGCAAAGTTATACGTAGACGAGGTAGTATCCTTACATGCAGTTCCACTCTCCATTGTGTCAGATAGGGATAGTCGCTTCACTTCGCATTTTTGGACAAGTTTCCAAGAAGCAACGGGGACACGATTAAATTTAAGTACTGCATACCATCCTCAAACCGATGGACAAAGTGAAAGGACGATTCAAACCCTTGAAGACATGGTCCGAGTATGTGTAATCAATTTCGGTGGAAATTGGGATGACCACCTACCCTTAATCGAATTCTCCTATAACAATAGTTATCACACAAGCATTAGTGCTGCCCCATTCGAAGCACTGTATGTCACACCCCCAAAATCCACACGTGGAGTATCACCGCTTGGAGGCGTGACTGACCAGGATCAAGCCACCAATCATATCAAACTTATTAAGAATTAAATGTAATTTAAACCGAACGATATGAAAGGTGTTCCAACAAAACATGTTAAGTGTATAGCGGAAGCATAAATGTAAACCCAACGTAAGTAATAAGTTCAATGTTTAATGTTTCAATATAAGATCCATAATCCGTGCCCACAACGACCGCATCTCCCGTGCAAGCTCCAATGTACCTAAGGTCCTGCAAGGCATGCAGCAGATAGTCAACAACTAGTTGAGCGAGTTCACAGATAACAGTTTAGTAATAGTATAGCGTGAGTAGCAGTATGTTCGTTCGTTACGTTATGTATCGTATTAGTTTCCATCGCGGCCTCCCAGGCAGGTATGCGAAGATATTAGGGGATGTTTTTCCCAAGTATTCTAGACTAGGTTTATTTGTATCGCGGCCTCCCAGGCAGGTGTGCGAAGATTTGTAAATTTAGTTCGCGGCCTTCCTATGGCAGGTGTGCGAAGTCAGTCATAATATCGCGGCCAACCCTTGGCAGGTGTGCGAAGATCAGTTCAATAAGTGTTACTGGTCTAGTCGTATCTTATCGTTAGGTTCTACCGTCTGAGTATACACAATAATTCATCAAATCCCATTCCCACCCGGGAACCCCATGCCTTGGCTGTATGAACTCACCTTGGTTTGCTCGGTATGCTAAATATGTGCTCGCAAGTAAATCAATCACGTCCTAGAGTATGCACGTATAGAATAATCAGTTTGTATCCAAGTTGTTCATGTATGTGTATAATCACAGTAGTACTAAACATGTATACAAGTCGTGCGCATCACTTAACAGCAGTTAATCTATCCAGTTAACTTCTAACAGAATTAAATCAGGTTACTGTGCAGTTTACTCTTTAGGCGAAACACAGATTGGCGAATCATATTCTGTTTCGTCGATCATCCTTTGGCGAAACAAAGTTCCGTTTCGTCAACTGTTCTTGGCGAAACACAATCTGTTTCACCAATAGATCAGTTTCGTCGAACTTGTTACGGGTTGATGCAGAAACCCTAATGATTATTTTAATAATATGCCGACTACAAAAGTAAGCTGTAACATCAAACAATCCCCCCATACATACAACAGTAATAAATAGTCCTTAAATCATCAGATTTATAATCATCAAACATGGCAGGAACATGCATCGAGATCTAATAATGATTTATTTCATTTGTCTGCACATACATCACATCCTAAAGGTCAAAAGAGGTTTACCCACAATAGCCGACAACCAACTTCTTAGACCTAATACCATTGGACCATGATCTGAATTACATGCTCACATATATATATCATAAATTTCCTGACAATACCCATACACTAAAGACAATAATAGCCGCCCTTTACTTGTATACTCCATGAAATCTCATGCACATTTAGAGCACAGTGGTCGATACACCGTTAACCACCTCAACTGTTATTGGACCAAAAATATCATGCAATAACAATCACTCAATCACATACAATCATACTAGTCATGTATTCACAGTTCATCAAAACATCCGACAATAGTTCATAAACAAACAAGCACTAGCAATGACTAACCGGAAACTAAGCGATTAATACGAACGGAACGGATGAACGCTCGGGTGATGAGGGGCTGCCGTCGGTGTACAGGAGAGCTCTAGGGTTTTTCTAACTTGCTAAAATGTGGCGAATGGAATTGTTACGTATAACATATACACGCATAAGTGTGCTGGGCCTTAAATGGGCTTCGCGTAACAGTTGGGCCGGCGAAACACACTTGATTCGTTGTGGAGGTTTTCCAGCGCTTAACTAGTTCAAGTGTTTACTAACCGGTTCACACTATATCATTAACACATACGTTTTATCATATAGCACATAACATATTCCACAATCATAATACGTTTCATTTTAACACAACGTGTATCGTTACAAGTCAAACAAGTCAACAGCTAACAGTCAAAGTCAACGTGCAATAAATGCGAATAAAGAGTGTCGGAAACTCGAGTTGTCACATTATCCCCAACTTGAAAGAAATTTCGTCCCGAAATTTAGCATGCAGTTACTGAGGAAAGCTAATGGTGTGACGTTGTTTACCTGTATTGTATCGCGGCTCCCCGAGCAGGTTTGCGAAAAATTACTGGTTTTCTTGGGGTGTCACATCATCCCCCCGTTGATTTGGAATTTCGTCCCGAAATTCTGTATTGGTAGCTTCAGCCTCAGTAGTAGTTGCATTGGTTCCGAATAACTGGGGATATTTGAGTTCCATTTGATCTTCACGCTCCCAGGTGAACTCTGGGCCGCGGCGGGAGTTCCAACGAACTCGTACAAGAGGGATTCTCGTGTTCTTGAGGACCTTAACATCCCGGTCCGTGATTTCAACAGGTTCCTCGACGAAGTGCAACCGCTCGTCGATAGTGAGTTCCTTCAAGGGAACTATGTGGGTCTCATCTGACATACACTTCTTCAGATTCGACACGTGAAAGACGTTGTGAACTGCACTGAGTTCAGCTGGTAAGTTCAATCTGTAGGCTACCCTGCCTATCTTCTCAATAACTTCGAAAGGTCCGACGTATCGTGGATTGAGTTTGCCGCGTTTGCCAAAACGAACCACACCCTTCCAGGGCGAAACTTTGAGTAGCGCTCGATCCCCAACCTGGAATTCGAGTAGTTTTCTATCTTTATCGGCGTATGCTTTCTGACGGTCACGAGCTGCCGCCATGCGTTGTCGTATTTGAGCAATCTTTTCAGTAGTATCAACTACCATTTCTGGACCTGTGATCTGACTATCTCCCACCTCTGCCCAACAGAGAGGTGACCGGCATTTACGTCCGTACAATGCCTCCAATGGTGCAGCTTTAATGCTGGTGTGGTAGCTGTTGTTGTAAGAAAATTTCACAAGTGGCAGATGTTTTTCCCAACCATTGCCAAAGTCAATTACGCACGCCCGAAGCATGTCTTCTAGAGTTTGAATGGTGCGCTCAGACTGCCCATCCGTTTGAGGGTGATAAGCTGTGCTCATGTCTAAACGAGAGCCAAAAGATTTGTGCATTGCTTGCCATAGTTCTGAAGTAAAACGTGCGTCCCGATCAGAGATAATAGAGATTGGCACCCCGTGCCTCGAAACCACTTCTTTTAAGTAGATGTCTGCTAAGGTAGAGAACTTGTCTGTTTCTTTAATGGCCAGGAAGTGAGCAGACTTTGTGAGTCGATCCATGATCACCCAAATAGTATCATTTCCGCGCTGAGATCTAGGTAAGCCTGTAACAAAATCCATGGAAATGTGTTCCCATTTCCATTGTGGTATCTCAGGTTGTTGAAGTGGACCTGAAGGTTTCTGGTATTCGGCTTTGACTCTCGCATAAGTCAAGCATTTGCTAACGTATGTGGCTATGTGGGCCTTCATGCTAGGCCACCAGTATGTAGTTTTGATATCGTGGTACATTTTATCCGAACCTGGATGTACCGAGTAGCGAGACTTATGAGCTTCATCCATTACCAGCTCGCGTAAGTTACCATAGTGCGGGATCCAGATGCGTCCTGTGACGTAGTAAGCACCATCTTCCTTCTGTTCTAAGCGTTGCCTTGAGCCGCGTAGGGCTTCAGCCCTGACGTTGTCTGGTTTCAATGCTTCTACCTGAGCATTTCGTATCTGGGAAGGAAGACTAGACTGTATAGTGAGTTGCAAAGCTCGCACGCGCTTAGGCGCGGTGTCCTTTCGACTGAGGGCGTCAGCCACAACATTGGCTTTGCCTGGATGGTACCTAATTGAGCATTCGTAGTCGTTTAGCAGTTCGACCCATCGTCGTTGTCGCATATTCAGTTCCTTCTGTTTGAATATATGTTCGAGGCTTATGTGATCAGTGTAAATAGCACATTTGGTACCGTACAAGTAGTGTCGCCATATCTTAAGCGCAAAGACAACAGCTCCCAGCTCTAAATCATGCGTAGTGTAATTCCGTTCGTGAATCTTAAGTTGGCGCGAAGCATAAGCAATAACTTTATCCCGATGCATCAACACACATCCAAGACCCTGGATAGATGCATCACAGTAGACTACAAAATCATCCGTGCCTTCAGGCAATGAGAGGATAGGTGCGCTACAAAGTCTATCCTTTAAGTGCTGAAACGCTGTTTCCTGTGCATTACCCCAACGGTAAACAACACCTTTCTGTGTCAGTAGTGTAAGCGGCTGTGCGATCTTTGAGAAGTCTTTGATGAACCGTCTGTAATAACCCGCCAAACCCAAGAATTGGCGTATTTCTGTTGGTGTGCGAGGTGCAGGCCAGTTCTTGATCGAATCCACCTTGGATGGATCAACATGAATCCCATCCTTGTTGACCACGTGGCCTAGGAAATGGACTTCACGAAGCCAGAAGTCGCATTTTGAAAACTTAGCGTATAGTTGTTCCGTTCGAAGGAGTTCCAAAATAAGTCGTAAGTGCTGCTCGTGTTCCTCTCGACTCTTCGAGTAGATCAGGATGTCGTCGATGAAAACGATGACGAACTTGTCAAGGTAAGGTTTGCACACCCTGTTCATAAGGTCCATGAAAACCGCAGGCGCGTTCGTCAACCCGAAAGGCATGACTAGAAACTCGTAGTGGCCGTAACGTGTTCTGAACGCTGTTTTGGAGACGTCCTCATCCCGGACTCTCAGTTGATGATACCCCGACCTTAGATCAATCTTCGAGTAATAGCTCGACCCTTGCAACTGGTCGAATAAGTCGTCGATGCGTGGAAGAGGATAGCGATTCTTCACAGTCACCTTGTTCAGTTCACGGTAGTCTATACACATGCGGAAGGTACCGTCCTTCTTCTTTACAAATAGTACTGGAGCTCCCCAAGGCGAAGAGCTAGGACGTATGAAACCCTTTTCCAAGAGTTCTTGCAGTTGCTTAGACAGTTCTTCCAGTTCGGTTGGAGCTAAGCGATAAGGTGCTCGAGCTATAGGTGCTGCTCCTGGAGCGAGCTCGATCTGAAATTCAACCTGACGGTGAGGCGGTAACCCAGGTAACTCTTCAGGAAACACTTGAGGAAAATCGCGTACTACAGGAATATCCTCAATCTTTTTCTCTTTCTTCGACGTATCTGTAACGAGTGCTAAAACAGCTGTGTGGCCCTTTCGTAAGCACTTCTGAGCCTTCAAGAAGGATATGATGCCACTCACGACACCACTCTTGTCGCCTTGAACTTCGAGAGGTTCTTCACCAGAGCGTGGAATACGAATGGTCTTCTCCTTGCATAGGATCTCTGCTTGTTGTTGGAATAACCAGCCCATACTAATGATGATGTCGAACTATCGCAACGCTGGGGTCATTCCTAGTATCACTCTGACCAATCACGAACACTCAACCCCTGGCACCATTGCCGTCGTTATTACCCCCGTTGTTGTCTTCCCTAGTTCTCGTTTCCTTGGTTGTGGTTCTGATTCTGGTTCTGGTTCAACCGTGGGCAGTGTCTCTTGAAGTGACCTTCAGCACTACACTGATAACATCCCTTGTTACCCTGCTGTTGCTGCTGATTCTATAGATCTTGTGTCTGTTGGTGTTGGTTCTGGCTTGCAGGACGTGAGTTTCTACCATCTTTGGCTCCATGACCAAGCTTGTCGCATCAATGACCATGATTTCGGTTGCACGGCCCGCTGTGGTGCAAGTTACATCGTTTGCACTTAGGGTGGTTTCCCTTGTATCCACCCTGCCTTTGACTACTAAAAAGGTTGCTGACCTGGACCTTGGTTGTCATCGATCTTTCGCTGTTGTGCCTGGGACGGAATCGTAGTCGAACCCTTGCTAGAGGTTCCATCTCACTTTCATTTGTTGTCACTGGGGATAGCAGAAGTAGTAGTAGTAGTACCAATACGTCTAGGCAGCTTGTTCTGTTCCACTGCCTGGTCTGTGAGACGATGAGCAAGATGAGTAACATCTTGAATAGTAGCAAGATTAGCAGTCATCACATGGCTTTGAATTTCTGGTACTAAGCCCTTGAGGTACAGCTCAATGCTCTTGATGGGAGGATCCACCATAGTTGGACACAAAATTGCCAGTTTGTTGGATCGCTTCGTGTACGCTTCTATCTCTGACCCCGTCATCTTCATGTTAAAGGACTCCACTTCCAACTTGTGGATGGAATCATAACTACTGTATTCACGTTTGATCAGTTCCTTAAAATCATTCCATGGGGTGGCATTAGCAGCCGCCAGCCCCAGCATCGTAACTTGCGCGTTCCACCAAGTTAACGCAGTGCCTTCGAGAGTATCAGTGGCATAATTCACCTTACGAGCCTCAGGTCATTCGCACATTCGAAGACCGATTCGAGTTCCTCGAACTAATGGAGGAGTCCAACAGCTCCTTCAGTGTCGCTGAAAGTAGTAGGACGACAGTCCATAAAAGTCTTGTATGTGCATACAGGTGGCTGAGCGTGTTGACTTGTCGTGTGCGTAAGAGTAATCAAAATTAAGCACAAGTGTTGAGTTACGAGAGTAGGATCTAAAGATCCTAGAGTAAGTGGTGATGGCAGGTTACACCTCCTGCCTGGGCAGCTGCGAGTGCTGCAGTAACTTGTTCAGTGATTGAAGCCGCCAACTGGGCTTGAGTTAAGTTAACGCGTCCACTCATGATCTTGACATCAAGAAGAACATGTGGGTGAGAGGTTCGCGAATAGTGCGAAGAGAGTGAGCACACAAGTATTCTTAAGCAATAACATATAGTAGGTTCTGAAATCTGAGCATACCACGAGCAAAGTTCTATGTAATTCTAGCAAGTAGGTAAAGTAACATGAATAGTAGTACCTATGATGTTGAGCCTTGCACGTGGAGCGAAGCGTCGTTATGGATCGTTGAGAGCACTGTTCTGGTTATAGTCTGGTTTTAACAAAATCGTTTTCCCCTTATTAAAACCGAGTTCTCTATAACCAATGGCTCTGATACCAATCTGTCACACCCCCAAAATCCACACGCGGAGTATCACCGCTTGGAGGCGTGACTGAACAGGATCAAGCCACCAATCATATCAAACTTATTAAGAATTAAATGTAATTTAAACCGAACGATATGAAAGGTGTTCCAACAAAACATGTTAAGTGTATAGCGGAAGCATAAATGTAAACCCAACGTAAGTAATAAGTTCAATGTTTAATGTTTCAATATAAGATCCATAATCCGTGCCCACAACGACCGCATCTCCCGTGCAAGCTCCAATGTACCTAAGGTCCTGCAAGGCATGCAGCAGATAGTCAACAACTAGTTGAGCGAGTTCACAGATAACAGTTTAGTAATAGTATAGCGTGAGTAGCAGTATGTTCGTTCGTTAAGTTATGTATCGTATTAGTTTCCATCGCGGCCTCCCAGGCAGGTATGCGAAGATATTAGGGGATGTTTTTCCCAAGTATTCTAGACTAGGTTTATTTGTATCGCGGCCTCCCAGGCAGGTGTGCGAAGATTTGTAAATTTAGTTCGCGGCCTTCCTATGGCAGGTGTGCGAAGTCAGTCATAATATCGCGGCCAACCCTTGGCAGGTGTGCGAAGATCAGTTCAATAAGTGTTACTAGTCTAGTCGTATCTTATCGTTAGGTTCTACCGTCTGAGTATACACAATAATTCATCAAATCCCATTCCCACCCGGGAACCCCATGCCTTGGCTGTATGAACTCACCTTGGTTTGCTCGGTATGCTAAATATGTGCTCGCAAGTAAATCAATCACGTCCTAGAGTATGCACGTATAGAATAATCAGTTTGTATCCAAGTTGTTCATGTATGTGTATAATCACAGTAGTACTAAACATGTATACAAGTCGTGCGCATCACTTAACAGCAGTTAATCTATCCAGTTAACTTCTAACAGAATTAAATCAGGTTACTGTGCAGTTTACTCTTTAGGCGAAACACAGATTGGCGAATCATATTCTGTTTCGTCGATCATCCTTTGGCGAAACAAAGTTCCGTTTCGTCAACTGTTCTTGGCGAAACACAATCTGTTTCACCAATAGATCAGTTTCGTCGAACTTGTTACGGGTTGATGCAGAAACCCTAATGATTATTTTAATAATATGCCGACTACAAAAGTAAGCTGTAACATCAAACAATCCCCCCATACATACAACAGTAATAAATAGTCCTTAAATCATCAGATTTATAATCATCAAACATGGCAGGAACATGCATCGAGATCTAATAATGATTTATTTCATTTGTCTGCACATACATCACATCCTAAAGGTCAAAAGAGGTTTACCCACAATAGCCGACAACCAACTTCTTAGACCTAATACCATTGGACCATGATCTGAATTACATGCTCACATATATATATCATAAATTTCCTGACAATACCCATACACTAAAGACAATAATAGCCGCCCTTTACTTGTATACTCCATGAAATCTCATGCACATTTAGAGCACAGTGGTCGATACACCGTTAACCACCTCAACTGTTATTGGACCAAAAATATCATGCAATAACAATCACTCAATCACATACAATCATACTAGTCATGTATTCACAGTTCATCAAAACATCCGACAATAGTTCATAAACAAACAAGCACTAGCAATGACTAACCGGAAACTAAGCGATTAATACGAACGGAACGGATGAACGCTCGGGTGATGAGGGGCTGCCGTCGGTGTACAGGAGAGCTCTAGGGTTTTTCTAACTTGCTAAAATGTGGCGAATGGAATTGTTACGTATAACATATACACGCATAAGTGTGCTGGGCCTTAAATGGGCTTCGCGTAACAGTTGGGCCGGCGAAACACACTTGATTCGTTGTGGAGGTTTTCCAGCGCTTAACTAGTTCAAGTGTTTACTAACCGGTTCACACTATATCATTAACACATACGTTTTATCATATAGCACATAACATATTCCACAATCATAATACGTTTCATTTTAACACAACGTGTATCGTTACAAGTCAAACAAGTCAACAGCTAACAGTCAAAGTCAACGTGCAATAAATGCGAATAAAGAGTGTCGGAAACTCGAGTTGTCACACTGTATGGACGAAAGTGCCGAACCCCAGTATGCTGGGCAGAAATAGGAGAAAGTCAATTATCAGGTCCCGAAATTGTACAAGAAACCACCAATAAGATAACTCAAATAAAGGAAAGACTAAAAACGACTCGAGATCACCAGAAAAGTTATGCCGATAATAGATGTAAGCCGTTAGAATTTCAAATTGGAGATAAGGTACTCTTGAAAGTCTCGCCATGGAAAGGGGTAGTTCGATTCGGTAAGAAAGGAAAGCTAAGTCCAAGGTACATAGGACCATTCACTGCTACCCAACGAATAGGACCAGTTGCTTATCGCCTACAACTACCAGAAGAATTAGCCGGGGTACAAGATGTGTTTCATGTATCTAATCTTAAGAATGTTTGTCTGATGAATCACTGGTAGTACCTCTTCAAGATATAGAGGTAAATGAAAAGTTGAAATTTGTTGAGAAACCACTTTAAATAGAAGACAGAAAGGTCAAGTTTCTCAAGCACAAAAGATTGGTGCTAGTCAAGGTAAAGTGGGATTCGAAAAGAGGACCTGAGTATACATGGGAGTTGGAATCAGAAATGAAGCGAAAGTATCCTCACTTGTTCCAGTAAATCTCGAGGACGAGATTTTAAATAAGGTGGGGAGGATGTAAGGACCTGCACGCAATTTTCCTCAAACACTCCGTAAGTGAAGACCCAGACCCCTAAAACCCTATGTTTTATGAAAAATAGGAAAATCAAAATTTCTTTGTTGGTCGTGGGCCGCGTAAGAGTTAAGCAAGGCTTACGCGGGGCGCGACAGCCTTGCAATTCTCCGGATAAGCTTTAGGGCCACGTGTCAGACACGTGGCAGACCTACACCGTGACACGACAGCCCTAGCCGTAGCTAGGGTGGCCCTCGCGGGCCGCGAAGGACGCACCCTCAGGTCTACGCGGGCCGTGAGGAACTCAAATTTTAGCTATAAATAGATCGTTGCATGGCCTGTTCTCTGTGCTCGTAAAATCCTTTCAAAAACGTCTAAATTCTGCTTAAAACGTGTGTTTAAGGGTCGAGACACTGCTACGATTACAGGGTAATAACTCGATCACTGCTACGATACAATGTTCGATCGATTAAAACCGATCCGATGGATGTTTAAGTGCTGCTTAAATTCGGGCTATACTTTGTCATTCGTCATGAGGGTTTTGATTTCGTGAATTTATCGTAAATGTTGTATTAAGTTACTAACCTAGTTTCGTTTGCATTTTTTAACTAGGTTACCAGGCTTAATCAGTAGGCAAACCTCTGTCCAGTTAAACTTGCAATGTGAGTCATTCTCTTTTTATCAAATGATTTCCAAAACCCTATTTATTATCAAAGTTATAATTACAGGGATTAAGTCTTTTATAGTCTTCAATTACAGCCGGTATGTGGGGTTTTGTATACATTACTTGATAACCGTCACCATTGGACAACGGGTTAGCCAATGGGTGATATGACCATAGTCACAGATACGGTCGAGTGACAAATACCGTTGGGTAGTTGATTGATATATAAACATTGTAATCGCTCTTAATACTGTAGATTATAACAATGTGTCGTTTTGTACAAATTGAATGACCCGCCAGTATTTCCCCGCTGATAAAATCTTTTTAAACATGTTTCAGGTGATTTACTGTGAACAAGGAAAAGTGCCGTGTAGCACTACCAGCTTGGATAAAGTGGCTCAGTAAATAAATAAACATGTTTTTGTAACCTAGGGATTTCCCAGTGAAATTCCTTTATTGTAAAGTACGGGGTTTGTCCCGAAATTTGAAATAAAATAAAGGGGTGTTTTCAGTCTTAAACAATCCTGTTAAAATTTTCCGCTGCCAAATCAAATATTCATACCACGGGTTTCTGTCCCTCGGCTTTTGAACCAGGAAACTGGATCGGGGGCCGTGACATCTACGCACTTTCCACCTGACGCGAGTATCTAAGGGGCATCGCCGACGGCCCAAATGGGCGTCGCCGACGCGATGTCTAGGTCTTGATTCCTATTTTCTTCATTTCGCATGTCCGGTTGATCCTAGTTTCGTCCCGATGCTCTGTAAAGTCCCTGAAATGCTCTTTAAACTTCGTTAGACTTCCAAACACAAATCAAATCAAAGTAGGCAATTCGAAACTAACATTCACATAAAAATAAATACGAATAAACATCGGTTTTCAATCACGCATCATTAATACGTAAATATTAAAGGTTAAGTAAGGTTAATCAGTGCTTAGTTGCTAGATTAGGAATTTTTTTGAATATGGAAGGAATTTATGTAGAAGATCGTTCACGGACTGAAATTGTAAGTAAAGTTATGGGCGTATTTTAGTCTTTTCACTGAATTACAAACGGTCAGTTAGTGGGAGGGACTTTATTGCGAGCAATTCACAACCATAAGGACTTGATTGTTCAGGGTTTTTTTTTTCAAATGAAGGCTGAAAGTGTGATTGGGTGTAAACCTCAAACACTGAAATTGTACTTTACTTAAAAAGATTTACATGTAAAATTCCATTTTTCAGATTTAGACTTGTGTTTTGTTTTTCTAATGATTTTAAAACAGAATTTAGTTGGGATATTAGAGTTTTTATAGTTTTCTGTTGATCGTATTTAAAAAACGATGATAAAAATTTGGATGTAAAAACATTTACATCAGTGTAGAAAATATTATACCTGTTTTTCGCTTTTTTTCTGGTCTGGTAAAACCTTTTTCGAATGTAAATTATAAATTCCAGATTTACATTAGGTTTTAAAGAAAAACTAGATGCAAAAATGTTATACGTTCATGTAAAAATTATTTATATTAGTGTAAAAATGGAAAATTTTGTTTTAAAAAATATTTACATTAGTGTAAAAAACGTTAACTACCTAGGAATTTTTTTTTTTGGTTTGTGTGTTTGTGTTCACGTGGAAAATGTTGATAAAAAGGTGGTAAAAATCGGATGTAAATAATCCTTACGTTGTTGTAGGAACAATAGTTTGTTATTTTGTAAGTTTTTTTTGTGTTCTTTGCAAAAAAATATTATATGATTTAGAGCATTCGCATTAGATTCTTTATCCATATCTATATAATTACACTAAAAATTACTACTTTTTCCTCTCTTTTTCAATTAGATAATATTTTGTATACCCTTATTATTAGTTTTTCTCTCTCCTCCACTTACAACCACCTTTAAAAATTTTAAAAGAAATTTAAGGCGTGAACAGTGTTTCCCATATATTTACAGATAAATGATGTGAGCGAGGGTGTGTATATTTTTATTATATTTTTAAGTACCTTTTACTCATTTATCAAGCTTTACATTTATGAAACACGATATAACACTATCACTCTCTACAACACGCTAAGGAATGTGCACACATTGTTGGCATAGTATAGTGATGATAAAATACCGAGGTCGTCCAAGGACACAAGAGTTTTTAATACCGGTTATCGTCAACGTCTAATTGACCCGAATTTTGAGAAAAATTTTTAATAAGTGAAACAAAGAAATAAAGTAAAGTAATAAAAGAAACAAATAAACAAGATAGAATCAGTTGGTTCCGACTCATCATTCATGTATCCTATGATGATTTCGCACTTTGGGTTTTTTAAGAGATTATCTTGGTTATAGTGACATGTCCCTATTTTGGAGGCAACACTACCCTCGACCATATTGGTTTGAGTTAGCAGGGATACAGTCCCGCAAGGCCGGAATATTGAAAGATAATTAGGTAAGTTATTAATGCAAAATTTGGCATGTCCTTCTTTCGGAGGCAATGCTACCCTCGGTCATATCGTCTGAGTCAGCAGGGATACAGTCTCGCAAGGCCGGTTTAAAGTTTTAATAGTAGTTTGTTTATAAGGGATTCAAGCCGTTCTTACTTCCCCCGATTTGATGATATCTATATCAAAGGAACTCCTAATAAGCTTGAATCAAGTCCTCACGGGATATATACACTAAACGAGGCAAGAACTTTACCCAAACCACCCTTCTAACCCCCTTCCAGGAAGTTAACGCGCTTTATATAGACCGTAAAGGCACGAATGAGTGAATTAACAAAACATGAAGAGATGATAGGATAAAATTCACTTTCAATATAAAAAAACTAGTTATTAAAGTCATTAATACAAACTCAATTAAAAAGTTAACCAAAGATTGGAAATCAAAAGTAATGCATAAAAGATTTTATCTTCACCAAGTGATGTAAAAGATTAGCCAAGCATGGCCATAGTTTGACAAAGGCTCTTACGAGCAATCTTGGATCCCGAGACTACTACACACTCTAACTCTAATGATTGTGGTAGATGATGGTGGTGGAATGATGGCAAGTGTGAGAGAAATGGTTTTCCAAGGGATGGATTGTAATTGAACCAAACCCCCTATTTATAGTTGGAAACAGAAGCTTTACACGGCCCCGGGCCCAGTGGGCACGGCCCCGTGTCCCCTTCTTCTCTATCTTCATTTAACGAGCTGTGTCAGTCCAGATGTAACATTCCTATTTTTGTATAAGAATTATAGGTTTGGTTAAATTTATTAACCACTAGTAACTAGTAACTAGTTTATTTTTAATATAAATATTCAACCTAAATAGTTTTAAACACTATTTTATATATAGTTGGTTGAAATATTATTCTAAATTAATTGGCCTGTATATAGGTGACTTTCTAATGAAATAAAAGTCTATAAAAACTTATATTATTAGACAGGTATATTACGGGTAAGTCGACTGTTAGAAATATGAAGTACTTAGACGGACCCATGAACCGTTTAATAATTAAATTATAAAAATACATTGTATTTGAACCTACTCTGTTTTTAATGAAACTTGGTTCAAAATGTAGACATAAATATTCTCGTTCTAATGACATATTCATTGTTTTCCAGAACATCATATTTTAGAAGTTATACACACTAAATAAGTGAAGTAGTTAAATTAAGAAAAATAATAATAATATTAAATATAATAATAATGGCTACAAATGAATTGAAGGAACCTATCGTGTCTTCTTTTTCAATTTCATATCCTATTTTCTTTAATATAAATAATAAAATATGTATTTGAACTCAGGACTATTTCGTGTCCCCTTTGTTTACATATTTTGATTTAGAAATATAGGCATGAAATTCTACATATCCCATTTCTGAATTTAATAATAAAGTAATATTAAAAATCAATACTAAAATAACTCTATGTGTCAACATAAGAACAGTTTGAAAGTTAGGAAAGCATTATGCTACGTGTAAAGTTAAAAATAACACACACAAATGCAATTCTTGAGGATACGTGGCCACATCAGGATAAATTGCGTGAATTCAAAGCCTACCCTTTCAATATAAATAAAAACAATCGAGACATTTGAATCTGCTTAAACTTCTTTTCTTTCTTTCTTCTGCTATGTCTTTCGCCTACTCTCTCTCTATATATATATATTTTATTATTATTTACCCTATAATAATAATAATGCCATGCCTCGTTTTAAGTATTTTAACTCCCGATCACCGCTACCCTTTCCGATTGATCTGAGCCCCATAACACATGTCAAGGCTCTGCCTGACTAAGTTCGTTGGGGTTCTGTCTCGTGACATAGGGACAAGGTTGAATTAGGGGTACTATATTTAACACGGGTACAAATATATATATACATATATTTTTAAAATAGCTCAGAAGTTATACCCAATATTCTACCAGGAGACTTTCTAGTTGAACCCTAAAGTTACAAAGTGGGTCCATTCTCTTTTCTCACTATTTTATTCCCTTTTTCTTTATGATATAATTATATTCAAAAATGTCCCAAATTGATCGGTTAGTAAAAACCTGGACCCCTGAAACCCCAATCCATATAAAAAAATCAAGAAAATCATATTTTACACCTTCTCGCGGGCTGCGCAAAGAATAGGCAGGAGGTCACGCGGGCCGCGTTAACTTGAGAGTTGACCGGATAAGCATCTGGGGCTACATGTCATTCACGTGGCACACCTACTGATGACCCAGCAACCCTACGCGTAGACTAGGCGGCTACGTGGGCCGCGTAAGGATCGAGCAAGGGCTCACGCGGGCTGCGTGAGACCCAATTTTCAGCTATAAATAGAACATGCCAGGAGCAGTTCGATGGTGTCGACAGAACTTTCAAAATCATTCTCACTCTGCTCGAATTTCACTCTCAAAGTAGTGGGGTACTGCTACGATACCGGGTATTAACTCGATCGCTGCTACGATTCATTATCCGATCAATTGAAACTATCCGACCGGATGTTTAAGTACTATCCTTTGTCATTAGTCGTGATTCCGACAGGATGTTTGAGTACCACCCGAACTCGGGGAATACTCTGTCATTCGTTGTGAATCCGATGGATGTTTAAGTGATTGCACTTTGTCATTTGTGGTGAAGGTTTTAATCTCGTGAGTTATCGTAAATGTTGTATTAGTTACTTACCTAGTTCGTGTGCACTAGGTTACAAGACTAATCAATAGGCTAAGCTCTGCCCGTATAAATCTGCATGCTTATAATGTGAGTCATTCTCTTTTTATCAAAGTGCTTTATAAATTCTTAAATGTTTTCAAGGTTATAATTACAGGGATTAAGTCTTTGTAGTCACCAAATTACAACCGGTATGTGGGGTTTTGTATACATTACTTGATAAACTTCACCATTGGACAACGAGTTAGCCAAGGGGTGATATGACCATAGTCACAGACACCATTGGACTCTGAGGTTACCAATGGATGTTCGAGTGACAAATACCGTGGGTAGTTGGTTGATATATGGAAACATTGTAATCGCTCTTAATACTGTAAATTATAACAAACGTGTCATTTTAGTAAAAAGAATGATTCACCAGTATTTCCTGCTGACAAAACCTTTTTAAAACGTGTTTCAGGTAATTACAGTAGATTGGAGTAAGAGTTGGATACGACACTGAAAGGCTTCAAGAAGTGGCTTATTTTATTAATTAAATCAAATTAAGAAATATTGTTTTATGTAATTGGGTTTATCCCTTATTAAAGCTACCTTTGTAAAACATGGGTTTATCCCATCTATTTAATAAATAAAATCCGGTGTTTTCTAAACTCTGGTATTTTTCCTAACTCACGGTCCTGATGAAATTTCCGCTGCAATATTTTTCAAAAATAAATCACCGGTACCACTTGGCTGTTCGCGGCTCCCGATTCCGTCCAGGGTGGGTCGGGGGTCGTGACAGAAGGTGGTATCAGAGCCACTAATTTAAGCCTATAGGTGTTGTGATAATAATACCTAAAGAGTTAGGAAATTGCTATTAACTAGTAGCACACATGATAGCATTTAGACTTGAACTTAAGAAAAGATGCCTTATTATAAACTTCGAGATAAGCAAGATACTTGTGTAAATAAAGAGTGATAGGTTTTGGTATGCCTTGAGAATAATAACTAAAAAGTTGCAAGTATAAGTTATGGTACTACTTATTTCTTATTTATTAGTACTACTTTGTTCTAGAATATGATCTGTCATGTGAAAACTAATTTGCTTAGTCTTTGTGGAAAGTCATAATGCACTTTCCAATTCATGATTTAAGAAAGATCTATTTATGGGAAATATAAATTTCTTCTCCGACAAGACTGGGTATGGTGTAGCAGACTCTCCAGCTTGTTCGGATATAATGGGGTTACCTCTCCGGCGAGAACCGGATAAGACGGGGTATACAATATGTCAAACAAGTGACAAAATTTCCTTAAATAGTATCATGATCTGATATCTGACTTGTTTTTGGAAATAAGAATCTGTTAAATACATTGACCTTATGAAGGGTATGTATATTACCGCATGTGAAATATATGATTATATAGATATGTATATCTATAAGAAATTCCAAAAGTCAATTAAGAATAAAGCACAAGCATATGTGTCAATAATAATTCTAGATTTCTTTATCAAGGAATCTCTTGCATATATCTATAATTTCGATATCAAACATTATTTCGTTTGATTATCTGCCTCGTAACTCGAGCAACAATATAAACAATGGAAACCCTTTAAGTTGGGACACCATCAAAAGTATAAGAATTTCCAATGCGTTACCATAAACTATTAACGCAAGTAAGAAGCATGTAAAGTTGTGCTAGTGCACAAATTATACGTCCACAGACATCGAAGTATATCACACACGACTTTCAAGGCAAGACCTTTGAAAAATATGATTGGGCACGATAACAACAATGCTAATCCTGGCAGTGGGAGAACTGAAACTTACATAAGTAATTACCTAATTTACAATATAGTATTACTATATTTAAAAAATTCTTGTTAAAACCATTGAGGTGAAGAATTTATATTTTTATGTATAAAATTATGTTTGAGGTATACTCTCATTTAAGTTTATGTTTAGTTATTTATTATTGGTAATTAATATTAGTTTTATTATTAGTAATAATATAATTAGTAATAGTGTTAGTATTATTTTTAGGTACTAGGGTTATTGTCAGGGGCAGGTATTGGGTAGCCTAGCCTTAGTTAGGCATGGACTGATCACCTATGCTTAAACAAGGCAGCACTAACCAATATCCAACCATGATAATGACTAGTTAATGTATATAAATTAAGTCATCATACTTATTTAGCAAATTTTAAATTATATATAAAAATATTTTTTATATACTTTGTACTGTAAGGAGAAGACATATTTTCATAAAACAATACAAGAATTAGAGGGACGAATAAAATTATATAAATAATTGTCTAAATATTCATGGACAAGACATTTTATACTTATAAGTAATTGTTCATCTTGTTTAATATTCCACAACTATTAAATACTTATAGAAGTATTATGTATCAAGATCGACAAAAGAGTTATGCAGATCAGAGACGTAAACCCCTAGAGTTTTCATTAAAAGCTTTCAGCTGATTACACGGTATTGGTATAAACTTGTAGCTCATGTTAAAAAGAATAATAATAACACTAAATTTTGTTTTGGTTTTCTTATATTCAGCTTATGAAAGTTGCATGTGTAGTAGAATTACTTTATATAGTATAAAAATATTATTATTTTACAACCATACACATAAATTACTATCTAAAGTAAATAAGATAAATATAGTATCACATAAAAGTTTATAAGGATTCTTATTGTCTTTTAAAGTTCTAATCTTAAAAAAAAAAAAAAAAAAAAAAAAAAGAGAAGTTAAATTTGATAAAATTTCATAAAATGAATTTTATTTTTTATAAACTTATGTTTAGATTTTCAAATTTACTTTTATACGTATAGTTACTATTAACATATTATTTTTTTAACTATTCTATTATATAGTAATAAAGATAAAAATACCTAAGTATAACTTTCTGCATATATATATATTTTTAAGTTATACATATGGTTTAGTGTGCGTATCTATAAATTTAATAAATTTGTTACCTTCACAGATTTAGTTCATATGACTTTCTATATTAAGTTTATTATAAAATTCGCAGAGGACTCATATTAATTGTGTGAAACTAATGTTTACAAGCCAATTAAAATTTTAGTTTTAAGGTAGCCGAAAATTTAATGAATGAGCAAAATACTAATTAGAGTTTAACATATCTAAATATGGTTATAACAATATTATAGGATTTCACGATCGTCTAGACGTAATCTATTATCTCACGATCATCGCTTAAGGTACGGACGCAAAAAAAAAAGTCTTAATACAATTATGTATTAAGACAACGATACGCTAACTCTATTTTCTTTTCGTGTATCCTTGCAATTCACTCATCTCAGCACATTGATTTTCTCATATCATAATTTAATATTTGACAAATCATTTTCATGCTTTTATTTCATTTGAAACCTGTCAATTCTAAGTCTTCCTTAGTTGCCAATCAAAGTAAGCTTTCTTTTGACAAAGAATTTTATTGATTCTAAAAGTCCTTCACATTCATTTTAAATATCTATTGATCATATATCTTTTGGCTTGAACCTAGTCACTTTGGAAATTATATCATTTCATCTCATTCGTTTGTCATCGATTTCTTGAACTAATTCAGTTGAACCATTGAATCCTAGTTATTGTACAACTCGTATTAACAAAATTTGATATTTTAATTCTGTGTCACCTACCTTAATATTGTTTTTATTGACTAAAATATGACATAAGTCTAAAAGAAATATCGTAACCCAAATCTCGAGGACGAGATTTAAAACAAGGTGGGGAGAATGTAACATTCCTATTTTTATATAAGAATTATAGGTTTGGTTAAATTTATTAACCACTAGTAACTAGTTTATTTTTAATATAAATATTCAACCCAAATAGTTTTAAACACTATTTTATATATAGTTGGTTGAAATATTATTCTAAATTAATTTGCCTGTATATAGGTGACCTTTCTAATGAAATAAAAGTCTATAAAAACTTATATTATTAGACAGGTATATTACGGGTAAGTCGACTGTTAGAAATATGAAGTACTTAGACGGACCCATGAACCGTTTAATAATTAAATTATAAAAATACATTGTATTTGAACCTACTCTGTTTTTAATGAAACTTGGTTCAAAATGTAGACATAAATATTCTCGTTCTAATGACATATTCATTGTTTTCTAGAACATCATATTTTAGAAGTTATACACGCTAAATAAGTGAAGTAGTTAAATTAAGAAAAATAATAATAATATTAAATATAATAATAATGGCTACATATGAATTGAAGGAACCTGTCGTGTCTTCTTTTTCAATTTCATATCCTATTTTCTTTAATATAAATAATAAAATAATAAATAAAATATGTATTTGAACTCAGGACTATTTCGTGTCCCCTTTGTTTACATATTTTGATTTAGAAATATAGGCATGAAATTCTACATATCCCATTTCTGAATTTAATAATAAAGTAATATTAAAAATCAATACTAAAATAACTCTACGTGTCAACATAAGAACAGTTTGAAAGTTAGGAAAGCATTATGCTACGTGTAAAGTTAAAAATAACACACACAAATGCAATTCTTGAGGATACGTGGCCACATCAGGATAAATTGCGTGAATTCAAAGCCTACCCTTTCAATATAGATAAAAACAACCGAGACATTTGAATCTGCTTAAACTTCTTTTCTTTCTTTCTTCTGCTATGTCTTTCGCCTACTCTCTCTCTCTCTATATATATATATATATTATTATTATTTACCCTATAATAATAATAATGTCATGCCTCGTTTTAAGTATTTTAACTCCCGATCACCGCTACCTTTCCGATTGATCTGAGCCCCATAACACATGTCAAGGCTCTGCCTGACTAAGTTCGTTGGGGTTCTGTCTCGTGACATAGGGACAAGGTTGAATTAGGGGTACTATATTTAACACGGGTACAAATATATATATATATATTTTTAAAATAGCTCAGAAGTTATACCCAATATTCTAACATGAGACTTTCTAGTTGAACCCTAAAGTTACAAAGTGGTCCATTCTCTTTTCTCACTATTTTATTCCCTTTTTCTTTATGATATAATTATATTCAAAAATGTCCCAAATTGATCCGTTAGTAAAAATTTGGACCCCTGAAACCCCAATCCATATAAAAAAATCAAGAAAATCATATTTTACACCTTCTCGCGGGCCGCGTAAAGAATAGGCAGGAGGTCACGCGGGCCGCGTCAACTTGAGAGTTGACCGGATAAGCATCCGGGGCTACGTGTCATTCACGTGGTACACCTACTGATGACCCAGCAACCCTACGCGTGGACTAGGCGGCTACGCGGGCCGCGTAAGGATCGAGCAAGGGCTCACGCGGGCCGCGTGAGACCCAATTTTCAGCTATAAATAGAACAGGCCAGGAGCAGTTCGATGGTGTCGACAGAACTTTCAAAATCATTCTCACTCTGCTCGAATTTCACTTTCAAAATAGTGGGATACTGCTACGATACCGGGTATTAACTCGATCGCTGCTACGATTCATTATCCGATCAATTGAAACTATCCGACCGGATGTTTAAGTACTATCCTTTGTCATTAGTCGTGATTCCGACAGGATGTTTGAGTACCACCCGAACTCGGGGAATACTCTGTCATTCGTTGTGAATCCGATGGATGTTTAAGTGATTGCACTTTGTCATTTGTCGTGAAGGTTTTAATCTCGTGAGTTATCGTAAATGCTGTATTAGTTACTTACCTAGTTCGTGTGCACTAGGTTACAAGACTAATCAATAGGCTAAGCTCTGCCCGTATAAATCTGCATGCTTATAATGTGAGTCATTCTCTTTTTATCAAAGTGCTTTATAAATTCTTAAATGTTTTCAAGGTTATAATTACAGGGATTAAGTCTTTGTAGTCACCAAATTACAGCCGGTATGTGGGGTTTTGTATACATTACTTGATAAACTTCACCATTGGACAACGAGTTAGCCAAGGGGTGATATGACCATAGTCACAGACACCATTGGACTCTGAGGTTACCAATGGATGTTCGAGTGACAAATACTGTGGGTAGTTGGTTGATATATGGAAACATTGTAATCGCTCTTAATACTGTAAATTATAACAAACGTGTCGTTTTAGTAAAAAGAATGATTCACCAGTATTTCCTGCTGACAAAACCTTTTTAAAACGCGTTTCAGGTAATTACAGTAGATTGGAGTAAGAGTTGGATACGACACTGAAAGGCTTCAAGAAGTGGCTTATTTTATTAATTAAATCAAATTAAGAAATATTGTTTTATGTAATTGGGTTTATCCCTTATTAAAGCTACCTTTGTAAAACATGGGTTTATCCCATCTATTTAATAAATAAAATCCGGTGTTTTCTAAACTCTGATATTTTTCCTAACTCACGGTCCTGATGAAATTTCCGCTGCAATATTTTTCAAAAATAAATCACCGGTACCACTTGGCTGTTCGCGGCTCCCGATTCCGTCCAGGGTGGGTCGGGGGTCGTGACACCAGATGCTTGCACGGCTCCATGTGTCAATGACACGGCCCAATATTTGCATATCTGGAAGTTGACCAGGGCCCGTGTCCATGGGACACGACCCCGTGTCTCTTGTCTGCTTCTGTTTATCTTTTTCTTTCTAGAATCTTGAGTGGGGCACGACCCCATGCCATGGTAGCATGGCCCGTGCTTGTCTTCTGATTTGTTGTTTTTGGTCTTGGTCTTGGGGTGAAGTTTAGAGGGTCGGTATGATGTATCAACTTTCCTTCTTTTGTATTTATGCTGGTTTTTACCGTTAATTTGTTCCTTTTGTACATTTAAGCTCTTTTAATCCTGAAAATCAAAAGTATACAAGGAAACACACTTTCTCCAACATTAGTACTAAAAATGGTTGATTTTATACCTTATTTGATATAATTTATATGTTGCATTTGATGAATATCAATAAACAGTAATAATCCCATATATTTTCTATCTCCTCCAATCACAATCATTTTTATAATATAACTAAACTCACTCACATAAATTTAAGAGATCCAATGTGAATGCTCTTACAATGGTATAAATTTTGTTACAAACATGTAAATTCAATTTTGTACACTTTTTCGTTTTTTTTTTTTACATTTTTACACTAGAAATACGAATGTTGTGATTTTTTAACACAATTTTTATACGGTTTACAACGTTGTAAATTTTTTACACTAGGCAACATAATTTTTCGAATGTAAATTCCAGATTTACACTAGATTTTTTGGAAAAACTGGATGCAAAAATATTTTACATCGATGTTAAATTGTCATGAAACATTTGGATTTTGTTTTTCAGATCTGGTTTTTTTTGTTTGAAATGGTGTAAAAAATGCGATTTAAATAATATTTAGATTAGTGTAAAAATCATTACACTAGAAATACGAATGTTGTGACTTTTGAACATAATTTTGTATATAATTTAGAATGATGTAAATTTTTTACATTAGGCAGCATAATATTATTTTAATCACACATTTTGAAATGTATATTGTTTTTAGAGTAAACTGTCAAAATGGTTCATGAGGTTTGGTCACTTTTGCCACTTTAGTCCAAAACTCAAACCTTTTGAATCTGGATCCATGTAGTTTCAATTTTCTTGCCATTTTAGTCCAAAAGCAAAATCTGGACATATTTTTCAGTTAACATCCAACTTTTTGTCTTTTTCCTCTTTTAATGAAGGACAAAATGGTCTTTTAACTATATATAACCCAACCCTATCCTTTTGTTCTTCTTCTCCACCTTCCACCACCACCACCCAACTCCACACCACCACCACCACCACATGAGTGCCACCTCCACCACCATCTAAATCATCTAACAAAGCTTTGAAACAACACCCACTTCTACCATTTCTTGAAAAAGCACCATAACTTGAAAAAAACCTACAAATCAGACACAATATCCATACTGCTCTATCACTTGCCTCATGAGAAACCCTCAAGATCTTCTTGGGCACCGTCATGTGATCCACGAGCTTTTCGCCCCTCCGCAAACCAACAAATATGTTTAGTGCCACCAGCATCAGCTCATATCCTTGTCGGTCCGAGCTATCGATTAGAAGGTCGATAAGTACCCAAACCATCCCAGATTCGGTTGTTTTATTCGGTTTCTACTCACATCGAATGATCTTAAAGATATAGTAAAACGAATAGAGTTAGAGTTTGGTTTGGTTTGGGGATTTGGGGGGGGGGAGGGGTTAATATTTACATGAGTTTTTGTTATAAGTGTCACTTTTTTTAACGTAACAAGCATTACATAAGTGTAAATGCAATATTACACACATGTAGTATCCATTTACATAGATGTAAATACAATATTACACATATGTATTGTTGATTAGTATCATGACACTTGTTTTCTTTGTGTTGATAGTTGCTGGCCCTTTTTTTTTTGCTGAAGATGATGATGACCAAGAAAAGAAAAAAAGTTAGGATTTGTATCTTTCTTGTTTTGTTTATATTAGATTTTGAATATAATTGTTACTACATACATTTATGTAATTGTAAAATAAAATAATGAAAATTATGGATATTGGTTCTTTTAGAGTTTTTTATATTTATTTAAAATAATATACAATACTTGATTGACATGACCTTTAATAGTGGAAAGAGATTGTAATGTAAAATATTATAGAGAAAATTTCACTTTTGTCCTTTATGTTTGCACTGAATTTTGAAACATGCCATTTAAAAGTTTTAGTTTCAATTTATGTCCAAAAAACACATGTTTTATACCACTTTATGTCCTTTACACCAAAATGAGTTAATTTAGTCAGTTATGTTTATTTAATGAAAGGATTTAATTTTCATTTGAAGTTTGATTGCAGCTGTGTCCCTTTATATTCTTCACAACGCATAATTATCCTTCTAATTTCACTCTACGATCTCAATCATCCTCCTAATTGCAAAAAGTTATTCGATGATGAACCCTAATTCAGATAACAATGGAAGACAATTCATGATCCGACAACACTTATCCCAATCTGAAGTAGATGCCTTCTACGGTAATTTTTAGGGTTTTAAGTTTCGTTTATTGAAATTATGAATAATACTAATCGATCATTGCATAATGCAGTGGGGTTCCCAAGTCTGTTCACCATTAAGCTTCATCACAGTGGCAGATTCACCCGATTTCCCGATAGGGCTTATGTTGAAGGATAGTGCAATTTTATTGACTTATTAGATGAAGATAAGTTCTCTGTGCATGAACTAGATTGTATCGTGGACATGTTTGGCCTTCAAAGCGATATTGAAAGGTATTATCACTTTCTTGTTCCCGGTGAGAATCTTGATTTTGGGCTAAGGGCTTTAGGAAGTGATGCAGATGTTTTAGATTTTATCAAAGTTATTCCTCAGTCTAGGGTGATGAATGTGTATTGTGAGTATACTATAAAAATTATGCATACTTATTTCTGCTCCCCAACCAAGTTTAGGGTGCAAGAAATAACTGATGAGGAGATCATGGCAATGGAAAACATCAATGCTAGTAAGAATAGGTTATTGTTAGGATGGAATGGTAGTGTTGAAAATGATGTAGGACAGAGTGGTGTTCAATTAGAAACAGGGCATAGTAGTGCTGAACATGAAGTAGGACAAAGTAGTGTGCATTATGAAATTGATGTTACAATGGATGATCTTGAGTTTGACCCATTCTTTGGTGAGAATCCTGTGAATCAAAGTGATAGTGTACAACATAAGTTGAATGATGTGGCTATGAATGAAAGTGATAGTGTGCAACATAAGTTGAATGATGATTCTGTGAATGAAAGTGGGCATGAGGGGGATGTAAATGAAAGTGAGCATGAGGGGGATGTAAATGAAAGTGAGCATGAGGGGGGTGTGAATGAAAGTGAGCATGAGGGGGATACAAATGAAAGTGACCATGATGGGGGAACATAATACCAGTGAGGATGATGATAGTGATTTCATAGCAGATGATGGAAACAATATAAATGATGTTGAAACTGATATGTGGAATTACAAGTTTTTTACTGACTATGTTGATGATAGTGTTATTGATCATATAGTTGACACGAATGGTGATGAGTTAGGAGAAGATGATATGGACAATGAAAATTTCCATAGTGGTTCAGAGTCTGATGACAATGATACAAACTTTAGGAAAAGGTCTTTAAAGACCACGAGAAAGGATGGTGAAGGAAAAAAACACTTTGTATTTTGGGCAAGTGTTTGGAACCAAAGAGGAGGCCAAAAAACTGATCAAGACACATGCAGTTGAAACTAGGAGGCAAATTAGGATTATCAAGGATGACATGCAGAGGGCAAGGGCTGTTTGTTGGGGTGATATCCCACAATTTGCTGAGGATGGTAGCATGCAAAACAGTGCTGGGATTAGTATGACACATGGTTTAAAAGTTAAAGGAGTGTGTGGAAGGTGTAGGGGTACTGGACATAATAGCATAACATGTACTAAACCACAAGTTGAAAAAGGACATAATGTGAAAAATAAAGAAGTTGGGGGTTCTAGCAGTTCTAGGCAAGCTGAAGGACCAAAAATCAAAAACAGTGGTGGCAGGGGTAATAAAGCAGAAACAAACAAACATAAATGCCCTTGGACCCTGTTGCTTTCTAAAGTGAATATATCTAAATCTTGGATGATAAAAACCCTAGTAGGTGAACACAAATGCTTTCAAAACAGGCATGTTAGAGCCTGCACAACCACTTTTCTATCCAAACAGCTAATGGAACATCTCCAAGATAACCCCAAAATACCAATAAAGCCTGTACAAGAGCAACTACAAAGAAAGTTTGAAATTGGTGTATCAAAGCAGAAAGCATATAGGGCTAAACATAAGGCTGTCATACAACTAAATGGTTATTATAATTCACAGTATGGGTTACTTAGAGCTTATGTAACTGAATTGATGAACACAAATCCAGGGACAACTGTGAAAATTGAAGTAGAATCACCAGCAGATCCTGAGTCATCTAAAAGGAAATTTAAAAGAGTATATGTGTGGTTGGGGGCTCTGAAACAAGGTTTTAAAGCTATTGGGAGAGATATGTTGGGACTTGATGGGGCTTTCATAAAAGGTCCATATCCAGGCCAGATTCTTAGTGCAGTTGGGGTTGATCCCAATAATGTCATTTACCCTGTCTCATATGCTATAGTAGAGGCTGAAACACTAGACTCTTAGACTTGGTTTCTAGAATGCTTAGGTGATGATATGGATTTGGAAGCCAATTCAAACTTTACATTCTTAAGTGACAGGCAAAAGGTCAGTCTTCATCTATTATTTACATTATTCTTCATGTATATGTTCTTATTAACAGTCTTCATCTATTGTTACATTATTCTTCATGTATATGTTCTTATTAACAGTCTTCATCTCTTTATAGCCTATTTAGGGCATTATTCCAGCAATTATGAAGGTCTTCCCATTTGCTGAGCATAGATTTTGCCTAAGACACATCTATGAGAATATGAGATTACAATTCAAAGGAAGTGCTTTCAAAGACCTTTTGTGGAAATGTGCAACAGCAACAACTGTTGTTGAATTTGAAAAGAAGATGGATGCTTTAAAAGGTTTCAACAGTGAGTGTCACTTGTGGTTGTCTAACATAACTCCTAAACATTGGTCAAGGTTTCATTTTTCTGGTAATATAAATAGTCTTTACAAGTATAATATTCTTTTATTTGTTAAATAGGGCATTAATATACTGTTTAACCTTGTGTATTATAGGAAGGGCAACATCTGATATGTTGCTCAACAACATGTGTGAGGTGTTCAATTCAAAGATACTTGAAGGAAGGGACAAGCCCGTCATTGCAATGTTAGAATTCATTAGAGAGTACTGTATGAGAAGAATTGTTAATGTTCTTCAGTTGATTGAGAGGAGTAATGGTTTACTAACACCATATGCTACTCAGTCGTTTGAGGAAATTAAGAAGGATACTACCAGGTTTGTATTTCTTTCATGGTTATAAATAACATGTTATTTGATTTGTGATATGTATTAAACATTGCATTGACAGGTACACTATAATTTGGAATGGTGAAGGGCACTATCAAGTCACTGGGGGTGGTAATCAGTATGTGGTGAACATGGAACAAAGGACATGCAGTTGCAGAAGATGGGAACTCAATGGCATACCTTGCAGACATGCTATGGCAGCCATCTAGAACAGAGTTTCACATGGGCAAGAGGGCTTACCAGAAAACTTTGTCCATCCTCTTTATAGGATGGATAGGTGGAAGCAAGTTTACACATTCAAGGTGTATCCAATTAATGGTAAGTCAATGTGGCCAAGATCTCTACTGCCAACAACAATCACACCACCATATTACCATAAGTCTGTTGGGAGGCCAAAGAAAGCAAGGAGGAAAGCAGCCTCAGAGTTGGAGGACATCACAGAGGGTCGGAGACTAAGGAAGGTTGGTACATCAGGTACTTGTGGCAAGTGTGGTAATACAGGGCACAACAGCAGGTCCTGTAATGGTAGGTCAGAGGCTGTCCCAACTCAGCAAACTAGTGCTAAGTCTAGTAAACTTGGTGTTGGATCAACAAAAGGGCAGAAAGGGAAAAAAAGATTGTGCTGGAAGTAGCGAAGGTCTGAAAGGGAAGAAGGATGTCCAAAAGCAAAAGGTTTGTGTAACACCTTGAAAATTCACGTCCTATAATGTGTTGACACGTGTCATAGGTTTGAACGTGTGAACGAATGTTTTAGAAGGACTAAAGTTGACGAACATGAAAAGTATGTGAATATATGAGTTCAAAATGTCAACAGTGAATAAATATATTGTATATTAACCCTACAAGATGCTCATACCTTCAAACGAATAAATCATGGATCATACGGAGCTAAAAGTGAGAGATTACAAACTACAGGGACTAAATGTGTCAACATGTTTAAGTTATACCTCTGAGTGACCTTTTGACAAACCTGAAGCTTTGTAACGGTTAATTATGCTCACTAGAATGCACGATTAAAATTTCATAAAGTTTCGTTATCGTATGAGAAAGTTATGATCAAATTCGTGTACGAGGGGTTAAAGCGTAAACGTTGAAAGTTAGGACTTTTCGGGTAACAATTAAGTTAACCGGGGACTTAACAAAGTGGGTATATGTTTTAAAGCCCTTATAGATCAATTGTGAGGGTTCAAAATGCAAGAAACAAGTGCCTAATCGAATTTTGAAGAGCCAAGGATCAAATCGTAAAAATCTAAAATATGGATTTTGTGCTGAAGGGGCCTAGCGTGACGCGAGGGGGGCCTAGCGTCACGCTAGGGTTGCCCAGCTTCGATTTCTTTGGGCTGTTGCCTGCCATTGCCTTCATGCGCGCCTCTAATCGATTTTTCACATCTTGTGCGACCCCTAGACACCCCCTAAACACTTAGGGACATGTGTTAATCAATTGTGGTGGGTTGTAGACTCATGTGTCAAAGATTTGTGGTGAGAAATCTACTATATAAAGCCATGAAGTTGCAACATTGTTCTTCACATCTCCTCTTGCATTCCTGATCAATTCTGGAGCTCCCAAGCAGGCTCAAGTGATCATAATTAGTGCATAGGACCTTGGTAAGTTTGCTAAACCTTTCTTGATTAAGTTTTAGCTTAGTTTTAGCTTAAAAGTCAAACCGTCGTAATTAACGGTTGACTTTAAGATTAATCACTAATGGTCCAGTGATTAGTCGAATCAAAAGTAGTTATAAGTTGGTAATTATGTGGGTAATAAACCCTCAAAATGGTTCCCCCTGATTCCCACTCTAACTAGGTCTAATGTCGAGTCAAACTTGTAAGTAAAAAGTCAACAGAATGTTTAAATTCTAATTTATGCATAATTAGCATTGTAGAACACCTACAACCTGTTTGATCATTAATGTAACTTAGTAATTAGTGTAAGAACATGTCTAAACATGTTCAACCCGACAATTTCCTGTTTAGACCCGGTTCGGAACCGAAAGTCGCACAGTTTGACTTATACTTTGACTTTCAGTTCTGACCCGTTTTAGTATGAATTAGAAATACCTAAGAGCCTTATTTGGACCAGGTTACATGCTAGTATAACCCTCTGTGATTATACACCTCGGATCATTAGTTATCCAATTAATACGCACGATTCCGTTAATTGCTCACATGTTGACCATTATGCCCTTTTCACCTTAAAACGTGATTTTTGAAAATATAAAAGAGTAGAAACCTTAATTACTGATATATAGACTTGTATGCAAAGTTTGACATCAGTTTGAGGTGTAGAATAAGAGTTATGCTCGTTAGCGTAAAATTAAAGCTTTATGTTAATAAAACGGCGTAATTAGCGTATAGCCTAGTTAAGCCTACTTTTTGGTATCAAACTTAATACCCACTGATGTAATATATTATTTTGGGATTTTTAAAGATTTTTAATTAATTTTAGGCTGAGCATAACTAGTAGTCGTAGGCTTAATCCGGTAATTGTCGGTTTTGCCCTTACGGGCCATAAAATGAGTTTTACATATCTAAACGACTCCAAACCTTTTGCTACTGATCACATATGATAAATAAATTATTTAAAGCCTTCTGGAAATATAAAAATATCATATTTAAGTATCGAACCCGGAAATGGCCATTAATCGCCTTATTAAGCGTTTTTAACGCAAAGTATGTATCAAAATTATATTAAACATACCCGGGTTGATACCTACTGATATATGAGGCAAATTATAATATTTTAACAGTAAGCAAATTTTGATAAACTCAGACTCCAGTTTTGAGCTTTTCGGCTTATGTGAAATTACCAAAATACCCCTACGGGGCATAGTTTGCGGTTAAATTCATTTCGGGCATAATAAAAGAAATCTTACTGATGTCACAACATATATGAAGCATATTAACTTAGGAAACCTGTAAATAGCTCATATGTATACCCGTTACGCTTATTACGCGTTCGGTTCGGTTTATTTAACTAGTTTACATAAACTAGCCTAAACGGGTCAAACCTTATCGGTTTTACCTCAAAATCCAGAATGTGAATAATAAACCCATATTAAACAAGTCTTCAAACTTGTCGGGTCCAAATCACATTCTATTCGGTCTTCGCTTAATCGTGCGTACGAACCGTATCTTCCTTTAAGACTAGCCGGTCTAAGCTTAGGCTTAATTAAAGACCCGTTAGCATTCTAATTGGTTATTTATACCATCATTCCAGACTAGAGCTTTCCGGTAAATTGTACCTACGCATACTTAAGTGAATACGGCTGAGTTATTAATTTCTGCTATTTAAGACAGGAGCTAGCTCAGGTAAATACTCTTAACTTATTTTCCCTATTACGGGCTTGGGATACGGTAATATAAATACCGCATGGTCAGGTATGGGATTCAAAGACCAATAAGTCGGGAAATCTAAATAACCTGTTTTAATTCGTATTGCTTGACTGAAACATTGGGGATTAATGCGACCGTGTCCTGGATATCCTTGACTCATTAAATGCAATGACCACGACCTAAGCACGGGGTGTAGGCATACACCTGACAGATGCTATATGCTAATTAATTAATTATACCCAATAAGGGATTCCCAATAAGGGAATATTGGTGTGTCTGTTAATCATGAACCGGCATAGATCCGGGCCCCGTATGTAGAGCAAGTTATGTAAAACTGATAACATGAAATATAGTTTACCCCAAGTATACAAGTTACAAAAGATTTATTTTGCCTCTGTGCATCTAAATCAAGTATAAAAGATTAATTTTGCCTCTGTGCATTTTAATCAAGTATAAAAGGTTAATATTGCCTCTGTGCATGTTAATCATTGTGTCAAAATATTTCGTGCCTTGTGCATCTAAACCAATTTTCTTAAACTCTTTTCAAATGAGTCAGTTGAGTGTATTTACCAGTGAAAACTGATGTATTTTCAAAAGTCTTAGTGACAGGTACAAGTACGTAAATAGGCTGGAAGCTGCTCAGGACGTTAATAAAGAATCTTGCAAGTTCTAGGCGTCTAAAGTCTGTTGAACAATATTTATATTTTAAAATCCGCCTGTGGATTCTTTTACTTTCCGTTGTAATACTGGATATTACTCTATATTCGGATTGTAATATATTTTATCTTTTGCTTCCGCTGTGCATTTATATATTGTGTTGTTTGACTATAATGTTGCCAACCACGTCACGATACTCCCCTACCGGGCCCACCGGTGACACGTGGAAAGTCGGGGTGTGACAGGTTGGTATCAGAGCCAACACTGAGTGAATTAAACACTAGCCTTTTGTGTTTAATCTCAGTTACACAATTGCACAATTCTAAACTTCTGAGTCTAGACCTAACATAGGATTATTCTAAATCCTAATCTGGAAATTTTGGCTTCCAAACTTTTATATATACGTCGCCAAGCGAAGAAGCCGTATTGGAAAATTCTCCACATCTGGAGCCCTGAAATGCTGAGCTTCGTACCGTGACCAGAATGAAACGAGCATCCAAGGAGAAAGCATTCAGAAATAAGATGAAGAAGAAACTCCGTTTATTGAAGATCGTTTCCTTATTAGTCCTCATAAGGACATATTTATCTTTCAGTCCCTTCGAGGACAACGCTATTCCTTTCAAGTCCCGCTTTGGGCAACTTTATACTTTTAGTTTATATAGTGGAATGATTAAGTTTAAACCTTCATTCTAAACAAGAAATATTAAATAAATGGAAAATAACATTTCCTTTTGCAAGATCTACCATTATAAATAAAATGGCAAAATCTAAAAAGGACAAGACCTAGCTTCGGGTCATATTAAGACCGGCCAAGATGGTAGTTCCATAATTAGATTCAGATCCATATTAACATTTCAATTTAAAAAATTGTTCTGCGTTAAATATTAATTAAGAATCTTAAGAGTGAAACCTAGCCTTCGGGTCAATTATAAGACTGGGCCAAGATGGTAAGACCTATTTAAAAGATTCAAATCCCTGTTAACATCTGAAAACATGTTAACACTCTTGGCAGATGTGATTTATTTAAAAATCACACACGTTATTATTATATAAGGATCTTTTTAAAAGATTCCTAACCCAGTTTAATGATCTCTGAATCCTGGGTTTACATCATCAATTAAGATGATCATATTTTAACCATACGTGGTAATATAGTGCCTACGGGCCTTGCTCATTTCCACATGAGCCAAAATACAGTGGTAGCTATGACTCCCTGTCAGAAAAAGGTAATGAACTAGGTTCAAACCTCAAATGCTTTGATTCTCTGAAATCATAGCATATAATTTATATATGTCCTTGTGACTAAGCCTGTTGTGCTAATATATTTAAAGGCCTTGATTCTCTGAAATCATGGCTTATGATTTAAAATTGTCCTTGTGACTAAGCCTGTTGTGCTAATATATTTAAAGGCCTTGATTCTCTGAAATCATGGCTTATGATTTAAAATTGTCCTTGTGACTAAGCCTGTTGTGCTAATATATTTAAAGGCCTTGATTCTCTGAAATCATGGCTTATGATTTAAAATTGTCCTTGTGACTAAGCCTGTTGTGCTAATATATTTAAGGGCCTTGATTCTCTGAAATCATGGCTTACGGTTTAAAAAAAAAAAAAATTTCCGTGTGACTAGGCCTTTTGTGCTATTAAATAAAACTGTTATTGTTGCTTTGATTCTCTGAAATCATAAGCTTAAAAATTTATAAATGTCCATGTGACCAGGCCTTGGGTGCCACTAATAAAACTGTTAATGTTTTATAATTAGGTTAAATTATAATAGAAATCCTAAATAAATATGATTAATAAATTAACCAAATATGGTATCTGCTTACCATGGTTAATGAATTTCCCTAAGGGGCAATTCCGTAATAAACATCCCTTAGAAGGGAAGTACATACGGGCTATAATATATTGTCCATTTGAGACATTGACATTGTTATCTTTATGATTCTTTGTCTGAGGTGGTGAGCTATGCTCAAGCCAAAATAGTCAATATGATTAATGCAATCATGACTTATATCTTCTAATAGGATGAACCTATTATAAACATCCATTAGTGATGTATCGCCTATGGGCCATATTATATTGTCCATGTGTGACAAAGACATGGTGATCTTTACGATTCCCTGTCCCAGGTAGTGAGCTATGCTCAAGCCTAATAGTCTATATGACCAATGCAATCATGACAAAGATCGTCAATATGATGATTAAAGATTTTAACATCCTTAATGATGTTTTGCCTAAGGGCTATATTATGTTGTCCAATTGAGACGAGGCAATTGTAATCTTTTGTGATTCTTTGCCCAAGGGGGTGAGCTATACTCAAATCCCATAGTCTATACTATCATTGCGATCCTGACTAGTATCATCAGTATGATGATCATAATATTAACATCCCTCGTGATGAAATGCCTACGGGCTATACCTTATTCTAGTGTCGGTAAGACAAAGATAGTAGTGATCTTTATGATCCCCTGTTCAAAATGGCGTGATTATACCCAAACCTAATAGTCAATATGATCGATGTGACCATGACTAATATCATTAGATACGATGGTTATATATAAACATCCATTAGTGATGTTGATTGGCTTACTTTTCTGCCAAATGAATCGTCTTTCAAGACGATGACAGTTGTAGTCTATGACTCCCTGTCCAAAGGTGAAGAACCACGTTCAAACCTTGAAGCCCTAATCTAATAAGATTGCGGCTAATAAATTAAGGTCCTTGATGATAGACCATCGAGTTATGTTTTAAAGTCATTCATGACAAGCCTATGTGCTATAATTTGTCATTCGTGACAAGCTAACATATTAAATGTTAACATTCCTGGTGACATGCCTTTGTTCCAGATTTGATAAATGACCTTTGCGACAAGGCCTTTGTGCCGTATAATCATTTATGTCCTTCATGACTGGGCTTTATGCCATATCTTTCTACGTCCATCGAGACAGGCTTCTATGCCATATATGTATATATATAATAAAAGTCTCGTAAGACTAGCCTTTGAGCTATTTATAATCGTCCTTGTGACAAAGACAGTTGTGACATTATGGTCCCCTGTCAAGCAGGTATTGGACTCGCTCCAAACCTTAAATGCCATTGTTAGTCCTTTTGTGACCTAAGCTAAATGTAATAGATATACATTCGAAAAGCATTCATTAAGAATGTTCAGAACGGAATAGCCCATACGGTTTAAGAATGCCGTGGCTAATCTAAGTCAGGTCATCAGGATGATGACTAATAATTGTTAAATCTTGGTGATTAGTACCAAGTTTCGAGTATGGAAACTCGGATGAGGTAGACGACAGTCGCAATACTATTAATGCGACGAAAGTTAATAAAACTACAAACGTAACCCTCAATATTAATGGGGTTAATCTCCAGGCTGTGGTTGACGCAGCAGTTGGAAGGACCATAGAAAAGGTCATGAAACAATCCAAAGAGCCGAATGCTTCTCGCTCTAATTTTCATTCAAAACCTTGTTCAATTGCTCATGAGAAGAGTTTTGTTCACACTTCGGATATGAAGGATGAACCAAAGGAGGAGGATGACTCCCAGAAATCTAAGAAAGAGAGCAAGTACAGGCTTAATAAAAAGCAACGAAAGTTCAGTAAGAAGCCTGTATGTAGGAAATTGCTATCAAAGACACTAGGGACAGTGTCGAATAGAACCAGGACCGAAGCAGTGTGACATCTGCTAAGGAACAGGTCATAATTTCCCCGGAATGTAGGGACATAAAGAATGCAGTCTATCACGGCTGTGGAAAGTAAGGCCGCCTCAGAACTAGATACGATAAAGCTGCCAAAGAAGGTGCAGCTAAGCCTGGAAAGGCTAAAGGAAGAAGTGCCTGAACTCACCTAATGAACGCCAAGAGGCAGTTCACGATGTCATCAAGTACATTCATTATCATTTACCAATGATAATTTTCTGCTAAGTGTCCTGATTTAATACAGGCAATAATAAATCTTCATAAACCATAAGCTTAGCAAAACTTTTATATTATTCACAAGGTATAACTTACCAAGGAAACCATAGTAACCGATTCTTCTAAGTACCGGCAAGGAATCCTTCCGAAAAATCTAAGAATACTCTTTCTTCACATAGAGTACGACAACATATGTTATTTTAATTATTTTCTCAATTTTTTCCGCCTGCGAATGCCAAACTATGTAAGATAAAAGTGCCATATGAGGATTGGCGTATCCTAGAGTATCCTATAGATTACTTCCATGCCTGATCAGTATGGAGGTTTAATGCATGGAACCCCTGAGATATCCCAATGATCATAATGTACTGAAGTCGACTAGTAGTATTCAAAGAAGATATCCAATATAAAATGTCCTTATAAGTATCTCTACTTAGGACATCCTTGCAATTGTAAAGAGAATGTGTCAATTATCTGACACCGACATCGATAGATGAGCCAAAGCCTGAGATTAAGGAAATCTCTGACATCTCTGTGTGTCATAATTATCTTCTTTATAAGAACTACCCTGTTTACCTCCAGAGAGGCAAGAGGAGGTTAGGACAAACATCCCGCTTAAGGCTACAATTATTGTAAAAGCTTTATATCTGATAGAACCAAATTGTTAAAATATCAGGCTAGTTAGGCTCTGAATGTATAGAACCATTCGAAGGAAATCGAATGTATCAAGAACAAGTAGCTTATAAGCTAAAACCTATTTAAGGAGTTGAAGGAGCTCGCAATACATTACACACTAGTGACTGAATGATGTGTGTCGCAAATAAGTCAAAAAGCACTATCACATAATGATATGCAGATTTATGATATGGTGAGCAACCTGTGTCGATTTAGAATCGACAGGATTGGAAGCTCCAAAAAGATACATGTACCTAGTATAAAGGTCAATTGGAGTGCCTTAGAGGCTCAAAAATACTAGGGAAGATTAAGCCCGATATAAGGCAGAAAATACTTCCTTTACGTTAACAAATCTCGAGGTCGAGATTTCTTTTAAGGGGGTGAGGATGTAACACCTCGAAAATTCACGTCCTATAATGTGTTGACACGTGTCATAGGTTTGAACGTGTGAACGAATGTTTTAGAAGGACTAAAGTTGACGAACATGAAAAGTATGTGAATATACGAGTTCAAAATGTCAACAGTGAATAAATATATTGTATATTAACCCTACAAGATGCTCATACCTTCAAACGAATAAATCATGGATCATACGGAGCTAAAAGTGAGAGATTACAAACTACAGGGACTAAATGTGTCAACATGTTTAAGTTATACCTCTGAGTGACCTTTTGACAAACCCGAAGCTTTGTAACGGTTAATTATGCTCACTAGAATGCACGATTAAAATTTCATAAAGTTTCGTTATCGTATGAGAAAGTTATGATCAAATTCGTGTACGAGGGGTTAAAGCGTAAACGTTGAAAGTTAGGACTTTTCGGGTAACAATTAAGTTAACCGGGGACTTAACAAAGTGGGTATATGTTTTAAAGCCCTTATAGATCAATTGTGAGGGTTCAAAATGCAAGAAACAAGTGCCTAATCGAATTTTGAAGAGCCAAGGATCAAATCGTAAAAATCTAAAATATGGATTTTGTGCAGAAGGGGCCTAGCGCGACGCGAGGGGGGCCTAGCGTCACGCTAGGGGTGCCCAGCTTCGATTTATTTGGGCTGTTGCCTGCCATTGCCTTCATGCGCGCCTCTAATCGATTTTTCACATCTTGTGCGACCCCTAGACACCCCCTAAACACTTAGGGACATGTGTTAATCAATTGTGGTGGGTTGTAGACTCATGTGTCAAAGATTTGTGGTGAGAAATCTACTATATAAAGCCATGAAGTTGCAACATTGTTCTTCACATCTCCTCTTGCATTCCTGATCAATTCTGGAGCTCCCAAGCAGGCTCAAGTGATCATAATTAGTGCATAGGACCTTGGTAAGTTTGCTAAACCTTTCTTGATTAAGTTTTAGCTTAAAAGTCAAACCGTCGTAATTAACGGTTGACTTTAAGATTAATCACTAATGGTCCAGTGATTAGTCAAATCAAAAGTAGTTATAAGTTGGTAATTATGTGGGTAATAAACCCTCAAAAGGGTTCCCCCTGATTCCCACTCTAACTAGGTCTAATGTCGAGTCAAACTTGTAAGTAAAAAGTCAACAGAATGTTTAAATTCTAATTTTTGCATAATTAGCATTGTAGAACACCTACAACCTGTTTGATCATTAATGTAACTTAGTAATTAGTGTAAGAACATGTCTAAACATGTTCAACCCGACAATTTCCTGTTTAGACCCGGTTCGGAACCGAAAGTCGCATAGTTTGACTTATACTTTGACTTTCAGTTCTGACCCGTTTTAGTATGAATTAGAAATACCTAAGAGCCTTATTTGGACCAGGTTACATGCTAGTATAACCCTCTGTGATTATACACCTCGGATCATTAGTTATCCAATTAATACGCATGATTCCGTTAATTGCTCACATGTTGACCATTATGCCCTTTTCACCTTAAAACGTGATTTTTGAAAATGTAAAAGAGTAGAAACCTTAATTACTGATATATAGACTTGTATGCAAAGTTTGACATCAGTTTGAGGTGTAGAATAAGAGTTATGCTCGTTAGCGTAAAATTAAAGCTTTATGTTAATAAAACGGCGTAATTAGCGTATAGCCTAGTTAAGCCTACTTTTTGGTATCAAACTTAATACCCACTGATGTAATATATTATTTTGGGATTTTTAAAGATTTTTAATTAATTTTAGGCTGAGCATAACTAGTAGTCGTAGGCTTAATCCGGTAATTGTCGGTTTTGCCCTTACGGGCCATAAAATGAGTTTTACATATCTAAACGACTCCAAACCTTTTGCTACTGATCACATATGATAAATAAATTATTTAAAGCCTTCTGGAAATATAAAAATATCAGATTTAAGTATCGAACCCGGAAATGGCCTTTAATCGCCTTATTAAGCGTTTTTAACGCAAAGTATGTATCAAAATTATATTAAACATACCCGGGTTGATACCTACTGATATATGAGGAAAATTATAATATTTTAACAGTAAGCAAAGGTTGATAAACTCAGACTCCAGTTTTGAGCTTTTCGGCTTATGTGAAATTACCAAAATACCCCTACGGGGCATAGTTTGCAGTTAAATTCATTTCAGGCATAATAAAAGACATCTTACTGATGTCACAACATATATGAAGCATATTAACTTTGGAAACCTGTAAATAGCTCATATGTATACCCGTTACGCTTATTACGCGTTCGGTTCGGTTTATGTAACTAGTTTACATAAACTAGCCTAAACGGGTCAAACCTTATCGGTTTTACCTCAAAATCCAGAATGTGAATAATAAACCCATATTAAACAAGTCTTCAAACTTGTCGGGTCCAAATCACATTCTATCCGGTCTTCGCTTAATCGTGCGTACGAACCGTATCTTCCTTTAAGACTAGCCGGTCTAAGCTTAGGCTTAATTAAAGACCCGTTAGCATTCTAATTGGTTATTTATACCATCATTCCAGACTAGAGCTTTCCGGTAAATTGTACCTACGCATACTTAAGTGAATACGGCTGAGTTATTAATTTCTGCTATTTAAGACAGGAGCTAGCTCAGGTAAATACTCTTAACTTATTTTCCCTATTACGGGCTTGGGATACGGTAATATAAATACCGCATGGTCAGGTATGGGATTCAAAGACCAATAAGTCGGGAAATCCAAATAACCTGTTTTAATTCGTATTGCTTGACTGAAACATTGGGGATTAATGCGACCGTGTCCTGGATATCCTTGACTCATTAAATGCAATGACCACGACCTAAGCACGGGGTGTAGGCATACACCTGACAGATGCTATATGCTAATTAATTAATTATACCCAATAAGGGATTCCCAATAAGGGAATAGTGGTGTGTCTGTTAATCATGAACCGGCATAGATCCGGGCCCCGTATGTAGAGCAAGTTATGTAAAACTGATAACATGAAATATAGTTTACCCCAAGTATACAAGTTACAAAAGATTTATTTTGCCTCTGTGCATCTAAATCAAGTATAAAAGATTAATTTTGCCTCTGTGCATTTTAATCAAGTATAAAAGGTTAATATTGCCTCTGTGCATGTTAATCATTGTGTCAAAATATTTCGTGCCTTGTGCATCTAAACCAATTTTCTTAAACTCTTTTCAAATGAGTCAGTTGAGTGTATTTACCAGTGAAAACTGACGTATTTTCAAAAGTCTTAGTGACAGGTACAAGTACGTAAATAGGCTGGAAGCTGCTCAGGACGTTAATAAAGAATCTTGCAAGTTCTAGGCGTCTAAAGTCTGTTGAACAATATTTATATTTTAAAATCCGCCTGTGGATTCTTTTACTTTCCGTTGTAATACTGGATATTACTCTATATTCGGATTGTAATATATTTTATCTTTTGCTTCCGCTGTGCATTTATATATTGTGTTGTTTGACTATAATGTTGCCAACCACGTCACGATACTCCCCTACCGGGCCCACCGGTGACACGTGGAAAGTCGGGGTGTGACAGGTTGGTATCAGAGCCAACACTGAGTGAATTAAACACTAGCCTTTTGTGTTTAATCTCAGTTACACAATTGCACAATTCTAAACTTCTGAGTCTAGACCTAACATAGGATTATTCTAAATCCTAATCTGGAAATTTTGGCTTCCAAACTTTTATATATACGTCGCCAAGCGAAGAAGCTGTATTGGAAAATTCTCCACATCTGGAGCCCTGAAATGCTGAGCTTCGTACCGCGACCAGAATGAAACAAGCATCCAAGGAGAAAGCATTCAGAAATAAGATGAAGAAGAAACTCCGTTTATTGAAGATCGTTTCCTTATTAGTCCTCATAAGGACATATTTATCTTTCAGTCCCTTCGAGGACAACGCTATTCCTTTCAAGTCCCGCTTAGGGCAACTTTATACTTTTAGTTTATATAGTGGAATGATTAAGTTTAAACCTTCATTCTAAACAAGAAATATTAAATAAATGGAAAATAACATTTCCTTTTGCAAGATCTACCATTATAAATAAAATGGCATAATCTAAAAAGGACAAGACCTAGCTTCGGGTCATATTAAGACCGGCCAAGATGGTAGTTCCATAATTAGATTCAGATCCATATTAACATTTCAATTTAAAAAATTGTTCTGCGTTAAATATTAATTAAGAATCTTAAGAGTGAACCCTAGCCTTCGGGTCAATTATAAGACTGGGCCAAGATGGTAAGACCTGTTTAAAAGATTCAAATCCCTGTTAACATCTGAAAACATGTTAACACTCTTGGCAGATGTGATTTATTTAAAAATCACACACGTTATTATTATATAAGGATCTTTTTAAAATATTCCTAACCCAGTTTAATGATCTCTGAATCCTGGGTTTACATCATCAATTAAGATGATCATATTTTAACCATACGTGGTAATATAGTGCCTACGGGCCTTGCTCATTTCCACATGAGCCAAAATACAGTGGTAGCTATGACTCCCTGTCAGAAAAAGGTAATGAACTAGGTTCAAACCTCAAATGCTTTGATTCTCTGAAATCATAGCATATAATTTATATATGTCCTTGTGACTAAGCCTGTTGTGCTAATATATTTAAAGGCCTTGATTCTCTGAAATCATGGCTTATGATTTAAAATTGTCCTTGTGACTAAGCCTGTTGTGCTAATATATTTAAAGGCATTGATTCTCTGAAATCATGGCTTATGATTTAAAATTGTCCTTGTGACTAAGCCTGTTGTGCTAATATATTTAAGGGCCTTGATTCTCTGAAATCATGGCTTACGGTTTAAAAAAAAAAAAAAAAAAATTTTCCTTGTGACTAGGCCTTTTGTGCTATTAAATAAAACTGTTATTGTTGCTTTGATTCTCTGAAATCATAAGCTTAAAAATTTATAAATGTCCATGTGACCAGGCCTTGGGTGCCACTAATAAAACTGTTAATGTTTTATAATTAGGTTAAATTATAATAGAAATCCTAAATAAATGTGATTAATAAATTAACCAAATATGGTATCTGCTTACCATGGTTAATGAATTTCCCTAAGGGGCAATTCCGTAATAAACATCCCTTAGAAGGGAAGTACCTACGGGCTATAATATATTGTCCATTTGAGACATTGACATTGTTATCTTTATGATTCCTTGTCTGAGGTGGTGAGCTATGCTCAAGCCAAAATAGTCAATATGATTAATGCAATCATGACTTATATCTTCTAATAGGATGAACCTATTATAAACATCCATTAGTGATGTATCGCCTATGGGCCATATTATATTGTCCATGTGTGACAAAGACATGGTGATCTTTACGATTCCCTGTCCCAGGTAGTGAGCTATGCTCAAGCCTAATAGTCTATATGACCAATGCAATCATGACAAAGATCGTCAATATGATGATTAAAGATTTTAACATCCTTAATGATGTTTTTCCTAAGGGCTATATTATGTTGTCCAATTGAGACGAGGCAATTGTAATTTTTGTGATTCTTTGCCCAAGGGGGTGAGCTATACTCAAATCCCATAGTCTATACTATCATTGCGATCCTGACTAGTATCATCAGTATGATGATCATAATATTAACATCCCTCGTGATGAAATGCCTACGGGCTATACCTTATTCTAGTGTCGGTAAGACAAAGATAGTAGTGATCTTTATGATCCCCTGTTCAAAATGGCGTGATTATACCCAAACCTAATAGTCAATATGATCGATGTGACCATGACTAATATCATTAGATACGATGGTTATATATAAATATCCATTAGTGATGTTGATTGGCTTATTTTTCTGCCAAATGAATCGTCTTTCAAGACGATGACAGTTGTAGTCTATGACTCCCTGTCCAAAGGTGAAGAACCACGTTCAAACCTTGAAGCCCTAATCTAATAAGATTGCGGCTAATAAATTAAGGTCCTTGATGATAGACCATCGAGTTATGTTTTAAAGTCATTCATGACAAGCCTATGTGCTATAATTTGTCATTCGTGACAAGCTAACATATTAAATGTTAACATTCCTGGTGACATGCCTTTGTGCCAGATTTGATAAATGACCTTTGCGACAAGGCCTTTGTGCCGTATAATCATTTATGTCCTTTATGACTGGGCTTTATGCCATATCTTTCTACGTCCATCGAGACAGGCTTCTATGCCATATATGTATATATATAATAAAAGTCTCGTAAGACTAGCCTTTGAGCTATTTATAATCGTCCTTGTGACAAAGACAGTTGTGACATTATGGTCCCCTGTCAAGCAGGTATTGGACTCGCTCCAAACCTTAAATGCCATTGTTAGTCCTTTTGTGACCTAAGCTAAATGTAATAGATATACATTCGAAAAGCATTCATTAAGAATGTTCAGAACGGAATAGCCCATACGGTTTAAGAATGCCGTGGCTAATCTAAGTCAGGTCATCAGGATGATGACTAATAATTGTTAAATCTTGGTGATTAGTACCAAGTTTCGAGTATGGAAACTCGGATGAGGTAGACGACAGTCGCAATACTATTAATGCGACGAAAGTTAATAAAACTACAAACGTAACCCTCAATATTAATGGGGTTAATCTCCAGGCTGTGGTTGACGCAGCAGTTGGAAGGACCATAGAAAAGGTCATGAAACAATCCAAAGAGCCGAATGCTTCTCGCTCTAATTTTCATTCAAAACCTTGTTCAATTGCTCATGAGAAGAGTTTTGTTCACACTTCGGATATGAAGGATGAACCAAAGGAGGAGGATGACTCCCAGAAATCTAAGAAAGAGAGCAAGTACAGGCTTAATAAAAAGCAACGAAAGTTCAGTAAGAAGCCTGTATGTAGGAAATTGCTATCAAAGACACTAGGGACAGTGTCGAATAGAACCAGGACCGAAGCAGTGTGACATCTGCTAAGGAACAGGTCATAATTTCCCCGGAATGTAGGGACATAAAGAATGCAGTCTATCACGGCTGTGGAAAGTAAGGCCGCCTCAGAACTAGATACGATAAAGCTGCCAAAGAAGGTGCAGCTAAGCCTGGAAAGGCTAAAGGAAGAAGTGCCTGAACTCACCTAATGAACGCCAAGAGGCAGTTCACGATGTCATCAAGTACATTCATTATCATTTACCAATGATAATTTTCTGCTAAGTGTCCTGATTTAATACAGGCAATAATAAATCTTCATAAACCATAAGCTTAGCAAAACTTTTATATTATTCACAAGGTATAACTTACCAAGGAAACCATAGTAACCGATTCTTCTAAGTACCGGCAAGGAATCCTTCCGAAAAATCTAAGAATACTCTTTCTTCGCATAGAGTACGACAACATATGTTATTTTAATTATTTTCTCAATTTTTTCCGCCTGCGAATGCCAAACTATGTTCGATAAAAGTGCCATATGAGGATTGGCGTATCCTAGATTGTCCCATAGATTACTTCCATGCCTGATCAGTATGGAGGTTTAATGCATGGAACCCCTGAGATATCCCAATGATCATAATGTACTGAAGTCGACTAGTAGTATTCAAAGAAGATATCCAATATAAAATGTCCTTATAAGTATCTCTACTTAGGACATCCTTGCAATTGTAAAGAGAATGTGTCAATTATCTGACACCGACATCGATAGATGAGCCAAAGCCTGAGATTAAGGAAATCTCTGACATCTCTGTGTGTCATAATTATCTTCTTTATAAGAACTACCCTGTTTACCTCCAGAGAGGCAAGAGGAGGTTAGGACAAACATCCCGCTTAAGGCTACAATTATTGTAAAAGCTTTATATCTGATAGAACCAAATTGTTAAAATATCAGGCTAGTTAGGCTCTGAATGTATAGAACCATTCGAAGGAAATCGAATGTATCAAGAACAAGTAGCTTATAAGCTAAAACCTATTTAAGGAGTTGAAGGAGCTCGCAATACATTACACACTAGTGACTGAATGATGTGTGTCGCAAATAAGTCAAAAAGCACTATCACATAATGATATGCAGATTTATGATATGGTGAGCAACCTGTGTCGATTTAGAATCGACAGGATTGGAAGCTCCAAAAAGATACATGTACCTAGTATAAAGGTCAATTGGAGTGCCTTAGAGGCTCAAAAATACTAGGGAAGATTAAGCCCGATATAAGGCAGAAAATACTTCCTTTACGTTAACAAATCTCGAGGTCGAGATTTCTTTTAAGGGGGTGAGGATGTAACACCTCGAAAATTCACGTCCTATAATGTGTTGACACGTGTCATAGGTTTGAACGTGTGAACGAATGTTTTAGAAGGACTAAAGTTGACGAACATGAAAAGTATGTGAATATACGAGTTCAAAATGTCAACAGTGAATAAATATATTGTATATTAACCCTACAAGATGCTCATACCTTCAAACGAATAAATCATGGATCATACGGAGCTAAAAGTGAGAGATTACAAACTACAGGGACTAAATGTGTCAACATGTTTAAGTTATACCTCTGAGTGACCTTTTGACAAACCCGAAGCTTTGTAACGGTTAATTATGCTCACTAGAATGCACGATTAAAATTTCATAAAGTTTCGTTATCGTATGAGAAAGTTATGATCAAATTCGTGTACGAGGGGTTAAAGCGTAAACGTTGAAAGTTAGGACTTTTCGGGTAACAATTAAGTTAACCGGGGACTTAACAAAGTGGGTATATGTTTTAAAGCCCTTATAGATCAATTGTGAGGGTTCAAAATGCAAGAAACAAGTGCCTAATCGAATTTTGAAGAGCCAAGGATCAAATCGTAAAAATCTAAAATATGGATTTTGTGCAGAAGGGGCCTAGCGCGACGCGAGGGGGGCCTAGCGTCACGCTAGGGGTGCCCAGCTTCGATTTATTTGGGCTGTTGCCTGCCATTGCCTTCATGCGCGCCTCTAATCGATTTTTCACATCTTGTGCGACCCCTAGACACCCCCTAAACACTTAGGGACATGTGTTAATCAATTGTGGTGGGTTGTAGACTCATGTGTCAAAGATTTGTGGTGAGAAATCTACTATATAAAGCCATGAAGTTGCAACATTGTTCTTCACATCTCCTCTTGCATTCCTGATCAATTCTGGAGCTCCCAAGCAGGCTCAAGTGATCATAATTAGTGCATAGGACCTTGGTAAGTTTGCTAAACCTTTCTTGATTAAGTTTTAGCTTAAAAGTCAAACCGTCGTAATTAACGGTTGACTTTAAGATTAATCACTAATGGTCCAGTGATTAGTCAAATCAAAAGTAGTTATAAGTTGGTAATTATGTGGGTAATAAACCCTCAAAAGGGTTCCCCCTGATTCCCACTCTAACTAGGTCTAATGTCGAGTCAAACTTGTAAGTAAAAAGTCAACAGAATGTTTAAATTCTAATTTTTGCATAATTAGCATTGTAGAACACCTACAACCTGTTTGATCATTAATGTAACTTAGTAATTAGTGTAAGAACATGTCTAAACATGTTCAACCCGACAATTTCCTGTTTAGACCCGGTTCGGAACCGAAAGTCGCATAGTTTGACTTATACTTTGACTTTCAGTTCTGACCCGTTTTAGTATGAATTAGAAATACCTAAGAGCCTTATTTGGACCAGGTTACATGCTAGTATAACCCTCTGTGATTATACACCTCGGATCATTAGTTATCCAATTAATACGCATGATTCCGTTAATTGCTCACATGTTGACCATTATGCCCTTTTCACCTTAAAACGTGATTTTTGAAAATGTAAAAGAGTAGAAACCTTAATTACTGATATATAGACTTGTATGCAAAGTTTGACATCAGTTTGAGGTGTAGAATAAGAGTTATGCTCGTTAGCGTAAAATTAAAGCTTTATGTTAATAAAACGGTGTAATTAGCGTATAGCCTAGTTAAGCCTACTTTTTGGTATCAAACTTAATACCCACTGATGTAATATATTATTTTGGGATTTTTAAAGATTTTTAATTAATTTTAGGCTGAGCATAACTAGTAGTCGTAGGCTTAATCCGGTAATTGTCGGTTTTGCCCTTACGGGCCATAAAATGAGTTTTACATATCTAAACGACTCCAAACCTTTTGCTACTGATCACATATGATAAATAAATTATTTAAAGCCTTCTGGAAATATAAAAATATCAGATTTAAGTATCGAACCCGGAAATGGCCTTTAATCGCCTTATTAAGCGTTTTTAACGCAAAGTATGTATCAAAATTATATTAAACATACCCGGGTTGATACCTACTGATATATGAGGCAAATTATAATATTTTAACAGTAAGCAAAGGTTGATAAACTCAGACTCCAGTTTTGAGCTTTTCGGCTTATGTGAAATTACCAAAATACCCCTACGGGGCATAGTTTGCGGTTAAATTCATTTCAGGCATAATAAAAGACATCTTACTGATGTCACAACATATATGAAGCATATTAACTTAGGAAACCTGTAAATAGCTCATATGTATACCCGTTACGCTTATTACGCGTTCGGTTCGGTTTATGTAACTAGTTTACATAAACTAGCCTAAACGGGTCAAACCTTATCGGTTTTACCTCAAAATCCAGAATGTGAATAATAAACCCATATTAAACAAGTCTTCAAACTTGTCGGGTCCAAATCACATTCTATCCGGTCTTCGCTTAATCGTGCGTACGAACCGTATCTTCCTTTAAGACTAGCCGGTCTAAGCTTAGGCTTAATTAAAGACCCGTTAGCATTCTAATTGGTTATTTATACCATCATTCCAGACTAGAGCTTTCTGGTAAATTGTACCTACGCATACTTAAGTGAATACGGCTGAGTTATTAATTTCTGCTATTTAAGACAGGAGCTAGCTCAGGTAAATACTCTTAACTTATTTTCCCTATTACGGGCTTGGGATACGGTAATATAAATACCGCATGGTCAGGTATGGGATTCAAAGACCAATAAGTCAGGAAATCCAAATAACCTGTTTTAATTCGTATTGCTTGACTGAAACATTGGGGATTAATGCGACCGTGTCCTGGATATCCTTGACTCATTAAATGCAATGACCACGACCTAAGCACGGGGTGTAGGCATACACCTGACAGATGCTATATGCTAATTAATTAATTATACCCAATAAGGGATTCCCAATAAGGGAATAGTGGTGTGTCTGTTAATCATGAACCGGCATAGATCCGGGCCCCGTATGTAGAGCAAGTTATGTAAAACTGATAACATGAAATATAGTTTACCCCAAGTATACAAGTTACAAAAGATTTATTTTGCCTCTGTGCATCTAAATCAAGTATAAAAGATTAATTTTGCCTCTGTGCATTTTAATCAAGTATAAAAGGTTAATATTGCCTCTGTGCATGTTAATCATTGTGTTAAAATATTTCGTGCCTTGTGCATCTAAACCAATTTTCTTAAACTCTTTTCAAATGAGTCAGTTGAGTGTATTTACCAGTGAAAACTGACGTATTTTCAAAAGTCTTAGTGACAGGTACAAGTACGTAAATAGGCTGGAAGCTGCTCAGGACGTTAATAAAGAATCTTGCAAGTTCTAGGCGTCTAAAGTCTGTTGAACAATATTTATATTTTAAAATCCGCCTGTGGATTCTTTTACTTTCCGTTGTAATACTGGATATTACTCTATATTCGGATTGTAATATATTTTATCTTTTGCTTCCGCTGTGCATTTATATATTGTGTTGTTTGACTATAATGTTGCCAACCACGTCACGATACTCCCCTACCGGGCCCACCGGTGACACGTGGAAAGTCCGGGTGTGACAGTTTGTCGAAAATGTAAGGGGATAGGTCATAACATTAGAACTTGTCAACGCATGAAGGTGTAGGAGACAGTTATGTATTAGGAGACAGTTATGTATTAGGAGACAGTTATGTATTAGGAGACAGTTATGTATTAGCAGTTATGTTTATGGCCATGGAACATGTTTTTTGATGAATTTGAACATGGAACTGACACTTCTGTATTATCAGCCTTAAATGGCCATTTTGTTATTGCTTATGTTAAGTGTTTTGATCATTTTGGGTGCAGTTATGTTTATGACCATGGATCTTTTGTTTTCATATTGGTATCGTACAGGTCATTAGCTACTTATGGTTTGGTTGTTTTGTTTTCATATTGGCATCGTACAGGTCATTAACTACTGTACAGGTCATTATCTTCAAAAGTTTGTGCATTTGGCCATTGTGTAGGTCATTAGCTACAACAGTTTATGCATTTGGTCGTTTTGATTTCATATTGGTATCGTACAGGTCATTAGCTACAACAGTTTGTACATTTGGCCATTGTGCATGTTGGTTGTGCAGATTGTGCATTTGGCCAATCTAAACAAAAGCCATTACACTTTCATTACAAAAGACAACAACCAGCCGCAACATAGTCTACAAGACCATTTCATTACATTGCCATTACTAAACAAAAGTCATTACAACAGTTCATTTCATTGACGGAATACAAAAACATAGACAAAAAAGAAGACCCAACTGCAAATCAGGTATTTCTTCAAACTTCTTGCTTTTTCTTCTAGTCTTCTTCTTTGTTCTTCATATTCGTTCTTGAACTTCAACAAATCGGGTATGATGTCCATGCAAGTTTGACACATTTTTGGTGGTTCAATCCACATAAAAAAAACCCACATTTTCTATTCTAAAACAAAGAAATGAAACAAAAAAAACCCACTTATCTTCATGCTTGTTCTTGCAAGTTCAGTACATAAAAAAACCCAAATTTTTGAACACTTACCTTGTCGTGGCATCCGTAGAACTTATGGCCTGGATTTTTGGAGGTTTTTGATGTTCGAATTGTTGCTACCTTTCTACACCCACAAAGCACCATTATCGACACCTTGAAAGAAAACCGGAGGAAGAAGATGCAGATGATAATGAAAAATTTGAAACCCTAAACTAATTGAGGAAGAAGATGCATACAGGTGTTAAAAAGGGGCAATGAATAAAGTAAAAACTTCAAATGACAATTATACCCTTGCATTAAATAAACCTAACTGATTAAATTAACTCAGTTTGGTGTAAAGGACATAAAGTGATATAAAACATGTGTTTTTTGGACATAAATTGAAACTAAAACTTTTAAAGGGCGCGTTTAAAAATTTAGTGCAAACATAAAGGATAAAAAGTGAAAATTTCTCAAAATTATATGTCTACTATTTTGGGTGCAACTAAACTATTAAAAAACTATTAGCAAATAAGACAAAATCGAAAAGCTAGATTAAATCTTGGCTATTCATTTGTTGAAAATCAAAGCCTATAATGAGTTTTTATGATTTTTACAACTCATAAAAGTTCTCATTTTACCCAATCTCTCTCTATATATATATAGACACACACACATATGTGTGTATGTAGGAGGATCAAATGATTAATTATAAAAGTAACCACGTTATGATAATGATAAAACATCAATAGCTAACTATCCTAATATAAAAAAACAAAGAGTTAACTGCCATTTTCGTCCCTGTGGTTTGGTCACTTTGGCCATTTCAGTCCATTTTTCAAAAATGCGCCATTTTCGTCCCCCACGTTCTGGAAAGGTGCCATTTCAGTCCAAAAATCATAACCCAGTTAAGTCAGTTAGTAAATAACGACTGATTGTGTAAATTTGTAACATAAAGGACCATTTAAGTAAATATTAAACACCACCACCACTCCGCTGCCACCACCACCGCCACCACAGCCCTGCCACCACCACCACTCCGCTGCCACCACCACCACCGCCACCGCCACCACAGCCCTGCCACCACCACCACAGCCCTGCCACCACAGCCCTGCCACCACCACCACAGCCCTGCCACCACCGCCACCACAGCCGGTTCATCATCATATCAGACGAGAGAGGGAGAAAGTCGGAGAGAGAGAGAGAGATAACGAGGCGGGAGAGAGAACCGGCGACGGTGGGGCTGCCTTCCCCAGATGATGACGATGATGACGTTGATGGTGGTGGTTCCGGCGGCGGCGGTGGTGACCATGCTACTGTTCATCGTCTTCCCCAAAACGGTCAACAGAAGTCAAACGGCCTAATTCTCGATCAATACCGGATAATATTCAAATTAAACTTGCAGAAACATTGTACAAGTATAAACATACCGATTGGGTGAATAAAACCGATCCGGTATCGCGTGCAACGGCGTGGCGACAGTCTCCGGCGACGGGTATTCCGGCGAGACTTGCAGACGATGAAAAGAGGGTATTTTCGAAGGGGTAAAGGATTTTGAAGGGTGTGAGAGTTTCGTATGGGTTCAGGGACTCTAAATAACACAACAATTTGACACTTAATCGACAAACTTCTGTGGATTAATTCCACTTTGAATTTTTTATAAAAACTCCGATTTCACGTGGTGTCGGGCATGCTTATTGAACAATTACAAAGCGTGGGGAGTTGTTTACGATCTGTGAGAGTGGTGGTGGCAGCGGAGTGGTGGTGGTGGCAGGGCTGTGGTGGCGGTGGTGGCAGGGCTGTGGTGGTGGTGGCAGGGCTGTGGTGGCGGTGGCGGTGGTGGTGGTGGCAGCGGAGTGGTGGTGGTGGCAGGGCTGTGGTGGCGGTGGTGGTGGCAGCGGAGTGGTGGTGGTGGCAGGGCTAGTGGTGGTGGTGTTTAATATTTACTTAAATGGTCCTTTATGTTACAAATTTACACAATCAGTCCTTATTTACTAACTGACTTAACTGGGTTATGATTTTTGGACTGAAATGGCACCTTTCCAGAACGTGGGGGACGAAAATGGCGCATTTTTGAAAAATGGACTGAAATGGCCAAAGTGACCAAACCACAGGGACGAAAATGGCAGTTAACTCAAAAACAAAAGATACAATAATGATTAACAAACAAGCTTAAAGATCGATGATTTTTGTTAAGTTAATCACTTCTAAACTTACTTTTAAATCTTCATGAATGTTCACCACCATATTAAAACCATGAATCACTAGGGAAAAATCATATTTACTAGACACCTTGACACCGATAGATGACTAACTCTTTGATCTTCTAAGATAAATGATAAATTAAATAATATTTATTTTAATAAATAATAAGCTTAGATAAGACTTTATCACATTCCTAAAATTATTTAAGATAATAGGTCACTTTCTTATCATTGAATCAATTATCAGTCACATGAAACGGAAGTGTCATTGATTTAGATTGATCGTTGTTGTAGCTTGAGTGTATCTTCTGTTGTATCAATAATTTCTTTATTATTGGATTCACAAATTCGGCCATGTGTATATGAACTATATATACCAATGGGGTGGTGGTCCATTGACAAAGGCAAAGTCTTTAAAACACCTAGGTTGGGAAGGGGAAGGTCTTGGGTTTAAGTCTTACAGACGACAGGGGATTAAAGAAATTAGCCGTTCAAAATATATATATATATATATATATATATATGAACCATATATTCTCCAAATTAATAAATATTAGATTATTGATAAATTTGTAAATATTCATTTATGGATAAAATTAATAACCTCCATGAAAATTCACTTTTCTGGGGCTGTTTCTTTTTTATGCATTTATGATATTGTCTTTAAAAACAATACCTACTGAATTTGTTTCATAACCATCATGCAATAAAAACCCGACATTATAAAGTTGGCTATTAATATTTCAATCATAATCACCTCACCCCACGTAGTTAGATTGTAAGGCTATGCGGTTTGGTGATGGTCCATCCTTGAAGGATGATCCGCCACGTAAGCGTTACGTAGGATGGGTGTGAGGATGGGGCAAAGGGGATGAAACTAAGGAAATGCGGGGATGAACCTAATATATATATAGGGTGGGGTTCTAGAGTGAACACCAATGTGTATATATATATATATATATGTTTTGGTCAAAAATTATCTAAGTAATTAAGTGATCAAACTAGTTTAGTAAGGTAGTGTGGTAGAAGTATTTGTGAAAAATATGCTGGTTAAGTTGTTAACAAAAAACAGTTTTCAGGATATAGCTCAGGATATCGAGCTATATCTACAATCAAACAATGAGCAAAAAAGGTAAAGGGTGACACGGGATGTACGAGGAAAGCCCTTGATCAATCTAGATCGCCGGCACAAAACCTCAGGAGCTGACAATCGCAGCTGCCTTGTTCTTCTTATTGCTTCAAATATCAGGATACAGTGCAGGATATGATACGGATCAACTAAGTGTTACAATGAGTATCGAGTACAAGTGTTAGTGTTTGTGAGTGATTGTAGCTAGTAGAAAGTGAGAGTGTGCAAAAAATTGCGTGTGTTCTATCTGATCCGATCAATCCTATTTATAGTAAAACGAAATTAACAAACTAGCCTATAAAACCGGGATACGGCGAATATTCCCTTTGTGAACGTTGTAGTCCACTTCTTCCGGCTTCAACGTCCCCATTTCAACTGATTAGCCCGAGTCTTAGGGAGAACAGGTCCACTCGAACGTTATAAGCCTGCCATGTTAATCTGCACGTGGATTAATTAGTCATTACCAGGATACTGTGTCAGGATGTTACCAATATCCTGATCCGGTATCCTGATCGCAATTTAAAGTAATAAAGTCAGAATATTTGAGTAGAAAACCACCCATAACAATTATCCCCAAAATATATCTGTTGGTATACCAATTCCAACGGATATATTTTAAACCTTATCTCTTAGATCGAGGCAATTAAATTAAAGTGACGATTGAAGTGACATTGTGCAACTTCCAACGCGCTTATCACTCGATGGCCATCTACTTCGCCCCTATATCTTCTCTTTTTCTTGTTGATAAACGATCATCTTCCTCAGAATTCTCAGGTACTTTTCTCTCTCTTATCTTCTAAAATTTCCTCTGTTTTAATCCTCCGATGGCTACCAGAACCCGATCACATTCCGGCGAGTCCAGCTCGTCATTCGTTAACCAAAACCTGCTCAAACACTCCGAGAAGGAAGTGTGCTCCTTCGACAACGCCGATATCGCCGCATTGAGAACCTCCGGTGCTTTCTCCGACAGGGCGGTTATCCGTCCGTTTGACCGGAGCATCCGTTCAGACGTTTCTTCCGAAGAGTGGATTTGTTTTTCATCATACCCATTCTCCCTTGGCCTTCGATATCCCTTTCCAGAATTTATTATGCAGTTTTTTCGAATCACCGGTCTCTGTTTTGCCGAAACAATGCCTATGGTCTGGAGAGTACTCATCATTCTTAACCAGATCAAAACCCTTCATGTCCCCGATCTCTGTATCGAAGACCTTCCGATGGCTTACCGTCTCCGATCACATGGCAATAGTCGTTTCTTGCTTTTCTCGACCTCTATCAACCTCCTCATCCTCAAGGCATCAAAGAATGAGGATGGGTGGCAACGAAAGTTTTTCTTTGTTAAACGGGACTCCATTCCCGAAGGCAATAGCCTTCCGGTGAAATGGTTGACCTCCGGTAGGGTTTAGGGTTTTAAGATATCCCCAAACATATCCTTATGATGTATTCTGCACTAACATCCTGATGTTCTTATGCAGCAAACTTCAAAGAGTTGGCTCCTGCTACTGAAGAATCCCAAGAAAGAATCAACAGGGTCTATCAGTTGCCGGATTGTGACAGAACCTTTACACTGCACCTTCCAAGTTCAAGCCAATATTCTTCATCAGATATGTCTTGTAAGGATTATACAATTTTTTCGTATATTTTTAATTAATAAAATAAGAGATAAAAGTAGAGATTTATATTTTTTCCCTGTTTTGCAGCACCAGCCAAAGTTCCAGAAATCTTTGATCTTGACGAGTTGGACAGCTACCCCATTCCTGTCCAGGTGAAGAAGGAACCTAGCAAACGTGCTTCCTCCTCCAAGCCAGTACCCAGTTCCAAAGCAGCAGCCGTTCCTAATCCCTCTCCTGCTACCAAGCAACGTGCCGCAAGCTCTCGTAAAAGAAAGGAAACCGATTCTCCAGCGTCATCTGAAACCTTCCCCTATGAAAGCCATGGGTTCCTGGAATCTAGTGGCTTTATGACCAGCTTTCTTAACTAGGTACGTATCCTTAACCTACATCATGCACCATATACTGGTTACATACGTTAATAATTGTTAATACATGTCTCTTTGTTTTGTAGGGTCTTGAACGCCTGACAAGTCTTTATGAAGAAAGTTGTGGTCTGAACAAGATGCTTGAAGTGAAGCTGAGGAAAGCTGAGACCACCATCACTGATCAGGGAATGATAGCCGCCGCCCGGTCACAACACTATGAGGATAAATTCAAAGCTGTGACCCAGGAAGCTAAAGTCGCCATCAACAAGACCAACGAGGAGGCCCAAGCCAAGCTGGATGCCGCCCATCTTCAATTCGAGCAGGATATGACTACCTACCGAGAAGGCCTTAAAGGGTCCGTCGTAATTTCCCTCATTCAAGCCAGGCTAAAGATGGCTTATGAAGCCAAAGCTTCGGGCTTTGAATGCCCTTCCTGGAATGTTGGTGCTTGGGAGGCGAAATTGAAAGATCTCGGGGGTAGTCCTGTCGAGTATCCTGCTAAGCCTGCGGGTGAGGAGCCTTCCAAAACAGCGGAGGAGGCGGCTGATGCTGGTAGTGATGCTGAAAAGAATCCTGACGGTGAAGAAGGTGCTGCTCCTTGAAAGCAGCGAAGTGGGCGATGATGGATATTGTTGCCGAGGCCGGAGCCCACTTTTTTAATTTCTAATGGTTGTGGTTGTTGAATAATTTCCTTTCCTTGTCTGTTAAACAATTTACTATCCTGCACTAAGACAATATGATGGCCAAAGGTGGATGGGTCATGAGTTTCAGGATGAAGCCCTTCGTCATCAATTAGTATGCTTTATTTTGAACAATATAACAGTTGGAGGCGGATGGGTCTTGGCTTTCAAGATGAAACCTTCAACTGTTAAGTAGTTATGGTTAAAACTAATTGTGCTTTTGGAAGATGGGTCTCGGTTTGAGATGAAACCAAAAGCATAAACTTTTGCTATGTTAATAAACTAACTTTTTTTGGCCTTATCCATTGTTGTTCATTTTTATTTTGCAAAGCTTGTTTTGATATCTGTTGTTTGATTCGAATGCAGTTTCAATTTTCAATCTAAGTATCATATTTCAAACATTCTAGCCAAATATCCTGAAAATATATCCTGAGAATATATCCTGATCAGGATACCCATAAATGTTCTAATTAGACCTTTGTCAAACATTGTTTTAAAAACTTAGACAATTTAGATAAGGCTTAAAAGAGCAAAAAAATCATACCATAAATAGAGGACACCTCTATCCTTTAACTCCAATCCTTTTGCAACCTTTCCATCGAAGATGTCCCCAGCCTGGGATACTTAGTGAATTAGGCCCAAGCTTGATCCTTTGAGCTTTCCATAAAGCCTTAGTGGGAATGTCCCCTGTGCATAATGTCTTTGAATACTTAGGAATTTTATGGGCATCAATTGCAACTGATTGTACACTTGTGTACAACTTTAGTATTACGGGGGATAAACCTTAAAATATCATGGAGATAGATCCTTAACATTCTGGGGATAAACCCTTAAATATTCTAGGGAAAATCCTAAATTTTCGTACGCTACAGGCGGGAGTGTATAAACTCCAAGACTTAGAAAGGTGATAACCTTTAAACCTTAGAGAGTACGAAAATACCCTATCGTGAGAGAGGGTGATCAATCCTCATATACCTTTAGGATCCAGGATATAGCCAACAATAACGAAATTGTCAGCCAATTTTACATGGACTGGTCCCGCTATCTTGAACTATCCCTGGATAACTTGCACTCCAGGCGGGGTGTTCAAACCCAATTCGAGAGAAAGGTGAATACCTTTAAAACTGTGAAGGGATCAGGATCCCTTAAACGTAAGAGAGGGGGCCAATCCTCTAATCTTTCGATTCATCCTGAGTGTATATCCTGGAGTTATATCCCGAAGCATATTCTGCAAAACAACCTTAGACTAAGGTGGGTGTTAGCTTGGCTAACACCCCTCCGATGCTTAAGTCAGTATTGGGTTCAAATAATAAATTAAATCAAACATATTTAAAAGAGATAGAATTCATACCATCCTGAGTTAGAAATTAGATTCTAAACTCACTTGAAATAGGCTTTGAGGTGTATAGCATTCCAGGATCTTGGTAGTATATCCCCCTCCATTTCTTAAGCCGGTATGCTCCTTTCCCAGATTCCGATTCAATCACATAAGGTCCTTCCCACTTTGGAGCTAATTTTCCGTCAGCATGATTACTAGTATTCTGAAAAGCCTTCCTTAATACCCAATCTCCAATTCGAAACCTTCTAGTCCTTAGGTATTTGTTATATGCTCTGGATATCCTCTGTTGGTATGCTGCCATTCTCAATTTTGCCGCGTCCCTTGTCTCATCGATAGTATCCAATTCTTGGCATAGGGCTTCAGGATTCTTCTCAAGATCCTGGAGGTTGGACCTTGCTGTAGGTATCACCATCTCTGTAGGGATTACTACATCTGCTCCAAATACTAAGGAAAATGGGGTTTGCCCAGTTGCACTCTTTACTGTTGTCCTATCAGCCCATAGCACAAAGGGTAACTCTTCTGCCCATCTTCCTTTCTTAGCTCCTAATCTTTTCTTTAAATTGTTGACACTTGTTTGAGGATTCTGCTTGTCCATTTGCTTGAGGATGTACCGGAGTGGATGTAATAATCTTAATTCCCCAACTTTTGCAAAAATCAGTAGTCCTTTTACTGATAAACTAAGAACCATTGTCACAGATTATCTCAGCTGGTATCCCAAACCTAGTCAGGATATTCCTCTTTATGAAGGATACTACTTCTTGGTCTCTGACTTGAACAAACGCCTCAGCTTCAACCCACTTAGAGAAATAATCTGTCATTGCCAGCATAAAAACCTTTCCTCCCGGAGCTTTCGGAAATTTTCCCACTATGTCCATACCTCATTTCATGAATGGCCAAGGGGAAGCAATAGGATATAGTGGTTCAGCAGGTTGGTGTAGTATATTGTTGTGCCTTTGACGCATCACATCTTCGAGCATATTCTGTAGCATCCTTCCTCATCGTCGGCCAATAGTATCCTGTTCTTAATACCTTTGAGAATAACGACCTGCCCCCAGTATGGTTGCCACAATCCCCATCATGTATATCCTTAAGTACTTCCTTAGTTTCGGGATCCTCCAAGCACCTCAGGTATGGTCCTGCAAGAGATTTCTTATATAGAACATTATTTATAATAGTGAATCAGGATACCTTCATCCTAAAAGCCTTAGGATTCTCATCCTTTGGAATATGTCCTTCCTTGAGATATCTCACGATTGGAGCCGTCCAGGACTTAGGATCCTCCTCAGGATCAGGATCCTGAATACTTGCTACTTCCTTATCCTGATACTTGAAAAGATCCAGTGCGGGATACATGATATGTAGTATTGGTATCTGAGTTCCCTCTGGTATTCTGACTGAAGATCCTAAGTTTGCCAAGGCATCTGCTTCAGCATTATCCTCTCTTGGTACCTGTTCAAGTGTAAAAACATCGAAATATCCTACTAATTTTTTGAGAATTTCAAGATACTCGATTAACCTTTCACCTTTGACTGCATAGGATCCATTAAAATGGTTAGCAATTAACAAGGAATCAACAAATACTTGCAAACTTTTTATATTCATATTCCTGGCCAACTCTAATCCTGCAATCAAAGCTTCATCTTCTGCTTCATTATTAGTGGCAGGAAATTCACACCTAATAGCCTGGGGTAATATGTCCCCCTGTGGCGATTTTAGTAGTATACCCAATCCTACACCTCTCAAATTAGATGTAGGATCGAGATGTGACCCAAACGAGTCAATCGGAAGAGCTCTAATCTGTTTCAAAGGCGGAAACTAAGAAACAGACATGAAAAACAGCTTGTTTCACTATTAATCGTCTTGTATATTGATTAAAATCAGTTTACAGATCAAACGACGCTTCGGCAGCAGTTCGTTACCGGAATGACGAAAGTTACAAATGAATTCTCTTGAAAGGTATTTATAGGACACATGATTTCGCTTGAAGATGTCAGGTGACAGTTCAAGCGAAATCACTTCATGTTGATTTCGCTTGAAAGTGTCACAAGTCACTTTCAAGCTAAATCACTTCCTTCAAGCGAAATCACCTTAAACACATCCTAAAATCTCCTATTTTCTCGTACATCGCGCCCTGATCTAACAATTCTAATACTAGACTCGATATAAGACGAAGTCGACAGACGTATGCACTAACAGACTCCCCCTCGGATGTTGATGAGTCTTCAACGTCTTTAGTCTTTATCAGTCTTTGGGCTTCCAGAATTTTAATCTAGCTCTTGAGACTTCTAATTCTCTTTTTCAGATCTCTTGATTTCTTAAGTTCATCAGCATCAACAATCTCAGGATCAGAACCTGTCTCTTTGTCATTTAGACTCCCCCCCCAAGTTGTGCTGGGATCGTAGTCTAGCTACTTTCAGGTTCAAGCTTTGCAACCAGGCTCTTCCTGTAAATTCTCTACCCAAAACATAAGTTTCATAAAAGATAATATATAACAAATCTAGAAACCTTACTAACCACTTATAAACACAATCTGAACAAAAAGATTTATCATGTAAATCACTAATGAACCACTTGAATGTATATTAATTTCATTTCAAAACATCTTCAAATAAACTTTCCCAAACCTGTTTGTCATGTTTAGCACTCGGAATTTTGAAAATCAGCTCTCCAACATCAGTTGTCGAAAATCTTTTTGGATTTTTCAAAATTTATGCTAAAACACACCGAAAATCTTTTTGGATTTTTTATAACAGAAATGAAATGCAGTAAACAAATATTTACATACAATATTTTTGTGAGTTTGCGTATGAGGATCATATCAGTTTATGAGACAAATCACCAACACCGTTAAGCTTTAAACATTTTAAGTTCTAAACGATTCACTTAGATTGTCAGTATACTGATCCACTTAAGTTTTCACACAAATTTCAACTGTTTCGAGATACGAGATTAATGTTTTAGATACTTAAACTTATTTGCGTGTCCCACCTCAGAATATACTCCCGTATCCAGATCCCAATATTCAGTCTTACATGTGAGTATACCTAGATGATATCTGTAAGGGGTTAAATTGCGAAAACCGTGAGAGCTCAGGTCAGAACTTCCGTTCAGCAGAGAGATGACGGCTCGACTTTTGGTGGGTCCCCTTTAGATGATCTTTTTTTACAACAGCACATGATTAGCATTTTTCAATGTTTCATCATTTTTTTATGCTGAGGGCAGGCTTTATTTCAAGCAAGCGTAAAGTATTCTCCGGGGACTAGGCCATTGCTTCCGCATTATCAGAAGTCCCGGGATAATACCCCAGATATCACTAAGCATAAAGACCTAGTATCTCAGAAATAGGGGTCCTTCAAACAAGATTTCGGGGGTTACCCATATATCCGAGAGATGTTACCCACGATATAAGCAAGTTTGAATTTAGGTTTAAATCTCGTCACAATCTACTAAATGTGCAAAAACCTACTGGCACATCATCAGTGAGACCGTTTATCACATTTTTCTTTCCATTTCTTTAGCATGCTGTGATCGTCCACTGATGTACTATCATTTCCTCTTTTATACAACAAAAACTCATTTTTGATTTTATCATGTTTTTGTCTTTTTCAAATTTTCAAATGTTTTTGGATTTTCTGAAATTTTTACTCCCCCTAAAATACAAATACATTTAAAGAAATTTGAAAATAAAATGTACAAGTAAATTGACAACTGATATCAAATCACTTCAGATCGCCATCCACTTGGCATAAACAATCAGAACTCCCCCTCACAACAAACTATTTTCCCATTGTGATTTCAAAACACTTAAGTTTGTTTTAATCAAATGGTTTTTCCGGAAAATTAGTTTTGTTGATTTTCAAACCACTTGTAGGTTAGGGGATAAACTCATCATTTTGTTCTTCAAAATACTATTTGTAAGTATGGTCTAATCAAGTTCAACTTAATGACCTTGATTAACCATTTGAAGATGAAAACCTTCTTCAACCACTTGCAGGTTCACTTACCAACCATCAACATATAACAATATAAAGATATCACCTGTAGATTTACCAAACAAACATTTCAAGAATGATGCCGATTCCTGCTCCACTCTTACCAACCTAGGAGCTCCGGCAAGTCCAGATTTTTTAGTTAGGAAAAACTTTCCCCCAAGCTGGACCAGCCTTGGGAGATTCTGGTACACACCTATCCCACCAACATTTTGATTTGTAGAATTCTTTTGCACCCTTCACTTTCCTGTCAACCATCTTACCAAAAATATGTTTAACTTTTCCATTAAAAGCTTTTTCAGCATCAAATTCTTTTTCTCCAGCAAAGAATTGACCTGAAATTTCAAATCTACCTTTTGATTTTAGATTATCTTTCGATAATGACGGAAATTTTTCCTCATTCACCTCTGGAACGGAATTCTCAACTTTTTTCTCAACAGATGACTCCTCTGATTTTATGGAATCAGATTCATTGTCAGAACTTCTTTCAGATTTTACAACCCATTTTTGTTTGTTTAAATCAACTCTTCTTTTGTAAAAACGTTTTGAACTTTCACCTTCTTCGGAAGTTGAATTTTCAAAAACTTTCGATTTCTTAGTTGGTTGATTCTTTTTATCAACAAGTTTTTCTTTCAGTTTTGAATTAGAAGTAACTTCCTGTTTTGTGTTGTTAGACTGTTGGCAATTCCAAGCAATATGTCCAACTTTTTGGCATTTAAAACAGGTTCTTCTATCAACTCTTTGAGCAAACTTCTTCACATTTTTCTTTACTTCAGCAAGAAACTCTTGATTGGATTGTTTCCAGAATGGTTTCTTCTGTTCATCTTCAGCACTTCCTCCTGCAACAAATTTTGTTTTTGATTTATAATTTTTCTCATTTTTATAATTTTCTGGAGGAATAAAACCAAGACCTTTCTTTTTGAAATTACTATTATGGTTTGGTTTCTTTTGAAAACCATAACCAGAACTGTAACCCATTTTCTTGTTCAATCTCTGTTGAACTCTTGAAGTGTATTTTTTAGGTTTTTCATTAAGATTTAAATCTTTTATTTCAGAAATGTTAATTTCTGTTAATTTGAAAACCTGTTTGATCATTTCAGTTTTGACACTTCTTATTGGAAATTCTTCATCAGAAAACAATTTGTCCGAATTATTCAAGGTATATGCAACCTTAAACACTTCATCATTCAAATTATTCTTTAATAATAGAAATTCTTTGTTGTAAACCCTCTTAATCGGTGAACTCGGACTCTTCTCAGACGAACTCGAACTATCTGACTTAGACTCCGACTTTGACTCTTCATCCGTATCTAACACCTGATCGACAACTTTCTTTACTAACTCAGACTCATGATCAGTGTCAGACGCTGTGAATGTAACATCAATATTGTCTGGTAACTCATCAATGATTTCAGACTTTAACTTGATGTTGACTGCCTTTTTTAGACGCTCCTCATTAGGATTCCTTGGAGAATAACTTTCATGGATCGGGGGCGGACATCTGTTATACTTGACACTTGGTTTCTTACCAGTATCAGTATCTTCAGTCTTTTTCTCCATGAATGCCTCAAGACTTGCAACAGTAGGATAAACACGATCAATCAAGTAATCACAAGTAGTATAACTCAACAATAATCGTTTAATCCTTTCACTCTCAATCTTCTCAAGTTCCACTTCTTTTTTCAACTGTGCACAATCTTCAATATACTCATTGATAACGCTCTGCTTTGTCATTAATGTTGCGCTCATTTTTGTCATTGCATTTTCAATCTCTGTATTCGTTCTTTTCAGACTATCAACTGTTTTGTTGAGCACATCATACGACTCCTTCACATATTTCACATCAGACAGTAAATCTTCTTTCACCTTTTCCAGTTCACTGGTCTTCTTGTCTTTCTCATCACATTGTGCACAAGATTCTAAACATTTCAAACATGGTTTTTCAACTTCAACCACCTTTTCAACTATCTTTTCAACTTCAACAATCTTTTCTACCTCGATGATTTTCTCTACTTCGACCAGTTTTTCAACTTCGACTACTTTTTCAACCTCAATAATCTTCTCCACCACTTTCTCCACTTCAACGATTTTCTCTACTACTTTCTCAGTCACTGGTTCAACATTTTCTTCTCCAGCTTCAGTCTTTGCTTTTTCATCAGCTATCCTTCTTGCTGCTTCCAGCTCTCTCCTCAATCTAGCAATCTTCTTCTGATTTAGCATTTCCATTTTATCTGCAAAGAAGAAATTAAAACTAGTAGGATCAATGCCTTTTCTAGCTTTGTTGAGATGTTCTTCCTCATCATCAGTATCCACATCACTTCCAAGATCTGAAAAAATCAGGATTCTTTTCTCACTAGTCTCATCTTCACCCAGAACTCTAGCAACAAAACATGAACCTTGTGGAATATATTTATCCCAGTTAAAACTTTCTGCAGCTAGACTTGAACCTTGTGGAATGTAGTTATCCCAACTAAAACCTTCTGCAACAAACTCATCATCTTGATCAATTATCCCAAAATAAGCTTTCTTATTAGCTTCCTCGATCATTTTACCATGAGCAGTCTTTGTATCCTTTTGTTGAGGTTGTTGATCAATCTGATGAAAAATTGATTTCTGATAATAGTTGTTCTTTTCTTGATTCCCGGTAGCTTCATTGTTTTTGCATTCTCTCTTAAAATGACCCTTTCCTTTACACCGGAAACAAGTAACTTTTGATTTGTCAAAACCCAACGGAGAAGTAGCCATTCCTCGAAACTCATCTCTACCAGTAATTTGTTGAAACTTTTCTGCTCTCCTACAAGCACTGGCTAAACACCACTTCACATCCATCAACTCAAGCTCCTCAGCATCAATTTGGTCATAATCTTCTTTTGTAAGCATCGGATTTCCAATCTTGCCAGCAATCAAACCTTCATATGATTCTAACATAGCAACGAGTGATGCCATGTGTTGCTTGGCTATTTCTGGAGACAAATTCTGACCATTCTGAATGTTCAAAGTCACATTGCATTGAAGATTTGTTGAACTCTGTTGTTGAGGACTTGATGTTGTGCTGTTTGGATCAAAACTTGAAAATGATGAAGAATAACCACCACTTTGAGTTGTTGTACTAACATTTGGGCTGGAAGAACCATCAGCACTAAAAGCAGTACTAATCTTTGGACTTGGACTGGGGGTAGCCTCAAACTTGTTCCCTCGGTAATACAAACTGACATCCTGTTTAGCATTTGGATTTGTCATGATAGCAGTTTTCTGAATATCCAGCTCCTGCTCTTCAATCTTTTGAATAAACTGTGCCAGATTCATACTCTCAGACTTTCTTGTGTGTTTTAAAATCATCAAATAAGTTCCCCATTTATGCTGTGGTAGTGCTTCAGCTAGTTTATCGACCCACTCATCATCCTCTTTCTCAATTTTAAATCTTCCCATTTCTAATACCAGATGACAATATCTATCAATTGTCTGCTTTGTTGTTTCATGGTTGAAAGCTGTAAACATATTAAACGATTTTTTTAATAATGCCTTTTTGTTTTTAATCATATCCGCGCTTCCTTTGAATTTCTGAATCAATGCTTCCCAAATAGATTTAGCTGTGCCATTATGTTGAAGCAGAACAAAAATATCTTCTTTAATTGCTTGTTGAAGAATACTGATCATCATTTTTTCACTTGTAAATTTCAATTTGTCACCCTCTGAATAGTCACAAATAGCTTTTACAATTCCACGTTCATTCTTTGGTTTTTCATAATCTTTCAACAATGAACACCATGCATCAAATTTATAAGCTTGCACCCAGTTCTCGAATCGATTTTTCCAACCTTGAAAATCTTCAATGTACATGAGCTTTGGTGGTTTCTGATGAGTTCCCATTTCATTCTCACTGTATAATGTTTCCGCAGCTGTAACAGGAGCAACTGGTGTAGCGAACGCATTGTAGAATTCCTCAGCCATGTTTTGGAAAAAATTTTCACACAAAAACAATTTCAAGCGAAATACCACCCTCAAGCGAAATAAGATGCTGAAGCAAAAGCAACTAGTTTCGCTTGAAACAACTCAAGCGAAAACCCAATTGAAGCGAAATCACAATTGAACCAAGTACAATTCAAGCGAAATCCCCTAGAAGCGAAATCAGGAATATTCAAGCGAAATCAAACATCCTGAAGCGAAATCAGGTGACTTTTCAAGCGAAACCTCAAATTCAAGCGAAATCAATCTGCTGACATCACCATTTTCGATCTGTTCTCAAGTGAAATCAAGTAAATTTACCAGTTTTAAGCCGAATTAATGTCCAATTCTTCCAAGGATTACTTAAAAACACATTTATGCACTTAATATGTGAAATTCAGAACTTTTTGACCGTGAAAACTAGTTCAATTTCGAAAATAAGGTGTAGAAGTCAGAAAAACGGCTGTTTTAGGCAAGAACTCTTCTTCCTGAGCTCTGATACCACTTGTAGGATCGAGATGTGACCCAAACGAGTCAATCGGAAGAGCTCTAATCTGTTTCAAAGGCGGAAACTAAGAAACAGACATGGAAAACAACTTGTTTCACTATTAATCGTCTTGTATATTGATTAAAATCAGTTTACAGATCAAACGACGCTTCGGCAGCAGTTCGTTACCGGAATGACGAAAGTTACAAATGAATTCGCTTGAAAGGTATTTATAGGGGAGGAGATTTCTCTTGAGGGTGTCAGATGCCATTTCAAGCGAAATCACTTCCTTCAAGCTAAATCACCTTAAACACATCTTAAAACCTCCTATTTTCTCGTACAAAGTGCCCTGATCTAACAATTCTAATACTAGACTCGATACAAGATGAAGTCGACAGACGTATGCACTAACATTAGATGCACCATCAGTATATAATGTCCAGGCTTCTAAGTTTTCTCCTAGCTGTTGTACTTTTAGGTCTACTTCATTTTGAATATCACTACTGAAATCAGCCACAAAGTCTGCTAGAGCCTGAGACTTTATAGCATTTCTAGGTTCATATACTAGATCATAGGCACTTAACTTTACTGACCACTTAGCCATTCTACCCGATATCTCAGGCTTCCTAAACACATTTTTGACAGGATAATTAGTTTTAACATGAATCCTATGTGTCTCAAAATAATGTCTAAGCTTTGTCGATGCCATAACTAGGGCCAATATCAATTTTTCTAAATGAGAATATCTAGTTTCAGCATCTAATAAACTTTTGCTAACATAATAGACAGGATACTGCTGACCTTCGTGATCCTTTACCAGAACAGCACTTACTGCATTCCCTGATACTGCAAGGTACATGGATAATGGATCACCATCCTCGGGCTTCATCAACAGAGGTGCAGTTGAAAGATACTGCTTCAATTCCTGCAAGGCCGCTTCATGTTTCCCTCCCCATTCGAATTTCTTATTCTTCTTCAGGAAATCGTAGAATTCCTTGCATTTTTCTGAGGATCTCGAGATAAACCTGTTTAATGCCGCTACTCGTCCTGTTAATCTTTGCACATCTTTCATGTTTGAAGGTGACTTGATATCCAGGATATCTTTGATCTGTTCCGGTCTTGCTTCGATCCCCCTTTTAGTCACCATGTATCCCAAAAACTTTCCTGCCCCCACTCCAAAATGGCATTTAGCTGGATTTAATTTCATGTTGTACTGGTCCAGGATATCAAATGCTCCTTCAACATCCTGGAGATGATCCTCAGCCTTCTTGGATTTCACCACCATATCATCGATGTACACCTCCATGGTGTCCCCCAGTTTGTCTTTAAACATCATGTTCACCTGTCTTTGATATGTTGCACCTGCATTTTTCAGACCAAAAGGCATAGCAGTATAACAATAAATACCTGTCGGTGTCATGAAAGCGGTATCCTCCTGGTCTGAAGGTTCCATTTGGGTCTGCTGGAATCCTGAGGATGCATCCATGAAGGTTAACATCTCATGACCGGCGGTTGCATCCACCATCGAGTCTATATGAGGCAGAGGGAATGGGTCTTTAGGACATGCTTTGTTCAAGTCTGTGTAATCTACACAAACTCTCCATTTCCCATTTTTCTTTTGAACCACAACTACATTTGCAAGCCATTTGGGAAATTTGACTTCCCTAATAATCTTGCTTTTCAATAATCTTTCAACCTCTTCCTAAATTATTGTGTTCCGTTCAGGAGCAAACTTCCTTCGTTTTTGCTGAACAGGCTTGAAAGACTTGTCAATTCCGAGCTTGTGAGTTATAACATCCTTGGAAATACCTGTCAAATCCTCATGTCTCCATGCGAATGTTCACATCCTGCATTTCAAAAAGTTAGTCAATTGATTTTCAATATCCTTAGGGATATTGGTTCCTACGAGCACCGAGATATCTGGATTATCCTGATCCAGGATAATTTTCTTAACATCCTGCTCCGAAGCCTCCATGATATCCTGGGCTCGCATCTTTAATTGTTATCCTGCTTTGGGCTTCGTCGAGGATTTCATCGAGGAAGAATAACATTCCTTCACTTCTTGTTGATCACTTTCCACCTTGACAACCCCCCAAGGGGTAGGAATCTTGATACTCTGATGATAAGTTGATGGCACAACTTTCATATCATGGATCCATGGCCTACCCAATATAATTTTGTAGCAGGATAAGGAGTCCATGACACAGAAGCATTGCATTGAGTTGACTCCTTCAACATATACTGGCAACTTTATTTCTCCCATAGTATTCTTGGCCTCTCCACTGAACCCGACAAGTACAGTGGATTTTGAAGTGATGTCCATCAGAGAATCATTCATCCTTTTCAACGTTTCTAGCTGAATAATGTTAACAGAGCTGCCGTTATCCACCAGTATCCTGTGCACAAAATGATTAGCAATATATAAAGTTATTACCAAACCATCGTGATGGGGATCCTGGACAGTATCCCTGTCATCACTGTCAAACGTTATCACTTTATCGTTTTTGAGGGTTGTCATCCTGGTCGGCTTATCTCTCATTTCTGCCTTAGCCTCCTTTGCATGCCTTTTTGCTGCAGAATAAGAGGTTCCACAAATGTCGGATCCTCCTGAAATAAAGTTAATTATTTTGGCATCCGCAGGAGGTGATGCTGCTCGTTCAGGATCCTTCTCAGTATCCTGACCCTTATTCTTCTTTCTTCCCAGAAGATCCTTCAGATATCCTTTGCTCAGGAGATAGCTTATTTCCTTCCTCAGAGTAATGCAATCTTCCGTAACATGTCCAAAATCCTCATGGAAGGCACACCACTTGGATTTATCCTCCCAATCAGCTTTTTGTTGGTTCTTCCTAGGCCACCTCGCTTTGTCTCCCAAACCCTGCATAGCATACATTAGTTTTAGTATATTAACAGAAAAACAATATTCTGACAACTCAGGATACTTCTCAGGATCCTCGTCTTCAACAACATTCACTTTCTTGCTGTCATTCCTGCCATATGGCTTAGAGCGATATGGTTTGTATGAGGATTCCGACTTCCTGTTAGTTGATTCATAAGTTAAGGATGAATTCAACCTCTCTTGAATCTTTTTATCATCTTCCAGCCGAATGTATCTCAAGGCCCTGTTTCGAGCCTAATCCAGGTTCCGGCAAGGATTCATTACAAGATCCTGAGAGAATTGGGAATCCTTTTGCAACCCCATTTTGAATACCTGCACAGCTATTGCAACATCAAGATGTGGGATATCAAGAGATTCCCTACTGAACTTGTTCACATAATCCCTTAAGGATTCCTAAGGCCCTTGAGTTATCCTGTAGAGATCACTGGTTAGTTTCTCAAAACTTCGACTACAAGAAAATTGACTGTTAAATAAATTAACTAAGTGAGCAAATGATGTAATTGAATGAGGTGGAACGTTTAAGAGCCATTTTAAGGCTGATCCTGTCAGAGTGGAGCCAAAACCCTTGCAGAGGCATGCTTCCTTGAGATCCGGAGGGATGGGGTTAATTTCCATCCTTTCCCTATACTGGGCAATATGCTCTTCTGGATTCGTAGTTCCGTCATAGAGCTTCATGTTGGGGGTTTGAAATCTTTTTGGGATTTCAGCATCACAAATAGGATATGCAAACTGAGATATCCTGTGGCTGTCCTGGGACACTTCTGGAATTGGCTGGACCACCCCAGGTACACTGGATATCATGTCCTTCAATTTCTGAATCTCCCTAGAGAATGCTGATGTCATACCTGCATCCTGCAAAGATCCAAGACCATTAGTAACAAGAGTATTAGTATTATTAGACACGTTACCAGTTTGAGGATTCTGGCCATATCCTAAAGCATATCCTGAACTTCTCACAGTTGACACCCTAACCGAAGAGGGTATTTCAGGAGTATGATTCTGGGAATGGCTAGGCACAATATTGCCCCTGTTATCCTCGGTGTATACTGCCGAACTGAAGTTCAAACCTATGGGCTGCAAGGGAGTGACAGTATCCTCGGCAGGCCTACTTGAGCTGGATTTCAGGAGTGGCATCTCTCTTATCAGCATTTGGTTTGTTTCCTGCTGCTGCTTCATCTGATCCTGTATACTACCAAACAAAGTTAGAATTTCATCATTAGAAGCCAAATCAGGAGTTCCCCCTGAGACAGCAGATCCTTGAACATTCTGAGTGGGGATAATATCCCGGGCTACATGAGTTTCAGCCCTTCTTGGAGGAGCCTGAGGCTGAGAAGAGGGTTGTGTCCTTGGAGGTGGTGGAAGCACCGAACCAATTTTTGCAGAGGTTGTAGCGGACACGGTGGAAGAGCTCGTGTTTGATTTTGAGGCCACTGAAAATAGTGTGGCAAAAAGTTTCGAAAACAGAAAACCAAGTAACGATTTTACGAAAGCTTTTAGTAGAAATAGCACCACTTGCCTTATGGTGGGCGTCAAATTGTTTTGGTAAAAAATTATCTAAGTAATTAAGTGATCAAACTAGTTTAGTGAGGTAGTGTGCTAGAAGTATTCGTGAAAAATATGTTGGTTAAGTTGTTAACAAAAAACAGTTTTCAGGATATAACTCAGGATATCGAGCTATATCTACAATCAAACAATGAGCAAAAAAGGTAAAGGGTGACACGGGATGTACGAGGAAAGCCCTTGATCAATCCAGATCGTCGGCACAAAACCTCGGGAGATGACAATCGCAGCTGCCTTGTTCTTCTTATTGCTTCAAATATCAGGATACAGTGCATGATATGATACGGATCAACTAAGTGTTACAATGAGTATCGAGTACAAGTGTCAGTGTTTGTGAGTGATTGCAGCTAGTAGAGAGTGAGAGTGTGCAAAAAATTGCGTGTGTTCTATCTGATCCGATCAATCCTATTTATAGTAAAACGAAATTAACAAACTAGCCTATAAAACCAGGATACGGTGAATATTCCCTTTGTGAATGTTGTAGTCCACTTCTTCCGGCTTCAACGTCACCATTTCAACTGATTAGCCCGAGTCTTTGGGAGAACAGGTCCACTCGAACGTTATAAGCCTGCCATGTTAATCTGCACGTGGATTAATTAGTCATTACCAGGATACTGTGTCAGGATGTTACCAATATCCTGATCCGGTATCCTGATCGCAATTTAAAGTAATAAAGTCAAAATATTATTCAGGATATATGAGCAGAAAACCACCCATAACAATATATATATATATATATATATAGGATTAGGTTCATTTGTGAACAACTTCTTGAGAGTGAACTGAGTGAACTAATTTTGGCCCTTGATCATTTTTTAAATTAAAATGGTAAGATTGACATTAGCCAAATATATTTAATTAAAATCCCTTAATTTTCTCATCTCTTAACTCTCTCTCTCTCTCTCCCTCTCATTTTTAATTATTTCTCTATTATTTTAATTATAAGAGATTGAAGGGTTAATTTTTTTTAAATAAACTCTTATATTCTTTTTAAAATTAAATATCAAACCTAATTAAATTATGTTTTTTAACATATATGTATACAAGACTTATACACTTGTGTATTATTACATCTTGTTCCCACATGTCGGTATAAACCAGATTTATACACCTGTGTATTATTCATGTACATATGTGTATACAGGTCCGTATATACCATACGTATACGTCTGTGTATTATTCAAGTACATAGTGTATACAAGTGGGTATATACCAGACTTATACACTTGTGTATTATTACATATTGTTTCCACTATGCATCTTTTCATCAAACATTGATCTAATACATATATGTATAGAGAATGTAATAAAATATTTTTAATCGTGTTCTAGATGGAACAATATTTGATAATGTTTGTATTTTTTTTTAAATGATCAAATATTAAGTTAGGTAATTTGTGAGAAAAAAAGTATAGAAAATGTAATTAAATATTCTTTTAATTGGAAAAAGAAATCATAAGAGAGAAAAAAAATCAATTAATTAAATGAAGAGAGAAAAATACAATCATACCCTTGTATTTATTAAAATACATGTAAGTTAGAAAAGATAATTACAATCTTGCCACTAAAGAAAAAAATGTAGATCTACAAAATCTATGGTAAGGATAAGTTCATTTTGTTCACAAATACATTATTGTTCACTCATGAACCCTACCCTATATATATATATAGGGGAAGATTCAAATGAAAACCACTTTTATTGTGAAAACTCGAAAACTAACTAAAAAAAGCCTAAAAAACACACCAATTTTTTTTTTTTACAATTTTTATTAAAAATCGCTTATTTTTATATATATAAAAAAAATTTCAAAAAAAAATATATATTTTTGTTGTACACATGTGCATACACATGTGTAGTATTACACATGTGCACTACAATTTTTTTTTTGAAAATTTTCTTATTTTATATATAATAAATAGCGAAAATTGGTATGCAAAAAAAAATATATTTGGTATGTTTTTTGGTTTTTTTAATTAGTTTTCGAGTTTTCGCGATAACTAGTGGTTTTCATTTAAACTTCCGATATATATATATATATATATATAGAGAGAGAGAGAGAGAGAAAGTATAATGTACTTCACGCCTTAACGTACATTAACGTACTTCACGAAATATATAACATGCCTAATTATTTTTTTGACCAAAATAACGTGCGTGATTTTGGATCCCATGCGTGATTATGTGGTCCCATGCGTGATTATATGTTCCATGCGTGATTATACCCCTGATCCAACGGTTACCATTGTCTCCTACGTGAAGTATGATAACCCGTGAAGTATGTTAACCTTTCTATATATATATATATATATATATATATATATAGTGGAGGGTTAAATAGAAAACCCTAAAAATTTGAGAAAACCCTAGAAAATCCAACCTCCCAACTTTTTTTTTTTTAAAATAACACATGTAATATACATGTTTTTAAGAGTTTTGAGCCAAAAATATAAAAGTTGCTGAAATTTGTTTATTTAAAAAAAAAAAAAACCACTCGGTTCTTTTTTGATTTTTTTGGCTCAAAACTCTTAAAAACATGCATATTACATGTGTTATTTTTTTTCTAAAAAAAAAAAAGTCGGGAGGTTGGGTTTTCTAGGGTTTTCTCAAATTTTTAGGGTTTTCTATCTAGCATTGTCCTATATATATAAGTTGTATGTATATATGTGTGAGAGAGGGGGGGGGGGCTGTTTTTTGTCTTTTTGTGGCCCGTCTCAATCGTCTGCAGTCCGATGATTTGGACGCCGGTGGAGGGGGCGAGATGGGGGGAGGTGCGGCGACGGGGTAGGCCGCGCTGGGGAAGACCCCCACACCGCCTAGCCTAAGAAATCAAGTTCAGGTTGTTGATAGGTTACAACTAGAAACTTAAATACTTTATTAGTCTTTCTTTAACTTAGTTGTACGTTAATTAATTATAACCCTTGAAACGAGTAAAAATCAATAAAAGGCCATGAGGTATACTTTAACCCTTCTTAACTCCATATAAGCGCCACATCACCCGTTTTTACACTTTTTACTCCACCTCGTCCTAAGGAAATGGTTTAAGCTTGTTAACTCTACCTCACTCACCATTTTTTTAATTATTTTAATATTAAATATTTAAATTAAATACAAAATAAATAATAATAATAATAATAGTAATACCATTTCATTAACTTCTTAGCTAAAATAAACATTGAAAATTAAATGTATTAATTTCTTAATCTTTTTTTAGTAAGTTAACATGTTAACCAAGGGAGGCTTTAACACCCCTTAACATGGGGAGGGAATGGTTTGAAAGACATGCTAATTTTTTTTTTGAAAGGTGAACTTCTTTATGGTGACCATTGTCACATTCGCAAATCGCGGACCCTCGCCAAGAACGTGGACCCAGATAGCAAGGCCAGCGCTGGGTTAACCAGTCTTGGGTCGAAGGGTTTCCCCCGGAAACCGTACTGCCTCTACACGAGTTGCCTCGCTAGAGTAACAGCCGGATGAAAACCGGAGTGACGCTCAGGATCAAACCCTCCTCGGTAGGTTTTTCACCATCATTGCGCACGGGTGTCCTACCCCCTTTCGCCACAAGCGGGAGTCGAACCGGTGACCTCTAGGAGGACAAACCGGCCCCCAACCACTAGGCTATGAAGGAAGGACAAAAGACATGTTAACTTGTCATGTCATGTTATCTTTAACACCAATGAAGTTAGAGTACACTCCAAGGCCTAATAACACACATGCAATAAAAAACCCAACGTTATATGAAGTTGACTATTGATATTTGAATGAAAATCGCCTCACTTAGTTTGGTTGGTAAATATCAACTTCAGGTGGTTGGTACTTAGGTTAAAATTAAAAAATAATTTATATTCGACTTTGTAAAATTTAGTTGTTAACTATAACCTAAAAGTTCTGATTAGCACTTCCATTAAATAACCGTAATGATGTTAATGTGTTTATGTGTTTTTTAGTCTAAATTTTATAATTATGTTTTATAATTGCATACAAGAATGAAAAATTACCAAACCTCTTCATCTATCTAATGTCTGGGATGATTATTCTGCAAATTTATTTTCTAGTCCTTTTATTGCAAACTGGTTGTGAGATTGATTAAAATTTATACATTTTAAAAAAGTTTACTTGTTTATTATAAATAAAACTTGATAACTAATTATCAGCACTTGGTTTAAGTTGTATGATTTTTCACACAGAAAAAGAAAACTATGTATATTTTTATTTGTCCGAAAGTGAATAATTCACCAAGTTTTGTCGGTCATTAAAAGATGACTATTTTTGTCATTAAAAATCTGGAAATTCGGTAAACAAATTAAAATGTCAAGTTGACAAGATGTTTATGCAATATTTTTTTAGGAATACAGTAACCAAGTTTAGGTCACTCGTATTGTTTTTGTCCTAATTAGACAACTTAACATACAAATCGAGCCATGTTTTTTTCCATGTGTTAAGAGAAAAATGGAGCATAAGATGTTAGGGTCGGATTATTTTAATATAAGAAATTATATTTATTAAAAATAAAAAACATTTTAATTACATTAAAAATTAAAAAAACAAGTTAAAATCCACGTTATCGCTCGACGTTAGCATCAAATAAAAGAGAAAAAAGAAACAAAAATCAACATCACCACGATTACCTATGAATTGGATGAAAAAACACTTAATTTTAATAAAAAATGAATGTTAAATGACCTGATTGAAACACTTTTGAAACTTGAGTGATCTAATTAAAACACTTTTAAAACTTGGTTACTATTCTATAAAGTTACCCTTTTTTATTATTTGAGATTTCTCTATCATCATATTTCAAACAACAGAAATATATTAAATAAAAAATATAACAAAACGACTTGTATCCATGTTAACCCAACAATTTGACCTGTTAAACATGTTACGGATATTCAAACAATATATATGTTTCAATACGCATAAGACACAAAATTAGTTAACTCTCTTATTTGAAATGATTAAGAACGTAAATTGATTACTATTTTTTATATAGAAAAAACCAGAAATTACGTAGCAAATTGGTTTGTCAAGACAAATCATGAGAGAAACGTTAGCACAGTGAGCCCACCTTTTACCTGCCCCTTTACTGTGTTTCATTTTTTCTAGCTCATATGGCTTTTAGAGAATTTTCTGGTACATAATTTCGGTACATCTGCGCCTCGTACATTTTTTATTGTTTTTTCTTGGTCTATTTGAAGACTGAAAATATACAAAAAAACATTTTACAATTTTAATATCCACAAAGTGGCTTACAACTATTGTACAAATGAAATCTCTGAGCTGTAAATGTTTTTTTTGTTGTTTAATAGACTGGCTTAATTAGAAAAGAAATGCATTAAGTAGCTGGTCATTTTAGTGAGTTTTAAACAAATTTGAAGACATTTTTAAGTTTGCTTTAGTATGTCTCAACGAATAAAGAAACCGAGCTCTTTAGTCATATCGTACCAAGTTTACATCATAACGGGCTCCATCTCTCAACTTATGGTTGAATAAAAAGAACCTAGTTTTATGCTCATTTATAAAAAAACCGGTCGGGTCTCATATCTGAATACATTACCCTCGATATCTTTGATAGAAATTAAATATCAATATCTTTGATAGAAACTCCATTCATTAAAAATATTATCCAACAAGTTGCTTACTATCAATTTATATAAGAACTATCTTTGTTCCATAATGGTGGAGGGAGTCGTTCAATCACTTTAGGGTGTTTGAGTTATTCTCTAGCCAATAATATCATGCCATGTCAAGTCCTCATTCTACTCCTCATTTTGCATTCAATCACTGACAACGGTGAAACACATGAAGAGTGATAGAGAATTTAAAAAAAAAATATGTGATTGGTTGAAAAATGGTGGGGCCCACTATTAACCCCCTCTCTCTCCTCTACCCCTTCTCTTCCTGCATCGGTGAGTAGTCACCGCTGAAGCTTCTCCCCGCTCACCGATCCAACACCTGCAGCCCTTCCTCGTGCGGTAAAACCCACTCCCCGAGTGGTTCACCGAGACGATTCCGACCACCCTAAAAGAAGGGAAGATCAATCCTGAGGCAAGCTAACGTGAGATATAAGCTTTTTCTTTTAGTTTATTTCTTTTAACAAAGATGCCAAAATCGTTTTGAATAGGGCTGTAAACGAACCGAACGTTCAGCTAACAGTTCGTGAACCGTTCGGCGGGAAGTTCGTTTATGTTCGTTCGATTACCTTAACGAATGAACACGAACAAAAAATTTCGTTCGGTTAGCTTAGCGAACGAACACGAACACAAGCCTCGTTCGTTCGAATGCGTTCGTAAACGTTCGGTAATATGTCCGGTTACGTTCGTTCATATTCGTTTGATTATATTAAAAAATAATAAATAATAAACCTTTTATCTATTGAAAACTTGAAACCCTATTTTTTATAAGTTAGCTAAAATTTGGACATTCTAAACCATTTTTTGGGATAATTATGTCTAAGTTAGTTAAACTTGATTCATTGTTTGGTAGTGTAGTAGACTTCTTGTGTTTTGATTTATCATTTGATGGTTGTGTTTAACTACTTATATAATATTTAAGGATATCACTGTTTTTATTTTTTATTTTCAAGTTAAATGTTCGTTTTCGTTTGTGTTCGAGACCAGTGTTCACGAACTGTTCGTGAACAACTGAATTTCCTTAACGAAAGAACACGAACGTAAACTTATGTTCGGTATGCGTTCGTGAACAGTTCACGAACATGTTAATTTCCTTAACAAACAAACACGAAAATAACCTTGTTCGTGTTCGTTCGGTTCGTTTACAGCCCTAGTTTTGAACATACTTTTTAACTCTTCTTTTTCTTTGCCATAAGGAGTGCGCCGAAGGTTTTTCTTTTTAGTTTATTTTTTATTAACGAACGCACCGATATTCTTTTGGACATATTTTTTTAACTTTTCTTTTCTTTTGCTATAACGACTATACCGAAACCTACCGAGTTCCTATCGTTTTTTATTTACCTTTTATTTTACCATATTATTTTACCTTTTCTTATTATTTTACCATATTATTTTACCTTTTCTTATTATTTTGATATCCAAAGTCACGTTACAACGTAAATATCATAACACATTTAGATATCAATTTACGAACTTATTCATCCATTTTCATGGTGTGCAATACGTCCTGAATTCCAATAGTGTCCCTGCGGAACAAGCGGGTGAATAAATTAAATGCATTCTAAATAAATAGTTTTGCAATTGGTTGCTCTTTTTGGGTTTAGTTTTTTTTACCGAATCAAACTGAAACCGTTGCAGAACCATCATACGTTTTAGCACAACAAACTTTGTCCGCCTTACTAAGCCTCCCTACTAGTGCACACTTTTGCAAAACAAACTATGCCTTGAGCAAAGCGTCGGATACTACGACCCTAGTTTATATAAAAGTGCAAAAAGAAAATTAAGTTATGTTGCTTAAATTTCAAATGTAGTGATATAAATTTCATAGCACTTTAAATTTTAGACACGGTGCACTTGTATAATGCTATCTCTAAAAAGTTTAAAATATCATGACTAAAATCATTTTTGTATTTTTTAGAAAAAAACTTATTTTTAGATAAACTACAGTTTTCATCCATGAGGTATGGTTCAAACAACAAGTTTCAACCACTTTATTACTCTTGGTCTCTGATGTTTCAAGAGTTGAAACTCAAACTTAAAAAGCCTTCTACATGTATATATATATGTATAAACTCTGAAAATTTTTATGTAAAACTGAGTTTTCTACATTTATATATGCTTGGGTAAATTACATTTTTCGTCCTTTATGTATATACAACATTGCAATGGATATTCTTTAACTTAAATAATTACTGTCACAGTCTTTTTTTGTTAAGATCATTACACTCTTGGTCCTTTAGCACTAACCCAGTTAAAACTATCAATTAAGTCTGATCATGTGCAAGGCACAATGAGGGTATTTCAGTCATTTTATTTAAAAGTATACTTATAAATAAAAAACAACTTCAAAAACACAAAAAATAAAAAAACTTTTCATCCTATCAGATCTAATTTCTCGTTATATTTGTGGATTAGTTAGTGAAATCCGAGACATGGTCAAGACCGCTAGACCACAGACCATTGAAGAGACAGTTGAACTAGCTAACATCCTGACAGATGGACTAATCCGCACAAAAGAAGAAAACAAGAAGAAAGGGTTAGCACAGAAAATTTCCCAAGAATGTTGCCAAGGAACTGAACCGTCATTGGAGCAACCTACTTGCAGAAACTGTAACAAAAAGCATTCAGGAAAATGTCATTTCAGGAGAACACCCTATTTTAACTTCTGAAAGACGACCGGGTATATAGAGGAAGAATGTAGAAGGAAAATTAATATCTATTTCAATTGCGGAGAAACAGGACACATCAAACCATATTGCCCGAAACTGAAATAAACACCCGACAACAAGGCAAAAACAATAGACGAAGCTAAGAAGAACAAGCGAGCATTCGTACTTACTACGCAGGAAGCAGCATTGATTCCAGACGTAATCGCTAATATGTAATATCTACGTTAAGTTATCAAAGTTATAAATAAATGGATCATGTCAAGTACTTCATCTATTCAGAACCATAATAGACTTGTTTGGTATTCACTTTCATTAAATCATTTATTTGGTTACGACGCCTTGTGGTGGCATTTTCATTAACTTGAAGCTTGAACTAATCTCATTTGCACACCAGATGTACGGATTTATCTATTTAAATAATTTCTATTGGTACATTATCTTAAAACAGTCTTAATACAATTATGTGTTAAGATAAGAGTACACAAATTCGTATTATATTCCGATGTACCTCTAAAGATTCTTTCATCATTGATCGAAAATTCTATGATATTCATTTGTTCTTTCATTATCAATTGAAAATCCGATAAGATTTATTTGAAATGAATATCCAAATTTACTTCATTAAAACTTTCAGTTGATTACGAACACTGTGAATTTGTTCGGTCACCGTAATTATTGAACTATTTCAATCATTACGACACCTTGCGGCGTCGGTATAAACTTGTAGCTTGTGATAATCATAATCATACGAATCATGCAAAACCACGTATGTCTTTCGTTTGGCTCATCATTTAAAAGTAGTCTTGATGCAACTATGTATTAAGACAATTATATACTAAACTCTATTGTATTTCGGTGTATCCTTGCAATTCAATAATGTCAACACACTGATTTTTCCTCATGTCATGATTCGATAATTGACAAATCATTTCAAGCTTCTATTTTATTTCAGCTTGTTAATTCTAAGTCTTCCTTGATTAACGACTAAAGTAAGTTTCCTTTGACAATGAATTCTATCGATTCTAAAAGTCATTCACAACTTGTAAACATTCAATTTAGACTTCTATTGATCATAAATCTCTTTTGATTTGACCCATGTAAACTTAGTCACCTTGATGATTATATCGTTACACCTCGTTCATTTGACATCGATTTTTTTTTAAATAATTCAGTTGAACCATTGAGTCGTATTTATTGTAAAACTCGTATTCACAAAACTTGAACATGTCTTGATTCAATTACAGTGTCATTTACCTTAATACTATTAGTATTGATCAACGCATGACATAATTCTAAAATAACATCATAGACTAAATCTCGAGGACGAGATTTAAAACAAGGTGTGGATGATGTAACATTTTATTTTTTATATATTAAAATAAAGTATATAAAAACTTATATTATTAAACGGGTAGATTACGGGTTAGTTGACTGTTAGAAATATGAGATATTTAGACGAACATAGGATCCATTTTAATAATTAAATTAAAAAAATACATTATAATTAACCTTACTCAGTTTTTAATGAAACTAGGGTCAAAATGTAGATAAAAATATACTCGTTCTAATGACATATTCATCGTTTTATAAAACGTCATATTTTAGAAGTTATAAGCGATAAATGAGTGAAACAACTGAATTAATTATAATAATAAAATAATATTAAAATTAAAACTTAACATATGAATTATCCTTGTGTGTACATGTACATTTAGATCAGAGGGAATCTAAGTCAAACGTGCAATACAAGTTCCATTTAAATGTATAAATAGATGAAGTTGTAAAGCTTTCAAACTGCTTCCTTTCTCTCGCTCTCTCTCTCTCTCTCTCTCTCTCTGTTTAATATTATACCCTATTTTCTTTAGTAATTCACCCCATAATCCTACAAAGCTCTACACCGTTTTAAGTGTTTTAACCCCTGATCACTGATTCGATACCCTGTCCGATCAATCTTGAAGCCAACAACGGATGCCAAGTCGCTGCCTAATAAAGGCTATGCTTTGTAAACTACGTTGGGGTTCTGATCTCGTGATGTATTGATAATGTTGAATTAGGTTATTACACTAAACACGAGTGCATTATATATTTTATTAAAAAGCTCAGGAGTTATTCCTAAGATTAACCAGGAGGCTTTTAGTTGAACCCTAAAGGTTACAAAGTGAGTCATTCTTTTTTTATCACATTTTTGTGATACATTTATATTTAAAAATGCTTTATAAAACCCTAACTGTTTATCAGTTATACTTACAGTAATTAAGTTTTTATATTCTGCAATAGCAACCAGTATGTGAGGTTTTGTGTACATTACTTGACACTCGTTACTATTGGACAAAGAGTTAGTCAATAGTAGCATGACCACAAGCACGGGGGGATTGTGCCCCAGTAGCAATAGCTTATAACTAATATTATTTTTACATTACTATATTAAATTATTAAATATATCTTATAAATTTAATGTATGATTGAAATAAATTTAAATGATGTGTATATAAAATAGAGTTTTGTAGTATACTAATCATTATTAAAATATATTAGTTAAATTAAAGAAAATATAATTAATAAACATATTAAAATAAACGGGATTATTAGTTATATTAAAGAATCACTATTGAAAAATTTTGCTCATAATGTATATAAGATTATGTTAGATACATTATAATATAACTATTAAATGTATAAGGTGACATAATAAATATATCAGTTTTAACCCCTGTTATGTTACATAAAATAATAGTTTTATAAGCTAATATAACTAGTAATCTATTACTATACATGTATAGTTGGGTTATCTATTCAGCAATTACTACCGATATGTGGAGTTTGGTATACATTATTTGATAAGCGTCACTAGTTTAGAGAATGATCAATAGTGATAGGACCACAGTTACTAGTTGAAAGAACGATCAACAGTGATACGACCATAATCACTAGTTGAGAGAATGATCAACAGTGATATGACCACATTCACTAGTTGAAAGAATGATCAATAGTGATATGACCACAGTCACTCAGTCACTAGTTGAAAGAATGAGCAATAGTGATATGACCACAATCACTAGTTGAAAGAATGATCAACAATGATATCATGACAGTCACTAGTTGAAAGAATGATCAACAGTGATATGACCACATTCACTAGTTGAAAGAACGATCAACAGTGATAAGACCACAGGCACTAGTTAAAAAAAGATCGACAGTGTTACGACCACAGTCACTAGTTGAAAGAATGATCAACAGTGATATGACCACCGTCACGGGAAGTGCCTAGTGACAAATACCTTTGAATAATAGCAAGATATAATATGTATATTACTTGATAACCTTCACTATTTGACGAAAGTTATCCAATGAGTGATATGACCACTGTCACATCGGAACTGCCACCATGTAACAAATACTGATTGCGTTTTGGGTAAATATAAACAAATATAAAAACCCTTAATGCTGTAAAGTATAACAATATATTTTTATAAAAATGGAATGAACTCGCCAGTATTTCTTGCTGATAAAATGTTTTCAAAACGCGTTTCAGGTAATTTGCTGTAAAGATAATAGAAGCCAGCTATGGAGCACTGAAGGCTTAAATAAAGTAGCTATAAATACATGAATAAAAGAAGAAATTTATACTTTATTTATTTGGGTTTATCCCTATAAAAACATTTGAATTGAATATAGGTTTTAGCCCATTTATTTAATATTAAAAGTTGGTGTTTTAATAAACACTGAAATTATTTCCTAACTACGATTCTGATGAAAAAATTTTCCGCTGCGTATTTAATAAACACTGGTACCACTTGACTGGTGCACGGCTCCCGCTCCCATGGTGGGATCGGGGGTTGTGATGTAACACCCCGTGTTTTCACAAGTCAAAGTCAAGGTCTAAGTCAACGACCGATTTCGCGCAACTTGACTCGTAGAAACTTCTTGTTCTTAGTTATATTATGTGGAGTAAGTGTTGTTAATGACAATAATCGATGTGTGTTAATCGTTATTCAATCGACCTACGACTATGAACTATAGGAAGTAACAATGCGATAAAGTTAACTAATCAATAGTCAAGCTATGCTAATCGAATCGACATCAAATCGCAACTCGAGCTACGTACTTTTATTTGTTATTATACGTGTGTGTGTGCCTTACGTGTTACCTGTGCATGTTTATTTATGTTATGTTGTGATAATCAAGCGAACTCAATCGAAACTCGAAATCTAACTCGAAATGCAATCGAACTCGAATCGTGAACGAACTACGATAAATGGTGAAAATAGATCATGCAAGATATGAGTGTTTGGGACTAAAAGTAATTTGACTAGGAAACCCTATCGAATCGCTCGCAATCGGAACCGAAACGTCAAAGATCGTCGCACCAAACACACCACCCAGGCGCCAACCGGCCGGATGGCCATCAGCACGGGTAGCCGCCTGGGGAAGTGTTACGTGCCATCCGACCAGGATTGCTATCCGCCCGACCGACCATCCGGGTGATGTGCAATCCGGACGGATGACACTTTCCTCTTTTGGCATCCTATAAATACACGGGTCACTCTCCAAACTTTCCACTTTTGGCAAGTGACGTCCGACCAGCACCCTCTCTTCACCTTTTCTTCGATTTCTCTCAATCCAGGTAAGATCTCGCCCTAAACCTTGTACTTTCTTGATCTGGACGCACCTCTACGCCTTTCTATCTTCTAAATATTAACTTTAACCGTGAAATCATCAAGATTTGAGGTATTCTAGGATGACGTCATCATAAAGTTCCCATGAACTTCAAGTTTGACCTCATTCCACCAAGAATAACTCGGATCTGAACGGTTTCCACAAGATTTCACAACAACTTCGCATAAATCTGAACTTTTTCAAAAGTATAAAAAAGTTGAAAGAAATAAACACAAATTCTCTCCTTCTTTTACACTAAAAAACGATAAGAATCGGACCAGTTCTAGTCTCCTACTCAATGTTGGTGATGCACTAGTCCTAAATTCGGATTTTTCCCACGGGACACTTGATTTCAGGTTAGACCAGAATGACCGTTCTGAGCCGCCGACCGGCCAAGCTGGGGTGATTCCTGGCCGGCTTAGTCGTGCGAGTAAGAATACAATTCCAATTGGTCGACACGAAATCAGAACATCTCGACAGAACGACAAAAGCGATCAAGGGTAGACGAATGGAACAACCAGAACGAGATGCTGTCCGGACGGACTGATGTCCGCGCGGACAGGCTATCCGGACGGTTTGCCATCCGGACGGACTACACTTGGGACCCATTTCTAAAACAAGGTTTGAGTATCGACGAATGAATAATCCGCACGGACGACCCTCTGAATAGATTACTCTTCGGATCATGAGATACTAAGACCTTAAACAAGTGACTCACCATTCAAATCGTTGTCCGCACGGACTACCATCCGAACGGATTGTCGTCCGCTCGACCGACTTGAAGGGTAAGAGAACTTCAAGGTTTTCAAATGCTACAACAAAAACTTCAAAAGTCAAGCCACCGTACACAAACACATCTCACCCATAGGAAGAAACAATCCGCTCGAATAGTCACCCGCCTGGACAAACTGTCCGCACGGATGACTATCCGAACGGATTACTATTCACCCGGATTGCTGTTCACACGGATGACTAGCCGAACGGATTACTATTCACCCGGATTGTTGTTCGCACGAATGACCATCCGAACGACCAGCTATCCTACCTACTCTCACCCTGTATTGTTTTACGCGCCACTTATCGCTACGTTACCGAATCTATTCAGGCTAACCGTACTCGCTAAAAGCGCTCCCTTCAATCCATTAATCGCTGTGAGTATACTCGATCCCTTTTTGCTTTAAGCACTTTTGGGTGTTACATACGTTACGAATATTCAAACTACAACTATCACACTACTCAAACTATTTGAACGCTAACCGTTAATGCATGTTATACGTGGCTTATGAATGTTTGTTTGTTATGTTTACACATGGAATGCTGTCTACCTGCCTTAGCAACGATAGTACTATAGTTTGGACTCAGCACCCGTTCACACGGGGGTTGTTAAGGATCTTTTACTTGCATGAATTACGGTGCTAATCATGTATTGCGAACTGCCTCAGGCAGTCAACCCGCAGTCATTGGTATCGATGGTTCTATGTCGATAACTAACGTGCTTCATTTCACTATGTGTACGTGCTGGTTATGCGTAAATGAATTCGAACTCTATATGCTATTATCAAACTTGTATGCTCACCTTTACATTTTATGTATTAACTTTTATTTTAACGTATGTGACAGGTGCTTAGGATGCACATGTGGTAGGAATTTAAGCTAGAATAAAGCTTTAGAGCCCAACAAATAGTTGTCTGTAGTGGTCGAACTAAGGGTCTCTAGAAGCAGACAAACAATTGCTCTATGTTGAAATCTGAGTTGTCGGAACAGAATATTTGCCTGGTTTTGTCTGTAATAATTGTTGTACTGTTCGAGATACGGTATGGGACGTATTATTTTAAATTGAATGGTATTGATAATTGTTATGGAAACTTCTGGACAATCTGTTTCGCTCAGTGCCATGCCCCGATGATTCCGCCATCGGTTGGGGTGTGACAGATTGGTATCAGAGCCATAACTATAGGGAATTAGGCAAGACTCGACCTAGTCCGGGTCGATGTCTTAGAGACCTAGACTATAGTTAAGAACCAACAGACCGAACTTATGTGCTGTACCCAGCTATTCCTCGCTATCACTGCACTTGAATTTTCAAAAAGGGTCAAACGATTTCGTTGGGATTAGGTGTGAAAACCGCAAACTCTCGACTAAATTGCTTGGTCAGTGCCGATTTTACCAAATTATCGATGATTTTCTCACTAAATTTCAATAACAAACGAGGAGAATTATACCAAATCAGGAGTGAAATCCATATTTTGATGAATAATCTCCTCAACTTTTGCTAAAACAAGGAAGAAGTTGCTAAGCTAGGGGTGAAACCCTAACCTTGACAACTTGCTCCAAACTTTTACTCATCTCACCAAAGCCTCGACGAACTTCAATGACTTGAGGTCATGAGTATGACCCAGGGAGTACGTGTTGAATGCCCAAGAATCGAGGCGGAAATACGATCCCAAAAGTCGAAGTGTGACGACAAGTCTGTTGAGAATAGTCGAATCACTTTGGGTAGTCAACGTCTAGTAGCCGCAGACGATCTAATTCTCAATTTATGTGTTTGGAGTCGGCGGTTGTCGCTCTGATTCGTCGATTTTATGTGTTGTATGTGGTCATACCAATTTATGTGTTTAAGATTTTGAAGATTTACTCGATTTTTCTTTCATTTCGATTGACACGCACGACTCGCACTGCATTTTATCTCAAATCGCTAACAAATCGCCGAATTTTGAACAACCCTATACTATACTGCGCTATTCGATATACTAAACGCGATCGCTACACTCGAACGATCGCGAGCCTTGAATAATAGGTTTCTGTTTTCTGACTGCTTCTAGTGATGCAATGCGTATGTGTTCGTTGCTCCTATGCTCTACATGATTAGGTGTTATGTGAATACGTGCTTTACGTGCTTAGGCATTATGTGATTATGTGATTCTATGTGTTTATGTGATTTGTGCTCTATGCGTTATGCGTGTACGTGGTTGTACGTGTTACTGAGCTTTAGTAAATAGAAAACGTGTGAGGTGAGATTCGAATACAATGTGTTGAGTTCCGTGGCGATGTCTATTGCAGACAATGTCGTCTGGATCCCGTCATGCACTTTCTCGTCAGGAGAAGAGAGACAGACGTCTTGCTTCCATCATCGCTAAAAGCGTAGCAAAGGCCGTGAGTGATGTCTATGAGAATGCCAGCAAATCGTCTGAAGAGTCAAGAACCGACGCTCCTAAAGCTGCCGCAAGGCCTTTCAGTTTCAAACAATTCAAGTCTTGTGGGCCAAAAGAATTCACTGGCGAAGGAGGTCCCACTGCACTATTTCACTGGTTTGACTCTATCGAGGTTACTCTGCGACAGAGTGGTTGCCCTGATGACCTTCGAACTCTGAACGCTACCGGCGTTTTCCAGTCCCGAGCACTAGACTGGTGGACGGCCGAGAGGAACAAGCGAGGGAACGATGCAGCCTACGCTCTGTCGTGGGATGAGCTCAAGGAAGTTATGCTAGAGGAATTCTGCCCTCCTCACGAACGTCAAAAGCTAGAAGATGAATTTTGGCACATCCAGCAAAAGGATGGTGACAATGCTGGTCTTACTGCTCGTTTTAAACAGCTCAGCATTATCTGTCCCGATCAAGTCAAGACTCCCGACATGATGATCAAGAAGTACATCCGGGCACTGCCCGACTGCGTTGCTGATTTCGTGCAAGCGGCTAAGACTACGACGATCGAGGAAACCTATCTGCTGGCTGCTGAAATCAATGACAAACGGGTTAAGGCTGGTGTCTGGGATAAGACTTTAAAGCATCTGCATCAAGCTACTGCTACCGCACCAACTGCTGAACCCACCTCATCAAGCAACAAGAGGAAGAACAAGAGAAAGAACAGCTCCACCAACAAGAACTGTGCGATTACTGCTGCACCGATTCAAGTTGTACCGGCCCAACAACGTCAAGCAGCGGCGCCTGTGGCCAATGCACCGCCTGCAAAGCGTGCATACACTGGGCCACACCCACTCTGCCCTACTTGCACCTACCACCACCCGACTGCTATTCAATGCCGCTTTTGTGCTCACTGCAATGTATACGGCCACTTTACTGCCAACTGCCGTATTCGTCAAGCTCCTGCCAACCAAGCTCTGCTCCCTGCCCCACAGGGTCAACAAGCTCCTCCGGCTCCCGCAGTCAAAGACAGAGCCTGCTTCGCATGTGGCGACCCGAACCATTTCGCCAACATGTGCCCAAACAGGGTCGTGAAGCAAGAGCCTCAGCAACAACAACAACAACAACAACAGCAGCAACAATAGGCCGCACGCGCCAGAACTTTCAACCTCAACGTGCGTCAAGCCCAGGCCGACAACAACGTGGTCAATGGTACGTTCCTTGTGAATGGTATTTATGCTTCATGTTTGTTTGATACTGGAGCCGATAACTGCTTTGTGTCGCTCGAATTTGAGAAACTCCTTAGTCGTAAACGTTCCCAACTCTCCTCGGCATTCGATGTTGAAGTCGCTACCGGAAGAACCGTCGCTGTCAATTCCGTGATCCGTTATTGTACTCTCGAGCTCAACAATCACATCTTCCCAATTGACCTTATTCCGATGCAACTCGGAAGTTTTGATGTCATAGTAGGCATGGACTTTCTTCACGAAAATCATGCTGAAGTTGTATGCTTCGACAAGATGATTCGATTTTCGCTCGCGAATGGTGACTCGTTATGTGTTTACGGTGATACTACTTCGAAGGGTCTCAAGTTTATGTCATGTCTCCAAGCTAGCAAGTATCTCCGCAAGGAATACAGAGCTTTCTTGGCTAACATTGTAGTAGCGGAGAAGGAAAAGAAAGAAAAGAAGGAAGTAAAAGACGTTCCTGTGGTTCGAGAATTTCCTAATGTTTTTCCAGAGGATCTTCCCGGACTACCACCAAGTCGTGATATCGACTTTCGTATCGACCTCATTCCTGGAGCCAACCCTGTTGCCAAAGCTCCTTATCGTCTTGCACCATCCGAAATGCGCGAACTCTCAACCCAACTCCAGGAATTACTTGAGAAAGGCTTCATTCGCTCGAGCACATCTCCTTGGGGCGCACCAGTCCTTTTCATCAAAAAGAAGGATGGGTCGTTCCGAATGTGCATCGACTATCGGGAACTGAATAAGTTAACTATCAAGAACCGCTATCCCCTACCCTGCATCGACGATTTGTTTGATCAACTACAAGGCGCTACGTGTTTCTCGAAGATCGATCTACGTTCAGGATATCATCAACTACGTATCCAAGAGGAGGATATACCCAAAACCGCGTTTCGTACTCGATACGGTCACTACGAATTCGTTGTTATGCCTTTTGGCTTAACCAACGCGCCAGCAGTTTTCATGGATCTGATGAATCGCGTGTGTAAACCATATCTCGACCGTTTCGTCATCGTATTCATCAACGATGTCTTGATCTATTCCAAATCGAAAGCCGAACACGCGCAACATCTACGTTTGGTTCTCGAGCTACTCCAGGGGAACCAACTCTATGCCAAATTCTCCAAGTGTGAATTCTGGTTGGGGGAAGTTCAGTTTCTGGGGCACATTGTTAATAGTCAGGGTATTCACATCGATCCTGCGAAGATTGAAGCCGTCAAGAGCTGGGTTACGCCTAAGAACCCGTCTGAAGTCCGTTCCTTTCTCGGACTAGCAGGCTATTATCGACGATTTATTGAAGGATTCTCAAAGATTGATGTGCCGCTTACCTCTCTTACACATAAAGACCAGTCTTTTGTCTGGGGAACCAAACAAGAGTCTGCCTTCCGAACCCTCAAACACATGCTTTGCAATGCTCCTGTCCTCACATTGCCCGACAGAAACGATGATTTCATTGTCTATTGTGATGCTTCCAACCTTGGTCTCGGCTGTGTTCTCATGCAACGGGACAAGGTCATAGCTTACGCATCTCGTCAGCTCAAAATCCACGAGAAGAACTATACAACCCATGATCTCGAGCTAGGCGCAGTTGTTTTTGCATTAAAGATTTGGCGACACTACCTGTATGGTACCAAGTGTACGATCTTCACCGATCATAGGAGCCTGCAACACATCTTTAATCAGAAGGAACTTAATATGCGTCAACGCCGATGGGTAGAACTTCTCAACGATTACGACTGTGAGATTCGTTATCACCCAGGCAAGGCAAACGTGGTTGCCGACGCACTTAGCAGAAGGAGTTATCTGCTTAGCACCCGTAACGTTCAAGCCCAACACGATCTTGAAACCCTCATCCGCGACGCTCAGCATGCATGTTTTAATGAACGTACCTTGAAGAGAGAAAGAATCTACCATGATGGAGCCCAACTTTTGAGCAAGTCGAACGGGATATTCCACTTTCTAGACCGAATTTGGATTCCCAAGCGAACCAATTTGCGGCAAATTCTGATGGACGAAGCCCACAAATCCCGGTATTCTATTCACCCAGGGGCCGACAAAATGTACCAGGATCTTCGTTATAGGTACTGGTGGCCGGGTATGAAGAGGGATATCGCTCTCTAGGTCGGAAAATGCCTAACTTATGCTAGGATCAAGGCCGAACACCAAAGACCCTCTGGCTTACTTGAACAACCACCAATTCCCATGTGGAAGTGGGAAAGTATAGCCATGGACTTCATAACCAAGCTACCACACACGTCATCAGGTCACGACAGCATTTGGGTTGTTGTTGACCGTTTGACTAAATCAGCTCACTTCCTGCTGATACGAGAAGACTACAAGGTAGAACGATTTGCCCGAATCTACACCGACGAGATCATTTGTAATCATGGGACGCCTCGTGACATCATCTCTGATCGTGACGCTCGGTTCACCTCGCGATTGTGGGAGACGTTTCAAACGGCACTCGGTACAACGCTTAATATAAGTACCGCTTTCCACCCACAAACCGACGGTCAGACTGAAAGAACGATCCGTACTCTTGAGGACATGCTCCGTTCGTGTGTTCTGGACTTCGGTGGTAATTGGGATAAACACCTGCCGTTGGTCGAATTCTCGTATAATAACAGCTACCATTCTAGCATCCAAATGGCACCATTCGTGGCATTATACGGAAGAAGATGTCGATCGCCTATTGTGTGGCACGAGATCGGTCACTCGCAACTAACTGGTCCGGAGCTACTACAAGAAACGACAGACAAGATTTTCCAAATTCGAGACAATTTAGCGAAGGCTCGGGATCGACAGAAAAGTTACGCCGATAAGAAGCGCAAGCCCCGTGAATTTGGCGTTGGTGACTACGTACTCCTAAAGGTATCACCTTGGAAGGGTGTAGTCCAATTCGGCAAAAAGGGAAAACTCGCGCCTCGATATGTTGGACCTTTTAAGATTCTGGAAAGGATCGGAAAAGTCGCCTACAGACTCGAACTACCGGAGGAACTTAGTAACGTCCACCCGACTTTCCACGTGTCGAACCTTCGAAAGTGCATAGCCGACCACGACCTACATGTTCCTCTCGACGATCTACAAGTGAACGAAACATTACACTTCGTGGAAAAGCCTGTCGAAATCATGGATCGCCAAACCAAGCAGCTCAGGCGCTCCTGCATTCCTATTGTGAAAGTCCGATGGGAAGGCAAACGAGGCGCAGAGTTCACTTGGGAACTCGAAAGCGACATGAAGGCTAAGTACCCGCAGTTGTTTAAAGAGTGAAGCTAGAGAGAGAGTAGACAACGTGATTCTAATACCTTGTACGGTTTCATATCGATCTATAGAAATTCCGATTATAGTACGTTCTTGTGTGTTTGGTCACGCACGTTCACGGATTCCGTGTCACAAGCGATCGTTTCGAAGTTGAAATCGGCCCGAACGGAAAGTTCTCAAATGTGATTCACGGCGTTGTACAGCTTTCAGCTTAATTTCGGGACGAAATTCCCTAAACAAGGGGAGGCTGTAACACCCCGTGTTTTCACAAGTCAAAGTCAAGGTCTAAGTCATCGACCGATTTCGCGCAACTTGACTCGTAGAAACTTCTTGTTCTTAATTATATTATGTGGAGTAAGTGTTGTTAATGAAAATAATCGATGTGTGTTAATCGTTATTCAATCGACCTACGACTAGGAACTATAGGAAGTAACAATGTGATAAAGTTAACTAATCAATAGTCAAGCTATGCTAATCGAATCGACATCAAATCGCAACTCGAGCTACGTACTTTTATTTGTTATTATACGTGTGTGTGTGCCTTACGTGTTACCTGTGCATGTTTATTTATGTTATGTTGTGATAATCAAGCGAACTCAATCGAAACTCGAAATGCAATCGAACTCGAATCGTGAACGAACTACGATAAATGGTGAAAATAGATCATGCAAGATATGAGTGTTTGGGACTAAAAGTAATTTGACTAGGAAACCCTATCGAATCGCTCGCAATCGGAACCGAAACGTCAAAGATCGTCGCACCAAACACACCACCCAGGCGCCAACCGGCCGGATGGCCATCCGCACGGGTAGCCGCCTGGGGAAGTGTTACGTGCCATCCGACACCGACCATCCGGGTGATGTGCAATCCGGACGGATGACACTTTCCTCTTTTGGCATCCTATAAATACACGGGTCACTCTCCAAACTTTCCACTTTTGGCAAGTGACGTCTGACGAGCACGCTCTCTTCACCTTTTCTTCGATTTCTCTCAATCCAGGTAAGATCTCGCCCTAAACCTTGTATTTTCTTGATCTGGACGCACCTCTACACCTTTCTATCTTCTAAATATTAACTTTAACCATGAAATCATCAAGATTTGAGGTATTCTAGGATGACGTCATCATAAAGTTCCCATGAACTTCAAGTTTGGCCTCATTCCACCAAGAATAACTCGGATCTGAACGGTTTCCACAAGATTTCACAACAACTTCGCATAAATCTGAACTTTTTCAAAAGGATAAAAAAGTTGAAAGAAATAAACACAAATTCTCTCCTTCTTTTACACTAAAAAACGATAAGAATCGGACCAGTTCTAGTCTCCTACTCAATGTTGGTGATGCACTAGTCCTAAATTCGGATTTTTCCCACGGGACACTTGATTTCGGGTTAGACCAGAATGACCGCTCTGAGCCGCCGACCGGCCAAGCTGGGGTGATTCCTGGCCGGCTTAGTCGTGCGAGTAAGAATACAATTCCAATTGGTCGACACGAAATCAGAACATCTCGACAGAACGACAAAAGCGATCAAGGGTAGACGAATGGAACAACCAGAACGAGATGCTGTCCGGACGGACTGATGTCCGCGCGGACAGGCTATCCGGACGGTTTGCCATCCGGACGGACTACACTTGGGACCCATTTCTAAAACAAGGTTTGAGTATCGACGAATGAATAATCCGCACGGACGACCCTCTGAATAGATTACTCTTCGGATCATGAGATACTAAGACCTTAAACAAGTAACTCACCATTCAAATCGTTGTCCGCACGGACTACCATCCGAACGGATTGTCGTCCGCTCGACCGACTTGAAGGGTAAGAGAACTTCAAGGTTTTCAAATGCTACAACAAAAACTTCAAAAGTCAAGCCACCATACACAAACACATCTCACCCATAGGAAGAAACAATCCACTCGAATAGTCACCCGCCCGGACAAACTGTCCACACGGATGACTATCCGAACGGATTACTATTCACCCGGATTGCTGTTCGCACGGATGACTAGCCGAACGGATTACTATTCACCCGGATTGCTGTTCGCACGAATGACCATCCGAACGACCAGCTATCCTACCCACTCTCACCCTGTATTGTTTTACGCGCCACTTATTGTTGGTGCATACGTCTGTCGACTTCGTCTTGTATCGAGTCATGTAATATAATAGATGAAACAAGTCACACAGTTCAAGATTAACAGGATACAGAGGTGAACAAGCCAGTTCAAACGAAGTGGCCAGTTCAAACGAAGTGGCCAGTTCAAACGAAGTGGCCAGTTCGTATGAACTGGAGATGCTTGTTCAAACGAAGTGGAGTTAGTATAAATAGTGGACTTGTTGTTTTCATTTGTAACTTGTTCGATTCCGGTAGCGAAGCTCTGCCGAAGTATCTCCAGGTCTGTAATCGTCATCAAATCAATACAAGAGATAGTTAAAGTGATTCTCGTGTGTTTGTAGCTGAAATAAATCCGATACGTTTGATTCCGCCTCTCGTATTGGACGAGATCTCTTCTGAACGACTCATTTGGTCGTGCAAACGATCCTACAAGTGGTATCAGAGCTCAGGAGGAGGAGCTCTTGATATTTCAGCCGATATTCGCCGATAATTCTGATTTCTACTCCATTCTGTCACGTTTTTCAAAATTAACCAAGATTTTCAGGATAAAATGGATTGATTTTGAAGTATAAACGTTCGAAATAGTGTTTTGCATAATCTGTAAAAGTTTCAGACCTTAAAACTAACTAAAACATGATCAATTTCATAAAAAACTCATCAGATCGTTTGAAAGAACATTCAGTTCGTTTCAGATCCATATCACACGAACCGGAACTTCGAACTCAGATCTACGACGTTTCAGTGGACGATTTTGAACGATAAACACATCATTGTGATCGGAATTTGATGAAGAACAATTCTAGGGTTTCAATTTCATCAGGATATCGGAGTTTGGATGATTTCTGATTCAGTTCGCTTGGAAAATCCTCAGATCGTTTGAACAAATGGTGCAGATCGTTTGAGAGTTAATCTCAGTTCGTATCAGTTCAGACGAACTGAATTTTGAATCTCTGTTCGCATCAGTTTCCTGGTCGTTTGAGGAAGATTCAGTTCGTTTGTTCTCCTCGTCGTCTGAAACAGTTGAATCCAGTTCGTCTGAATTTGCACACCAGTTCGTCTGAAGGTTTGTTTTGTGTGAGAGACCAGGTCGTCTGAAGGTTTGTTTCGTGTGAAAGATCAGTTCGTTTGAGATAGGGTTCAGTTCACATCAAGTTCATATTAAGCGGTGCAATCAGAAATTGATTACTATCAATGTTGTCAGCCATTGTTTACAAATTTCAATACAATGCATGTGATAAGGTTGCATGAAAGATTGTAGTTCATTGTCGTTTAGTGCATTCAATAGAGTAGTGGGTCGAACGAGGTTAAGTCACAGCTGGTGACTTTCGAGGCAATTAAAAAATTTGGTTTTGTAAGTGAACCGGGCCGTAGTGAACTGGGCCGAAGTTTCATTGTTTGACATTTGGGCCTAGAATTTGTGATTGATATTGGGCAAATAATTGATTTGTGATCTTTATTGGATCAACTTGTAATTGGGCCGCAAGAACATTCATATTGGAAAATTAGTGGATTAATTGATATATTACCAGTTTGTGTAAGACTAGTATTTTTGAAACAAGTAAAGTTTGTGTTTATGAACATTTGACTTTGAAACATGGAAGAAGAATTCTACAATGCGTTTGATACACTGATTGCTCCAGTTTCAGCTGCATTATTGAAGAAATCATTTGATATGTTTGCAGCTTTTGACCATGAAACAACAACGATGACCATTGATAGATATTGTCATTTGGTAGTAGAAATGGAAAGATTAAACATTAAGAAAGATGATGAGGAATGGGTTGATAAACTAACCGAAGCATTACCACAGCATAAGTGGGGAACTTATTTGATGTTTTTAAAACACGTGAGGAAGTCTCAGAATATGAATTTGGCACAATTTATTCAGAGAATTGAGGAGCATGAGTTGGATATCCAGGAAAAGGCTAAGACGGAAGCTGGAAAAGCAAAAGTTGAAGAAAGTTCGACAAAGGAAACTGAAGGACAGAAAGCTGAAAAAGAATCTGAAAAATAAGAGGTTGAAAAAATAGTCGAAGTTGAGAAAATCATTGAAGTGGAGAAAATCGTCGAGGTTGAAAAGATAGTTGGAAAACCATGCTTGAAGTGTTCAGAATTTTGCAAAGTTTGTGAGGAGAAAGATAAAAAGATTGCTGAATTAGAGAAGATTAAAGAAGATTTGCTGTGCGATGTGAAGTATGTGAAAGAGTCATATGATGTGCTCAACAACACAGTTGATCGTCTGAAAAAGACAAATACAGAAATTGAAAATGCAATGGAAAAAATGAGTGCTACATTAATGACAAAGCAGAGCGTCATCAATGAGTACATCGAAGATTGTGCTAAGTTGAAGAAAGAAGTGGAACTTGAGAAGATTGAGAGTGATAGGATTAAACGATTACTGTTGAGTTACACTACTTGTGATTATTTGATTGATCGTGTTTATCCTACTGTTGCAGGTCTTGAGGCATTCATGGAGAAAAAGACTGAAGATACTGATACTGGTAAGAAACCAAGTATCAAGTATAACAGATGTCCGCCCCCAATCCATGAAACTTATTCTCCAAGGAATCCTAACGAGGAGCGTCTAAAAAAGGCAGTCAACATCAAGTTAAAGTCTGAAATCATTGATGAATTGCCAAATAATATTGATGTTACATTCACAGCGTCTGACACTGATCATGAGTCTGAGTTAGTAAAGAAAGTTGTCGATCAGGTGTTAGATATGGATGAAGAGTCAAAGTCGGAGTCTAAGTCTGAAAGTCCGAGTTCATCAGAAAAGAGTTCGAGTTCACCGGTTAACAGGGTTTACAATAGAGAATTCCTGTTATCAAAATCTAATTTGAATGATGGGTCAATCAAAGTGGCTTATACTTTGTATGATTCAGACAAATTATATTCTGATGAGGAATTTCCAATAAGAAGTGTCAAAACTGAAATGATCAAACAGGTTTTCAAATTAACAGAAATTAATATTTCTGAAATAAATGATTTAAATCTTCATGAAAAACCTAAAAAATACACTTCAAGAGTTCAACAGAGATTGAACAAGAAAAAGGGTTACGGTTATGGTTTACGTTATCAAAAGAAACCAAACCACAATCGTAATTTCAAAAAACAAGGTCTGGGTTTCAATTCTTTAGAAAATTATAAAAATCAGAAAACTTATAAACCAAAAACAAAATTTGTTTCAGGAGGAAGTTCAGAGGATGAACAGAAGAAACCGTTCTGGAAGCAGTCGAATCAAGAGTTTCTTGCTGAAGTAAAGAAGAATGTGAAAAGATTTGCTGAAAGAGTTGACAGAAGAACCTGTTTCAAATGCCAAGAAGTTGGACATATAGCTTGGAATTGCCCCAAGACCAACTACCAAAAACAGGAAGTTTCTTCTAATTCTGTTTTGAGAAAAACTTGTGTTGATGAGAAAGAACAATCTGTGAAAAGTGTTAAAAAATTTGAAAATTCTACTTCTGAGGAAGGGGAAAGTTCAAAAAGATTTTACAAAAGAAGAGGTGATTTGAGTAAACAAAAGTGGGTGGTTAAATCTGAGAGTAATTCTGACAATGAATCTGATTCCATAAAATCAGAGGAGTCTTTGGTTGATAAAAAGGTTGATAATTCCATTCCTGAGATGAACGAGGAAAACTTTCCGTCATTGTCAAAAGAAAATTTGATGAAGAAAGTGGGAAAGGTAGAGATCTCAAATCAATTCTTCGCTGATAAGGGAGAATTTGATGTTGAGAAGGCTTTCAATGGGAAAGTTAAACATATTTTCGGGAAGATGGTTGATGGGAAGGTTAAAAGTGCAAAAGAGTTTTACAAATCAAAATGTTGGTGGGACAGATGTTTGCCGCCAAAATCACCCAAGGCTGGTCAGGCTTGGGTGACAGCTTTTTCACCATAAATTCCTGACTTGCCGGAGATCCCAAGTTTGTAATCGTGGATCAGGAATCGGCATCATTCTTGTTAAGATAGATTTTGTGAAAGATTTTTAAATGTGTTTAAATTGTACAGGATGAGTGTGACTTGCCGGAGCTTCCAGGTTGGTAAGTGTGAAGCAGGAATCGGCATTTTGATTGGTAAAATGGTTTGTGTAGAGGTTTATTCCTACATAGGTTTGTATGCTGCGAATATTTTTACAAGAGGTACAGAGGTTGCATACTTGCAAGTGGTAAATCAGGGACATTAAGTTGTACTTGATCTACTACAAGTGATTGAATGACAATATGATGAACCATGCCCCTACAAGTGGTAAAATCAAACTTATTTTCCGGAAAAATCATTTTGATTAAAACAAACTTAAGTGTTTTGAAATCTAAATGAGAAAATAGTTTGTTGTAAGGGGAAGTTCTGATTGTTTATGCCAAGTGGATGGTGAATTGAAGCAATTCGATATTGGTTGTCTCGTTGTTTGTACAGTTTAGTTTGTACAGTCTAAAATGTGTTTGCATTTTAGGGGGAGTAAAATTTTTCAGAAAATCCAAAAACATTTGAAAATTTGAAAAAGACAAAAACATGATAAAATGAAAATGAGTTTTGTTGTATAAAAGAGGAAATGATAGTACATCAGTGGACGATCACGGCATGCTAAAGAATTGGTAAGATAAAAAGTGATAAACGGTCTCACTGATGATGTGTCAGTAGGTTTTTGCACATTTAGTAAATTGTGACGAGATATAAACCTAAATTTCAAACTTGCTTATATCGTGGGGAAACATCTCTCGGATATATGGGTAACCCCCGAAATCTTGTTTGAAAGGTCTCATAATCTGATATACTAGGTTTTTATACTCAATGATGTCTGGGGTATTATTCCGGGACTTCTGCTGAACGGTGGTTCTGACCTAGTCCTTGGATAATACTTTCTGCAATGCTTGAAACATAGCATTAACCCTCAGCATGCTGATGAAACAATAAAATTGATAGTTGCTGCTGTTGTAGCTAAAAGATCCTCTAAAGGGGACATACCGTTAAGTCGAAGCTGATATCTCTCTGCGTATACGGAAGTATCGACCTGAGATTCCTCGGCCCTCGCATTACCTAATTTATATACAGATATCATTTGTGTCATAATTACCTGTAAGACTGAATATTGGGATCTGGATACGGGAGTATATTCTGAGGTGGGACACGCGATTGAGTTTAAGTCTCTAAAACATTAATCTCATATCTCGAAACAATTTGAACTTTGTGTGAAAATTTAAGTGGATCAGTATACTGACAATCTAAGTGAATCGTTTAGAACTTAAAATGTTTAAAGCTTAACGGTGTTGGTGATTTGTCTCAAAAACTGATATGATCCTCTTGCACAAACTCACAAAAATAGTGTGTGTAAATTTTTCTTTACTGCATTTCTTTTATTTCAAAATTTAAAAAAAAAATTCGGTGTGTTTTAGCATAAATTTTGAAAAATCCAAAAAGATTTTAGACAACTGATGTTGAAAAGCTGATTTTCAAAATTCCGAGTGCTAAACATGACGAACAGGTTTAGGAAAGTTTGTTTGAATTTGTTTGAAAAGAAAAATGATATTTCTTCAAGTGGTTTATCAAAGATTAACAATGTAAAATCATTTATTGATTGTTTAATACCTGCAAGTGAGATTAAATTCGTTAAATTTTAAATTTGTGAAATTTACTTCGAGGTAGAGAATGTGCAGGTTAGCCAGACTACGATCCCTAGTTGATTGAAAGGGGGAGTCTGAAGATGAAAAAGCAAGGTTTCTGATTGGTTAAAGCTAGATGCTGTTATTGCTGATAAGAAAGAGAAGAAAAGAAGATAGAGATTTAGGATGCTTACATTGTCAGATACTTTGGAGAGAGATTGAAGACTGATCAAGACTGAAGATGTTCTGAAGGCATACCGAAGACTCGTCAACATCCGAGGGGGAGTCTGTTGGTGCATACGTCTGTCGACTTCGTCTTGTATCGAGTCATGTAATAGAATAGATGAAACAAGTCACACAGTTCAAGATTAACAGGATACAGAGGTGAACGAGCCAGTTCAAACGAAGTGGTCAGTTCAAACGAAGTGGCCAGTTCAAACGAAGTGGCCAGTTCAAACGAAGTGGCCAGTTCGTATGAACTGGAGATGCTTGTTCAAACGAAGTGGAGTTAGTATAAATAGTGGACTTGTTGTTTTCATTTGTAACTTGTTCGATTCCGGTAGCGAAGCTCTGCCGAAGTATCTCCAGGTCTGTAATCGTCATCAAATCAATACAAGAGATAGTTAAAGTGATTCTCGTGTGTTTGTAGCTGAAATAAATCCGATACGTTTGATTCCGCCTCTCGTATTGGACGAGATCTCTTCTGAACGACTCATTTGGTCGTGCAAACGATCCTACACTTATCGCTACGTTACCGAATCTATTCAGGCTAACCGTACTCGCTAAAAGCGCTCCCTTCAATCCATTAATCGCTGTGAGTATACTCGATCCCTTTTTGCTTTAAGCACTTTTGGGTGTTACATACGTTACGAATATTCAAACTACAACTATCACACTACTCAAACTATTTGAACGCTAACCGTTAATGCATGTTATACGTGGCTTATGAATGCTTGTTTGTTATGTTTACACATGGAATGCTGTCTACCTGCCTTAGCAACGATAGTACTATAGTTTGGACTCAGCACCCGTTCACACGGGGGTTGTTAAGGATCTTTTACTTGCATGAATTACGGTGGTAATCATGTATTGCGAACTGCCTCGGGCAGTCAACCCGCAGTCATTGGTATCGATGGATCTATGTCGATAACTAACGTGCTTCATTTCACTATGTGTACGTGCTGGTTATGCGTAAATGAATTCGAACTCTATATGCTATTATCAAACTTGTATGCTCACCTTTACATTTTATGTATTGACTTTTATTTTAACGTATGTGACAGGTGCTTAGGATGCACATGTGGTAGGAATTTGAAGCTAGAATAAAGCTTTAGAGCCCAGCAAATAGTTGTCTGTAGTGGTCGAACTAAGGGTCTCTAGAAGCAGACAAACAATTGCTCTATGTTGAAATCTGAGTTGTCGGAACAGAATATTTGCCTGGTTTTGTCTGTAATAATTGTTGTACTGTTCGAGATACGGTATGGGACGTATTATTTTAAATTGAATGGTATTGATAATTGTTATGGAAACTTCTGGACAATCTGTTTCGCTCAGTGCCATGCCCCGATGATTCCGCCATCGGTTGGGGTGTGACATGTGACAAGATGCAGCTTCCATGTATCAGTCATATGCTGAGAAGGTAGGGTTTGATATTAGGTTGTCGACAACTAAGAAATCAAAAGATGGAACTGTTAAACTTAGGTATATTGTTTGTAGTAGATCGGGAAAGCCCAATTGCCAAAATGTTGATTCAATGGTTGTGAAGTCATCGTCCAAGTTGCCTCATAGCACTAATTACAAGGTCACAGGCTGTAAAGCTAAAATAAAGGTTAAAGTTTTCAAGGGTTATCCTGGTTTACGGTTATATCAATTTGTTGAGTCTCATAATCACTCGTTAGTTTCAATTGAGAACATGGATTTGACACGCAAGAGGCGGCAACTAGAATTTAGTGACCAAGATTTCATTCATAGATTAAGTTTAGCTAAAGTTGGTCCGTCGACTACCTTTAAGATGTAAACTATTTTGAAAGGGGGACAACACAATGTCCGTGGTACCAGGATAGAACATAAAAATTTAGCAAAGATTTAAGAGCTTTCATTGGTCCAAGAGATGCTCAAATGGTTGTAAATATGACGGATAAACGTAAAGTTAATTTAGAAAATTTCTATTGTCATTACATAATTCGTCGTGGAGAGCTTAGGTCCTTATTTTGGGCAAATGAGGTTATGAAGTGCAATTACAGATGTTTTTAGCGAAATGTTAGCATTTGATGCCACCTACAGTACTAACCAGTAAGAATTTGTTTGTTTTTTTTTCATTTTCAATTGTGTAGTTTTCTGATATTTTATTTATCATTATGTGGTAGGTATAATATGATTTTTGTTCCTTTTACGGGGGTTGATCACCATAAGAATTGCGTAACATTTGTTGCTGTTCTTCTTTACGATGAAACTACTGAATCGTTCACGTGGTTGTTGGAACAATTCCTTGAAGCACATGGTAAGTGTTTCTGATTTACACATGTGTAACTTTGTTTCACAAAGTTTATGTTTACTCCATAAGAATAACGTAACTTTGTTTTATACATTCTCATATAAACAACTGAGGCTTGTGTTAACCGACCAAGACCCAGCAATGAAATAAGCCATAGCTAAAATTTTCAATGAATTTGTCCATCGTTTATGTTTGTGTCGCAACCCTCGTCCCCTAATTACCCGGGAATGGGCGGTCGCGACTAGGTTAAGTGGTATCGGTGATTATCAATTTGGCAGCGGAATTTACATCAGGACCGTAGTTAGGAAATATTTTATCAGAGTAAAATACCACGCTTTTATAACATTAATCGCATGGGAAATTCCCAAGTTTCGAGTACACACATTTTCATTGGGATAAACACTATTTTATTTAAATAAAAACATCTCTTTATTTAGGTAACTTTTATAGCCACTTTTTCCAAGCCTTCAGTGCTGTCCAGCTGGCTTCTATTTGGCTTTCACATTTTGTTACCTGAAACGCGTTTAAAAACATTTTGTTAGTGGGAAATACTGGTGAGTGAATCCCAGTTTAATCAAGACAGGTAAAACCGTTTTATAGTATTGAGGGTGGTCGCGCAATTACATTTGTTTCCATCTACTTTAATTACCACCAACGGTATCAGAAATAAAACAGCTATCTCTATCAGAAGTAAAACGGCTATCTCTATCAGAAATAATTGATAAAGGAATTCCATGTAATGAAACTATTTCATTTACATACAACTTAGCTAACTGTTCCATACTCAAACTTTCCTTCATTGGTAAGAAATGAGCTGATTTAGTTAGTCTATCTACAATCACCCAGATTGTATCATTACTTTTGTTAGGAAACTTTATTTGTAAGTATTGAAGAAAATCACAATCAACTGGATCTATGAAGAGATAACAGTCCTGAAGATCACAAAAAGAAGAAGAAGATCGGATAGGACAACTGAAATGCACAGCATCTACTTCAAAGAATCACAAGTTGATCAAGAGCTGAATTGGATTATCAGAGAAGGTCATTTCTGATGGATCTGATGATATTTCTAATGAAATATCATTTCTGACGATTCTGATCATCAGAATTTTCTGATGATTTGTTCACCATAATTTCTGATGAAGTGGTTTATCAGAAATTCTGATGAATACCCCACTTGTCTGAAATCAGCTCTATCCTGCCACACTTACCGATGCAAGTTGACATTATTGGATATCATGATGAAAAAGGCAACTTGAACGTTGGATTCAATGAATATGTCAAATGGCTACTTTTTGCATGACTTATTGCATGAATAAACAAATGTTTATTCATGCACCCAGCCATCTATAAATAGAAGGCTCAACCAGCAGAAGACAATTGAGTTTGAAGCTTAGCATTCACACATATGACAAAACTCCATTGCCCTCTCACCCATAGAATTCAAGATTCATTTGTATTAGATAATAATCTTACAATCACCTTGTAAACCATTTTGTTTCAAAGTGATATAAACTTGATAATTCTGTAGGTCTTGTTTCTGAAAGTCTGATTTCCATTTCCACACATCTTTTTCACATCTACTGAAATCACTTGTCATATTACGTGAAAAGAAGTTGTTCAGGCCATACTGGGTCCAACAATTGGTATCAGAGCAGATTGAATAAATTATTTTCAAACGATCAATCGCTCATCTTCTTTTCTCTAAATATGGCCAGCTTTCAATCCTGGAATAATGCTTTTAACATTGGTTCTATGTCCAAACCTCCGACTCTGGTCAGAGAGGAATACCCCCAATGGAAAATCAAGATGGTAAATTTCCTCAATGGTCATGACCGAGCTCTGTTTCATTCCATTGAAAGGGGTCCACATATACCAATGACTGAAATACCAGCTATTCCAGCAACTGACCAATCACCTGCTATCCCTGCCTCCCGAGCTCCTAAAAGTGAAATACTTTGGAGTAAGGAAGACAAGGAAAAGGTGGCTGGGGATGAAAGGGCAAAGTCACTTTTAATAATGGACATCCCCAATGACATATTTTCACAAGTTGATGCATGTGCATCAGCCAAGGAAATATGAGATCAGTTGGAAAATCTTTGTGAAGGAGGAGAAATGATGAGAAGAAACAAAAGAACAAATAATGTCTCATCTTATGAGAGGTTTAAAAGTTTACCAAATGAAATATTAAATGATACATATCTAAGATTCACAAAACTTTTAAACGAGCTAAAGAAATTTGGAATAACAAAGTCAAATGATGAAAGAAACATAAAATTTCTTGATGCCCTTCCTAGAGAATGGAGAAGTCTAACCATGACTTTGTCCTCAACCTTAGAACTAGGAAACATGAGTCTCCATGACTTATACAGCATCTTGATCCCCAGAGAGGAAGAAATATTTGAAGAAACCATTCAAAGAGGGGGATCTTTAGCTCTTATCTCAAACTCACAAAGATCAACACCTACCAATGATCCACAACCATCAAACAGCCAAAGTTGTGAAATTTCTGATACTTCATTAGATTTTTCAGCTTTTGCTGAAGCAATAGCACTGCTCACCAAAACATTTGAGCAGAGGTTGAGGGGAGGAAGCCAGAGATACCAGAGAAGTGACAGAGGAAGGATGGATGGAAGATCTAAAGAGGAAGTTAGATCTAAGGATAAAGGGAAGGCTGAAGTTGTGTGTTACAAGTGCAAGCAGAGAGGTCACTATGCATCAGAATGCAAGACCAAGAAGCTCAAGGATGTTGCTTATTATGTGAAAAAGCTTGAAGAAGCAAAGAAGCAGCAACAAGTTAGCTTAATTGCAGGAACAGATACATGGTTATCTGATGATTCTTCTAATGATGAAGAAGAAGAATTGGCAAATTTCTGCCTCATGGCACTTTCTGAAGGTCTACCAGAAACTTCAGAACAAAAGGTAAATTTAGACAATCTTGATCTTGAACACAAGCTAAACAAGCTCATGTCAGATTTTCTAAATCTGCAAGAAAAACATCAATCAGATATTAGAAAAATCTGATGAGTTGCAAAGGACTATGAATAAAATCATTCTTGAAAACCAATTACTCATAGAAGAAAGTTTAGATCACATAGCTAAAATAGAGTTCTATGAAAATGAAAGAAAAGATCTTTACAAGAAAATCAATGATAAAGAAATTAATGTAAGAGGTTTTCAACAAGCCAAGGAATTTATAAATTTCATTGAGTCCACACCAAAGAACAAAGGAGAGGGTTTAGGATATATAAGATCAAAAGGAAATAAACCCACTGTCTTTGTAAAAGCAACTCATCAGATTTCTGATAAATTTTCATCAGAATCTGAATCTTGCAAGTCAACCTGTTCTGAATACTCTTTTGAAAAACCAAACTTCAAAGCAAACATAAGTGAATGCAGTCAAGAATCTGTAAAAACTCCAGAAGCAGTTCACTTATCATTTCAAAATTATCTACTCATTCCATCACAAGAGAAAATATCAGAAAATTATGATAAATCTTGTAAGTGTGTTGACATACTGAAGCTTGTTCAACACCATCTCCAAAAGAAAAATGAAAAATCTGTTTATGGCTCAGCATATAACAGAATTTCTAATGAAAAACCAACAAGAAAAAATAATTTGATTAGAATCCCATCAGAAAAAGTACCCAAGCATGCCTGGGTACCAAAAACCCTCTAATCATTCCATTTCAGGACCATCATGTGTAGCAGATCTGGTACTGCGATTCAGGAAGCTCCAAGCACATGACTGGGGACAGGAGCTTACTCAGCAACTTTGTTCCAAAGCTGGGTAGAATGGTAAATTTTGGAAATGGAGTAAAAGGGAGGATCATGGGATATGGATGCATAAGGTATGGATGTTTGACCATAGAGAAAGTAGCCTATGTTGAAGGCTTAAAGTATAATTTGCTGAGTTGTGGTCAATTCTGTGACAAAGGTTTTCAGGTAACCTTTTTACCAGAAAAATGCTTGTTAATAGGTATAGATGATAATAAAATCTATTTAAGTGGAAAAAGAATAAGAAAATCAATTTACTATTTTTTGATTTCAAAGAAGAAAGTGAACATCCAAAATTATGTTTATTTTCAAAAATCAACAAGGGTAGTAGTTGGTTATGGCACTAAAGGCAAGCCCACTTAAATTTCAAAAACCTAAGCAAACTAGCAAGCAAAGGTCTGGTAAAAGGATTACCTTTAATATCCTCAAAGAAGGATAAAATTTGTGAAACATGTGAGATTGGTAAATCCAAGAGAAGCTCACATAAATCAATTTCTGAGTCTTCTATTTCACAAAATTTCGAACTTTTACACATGGATTTGTGTGGACCCATAAGTACAGAAAGTTTCTCTAGAAAGAAATACATACTAGTAATAGTAGATGACTTTTCCAGGTACACTTGGGTAGAATTTTTGAGAAAGAAAAGTGAAACTCCTGATCTGATCATTAATTTTATCAAGAAAATTAAAAATCTGTTAAAACTAACAGTCAGAAGGATCAGATCAGACAATGGAACAGAGTTTAAGAATTCAAAAATTGAGAATTTTCTTGTAAGTAAAGGAATCTCTCATGATTTTTCTGCTCCCAGAACACCTCAACAGAATGGGGTGGTTGAAAGAAGAAATAGGACCTTGGTAGAAGCTGCCAGAACTATGCTTGCTTATGCTAAGCTGCCCACTCATTTTTGGGCAGAAGCTATAGCAAATGCATGTTTTACCCAAAACAGAACCATAATCAACAAAAGGCACAACAAAACACCATACAACATTATCAATGGAAGAATTCCAAGTGTAAAATTTTTGCATACATTTGGTTGTAGATGTTTTGTTTTCAATGATTTTGAAAGCCTTGAAAAATTTGACAGAAAAGCAGAAAAAGATATTTTTCTTGGTTACTCTTTGTCCTCAAAAGCATATAGAATTTTTATTCTCAACACAAGGACAATCAGAGAAAGTCTGTATGTTTCATTTGATGACTCATCAGAAACAGAGGTTTCTAATGAATATATGAAAGAAATAAATTTTTCTGACAATCAAGAAAATTATGAACATCTCTTTGAAATGATAACTAAAGATTTCCTAGAACATGATAATTCTCTCAAAAACAAATCAATAGATTCTTCATGTACTAACCCTGTAGAACAAATGTGTAGTACATCAGAAACTCAGAATTCTGATGTTTTACATACAAATGAGGCACCTATTCAGGGGGGAACTTACAATCCATCAGAACCAACAACTTTTCACAACAAGTTAAGATGGATCAAAGGACATGTTCATTCTGACATCATTGGCAATCCTGCAGATGGTGTCAGAACAAGATCTGCACATGAGTGTGCATTTTCTGGGTTCTTAAGCAAGGTAGAACCCAAATCTGTCAAAGAAGCTCTAAGTGACCCAGACTGGATTCAAGCTATGAAAGAAGAGCTTGATCAGTTTGAAAGGAGCAAGGTATGGGATCTGGTACCCAAGCCAAAAGACAAATATGTCATAGGCTAAAAATGGGTATTCAGGAATAAATCTGATGAGAATGGCATAATCACCAGGAACAAAGCAAGGTTAGTGGTCAAAGGTTATTGTCAACAAGAAGGTATTGATTATGATGAAACTTTTGCACCAGTAGCTAGATTAGAAGCTGTAAGAATTTTTCTTGCTTATGCTGCATCCAATGATTTCAAAGTTTATCAAATGGATGTAAAATCAGCTTTTCTGAATGGTAAAATTGAGGAAGAAGTTTATGTGCAACAACCAGAAGGCTTTGTTGATCCAAAATTTCAAAATCATGTTTACAGATTAAACAAAGCCTTGTATGGGTTGAAGCAAGCTCCTAGAGCCTGGTATGAAACTTTATCAAACTTCTTACTCAATTCTGGGTTTACTAAAGGTACTATTGACACCACACTTTTCCTCAAAACACACAAAGGTCATACTTTGCTGGTCCAGATATATGTTGATGACATTATATTTGGATCAACAAATGAAAAATTTTGTAACAAATTTCAAAAGTTTATGACCAGCCACTTTGAAATGAGTATGGTGGGTGAATTAACCTTTTTCTTAGGGTTAAAAGTTAAACAAAGAATTGATGGAATATTTTTGAGTCAATCAAAATATGTGAAAACAATTCTACAAAAATACTCACTTGAAAACTGCTCTGTTTCAAAAACTCCCATGGCAACAGGGAACAAGTTAGATTCTGATAAGGATGAAATAAGTGTAGATATTAAAACCTATAGAGGGATGAGAGGATCACTGCTATATTTAACTGCAAGCAGACCAGATATTATGTTTGCAACATGCTTTCTGGCCAGATATCAATGTGATCCCAAAGAATCCCATCAAAAAGCTATAAAAAGGGTTTTCAAATATCTAAAAGGCACATCAGAACTTGATCTCTGGTATCCTAAGGATACAAACCTTGAATTAATTGCATTCACAGATGCAGATTATGCAGGGTGCAAAATTGACAGGAAAAGCACATCTGGTGCTTGTCAACTCTTGGGAGAAAAATTGGTATGTTGGGCAAGCAAGAAACAAAACTGTGTTGCCACATCAACAACAGAATCAGAATATGTAGCAGCAGCAAGTTGCTGTTCACAAGTGTTGTGGATGCAAACTCAACTGAAAGATTATGGAGTAACTCTGACAAAAATACCAATTCTATGTGATTCAAAGAGTGTTATTGCAATAACAGAAAATCCAGTTCATCACTCAAGAACTAAACACATAGATGTCAGATATCACTTCATAAAAGATCATGTGGAGAAAGATAACATAGAAATGTATTTTGTTCCAACTGAAAACCAAATTGCTGATATCTTTGCAAAACCTCTTAATGAAAAGAGACACATTTTTTTTATCAGCAAACTTGGCATGGTAAATTTAAATGATGAAGATTTTTCAGAAAACACATGGACACAAATTGAAAACCAAATTGATGAACATCAATGTTCTGATAATCAAAGAACAAATCAATTGATTTCTGACAAAGCAATCCATCAATCTGATGGAACATCAGAAAATCTGATGAATCATCAATAAATGATGATTTATCAGATAGTCTAAAGAAATATCAGAATATCTGGTGAAAACACCAGAAGTTCTGATATAAAATCAGAAACCAGGTTGAAACATCAGAATAATTTGTAATCATCATAAACTTCCATCTTCATGCATATCCCACACATTGTATATATTCATATATGTGTATAATTTGTTTTTGAATTTTTTTTCTCTTCTTTCAATTTAATTAAAAAAAACAAAAAGGGGGAAAAGTAACATGCATAAAGATAAAATTCTATATAGCTGAGAAAATCAACCGTCTCTATAAATTTTTTTCAGATTATTGAATTTTATTTTTTCTGCCAATGCATGCAACGTCATTTTTTCATAAGAAACTTAAGTGACACGTAGGCACTAAAATGATTAGTGTCACACCCCCAAAATCCACATGCGGAGTACCACCGCTTGGAGGCGTGACTGACCAGGATCCAGCCACCAATTATACTGAGCATTGGTTAATAGTAAGAATGTTCACCAACCATAATAGTTAGTAAACATTAAGGTTTAAAAGTTTAAGTTCAAATAACAGTTTAAGTAAACAGCGGAAGCATAAACCAAACAGTTTCAAAACAAAGTCCATAGTTCAAGATTATTTAAAACCCAGCACATGGGTTAGACGACCACTACACATTCCCAAGCTGCAAGCTCCTGAGTCACTGGGTACCTGCAAAGCATGCAGTAGGGTATCAACAAAAATGTTGGCGAGTTCACGAGTTGTCCAGTTTTTAATTACCAAAAACTTGTTTCACCAGTTAATTTATCCGTTTATACATGCGATGGGGAGCTACCCCATAAGTAAGCGACTAAACTGTTTTACAATACCGAATACTTACTTAACCATACGTTTCCGCAGTGCCCCGTTTGTCAATGTTCTATCGTCATTGAAGGTTTGCCAGAGTACAGTAGTTCACTCCCGTTCCCAGTAACAAGGGTCGGTGTGAGGCTGGTTACACCTAAATAGCGCTATTAACTAATAACCCGTTCGCCAGGCCCCGGCGACTAATCGGTATTAAATGGTAGGGACTTGAGTGATAGAGTTTCGTTTAGTGTTGCTTGTTGCATTTCCATATAAACAGTAATTAACTAAGAGTCCCATTTAAGGGGAAGAAAGTAGGTTGGTATCCCTTACGAGGGGATAGCGTTGTTTAAGTTTCCGTTTCCCAAACCACCGGGAACGCATGCTTTATTAGTTGTGAACTCACCTTGGGTTGCTCGGCAGTTTAGTTTACTTGGTTAAGTATGCTGGTCACCACGTCCTAATATGGTTACCAGTATAGGTCAGGCTCGGATACAAGTAATCACGTATATATGGTACACGTATCTAACACATAGCATACAAAACATACAAGGTTATTGGGCTTGCCCTAACACTTGAACAGTTAATCAGTAACACTTAGTCCAGATAGACAGTAGCAGGAAATCATGCAGCCCAAACATTAAATGCGGCCCAATAACTTAGTCGAACATCCTGATCGAGACTAAGCGGTCTCGACTCGAGACTATGCGGTCTCGAGTCGCAACCTAGTGGTCTCGGGTTGTGGATGGGCGGTCTCGAGTTGTCAAGCATGAGTCGCAACCTCTGACGTCTCGAGTTAAATCTCGAGTCGAGATCATGAGATCTCGAGTCGAGACCTTGCTGGTTTCTAGTCCTTGAAGCTTGTCTCGACGTGTCATGGGATGGTCTCGAGTCGCAAACACTGCGGTCTCGAGTTATGGCTTAATGGTCTCGAGTCGAGACCGGGGCTCTCGACTGGCACACCTGCTGATTGCCAGCATTTGTACTAGCCAATAGAATTCCGATTTCATGTAATGGTGTACTATCCAACCAAATCACTCAAACATGTTTTCTTGTCTAAACCTAAACCAAATGGATTAAAACACACAGTTTTTAAATATTCAAACACATTCAACACATGTTCATCATATGTTCATCTTTTAGGGTTTTATCATTCATCTTAAGTAACCCATTTCATTATCCATGCTTAATCCTCATATAGGCAATGTTATCAAACAAGTGTTCAACCCTAATCATGCGAGATCCTAGTTATCCTTTTGACATTTTTACTCTACTCGGATATGAGCAACAACTCATATTAATCATTCAAAAGTGTACACTATTCTTGTTCAAACATGTTTATCATTATCAAAGAATCATCTCACCATTTAATCATTTTCAGCCACTAAACCATACATATCACTCATGAAAACATTTAAACTAGGCATGAGTAATGTTCAATCAAACACATATATTATCATCTACAAAGGAGGAACACTAACCGGTTAGAGATTAAGAGTTTGAAGGTGAGTAGGTTTGATGAAAGGGAATCCTTAAGCGAAGAACACGAGCCGATCCAAGGGCCTTTGATGCTTCTTCGTTTGAATCTGAGATGAGGATGTGGTTTTGTGAGGGTTTAGGGTTTCTAGAGATAGAGGATAAGAAATGGAGAGTGTGTGTGAGTGAGAGAGTGGTAGCATGGGTTTTATATAAATGATGCACCCCCAAGGGTCTCGAGTGGGCTAAGGGAGTGCACGGCCCAACTGATTCGGTTCACTCGAGACCGGGTGGTCTCGAGTCGGGTCCATGGTGGTTTCGGTTCACTTATATTCATACTTGTATACAACTATACTTTATACATACACATTAATAACACATAGCACATCAAGATAAATCACAAACTTTCATTTAATAAATCATACGTACACACTGCCAATACAAGAGGGTTACTCGGGAAAACCTATAGTGTCACATTATCCCCAAGTTTTAAGAACTTTCGTCCCGAAAGTTAAAGAAGCCACTGTCAAGCTAGTTATGAGTGAGAGCGTTTCAACGGGGTGTCACATCATCCCCCCGTTAGTTTGGAATTTCGTCCCGAAATTCGGTTGTAGCTTCAGTGCTGGGAGTTTCATTTGGGAACAATTGGGGATACTTGCGCTTCATCTGGTCCTCCCGCTCCCAGGTAAACTCTGGGCCACGTCGCGAGTTCCAACGAACTCGCACAAGAGGTATCTGGCTACGTTTGAGGGTTTTGATCTCTCGATCCGTGATCTCAATCGGTTCCTCAGTAAAGTGTAGCTGTTCGTCAATAGTGAGTTCCTTGAAAGGAATGATGAGTGTTTCATCTGACAGACACTTCTTCAGATTAGACACATGAAAGACGTTGTGCACAGCACTCAGTTCTTCAGGCAGATTCAATCTGTAAGCAACCTTACCGATCTTTTCGGTAATTTCGAAGGGTCCGACGTATCGCGGATTAAGCTTGCCCCGTTTTCCAAAACGAACCACACCCTTCCAGGGTGAGACTTTAAGTAGAGCCCGGTCACCCACCTGGAACTCTAGCGGTTTCCTATCCTTATCAGCGTAACTTTTCTGACGGTCACGAGCTGCCGCCATGCGTTGTCTGATCTGGGCAATCCTTTCCGTAGTGTCTACCACAAGTTCTGGACCTGTGATTTGGCTGTCACCAACCTCCGCCCAGCAAAGAGGCGATCGGCATTTACGACCATACAATGCCTCAAAGGGGGCCGCCTGAATGCTGGTGTGGTAGCTGTTATTGTAGGAGAATTCCACTAATGGTAGATGCTTTTCCCAACCCTTGCCAAAATCGATCACACATGCCCTAAGCATGTCTTCAAGGGTTTGGATGGTGCGTTCAGATTGCCCATCCGTTTGTGGATGATAAGCGGTGCTCATGTCTAAGCTTGAGCCAAAGGATTTGTGCATAGCTTGCCACAACTCAGAGGTAAAACGCGCGTCTCGATCGGAAATAATAGAGGTTGGCACTCCGTGCCTCGAAATCACTTCCTTTAAGTAAACCTCTGCTAAGGTAGAGAACTTGTCTGTTTCTTTAATAGCCAAAAAGTGTGCAGACTTAGTTAATCGATCCACTATCACCCAAATGGTGTCATTCCCGCGTTGAGACCTAGGCAAGCTAGTAACAAAATCCATGGAAATTTGCTCCCATTTCCATTGCGGGATCTCTGGTTGTTGGAGTAGGCCCGATGGTTTCTGATACTCAGCCTTGACCCTTGCACAGGTCAAACATTTACTGACATAGGTTGCTATGTGGGCTTTCATGCTAGGCCACCAGTATGTAGTCTTTACGTCGTGATACATCTTATCCGAACCAGGATGTACTGAGTAACGGGACTTATGGGCTTTATCCATTACAAGCTCGCGTAAATTCCCATAAAGTGGGATCCATATACGCCCGTTTACGTAGTAAGCACCATCTTCTTTTTGTTCTATCCGTTTCCTTGATCCTCGCAGGGACTCAGTCCTGATGTTCTCGGCTTTCAATGCTTCAACCTGAGCGTTTCGGATTTGCTTAGGGAGGTTCGAGTGGATAGTGAGCTGTAAGGCACGAACAGGCTTAGGTTTGGTTTCCTTCCTGCTGAGGGCATCTGCCACCACATTAGCCTTGCCTGGATGATATTTAATCGCGCACTCGTAGTCATTTAGAAGCTCGACCCATCGGCGTTGCCGCATATTCAACTCCTTTTGTTCCATTATGTGCTGGAGACTCTTGTGATCGGTGTAAATCGTACACTTGGTACCGTACAAGTAATGTCTCCAAATCTTGAGCGCGAAGACCACAGCTCCGAATTCTAAGTCATGTGTCGTGTAGTTCCGTTCGTGGATCTTGAGTTGTCGTGAAGCGTAAGAAATAACCTTCTCGCGTTTCATCAACACGCAGCCCAGTCCTTGAATAGAAGCGTCGCAGTAAACAACGAAGTCGTCGGTACCTTTAGGTAAGGAAAGAATAGGGGCACTACAGAGGTTCTTCTTTAGTTCCTGAAAGGCAGATTCCTGAGCATCATTCCATTTGTAAGCAATACCCTTCTGGGTAAGAGTCGTGAGTGGCTGAGCGATCTTCGAAAATCCCTTGATAAATCTACGATAGTACCCTGCCAATCCTAAAAATTGGCAAACTTCAGTCGGAGTCTTAGGTATAGGCCAATTCTTAATGGATTCGATCTTAGCGGGGTCGACATGAATCCCATCCTGATTGACTATGTGCCCAAGGAAATGGACTTCTCTGAGCCAGAAATCACATTTCGAGAATTTGGCGTACAGTTGCTCATTGCGAAGGAGTTTGAGAATAAGACGCAGGTGTTGCTCATGCTCTTCTTGACTTTTCGAGTAAATTAGAATGTCGTTAATAAACACAATCACGAACTTGTCGAGGTAGGGTTTGCACACTCGGTTCATGAGATCCATGAAGATCGCAGGTGCGTTGGTCATTCCGAAAGGCATGACAAGGAATTCATAGTGGCCATAACGGGTTCTGAACGCAGTTTTAGAGACGTCCTCATCGCGGACTCTCAGCTGGTGATAGCCTGATCGCAGATCAATCTTGGAATAATAGCTTGACCCTTGCAGCTGGTCAAACAGATTGTCGATACGGGGAAGTGGATAACGATTCTTGATGGTAACCTTGTTCAGTTCACTGTAATCAATGCACATTCGGAATGTGCCATCCTTCTTTTTGACAAAGAGCACTGGGGCTCCCCAGGGTGATGAACTAGGACGGATAAATCCTTTATCCAATAGTTCCTGCAGTTGCGTAGAAAATTCCTTCAGTTCAGCAGGGGCTAGTCGATAGGGTGTACGAGCTATAGGTGCTGCTCCGGGAGTTAGCTCGATTTGGAATTCGACCTGACGGTGAGGAGGGAGGCCAGGTAATTCCTCGGGGAATACCTCGGGATAGTCGTGTACAACTGGAAAATCTTCAATCCTGTTCTCCTTTTTCTACGTGTCGGCAACAAGTGCTAAGATAGCGGTGTACCCCTTTCGTAAACACTTCTGGGCTTTTAAGAATGAAATGATGCCTGTGACCTCTCCGCCTTTGTCGCCTTGAACGATAAGGGGTTTGCCAGGAGGACGGGGAATACGAACAACTTTCTCTTGGCAGAGGATTTTAGCTCGATGCTTGGATAACCAATCCATACCAATGACGACGTCGAAGCTTCCGAGAACGATGGGGAAGAGATCGATACGGAAGGTCTGACCAGACAATTCTAGTTTGCAGTTACGAATAACGTGTGAGGCCTCAAGGTTTCTACCATTAGCTATTTCAACGATGCGCTTAGAGCTTAACGGCGTAAGAGTTGACTTAAGTTTCTTACTAATACGTAGGGATACATAACTAGCATCTGCTCCAGAGTCAAATAATACGGAAACATAAAGATCATTAAGTAGGAACTTACCCGCCACCACGTTGGGGTCATTCCTTGCTTCACCAGCCCCAATCACGAATGCCCTTGCATTGTTTCCAGCTCCCTGGTTGTTGTTGTTGTTTCCAGCACCTTGATTATTGTTGTTGCGATTCTGGTTCAGTTGAGGGCAATCCTTTCGCATGTGCCCTACTGCCCCACATTTGTAGCATTCACGGTTGTTTCCTTGTTGTTGTTGCGGTTGTTGTTGATTCTGCCTAGCTGGAAGCTGGCTCCTGCAGTCTTTGGCTTCATGCCCCATCTTGTTGCATCACTGACACTGACTTTTGCCACATGGCCCACTGTGGTGTCGGTTACATTTGTTACACTTGGGGTGGTTTCCTCGATAGCCACCCTGTTGCTGAGGGCCCTTGTTGCTTTCAGTCTTCCTTTGCTGAACTGAGGCCTGAGTGGGGTTAGCATCCTTACCCTGATTTCCTTCCCATTTACGCTTGTTATCAACAGAGGTTCCAACAGTAGCATTTATCCTTTTGGGCAACTTGCCCTCCTCCACAGCCTGATCAGTGAGTTTGTGAGCAAGACGGACCACTGGCTGAATGGTATTGAGGTTGGCTGAGGTCACATGGCTCTGGATTTCTGGGGCCAAACCCTTGATGTACAATTCGATCCTTCGATACATAGGTCGAGACATGTTTGGGCAAAGTGCAGCATAGTCATTGGACTGTTTGGTGTAAGTCTCAATCTCTGACCCAACCATCTTGAGCTCATAGTACTCGTTTTCGAGTTTGTGGATGTCATCCCTGTGACAATACTCTTCCTTGATCATGTCCTTGAAATCTTCCCATGCAGTAGCATTCGCAGTCTCCAAGCCAAGCATCTGAATCTGTGCCTTCCACCATGAAAGTGCGTTTCCTTCAAGCGTACCAGTCGCAGACTTTACCCAGTTAGCAGGTGGACACTCGCAGACAGCGAAGACAGCTTCGGTCTTTTCAATCTAGTGCAGAAGGCCTATGGCGCCCTCAGTGCCGTTGAAAGGGAGAGGCTTGCAATCCATGAAGGTTTTGAAAGTACAAACACGTGGTTGCGCAGGCGCAGGCTGACCTGTCGTGAGAAGTGAAGCGAATAGGCTTAGAGGTGAAAAGACGATGCGGGGGTAGGATCTAAACATCCTAAAATAACGAGTTTACCTCCAGGATGAGCTGCGAAAGCTGCAGCCACTGTGTTGAGCAAGTTAGTGAACTGAGCCTGAGTCATGTTAACGTTTCCTCTTCCGCGTCCACTCGTTGTCTTCATAACCAGAAAACACAGTATGAGTGTGATGTCGTAATGTAGCGAGAATGAGATAGAAGAGAGATGTGTATCTATCTAATTAGGCACACTAGTATGTATAGTAGAGCATCAACATAAAGTAAACAAGCAAGTAAACACGAGTCCGAGCTATGAGGTCTAATAAGCTGAGTCTTGCCCTTGGAGTGTAGTGTCGTCACGAGTCACGGGTTATAGTCCGGTTTTTTTTCTCAAAAAGACTTTCTTTTTAAAACCAAGTTCACTATAACCAATGGCTCTGATACCAATCTGTCACACCCCCAAAATCCACATGCGGAGTACCACCGCTTGGAGGCGTGACTGACCAGGATCCAGCCACCAATTATACTGAGCATTGGTTAATAGTAAGAATGTTCACCAACCATAATAGTTAGTAAACATTAAGGTTTAAAAGTTTAAGTTCAAATAACAGTTTAAGTAAACAGCGGAAGCATAAACCAAACAGTTTCAAAACAAAGTTCATAGTTCAAGATTATTTAAAACCCAGCACATAGGTTAGACGACCACTACACATTCCCAAGCTGCAAGCTCCTGAGTCACTGGGTACCTGCAAAGCATGCAGTAGGGTATCAACAAAAATGTTGGCGAGTTCACGAGTTGTCCAGTTTTTAATTACCAAAAACTTGTTTCACCAGTTAATTTATCCGTTTATACATGCGATGGGGAGCTACCCCATAAGTAAGCGACTAAACTGTTTTACAATACCGAATACTTACTTAACCGTACGTTTCCGCAGTGCCCCGTTTGTCAATGTTCTATCGTCATTGACGGTTTGCCAGAGTACATTAGTTCACTCCCGTTCCCAGTAACAAGGGTCGGTGTGAGGCAGGTTACACCTAAATAGCGCTATTAACTAATAACCCGTTCGCCAGGCCCCGGCGACTAATCGGTATTAAATGGTAGGGACTTGAGTGATAGAGTTTCGTTTAGTGTTGCTTGTTGCATTTCCATATAAACAGTAATTAACTAAGAGTCCCATTTAAGGGGAAGAAAGTAGGTTGGTATCCCTTACGAGGGGATAGCGTTGTTTAAGTTTCTGTTTCCCAAACCACCGGGAACGCATGCTTTATTAGTTGTGAACTCACCTTGGGTTGCTCGGCAGTTTAGTTTACTTGGTTAAGTATGCTGGTCACCACGTCCTAATATGGTTACCAGTATAGGTCAGGCTCGGATACAAGCAATCACGTATATATGGTACACGTATCTAACACATAGCATACAAAACATACAAGGTTATTGGGCCTGCCCTAACACTTGAACAGTTAATCAGTAACACTTAGTCCAGATAGACAGTAGCAGGAAATCATGCAGCCCAAAAATTAAATGCGGCCCAATAACTTAGTCGAACATCCTGATCGAGACTAAGCGGTCTCGACTCGAGACTATGCGGTCTCGAGTTGCAACCTAGTGGTCTCGGGTTGTGGATGGGCGGTCTCGAGTTTTCAAGCATGAGTCGCAACCTCTGAGGTCTCGAGTTAAATCTCGAGTCGAGATCATGAGATCTCGAGTCGAGACCTTGCTGGTTTCTAGTCCTTGAAGCTTGTCTCGACGTGTCATGGGATGGTCTCGAGTCGCAAACACTGCGGTCTCGAGTTATGGCTTAATGGTCTCGAGTCGAGACCGGGGGTCTCGACTGGCACACCTGCTGATTGCCAGCATTTGTACTAGCCAATAGAATTCCGATTTCATGTAATGGTGTACTATCCAACCAAATCACTCAAACATGTTTTCTTGTCTAAAACCTAAACCAAATGGATTAAAACACACAGTTTTTAAATATTCAAACACATTCAACACATGTTCATCATATGTTCATCTTTTAGGGTTTTATCATTCATCTTAAGTAACCCATTTCATTATCCATGCTTAATCCTCATATAGGCAATGTTATCAAACAAGTGTTCAACCCTAATCATGCGAGATCCTAGTTATCCTTTTGACATTTTTACTCTACTCAGATATGAGCAACAACTCATATTAATCATTCAAATGTGTACACTATTCTTGTTCAAACATGTTTATCATTATCAAAGAATCATCTCACCATTTAATCATTTTCAGCCACTAAACCATACATATCACTCATGAAAACATTTAAACTAGGCATGAGTAATGTTCAATCAAACACATATATTATCATCTACAAAGGAGGAACACTAACCGGTTAGAGATTAAGAGTTTGAAGGTGAGTAGGTTTGATGAAAGGGAATCCTTAAGCGAAGAACACGAGCCGATCCAAGGGCCTTTGATGCTTCTTCGTTTGAATCCGAGATGAGGATGTGGTTTTGTGAGGGTTTAGGGTTTCTAGAGATCGAGGATAAGAGAGGGAGAGTGTGTGTGAGTGAGAGAGTGGTAGCATGGGTTTTATATAAATGATGCACCCCAAAGGGTCTCGAGTGGGCTAAGGGAGTGCACGGCCCAACTGATTCGGTTCACTCGAGACCGGGTGGTCTCGAGTCGGGTCCATGGTGGTTTCGGTTCACTTATATTCATACTTGTATACAACTATACTTTATACGTACACATTAATAACACATAGCACATCAAGATAAATCACAAACTTTCATTTAATAAATCATACGTACACACTACCAATACAAGAGGGTTACTCGGGAAAACCTAGAGTGTCACATTATCCCCAAGTTTTAAGAACTTTCGTCCCGAAAGTTAAAGCAACCACTGTCAAGCTAGTTATGAGTGAGAGCGTTTCAACGGGGTGTCACAATTAGGAGCTATGAAAGTAGCCGCCTAGTTATTAAATGCTTACTCACACATGGGGCTTAGTAGACTGTCACATTCACTGCAACAGATATCGTCTTAATTGAAGAGATGAAAATAAAAAAAAAGTTGGCTGTTAATATCATTTATGAGGAACTATCACTTTCATCTATAAATATTAACAACCTGAAAAGAACTTACTTCACACCAAAATCATCTCTTCAAAAGCCCTTCAACAGAATCTTCTTATCTTAAAATGGGTCGCCCAAAATTGATGAAAGCAACTCAATTCCCTCTCCCATTTCACAGACTTCATAATCTTAGATTAAGATCCAACTTGGAAGGACCTGCATGGGAGGACTGCAGGTTTGTGTACAATATGATCATGCGAAGTCCTTTGGGCTTTGCTGTATCATCACATGTCACCATTTATCCAAAACTTCTTCAAGAGTTCTGGTGGAACTCTGAAATCATTTTTAGTGGTACTTCCATGTGGATTGAGAGTGAGGTTTTGTGGGTCAAAATTACCCTAAAAGAGGAAACAATCAGAAATGTCCTCAGACTGGGTAATGATCATGAAATCAAATTCCTGGATAAGGCAGATGTGCAACAGACCTTGACTGAAATGGGCTATCATACATACAACTCATCAAGGTCGATTAGCAAATCTGGGTTTATACCATCTTTCCAGTTTTTGGTAACACAGCTAAGTGTCTGCTTCTCCAAGAAGATTGGACACTTCAACGAGCTGTCCAATAGGATGATGGAAGTGGTTCATGTTGTTGTACAGGAAAAACCTTACAACTATGCTAAGTTTCTCATGAGAGACCTAGTAGCAAACATCCACGACCGTCAACCTTTTCTGATCTACCCTCGATTCGTAACCAAGGTGATCACCAGTCAGCTGGACTTCGGAGGAGTGAGAAGCTGCTATCCAAGAGCCGAGCTGGTACTTCAAGAAAACATAAGTGAGCCCACCCTGGTGCCATCAACGAATCACACCGGTCGAATAACCAGTCTTTGGTTATATGTGAAGTGCATGTACAACGTGTTGGAGGAGGAAGAGTAGTTGTTGCTTGTTTTTTTTGTTGTGTGTTTAATGTTTTTTTTTATATATATCAAGTTTACTTTAATTTCTTTTTACTCAATTTAAAAAAAAAACAAAAAAAATTGTCAATAGATCTAGGGGGAACTAACACAACATGTCTGATAAAAACAAGGAAAATCTGGTGAAATTCAAATGAAATATGACAGGATTTAGTGAAACTCAGAAAATCTGATAATCAATCAGAAAATATGGTAATTATTCAGAAAACTCATCAAGCCATACGAATCTGTTAATTCACCAGAATATTTTCAAAGTAACCAGAAAATCTGACAATAAATCAGAAAATCAAATTTTTATCAGAAAAATCTCTTGAAAGCCAGGAAGTTTGACAAATCATCAGAAAAACATTGCCTTTAACCAGATTTAAAGAAACTTATGACCATCTAAAATTTTGAAATAAGTTTCTTTCAAAATATTTTTTTTCTGAGGACTGGAACAAGCTGTATGAAAAATTCTTCCTGTATATCAGAACAAAGGTGTGGAGTTCAGAACTGTAGTACTGCAATGTAAGTAAAAATCTCGGAACTCTACTTATTCCCTCTCATCTCAAAAAAAAAATTCTGATGATTCATCCTCTGTAAATGAATCAAATGCATTCTGATGATATATGAAGAACATACAACTCTCAAAAGTTTTATTCAGAATTTTCTGATATATATCATCAAGAGGAAAACCTGGGAAGATACACAAACTCAGAAAAGGTTTCAATTGGACCTTTTTGAAACAAAAGGGGTCCCACATGGAGAAAAGGTGCAAGTTGGACATTAGTGTTTATCCGTAAAATCATTGGAATCTCTAAGTCTCTTTAAAGGATTTACATTAAATTAGAGATAAACCAAAGGTTTTTCAAAAACGGTTGTTTCCTTAAAGGATTAAAACATCATTAAGGTGTCATTAACCACCTTGAATACAAACAACCCACGAAAAACACTCAAAAATCTCTGTCTCTATAAATTATAAATACCTCATTAAAAAACAGAGACTTCCATCTTCAACCTTCAAATTCAAAACCCTAAAACCCTTTTCCGAAACAAAAACCCAAATTCTCAATGGCAGCTATCAACATCAACATACCACCAATTGAACACTCTGTTCCCTTCATCACTGAAGCTGAATTTCTTCCATTAAAGAGCAACAATGAAGCAATGAATGATAACATTGAAGAGTATGATATAAAGTGTCAAATTCTCATTGAATTTCTAACCAGATGCCCTATAGCTCAAGCTCTCAAAAAGACCAGAGAGGTATCAGAAGAACTCATACAACAAGTTGTAAAAACTCTCAAAGTCTCAAATCAACTCGAGCTAACAGCACATGTGTGGGGAAATATCTTTATTACTATATCACCGGAGAAAATAAGGGAATGTTTAGAACTACCCTTAAACCAAAGCTATGAAGAAGCACCAGTAAAAGAAGATATGTTCTCACAACTTGATGCTGTAATGGGTTACAAGACAAAGATTTCAAAAATCAATGAATTCAAGATAAACAAGCTACCTGCCTTCTGGCAAGTTTTAATGGAAATTCTGAACAAGTGTCTATCATCAAAAATTAGAGGTACATATCAGATAAATAAGAATATTCTAACAATCATGTTCAGTCTCATTAGTGGGTTGAACATTGATTTTGGAACAAAAATATTTATTCTGATCAGAAGATCAATTCTGACTAACGCTGGAAAGATAGATTCACATCTACCCTTTCCCAGATTTCTGTCAATCATAATTTCTTATGCTTTTTTCTGAAAGGAACCTAGAAATTCCAACATCAAAAAATATGTGGAGAACAAAAATTATGAGACCTTGGACTGCCGTAGGATCTTGGAAGTCAGATTATGATGTGCCTGCTCTATCAGAAAAAGTGATGAATCTGATACCAGAAGATTCACCATACAGAGCAGAATATCTGAAGATGTTGAACAAAAGGCCAAAAAACAAAGAAGTTTTTGGAAGTGTGTCCCCCATGGAGCATGATGCACAAGAGTCAAGCACACCAAGAATGGAACAGCAGGGTGAATCTGATCCTCATCCAGCTGATGAAGATATGAATATGAGTCCTGTGGCAGAAGAACATCATGCTGAAATCTCACATATGGGAGAAACAGGTGCACAACACTCTAAACTCAATATATTTCATATTTATGAGAGTGATCCTGATGATTCAATTCAAGGAAATTAAGAAATTTTATAAAGAGGCACTGTTTCTACAAAACAAAATGTGAGTAAAACCAATGACCCATTTTCTGAATCAGATTCTGAGGAGGAAAATGTGGTGGCAACAGGTGGAGATCAGTCTACTGATCAAGGAAACCTGGATGAGAAAACTAAGAGTTTCTCAACAACTCATGGAGAACCTGAAAAGGTTCAAGGATATGAGTAAAACCAGAACTTGAATGTGTTTCAATTTTCTGGTGAGGATACAGAGAATTTGGAATTTTCCAATCCTCTTAACCGCAGAACAGCAGAGAATGTGTTTTCTGCTGGTGTTAGAAGGGGAACATCTGTTGTTTCTCCCATTTACCAAGGACATCAATCTATGTCACCTAAACAACTTCACAAGGAACTTGAAGACACAACTGCTACTGAGAAAACAGCCACAGAAGGAAAACTTGATCTGATACTGGAAGAAATCAGAAATCAAAAGTCAGATATCAAAGTTTTATCAGAAACTGTCAAAGCTGTGCAGAAGTAAACAGAAGACAATGCTGCAGACCTCAACAAACTGCAGAAGTCATCAGAAAACAGAGAGAGCTCATCAGAACTCGACAAAGCTCTCAAAGAACTGCAAGATATCAAGAAAAAGAGGGTTGGAGTTGCAACTACAGGAGAAAGCTCAAGTTCAGGAAAGATTCTTGAAGAAATACAGTTCCTCAGAGCCAACAACAGCAGCATGGTTGAGGCTTTTGAGAAGCTGTTGATGGAATTGACTGCACAAAGAAATCAAGAAAACCAGGAGTTTCAGAAAATGAAGAAACAAGAAGAAACAAATACTCAAATTCTTACTAATGTTCATTTGTTAGTAGAAAGATTACAGTATAATGTTGCTAGACTAGCAAAAGTTGATCTTCATGAACTGAAAGCCCCAATTCCACAAGAAAGACAAGCAAGAGGATCAGAAACTCCTCAACAGCAATCGGAAACCATTCAACAAGATCAAACCAAACAAACAGAAACTTCAACAGCTAAAAAACAGAAGCAACCCATGGGTCCACCTCCAGATAAACAAAAGTTACTCATGGGTCCTCCACCAAACGTCCCAAAGCCAGACACATCAAGGGTCCAGCAGAAAGAACATGTTCTAGTTCAGTCATCTTCTACAGCCATCACAGGAGAAACAGAGTTCAGCATAAAGATGGATACAAAAGAGAAGAGAAGAATGGAACATGAAGTGACTTCCTCAAAAAGGCCAAGAAAAGAAATGATAGAAGATTCGGAGGGGAACATCAAAGAAATGGATGTGCTGAAAGGTGATTTACACACTATTATGTACCCTAAAGAACATCTAAAGCATTACTACTGGAAAGGTCCAGAAGACAACCCAAAGAGACCACTCTCTCCATTGAGTAAAGGAATTGTTGAAATCAGAAACAATGGAGGCTGGGAAATTCTGCACAAACACATGACCAATCCAATAGTATCTATTGAAAGAATCGATACTTTGACCACTGGAGGAGGCATCTTAGGTAATGAAGGACAAAACAAGTATACCCTGATCAGAAAAGATAACAGTGAACAAAAGGTTACTGATGCAAATCTGGCTGATGATATTCACCCAATGGGCATAGTCAAAATGAAGAATACCATTGATAAAGAGAAAAGTGGTTCAGTTGTGATTAGAAGAGCCCTTGACAGCCTCAAAAGTGCAGGAGCAAAGCTATACAAAAGGGCTGCACTGGCAGACTTTGATCTTTGTATCAATTTCGAGTACAGCAACAAGGTATTAATACCTCCTCCCAACACCAGAATTCCAGCTGAAATTCCTTCTAAACTTGTGAGAACTGGAGCAATCTTTGACAAACCAGAAATTTGTGTAGTCTTCAAAGATGCTAATGATGAGAAAGCTCTATTCAAAATCAGTGAAATATGCAGGTATTCAAATCAAACTCTGAAATATATAAGGAACTGCATGAATGAAAAACAAGAGCAGCTCAAGAAGAAGGGAAAGAACAATGAACAGCTGAGAAAAACAATGGAAGAATGTATTGAAAACTGGATGGAGTCAAGAGGATGGTACAAAGAGATGTACAAGGAAACTCAAAAGGCAATTGATCACAAGAAAATGCTGAAACCAGGAGACAAATACAGAAGTGGAGTGAAGATCAATTAATGAATTGATGAGATTAAAATTCTGTTTTTGAACAATATTTTATTTTTGTCTGATTTGAACAATGGTTGGTTTGACTATGTTCTATGTTTCTGAACTTAGTTGTTTTGAATTTTTCTTTCAAGAAGCAGTTGAAAGTTGTTTATGTTAGATATAGAGATAGTTCATTTTCTTACAATACTTAGGGGGAAACTGTTAGGAAACTTTATTTGTAAGTATTGAAGAAAATCACAATCAACTGGATCTATGAAGAGATAACAGTCCTGAAGATCACAATAAGAAGAAGAAGATCGGATAGGACAACTGAAATGCACAGCATCTACTTCAAAGAATCACAAGTTGATCAAGAGTTGAATTGGATTATCAGAAAAGGTCATTTCTGATGGATCTGATGATATTTCTGATGAAATATCATCAGTTTCTGACGATTCTGATCATCAGAATTTTCTGATGATTTGTTCACCAGAATTTCGGATGAAGTGGTTTATCAGAAATTCTGATGAATACCCCACTTGTCTGAAATCAGCTCTATCCTGCCACACTTACCGATGCAAGTTGACATTATTGGATATCATGATGAAAAAGGCAACTTGAACGTTGGATTCAATGAATATGTCAAATGGCTACTTTTTGTTGGTGCATATATCTGTCGATTTCTTCTTGTATCGAGTCTTGTAATAGGTTAGATAAATCAGGGCACGATTTACGAGAAAAACGAGAAATATATAGGATTGAGCCATTTCGCACGAAATGGAAAAAGGCCATTTCGCACGAAATGAAATTACCATTTCGTACGAAATGGAGATGGTCATTTCGTGTGAACCATTCCGTGCGAAATGAGATGCCTATAAATATGTACCTTGTTCAAATCATTTGTAAGGGTTTCAATTCCGGTAGCGAAGCTCTGCCGAAGTCTCTCCAGCATTGTAAAACGATCTGATATCAATACAAGAGACAATTATAGTGATTCTGTGTGCAAATCAGCTAAAATAACTCCGATACGCTTGTTTCAGCCTTTCATATTGGACGAGATCTCTTCTGAACGACTCGTTTGGTCGTGCAAACGATCCTACAAGTGGTATCAGAGCTCAGGAGGAAGAGTTCTTACCATTTCAGCTGAAAATTTCTGATTTCTACTCACTTTCTTCACATTTTTCAAAATTTAACAAGATTTTAGTGATAAAATGGCTTGATTTTCACATATAACGTACGAAATACTGTTTTAACTAATCCTTGAAAGAATCAGACTTTAAATCGGCTTAAAACTTGATCAATTTTATCAAAAACTGTCCGAAAGTGTGACGTCAGCACCATTTCGTACGAATTGTTCATCAGATCGTTTGAACTTGCATCCATTTCGCACGAAACGGGCTTTTATTTTGCACCTAGTGCCATTTCGCTTGAAATTTACTTCCATTTCGCACGAAAAGCCCATTTCGTGTGAAACAGACATTCATTTCATACGAATTGAACATTGTGGTCCATTTCGTTTGAAAGGTTCATTCCGTTCGAAAGGTTCATTTCGCTTGAAGCGGTTCATTTTGCTTGAAGCGGTTCATTTCGTTTGAAGAAATCCATTTTGTTTGAAAGTCTGAATTTGTGATATTTTTTAAACCAAATCATGGAGAACGAGTTCTACAATGCCTTTGCTACTCCGATGACTATTACTCAGAATACGATGCTAGAAAATGAAACGGGCACAACGCAAAAACCGCCTAAGCTTATGAGTATTGAGGAGTATAGTGGATGGGCAGAACGTTTTGAAAATTGGGTTCAAGCATATTACCTAGATGCATGGGAATATACTGAATTTCGATATATTAGACCGGTTAAGGACAACGGACATAAAGTTGACATAAGAGATCTAGATGTTGATGAGAAAAAGAAATACAAAAATGAAAAGTTGATGGTTAGTCTCTTGCAGCAAGCTATTAAGGAAGAAATCTTGATTTTACTTCAACACAACGGAAGTGCTCATTCGATATGGAAAGAATTAAAATCAAAGTTTGTTGGAAGTAAAGAAATGATCAAGAACAAAATGTCGCTATTGAAGAAGGAATTTGATTTATTCCGTGGATTAAAAACTGAAAACACCAAGCAGATTATAGAAAGATATTGCAATTTAGTGAAGAATATGAATAGATTGAACATCAATAAAGATAAAGAAGAATTGATTGAAAAGTTGGCCGATGCGTTGCCACAAGGTGTTTCGGGCACGTATCTTATGATGTTGAAAAATAAACCTGAATTTGACAATCTAACGCTGAGCGGATTTATTGAACAACTCGAAGCTCAAGAGATGGAACAACGAAAAATAGCGAGAATGAAGAACTATGATGGTGAACAAGATATTGGTCTGTATTACAAGGGTGGTGCTAGTGATAAGACCAACATTGCACCAAAGATTGAAACTGCTTTCAATGCAAAAAGCTAGTCTGGAAGTTCATCTCGGGGATCAAGTAGCAAAACTGGATTTTCTTCATATCCATCATTCGATCCAAATTTTTCAGCAACAAAGAGTGGCAAAGTTCTACAATGCAACATTGCACTAAATCTTGAGAATGATCAAAATTATTCTGAAGAAGTAGCCAAAAGTCATATGTCTTTGTTGGTGACTGTGTTAGAATCTTATGGGAGTTTAGTTGCAGGAAGGATCGGAAATCCAATGTTAACAAAAGAGGATTACAATCAGATTGATGCTGAGGAGATGGAGTTGATGGATATAAAGTGGTGTTTGGCTAGTGTGTTGAGAAGAGCTGAGAAATTTAAACAGATTACGGGAAGAGATGATTTTCGTGATGCAAATGTTTCTACTTTAGGATTTGATAAATCTAAAGTTACTTGTTTTCGTTGCAGGGAAAAAGGGCATTTCAAGCGAGAATGCACAAACCGCAAAGCAAGTGGAGCTCAAAATCCTTTCAACAACAATGATTATTATCGGAAAGCGATTTATCATCAAGTTGCTCAACAGCCTTATCAACAATCGCCACAAACTTCACATGCAAGGAAGGAGATTGTAGAACCAAAGAAAGCATATCTAGTGAATCAAGTGGATGAAAGATTGCCAGAAGGTTTTAGCTGGGACAAATATTGTCCGGATGAAGAAATATTAAAAGCTAAAGCTTTTGTTGCTCAAGTTGTTAAAGATAGTGATGATGATAATTCGTATTGGGCAGATATTATGAAAGAGCACTTAAAATATCTAGCCGAGAGAGATGCTGAAAGGGCTCAAATGGCAAAGAAGAAGAAGGTTGAAAAACAAGATGATGGCGAAGATGATTATTGGGCAGATAGAATGAAAGACCTTTTAAAATTTCAAGCCGAGAGAGATGAAGAAAGAATGAAAGGTAAGAATGATGAAGAAGAGGTTCGAGTGATAAAGCAGAAAGAAATTCCAGCTTTCGAGATTAAAAAGGAAGCTGTTGCAGAAAAGGTGTCTGAGAATTGTGAAAACTGTATGACTCTGAAAAAGCACAACAATGAGTTGATTCACAACATGAACAGATTGAAAGAATCGTATGATGTCTTAAACAAAGCCATGAATCAATATAATGAGTCAAGCAGTGAACAAGCTACAGCAATGAAGACACTCAATGGAGTATACATGATAAAGCAGGAAATGATCAATTATTACATTGATATGTATGCTGAGCTTGAAAAGAAATTGGAAATTCAGAGGATAGAAACTGAAAGAGTAAACAAGTTGTTGAAAAGTTACTCATGTTCTTCTTATGTGATTGACATGATTTATCCTACAGTGGAAGGCATGAAGGCATTTGAAGAAAAAACATCTGAAGTGAAGAATTCCGAAACAAAAGAGGATACTGAAATGAAGAATTCTGGTAAGAAACAAAGTGCCAGTTATAACAAGTGTCCACCTCCGTTTGAAAATGGATATTCTCCACGAAATCCTAATTCAGAAAGAGTCAAAAAGACAACCAACTTACAGTGGGAATCTGAGCCTTCAGATAACTTGCCAGATAACATTGATGTCATTTTCACATCATCCGACACTGATCATGAGTCTGAGTTAATAAAGAAAGTGATCGATCAGGTGTTGGATAAAGATGAAACCGAGGAGTTAAAGTCGAAGTCAAACTCAGAGTCAAAGTCCAACACGTCAAGTCCAACAGTAAAAAAGGGCAAATGGGTTTATAATAAAGAATTTCTGTTATCAAAAAATAATTTGAATGATGAAACATTCAAAGTAGCATATACTTTGAATGATTCTGACAAATTATATTCTGATGAAGAATTTCCAATAAGAGGTGTTAAAACTGAAATGATTAAAAAGGTTTTCAAACTAACAGAAATTAATATTTCTGAAATAAAAGATGTAAATCTTTCTAGTACACCAAAACAATACACCTCAAGAGATCAACAAAGGTTAAACAAGAAAAAGAGTTACAGTTCTGGTTCAGGTTATCGAAAGAAACCAAACCATAACGGTAATTTCAAAAAGAAAGGGTTGGGTTTTATTCCACCAGAAAATCATAAAAATGAGAAAACTTATAAACCAAAAATTGTTTTTGTTTCAGGATCAAGCTCGGTAGAAGAGGAAAAGAGTTCATTCTGGAAGCAAACGAACAAAGAATTCCTTGCCAAGAAGCAAGAGGGAATGAAGAAGGAAGCTGCTCAGATGAAGAAGGAGACAAGAACCTGTTATAATTGTCATAAAATTGGTCGCCTTGCCAGAAATTGTTCAAAGGCAATCAATACAAAACAGGGAGTCTCTGAAAAACTCAAAGAAAAAGTTGTTGAGAAAACCAAACCACCAACCAAAAAATTTAAAGTTTTTGAAAATTCAACATTTGAGGTTGGTGAGTGTTCAAAAAGTTTTTACAAAAGAAAAGTGAATCTTAACAACCAAAGGTGGGTTGTTAAGAAATCAGAGGATAGTTCTGGCGATGAATCTGACTCGTCAAAGTCAGAGGAGCCACAAGTTGAGTTAAATGGAGAAAAGTCAGTACCGCCAATGGATGACGCAAACTTTCCACCATTGCGGGCTGAAAATTTTAAACAGAAAATTGGAAAAGTTGAGATTTCAAATCAATTCTTTTCTGAAAAGAAGGAATTTGATGTGGAAAAGGCCTTTAACCCCAAGGTGAAACATATTTTTGGTAAAATAGTTTACGGAAAGGTCAAAGGGGTAAAGGAATTTTATGAAAAGAAAACAAGTAAACCAGAGGTAGATGGTTCAACCCAGGTTAGTAAGTGGGATAGAACCTATCATGACTAAAAATCTGGACTTGCCGGAGCTCCCAAGTTGGTAATCGTGGAGCATGAACCGGCATCTTTCTCAAAATTTAAAATTGTTATATTTTGATTTACAAGTGGTGTTTTTGTGAATAACCTACAAGTGGTTATTTGTTTGTTCCTACAAGTGGTTAATAAAGGTCATTAAGTTGAACTTGAGTTAACTTTCATACAAATGGATGAGAAGACAAAGTGATGAACAAATCCCCGATCTTACAAGTGGTTTCAACAAAACTAATTTTCCGGAAAAACCATTTTGATTAAAACAAACTTAAGTGTTTTGAAATCATAATGGGAAAATAGTTTGTTGTAAAAGGGAGTTCTGATTGTTTATGCCAAGTGGATGGAGAATTAAAGCAATTCACATCGGTTTGTCAAATTTTTCTTTACATGGTTTTGAATTTTAGGGGAGTATGATATTTCAGAAAATCCAAAAACATTAGAAAATTTGAAAAAGCCAAAAACATGATAAAATCAAAAATGAGTTTTGTTGTGAAAAAGAGGAAATGATAGTACATCAGTTAGATTGTCACAGTACGCTAAAGAAAAGGAAAGTTAAAATGTGATAAACGGTCTCACTAAAGATGTGACGATAGGCTCAGCTAGACTAGTAGATTTGCGATAACGATACAAACTTAAAATGAAAAAAAAAGCCTAGTTCTAGTGGGAAACGTGGTTGAAAGCATAGTACTTAGTTTTATCCTTCGTGACTGTGTACCTACTCAGTAATCGCTGAATGCTAAAAGAGCATAAAAACTGGTCAGTTTGTGAACTTTCACAACTTGCTGAAAAAGTCACTGTGATTGTGCATTTCATTTTGCAAAGATTTAAACTTGTTTGAATTCTTTATTTTGTTTAAGCATTGGACATCCTCTGCGTATACGTGAGTATCGACCTGGATGTTAGTGCTTAAACGTTCTGCTTTATTTTCTTTGGTGTTTCGTTTAAATCTTGGATCACCTCTGCGTATATGTGAATATCGAACTGGTGATTAAGATCTAAACATTTTCAACTTGTTTTTATTTCTTATTTTGTTTAAACATTGGACTTTCTTTGCGTATCGAAAGATCGACCTGATTGTTAATGTTTAAACATTCTGCGTTGTTTTCGCACATATCACAGTTGATGAAAGTTTAAAAGCATTACTTGAGTCAGTGTATTGCATAATGAGGGGATATGCTGAGATCGTGGGGACCATAAGAATTTAGTGCAAAATTAATATATCTTAACGTATCGGTAAGCATTTCGAAAGTTTTTAGATTGAGTTTAAGAGGACATCAATATCGTCAATTTATGTGAATCGTTTAGAACTTAAAGTGTTTAAAGCTCAACGGTGCTAGTGATTGGTCTCAAGAAACTGATATGATCCTCTTACACAAACTCGCAAAAATATTGTCTGTAAATATTTCTTTACTGCTTTTCATTAAACAAAAACCCAAAAAGATTGTGTTTTAGCATAATTTTTAAATCTTATTTTCGACAACTGATGTTGAAAAGCTGATTTTCAAAATTCCGAGTACTAAACATGATGAACAACAGGTTTGGGAGAGTTTGTTTGAGATGAAGAGTGTAGTTGAAAGTTTGAGAAAATTTGAGAAATGTCATAATCTAACAATTGATGTGTTGAGATTGTTTTTACAAGTGGTAAGCAGAGAGTAAAATTGTCATAAATATATATCTTATGTTTTGGGTAGAGACTTGTGCAGGTAAAGCCAGGTTACGAGCTTAGAACCTGTGAAAGTTATAAGAGCCAGGCTTCTGATCAAAAGACTGTGAATTCCAGACTACGATCCCATCTTATTGAAAGGGGGAGTCTGAAGACATCAAGAGGGAGTCTGAAGATGTTAGAGCCAGATTCAGATCCAGGAACAGTGTTCAAGATAGTTGCTGCTGTTGCTGAAGAACTTAAGGAATCAAGAGATCTGATCAAGAGAAGATAGAGATAGGTTGAGATTCTGGAGGAGAGAGAAAGAGATTGATTGAGGAAGCTTACAATGGAGAATACTTTGGAGGAGAGCATGAAGACTGATAAAGATTGAAGACTCGACATGCTGAAGACTTGTACTGAAGACTCGTCGACATCCAAGGGGGAGTCTGTTGGTGCATATGTCTGTCGACTTCGTCTTGTATCGAGTCTTGTAATAGGTTAGATAAATCAGGGCACGATTTACGAGAAAAACGAGAAATATATAGGATTGAGCCATTTCGCACGAAATGGAAAAAGGCCATTTCGCACGAAATGAAATTACCATTTCGTACGAAATGGAGATGGTCATTTCGTGTGAACCATTCTGTGCGAAATGAGATGCCTATAAATATGTGCCTTGTTCAAATCATTTGTAAGGGTTTCAATTCCGGTAGCGAAGCTCTGCCGAAGTGTCTCCAGCATTGTAAAACGATCTGATATCAATACAAGAGACAATTATAGTGATTCTGTGTGCAAATCAGCTGAAATAACTCCGATACGCTTGTTTCCGCCTTTCGTATTGGACGAGATCTCTTCTGAATGACTCGTTTGGTCGTGCAAACGATCCTACACTTTTTGCAGGACTTATTGCATGAATAAACAAATGTTTATTGTTTATTCATGCACCCAGCCTATTATAAATAGAAGGCTCAACCAGCAGAAGACAATTGAGTTTGAAGCTTAGCATTCACACATACTACAAAACTCCATTGCCCTCTCACCCACAGAATTCAAGATTTATTTGTATTAGATAATAATCTTACAATCACCTTGTAAACCATTTTGTTTCAAAGTGATATAAACTTGATAATTCTGTAGGTCTTGTTTCTGAAAGTCTGATTTCCATTTCCGCACATCTTTTTCACATCTACTGAAATCACTTGCCATATTACGTGAAAAGAAGTTGTTCAGGCCATACTGGGTCCAACAACTTTTTCTTGTTTTGGGTAATTTGGTAACAAAATCCATTGTTATCAATTCCCATTTCTACACCGGCATTTCCAACTGCTGCAACAAACCTAAAGGTTTCTTCATTCCTATCCACCAAAAATTTTTCCTTAAGTCCTGATACATCTTATCACTTCAAGGATGAATCGTATACTTAGACTTATGGGCTTCTTCTAATATATGGTGACGTAGGTTTCCTAATTTAGGTATCCACATCCTTTTCTTATGCAATCTCCAAATTCCATCGGTTCCTTGTTCTAATTCCTTAATCATTCCTTTTAATTTCTCAGTATCGTCCTTGATTACTGATTCTTGTGCTTTCTTAATCTGTTCATTTAAATCTACTTGCACATTTAATTTAATAGAGGGTACTCTTTTTGGCTTTTCGTGATACTTTCGACTTAAAACATCAGCTACAACATTTGCTTTTCCTGCATGATACTGGATATTACAATCATAATCACTAAGAATTTCCATCCAGCATCTTTGTCTCATGTTTAACTCTTTTTGCCCGAAAACATATCTTAAACTTTTATGATCTGTGAAAAATGGTAAACTTACTACCGTAAAGGTAATGTATCCAAATTTTAAGGGCAAAAATTATAGCTCCTAACTCCATATCACGAGTTGAATAATTTTCTTCCTGACTCTTAAGTTGTCTAGAGGCGTAAGCTATAACATTTTGACGTTGCATTAACACACATCCATAACCTAACTTAGAAGCGTCACAATAGACTACAAAATCTTCAGTTCCTTCTGGTAACGCTAGATGGGTGCATTGGTTAATATTTGCTTAAGAATTCTAAAGGCTTCCTCTTGTTTTCGTCCCCATTCAAACTTAACAGATTTACAGGTTAGCTTAGTTAAGGGAATGGCTATTCTAGAAAAATCTCAAATATATCTTCTATAATAACCAGCCAGTCCTAGGAAACTTCTAATCTCAGTTGGTGATTCAGGGATCTTTCATTTAGTAATTGCCTCAATCTTTGTGGGATCCACATGAATTCCTTTATGGTTGACTAAATGCCCAAGAAACTGTACTTGTTCTAACCAAAACTCGCACTTTGAAAACATTGCATAAAGCTTTTCTTTTCTCAGTAAATTTAAAAGTGCATGGATGCGCTGCATGTTCCTCTTTATACTTAGAGTAAATGAGAATATCATCTATAAAGACAATTATGAATTTATCCAAATATGGCTTACATATTCAGTTCATCATGTCCATAAATGCGGCTGGGGCATTGGTTAAACCAAATGGCATAACAGTAAATTCATAATGGCCATACCTTGTTCTGAAAGCGGTCTTAGGAATGTCCTCTTCCTGTACCTTTAATTGATGATATCCTGATCGTAAATCGATTTTAGAGAAAAATCGAGCTCCTTGCAATTGATCAAACAGATCATCGATTCTTGGTAATGGGTACCGATTCTTAATCGTGACTTTATTTAATTTACGGTAATCAATGCACATACGCATCGATCCGTCTTTCTTCTTAACAAATAAGATCGGCGCTCCCCATGGCGATGAACTTGGCTGTATGAATCCTTTTTCTAATAGTTCGTCTTACTGTTTCTTTAACTCTTGCATTTCTGTTGGTGCCAAGCAGTAGGGTGCTTTGGCGATTGGTGCTGTTCCTGGTAGCAGGTGAATCTTGAATTCAACTTCTCTGTCTGTCGGTAATCCTGGTAATTCTTCTGGAAATACGCCTGAAAATTGAGATACTACAGGGATATCTTTTAATTCATTTCCTTTAGTGTTAATGATTATGGAAATCATATACACTATTGATCCCTTTCTTGCACAACTTGCAGTTTTCATCACATAGATGAATTTTGTGCGTCTTGTTGGCTTATCTCCTTTAATTGTGATCTTTTCACCCTTATGTGAATTTACTTGGATTGACTTTTGATCACATAGAATACTGGATTTATTGGACACTAACCAATACATTCCTAATACAACATCAAATCCTGCCAGTTTCATTGGATAAAGGTTTGCAATAAATTTTGTTTTAAAAATTCTACTCTTGCTCCCTGTAAGATTTCGGTAATCTTGATGGTTTCCCCATTTGCTGTCTCTACTAGACATTCTTGTGGGAGTTTAGTTAATGGTTGATTGAGAAGTTTTCAAAATGAAGTATTAATAAAACTTTGGTTCGCACCAGTGTCAAATAATACTTTAGCAAAAACATCATTAACTAAAAACGTACAGGCTATCACGTCCGAGATCATCTTAGCTTCTTCTGCGGTCAGAACAAATGCTCTAGCATTTTTAGTGTTCTTGTTGTTCATGGCTGGAGCTAGTTTCGGATAGTGTGGCTTGATGTGACCTTTTTCTCCACAGTTGAAACATACTCCATTGCTAGGTTTCTTCCTGCAGTCTTCTTCCTTGTGTCCTGGTATCTTGCAGAAGTTGCAGTAAGTGGAGCATCTTCCTGAATGTTTCTTCTTGCAGGCTTTACAGTAAGATGTAGAGGTAGATCCTACGTTTTTCCCACGGTTGGAATTTCCATAGCGAAATTCTTGAGTAAGCCTTTGAGCTAAGTTCCTCCTCTGGTCCTCTTCTCGTGTACGTACTAACTCATCAGTCAAGGTGTTTGCTAGTTCTACAGCTTCTTCTATAGTTTGAGGTCTAGCCGCCTTGACTACATGCGTAATCTCACTGATTAATCCCCATATATAGCTGGAGATTAATACAGGTTCTGGTGATGCAAGGGTCGGTGCTATCCTAGCATATTCGAAGAATAAAGTAGTATAACCCTTACTATCTACTCCAGTCATTCTAAGGTTTAAGAACTTGTTTGCTATCTGTTCCTTTTCATTGGGAGGACATAATTTCCTTTCCACCATGTTTTTAAATTCCTCCCATTTCATATTGTAAACTCGGTCACTTCCCCTAGACTGGAGGATAGTGTTCCACCATTCTAAGGCTGAGTTTTTAAACAGATTGGAAGCAAATATTATCTTATCCTCTTCCGCGCACTTGCTTATTTTCAAGACTGCCTCAGTCTTTTCTATCCAGCGTAGAGCTGCAACGGCCCCTTCATTGCCCGAGAATTCCATTGGTTTACAAGACCAGAATTCTTTATAAGAACAACCATAAGACATGGTTCTTCTTCTTTTGGGAATGGGCACTTGAAGTATGGGTCCATTGTTTATACTAAGTTCTGGTTCAGTAGGTCGTTTACTGCCAGATTACTTTTATTATCAGCTTCCTTAACCATCTTGATAATGTATGGCATTGCATCTATAATCCCTTGTGCCACTATGTGTTGGATGGCATTGTTATCCATTTGGTTTCCATTGTTATTGTTATTCTGGTTATCGTTATTCTGGTTTTCCTGGTTCACTTCGTTGTCCATCTGAATTTTAAACATTTACCACATATTAATATCACAAGATAATAATTAATATAAGCAATCCCACAACAAGAATATTGATCAAAATCGTCGAACATTGCGACTTTTACTCTTTCTTATATATTATGCGTCTAGTACAAACTGGAACTGAAATAAAAAAATACAATACTATTAGGCATCCGTAGCTATTGTTTTTTTTTTTCAAACATACACACATATTATATATTATTATTTTATCATTTATTATTATTATTACTATTACTGGTATGGGTTCATCCAGAACTCCATATTACGGTCGTCATACTTCCAGACGTGTCGTTCTCCTATCTGCCTCATCCTCTAACTTCCTTCTAAAATCTCCTCACCAAAGGTTCGGAGCTCTTGCACATTCTCTGCGCTCATGGGTGGTGCAGGGGCTGGTACTGGGTTTGGGAATTGGGGCATGGGTTCCTCGTAAGGGTAAGGGTTCTCTAGAATTTCCCTGATGTATTGATCATTATCATAGTAGGGATCTAGAGGGTCCAAGTCTGGGTAGGCTGCTAGGTTTGGCATGGGTTCATCTTCTGGTATTGGGTAACGTTGTTGGTAATCCCTATGGTCGTCAAACCACGGGTCGTAGTCTGGGTCTGAGGGATGGGGTGCTGGTATTCTAGGTATCTCAGCTGGGTCCATGTCATGCATTGGGATTTGGTTTTCTATATTGGCTTCAATTTCCATTGGCTGTGTGGGAAACAGTGGTAAGGGATGGGGTGCTATGAGTTGCTCTAGATTAGGGTCTGCAGCTGTAGTTGCTAAGATATGAAAATTTGCTAGACTCCTATTGAGCATATCCTGGGTGTGGGCATCTGTTTCTCTCTTAGCGGCTGCTAAAGCTTGCTGCTGTTGTAACCTTTTCATCCTTTTCTACGTTCATGCGCTCATCTGCTGAACCATCCTCTCTTCTTGGGAGGGAATGGCTCTTCAGATTGGGCCTTAAACACGAATATCCCATCTTCGTTGTCAGCCGAATACCCTGAGAGGGTATGCTGTGAAGAGGTGCCTTCGTCCCTAGGTAAGCTGGACAACTGATGGTAAGCGTCTGAAGGTCCTTGGTCGCTCATACTGTAAACTAACAAATAGTCAAATAACACACAACAATAATATACAGATATGCACAAAATCCTGTAGATTATTTCCTAACATATTGAATAAATTTTGGTGTTAGTAGAACACTTATGTGGCTGAATCAGGGGCTTAGCTCTGATACCACCTTCTGTCGCAACCCCCGTCCCTTAATTACCCGGGAACGGGCGGCCGCGGCCAGGTTAAGTGGTATCGGTGATTATCAATTTGGCAGCGGAATTTACATCAGGACCGTAGTTAGGAAATATTTTATCAGAGTAAAATACCACGCTTTTATAACATTAATCGCATGGGAAATTCCCAAGTTTCAAGTACACACATTTTCATAGGGATAAACCCTATTTTATTTAAATAAAAACAACTCTTTATTTAGGTAACTTTTATAGCCACTTTTTCCAAGCCTTCAGTGCTGTCCAGCTGGCTTCTATTTGGCTTTCATATTTTGTTACCTGAAATGCGTTTAAAAATATTTTGTCAGTGGGAAATACTGGTGAGTGAATCCCAGTTTAATCAAGACAGGTAAAACCGTTTTAAAGTATTGAGGGCGGTCGCGCAATTACATTTGTTTCCATCTACTTTAATTACCACCCACGGTACTGTCAACCCGACTTGTGGTCATGTTACTACTCACAGTGTAGTAACAAATTTTGTATACAAAACCCCAACATACCAACGATAATTGTAGAATACAAATACTCAATCACTGTTTAATATAAGGTAAAGCATTTGAGGTTTGGTAAAAACAGTTTGCAAAAAGGTTCACAAAAAGGAGATTACTCACATTGCTGTCTTAGGGTTTTCCTTTAGGGTTTCCTGGTGATTATCTATTAATTACACAATGCACACGCGTTATTATAATAATCCAATATTTACATTAGTAATACCCTCCCTGAGACAGAATTCCAACGACTACGTCGGGCAGAACCTCGACAGCCGTTACGGAACCCTAGATCAATCGGGCAGCGTATCTAATACGTAACCGGGGGTTATGATACTTACAACGAGGCAGAACTTCGTTATTTTAGGGGGTATTATGCCCGATACTACTTCAAATATTCAGAAATTTAGAGAGAAATTCGATTGTGGGACGAATTGTGAAATGAGGCCAACGACCTCTATATATAGTGCCTGATTTCGAGTTTGTCGTGCCCCGCGAAGGCCACATCAAGGACTTATGCGGCTCGTGACATAGGGTTGTAGGGCCTAGCTTTGATTTGTCATCTGACTAGCTTCGACACGGATTGGGACACGTGGCAGCTCAAGGGCTCGCCTGACCTCCTAGCTGTCGCGGCACGCGTAGAAGACAACTAAGGTCTTCGCGGCCCGCGAGCGACCCCAAATTCTTGTTTTTATTTAATTTTTTGATTATATAAGGTGTTTTGGGCTCGGTTTTCATATGCGGGTATATTTTAAGGCGCATATGGACACTCTAATTAACTTAGGGGTGTCGGAAATAATTTTGGTGGGTTGTTATATCCTCCCTACCTTGTTTTAGAACTCGTCCTTGAGGTCTACTGGAATAAGTGTGGATATTTCTTTTGTATTTCTGATTCAAGCTCCCAAGTGTATTCTGGTCCTCGTTTAGAATCTCATTTCACTTTGACTAGAACCAATCTCTTGTGTTTGAGATTCTTGACTTTCCTGTCTTCGATTTGTAGAGGCCTCTCTACAAACTTTAGCTTTTCATTTACCTCTATATCCTTAAGAGGTACTAATAGTGATTCATCGGCTAAACACTTTTTGAGATTACATACATGAAATACATCATGTATTCCTGCCATTTCCTCTGGCAGTTGTAGCTGATAGGCTACAGGTCCTATTCTTCTAATAATTTCAAAAGGTCCAATATACCTGGGGCTTAGCTTTCCCCTTTTGATGAATCTTACCACTCCTTTCCAAGGAGAAACTTTAAATAACACCTTGTATCCTACTTGAAACTCCAACGGTTTTCGCCTGTTATCAGCATAACTCTTTTGTCGATCACGTGCTGCTTTCAGTCGTTCCTTGACTTGAATAATCTTGTCGGTTGTTTCTTGTACTATTTCTGGTCCAGATAATTGCTTTTCTCCAATTTCTGCCCAACAGACTGGGGTTCGGCACTTTCGTCCATAGAGTGATTCGAATGGTGCAGCATTGATACTTGTATGATAGTTGTTATTGTAAGAAAATTCTATTAATGGTAAGTGATCGTCCCAATTTCCTCCGAAATCAATTACACAAGCTCTAAGCATATCCTCCATTGTCTGAATTGTCCTTTCGCTTTGTCCGTCTGTTTGAGGATGATAAGCGGTGCTTAGATTTAGCTTGGTTCCCATTGCTTTTTGGAAACTTGTCCAAAAATGAGAAGTAAAACGGTTATCTCTATCAAAAATAATTGATAAAGGAATTCCATGTAATGAAACTATTTCATTTACATACAACTTAGCTAACTGTTCCATACTGAAAGTTTCCTTCATTGGTAAGAAATGAGCTGATTTAGTTAGTCTATCTACAATCACCCAGATTGTATCATTACTTTTTCTTGTTTTGGGTAATTTGGTAACAAAATCCATTGTTATCAATTCCCATTTCCACACCGGCATTTCCAACTGCTGCAACAAACCTGAAGGTTTCTAATGTTCAGCTTTGACTTGTGAACATGTTAGACACTTAGCAACATAAGCTGCTATATCCTTCTTCATTCCTATCCACCAAATTTTTTTCCTTAAGTCCTGATACATCTTATCACTTCCAGGATGCATCGTATATTTAGACTTATGGGCTTCTTCTAATATATGGTGACGTAGGTTTCCTAATTTAGGTATCCACATCCTTTTCTTATGGAATCTCCAAATTCCATCTGTTCCTTGTTCTAATTCCTTAATCATTCCTTTTAATTTCTTAGTATCGTCCTTGATTACTGATTCTTGTGCTTTCTTAATCTGTTCATTTAAATCTACTTGCAGATTTAATTTAAGAGAGCGTACTCTTTTTGGCTTTTTGTGATACTTTCAACTTAAAGCATCAGCTACTACATTTGCTTTTCCTGCATGATACTTGATATTACAATCATAATCACTAAGAATTTCCATCCAGCGTCTTTGTCTCATGTTTAACTCTTTTTGCCCAAAAACATACCTTAAACTTTTATGATCTGTGAAAATGGTAAACTTACTACCGTAAAGGTAATGTCTCCAAATTTTAAGGGCAAAAATTATAGCTCCTAACTCCATATCATGAGTTGAATAATTTTCTTCGTGACTCTTAAGTTTTCTAGAGGCGTAAGCTATAACCTTTTGACATTGCATTAACACACATCCATAACCTAACTTAGAAGCGTCACAATAGACTACAAAATCTTCAGTTCCTTCTGGTAACGCTAGTATGGGTGTGTTGGTTAATCTTTGCTTAAGAATTCTAAAGGCTTCCTCTTGTTTTGATCCCCATTCAAACTTAACAGATTTACAGGTTAGCTTAGTTAAGGGAATGGCTATTCTAGAAAAATCCCGAATAAATCTTCTATAATAACCAGCCAGTCCTAGGAAACTTCTAATCTCAGTTGGTGATTCAGGGATCTTCCATTTAGTAATTGCCTCAAACTTCTTGTCAGTTTTACACATGTGTATTTACGTTTTTCTAGTTTCTACGTTTTTATTAAACGTGTGTAATAATGGTATTTTATATTTAAAAAAATTGTATCTACAGATTGATGGTGATGTGTTACAGAATAGCAACTTAAGGGTACGTATACATAAGTTGGTCTAGAATGTTTTTATCACTCCTGTCACGTTTGAGAAGCGATGGGAGTTATTGATGAATGATGGCAACTTGCAGCACCACAAGTGGTTGTCTGATATGTATTCTATTAGAGATCAGTGGGTCCCAGGTTATTTTAGGGACATACCGATGTGTTGTTTAATGAAAACCACGTCTAGATGTGAAAGTTGAAACACACTTTTTAAGGTATACTCTAGCGCATCCAATACTTTGGTTAAGTTTATGTTGTGTTTTGACATGGCAATTGATGGTCAATGGTAACGGGTTTTTGAGCATAAAACCGATTCAACATATCCCGTCTTATCCACTCCGTTACTTATAAAAGCGCACACAACACGTGTATACACCAAAAGCATTTTTAATGAGGTCCAAAAGGAGATATCTAAAGCCTTATTATCATATATGAGTGGTAGACCTGATGTCGTTGATGGTTATGAACATTATACGGTTTCTCACTTTGAAAAGGGGACCGTTATTGGTGATTACAGGGTAATTTTGTTTGTTTCATATTTTTATTTCTGGTTTATCCTTCATGTGTTTAGATATATACCATTATCGATGTTTTATAATAGAGAAAGTTATTATATTTGCAGGTTAAGATCAATCTGAGTGATAATTCAGTTACATGCTCATGTATGTTATTTACACGCATTGCATATCCATGTCGTCATGTTTTTTTTCTGCATACCGATTTCAAGGCATAAACAAAATTCCTAACAAGTATATAGCTCTAAGGTGGAAAAAAGATGCATTGCCTAAGAAAGTGTTCAATATTGAATTCTGTTATGGTGTTGATAACTCAGAAAACTTTAAGCTTAGGTCAGAAGCGCTAAATTCAGCTCAACAATGTGGTGACTGATTAAAGGGTGATTCAGTAAAGCTTTCTTGGTTTGTGGAACAAGTCAAGGCTATTAAGAACAAAATTTTTGAAGAGGTCCCAAGTGATCCAAGTTCTAAGACTAGCGGTGGTGTCTTTGAAGAATTGGTTAGAGAATCATAACCTGCTAGTGTTTCTTTTGTGGCTCCCCAAGGTATTAGGAATAAAGGTTGTGGGAAATCTCTTCGTTTGATTGGCCTGGGAGAGAAAGCCAATGTTAAGAGCAAGAAGAAAAAAAGGAATTGCAAATTGTGTGGAAAACGTGCCTACGATGATTCTTGTAATTATCCTACAAAAAAAAAGAATAAACAAAAACGTAAACAAAGTCACAGTGACAAAGATAATGATGAAGAATATTATGAAGATGCATTTGTTATACATAATTGTCTTTCAATTTCAGCATCCATTTCTGATAGTGTATTAACTCGATCCACATTCAATGACAATTCAGAATTTGTAACCAAATGTCGACAAAATTTATTGTTTGCTTTCAATTTGTTATTCAAGTAATTATTTGATTTAAAATAATTTTGTTACTTTCCTATTTCTTCATTGTTCTCAAAACCCTCATCATCAAGTATGTCTGGATTTGTTTTTGTGTTTGAAAAACTTTTTGCTTTAATTCTTAATATTCGTAGACTTTTACGAGCTGGAAATATAGTGTATTAATATATCATTGTCTACAATATATCTTTATAAATCCCAGATTAATGTTTTAGGATGCTGACTTGTCATTCTTCCTTTTTTTCCTCTAGAACCTTTTGATAACAACACCACTAGACTTCCAAAAGCACTCTATTCAAGTCAAGTCATCAGTAAATATAAGACTAAACTTAGCAAGAAAGCAACACGATCACATCCATATTTAAACAATAAAATAGATTACACTAAGAACTGTAGTTACGATAGCATTAGTGGTAAATGTTTGATGAAAAAGACAACACTAAACAACAAAAATGCTAACGAATTGGCTTCATCAACACACACATATCATATTCCACACGACGTATCAAACTAGAAAATAAAATCATGAAACCACCAATCAGATTATAAGATCCAAAACAAACAATCAAAATAACCAATTCCTAACTAGCAAACACACAAACCTAATCCTACCATCTCAAATCAAACAAAATGCTTAAAAAACACATTTCAGAAGTTAACGAATCGGCTTCATCAACACACACATATCATATTCCTCACGGCGTATCATCAATTCATACATCATTCCGTTTTGTGCTAACTTGTCTGCTGAACAACACATATCAATCAAACAAACAGTTCCTAACTAGCAAACACAAAAACCTAAGCAACTGAATCCTAATATTTCAAATCAAACAAAATGGCTAACACACATATCACATTACCGGAACACATAAACAACCGAACCCTAACAACTCAAATCAAACAAAATTCTTAAAATACCGCATGTCAGACATTAACGAATAAGCTTTATACACAGTTACGCACTAATAACAAGATAACACAGATCGACTAATGAACGCTGCTTACAATGCTTACGGCTGCTGCAAATTGGACGATGTTAATGGCTGCGAACGACGGTGCTTATAGTTGCGAACGGTGATGTTTCTGTTGTCGACGATTGCTAAGGGAGATGGATGATTTTCAATTTCTTGAAGGAGAAGATGAAATGATCGTGTGCGTCGTTTGGGGATTTGGGGAGGGAATTTGATGGTGGGTTTTTGTAACATCCCGAAAATGCGAGTTCATAAATTTGCAATTAGGTTGCAAATAAACTAGTAAAATAAACTAACTAGGAATGACACTAACCAAGTTAGTTAGTCACTTATGAGTAGTTAGGAGTTCTGATATTCGCTAATTTACACATATTTTAGTCCCCCGTTTTACCCCTATTTTATGCGTTTTCGGCCGTAAAACCGTCATTCGGATGCTTAATCATCTACACTTTTGTTTACAGGCCTAAAACAGCATACCAGACAAGATGATAGCGAAAACGAGGACTTTACGGACAAAACGACGAAGCTGCGAACCTTCTGTTAGAAAACTGACCTGGGCATATGGAACGGTCGTGCGACCTATTGCACGACCGTGCATCTCCGACAAAAGCAAGTCAGTCCGGCATTGAACGCACGTGCAACTCGGCGTGCAAGGCAACCATGACCATCCCGGTGATGCACGGTCGTTCCACATTTTGCATCCCGTGCGGATCCGATGACCCAGCCAAACCTCGGAACTGAACGATCAGTGCGACTAGGCGTGCAACAAGAACCCGGCATTGAACGACCGTGCCATCTGGAAACGGTCGTGCGATATCGAATCTGGTCAAAGATCTGATGACGTCATGCAGTATGGTGCACCATACTCCAATAATTGCTTAAAGTGAACGGTCGTGCAACGGGACGCACGACCGTGCGACACCGAATTTATATAAAAAACCTGCAGAAACATTCTGCTAAGAATTCTGGAATTTTGGAGAGCAATTCAGGCGATTTTCAGGCTCCGGAGGCTTCTGCTTTCACCCGGATTCAAGCCACATTGTCCCGATTAGCTCTATTACTATCCGGATTCTTAATCTTATGCTTGTTTATGGTTTGGTTTTCTAATCTTTCCATGATTTTGTTAATCTTTCAAGCATTTAGATTAATGTTTATGTATTATTGTAGCCTTTGGGCAAAAACACAACAATCCCTTGCTTGATTATAACCATTAGTGTGTTAATCTTTGTTTGTAATGACACTTGGAAGTATTTTCTATGTTAATCTTTGATGATTAGTTTGCAACCTTGTTATTGATATTGATTTCTTGATTATAAGTAATTGTGTTGGATGATTGGTGCTTGGTTAGTTAAGATAGTTGAAAAATGAAGCTTAATTAATCTTGTATTAGTAAACTTTAAACTTGGTTAACTAGTTTAGCTTGGTTAAAATGTGTGCATCATGATACTAGAAATGGTTAGTGATTTAATAAAATGTAATTATTGTTAATCAAGAAAGCTTGCCGTCACGGAAGGACCTTAACGGGTTAAATGGTGTCGTTATAAATTCTTGCCATGATTTGTTAGCTTAGTTAGTAGTTTAGGCCAAAATTGCTATCTTGGTGAATTTATGTGTAAGATTTGTAAAATGAACTTGGTTGTGATTTAATCTAGTTTATGCTTGTCTCGGTGGTTGCATTGTGTTTATCGGTGTCGCTTTCCTTGATTAAGTGCAGTTAGAAAACTCCTAACGGATGACTAACTTATTTTTAAGAGATTTTCATAGACATTTATCAATTGCACGTTAAAGAACAATTTTAGGTGTTTAAAGTGTGTTTATCGTTTTAACATTTTCGAATGATTGTCATGTTAGGATTCCCGAAAGGGATACTAATTGTCTTGAAATTGGAGAATTGATCAAATGCTTTTAGTGCCAAAACCGACTTAGTTGACATGCTTTGGTTGTGTATTAAGCAAGGCTATTTATCTATTTTCTACTATGTTTTATAAGTATTTGTTTATGCTTACTTTAGTTTATTAAAAAATCAAACAACTTATGTTTTTACCGGTAGTTTAGTGACAAAGGTCTAGTATTATTCCTCCGCCCATTTCCTTGGATCGATACTTGGTTCTTACCGATACTTTACTACATATATGACGGGGTACACTTGCCTCTTTCGTGTGTGTTTTGATATTAAAGTAATAATCACTTTTATAAATTTAAAACCGAATCGTGTGTAATTTCATTGCAAAATTATGTATATATACGCACGCGTCAAGTTTTTGGCGCCGTTGCCGGGGAAATGGCGAGCTTTAGGAATGACCCGAGTCATTATTTTATCGGCGTATATACTTGTTAATATTTGTGAATACTTTCTTGATTATTTATTTGTTTATTTATTTGTTGATATTTTTTGTTTTAATTCGATTTTTTCGTTTTCGTGTATATTTTTGTTTCATTTATTTATTCAATCCGGATTTATTGATCTATTTGTTCATTTATTCTTTGGGTTTTCGGCACCTAAAATCATTTTTGTATTAGCCGATTCGATTATTTTTATTGTTGTAATTTTTATAAAATTTCGGGCCCATTTTCGGATTTTTATAAAATTTGCAGCCCATTTTTAATAATATTCTGTTTCTATTCAGCTGGAAAAAAAAACAGAATTATTATATTAATAAAATATTCATTGTGTCAAATTTTCGTTTGCAGGTTAATGTCCTATACCCCCGCTCCCAATCCTATTGAGCCGTCAGAAGAACCCGAGCGTGATCTGAGGAGACGTCTTCGTGCAAGATCTCGTGCGGTTGGGCTGATACTCGCAGCCGGTGAGCAGGAGCAGGTAGTACCCGCTGAAGCCGAGGGCTTAGGGGCAGCAGGAGACAGAAACATGGCAGACGACGACAGACCTTTGAATGAAACAAACCAGTCTGGAGGAGAAGGCTTGCTACCGAGCATCACTCGACCGACGGTAGCAGCACCGAGTTTCGAGATAAAATCCAGCATCATCAATATGATACAAAACTCGGTGCAGTTTGATGGGAAGGATCACGATGATTCGGGTCGGCACATCGCAAAGTTTCTCGAGGTGTGCTCGACTTTCAAGATAGGAGATGTTTCTGAGGACGCGATCCGTTTGCGGCTCTTTCCGTTTTCATTGCGAGGCAAAGCCCAATCTTGGCTTTTGTCACTTCCGGCAGGATCTATCACCACTTGGGCCGGGTTGGCAGAACTATTTGTGCAGAAATATTTTCCTCCAGAAAAGACGACTAAATTGAGGAACCGTATCATGACGTTCAAGCAAGACGACGGAGAATCTGTACATGCAGCTTGGGAGAGATTTAGAGATCTTTTAATTGATGTCCCACATCACGGGTTGTCCAAAAGGCAACTAGTTCTGACCTTTTATCAGGGACTCAATTATGACTCGCAGGAGCGTTTAGACGTGTATGCAGGAGGCGATCTTGGAACAAAGACACCAACTGAAGCTTACGCGATCATAGAGAAAGCTGCGTTGAAGTCAAGTTCTCACCACGGTGGAGCGCGGAATAAGACATCATCCACTTCCGGAGTTCATGCTGTGGATACATATACGGCTCTTACTGCACAAATTGGAGCCTTGGCAGCAAGATTTGATAAGTCTCAGAATGTCTCGCGAATTCAATCACCATCTTGTGATCAGTGCGGAGTTGCACACGTGCCAGGTACGTGTGAGCAGGGTGTTATGTTTACAGGACACGAGGAGGTGAACTACATGGGCAATCAAATCAGGCCCCAAAATAACCCCTATAGCAACACGTACAATCCAGGGTGGAGAAATCACCCAAACTTTGGGTGGAAATCTGGTTCTGGTAACCAGAACGCACACGGATATGCTCAACATGCTCTCGCGCCACAACAATCTCAAGGTCAGTCCTTCCAGCCACAGTATCATAATCAAGGCTCAGGAAGCAGTTCCCAGCCACACGCCTCTCAAAGCAATGCAAAGCTAGAGGAAATGATGGCACAACTGCTGAACAACTCCAATAGTGCTAATCAAATTTCTGAGAAACGATATCAGCAGCATGAGGAGCGGTTCTTGGTCAACGAAGGAGAAATGCGGAGTCAAAAGGCTTCCATTCAGACCATCGAGAATCAAGTGGGCCAGTTGGCAAAAATGATGTCGGAGAGACCCCCGGGTGGTCTTCCGGGCAATACCGAGCAGAATCCGAAGGGGCGTGGTAATGGCCCGCACATGTAACAAGTGTGGGGACATCAATCTTGCTATCGACTCGCCGACAAAAATTTAGCATGGAGTCTTGCTATCGACTCGCCGAATTTTTTTTTAGCATGGAGTCTTGCTATCGACTCGCCGATAAAAATTTAGCATGAGTCTACGCTACTGACTCGCCGACAAAAATGTAGCAGCAGCGTCTTTGGCGCTATAAGGGTAAAATAGTCTACTTTTATGTTTTTCTTGTTTTAGCGTAATTTAGATGAGTTAGGTAGTTTCCGTTAGTTTGTTTAAGTTTCGTACGTGCCGGGCGAAGGTTCTATGGTGAAATATTGTTTAAACAGTTAGCGTGTTGAAAAAATGGCGAAAAACGTCCAAAACAGTTGCTGGAAATGGCTTCTGCGGAAAATTCTGATCTGCAGCTGTTGCACGGTCGTTCCACGAGTCGCACGACCGTGCGTCTCCGAGGGCCGGAACGGTGAGTCGCACCCCCAGTGCATCACCGGGAACAGATGGCTGGTTTGAAAAAATGTAGGCGACGCACGACCGTGCGAGCTGTCGCACGACTGTGCGAGCTGTCGCACGACCGTGCGAGAGGCAGGGGCAGTTTGGTCTTTTGCACAATATAAAAACCCCCCATCTGCTTCTTTTCCCTTCATTCGCGAACCCTAGCCGTCTGCAGCCGTTCCAGAGCGATATCTCTTCAAATCGCACGGTTCTTCGCACGATTTCACACCTTACTTCGCACGGTACGTTCCTTCTTGTAGATTTTCTGTTTTTTCGCTTTCTAGGGTAGATTCATCCGTTTCTTCAAGGCCTTCTAGGGTTCTCTTCATAAACAAATCGAAACCCTAACCCTTGTAAGAACCATTCATATCGTGAATATCCGGTGCATTTTCTGACCCCTGTTTGTGTAAAAACTTGATGATTTGTGAAAAAATCGGGCTACTTAGAGCCTGGGTCAGAATCTGCAGAAAAATGTTGTCGCACGGTCGTTCCATTGTGGAACGGTCGTGCCATTCCGGATGTTATCGATATCTGCTTGTTGGTCGGTGTTGCACGGTGGTGCCGTTGGTCGTACGCCGTGCAGTTCCAACAGATTTGGGCCACTGGTGTTTGTCATCGTCGACGCACGACCGTGCGTCTCGTCGCACGACCGTGCCATATGCCCAGATCAGATTCACAGCTTCTTCATAATTGGCTGCTCGGCTGTTTTTGATTCAAAATTTTCCTGTTTCCATCTTTCTAACGTTATTCCTCATACAGATGGATCACCCTTTCCTTCAATTCGACCCCAATAATGAGCGAGAAGCACTTTGCATTCCGAGACGCGACGCCTTATGGGCAAGGCGGGGGCAATTCGGAGTCCCCCGATGGCTGGATTGGGAAGTCTTGAGGGAGCTGAATCAGTATGATAGACTGGATGACATGATCAGTATCCCGCTTGCAAATCTGGTCGGTATCAACCGATCCGTCTACCGTGAGCTGACAATAGAGTTCTTTTCTACTTACGCCTATGAAAAGCCGGTTGCTCATAGAAGACCCAAATTCCGCCACAAGGAGCGGATAGCTTTCAGGTTATGTGGAAAATGACATACGTGGTCGGTTGGTCGTTTGGGAAGGAGGCTCGGGATTTATACAAGGGAGGAACATGAGGATGAGGAGATGCACGATCAGGAGCATCTGGAGCAGCAGCACCAGCCACAGACACCACCACATTCACCGCAGCACCATGCATTCCACCAGCATCAGGACTGGCCCGAGTTCTATCAGCAGTTCCAGCAGATGCAAGTTAACCAGGATCAGATCAGGGTTAACCAGGAACAGCATGGGGTTTAAATTGACCAGATCCGGTCTAGACAGGACGAGATTAGGGCCGCTCAGGACCAGCTTCGGGCAAACCAGGATAGTTTATATCAGGGAGTAAGTGCTGGGTTTTCATATCTGTTTGGGGAGATGCATCATGCATATCCCGACTACTTTCAGCACCCTCCACAGTTCCCACCGTGGAACCCACCTGGTTACGGAGATGCGGGTCCGTCCTTTACTAGAGACGATGATGGTGATGACGCTTAGGAGTCGGTGGTATTGATTGTTGCTGGTTGTTTTTATTTCAGTACTTTGTTTATTTTGGGTGTTTATTTTGACTGTTATTTCAAACACCCCGGCTATGTACTCTTTTATTTTCTGACACTTTCGTTTGTTTACTTTATTTGGTATTGGGATTTCTAGTATTTCTACTTATGCACATTATGGTTTATTTGTGATTTTTCTGTTTCTGTTCTGTTTTGGTGCACATGTGACATACTTGCAGGTTTTGGCGATAAAATCTTGGACCGGAGCACGTGACAGATACAGCTTCGGATGTCTCGTGGCATCAACATCATCTTGAGGGGAGTACTATTATCCTTTTCTCTATATTTTGGGTCTCGCATTGGGGACAATGCGAAGTTCAAGTGTGGGGAGGGGGTTAACTTTGTTAACTTTGTTTGTCCTCATTGTATGTAAAAAAAAATCAGAAAATCAGAAAAATCATTCAAAAATACCTGTATTTTGTATATATTTTAGTAAATAAACCGGTTGGTTGTGTTTTAGAAAGCTTCGGACTTGATAAAAACTCGACACACAAAATTAATTTTGAAAAAGGAAACCGGAAAGCGTGACAAACAAAGAAAGACTTGCATGATAGTTTTCACACTTTTACCCATTCCTTCCGTTAAGTGAGCATATTTGAGCCTTGATATTGTTATATATTTGTTCATTTCGGATATAGGAGTGAGCCGGATGTTATGTGTAATTTAGAACTTGTCACTAGTATGCTTGTTAAGACCATGAACGTGCGGATTTGTGTAAAAGTGATAGAGGCACTTAGATTACCCTTTGTTGTAAACCTTGTTCTTTGTGTTGTGCTTCCCACCTTACATTACCCTTTAGGATTAACCTTGTCAAGCCTTCCCGTTTACCTTTGTTTACCCACATTATCGCCCACTTAGCCAAATTTAGCCTTTTTATGTTTTAAACCTTTTTAGTGTTAAAACTCAGTCAAAATAATCGTTTAACTAGCGTTTGTTGTAGTTTATTGTTTATTTATATAGTTTCTTATAAAAAAAAACAGAAAATAAAACACCCTAAAATAGGGTGAAGTCGAAGAAAATCGAGCAATTTTGAATGCTTAAATGTTAAAATATCGTTGATTAGCTCGATTGCGCAATAGTCGCCTTTTTAAGGCATTTGTATGTATAGTTATGTTGTTTGTTGCTAGTTAAATGCTACTACCGAGTTTTAACCATTTTCGCCACTTTAAATATCCATTTCCATACCCTTCGCCCAAGCCTAAAGTTATAACCCGTAAAGACCTCTTGATTTACACTTTTTCGCATGTTAGTTGGTGGAGACGAGATCTTATGACAAGCTTATGATATTACACATTTCATTGACGAGGCGTTGAGTGTTTGCACGTACACATTTTATGTATGTTTCATAAATAAAACCGAGTGTGTGTGAACATTGTGAGTTGGGTGAAGATTAACATGTTGAGTCAATTAAATGTGATGTCACGGCTTTTTGGTTGTCGCTATATATTTGCATATGTTTGTTGGGTTTGAGTCTTTTGATGTCGTCTTTCGAAAAACCGACTAACCGTTTGTAGTAGTTTCAATAAAATATTGTGTAAATTATCGTTCTTGTTTGTTTCTATCTTTTATTGCATTTTAGTTTAGCTTGCTTGAGGACAAGCAAGGTTCAAGTGTGGGGAGATTTGATATTCGCTAATTTACACATATTTTAGTCCCCCGTTTTACCCCTATTTTATGCGTTTTCGGCCGTAAAACCGTCATTCAGATGCTTAATCATCTACACTTTTGTTTACAGGCCTAAAACAGCATACCAGACAAGATGATAGCGAAAACGAGGACTTTCCGGACAAAACGACGAAGCTACGAACCTTCTGTTAGAAAACTGACCTGGGCATATGGAACGGTCGTGCGACCTATTGCACGACCGTGCATCTCCGACAAAAGCAAGTCAGTCCGGCATTGAACGAACGTGCAACTCGGCGTGCAAGGCAACCATGACCATCCCGGTGATGCACGGTCGTTCCACATTTTGCATCCCGTGCGGATCCGATGACCCAGCCAAACCTCGAAACTGAACGATCAGTGCGACTAGGCGTGCAACAAGAACCCGGCATTGAACGACTGTGCCATCTGGAGAACGGTCGTGCGATATCGAATCTGGTCAAAGATCTGATGACGTCATGCAGTATGGTGCACCATACTCCAATAATTGCTTAAAGTGAACGGTCGTGCAACGGGACGCACGACCGTGCGACACCGAATTTATATAAAAAACCTGCAGAAACATTCTGCTAAGAATTCTGGAATTTTGGAGAGCAATTCAGGCGATTTTCAGGCTCCGGAGGCTTCTGCTTTCACCCGGATTCAAGCCACATTGTCCCGATTAGCTCTATTACTATCCGGATTCTTAATCTTATGCTTGTTTATGGTTTGGTTTTCTAATCTTTCCATGATTTTGTTAATCTTTCAAGCATTTAGATTAATGTTTATGCATTATTGTAGCATTTGGGCAAAAACACAACAATCCCTTTCTTGATTATAACCATTAGTGTGTTAATCTTTGTTTGTAATGACACTTGGAAGTATTTTCTATGTTAATCTTTGATGATTAGTTTGCAACCTTGTTATTGATATTGATTTCTTGATTATAAGTAATTGTGTTGGATGATTGGTGCTTGGTTAGTTAAGATAGTTGAAAAATGAAGCTTAATTAATCTTGTATTAGTAAACTTTAAACTTGGTTAACTAGTTTAGCTTGGTTAAAATGTGTGCATTATGATACTAGAAATGGTTAGTGATTTAATAAAATGTAATTATTGTTAATCAAGAAAGCTTGCCGTTATGGAAGGACCTTAACGGGTTAAATGGTGTCGTTATAAATTCTTGCCATGATTTGTTAGTTAGTTAGTAGTTTAGGCCAAAATTGCTATCTTGGTGAATTTATGTGTAAGATTTGTAAAATGAACTTGGTTGTGATTTAATCTAGTTTATGCTTGTCTCAGTGGTTGCATTGTGTTTATCGGTGTCGCTTTCCTTCATTAAGTGCGGTTAGAAAACTCCTAACGGATGACTAACTTATTTTTAAGAGATTTTCATAGACATTTATCAATTGCACGTTAAAGAACAATTTTAGGTGGTTAAAGTGTGTTTATCGTTTTAACTTTCCGAATGATTGTCATGTTAGGATTCCCGAAAGGGATACTAATTGTCTTGAAATTGGAGAATTGATCAAATGCTTTTAGTGCCAAAACCGACTTAGTTGACATGCTTTGGTTGTGTATTAAGCAAGGCTATTTATCTATTTTCTACTATGTTTTATAAGTATTTGTTTATGCTTACTTTAGTTTATTAAAAAATTAAACAACTTATGTTTTTACCGGTAGTTTAGTGACAAAGGTCTAGTATTATTCCTCCGCCCATTTCCTTGGATCGATACTTGGTTCTTACCGATACTTTACTACATATATGACGGGGTACACTTGCCTCTTTCGTGTGTGTTTTGATGTTAAAGTAATAATCACTTTTATAAATTTAAAACCGAATCGTGTGTAATTTCATTGCAAAATTATGTATATATACGCACACGTCAAGTTCAAACAAATAAGGAGTGAAAAATGAGGGACTAAAAGTGTCTAAATGAAAACTATTTTTATTGAAATAACAAAATAAAACATAAAACACACTTGTCTGTGTTTTGTTGAAATCGACCAAGAACATGGGCGACCCCAAGCTCCAACAAAACCCTAGTTCAGCATAAAATTGATCAATTGAAGGCTAATTTCTGTCTCAAATCAAAGTCCGAACATAGATTAGTGATCCTCATCACAAGGGGGTTACAAGGAAAGGACGCAGGAGCGTCAAGTGGACAAGCGGGTGGCGAATCGCGTTTGAAAGGCTTACTTTGAAGGTATGTAACTTGACTCGTTACATTGGGTAAACTTTGATAATTCGCATAAGTATAGTGAGTGGTAGAATAAAGGTTGTCTTAAATGGAAGCGACAATGATCGCTATATTGATTAATAAGACCAGGATTGGTTAGAACTCGTTGGTAGTCATCGTAATGGAGGATTCCGTAGATGAGCCAAACGGGTCGAATAATCGATTAATGCGTTGCAAATGCTTTGTAATATAATAAATTGGTCTTTGTTATCGTTTACAAACGACATATTAGAATACGAGGATTTAACAAGTTGGTTTGTAGGAATGAAATCCGAGAACTTGGCTCGAGTAAACAAACAAATCAAACAAAACATAACATTCCAGAGTCTACCGTAAATTACGGTATATACCGTAATTTACGGTAGGGACCAAAATGTTACGGTGGATAGCTCCTGTTTTACGGTGGAACCAAAGTTACCCAGGAGCTACCGTAACTTACGGTAGAGCCTTGACATTCATGTTGAATTTTGCATATCTTTGTTAAACCGAATTCATTTTAAGCATAGTTTTGATTATGTAATGTTTCTAAGAACTCTAACATTAATGTTTAATGTAAACATTTCAGTTTCTAGGTATTCAAGGAATATGGATGGTGGTCAAGCAACTTTTTTTGAAGAACCGAACACGAACTTTTGAAGCTTCCGCGTAAATTAACTTGTTTTAGACAATGTTTATGATTGTAACTAAATTGCTAAACAACTTATGAATGTTTGAATTAGTCGGTAGTTGACTAATGTTTGTTACCTTGAAACTTTACTTTTGGAACTTATGTTTTAAATGGGTCATCTTTTATATAAATCTTATGAATTATTGTTAAATTCGAGTAGTAATTAGAAGGGTGTTACAAGTTGGTAATCAGAGCTTAAGGTTGTCAACAAAGTGTTCGGTTCAAGCTTGATCAATCGTCCGGTAAGAATTAATTATTATTTTAATAGATCCTATCTTATATAAGAAACAAGATGTAAATCAATGTGCATGGGAAGAGCGTGTTAACGCACTTAAACCCGGAAAGTGCACTAGAGGCGAACGGTTAAAGCAAGTTACGGACTTGGCTAAACCAAAGCAAATAAAGCCATGTTATAAGTGAAATGTTTAATGTTTAATGTTAACATTTCAGTTTCATGATGGCGGATAAAGGTAACAATGATGCGGTGCCGAGAGTCACCGAGCAAACAAGAGAAGTGATTGCCGAAGAGGTTGGAAAGGCAATCGAAAATAGTTTGTCTGGTTTCATTGATAAGATCCAGAACACGGTACTATCAGTGATTGAGGAAAGAATCAAGAAATTGGAGGATAATGCCAATTTAGCAAAGGAAAAGTCCGGAGGACGAAAACCTTGTACATACAAGGAGTTCATGGCGTGCAAACCGCCAGTCTATAATGGGGAAGTTGACCCAATTATATGTCAGCGATGGCTGAGCGATATCGAAGGGGTATTTGAGAGGGCCCATTGTGATGAGGATGACTACGTAGCTTTTGGTACGGGTCAATTAAGGGGTCAAGCGAAAGACTGGTGGGATAACAAAAAGAAAGAGATTGGAAGCAAAGTGGCTAAGGCAATGACATGGGAGGAGTTTAAGACGCCGTTTCTTAAACATCATAGTCCCAAGGCGGTCATTAATAAAATCAAGGAAGAGTTCATGCAACTTAGGCACAAAGGCGAGTCCATAGACAAGATCACAGGAATGTTTATGGATAAGATGAAGTTTTGTGACGAATTGGTGACGAATGAAGAACAAAAGATATGCTACTACTATAACATGTTGAGCGCCGAGTATAGGGAGTTCATGACTCCTTCAAAATACGAGACCCTTACCGAGATCATAAACGTTGCTCGGGAACGGGAAATCGAACTGAAGAAACAAGTTGAAAGAGGTGAACGAATGGCACAGGATGTGAATCCAATCCCTACAAAGAAAGCTCGAACTGGAGAATCGGGAAAGAAGGTTGATACTAAAGGTGGGTCGCCAAGTTGTAAAGTGTGTGGAAAAGGGCACAAGGGAGAATGTCGGTTCAAAGACAAACCATGCCCCATATGTAGTAAGACGGGGCACACGGCGTCGTTATGCCCGGGAAAAGTCTTAGTTTGCTATAAATGTTATCAACCCGGCCACAAAAAGTCCGAATGCCCGGACTTAGTCGGAAAGAGAGACGTTAAGGAATCTCCAGCAGAAGCTCCCAAAGCGAAGGCTAGGTCTTTCCAACTTACCGCGGTTGAAGCAAAAACAGAACCCGATGTGGTCTCAGGTATATTCACAATTAACTCAATTCCAGCACATGTATTGTTTGATACGGGTGCGAATAAATCCTTCATTTCGCATGGATTTATTCGACATCCTTCATTTGTATTGACAAAATTATCTATGCCCTTAGAAGTTGAAATAGGGGACAACAAAATTTTTATAGTTTGTGATATTTGTCGAGGCTGCAAATTACGCATCGATGATGAAGAATACCTGATAGATCTAATCCCGATGTCAATGGGAGAATTTCAAGTAGTCGTTGGGATGGATTGGCTATCTCAGCACCACGCGAAGGTCGTGTGTTTTCGCAAGGAGATAAAGCTAATATCTCCGAGCGGGAAACACGTCACTATTTATGGCGAAAAAGGAGGTAACCCCATAATATGCTCGATGTTGAAAGCTCACAAGCTTATGAAGCAAGGATGCAAGGCATTTATGATATATGCGAACGAGCCCGAGAAAGAATTACCGAAGATTGGAGACGTGCCAGTAGTACGTGACTTTGAAGATGTTTTTCCGGATTATTTACCGGGAATGCCACCCGAGCGGGAGGTAGAGTTCGGAATCGAATTGATCCCGGGCGCAAAACCCGTAACTAAAGCACCGTACTGACTCACACCGTCGGAATTACAAGAGTTGATGTCCCAGATTCAAGACCTGCTTGACAAAGGATTCATAAGGCCGAGTGTGTCTCCTTGGGGCGCACCGGTACTGTTCGTGAAAAAGAAAGACGGAAGTATGCGCATGTGTATCGATTATCGGGAGTTAAACAAACTCACGGTAAAGAACCGATACCCGCTTCCGAGGATAGATGATTTATTCGACCAACTACAAGGTGCGAACTGGTTTTCGAAAATTGACCTTAGATCGGGGTATCACCAATTAAAGGTCAAGGAGGAAGATGTGCCGAAGATGGCTTTCCGCACGCGTTACGGACATTACGAATTCCTCGTGATGTCATTTGGGCTGACAAATGCACCCGCGGCTTTCATGGACCTCATGAACCGGGTTTGCAAACCAATGTTGGATAAGTCAGTTATCGTGTTTATCGATGATATTTTGGTGTATTCAAAAAGTGAAGCTGAACATGCACACCACTTACAAGAGGTGTTAGAGACACTTAGAAGAGAGAGGTTGTACGCGAAATTCTCTAAATGTGCCTTTTGGCTACGAGAGGTGCAATTTCTCGGCCACATCATAAGTGCCGATGGAGTATTGGTAGACCCGTCAAAGATCGAGGCCGTGTCAAAATGGAATCCCCCCGAAGAACCCTTCGGAAATTAGAAGCTTTTTGGGGCTTGCGGGATACTATAGGAGATTCATTCAAGATTTCTCCAAGATTGCGTCACCACTAATAAAACTAACCCGGAAGGAAGAAAAGTTCATTTGGGGTGTCGATCAAGAAAGAGCGTTTCAAACGCTAAAAGAGAGGTTAACTCAAGCTCCGGTACTAACATTGCCGGACGGGACCGAAGACTTGGTGGTTTATTCGGATGCCTCACTATCGGGGCTCGGATGCGTTTTGATGCAACGGGGCAAGTTTATAGCTTATGCTTCGAGGCAATTGAAGATACACGAGAAGAAATATCCCACGCACGATCTCGAGTTGGCTGCGGTGGTATTTGCATTAAAAATATGGAGGCACTATTTATATGGGGTAAAGTGCACCATATTCACCGATCACAAGAGCTTAAAATACTTCTTCGATCAGAAGGAGTTAAATATGCGACAAAGGCGATGGTTAGAAACGGTGAAAGATTTCGACTGTGAAATAAATTATCATCCCGGAAGGGCAAACATGGTGGCGGATGCCCTAAGCAGAAAGGCAGATTATGTCCCGATACGAGTACGATCATTGCAGCTCATTGTGACCTCGGGCTTACTTGAACGAATTCGAGAGGCACAAGATGAAGCAGTAAAAACGGAAAACTGGAGAAAGGAAAGGATTGTCGGCCAAGTTAAAGATCTCGAAGTAGGCAACCACGGTTTGAAAACACGTTTCAATAGAATTTGGGTTCCTAACACATGTGGAGTTAAAAAGCTTCTACTAGATGAAGCTCACAAGTCCCGTTATTCCATCCATCCGGGGGCGACCAAGATGTATAATGATTTAAAACAAAACTATTGGTGGCCCGGGATGAAAAGAGATATTGTGAAATATGTGGAGAAGTGTTTGACCTGCTTGCAAGTCAAAGCGGAGCACCAGAAGCCATATGGTAAGTTGCAACCATTGGACATCCCAGTTTGGAAATGGGAACAAATCACCATGGATTTGTTGACCAAATTGCCCAAAACCAACCGCGGGTTTGATGCTATATGGGTAGTCGTGGATTGATTGACGAAAAGTGCTCACTTCATTCCGATTCGTGAGACTTATACATCCGAGAAGATGTCGGAGGTGTACACCAATGAAATCAGAGCACGTCATGGGGTACCGATATCCATTGTGTCAGACAGAGATACTCGGTTTACTTCGAATTTTTGGCATGAATTCCAAGAACAAATGGGAACTAAACTGTTCATTAGCACCGCTTACCATCCACAAACGGATGGGCAGAGTGAAAGAACAATATAAACGTTGGAGGATATGCTGCGGGCTTGCATTATTGACTTCGGGGGTAGTTGGGATGTATATTTACCCTTGGTCGAATTTTCATATAACAATAGCTATCACGCGAGCATTAGGATGGCCCCGTATGAAATGTTATATGGTAGAAAGTGTCGAACCCCGGTATGTTGGGGAGAAGTGGGTCCACGAGGACTATCACCTACTGATATAATCCGAACTACGAATGAGAAGATCGACATGGTCCGAACTCACCTAAAAGCGGCTCAGGACCGACAAAATTCGTACGCGGATAAACGAAAGAGGCCGATTGAATTTCAAGTGGGCGATAAAGTAATGCTGAAAGTATCGCCGTGGAAAGGAAAAATACGGTTCAGAAAAAGAGGAAAGTTGAGCCCAAGATTTATTGGGCCATTCAGAATCACTGAACGGGTTGGTAAAGTAGCATATCGTCTCGAACTACCCAAGGAGTTGAGTGGGATTCATAGCACATTCCACGTGTCACATATCCGAAAATGTTTAGCAGACGAAACTGCTCATATCCACTATGATGATATCGAAGTGGATAATAGCCTGAATTATGCGGTGAGACCAGTGGAAATTTTAGATCGAAAGGTCAAGCACTTACGAAACAAACAAATCGATCAAGTCAAGATCAAGTGGGAGCATAGGAAAGGCTCGGACACTACGTGGGAGTCCGAAGAGGAGATGTGACGTCTCTACCCTACTTTATTTGGTACGTACCTTGGTTTCGGGGACGAAACCCTTTTAAGGGGGGTGGACTTGTAACATCCCGAAAATGTGAGTTCATAAATTTGCAATTAGGTTGCAAATAAACTAGTAAAATAAACTAACTAGGAATGACACTAACCAAGTTAGTTAGTCACTTATGAGTAGTTAGGAGTTCAAACAAATAAGGAGTGAAAAATAAGGGACTAAAAGTGTCTAAATGAAAACTATTTTTATTGAAATAACAAAATAAAACATAAAACACACTTGTCTGTGTTTTGTTGAAATCGACCAAGAACAGGGGCGACCCCAAGCTCCATCAAAACCCTAGTTCAGCATAAAATTGATCAATTGAAGGCTAATTTCTGTCCCAAATCAAAGTCCGAACATAGATTAGTGATCCTCATCACAAGGGGGTTACAAGGAAAGGATGCAGGAGCGTCAAGTAGACAAGCGGGTGGCGAATCGCGTTTGAAAGGCTTATTTTGAAGGTATGTAACTTGACTCGTTACATTGGGTAAACTTTGATAATTCGCATAAGTATAGTGAGTGGTAGAATAAAGGTTGTCTTAAATGGAAGCGATAATGATCGCTATATTGATTAATAAGACCAGGATTGGTTAGAACTCGTTGGTAGTCATCGTAATGGAGGATTCCGTAGATGAGCCAAACGGGTCGAATAATCGATTAATGCATGGCAAATGCTTTGTAATATAATAAATTGGTCTTTGTTATCGTTGACAAACGACATATTAGAATACGAGGATTTAACAAGTTGGTTTGTAGGAATGAAATCCGAGAACTTGGCTCGAGTAAACAAACAAATCAAACAAAACATAACATTCCAGAGTCTAGGGACCAAAATGTTACGGTGGATAGCTCCTGTTTTACGGTGGAACCAAAGTTACCCAGGAGCTACCGTAACTTACGGTGACTACGGTAAGTTACGGTAGAGCCTTGACATTCATGTTGAATTTTGCATATCTTTGTTAAACCGAATTCATTTTAAGCATAGTTTTGATTATGTAATGTTTCTAAGAACTCTAACATTAATGTTTAATGTAAACATTTCAGTTTCTAGGTATTCAAGGAATATGGATGGTGGTCAAGCAACTTTTTTTGAAGAACCGAACACGAACTTTTGAAGCTTCCGCGTAAATTAACTTGTTTTAGACTGTTTATGATTGTAACTAAATTGCTAAACAACTTATGAATGTTTGAATTAGTCGGTAGTTGACTAATGTTTGTTACCTTGAAACTTTACTTTTGGAACTTATGTTTTAAATGGGTCATCTTTTATATAAATCTTATGAATTATTGGTAAATTCGAGTAGTAATTAGAAGGGTGTTACAGTTTTGTGTTTTAAGTTTTGACAATAATACCCCTTTATGTTTTAATTTAGCTTTCCTTCTCATTTAAACCTATCTAATCTTAGCCCTTAAGTTAGGATGATATATAGATGAAAATTGTTCCTAATGTTCTCACAAAATAGGGTGTTCTCAAAATAACCCTTCCCGGGAAGGGTTATCTTGAGAACACCCAATTTTATGAGAACATTAGGAACAATTTGAATATTCATGATAGTAACCAATGGGTGGTGATCTATTTGCAATGACAAAATCTTGAAACACCTAAATTTAAATTTGAAAGAAGAAGGTTTTGAATTTAAGTCCCACATGTTAAAAGAAATTTGATGTCAATAAAAAGTATATATTCAAGTTAGTAGATATAGTAATATATATGAGGGCATTTACATATGTTCCAAAACACTATGCTTATACAAATTATCATGCAACTTCAACCGTTTAGCTTATGTATAATCGTCACGTACTGGTTAGATGGCGTCTAGTGGCGGATCTAGGATTCCGACCATGGGGTAACGTTTTATAAATAAGCCGTAACGAAATCGAAAAAACGTCAAATTTTCCAAAATTTACACTATTTTTTTCAATTTTTTTCCGACCAAGGGGTAGCGGACGCCACCCCTTAATAAGCTATAGGTCCGCCCCTGATGGCGTCACTAACGGTGTCATATCTGTGATAAATGGTTAGGATGAGCCTAAACCTACCTCTGGAACAATTCTATGTGACACACAAATATCTTGATAGAATTTTCAACGCATGAATTAAAGAGATGAAGATGGTCCAGACACACTTTATAGGGAATCTAATATGCATGTGTTCTATTAAGTTATTTGCTTAAACTGCAAGACAAGAAGGATCAGGTTCGGTTGAAACTATCTAACTTGATTTATGATTATTCATTTTTAATCTAACTAGTTGATTTTCCGTCCGCGTGTTGCGGCGGGGACCCAATGACAGCAAAACACGTGTCAGTAACGGAAAGCAGATACCGAATATCAAAACATAAATAAAAATGTCGTGAAAATGATAGTCACTTCGTCCTAAAAAAGCAATTTTAAATAACCTAATATATAATAATAGGACCCCACACTTCCTACACGTTGGAAATGGTTGTTTTCAGTTCAGTTATTACAGTGCTAACACGTTAAAATATGGATGAGCTCTCCGGAAAATCATTGAAATTAGGTACCGGTACCGAAAATGCTCGGTACAATATAGGGATGAGCATATCGGTATCCGATACCGAACCGATACCGATACCGCCTAATACCGATCCCGAATTTCACCCAAACTAGGTACCGATACCGAAACATGTCGGTTAGGAATCGGTACGGTACGGTATCGGTATTATACCGTATTTTGAGGGTCGGTATCGGTATAATACCGATACCGTACCGATACCGAAAACGCCAAAAAGTGGATACCGATCGGGATACCGATCGGGATCGGGATCGGTACGGGATCGGTACGGGATCGGTATGGGATCGGTATTCGGTGGCATATGCTCATCCGTAGTACAATACGATATGGTATTTGAAGGTAAAAATCAATAAATACAGGTATGGTGCTAGACCGGTGTCGAACAGAAAGTAACGATTCTGAAAACGCCAAAAGGTGGGTACCGAAAATGATTTGGTATAGTAAATTTGGTACCGATACGATACCGGTTTGATTATAGGATTTGATACGATTTGCTCATCAATAATCTAAATATCCAAGTTAGTTTTACATGCTACAATTCATTCATTATAGAAAAAGACAAAAAATAAAGCAAAATAAGTTGTGTATATAAAACCTCATTTAAACGAAATACAGTTTACTTACTGTGTGTATGAAAAGTAATCTAAACGGTGCAATTACTTGCATTGCTACGTTGCTACAGGATTTGATGAGCTCGGTACCAATCGGTACCGAAAATACCGTTACCGAAATCCCCAAAAGTGGGTACCGATACCGAATATACCTGGTACGGTACGTCTCGGTACCGGTCGGTACTGGTACGGCACCGGTATTTGAGGGTAAAACCCGATGAATACCGGTGCCGAACCGGCATCAAAAATACATCTGGTTTGGTAAATTTAAAACCGGTACACGATACCATTTGCTCATTCCCTAGTAATGTTACTATTCATTCAATTCTATATTTATTACTATTCATTCAATTATATTTTTAATATATAGGTAAATAAGTCCTATATTTTCAAAGTTATAAAACATCAATTACTGCAATCTATAGGATCCAAATTTTCAATTGTTTTTTTTTTTTTGGTTATTTTTTATAGAACACACTACTTGACTTTTCTTTGAACGTCGATGTATTCGGGGCACAACTGCATTATACTGATTGGTCGTAAAACCCTCTGACTTGCTTTTCAGGAGAAATTCGTTGGCAACCCGGATATCTGTTTGGAACAGTTCATCAATTTAGAGTTGTCCAAAAAGCTTGCGGCTCGTAGGTCGCTCAAAGCTCGCTCTCGGATTTAGCTCTGAAAAAACTCGCTCGATATGACTTGTTTTGAAACTAAGCGGAGCTAGTCAGCTCAGTTAGAAAGCAAGCATAGCTCGGCTCAGTTCGTAGCGAGCAAGAGGGTTGGTTTGACTCGCTTTAGCTTGGATTATTTTACTTCTAATATATTTAATTTAATTTAATTTACATATCATAGATCAATTATAGAAAAGATGGTTATTAGTTGCTGGTATTTATGTTACGTTCCCTTTTTTTTAGAAAAATATGAAATGTTACATAGGGTTTGTAATATAGTAGGTTGAACTTATTATGAATATATTCTTTTGAACTATTGAATGATATTTTATAATATTGAATTTTGAAAATGATGTATTAAAATTTCTTTTTAAATTCAAGCCTAACCGAAACTAGCTAGGTTGGTTAAAAACCAAGTCGAGCTCGAACTACGATTTTCAGTTCGCTTTCAAATCTGAGCTAAGCCAAACCAAGTCGGTTTATAATCAAGCCAAGCCCAAGCTTACCCTGACTCGACTCGCTTCAGCTCATAAACAACCTTATCCATGGTTAGTTTTAGCTTTTAAAACCATGTGTACTGGTGCAATATCATAATGTCCCTCCCTTGGGCATGAACAAACACGTGAGTTGTGACATATGAGACATTATAGGAGGGAGGTGAAGTTTAAAAGTGGTGTATTGGTATAATGTCTCATTCAATTATTACCCCATTATTTATTTTTAATTTCTTTTTATAAAGAAAATTAAAACAAATAATATTTCATCAACTAAAAAAATAAATATTTAACACTAATTAAAATACTAAAAAATAAAGACAACACATGCAAAAGTATTAAAAAAAACATATGAATGGTTAAAAAGAGAGAAGAGTGTATAAAAAATGGGTTGAGTTGGTGTTTGAATAGGGGGGAAAATTAATTAAAATTAAAAATTAATTTTTTATACCGTTATTCAATGGTAACATTTCGAAAATTACACCATCAACCTGCGTTTTAACCAAAACGCCCAACCCAAAAATTGAAAGATAATGCCGATGGGGGCGATGGTTAGAACGTTTTGAGGCGTGTTCGGGCAAAAAAAAAAAGCCCTACTCGCATACCACTACGGGTGGTCCAATGTTTAGGTGCTATATATAAATGATGCTATATGTATTAATTGGTTTTGGCATTGTATTAAGAAGTCACGACATTGTTGAGACAAGATGATAAAATACAAAAACAAAGATGATCGATTTTCCTTTTTTTTCAAAGAGTTTAATAATTTTCATGTTTTGCTTATCTCGTAGACTTGAATAAACGATGCATTATTTTTACATCCCAAATTTCTTTTAAAAATACGAATACATTCCAACAAGTTAAATCGCAATGTAACAAGAAGATATAAAATCATCACGTAACGGATGCGGAAGGTTATTTACGTAATTGGGTTTGTAACATGCAAACGTAAGCTATGAGGTAAAGCATTGAGGTAAATTAACAATATTTGACACCTCTCTTATACGGTCCTTAAAATAAGTAGATATACTTTTTTTCTTATTCCTAAGAAACAAAGGAAATGTAGCTTAACGATACCAATTGTTTTGTAAAGGTGTTACTATCAATTAAGTGGTTGATTAAGTGAGCCATTGAGGTTCTGATTCTATAGCGAACATTAATGTAGATTATAAATATGTTTACGAGATGTGTGAGTTAGTCGTTTAAAAAAAGGTTCGTTAAGATGCCTCACAAACTCTCTTTCATTACTCTTGATTTTACACACAAGTCCCTAGTAACTAGCCAAACCTCACACAAGATCACCATGAAAAGAAAAGTTATCTGTGACAAACGCTGTTGACTCAGCTATAGGCCGTCTCAAAGCTACATCTAGTTCCAGTTATACATTGTTGAGATGGATGTCTATATTGTCATGAATGTTGAAACACAAAGATGGGGCTTAGGGAAACATAACTAAAAGATATGGATGTAGCTGATAAGATGTTCTAACGTGTATTAGATATATTTTTTTATTCAGTTACAAGCTTAAAAAAAGGTTATCCAACTAATTTTTTTGTGCCGGATGTTTAACTTAGTTCAGAATATATGCAAGTCCAATTTACACGTATAAATATATACTAGTAGCGTGCCCGTGCAATGCGGCGGAAGCGACACTTTGCATTGCGGCACTTGTTTCATGTAGTTTTTTAATTCGTATAATATTTATGATAACATTATTTTGGTGGATATATGTTATAAGTGTTACACATATATAAAATTTTATTTTTTTATAAAAATTAATAATCAAAAGACCAAAAATATTGTTTTTATAAAAATTAATAATCAAAAGACAAAAAATAAAAGATAAGTTGTTATAATTGTAAAGTATGTTTATTTTATTGGTTAAATTATAAAGTATAATTTTATTTTTTAAAGTTCATAACTTTTTTTAAATACCCACATAGTACTCATCCAATAAACTTAAAGTTTAAAATTTTCGTTTTTATAAAAATAAAAAATAGTATTTGACTCATAAATACGTTTTACACCTTTAACTTAAATTGTTAAATTTCGTTTTTTAAAGATATAAAAAAATTTATATTTTTATAAAATTTCAAGAACTGTTTTTATAAAAAAAAATTAGGATGTTAAGAGTTTATATCTTTAATAACTTTATATCATACTAAGTTCAGATTTTTAGCTCCTAACTAATCTTATCTATATGAGTATACTTTTAACTTATAATCCCTAAAAATATGCAACACATTCTACTATGTATCTAGTCAAGTTGGTAAAAAAATCTTTTCAAACTAATTAATATTATGTATAACAATATAGTTGAACTTATCATTCCAAAAAATTTGCAACACAATTAGTATTTATCTAGTAAGGATTGTAAATTTCTGGAGTATTTTATTTATATTACTTGTTACAAAAATGTTTTGTTTGTAAATAAAGTAGAAAAAATTGTTTTACATATGTAAAGTTTCGTTTTTTAATAAAAAAATTAATAATCAAATGACAAAAAATAAAAGATAAGTTGTTATAGTTGTAAAGTAAGTTTGTTTTGCTGGTTAAATGATAAAGTTTATAATTTTATTTTTTAAAGTTCAGAACTCTTTTTAAATATCCACATGCTACTCATCCAATAAACTTTTAGTTTAAATTTTTGTTTTTATAAAAAAATAAAAATAGTAGTTGACTTGTAAGTACATTTTACACATTTAACTTTAATTGTTAAATTTCGTTTTTATATATATAAAAAATTTATATTTTTATAAAATTTTAAAAACATTTTTTTATAAAAAATAGGATGTTAAGAGTTGAAGAAACACGGAACTAATTTTAGGGTTAATTAGTTTGGTTTATGTTCCTTTCATAATGGTTAATCTTCTTATAACTTTCTGAGCTCCGATTTGATCTGATCTTCCTGCAAAACAAAACACCGTTAACTCGTTAAGAGGGGAATATGGGGGTTTCCCTCTTAACCAGACTCCAGCGTGAGAATAAGTATTTGCTTTGAGGAAATAATTGTGTGTTAAGAGTGAGAGTAGAGAGAATGGAATGTTTAACCTGTGCATGGAGGTCTCTATTTATAGCCAGAGAGGTGTAAGAGGAGATGGGCTGATGGGCCTTGGGCCGGAAGGCGACAACCAGAGAATATGTTCTTTGTCTCACTGGTATCGACCGTTAGTGTCTTCTAGAAGATCTCCGGTGATGGCGCACCATGATTGGAGCCACGTGTCTCTGTTGTCGGCCTTGTTGTCCCTCTGCCATTAGCAGGTAAGTGGAGATCATGGGGCAGGTGTCGCCGCCCCGTGATTGGTGCCACGTAGGCGTCTTTGTGTACTTTCTGTCTCCTGCACGTCAGACGATCGTGGAGCACGATAGAGTACAGCCTGGAGGACGCTGATTGACTTGTTCTTCTGCCACTTGTACATTCGGTACTTTCTGAAGTGGCCTTACGCTTTGAGTCCTGCGCAACCTTTGCTGGGCGCGCAAGTAGTCCGCGCAAGGTTGCAGTAGGTGAAGGCTCTTATTCAGAACGCTAAGTATAAAAATTGATGTTATTTCTTGTTTGGACCTCACGCGGGATCAGGCTCTGTTTGAACATCCCGCGCGGGTCTAAAGATTGATCACAAAAGTGATTAAGGAGTATGGACCCACGCGCGACCTGAAGGGTCTGTACGGCATTTTTGGGACCATACCCCTTCAAGTCCCCCCAGTCCGGTGCTGCATCACATGCGAAGTGAGTGGTTGGAGCTCTGGACTTAGAAAAAAGGAAGTGCTGTGTCAGAAAAGTGCTTGCTAGATCTTGGTGAGTCGCGCGCGTGTAACTGTCTGTCAGTTACTACGGCGCGACTACCAGATTTGTTTGCTAAAAATCCTTGCTTTTGAGCGTACGCGCGCAGATTCATTGGAGAAATGTGAATGCTGCGTGTAACACCACGTAAAAACGTGTCCAATTTTGTATAGACACGTGTCCTAAACTCTAAATATGTGAAAGATTGAGTTGAAGGGATTAAAAGTGTCAACATGCCAAACTTGAGCCTCTGAATGACAGTACACGGGGAATATATTCTAAATCAAGTGATTGATTGAATATAACGAGCCGTTTGTAAATAATATCGGAAGATTTTAAAGCTACAAGAATTAAACGTGTCAACATGTTAATTCTACCTCTGAGTGACCTTTTAATATTCCCAAAGCTTTGCAAAATATAAATACACCCTTGTGAATATCTGGTAAAAGAATTCATAAACTTTCGGTTGAATCTATGATGAATTGTACAACTTTTAAGAAAGTAAGTCTCGTGTCCAAAACCGACAAATCTTCATGCAATGGCCATTTTTAATAAATCCAAGGGAACACTAATGCATGGCATGGTAAAATGAGCAAGGCAGACCTGATAATGTGGACTATTCCTGCTGCTAATGTCTGAAGATTCGAGTTTTAAAAGTTACATGATCAAATATAAAATTCTCAAGAATTTTTGTCTTCTGGTCATCGGTTACGGACCGTATGGTCCTAACCTTACGGTCCGCAAGGCTGCAACAGGGTGATGCAGTTCAGGTTCGGTTACGGACCGCAACCACTTGCACTTACAGTCCGTAAGAGATGGATACGGACCGCAAGAGGTTTTGCTTACGGTCCGTAAGCTCGTCGCTGGGCAGAATGTTTGGACAGATGTATGTTTCAGCTGTGTAACCGACTTAAACTCTTATGAATCGATACTAGGGGCTGTTATACGGTTTTTACAAATCCACTAGACACCTGGGGTAATCCTAGGATGTTCCATAACAGTTGGAAGTGATCTAAACACGTGGAAATCACTATATAAAGGAACTAGTTCTTACTTCATGAGCTCATATTTGCAACAACTTTCAAAACAACTCAATTCTGGAGCTTGCAAGGACTAGGAGAAGATTACCAAGTGTAGAAAAGATAGCTAGGACCATTAGTAAGTGTCTTATTACTTGCTTAGTCGTTTAATTAGTTTAAAAACCGAAAAGTCAAACTTATCGTAATTAAGCTTTAACTTTCGAATTAATCACAAATGGTCCAGCCACTGATTAAAATGAAAGTGGTTATGGAACCATATTAAGGTAGGTGATTAACCCTTAAAAGGGCACCTCCTAATTATTTTGTTTGACTAGTTAATTGTCGGGTCAAACTAGTTTGACAAAAAGTCAAACTTGACAGAAAGTTTTAAAATGTTATAAATTAATAAAACAGAGGTTCTAAATTATATTTTTATATTCTAATGACTTGGTAATTAATATTAGAACATGTTTTATCAGTCCTAACCCGACAATTATCAGTCTAAGGTCAAATTATAACCGAAAGTTGCAAAAGCTTGACTTTTGTTTTGACTTTCAGTTCTGACCCGTTCAAGCTTAATTCTCCGATGTTTTAAGCTTCCATTAGGACCACATTAATCAGTAGTATAACCCTCTGGAGTTATAGTGCTTGGTTCCTAGTGGTTTGAATTATATGCTCTTGATCGTTAATATGCTTATAAATGCCATAAACGCCCTTTTGACACACAAATGAGATTTTTAGAAATATAATTGGACAAAAACCTTTGCTACTGATATATAAACTTGTCCCGAAAATTTGAAATCAGTTCTTGGTCCCAAATAGGAGTTATGCACGATATCGTAATTAGAAGCTTTTTATTAATCAAATTACGATATCTTGCATAATGAACCTTTAAACTTGAATTTTAAACCAAAAATCATTACCTACTGTTAAGATAATAATTTTAACGAATTTTAAGATTTTTAGTCAGATTATTATCTGTTTAAAACATGAAGTTCTTGTGTAATTTGGTTTATGACGATAATACCCTTTTAGACAAAAAGGGGGATTAACAAAGGATTTGAATGCCAAGCTTTTTCCAACTGATTTCATACATTAAATAAATTATTTTAAGCATTTAAAACTGATCAAAATCTCAGATTTATATAAACATCTTGATTATCGTCATTTAGCGAGTTTTACACTAAATAGGTGCATAGTATGGTTTAAAACCATATTTAACACCTAAGACTTGTTACCTACTAAATTCCTAAACAAATTTAAATATAATTTCAGTAGGTATAAGTTATGAACTCAGGTTTCCAAAAAAAATGCTCTTAAAAGCCTATGTGAAATGACCAAATTGCCCTTTCAGGACATAGTTTGGTTATAATAGGTAAATTTCACATATGTATAATATCTTACTGATGTAATGAGATAAATTAAATATTTTACTAATTACAAAGGACCAGAACTTCAGTTTGTTATAAAATATCCTTTATAACTATTTAAAATGACCAAAATGCCCTTACGGGACTTAAATTGGTTTTATTTACTTTTTTGGCATATATGTTAAAATCCTACTGATGTATTAACATATTTTAAGCATAATAACAATTAAGACCTGTATATAATTCATTTGGTTACCCGTTACGCGTTTACGCGTTCGGATCGGTGTATGTGACTAGTTTACGTATTATAGCCGAAACGGGTTTAACCTTATCATTTAATCCTCAAATTTCAGAATGTGATTAGTTTACCCATAATATACAAGTATCCAAGCTTGTCGGGTCTAAACCACATTTTATTCCGGTCTCCGCTTAATCCAGCGTTTAGAACCGTAAAGTTTCTTTCTAGCTATCCGGTCTAAGTCCTTGACTTAACTAAAGGCCCGTTAGCACCCTAATAGGTTATTAAACCTTCTATACAGATTAAATAGCATCCAGTAGAAGGTATCAATATACAGCATTAGGATATACGGCTGGGTTACTTTCACCTTCGAGCTCAGGTAAATACTTTTAACTTATTTTCCCTATACGGGCTTGGGATATGGTATTATAATAATACCGCTTGGTCGGGTATGAAATCACTTAATCGGATTGTGATTAATAAATTACATAACCCGTTTTAATCTGTCTTTTTTGATAACATAAACATTGGGGGTTAATTCGACCGTGTCCTGGATATCCTCGGCTCATTTCCTTTGAAAATGGCCACGACCTATGCACGGGGTGTAGGCATACACCTGACAGATGCAAATGCTAAAATATAAACCCACATGTTGGGGATAACTCCTTTGTGGGTTCTATAAGTGGTGAGTCGGTTAATCACGACCGGCTTCCAACCGGCCCCAATTGTAAGACAAACATGTAAATCTGTATACAAGATTATATTTAAATAATTGTCCCATGTTATAAAAGATTTGTGCCATGTGCACCTAAATCAATTTTCATAAATGTTTTCAAAAGAGTCAGTTAATTGTATTTACCAGTGTAAACTGACGTATTTTCTTAAAGGCTGATTGACAGGTACCTCTCGTAATAGGCTGGAGCTATTAGGTGTCATAAGAGGATCTTGCAAATCCATAGATGCCTGAAGTCTGTTATTTTGTTTCCTTGTATTTATTTATGATCCGCCTGTGGATCTTATTACATTCCAGTCTGTATATTCTTTCACTCGGACACTCAGACATTTTGGTTTGTAATAGTTTATTCACCAAGCTTTCCGCTGTGCTATTGTATTGTGTGTATTGACTATGATGATATCAACTACGTCACGATACTCCCCGCCGGGCCCACTGGTAATATGTGGAAATATCGGGGTGTGACAGGTTGGTATCAGAGTCAACATTGAGTGAATTAAACACTAACCTTTTGTGTTTAATCTCAATGACACAATAAGCACATTCCTTAGACTTCCATGTCTAGGCTAATGACCTAGGATTTATTCTTAACACTCCTTTTATTGTTTATATTATATTTACTTGTTTTGACAGTTCACCAATTGGAAAATGCCGCTACGAGTGAGAGGCAAAGGAAAAGGACCAATGCGTGGAGGGCCATCAGGTCACGCGGGACCCTCCCACCGACGTACCCCATCTGATTCACTCTCTGGCTCTGACTCACGGGACCATTGGAGTCGTAGCTTTGAGCCAGCAAGGCATTCTGTCTCACTAGGATCTTCACCATCCGACCCTCCATACTTTGGGTTACCCAATCCTGTTGAACCCCAACATTCCCATCAGTCACAGGGATCACATCACTCGAGCCAATCACACCACTCCTTTCACTCTCATCCTTTTCCTCACTCGGATTCTACCTACTCTCCAGCTCAGTTTAATCCCAGTGAGTACGTCAACGACTTTTTGGGCTTCAATCCTCTTGGACCCGAGGATCATTTCTCTCAGGAGATGGAAATGGACGACGACCCGGACCCTGAAATGCAAACCTGAACGCCGGGCCACCCTATTAGTATCTCGAGTGGTTCACCATATCAAGGATCGCCGTACCATGGGCCTGATTCGTAAGCTAAGAGAATGGTTCAGTATGATTGGTTCTTTACCCCTTCATACCATAACTCTCCAGTCCAACCTCCTTTGGTTGAACCACAGCTTCAAGTTGTTACCCCACCACCTATACCAGTTGAGGAACCACCTCAACAGCCTCCCGAGCCGCCAAGGCGAAGGAGAAATGCTCGAATGTCTGTACGTGGGGGACCACGGTTCGCATCCCCTCATGGTTCAAGTTCTTACCCTCCTATACCAGAGGACCCTCAAATGGGTGGACCCTCACACACGGTGCCGGAAGTCAACCCTCCACCAGTTTCGCATGCACCACTGCAGCCGCCATTGGGTTTTGACAACCCGATCCCGACATACCCAGGTTCATCTGGGTATAATCTATCTGGATACCCATCGGATTATGGAAACCATGATCCCTACCTTACAGCTGCTTAGTACAATGCACTATATCCTTCTTCTTACCCTCCAGTTTACCCAACTGGATATACAGTACAGGGATACCAATACCCACCATATCATCAACCTCCTCCTCCCCAACAGGATCAAACTCAGGAGATTCTGCAAAGGTTAGATCGGGTCGAACATGAAACCAGTGAAACTAAGAAGAAGCATAATGGCTTTCTCAAAGGCCTTGCAAACCTTCTTAAGGGCAAGAAGAAGTAGGAAGATGTTGTTTTATTATGTGTTGTCTTTCAATAAGTCCCTGCGAGGACATTATTTTATTTTCAAGTACCAATTCCCTGCGTGGACTTACTTTTTATTTTTCTGTAGGCCCCTGCGTGGGCAGAGTGTTGTTTGCAAGTCCCGTTTAGGGCATCGTTGTACTAGTTTCGTGGTTTAATGAAGTTATTTTCGATTTTAAATATGTATTTTATTACATCATGTTATATCATTTCAAATTTTAATTGATCTGCCAACAAATTTCTTAAAGGTATAACCTAGCCAAAATATTAAATGGTTATGATGGTACAACCTTTTGAAGACAATAAATCCCTGTTAACATCTGAAAATATGTTAACATTCCTGGCTGTGCGGTACGAGAAACCACACAAGCTTCCAAATGTACTTGGGTCCTTCCAAGTCACTTATATATAGCCTATGTGATCAATGTGAATCATGGATAATAAACGTCAATGGGATGTGTACACCAGAACATCCATTTGAGATGTGTGCTTATAAGCAAAGGTGTAATAATGACAATGAAAGTTTTATTTTATAGACCTCTTGTAAAAAAGACGATGAACTTTGTTCGACCCTTAAAGAAATCACTGATCCAAGAGATCAATGATAATAATCGTCCTTGTGACAAGGCTTTTGTGCCATCTAAATGTACTTCGAGACGAGCCTTGTGCTAAATCAAAATGTCTTTCATGACATTGACAGTTGTGATTTATATTCCCCTGTCTAATAAAATATAAAGAATTATATCTTATTGATTATGATTATTTTCTTAAAATGGTCTATATGGTTTAATAATACCATGACTATCTAATCATCAATATGATGATTTATTGCATAATTTAAATATAACATTATTGTTTAATATAGTACCCAAATCATGGCTGGATCTAATGAAGTAAACAGTCATCCCCGGGAAGGAAACAATAATGAGAACAGGGTAAATCTTACAAACACCGAGCTGCAAGCTATGATTGACACCGCGATTGCTCAGGCGGTAGATAAGATAATCAAGGAACCGAGTTACGTTCGGTCCAAAACTCACTCAAAACCCTTATCACAGTCACATGCATCAAGGAGGGATGAATCTCAGCATTCATCCAATCAAAGGTCTGAGCCTCAAAGAGTGGTGCTAAACCAGACTCCTAAGCACAAAAAGAGTTGCACTTATAAATACTTTGTCTCCTGTAAACCGAGGGATTTCACAGGAGAAAAAGGAGCGATAGACTGTATGAAATGGTTAGACGAAATGGAGACTATGATAGACATCAGCGGATGTGCTAAGGAAGACATAGTTATGTTTGTGTCTCAATCCTTCAAGGGTGATGCCCTCACTTGGTGGAAAGCGTTAGTACAGTCCACTGGAAAGGTTCATTTGTATAACCTTTCATGGAGCAAGTTTGTGGATCTTGTGAAAGATACATATTGCCCTCAGCATGAAGTTGAGATGATTGAGACTGACTTCCTCACCTTGGTGATGAAGGATTTAGACTGTAGGTCCTATGTGACCAGTTTCAATTCGATGTCGAGGCTTGTACCATATTTAGTCACTCCTGAACCCAAACGCATTGCGCGATTCATCGGTGGTTTAGCCCCTGAAGTAAAAGGAAACGTAAAGGCTTCTAAGCCTACTACGTATAGATCTGCTGTGGATCTATCTTTGTCTCTCACTCTTCATATTGTGAGAAGTAGGGCAAAGAAAGCTACCGATGATGGGAAGAGGAAGTGGGATGAAGACAAGTTCCCTCAGTCAATCAAGAAAAGTAGAGGAAACTTCAATTTCAAAAAGGGGCAGTCAAGTGATAAGCCCAGATGCAAAACCTGCAATAAGAGGCACTTTGGAAAGTGCAACCAAGACCCACAAGCTAAACCATGTGGGATTTGTAAAAAGAAAGGGCACAAATCTGTAGAGTGCCGGAACATTAAAGATGCAACCTGTTATGGTTGCAATGAAAAGGGGCATATCAAGACTAATTGCCCCAAGAATGTTAAGAAGCCTGAGGAGGGAAAGAAAACCAATGCAAGGGTTTTCCAAATGAATTCTAGGGAAGCGGTGAACGATGAAAACGTCATAACAGGTACCTTCCTCATTAATAATAATTATGCTAGAGTCTTATTTGATTCAGGTGCTGATAAGTCTTTTGTAGACCATAAGTTTTCTAAGTCACTGAATTTGCCTATTAAGACTCTAGACATAAAATATGAGGTAGAACTTGCCGATGGTACCTTAGAGACAACTTCGACTCTTCTTGATGGATGCTTTATATCCATTAAGAATCATTCTATCCCGCTATCCCTCTTGCCAATGAAATTGGCTGGGTTTGATATAGTTTTGGGCATGGATTGGTTGTCACATAACCCAGCCCAAATTGCCTGTGATAAAAAGCTAGTTATTATCAAAACCCCTTCTGGTGAATCCGTCACTATCCAAGGAGACACACAGTATGGGTTGCCCAACAATGTGTCTATTCTCAAGGTATTGCAGTGTTTGAAGAGTGGATGTGTTATCTATATGGCACAAGTGTCAGTAAATGACCCGAAACCCAAGATTGAAGACATCCCAATCATCTCTGAGTATCCTAATGTCTTTCCTAACGAGTTACCTGGACTACCTCCTGAGAGGCAAGTAGAGTTCAGGATAGACATTCTACCAGGAGCTGCACCTATTGCACGAGCTCCTTATCGTCTAGCACCTACTGAAATGAAAGAGCTCAGGACCCAATTAGATGACTTACTGGAAAAGGGTTTTATACAACCTAGCTCATCGCCTTGGGGAGCTCCAATATTATTTGTGAAAAAGAAGGATGGATCAATGCGCTTATGCATTGATTATCGTGAGCTAAATAAGGTAACGATCAAGAATCGTTATCCCTTACCCAGGATCGACGACCTATTTGATCAGCTCCAGGGGGCGAGCTTCTTCTCTAAGATTGATTTGAGATCTGGGTACCATCAACTCAAAGTTAGGACTGAAGATGTGCCTAAGACGGCATTCAGAACGAGATATGGACATTACGAGTTTCTAGTGATGCCTTTTGGGCTCACTAATGCACCAGCAGCATTCATGGACCTCATGAATAGAGTCTGCAAACCATACTTAGATAAGTTTGTCATCGTTTTCATTGATGACATACTTATCTACTCTCGTAACCAAGTTGATCATGAGAAGCACCTTCGATGTATCTTAGGATTACTTCAACAAGAGAAACTGTATGCTAAGTTCTCTAAATGTGAATTCTGGCTTCGCGAAGTTCAATTCCTTGGACATGTTGTCAGTGAGCGAGGTATCCAAGTAGATCCCGCTAAGGTAGAAGCCGTAATGAATTGGGAAGCACCCAAGACTCCAACTGAAATTCGTAGCTTTCTGGGTTTGACAGGTTACTATAGGAGATTCATTGAGAACTTTTCAAGGATAGCCGCACCATTGACATCTTTGACCCGTAAGAATGTAAAATTTGATTGGGGTCCAAAACAACAAGAATCCTTTGAGATTCTTAAGAAAAAGTTGAGTAATGCTCCAGTACTAACACTACCTGAAGGAATAGAAGATTTTGTCGTATATTGTGATGCTTCACACACCGGTATGGGATGTGTACTTATGCAACGAGGCAAGGTAATTGCCTATGCATCACGACAACTAAAAGTGCATGAGAAGAATTACACCACCCACGATTTGGAATTGGGTGCCGTTGTATTCGCACTAAAGTTATGGAGACACTACTTATATGGAACAAAGTGTGTGATCTATTCGGATCACAAAAGTCTTCAACACCTTTTTAATCAAAAAGAGCTCAATATGAGACAGCGCCGTTGGATGGAAACTTTAAATGATTATGATTGCGAAATTCGCTACCATCCTGGTAAAGAGAATGTGGTCGCCGATGCTCTAAGCCGAAAGGAAAGAGTCAAACCTATCAGGATTAATGCTAAGAGCATCGAGCTGAAGAATAGCCTGAATGAAAGGCTGATAGCTGCACAGAAAGATGTTGTTTTGGAAGCTAACCTTCCAGACGAAAAGTTAGGTGTAACTGTAGAACAGTTAACACCTGGCAAGGATGGAATTCTCAGACTCAATGGAAGAATCTGGGTTCCCATTCATGGAGGACTTCGAGATGTAATCCTTCAGGAAGCCCACAACTCCAAATATTCAGTTCACCCTGGAGTTGACAAGATGTATCAGGATTTGAAAGCTAATTATTGGTGGATAAGGTTGAAGAAATCTATTGCCACCCATGTAGCTAAGTGCTTGACCTGTGCTCAGATTAAAGCTGAACATCAAAAGCCATCAGGTCTACTACAACAGCCAGAACTTCCCACATGGAAGTGGGAGAGGGTAACTATAGACTTTATAACCAAGGTACCTAAAACAAGACATGGAAATGATACCATATGGGTTATTGTTGATAGACTGACTAAGTCAGCACACTTCTTACCCATTAAAGAGACTCATAGCTCTGACAAGCTAGCTCAGCTTTACGTGGATAAGATTGTATCCCTTCATGGAGTGCCGGTGTCTATTATCTCTGATAGAGATACTAGATACACCTCGCACTTTTGGAAGAGTTTCCAGCAATCTTTGGGCACTCGTTTGAACTTTAGTACTGCTTACCATCCTCAGACAGATGGACAGAGTGAGCGCACGATTCAAACATTGGAAGCCATGCTTCGTGCATATGTTATTGATTTAGGTGGTAGTTGGGATGACCACCTACCCTTGATCGAGTTCTCCTATAACAATAGCTACCATACAAGCATTCAGGCTGCACCTTTTGAAGCATTATATGGAAGGAAATGCATAACGCCTGTTTGTTGGGCGGAAGTAGGAGAAGCTCAGCTATCAGGACATGATATAGTCCTTGAAACGACGGACAAGATTGTCCAGATTCGTGATCGCCTGAAAGCTGCCAGGGATAGGCAGAAAAGTTATGCTGACAAGAGGTGAAAACCTCTAAAATTTGAGGTTGGTGACAAAGTCTTACTGAAAGTATCACCCTGGAAAGGTGTGATGCGTTTTGGTAAGAAGGGCAAGCTAAGCCCTAGATATATAGGACCATTCGAAATTATCGAATGTGTCGGTAGTGTAGCTTATAAGCTAAACTTGCCAGAGGAGCTCAGTGGAATTCATAATGTGTTCCACATCTGTAATCTCAAGAATTGTCTAGCTGATGAATCGCTAGCCATGTCTCATAAGGACGTACAGATTGATGAAAGTCTGAGATTTGTTGAAAGACCTATATCAATCGAGGATCGTCAGGTTAAAAAGCTCCGAAGGAAGCATGTGCCTATAGTAAAGGTCAAATGGGATGCCCGTAGAGGTCCCGAATATACGTGGGATGTTGAGTCCACTATGCGACAGAAGTACCCTCACTTATTCCAGTAAATCTCGGGGTCGAGATTTCTTTTAAGGGGGTGAGGATATAACACCACGTAAAAATGTGTCCAATTTTGTATAGACACGTGTCCTAAACTCTAAATATGTGAAAGATTGAGTTGAAGGGATTAAAAGTGTCAACATGCCAAACTTGAGCCTCTGAATGACAGTACACGGGGAATATATTCTAAATCAAGTGATTGATTGAATATAACGAGCCGTTTGTAAATAATATCGGAAGATTTTAAAGCTACAGGAATTAAACGTGTCAACATGTTAATTCTACCTCTGAGTGACCTTTTAATATTCACAAAGTTTTGCAAAATATAAATACACCCTTGTGAATATCTGGTAAAAGAATTCATAAACTTTCGGTTGAATCTATGATGAATTGTACAACTTTTAAGAAAGTAAGTCTCGTGTCCAAAACCGACAAATCTTCATGCAATGGCCATTTTTAATAAATCCAAGGGAACACTAATGCATGGCATGGTAAAATGAGCAAGGCAAACCTGATCATGTGGACTATTTCTGCTGCTAATGTCTAAAGATTCGAGTTTTAAAAGTTGCATGATCAAATATAAAATTCTCAAGAATTTTTGTCTTCTGGTCATCGGTTACGGACCGTATGGTCCTAACCTTACGGTCCGCAAGGCTGCAACAGGGTGATGCAGTTCAGGTTCGGTTACGGACCGCAACCACTTGCACTTACGGTCCGTAAGAGATGGATACGGACCGCAAGAGGTTTTGCTTACGGTCCGTAAGCTCGTCGCTGGGCATAATGTTTGGACATATGTATGTTTCAGCTGTGTAACCGACTTAAACTCTTATGAATCGATACTAGGGGCTGTTATACGGTTTTTACAAATCCACTAGACACCTGGGGTAATCCTAGGATGTTCCATAACAGTTGGAAGTGATCTAAACACTTGGAAATCACTATATAAAGGAACTAGTTCTTACTTCATGAGCTCATATTTGCAACAACTTTCAAAACAACTCAATTCTGGAGCTTGCAAGGACTAGGAGAAGATTACCAAGTGTAGAAAAGATAGCTAGGACCATTAGTAAGGGTCTTATTACTTGCTTAGTCGTTTAATTAGTTTAAAAACCGAAAAGTCAAACTTATCGTAATTAAGCTTTGACTTTCGAATTAATCACAAATGGTCCAGCCACTGATTAAAATGAAAGTGGTTATGGAACCATATTAAGGTAGGTGATTAACCCTTAAAAGGGCACCTCCTAATTATTTTGTTTGACTAGTTAATTGTCGGATCAAACTAGTTTGACAAAAAGTCAAACTTGACAGAAAGTTTTAAAATGATATAAATTAATAAAATAGAGGTTCTAAATTATATTTTTATATTCTAATGACTTGGTAATTAATATTAGAACATGTTTTATCAGTCCTAACCCGACAATTATCAGTCTAAGGTCAAATTATAACCGAAAGTTGCAAAAGCTTGACTTTTGTTTTGACTTTCAGTTCTGACCCGTTCAAGCTTAATTCTCCCATGTTTTAAGCTTCCATTAGGACCACATTACTCAGTAGTATAACCCTCTGGAGTTATAGTGCTTGGTTCCTAGTGGTTTGAATTATATGCTCTTGATCGTTAATATGCTTATAAATGCCATAAACGCCCTTTAGACACACAAATGAGATTTTTAGAAATATAATGGGACAAAAACCTTTGCTACTGATATATAAACTTGTCCCAAAAATTTGACATCAGGTCTTGGTCCCAAATAGGAGTTATGCGCGATATCGTAATTAGAAGCTTTTTATTAATCAAATTACGATATCTTGCATAATGCACCTTTAAACTTGAATTTTAAACCAAAACTCATTACCTACTGTTAAGATAATATTTTTAAGGAATTTTAAGATTTTTAGTCAGATTATTATCTGTTTAAAACGTGAAGTTCTTGTGTAATTTGGTTTATGGTGATAATACCCTTTTAGACAAAAAGGGGGATTAACAAAGGATTTGAATGCCAAGCTTTTTCCTACTGATTTCATACATTAAATAAATTATTTTAAGCATTTAAAACTGATCAAAATCTCATATTTATATAAACATCTTGATTATCGTCATTTAGCGAGTTTTACACTAAATAGGTGCATAGTATGGTTTAAAACCATATTTAACACCTAAGACTTGTTACCTACTAAATTCCTAAACAAATTTAAATATAATTTCAGTAGGTATAAGTTATGAACTCAGGTTTCCAAAAAAAAATGCTCTTAAAAGCCTATGTGAAATGACCAAATTGCCTTTTCGGGGCATAGTTTGGTTATAATAGGTAAATTTCACATATGTATAATATCTTACTGATGTAATGAGATAAATTAAATATTTTACTAATTACAAAGGACTAGAACTTCAGTTTGTTATAAAATATCCTTTATAATTATTTAAAATGACCAAAATGCCCTAACGGGACTTAAATTGGTTTTATTTACTTTTTGGGCATATATGTTAACATCCTACTGATGTATTAACATATTTTAAGCATAATAACAATTAAGACCTGTATATAATTCATTTGGTTACCCGTTACGCGTTTACGCGTTTGGATCGGTGTATGTGACTAGTTTACGTATTATAGCCGAAACGGGTTTAACCTTATCATTTAATCCTCAAATTTCAGAATGTGATTAGTTTACCCATAATATACAACTATCCAAGCTTGTCGGGTCTAAACCACATTCTATTCCGGTCTCCGCTTAATCCAGCGTTTAGAACCGTAAAGTTTCTTTCTAGCTAGCCGGTCTAAGTCGTTGACTTAACTAAAGGCCCATCCCTAATAGGTTATTAAACCTTCTATACAGATTAAATAGCATCCAGTAGAAGGTATCAATATACAACATTAGGATATACGGCTGGGTTACTTTCACCTTCGAGCTCAGGTAAATACTTTTAACTTATTTTCCCTATACGGGCTTGGGATATGGTATTATAATAATACCTCTTGGTCGGGTATGAAATCACTTAATCGGATTGTGATTAATAAATTACATAACCCGTTTTAATCTGTCTTTTTTGATAACACAAACATTGGGGGTTAATTCGACCGTGTCCTGGATATCCTCGGCTCATTTCCTTTGAAAATGGCCACGACCTATGCACGGGGTGTAGGCATACACCTGACAGATGCAAATGCTAAAATATAAACCCACATGTTGGGGATAACTCCTTTGTGGGTTCTATAAGTGGTGAGTCGGTTAATCACGACCGGCTTCCAACCGGCCCCAATTGTAAGACAAACATGTAAATCTGTATACAAGATTATATTTAAATAATTGTCCCAGGTTATAAAAGATTTGTGCCATGTGCACCTAAATCAATTTTCATAAATGTTTCCGCTGTGCTATTGTATTGTGTGTATTGACTATGATGATATCAACTATGTCACGATACTCCCCGTCGGGCCCACCGGTAATATGTGGAAATATCGGGGTGTGACACTGCGCGGCCTGGGTAACTTCTGCATGAAGTTTGTAGTAGGTTTGGGCGGGAAAAAACCTCGAATTTTGAATTCTGACAAGTTGGTGGCAAATGTCGTTGATGGCGACGTTTGAGTTGACTGCTGACACGACCATCATCAAGTTGTCACTGACGGTTCGGCTTTCCGTCAGTCGAGTGAGGCCCACGCGCGCATGGTAACCGTCACTCTAGGAATTACGACGTACGTGGCAGCTGCTGATTGGATACGCGCGCGGTTTATCCGGCACGTCTACTCATCGCATTAAATGCGATGAGTATATATAGTCGATGAGATGAGAGACGAGATCACAAACCTTTCTTTGCTTTCTCTCTTTTCTCTCTTATTCGTCTTTGAGTCTTCTTCGAATCTTCAAACCTTCAAAGAGACACTAGCAGATCTTCAAGTTTTTCTTTGAATATTCAAGTTTTCCAGAAAATATTCAAATCTTCCATCTAAATATCTATGGCTGAAGAAGAGAACCCAGGTGACGAAGGTCCCCTCCGTGTCCTCAAATGGGACCAGGGACTGTTTGAGCAGATTACCCGAGGATTCCGGTTTCCACCGGAGTGGGATGCACAATATCCCGGCCAAAACCAGACAGCCGCCGATGCGCCGCCGGGGTATATTACCCTTTTCGAAGATTTCTTTTTACAGGGCAACTTCCGGTTGCCGGCAACGGAGTTCATGGCCCATATTCTTCATTATTATGGATTTCATATCTCTCAAATGAGTCCACCCGGTATGGTGAGGGTGCGACATTTCGAGTTTTTGTGCCGATCCCACGACATAGAGCCTACAGTAGAGAGATTTAGGGTATTCTACCAGCTAATTAGGACTATGGGGTTTTATTCTTTTGGCAACCGGGGGTCTGCCAAGAAGATTCTTCTAAACCCTCCCAAGAGTTTCCTTGACTGGAAACAGAAGTTTTTCTTCATTAGAGAGGAGGTTATCCCCATTGCAATGATCTTCCGTGCGCCGGGTGTGATCGAGAAAGAAGAACTGGCAATTCCCAAGAAAGAAGACTGGTACTTGAAACTCACTGCCATACCTAATCGAGTTTTTGGTGAGAACGTCCTGGTTGCGCCGCAGATGAGTGACCAGTGGCCTGAGGACAGCAATGAGGTGCCCGTGTTGAAGTTTTAAGATAGAGGTTAGTTACTTCTTTGATTGCTTCCTCTTTGTTCTAATTTAGTTGCGCTTAATTGTTGGTTTTGAATGCAGAGGCACACCTTTATCAAGCTGCTTTCCCTACCTGTAACACCTCGCAAAATCATGTCCAATATAATACAGACACGTGTCATGGACTTTAAACGTGAAATGAATTGATTCCGAAGGACTAAAATTGTCAAACAATGTAAATATGTTAGTATAAGGATCAAATGTGTCATCATGCCAAATTCGTGCCTCTGAATGAGCTCATAAGATGTTCGTATTCTTTAACGGATAAATAGTCGGACATAGAAAGCCGTTGTGCTTAAAATTGAAGAAGTTACAAAGTTTAAGGGGTTAAATGTGTCGACATGTTTAAAGTTACCTCTGAGTGACCTTTTAACGTTCCCAAGACTTTGTAATACTTCCTTATACTCCCATGGATACCGAATAATAATTTCTTGGAGTTTAGACGCACTTAAAAGACGTTTCGGGTGATCTTACAACTAACCGGGAGCTTAACGGAGTTAAATAATGACCCAAGGCCCTTAATAGTTAACTATGGGGGTCCTAAGTGCAATACATGGAAGTTAAATAAACTTAAAATGGACCAGGGACTGAAAATGAAAAGTTGTAAAACTTTTTACCGGATCAGAAGGTTCTCGCGGCCCGCGTAGACTCTCTAAGAGTCTTACGCGGCCCGCGAGAGAAGCTTAAATGTTGCATGTTTCCGTTAAATGCTTAAATGTTGACCATTATGCCCTTTTGATATTAAAACAAGATTTTTGAAAATGTGAGAGGACAAAAACCTTTATTACTGATATTTAAGTATGTCCTAAAAGTTTGACATCAGATTGTGATCTAATTAAATAGGAGTTATGCGCAATATCGTAAAATGAAAGCTTTTTATTAATTAAACGACATTTTTAGCATAAATCATATTCAAACCCAAATTTTGACACCAAACTTTCTAATAACTGATGTAATATAATATTTAGGGATTTTTTATTAAATTTTAAACTGATCATAACATAGAGTTCTTGCATAGGCTCGGTAATTGACGATAATGCCCTTTTTGCTAATAAAATGAGTTTTACATATCCTCTACATGTCAAACATTTTTCTACTGATTTTATATATTAAATAAGTTATTTTAAACAGTAAAGGTTGATCAAAATCTCAGATTTCCTTAATCAACCCGAATATCGTCAAATACCGACTTTTTTGTGATTTTAACGCATAGAATGGTTTAGAACTATATTTAACACCTAAGACTTATTACCTACTGATATTTTAAGTAAATTTTTGTACTTTAACAGTAAGTAAAAGTTTTGAACTCAGATTTCCAAATTTGACCCTTATAGCATATGTGAAATGACCAAAATGCCCATACGGTGCATAGTTTGGCCATAAATGATAAAATTCACATATGTATGATATCTTACTGATATAACTTATTAAAATAAATATTTTTACTGATTGTTTTAGACCAGAACCTCAGATTATTATTAACCTCTTTTATGAACTTTAAAATGACCAAAATACCCCTACGGGGCATAAATTGTTTTTAAATTCGTTTTGGGAAAAATGGAAGATATCCTACTGCTATCATAACATATTTTAATCATATTAACTTGTGGAACCTATTCATGACTCATTTGGTTACCCGTTATGCATATTCGCGTTCGGTACGGTTTATGTAACTAGTTTGCATAAATTAACCGAAACGGGTCAAACCTTATCATTTTTACTTCAAAATCCAGAATGTGTTTAGTTTACCCATTTTATACAAGTCTTCATACTTGTCGGGTCTAAATCACATTCTAATCCGGTCTTCGCTTAATCTTGCGTTTTGAACCGTAAACCTTTCATTAAAACTAACCGGTCTAAGTTAAGACTTGAATAAGACCCGTTAGGAATTTAATAGGTTATTAAAACCTTCGTTCCAGATTAGGAGCCCAGTAAAATTTATTTGTACTTACTGATTGATATACGGCTGGGATTAAAATTTTATTTTAGCTCAGGTAAATACTTTTAACTTATTTTCCGTTATACGGGCTTGGGATACGGTATTATAATAATACCGCTTGGTCGGGTATGAAATCGTACAATCGGAATGTGATTAAAAAGATGCATAACCTGTTTTAATTTGTCTTGTTTGATGCAATGCCTTTGGGGGGTTAATGACCATGACCTGGATATCCTCGGCTCATTCATTAGAAATGGCCACGACTTAAGCACGGGGTGTAGGCATACACCTGACAGTTGCGTATGTAAAAAGGTACCCCACTCGTAAGGAAACTTCTTGTGGGTATTATACCAAGTGGTGTGTCTATTAATCTTATCCGGCTCTTCTAACTGGGTCCTAAATGGACGACAAACATTTAAAACTGTATACAAGATTATTTTTAAATAATTATCCCAAGTTATAAAAGATTTTATGCCTTGTGCATCCAAATCAATTTTATAAACACTTTTAAAAAAGAGTCAGTTAATTGTATTTACCAGTGTAAACTGACGTATTTTTCAAAAGGTTAAGTGCAGGTACTACTCGTAATGGGCTGGCTACTCCTAGTATCAAATAAAGAGACTTGCAAGCTTTTGATGCTTAAATCTGTTGAACAATGTTTCTTTTTATTTTAGATCCGCCTGTGGATCCACTTACAATCTGTTTGTAATATTTTATGTTACTTTCAAACCGGTTTGTAATATTTTTACTTTTAGACTTCCGCTGTGCATTAAACTGTGATTAATTGACTATGATGATATCAACTACGTCACGATACTCCCCGCCGGGCCCACCGGTAATACGTGGAAATATCGGGGTGTGACACTACCTTTGGTGGATCCATGGGCGTGCGCCCGCTGGAACCAGGGGCAATACTGTTATGAGCGCATCAAAGGCCATTTTCTGTATCCTCCTGCTGGAGCTTTTGTCAATCCTCCCGCTGCAACCGAATGTGCGCATCTACCTAACCCCAGACCCTTGCGAGCTGTGACTTCTGCTTGAAAAGAGATTCTTTATCTTTCCAGCGAGGAGTCTGTAGGGTCTTCAAATGGGGAGCTAAGTTCCTGGTATAACATCTTTCCAGGTGTGTTTCGCGACCTTGGGATCGATCCGGAGGAGAAGAAGAAGAAGCCCAAGAAGAAGAAGAAGAAGAAGGTTATCACCATTGATCCTGAACCAACCAGCAAGAAGGGCGGGAGTAGCCGCGCGACTACTGCTGCTTCTGAGAAAGGTACCCTTTGATTCCGGCAGAGTAGCTTAGAAGATTACGTAATTGCAACTGACTCACTTGAAGGCTTGTCCCGTATAGGCGAGAAGAAATCTAGCGCTACTGGTTCAAGGAGCTCTGGGAGTGCGGAGTAGAGGGGTAGCTCTGGTAAGGTTCCCCTCTTTGTACTTGGGTTTTATTTTGTTGACTTGATCTCATTCGTTGCCTTCTTTGTAGATGGCTAACTCTATCCTAAATGCCTCTGAGCTGGATGCAGCTGTTGCCGCCCTCATAGATGCCTCACGTGCTGCTGGGCATCGTGGAGGTTATCTACAGTGTGCTCATCATGTTGAAGAAGTCTTTGGGCAAGAGTTTGATGTCAGCCATTGCTCGATGACAGATCAGGCTGATGCTGCGTTGGCCCGTGCTGCAGAAGTTTATGATCATCTATCGTTGGCTGTGATGGATCTGGTTACCGAAGCGCTAAAACATGACGATTGGTGCGCGCGGCTGAAGACCATTCTAGACCCTCCACAGACTGTGGAGTTATCTGATGAGGAAGAACCAGCCGGTGGTGATGGCGATGGCGATGGTGATGGCGATGATGGTGATGGTTATGAGTAGATAGTGTTGATAGACTGTGCCTTGTAATTTTCTTTTTAGATGCTAGATGTAACTTATCGCGCAGTCGCGCTTTTTGAATCGAACTGATGATGTTTTGCTACTTTATTATGTAATTATTGCGCTGCTGCGCTCTTTGAAATGTGACATTTATGCTTGTTTTCCTATGTCAAGTTACAATTATTGCATTATTGATGGAAACTTTGGTTAAGTTAGCGCGAATAAATGTAAGTGTGGCTCGTATATGAGTGTAACTGCCCGGTCTCGCGCTATGATCGCGGAGGACCTTGGAGGCATAACTCAAGAGCTCGTAATTTACTGAAGTGTTTTCGTGCTAATCAAAAGTTTAACATGCATTTGTAACATAGAAGTCATGATGCTAAAAACAAAAGGCATAGTCAATGCTTTCATTAAGTAGCTTTGAAACAGGTGCAAGGCCAATCATACATCCTTGAAATAAAAAAGGCGTATAGCCAACATAGGTAATAAAAAAGGCACGTAGCCAACATAAGCGGATAAAGGCGCATGGCCGAGGGTAGTCACATGTAACACTTGCGCAGTTGTTGCGCGTTCCAGGTGCGCGGGATGATGTATCCATCCAGTGTGCGTAGCTTGTATGCCCCTTTTCCTAGCACCTCGTGTATCAAGTATGGGCCTTCCCACTTGGGTGCTCGCTTCCCGGGGCATTCAACATTGGAGGCTTCATTGTCTCTAAAGACGTACTCTCCTGGAGTGAAGGTACAAATGCGTACTCTTGCATTGTAGTACCTTTCCAATTGTGTCTTGTACTTGGCCTCTTTGATTCGCGCTATTTCGCGCCTCTCTTCGAATCGGTCCAATTCTAGACGGTGCTCCGCCTCGTTGTTGATTTTGTTGACCGCTATCAAGCGCGGCGAGGGGAGGCCAATTTCAGCTGGGATAACCGCCTCTGAGCCGTAGACCGGGCTAAAGGGGGTTTCGCCAGTGCTTGTTTTCGGCATGGTTCGATGAGCCCACAAGATGCTCGGGAGCTCATCTACCCAACCTCTTCTCTTAGTGCCCAGGCGGGCCTTTATCCCTTCGACGATACTTTTGTTGACACTTTCTACTTGGCCGTTGCCATGAGGGTGCGCAACGGAAGAGAAAGTGCGCTCGATATTCATCTCTTTCATCCATTCTTGAAGGTCTTCAGAAGCAAAATTGGTTCCACTATCGGTTACAATCTTGAGTGGGAGACCAAATCTGCAAATGATGTGTTCCCATATGAACTTGAGTACCATCATTGCAGTAGTTGAAGCGAGAGCTTTGGCCTCTACCCACTTGGTGAAATAATCCACGGCAATAATTATGAACTTCACGACTCCAGGCGCTTCGGCGAAAGGTCCCACCATATCAATCCCCCACTGCTGGAAGGGCTAGGCAGTGGACATATGGATGAGATCATTTTTTGGGCGCAGGGTTTTTGGGTTGTGCCTTTGACAGGAGTCGTACTTGAGCAATTCCTTTAGAGCGTCAACGTGCATCCCTGGCCAATAGTAACCAGCGTTCATTATCTTCGCGACAACCATGAGCGGGCCCGCATGAATGCCGCAGATGCCTTCATGAATCTCCCTGATCAGGTAGCTTGCATCTTGGGGGTCTACACAGCGCAGAAGTGGCCCCAAGAAGGATCTTCGATACAAGATTCCACCATTTATCTCATAGAACAATGCTTTGTTCTGTATCTTCCTTGCCTCTGCTTTGTTTTCAGGGAGGATTCCTTCTTGCAAATACTGGATGATAGGGGTCATCCCAGATGGTTGCCCTATCTCGATCACATTCACTTGACGCAACAAAACCGACGGGTTTTTAAGACTTCAATTCTTACATCTTTGGCGAGATGTTGAAAAGTTGTTGAAGCGAGCTTGCTCAAAGCGTCTGCTGGTTTGTTCTCTGTCCGATTGATATGAACTACCTTGTATGACTTGAATTGTTAAAGCAACTCTTTCGCTTGCTCTAAATATAAGGCCATAACTTCACCTTTTGCATCATACAACCCGTTAATTTGACTGGCGATCAGGAGAGAGTCGACATGCGCTTGTAGGTTTAGAGCTCCCATCTTGATGGCTAGGCGCAAGCCTGCCAAAAACGCTTCATATTCTGCCTCGTTGTTGGTATTTTTGAAATCCAACTTGATGGCATAGGTGAACTCATGCTTCTTTAGGTTCACAAGGCGCAATCCAGCTCCTGTGCCGTCTTCATTCGAGGCCCCGTCAGTGTATAACAACCATAACCCATCTGATGTGTCTTTAATGGGAGTATCAACAACTTCACAGTCTTTGATCTTATCTTCTGGAACTTCAGTGATGAAGTCCGCTAACACTTGGCCTTTAATTGTTGGGCGCGGCCTGTACAGAATGTTGTGGCCTCCCAGCTCGATTGCCCACTTTGCTAAACGTCCTGACGTCTCTGGTTTTTACAGGATTGTGCGAATATGGAAGTTAGTGAGTACAGTGATTACATGCCCAGTAAAATACCTGCGCAGCCTCCGAGAGGCGTGTAGTAGCGCGAGTGATGTGTGCAAAATGCAACATATAAATTACATCAAATGATGCATAAAACTAACCCTTTTTTAGTACTAATATTGGAAAAAAGTGTGCTTTTGTCTTCCTTTTGTATTTTTCATGGTTAAAAGAGCTTAAATGAACAAAAGAAGCAAAAATGCAGCCAAATCCAGCATAAATACAAGAAAAGGAATAAACGTGGCATGCCCGACCCCTCTACAGCATCCTCTAAAGCAAAAACAAGAGAACAGAAGGCTGAACACGCCCCGTGCTCACTGAGCACGGGGGCGTGCCCAAGTGTCTGCAGAAAAGACAAAGTTGTAGAAGCTTCAATCACCCACCACGGGGGCGTGCCCAGCGGACACGGGGCCGTGGTACTCTAAGATTCGCAGAATCTAGGAAAATCTTGATAGTACAGATACGCTTCTGCACACGGGGTCTTGCTCTGCGGACACGGGGGCGTGGTCAACTAATGCAGACAAACTGCAATTAACGAAGAAAGAGAAGATGGGTGGACACGGGGCCGTGCCCAATGGACACGGGGCCGTGTCCGGGCTTCTATGCAGGCTATAAATAGGGGTGCTTGGCTCATTTGCAAACCATCCATTGGCAAACCACCTCTCTCATACTTCACCCACACTCCACCACCACCACACACCATCATCCACCACCATCATCCATCATCCATCATAGAGTGTGTGAGTAGTCTCGGGATCCAAGATTGATCGTAAGAGTTCTTGACAATCAAAGGCCATGTTTGCCTAAGTCTCTTACATCACTTGGTGAAGACAAGTGTCTAGTGTAATACTTTTTATTTTTAATCTTTTCACACTTTTTATTTGGTTCTGTATTAATGACTTTAATAACTAGTTTCTTATGTTGAAGGTGAGTCTTCCTTATCGTTTGTCCGTGGTGTCTTGGCATTATTTTACTGTCTATATAAAATAAAAGATTTTCACCATTCATATCTCCACGGTCTATATGGAGGTATGTTGGCTACCTGGTCGGGGGTTAAGGGGACGGTTTGGTAAGAGTCTTGCCTTGTTCAGTGTATAGATCCTGCAAGGACCTGGGTCAACTTTAGTAGGACTTCCTTCAATACCCACTGGTATTGGATGGCGGGGGTCCGAACTCCTTGATCCCCTCATATGTAAACTACTATTAATACTTTAACTCGGCTACTTAGGACTGTATCCCTGCTGACTCAGACTACTTAGCCGAGGGTAACGTCACCTCCAGAAGAGGGGCCTACCACAATATGCATTAATAACTTAATTAATTATCTTTCAATAATCCAACCCTTTAGGATTGTATCCTTGCTGACTCAAACTACTGGGTTGAGGGTAACGTCACCTTCAGAAGAGGGGCCTACTACAATAACTAAGATAATCTCTTAAAAAGTGCAAAAGTGCAGAAATAATCAAAGGTTACACTAAACACGAGTCGGATCCAAGTGATTCATCTTGTCTATCTGTTTTTATTTTTATTTTTATTTTTCATCATTTTAGTTTGTTTTATTTTTCTTATTTAAAAACCTTTTTCTAAACTTTTGATTTGATTAGACGTTGAGGATAAACCGGTATTAAAAGCTCTTGTGTCCTTAGACGACCTCGGTATCTAACCAACACTATACTATGCTCACGATGGGTGCACTTGCCCATATGTGTGTTTAGTGTTAGTAAATATCGTGTTTTATAAATTTAAAACTTGGCAAAAAAGTGTTAAAGGGCTTAAAATATACATTAAAAACCTATCACACCTAACGCACATCAGCGAGCACTAACTTTTCCATTGTTGAATATCGTGTTTCTGGATCCGTGAGCACCCTACTAACATAGTAGATTGGGGTCTGAACTCCGTCTCTTTCTACCAACAATACCGACCCAACTGCCTTGTCCGAAGAAGACAAGTACAGAATGAGTGGTTCCTTCTCGAATGGTGCGGTTAGTGTAGGGAGCTTGATCAAACACTCTTTCATTTGCTGGAAGGCAGCTTCTGCTTCTGGCGTCCATTTAAACTCTTGTTTTTTCACGCAGTTGCGCAAAGTACTGATGAAAGGGTACGATTTTACGGCGTGGTTTATAGAAATCGATTAAGCGCGGCTAAGCGGCCGGCTAATCTCTGCATTTCCTTGATCGTGCGCTGTGACGGCATCCGCTCTATGGCTTGAACTTTTTCGGGGTTAACCTTGAAACCGCCGTTTGTAACCACGAAGCCTAAAAACTTGCCCTCCTCCATGCCAAACGAACATTTCGCTGGATTCAGCTTCATGTTCACGCTTCTCAGAGAGTTAAACGTCTTCTCAATGTCTTTTAACATCTGGTCTTCTTCGGGACTTTTAATCACAAGATCGTCAATGTACACTCCGATGTGTTTTCCGATGTCATCAGCAAATATCGTATCCATCAGTGGCTAATAGGTTGCGCCAGCATTTTTGAGACCGAATGGCATCTTTGTGTAACAGAAGATTCCGATATCGGTATGAAAAGTTGTCTTGTCTTCATCCTCCAGCGCCATTTGGACTTGATGATACCCCTTGTAACAGTCCAAGAAACATTTCCACCTGTATGGCGCGAGAGAGTCTATCTTCTTATCAATCTCAGGCAGCGAATAACAATCCTTGGGGCATGCCTTATTGAGATCAGTATAATCAACACACATGAGCCATCCTCCATTAGACTTCTCAACCATAACGGGGTTTGCAACCCAACTTTGATAGCGCACCTCCCTTAGAATCCCTGTTTTTAGCAGCTCACAAACTTGCTCATTTATAGCTTTAGTCTTATCCGCCCCTAGGCTGCGCCTTCTTTGCACTTTTGGCTCGACAGAGGGATAAGTGTTTAAACAATGTTTAGTGACGTCACGCGGGACACCGGTCATGTCTGCCGGAGTCCAGGCGAAAATGTCCATGTTCCTTAACAAAAGTTGCTTGAGGTGCGTTCTGATGTTTGGTGAGATTGCGTGGCCTATCGTCACCGTCTGTTCTGTGTATTTGTGGTTCAAAACCCATTTCTCTGGTTCGGTCGTTGAAACTTTTGCTGCCTTTGCTAGGCGTGCATCTTCTGGTGACATCACTTCTTTCTTCGCATAGATAATCGCCACCCCCGTCTTGGTTGGGAACCCGATGGCTGAGTGAGGTGTGGAGGTTATCATGTTTAGTTCTCCTTAGGTTTCTCTCCCAATTAAAACATCATGCCTTGATTTGACTGGCATCACCATGAAATTGACATTTGTAGTTCTTGAATGTTTCCCGTCAGACAGCGTGACGGGGAAACTGATCTGGCCTAGTGGGAAGACCATTTCGTTGCAGAATCCTAATAGAGGATAATCAACCGGCTCAAGTCTCGCTTTATCTTCATCATCGAACTAATTGAAGCATTGCTCGTAGATGATATCAGCTGTACTTCCCGGATCAATGAATTTGTATTCTGTTTCGTAATGACCGATAATACCGGTAATGACGACGGGGCGCGTGGCGCGTGGTCCCCCGCGTACTACCGGAAAGATGACCTGTTGCTCTTTGTTGGTGCATACGTCTGTCGACTTCGTCTTGTATCGAGTCTTGCATTATTCAGGGCACGAAGATCGAGAAAACAAGTTAAAAGCTAATTCCGCTTGAAATGATGTAATTCCGCTTGAGTACTAATTCCGCTTGAGTGATGTAATTTCGATTGAGTGACTAATTTCATTTGAATGATGATTCCGCTTGAGTCATGTTCAAGCGGAATTAGATGGCTATATATAGATGTAGGTCTGGTTCATTTGAAACGGAATTAAGAAGAGTATTTCCGACGGCGAAGCTCTGTCGAAGTTTCTACAGATCTGTAATTGTATCAGAATCAATATAAAAGACAGTTAAAGTGTATATCTTGCTGAATCAACCACAATATGTCTGTTTCCGCCTTTCATATTATGTAGAACGCCTCTGATCGACTCGTTTCGGGTCCGTACACGATCCTACATGTGGTATCAGAGCTCAGGAGGAGGAGTTCTGCAGATTTCAGCCTGATTTCATCTCATTTTCATTCTTCTACACCTTCTTTACTAAATTGATCAAGATTTAACGGTTAAAATGACCTGATTTTCACACATCATAAGCGGAAAAGTGTTTTAACAAAGCCTTGAGAAAATTGGACTTTAATTCAATCTTAAACTGATAAAAATTGTAATTCCGTTTGAAATTATGTTCGCACATAATGACATCAGCTTAATTCCGCTTGAAAATTGATGTTAATCTCGTTTGAAAACATTATTCTGCTTGAACATTGCTGGTGATTCCGTTTCAGATAGATATTCATAAATGAGTTTTTCCAATGTTTATCTGTTCAATTTCTTCATCATCATCACTAGTATCTGTTGAACTGTTTTCAGAAGAAACAGATTCTTCATCTTGATTTTTTTCTTCATCAGATAACACTGCTATCCATTATTTCATCAATTCTGGCTTTTGAACAATTTGAGCAATGAAAGAATCAGACGTTTACTGAAAAGTTATACAAGTTCTGATTACTTAATTGACAGAATTTATCCAACTGTTGCAGGTTTTGAAGTGTTTGAAGACAAGAAGCCGAAGAAAAAGGATACTGGTAAGAAACAGAGTGTAAATTATAACAAGTGTCCGCCTCCGATTTGGGAAGGGTATTCGTCTAGAAAACCAAATGAGGAACAAGTAAAAAAGGCCGTCAATATAAAGTTAGAATCCGAGGTAACCGACATGTTACCAAACAGTATTGACATCACGTTCACAGCGTCCGACACAGATCATGAGTCTGAGTTAATAAAAAAGATGGTCGATCAGGTGTTGGATAAGGATGAGGAGTCAGAGTCACAGTATGAGTCTGGAAGTTCGAGTTCGTCTGTCAAGAGTTCAAAGTCGTCGGGAAAACGGGTTTATAGTAAAGAATTTTGGTTATCAAAATCCAATTTGAATGATGAAACATTTGTAGTTGCATATACTTTAAATGATTCTGACAAATTATATTTTGATAAAGAATTTCCAATAAGAAGTGTTCAAATTGAAAAGATCAAACAGGTTTTCAAAATGACAGAAATTAATATTTCTGAAATAAAAGATTTAAATCTTACTGAAAAACCTAAAAAGTACACTTCAAGAGTTCAATAACGATTAAACAAGAAAAAAAGTTACAGTTCTGGTTATGGTTTTCAAAAGAAACCAAACCATAACAGTAATTTCAAAAGAAAAGGATTAGGTTTTATTCCACCTAAAAATTATAAAAATGATAAAATTTCTAAAACAAAAACAAAATTTGTTTCAGGAGGAAGTGCTGAGGAAGAACAGAAGAAACCTTTCTGGAAGCAGTCAAACCAGGAGTTTCTTGTTGAAAAGATGAAGAATGGAGTTTTTCAAAGAAAAGAGACTAGAACTTGTTATAGATGCAATGAAGTTGGTCATAATGCATGGACCTGTCCTTTAGCAACAAAAACCAAACAGGGAGTCTCTAAAAAACTTAAAGAAATAATTGTTGATAAGACTGAACCACCAACTGAGAAATTTAAAGTTTTCAAAAATTCTACATATGAAGTTGGTGAATGTTCCAAATGATTTTACAAGAAAAGTGTGAATCTTGACAATTAAAAATGGGTTGTTAAGAAATCGGATGTAAAATCTGGCGATGAATCTGATTCCACAAAATCAGAGGAGCCACAAGTTTGTTAAAATTGGTGAAAACTCAGTTCCGCCTTTGGATGATGTTCATTTTCCACCATTGCGGGCTGAAAATTTAAAATCAAAGATTGGAAAAGTTGAGATCTCGAATCAATTTTATTCTGAGAAGAATGAATTTGATGTTGAGAAAGTGTTTAATGGAAATGTGAAAAAGATTTTTGGAAAAATGGTTGAGGGTAAAGTGAAAGGGGTAAAAGATTTTTATGAAACAAAGAAAGCAACTTTTTACCCAAGTGAAGTAAAAGAGGAAACATCCAAGTTTGGTCAGGCTTGGATGGCAGTTTTTCACAAGTAAAACCCTGACTTGCCGGAGCTCCCAAGTAGGTAATCGCGGAGCATGAATCGGCAGTTTACTCGAAATTTTTTAAATGGATAAGTGTGTCTTGCCGGAGCTTCCACGTTGGTAAGAGTGAAGCAGGAATCGACATTATTCTTTATATCAGGTTTGATTGTACAAGTGGTAATTGGTTTAAATTGAAAGTGGTAAATCAGGGACATTAGTTTGTATCTGATTTTCTACAAATTTTTGTCTATTGAACAAGATGATGAACTCCAACTCTACATGTGGTTAAAAACAAAACTTATTTTCCGGAAAATCCATTTGATTAAAACAAACTTAAGTGTTTTGAAATCATAATGGGAAAATAGTTTGTTGTAATGGGAAGTTCTGATTGTTTATGCCAAGTGGATAGCAAATTGAAGCGATTTGATATACAGTTTGTTTTCAAATTTCCTTAAATGTGTTTGAATTTTAGGGGGAGTAAGAAGTTTCAGAAAATTCAAAAACATTTGAAAATTTGAAAAAGTCAAAAACATGATAAAATCAAAAATGAGTTTTGTTGTAGAAAAGAGGAAATGATAGTACATCAGTGGATGATCACAACATGCTAAAGATATGGAAAGTTAAAATGTGATAAACGGTCTCACTGATGATATGCCAGTAGGTTTTTACACATTTAGTAGATTGTGACGAGATATAAACCTAAATTCAAACTTGCTTATTTTGTGGGGAACACTACTTGGATATATAGGTAACCCCTGAAATTTCGTTTGAAGGATCCCTCTTTCTGTGATACTAGGTCTTTATGCTCAGTGATATCTGGGGTATTATCCCGGGACTTCTGATTTTGCGGAAGCAATGGCCTAATCCCCGGAAAATACTTTATGCTTGCTTGAAATAAAAGCCTGCCTCAGCATAAAAAATGATGAAACATTGAAAAATGCTAACCATGTGATGTTGTAAAAAAGATCCTCTAAAGGGGACCCACCAAAATTCGAACCATCATCTCTCTGCTGAACGGAAGTTCTGACCTGAGCTCTCACGGTTTCGCATTTAACCCTTTTACAGATATCATCTGTGGTATATACTCACCTGTAAGACTGAATATTGGGATCTGGATACGGGAGTATATTCAAGTGGTGGTACACGCGAATAAGTTTAAGTGCTTAAGACATTAATCTCGTATCTCGAAACAGTTGAACTTTGTGTGAAAATTTAAGTGGATAAGTATACTGACAATCTAAGTGAATCGTTTAGAACTGAAAATGTTTAAAGCTTAATGGTGTTGGTGATTTGTCTCTAAAACTGATATGATCCTCTTACACAAACTCACAAAAATATTGTATGTATATATTTCTTTACTGCATTTCATTTCATTCAAAAATCCAAAAAGATTTTCAGTGTGTTTTAGCATAAAGTGTTTTAGCATAAAGTTTGAAAAATACAAAAAGATTTTCGACGACTGATATTGGAAAGCTGATTTTCAAAATTCTAAGTGCTGAATATGATGAACAGGTTTGGGGTGAAAATATACGGAAAAGATATTTTTATAAGTGGTTTATCAGATTTGAAATTGTAAATTTATTCTGAATGTGTTAATTGTGAGTGAATTATAAAATTGTCAAATTTTAAATTTGTAAACTTTACTTTTGGGTAGAGATTGTGCAGGATAGCAGGTTTCAGATCCTGATTCTGAGTGATAGAGAGCCAGGTTCAAATACCTGAAGACTCGGTGATTTCAAAAAGCCAGATTGCGATCCCAGCATATCGAAAGGGGGAGTCTGAAGACATCCGAGGAGAGAGTATTTGTTCGAGAGGAGCTATTGGTGCTAAAGAGAAGACTGAAGAAGTTTTACATTGTCAAATATTTCAGAGAAAGCAGACAGACTGATAAAGACTGAAGATGTTGAAGACTCGACACTTAAGACTCGTCAACATTCGAGGGGGAGTCTGTTGGTGCATACGTCTGTCGACTTCGTCTTGTATCGAGTCTTGCATTATTCAGGTCACGGAGATCGAGAAAACAAGTTAAAATCTAATTCCGCTTGAAATGATGTAATTCCGCTTGAGTACTAATTCCGCTTGAGTGATGTAATTTCGTTTGAGTGACTAATTTCATTTGAATGATGATTCCGCTTGAGTCATGTTCAAGCGGAATTAGATGGCTATATATAGATGTAGGTCTGGTTCATTTGAAACGGAATTAAGAAGAGTATTTCCGACGGCGAAGCTCTGTCGAAGTGTCTACAGATCTGTAATTGTGTCAGAATCAATATAAAAGATAGTTAAAGTGTATATCTTGCTGAATCAACCACAATATGTCTATTTCCGCCTTTCATATTGTGTAGAACGCCTCTGATCGACTCGTTTCGGGTCCGTACACGATCCTACACTCTTGCCATGCAGGTTCGAATGGGCGCTTGCCTTTGTCTCTCGCGCTGTACCTTGGTCCATTGACCATGTCTGCTTCTAGGCGCCTAACCTTCTTCTGGTTTCCCTCATCATTACGCTGAATCTGGCGCATCTCCTTGCGCACATTCTTGACCATATGGCTTAACTTTCCGCTTTTCAGCGCTCTCTCGATTTCTGCCTTAGACTGATACAGTCATCTGTCAGATGACCTGTATCCTTGTGAAAATCGCAATACAGGTTCGGGTCTTGCCCCTTCTTGTTTGTCATAGGCTTTGGAGCCTCGAAATCATGATTCTCCGTCATGAGCACCTCTTTTGGTGTCTTAATGAGCGGAGTCCAGTGCTTTTCTCGATTCTCATTCCTGACTGCCTTTCGATATATGATTCTGTCAATCGTTTCTCGCGTGTCTTCTTTGTAACGCGGTCTTTCCTCATAACCGCTGGATTGTCAAGTCTTACATTCATGATTTCTGTTCTTGTTGCGCTTGCCATAGTTGCACGAGCTTCTCTTGGAAAAGCAGTCTTCGTTGTAGGAGCTTTTGGCTCCAGCTAGCGATTCTTTAGTTTGCGCTACTATCTTGGCGGCTTCCATGAGCTTGTCCCATTCCTTGGGCATACCGTCTTTTCCAGTGATAGTTCTGATGAGACTATCACATCGAATAGCTTTCTTGAAGTGAGCGCGCATAAGCTGTTCGCTTAGACCACCGATTTCCAAACACTCCTTGTTGAAGCGAGTGATGAAGTCTTCTAAACCTTCATTTTCTCTGTGCCAGATATATGTTACTTCAGACGTATCGCGCTGATAACGTCTTTGCTGACTGAAGTGTTTTGCAAATTGTGTTCTGAAATCGACCCATGAACTGATTTTTCCAGGCGGAAGGCTGTCGAACCAGGCGCGATCAGCCCCTGTGAAAGTCTGGATAAACAGATGGAACCACATTAGCATGTTCCATCCTCCCATAACACCAACGCTTGTAAATACTCGAACATGATCGTCAGGGTCGGTAAGACTGTTGAACTTTCCCACTGTTGGGGGTAGTTTTTCTCTTGAGAGCGGGGCTAGGGCAATCTTTGGAATAAACTTTGAGTGCTCAGCAGCTTTAGCTGGCCTATAGGCGAGGCTGAAGTCTCATTCTGCTTCTTCGCTGTATGCGATGCGCTGTCTTGGCTTGTAAGACTCGTTATTTCTTTGCAGACGGTTGAAGACTGACGAGCCCTCGTCATTTTGCCAAGTAGGATCATTCGGATATGTGTCATCCCATTCATTATTTATGTTGTGCGGCCCTAGCCGGCTGTGAACTGGGCCCCTTTGGACGTTTGACGGATGGTCATAATAACTCCCTGTCTCCCCATGTGTATCGCGCGTGTCATGCACGCTTGGCCTTCTTTGGGGAGGAGGTCTATTGATTCTTCCTTGAAAGACTTGCTGCGGGGGTATCTGGCGCGCCCCTTGACTTGGACCCGGAGGGGTAACCAAGGATGGTTCTGCCTGCAAAATTGCTTGTTGTGTGCTCAAAGACTGATACGCGGTGTTTATAGTAGCAATTTGTTTGGCGTACCAGGAGGCTAAAGTTTCGCCTTCTGGTAGCCCTAGTAACGCCGAAATGTTCGGGTTTGGAGCTGGGTTTGAAGGACCAGCGACATGACTTGCTGGGGTTCCCGTTTGGGTGATGCGAATGAAGCTCGCACGGGGTCCCCCCAGTGTTCGTTACTTCAATTTCACCTATCTCTTCGGCAGGTTGGACTTGGACATTCGGATTGTCCTCCCCCAAACCTGCGTTAGAGTTCATGCCAAAACCGAAATTAGGAATAATTCCTTGACCAGCCATGATCGAAGGAACAATAACTTAGAAAAAACTCAGAAAAAGAAGATGGAAGTGATTCCGAAAATCGGTGGGCGCTAATGAAGAAACACGGAACTAATTTTAGGGTTAATTAGTTTGGTTTATGTTCCTTTCATAATGGTTAATCTTCTTATAACTTTCTGAGCTCCGATTTGATCTGATCTTCCTGCAAAACAAAACACCATTAACTCGTTAAGAGGGGAATATGGGGGTTTCCCTCTTAACCAGACTCCGGCGTGAGAATAAGTATTTGCTTTGAGGAAATAATTGTATGTTAAGAGTGAGAGTAGAGGGAATGGAATGTTTAACCTGTGCATGGAGGTCTCTATTTATAGCCAGAGAGGTGTAAGAGGAGATGGGCTGATGGGCCTTGGGCCGGAAGGCGACAACCAGAGAATATGCTCTTTGTCTCACTTGTATCGACCGTTAGTGTCTTCTAGAAGATCTCCGGTGCTGGCGCACCATGATTGGAGCCACGTGTCTCTGTTGTCGGCCTTGTTGTCCCTCTGCCATCAGCAGGTAAGTGGAGATCATGGGGCAGGTGTCGCCGCCCCCTGATTGGTGCTACGTAGGCGTCCTTGTGTACTTTCTGTCTCCAGCACGTCAGACGATCGTGGAGCACGATAGAGTACAGCCTGGAGGACGCTGATTGGCTTGTTCTTCTGCCACTTGTACCTTCGGTACTTTCTGAAGTGGCCTTACGCTTTGAGTCCTGCGCAACCTTTGCTGGGCGCGCAAGTAGTCCACGCAAGGTTGCAGGAGGTGAAGGCTCTTATTCAGAACGCTAAGTATAGAAATTGATGTTATTTCTTGTTTGGACCTCGCGCGGGATCAGGCTCTGTTTGAACATCCCGCGCGGGTCTAAAGATTGATCACCAAAGTGATTAAGGAGTATGGACCCACGCGCGACCTAAAGGGTCTGCGCGGCTTTTTTGGGACCATACCCCTTCAAGATTTTATATCTTTATTAACTTTATATCATAGTAAGTTCAGTTTTTTAGTTTAGCTTTAAAGTTTATTAATTTATTAATTTTTTATTAAGAAATACAAATTATTATATTAATATCCAAGAATAACTACAATATTTTATAATTTCAGCTTGACTATACAAATTTAGATGTTTTTAAACGAATCAAACACATGTTCGGAGTAGAGACCAAAACCGGTGGAAATAATTTTTTATTCATAGGGGGATTGGGGCTGTTGATGTTCTGTCTGGAAATGAAAATTTTCAAATTCAGAGTGTCTTTTACACCCCTGAATTGGATCGGAATGTTCTTAGTATGGATCAACTAGTGATACAAGGTTACACGGTCAAGACAATTAAAGAAAAATGCAGATTTTTTCCCATATTTAGTGTTCCTGTCTTGAATAAGAGAAATGAAATTTATGGTTTAACTAAAGAAGACGAGATCGGTATGAAAGAAAGACAAACAATAATCAATCTTGGTCCGGAACATGATGAATACAAAACAGATTATCTAAATTCTTATTTCGAAAATCTGAATTTGTCTTCTCAAGAACCGGATTGGAATGTTATGATTTTACAAGCAATGAAATTTAGTGAATTTCAAGATTGCAAAGCATTGCTTGATATGTTAGAAGATGTTGATTATGTCCGTAAATATAAGTTTGATCTGGAGATCAAATTTGATGAGAGGGTAGAGTGGTTTATAAAGACGAAATTAGAAATCTCAACAAGACCAATTCTGGCGTATGCGACTGATAATAGGAAGGTAAATCTGCTCGAATTATACATGGTAGTGAAACGAGAAGGTGGGCATAAGAATGTTACTTCAAACAACTGATGGGCTGCAGTAGCAAAAGATATGGGGTACGATTACCATGATGGTGAATTAATGAGATTAATGTATGCGATGTACCTTGATGTTCTTGTGTATTATTACAAATTTAAAACAACACATCAGAACGTGTGTGAAAGAGAATCAGTGAAGGATGATGAATTTATGAGACAAAGCCGGAGTTATGTCGACAATCAAGGGACAGTTGCAGGTCGAAGAGAAAGAAACTTGAGTGATGGTTGCATCCCTGAACAAGAAGGAGACCATTATGCACTTTTTGCAGGCAACGACTGGCATGGGATGAAGAAGCTGCAGAAAAGGAGAAGGTTCGACATCAAACAAGTGGAGAAAGCTGTGGATGAAGCAAACCGGAGTGTCTTAATGCATTCTCGAAAGTATAATCAAGTTTAGGTGAGTGTATTAGACTATATACTTAATTATATGTGTGTATTATATATTATTAGGATGATTAAACTTATAATTATGTTTGTATGTAACGAAATAAGCGAAGGGAAATGTTGGTTGGTTGATACCATTTTAAATGACGGTTACCCCCGCCAAAATCAACCTCCGCATCAACCGTCGCCTCTTATATATTGACAGTTGCCGGCAACCATCACCGTCACCAAGATATTTCACAATATCCCTTTCAATTTCGTTTTATTCTGCCATGTGTGTGTATTGTTATGGTGCACATTTTTTTTTACTCCGAGAGTCACCCGAGTCCACCACCAATTCCGGGGAAAACCCGGTAACCCACCCGACCGTAGGCACGACAGTGAAATTATTGGTAAAACCCGTTTGGCTCAAGGATCCAACCCAGGTTTCCCTGGGTCTCCTATCATTGCCCACCAGTGCCTCACTCTGCACCAAGTAGGAGTCGAACCTGCATCTCTCAAGAGAAATGCACGTCCTCCACCACTTGATCTAGCACTTGATCAAGGAAACCATGGAATCCACTTCCATTCCTTGTAAATCAAATTCTGATATTCAGGATTATCAAACCTATGATAATCCTTCGCTGCCAATAAGATCACCATGAAAAGAAAAGTTATCTTTGACAAAAACGTTGTTGACTCAGCTATAGGCCGTCTCAAAGCTACATCTAGTTCCAGTTATACATTGTTGAGATGGATGTCTATATTGTCATGAATGTTGAAACACAAAGATGGGGCTTAGGGAAACATAACTAAAAGATATGGATGTAGCTGATAAGATGTTCTAACGTGTATTAGATATACTTTTTATTCAGTTACAAGCTTAAAAAAGGTTATCCAACTAATTTTTTTTGTGCCGGATGTTTAACTAGAATATATGCAAGTCAAATTTACACGTCTCTCTCTATATATATATATAGAAACGAGATCGGGAGAAAACGATCAAAAGTGTGAGAACGGTGAGAACGCTTCCTGGCCCTACACGTGTCACGCCGCTTAGAAAAGGGCGGATGGGCTTTTTTGTCCTTTCATCTTCTGTTTTTCCTATTCCGCTTTTTCCCAATGTTGTTTTAATTTTTGGTTTTTCAGATTTTTGGCGTTAACCAAATTCAATAATTAATGGCGTTTTAAAGGTTCCATTGTATCAACATTTTGGCGTTTATTCACAACGTATGCCATTAGAGCCCGGGGGGCAGGAAATCTATTTGAATGGCGTTTTTGAAGGGGTTTTAAACAAGATGGCTCATTGTTCTATTATTTTTATAAACATTTTGGCATTTGGGTTATCTTGGCGTTTTACAATTGTTGGATTATATTTCAGCCAAAGTAAAAAAAAAAAATACAAGCGAAGAAAATAAATTAAAAATGCTAATTGGATCTCTCTTCACAATATTCACTGTCATCAGTTTCTCTGTTCTTTAATAGTACAAGAACTGACACCAAAATATGGCGTTTTATGTAAAACTTAACAAACCCATCGGTTTGATTATTTTGCATGCGCGTCTGTTGTAGTGGCTTTTTTTGTGGATGTTTGGGGATATAGATCTATGACGTGTGGGTGGGTTTTTCGTTTTTTCTTCATGTTAATCTTCATCTTTATCATCATCCCACTCTTCAGTGTCATTGATCTCTTCTCCTCATCCAAGCCTTCTTCAAGAACAAAAAATACCAAATGCCATATGACTGGCATTAGTATCTTTTTCTTGAATTTTTCTCCATCTCATGCAGCAAAATCTTACTGAGTTACTTGCCTCCCTAACAATTCATTCAGTGAAACTTGACGAATAACAATACTGAATATCCAAGAAAGCATATTAGCCATCTTGTTTTTTTGGCGTTTTACAGTGAGTGGTATTTTAGTAGTATTGGCGTTTTTTTTTGTTTGATCAAATGGAAGTTGCTGAGATGTATCATTTTATAGGATCTCTTTTTGGCGCGTAAGTTAGGCGGTGCGTTATTATAATAAAGTATTCGTCTTTTCAGTTACTGTTTGTAATTATTGTTTTTGACAAGCTTTATCTCTGAAGTCTGTAACACGTCCCATCTTTCAAGTTTGGCGTTTTAGATTCTAATATAATAAATTTTCCCTATCTTCAGTTTTTCTGATTTGAAGTTACTCTTTCTAGTTACATTTTCAAGTTTGTTTTTTAATTTTTTGTTTTTTGTTTTTTATTTTTTTGTGTTTTTTATAATACTTTTTTAATCTAATTTTATTATAGTTTGGGAATTTTTGGGGGGCGTTTTAACTCGATGATATCGTCTAAACAAGCATTTTGGCTGTTTTGGCGTTTTTATTATATATGGCGTTTTATTATATACAACAATCAACTGAAAAGGAAAAAAAAGAATACATAAAAAAAGTTTTTTTATAATACTTGTCCAAAGTCATTTTATGGTTGTTTGATAAACGCCAAAGGTGTAAGACATTTGCCTTTTTTGGCGTTTTTATTAGATATGGCGTTGTTTATTAAATAAGAATCAACTTAAAAAGAAAATTAAACAGAATAAATATTGATCTTCAAATCTTCACTGTCACCAGTCTCTTTCTTCTTTTGAAGCATCTTCACTGGCTGTTTCGACTTTCGTATGAAATCAGCATCTTTTTCTATAATTTTTGTCCATCTCATGCATTGAAAATGTTATTGATTTTACACTCTTTCAGCCAAAATGTTATCTTTTTTGGCGTTTTACCGATAAAAAGAACGCCACAAAATAAACCATCTTAAAACTGTAAATTTGATCATGCTAAAATCAATAAAGTGTTGCTGTATGGTGTTGGATAACATTGTTAATCCTCAGTTAAGAAATATAACTGAAAATGTTGTCCACACCATACAGCTACACTTTATTGGCAGCAATATATTTGATGTTTGGGGTTTCTGGCGTTTATCAGTCGAATAGTATATATTAAATATGGCGTTTGGGGTTTTTGTTTGTGTTTTTTTTTAATTGAATGTCTGAGTTGTTGTATATATAGGATTTTTTGGCGGTTTTTTAGGCGGGATTTTACTATAATTAAGTTTGGCGTTTTATATCTAATGGCGTTTTTAGCAGAATGCTGTGTGATTTTTGTTTTGGCGTTTTATTTTCATGAGATGAAGTTTTGTTTGGAGTAGCCAAAAGACCATTTTACCCTTAATGAAGCGCGTCCACGTAATAAAATTGATGTTATTTATGAAAACGCCACTGCGCCAATCTAGTCCATAGATTGTTTTGATCGGACGATCGTTAAGCGTTCTCACCGTTCTCACACTTTTTAGCGTTTTCTCTAAATCCCGACCCTATATATATATATATACACACATGAGAAGGATCAATTAGGAACCATCCTTTATTGCGAGAACCGCGAGAACCAATGTGAACACAACCAAAAATACCTAAAAAAGCTAAAAAAACACACAATTTTTTTTTAATATTTTTTAAGGAAAATTCGCTGGTTTTCGTTACTAATTTTTTTTTGTGTGTTTTAAAGATTTTTTTAGGTTTTTTTTGGGGTTTACTTTTTAGCATTTACCTTGGGTTGGGGGGGGGGGGTTGTGGTGTAGTGTGTTTATTTTGTTGTGTTCACATTGGTTCTCGCAGTTCTCGCGGTTCTCGCAATAAAGGTGGTTCTCACATGAACCATTCCCTATATATATATATATATATAGGGTAAGGATATATAGAAAACCACTTTTATTGAGAAAACCCGAGAAACTCAAAGCTCCCGACATTTTTTTTTGAAAAAAATAACACATGTAATATACATGTTTTTAAGAGTTTTGGGCCAAAAAAAACAAAAAAGCGCCGAAGGAATTTTTTTAAAAAAAATAAACAAGTTTCAGCATTTTTTGCCTAACACGTGTTACACAACAAAGTTGCTGAAATTTGTTTATTTTTTTTTAAATAATCCTTCGCGCGCTTTTTCAATTTTTTTTGCCCAAAACTCTTAAAAACATGTATATTACGTGTGGTAATTTTTTCAAAAAAAAAAAATAGTCGGGAGCTTAGAGTTTCCCGGGTTTTCTCAATAAAAGTGGTTTTCTTTTTATATTTAGCCTATATATATATAGAGCACCGCTAAAATGAAAACCACCTCCAGTTGTAAAAACTGAAAGAACCACTTTCTAGCCTTTAGATCAAGAAGATGGATGGATGAGATTGAAAGTAACTAAAATTAATATTAAATAGATTTTGTCTTATTATGTCTTTAATATTTTTATTCAAAAGGGTAGTATAGTAAAATTACTCCATTTTGTCTTTTTGTCTTTATTATTTTTAATTACTTTTTGTTTTATTATATTACTTTTTATTTTTTTAAAAGAATTTTTTTATGAAAAACATTTTTAAATTCAATTTTTTTGAACAAGACAAAAACTTTTACGCGGCGGTTTTTGCACACCGGGTTTTTTAACGCGCCGTTTTTTTAAGGCGCCGTTTTTCTCAATCGGCGTTTTTTAACGCGCGGTTTTTTACACGTTTTTTACGCGCCGTTTTTTTGACGTTTTTTAACGCGCCGGTTTTTCAAGCGTCGTTTTTTTAACGCGCCGTTTTTTTACACGTTTTTTACGCGCCGTTTTTTTTACACGTTTTTTACGTAACACTTTTTACGTTTTACGTTTTACGTAACACTTTTTACGTTTTACGTTTTACGGCTGACGTAAAACTTTTTACGTGTTGCGTAAACCTTTTAACGTTTTACGTAAAACTTTTTACATTTTACGTTTAACGTTTTTACGTTTTACGTTAAAAAGTTTACATTTTACGTTAAAAAGTTTACGGTTTAACTTATTTTTTTGCGCGCCGTTTTTTACACGCCGTTTTTCCGCCCGTCTTTTTAACGCGCCGTTTTTACGCCCGGTTTTTTCACGCGTCAAAAAGTTTACGTTTTACGTTAAAAAATTTCCGTTTTACGTTTGACGTTAAAAATTTTACGTTTTACATTAAAAAGTTTACGTTTTACGCATTACGTTTTACGTTTTTAGGTTTTACGTTAAAAAATTTATGTTTTGCGTTAAAAACTTTACGTTTTTACATTAATAATTTAACGTTTTACGTTAAAAAGTTTACGTTCTACGTTAAAAAATTTACGTTTTACGTTAAACTTTTTACGTTAAAAAATTTACGTTTTACGTTAAAAAGTTTACGTTTTACGTTAATCTTTTTACGTTTTACGTTAATAAAAAGTTACGTTTTACGTTAAAAACTTTACGTTTTTACATTAAAAAGTTTACGTTTTACGTTAAAAAGTTTACTTACGTTAAAAAATTTACGTTTTACGTTAAACTTTTTAAACATTTTACGTTAAACTTTTTACGTTTTACGTTAAAGTTTTTACATTTTACGGTTTACATTAAACTTTTTACGTTTTCCGTTAAACTTTTTACGTTTTACGTTTTTACGGAAAACGGACAGAGTTTCCTCTGTTTTTGGAATAAGCCGACAACTCAAGTTGTCGTTATCTTTTCAAAACTCAACAATTTTCAACAATATAAACACAATATATAAAATTTCTATCAAAATGACAAACGTAACAAGTCACTAAAGTATCGGTTCGAGCTCGATGCACGTTAACTAAATAAAATCTAAACTAACGTAATAATAACTCGCTACGTTTAAACTGTACCGGTCCTCAGTTGACCATCTTTGACTTGTTTGACTGCTGCTGACCCGAACCGGGTCCGTTGACTGCTTTCGACCCAAACCAAAAACCCGAAACTGATCGAGAATCGCGAAACTGACCGGGGTTTGGCTTAGATTTCCCGAACCCAAACCGAGAATCACACCAGAGCAGCTGTTGACCGAACCGAAAACTTTGAGTCATTGGCATTGTCATTCTTACTTGGTAACCTGAAAAATATCACAATTCATATAACCATCACAAACATACATACACACACAAAAGGAAAAAGATTAGTAATGTACCTTTCAGGAAGTTTGACCACTTCTTCACATCTGAATACAACCCCTGTGCGCCAATCAGTTCACCATGTGTACCCATTTCAACACACTGACCACCATCCATCACAGCAATCAAATTTGCATCTTCCAAATCAAGTTTGCTGGTAACTTCCAAATCAAGTTTGCTGTAAATGCTAACCCAAATTTACCCACCTATCCAATATCAAATTAAATGTTTTAGAATAAAATGAAGTGTAAGAACATATTGGTTACGGGACAACCGTCCAAATCCCCCAACCTCTGCCGCTGTGAGCGGCGGCGCCGCCGCTAAACCGACGATGGTGGTGGGACAACCGTTCATCTCTCTCTCTTCGCCTCTGCCGCTGCGTATCTCTCTCTCTCTCTCGTCGATTTCTTGGACCAGCCGTCGCTCACCACCACCACCCGACGATGGTGGTGGTGGTCCGTTCATCTATCGAAAGAGGGGGGGTGTGACCGGAATACCGGCTCCGGCAGTCGGCCGATGTGGCTGTCAGACAGAAGACGGGGGAGAGGAGACAAGGAATTGAGAAGTGAAGTGTTAGATGATTCTCTGTGTTTTATTTGGAGGAGATGAACCATGGATTTGAGAGATTGAATTGAGATATGAGAGATGATAATAGAGGAGAGAGGAGAGATGTTTATAAAAAGTCAGTGAATTTATGTTGGATCTGAGTTTCTTTTTTATTGTATTTTTGTTTGAAATAAAGATGGAAATGAAAGAGTTGTGCAGCGGAATTAAGATGAAAGCAAACTTTGCATACAATCAAACGAGAGTAATACTTTAATCAAACATCTTTACACAATGAATCGAAAGATTGAATTTGTTTCAACAACGATTACAATGATTGATGAATGAATGCAAACTCCCCCTCAGCCAGAGCTCAGTAGTTTGATCGTGCAAAGAAGACGATGTGGTGAAAGAGCTAATAGAACAGTACAAAGTACTGAACTATTTATAGGCACTTGCAAACCACTGAGCATCTTTGCTGACGTCACCATGAAAGTGACATCTAACCTCCTAACAAACTCTAACTACTGATCTATAAACACTGATGTACTAAACTACTGCTATTACATTTCTTTACATAAAAGACACTTAAACAGCTGCTGCATCCTTCCACTGCTGTGAACCCAGCAGTGCTTGTCCGGATCAGCAGTACTTGACTCAAGGCAGTAGATTGAGTCAGCAGAGCTTTGGTCTTCCATCAGTCTTTAACATTTGACAGTAGATGCAAGGCAGCAGTTGTGAATCAGCACTTGGTAAGATCAGCAGATAGGAGGTCAGCAGATACAAAGCCACTTTCAAGGGGAGAGATTTGCATGAACTAACTGTAATCGTCTGCTTATTCTGGATCCACTGCTCTGATCCAGTTTTGGCTTTAATTATCTGTTCCTCTGATAGGGTTCAATCCCAACAATCTCCCCCTGGAACAGATAATGCCAAAACTCTTCATTATTTGTGGAGTTCTTTATTGCCTCATCAACAGCTCCCTTATCTGACCTTTAAATTGTAATTCAAAGTCTAGGGCATCTGTATCTTCATCATCCCTGCTAAGTGGAAGATCAAGGAGATCCTGCAAATCTTCAAGACTCAGGCCAAGAGCTTGTTCCCTTGATATTTTCTCCACTTCTCCACCAGACCTGAGCAAAGTCAATACGCAGGTCTGTTTGTCAGTTTCCCACTTTTGTATTTTTGAGCCTGGTGGGTTTCTTGGGAGATGTTTATTTGCAGAAGTATTTGGAGAGGCTGGCCTGTTCATAGCTGGCTGAGCAGCACTTGCAGATTGTTCCAATTCAAGATCTTCTTTTATCATTACTTCCGTGCCTGCTTTTACAATGGCATCTCCAGCTAATAGATCTTGAATTGTTTCCATGCTAAACTGGTTTTTGCTCCTTCTTTTGTAGATGGCAGCACCAGCTGGAGCAGTGGTTCTTTTGATTTGCAGCTTTGGTGGTCTTTTTGAGACCTCTGCTTTGGAATAGTCAGGCTTTTGTGGAACTCTTGGATCTTTCTTTCTAAGTTCCTCTAAGCGTTTATAGGTTGCTCTGACTCTATCTTCTCCCCATTTTGTCACAGAGTTCTTTGACCCATAATCAGCTGCAATCAGCTCCTCTTTCATTCTTCTTAGCTCTATCATCTTCTCAGCTTCAAATTGTTTAAACTTTTCAGGAGGAGTCTGCTTGACCTTATTTTTGATCATATCTTGAATCCTGGCTGCTTCTTTTTCAAGCTCAGGAATGGTCCAGCTCTTGTACATATGTTTCTCCCCCTTGTATTTCTTGTAGGTCATGATGTTTTCAATGTAGTCTTTCCTTAAGGACTCATCTGCCCTTTCTGAAATTTTCTGACATACATTTTTAGCAAAACGCTCCATAGCATTGACCTGTGAGAGTAAAAACTGATAGTTTTGTTGAAATTCTCTATCAGATTTCCCCTTTCTATTTTTGATTGCAATATCCTCTGCTTGTTTGGCCTTAAGTTTCAAGTATTCTTCAATATTGTTAGGCCTGGGATAATTTGCAATTGATGGTAAACTCCTTTTGGCTGGGTCATCTTCATAATAAAAGGATTTGATTTCTTCTCTGACTGCAATGAGTTCCAGAGGAAATGAGACACCAGCAGGAGGTAGTGATTTTACAATTTGAGCTGAAGAGAGAGGTATGGGTTTTGGAATAGTGACAAGTGATAGGGATTTTGAAGATGTTGGTGATGGAGATGTGTCATCATCTTTTAAAATTAGCCTTCTCCTTTTTGGTTTAGGAGAGACTGATGATGTTTTGAATGGAACAGTGGTGGTAGATGTAGTGACAGTGGATTGTGATTGACTAACAGCTGTTGAAACAACTGGTGTTTCAACCACTGTTGTCATTACAACAGATGTTATAACATCTGCTGTCTTCTGCTGTATGTCAGCAGGTGTTGTTTTTGGTGATGATGATGGTAAAGCAGTGGATGTTGTGTGTGTTGAAGTGGTGTGTGTTGATGAAACAGCTGTTTGGCAAGCAGTAGTTTTTGTAACTACTGTTGCATCAGCTGTTTTGTATGGTGGTTTTTTAGCAGACTTTGAACGTCTGGTTGGAATGGATTTGGGTTGCCTCACTTTTCTAGTAGGCTTCTTCTTTTCCTAAACAGGATTTTCATGATCCTTTGACCCAGAAGTACCCTGATCTGGATGATCCATTCTTTCCACCCTGGCTTTCCTTTTGGCCTCTCTATCCCTTTTTACACTTGCAGCTGCTTCTGCTAGTGCATTTGTTGTCACATCAATTTTCTTGCTGCCATCTGGTAAAGGGATCTTTTTGGTCATGTTTGAATTTTCTGGTTCAAGATAGAGACCATCCTCTATACCCTTCCTTTTCCACTCCTTAATTTTCTCCCCCTTTTTGGCATTATCTTCTGGGAGTTGATAAATGTAGCGGACTTTTGGAGGAGCAGTGCCAGTGGTTTGCAAGATCTGAGTTTTGAGAGCCTTTAAATCAGCCTGAGTGTTCTTGAACCTTGACTCCATTGCATTTCTCAGCTGTTGTACATGTTTTTCATGTTGCTGATCTACTAATTGTGCTTGTTGTTGGAGAAAAGATTGAAATAGGTTCCAGAGCTCATTTGTAGCAGGTGCCCTTTGTGGAGCAGGTGCTTGAGGTGGAACAGCAGTTGATTGTACCTTCTGAACTTGTAACACCTGTTGTAGCATATCTTTGAGTTCTGCAACAGAGTTATCAAGCTTTGCAATACGATCCGTCAATTTCTGGTACTTTAAACCATCACCCAAGTTAATGGGATCATCTGATTTCCCACTAGCAGTGGTTTTATCAGTGGTAGATGTAGGGAATATACTCCAAACATTAACCACTGATGCCCCTTTTTCTTGGTACTGGGGTCTTCTTCCTTCAACACTTGACAACCTTTTGATGTTGCCAGTAGGATAAATAAATCCACTGGTGGTTGGCAGAGGTGCTATAAAAGGAATTGCCTCCAAGGAAGTCTTATGAATGTAACCACTGTCCAAATGTAACCCAGTGGGTGTAACAGTTGTAGTGGCTGCTTCACTTGGATTACCACCAAGAGTTACTTGTAACTCAAGGGGTGTAACCTCCTCAGGTTGTGTTGGTGGGTTAGCAAAGATTGATACATCAGACCCAGTCAGTTGTTGAGGTATATTCTCATTAGTAGGTGATTGAGAAGGACTGGATAATGCCTGGTTCAAATCAATTGCATCCAACAGTGGTTTTATTGGTGAGGGAATTGTGGATGTGATGGTTGGTGTAGAAATAGGATGTGTCCCGGGCATTGGACTGTGGATGATAGAAACGAGTGTTTCCAGAGCATCATGATGTAGAGGCCCTATTTGTACAACCTGTTCGTTTTGTGAAGAAGCAGGAGGAGTTTCAGTTATGGGTTGAGATATTTGGACCAACTGCTGTGAGGAAGTAGCAGCAGTGGTTTCTTGTGACTTTTGTGTTGTCACTGGTAGGAGCTCTGGTATCTCATCCTCCAGAGATGCCTTTTTGATGGTTTTGGGGGGTTTTTGTGTTTTTCTTTTTGTTGGCTTTTTGGTGATTTTAGGTGTGGGTTTCAAAGCAGTTGTGCTGCTGCTTTGATCACCTTGAGCAGTGGGCTCAGCAGCAGATACCTGAGGAGCAGTTGTAACTGCTAAAATCTGCTCAGGCACCTCTGCTTGTGTTTTACAAGGTGCTAACATTCTTGAAAAGGTTTCAGTTGTTAAACTGTTTATTTGAGTAGAATCACCTTGGTTTATTACAGCTAAATCATCCTTAATGAATTTCTTTGAAAAATAGTAACTTAAAAACCTTGGAAACAGTAAGAATGATTTTGTTTCAACATTGTTAACCAAATCTTTAAAAATTTCCCGAGAATAATTAAAATTTTCTCCTTGAAGAATTGTATATCCCAGATTTTGAATCTTTAAAGGGATTTCATTGAAAGAAGTGGTTTTGTTTGAAACACATAGTAGGAGGGTATGAAATAAAAATCTGGTTGCAGAAGGAAAATAACCTTTTTCTAAGGTAATTTTCTTCATCATTGTGGCTTCATACCCTCTCTCAATGAAGTCAGTTTGTAACTCGTTTTTAGTGAAAGAAATTTTACCTTCCTGATCACCGAGTTGAAAGACCTCTGAAATGGATTGTGGCGTGATGTGGACAGCTTTACCCTTTATCGAAGAGTTTATGGTGGTTGCAGTGTCTCCTTGTTTTTCAAGGGTTGCATTTTTCCAGAACTCCCTTTGGGTCGCCAAATAGATTGGTGCATCGGCAGTGAACAAAGTTTTGTACTTTGATTTTGCCATGAGATCAATGATGGAATCGAAAACTTTGGTGGTTCCTGGTTTTGTGAGAAGACCCAGGAGATTGTGAGATGGTTTATGTGGAATTTCAGTGGAGATTGCCTTTTGGGAGGCTGTTTTCGATGATGATTTGGATGAGGGTTTTGAAGATTTCTTTGATTTTGTCATTTTGAGGATGATTGATCGAAGAAATTTGTGAAGAAATGAGATGAAAAACTGCTTTGAGAAGAGAATTTTTAAGAATTCAATTCGACAGTAAAACCCTGTTTTGGTGGTGAGTGGGGGATTTTTATAGGGAAGAAAGTGAATGCTGAGGTGGCAGCCGTTACAAAAAGGTCTGACCAATATGTACTGTCCACGTGACAACCCCTGGTGAAAGTGAAGGACAGTACTTTTGTGAAAGTGACGGATGAAGGCAGTGGTATGAAAGCAGTGGATGATTTTTACTATCAGTGGATAGCATATCAGTGGATAAGACACTGCTTTTGAACAACAGAGTTTATCAAAATAATGAGAGAGCAGGGGTTGACTTTCAGCAGTGGACAGACTTTTGAAGTAGAGCAGACTTTTGAACAATCAGTGGTTAATGGCAGACTTTTAAGGACTTTAATGAAAAATTTTCATTTTTAGCTATTTTTAAGGATTGAGTTTTGATTTTCTGAAAACATTTTGTTGCTTTTATTCATAGAAAAACAAGATGTTGCTTGTTATTCCATGTTCAGCATCCCAATCCTAGAGACCAAACTTTCAAAAGTAGCTGTATCAAGTGCTTTTGTAAGCACATCAGCCAGCTGGTCTTTAGTTGGGACATGATGCAGAGAAATCAAACCTTTTTCATAGCAATCCCTCACAAAGTGATGTCTGATGTCAATGTGTTTGGTGGTTGAGTGGGAAACTGGATTTTTAATGATATTTTCTGCTGCCTGACTGTCCAACATGAGAGGTGTCTTTAAGGCAGTGATACCAAAATCCAGCAACTGATTTTGAAGCCACAAGAGTTGGGCTGTACAGCTTGCAGCAGCAATGTATTCAGCTTCAGCAGTGGATGTTGAAACAGCTGCTTGCTTTTTGCTTTGCCATGAAACTAAGCAATCACCTAGAAACTGGCACCCTCCTGATGTGGACTTCCTTGTGGTGTGACATCCAGCAAAGTCACTGTCTGAGAAACCTGAAAGCTTGATGTTCCCATTAGCTGGATACCAGATACCAAGTGTGGGAGCACCTTTTATGTATCTGAAGATCCTTTTTACAGCAATGAGATTTGATTTTCTGGGAGCTGATTGACTTCTTGCACAGACACATGTTGCAAACATGATGTCTGGTCTAGATGCAGTTAGGTACAATAAAGACCCAATCATGCTTCTATAAAGTGTTTGGTCAATCAGCTCATCCTTTTCATCAGACATGACCAGCTTATTTGTTGCCATGGGTGTGCTGCATGGTTTACAATCATTCATATCAAATTTGGTTAAAAGTTCTTTAGCATATTTGCTTTGATGAATGAAAGTTCCATTTTGCAATTGCTGGGCTTGGAGACCAAGAAAGCATTGCAGCTCACCCATAGCACTCATTTCAAACTCAGCTGTCATGAGTTCTCTAAACTCTTCACACATTGAGTTACATGTGCTTCCAAAAATAATGTCATCCACATAAATCTGGACAATCATTAAATCCTTCCCTCTCCATTTTAAAAATAGTGTCTTATCAATGGTACCTCTTTTGAAACCATTTGAGAGTAGGAAGTTGGAAAGAGTTTCATACCAGGCCCTTGGTGCTTGTTTCAAGCCATACAAGGCTTTGTTTAGCCTGTAGACATGATCTGGATAAAATGGATTCTCAAAACCTGGAGGTTGACAGACATACACCTCTTCTTGAATTGTACCATAGAGGAAAGCACTTTTGATATCCATTTGAAACACCTTCATATTGTGGTTGACAGCAAAGGCCAGGAACAGTCTAATGGCTTCCAATCTTGCAACAGGGGCAAATGTTTCATCATAGTCAATCCCCTCTTCCTGTCTGTAACCTTGAACCACAAGCCTGGCTTTATTCTTGACAACAATACCCCTTTCATCAGTTTTGTTCTTGAAGACCCACTTTGTGCCAATGGGACTAACCTCTTCTGGCAGTGGTACAAGCTCCCATACTTGTTGTCTTTTAAACTGTTGGAGTTCCTCTTGCATGGCTTCTACCCAGCTGTTGTCTTTCAGTGCCTCTTGGTACTTGACTGGCTGATGGAGTGATAGAAAACCAGCAAAAAGACAAATGTTTTGGGTTTGACTTCTAGTGAGTACCCCTTCATTTATGTTGCCAATGATTTGATCAGGTGGATGAGACCTCAAGAAGATTAAATCTCCTTGATATGGTATGATGGCATTGGTTGGTGAAGGCTGCAAATGAGTATCATCTGAACTAACCACTGCTGGGGACTTTGATGATCCAGCAGTGGCTTCAAAAGGTGGTGGTATAGGAGGTAATGAAGTGGACAACTGCTGACTTTTATCCACTGTTTGAGGACTTTTGTCAGCAGTGTTTGAGGATGTGGAAGCAGTGGTTGATGGGCTACTTTGGTCAACAACTGTTGAGGTAGCAGTGGTAGAGCTTTGACAACTGTTTTGAACAGCTGGTGCTTTTCCCTTTGTGGCAGACCTTTGAGGGATGATGATTTCATACCCATAGTCTGGTGTTGTATCTTCTGATGGACCTGCACTGTTAGTCTTGACAGCAGTATTTTCAAAAGTGAACTTTTCAAGATCAAACAGATCTGCAGGGTTTGCTGGGATTTTCATTGATGAAAGTTCATTGAACTTAACATTCAAAGTCTCCTCCACTGCCTTGGTCCGTGTATTGAACACTTTGTAGGCCTTGGCAGTGGTTGAGTATCCCAGATGATAACCACAATCAATTTTGGCTGCAAATTTTGAAATGGAATCTTTTAAATTCAAAATAAAGCATGGGCAGCCAAACACTTTGAAATATGAGATCAGTGGTTTAATTTTATACAGAATTTCATAGGCAGTCTTTTTGTGCCTGAGGTTTATTAAAACTCTGTTCTGAACATAGCAAGCAGTGTTTACTGCCTCTGCCCAGAAAGTTAATGGCAAACCTGAATCTGCAAGCATGGTTCTGGCAGCTTCAATCAGAGTTCTGTTCTTCCTTTCTACTACCCCATTCTGCTCTAGTGTTCTTGGGATGCTGTACTGCCTTACAATCCCTTTCTTCACACAGAAGGCATCCAACTCCCTATTTTTGAATTCTGTGCCATTGTCACTCCTGAAGCTTTTCACTGGACGGTCAAATTGCTTTTCGACCTGTATTACAAAGTCTTGCAAAATGCCTACAGTTTCATCTTTTGAGTGCAAAAAGAAAGTCCATGTGAACCTAGAAAAGTCATCAACAATAACCAAACAATATCTTTTCTTTTTAAGGCTCATGACTTGAACTGGGCCAAACAAATCCATGTGTAGCATTTGCAAACACTGGGTTGTTTTGGACTCTTCAATGGACTTATAAGAACTTTTATGCTGTTTTCCTTTTAAACAGGAAATGCAATGTTCAGGACAAGAAAACAATTTTTGTGGTAGGCCTCTCACCAAACCATTTTTTGAAATTTCTGTGATTGTTTTAAGATTTGTGTGTCCCAGCCTTCTGTGCCAAAGTTCTGTCTCTTTGTTAGAGGCAGCTGAGAACAGACAGGCATCAGCTCTGGGACACTCTTTTGACATGTCAACAACATAAACATTGCCACTTCTTTGAGCAACAAGTTTAGTTTGACCAGAGTTGATTATTGCTTCAATCTTTTTGACCATTTCTGGTCCAACAATCCTACAACAGTCTTTTGTGAAGAATGACCCAAATCCCTTGTCACTCATTTGGGACACACTCAGAAGGTTGAATTTTAGATTGTCTATTAGATTGACATTTTCAAATTTTATATTTCCAGATTGTACTGTTCCAGACCCCAAAACTTTCCCTTTACTATTATTCCCAAAGGATATATCACCCCCACCATGGATTTTAAAGTCTTTGAGGAGGGCTTTACATCCTGTCATGTGCCTGGAGCCTCCACTATCTACATACCAAAGACTATCAAAGCATGCAGAAGCTCCCTGCACATGAAGTAAAAGGATTAGTTCATTAAGGTCTCCAAAGCCAACAAGGCTTTGGATGGGGTCTCAACAGTGTCTGGGATGGAGGCAGAATGATGGACAGTGGTTAGATCAGGAGTTTGAACTGTTTTAGGACAGTGTTTCTCTAACCACTGTTGTGGGTTCTGACCAATCATCTGCTGGTAACCAAAAGGATGTCTGTTCACTTTGGGTTTAGAGGGCCTTTTGTAGGCCTCATAAACGTGTGGAATCCTTTGGTAAGACTGTTTTTCCTTGCCTTTTCTGAACTGATTGGCAGGGGGTGCATCAGTAACCTGAACATCTCTTTTGACAGATGTTTGGTTCAGCTGTTTTGTAACAGCTGTTTGGACTGGCACAAACAGTGGTTGTTTCTTGGTGAATTTGACAGATGTTGATGATGATGGTGGACTCAAGGATGTTTTAGCCATGTACTCATTCTTTTTCACATCAAAGTTTTTGAGGTACACACATGCTTGAGTTTTGTGGTTTGTCTTACCACAAACAATGCAGCTTTCTGCTGAAACAATGACACTTGTTTTGTTTAAATCATAAGCTTTCAAGTGGAAACAATCTTTTGTTAGATGATTCCTTTTTTCACAAAATTCACAAAACAAGTTATCAATTTTTTCTTTCTTCTTTCTCTTTTCAGACTCCTTTGCAGCAGAGGTTTTAACCACTGCTGGGATGTCCTTGAGAGGTATGACTTTAGCTTTTGGAGCTTTAACACCATCAGTTGATGTAAAGTCCATTGGCTTGAAATTTTCAAGAATATCACACTCGTCAGACCAGGTAGGTTTAAACTGATATTTTTCAAGTTCTTCAAAAGTTGAGGAACTCCTTGTTCTGCCAAGTGTGATTTTGTTACCAAGTTTGTCAGTGATTTTCACTTCTTGGCCATTCTTATTTGTGGGGATGAACTCAGTGGTTACATCAGTGTTTTGAACAGATTTTTCACAAGCAATGTGTTCATCATCATATTTTCTATACCCAACCCCAAATTTCACATTACTTTCAATCTGTTTAGCAAGCATCACCTCATATCCTCTGCAGGATTCCACCCATCTTTCACAAGTAATCTGGGTGGATTCCAACTCCTTTTTGCAACTTTGGTATTTTTCTACCATTGTTTGAAGTTGGGTTTTGGTGATGCTTTGCTCTTCTTTTAAACAGCTGATTTCTTTTTCCTTTTCAGTCAATTTGTTTTTAAGTTCTTTTAAAGAGCTTTCAAATTTGACCTCATCAGACAAGATTTTATCCCGAAGGTTTTCATTCACCTCTTTAATGTTTGCAAAAGCAATTATGCAATTGTCAGAACACAGTTTTTCAAGAACTTGAGGAGATACCTTGGCAGCTGCCATCATTGCACAATCACATTGATAATTTTCTTCAACATCTGCTGTCACCTTCTTTTCACCAGCCTTTTCTTCCTTCTCTTCTTCTTTGTCCTCTTTGGACCATGGATCTGTCATTGGTTCAATCAGGATACCTAAACTTTCTCCCAACAGTAGTTCACCAGCCACAGCAGTAACCACTGCTTCAGTCACCTCTTCAACTGTTTCAAAGCTCTGCTGTTCCTCCTCAGTTTCAACCCCCTCTTGTATTGACTCTAATGCCATCAAACAAAATTCATCATTTGAAGGTTCATTAAAGGCATAGAGTGAAAAATTTTCATCACTAAAGTCATCAGGCATACTGCTCCAGTCAACAAACCCTTGAGTGAAAAAACTTTGTTGATCTGGTTGTGCTGCTGCTGGAGCAGTGGTTTGAGGTGCAACAGGTTGCACTTGTACCTGTGGAACAGGGGTTTGAACATATTCGATTTGTGGAACAGTAGTTTGGACATAATGTACTGGCACAGGGGCAGCAGCATAGTGAGCAGTGTTCACTTGAGCTGCTGGGGCATATTGGGCATAGTGCACAGTGTTTTGGTTTTGAGGTCTAGGATTTGAGCTAGGATGAGTAATTATGGGACCAGTAGTTTGACTCCTACATTCCCTAGCGAAATGTCCCAACCTATTACACTTGTAGCACTTGATTTTCGATTTATCCAACCCAACCCTTAGATTCCCATGCAAACCTGGGAATTTTCGCCCTGTTCTTTTGTAGAACTTGCTAGTTCTAACACTTAGCAAAGCCAGTTGATGCAAGATGTCCATTTCCTCTAAATAAGTGGGATCAAAATGTTGCAAATCATTTAGTTCAAAACTTAAATTATCTGACATCTGGTTTTCGTTAGCAGTGAATGCATAACTTGCAGAGTGAGGATCAGGGTTGTTAAAATTTGCTCCAGCAGTTATGTCAATGAAATGATCATAACCCTGATCCTTACCACTGCTCCCAGATTCTTCTTGACCCAGAAGAGCAGTATTACCGAATGTATAATCATCAACGGCTTTTCCTGACTCTTGTAACTTCCTTTTCTGGTTCAACTCCCTTTCGTAAGTCAGGAGTCGACCATGGAGTTGGGTCAAGGTCAGATCCTTGAACTCAGGTGAATTTCTGGTGACAAAAGCTATAGTGTCCCATTTTTTGGGCAGTGACCTGAGGAACCTGCTGTTTTGAGTTGAGTTTGTAAAAGTAGTGTTAACAAGCCTCAGTTCACTGATGAGACAACTGAAACGCTCAAATTGTTGCGTCAGTGATTCACCTCTAACATGACAAAATGTTTCGTACTGTTGGTTCAGGATTTCCCTATTGTTTTCTATGACTTCTTCAGTTCCTCCAAACTGTTCCTTAAGTGCGTCCCATAACTCTTTGGCACTGTTACAGTGTAACAGTCCAGCATATATTTCATTGGGCAGCGCTGATGCTATGATGCTAAACGCTTTAGCATCTAGTTCGATCTTTTGAAAATCGGTTTCGGTATAGTTTTCAACTGGTTTTGGAACGAACTTTTTAGCATCTTCAGCGCTTGGCACTGAAGGAACATGGGGACCAAAGGTGACAGACCTCCAACAACCTGTGCTTTGTTGAGCGAGGATGTGACCCATCCTCCTCTGCCAGATGTTGTACTCATTTCTTTTTAGCATAGGTGGTTTAAAAAGTGAGCCGATGTTGTTTTTATCATCCTGAGATTGTGACGTCATTCTTGTTGTTTTACAGACACTGAGAAATCAACTTTAATGGTGATTTATCCTTGCTCTGTTTTTCAACGGACGAACAAACGATCAGTATCAACTGTTATGAGCTGAACTATTTACGTCAAAATGATTGTTAAATCAAATTTGACTGTCCAAGCTCTGATACCAATTGTTGGATCTGAGTTTCTTTTTGATTGTATTTTTGTTTGAAATAAAGATGGAAATGAAAGAGTTGTGCAGCGGAATTAAGATGAAAGCAAACTTTGCATACAATCAAACGAGAGTAATACTTTAATCAAACATCTTTACACAATGAATCGAAAGATTGAATTTGTTTCAACAACGATTACAATGATTGATGAATGAATGCAAACTCCCCCTCAGCCAGAGCTCAGTAGTTTGTTCGTGCAAAGAAGACGATGTGGTGAAAGAGCTAATAGAACAGTACAAAGTACTGAACTATTTATAGGCACTTGCAAACCACTGAGCATCTTTGCTGACGTCACCATGAAAGTGACATCTAACCTCCTAACAAACTCTAACTACTGATCTATAAACACTGATGTACTAAACTACTGCTATTACATTTCTTTACATAAAAGACACTTAAACAGCTGCTGCATCCTTCCACTGCTGTGAACCCAGCAGTGCTTGTCCGGATCAGCAGTACTTGACTCAAGGCAGTAGATTGAGTCAGCAGAGCTTTGGTCTTCCATCAGTCTTTAACATTTGACAGTAGATGCAAGGCAGCAGTTGTGAATCAGCACTTGGTAAGATCAGCAGATAGGAGGTCAGCAGATACAAAGCCACTTTCAAGGGGAGAGATTTGCATGAACTAACTGTAATCGTCTGCTTATTCTGGATCCACTGCTCTGATCCAGTTTTGGCTTTAATTATCTGCTCCTCTGATAGGGTTCAATCCCAACAATTTAATTAAAGAGAGAGAAGATTTGACATTTGGGGTAAATAACTAAAATACCCTTTTTCTGATTGGTTGAGAGTGGTTCTCGCGGTTCTTACAACTGGAGGTGGTTTTCATTTTAGCGGCTTATGTACCCTCAAGAGAAACATGAGTTATTTGTGAAGGACAAAGTGAACCAAATTTGATCCAGGGACTCTAGCTATACCCATGAGTTGTATAAGGCTTTAATCTACATGGTTTTAGTTGTGCACTTATATATGAGAACAACTTTTACTCATTTATTAGTGTGCACAGTAGCACAATGCACATTTTCGTGCCACGAAAATCAATGTACATGATTGAAGTATTTCTTAAGGTGAATGTTGTGATCTTAGCGTGGCATAAGACCTACGTCTTGTAGTTTTATAGTTCTCGGTAATTCTTATTGGTGAATCCTAGCCAACGAAAAAACACAAGAATAAAAAGTGAACCTTTAATAACATGTAATATTTGTATGGTTTCCAATTAATAGATAGGCTTTCACAAGAATAAACTTATGAAATCTATCTACACGAAACATGAATGTGGCGCTTGAAAATGTAAGGTCCAACAAAATTTATTTCCATGTATATTGGACTTAAGGATAAGGATCATTATTACAGAACACTAATTATTGCGAGAACAAAAAAACAACTCTAAATCACTAAATTTTGGTATTTAAGATTCATAATTTCTTAAATTTTATGTTTCTTACATTCATATGCGTATTATATATACATAAAAAATCATATATTTTTCCCTACACAAAGTCTACATACATGTAGGTAATTTAGCCTACACATAACCTACATTTGTGTAGGTTATTTAGAAACTGAAGATTTTTCATATTTTGTTTTAAATTCTATTGTGAGAAACAATAAATCTTACACTTATAACATTTTCATTTACTTTTTAGGTTTTTAAAATTGAACAAATGAGTGGTTCACTTTGTTCTGCGTGTTCTCGCAATATTTAGTGTTCTGCATAGAACCTTCCACTTGGACTTAAAATCTTAAATAGAGGTATCTTATATAGTGTAGATGTGTTACTATATAATAGGCCATGTGGCACATGTAGTGTCAAGTCCATTATAAGGTAGACCTAAAGTAAGAACAAACAAATGCACTAAGACTGAGTGTAGTGAGGCGAATCCCACCCCCAGGTCGCCCCAGGTCGCCTGGAACACCGCCCCCGGGGGCGACTTGGGTGGCGTCCCCCTCCAGCCCAACCTGTTCTCGTCGCCTACTTTCCACAAAAATCAAAGAAACTAGCCGTTATATTTGTGGTTCCAACGGATATATTGACTAAAGTTTTGTTTTTTGTTTTTTTTTTAACCAAATTACTATATATATATATACATCCACCATACAACATAACACACTCTAAAAATATACAACACAACACACTCTAAAAATACATTCTTTAAACATAACCATTTTGTTTTTTTGGAACCACAAATGGAGTTCAACGTCCCTTCGTCATCCTCGTCCGACGACGATACAACTTCATCTAGTTCTTATGAATTTGAAGAAGCCATCAACGAGGCGGTAATGACAACGATCAATTTAATGGTTCACGTTGCTAGCGAGGACAATGAAACGGATGACCCACTGATTAGAAAAAGAACTTATATTATGCGGGATCGTGCCGCAGGACAACAACGGCTGATGCAAGACTATTTCGGGGAGGAGCCGGTATATGACGCGAAGATATTTAGACGTCGCTTTCGCATGAGTAAACGTCTATTTACCCGTATTGCAAACGACATGGAGGAAGATTATGATTATTTCAAACAAAAGTATGACGCTCGTGGGTATCTTGGCTTTACTTCGTTACAAAAGTGCACTGCGGCCATCCGACAACTTGCATATGGCACAAGCGTTGATTCATTTGACGAGTACCTGAGAATGTCTTCCAAGACTGCGCGAGACACACTCACACACTTTTGTAAAGGTATATTTAGTAAATTTTGTTTTCAAATTTTTTATATATTTAACTTTAGCGTCAATTTTTTTATATGTTACTGTCAATGTTCGTATACATATTTAAATTAAATTTATATAGGTGTGATTGAGTTGTATGGGCCGGCTTATTTACGACGTCCGACTTGGAGTGATCTCCAAAGGATGTACGAAGTGCATGAGCACGTTCACGGTTTCCCCGGTATGATCGGTAGCATGGACTGCATGCACTGGAAGTGGGAACAATGCCCTACCGCTTGGCGTGGTACACATACTAGAGGCGACATTCGCAAACCGTCGTTAATATTGCAGGCGGTTGGATCTTATGATCTTTGGATATGGAATGCATATTTTGGTCAACAAGGTTCTCACAACGACATCAACGTGTTTGAGTCTTCGCCGGTTCTCGAAGAGATTATAAACGGGTTGGCACCAACTTCAGCGTTTTATGCGAGCGATAATTACTACAAACGCGGATATTATTTAACTGACGGTATCTATCCGGAGTACGCAACGTTCGTAAAGACGTTCACCGAGCCTATTGATCTTAAAAGAAAACATTTCACGAGAAAACAAGAATCAGCAAGAAAATATATCGAGCGAGCGTTTGGAGTTCTTCGAAAGCGATGGCACGTCATCAATTATCCAGCAAGATACTGGACAAAGGAAAAAATGCATGACGTCATTTACACATGCATTATTTTGCATAACATGATATTGGAAGACGAAGACAAAGCCATTTGCCAAGATTACAATGAGAATGACCCTTCATTGTTCCCGGAGTATTGGACACAAGAAGTATCATCGGAGACACGAATCGAGAACATAATGGATATAAAGAATAGACAGAAACACACCATGCTTATGTATGACTTGATCGATCACCTATGGGACAACAAACAACCAGGATACGAGGCGGAACTCGTTAACGAGGATGAAGGAGATAACGAGGATGAAGATAATAACAATGTAGTCGACCTCGACCTAAACGAGTACGTTAGTGACGATGAGTAGTAGATGTGTATTGTTGTATGTTTTTTAATGAATAAAAGTTGTATGTTGGTTATTTTATTTAATGAGTATCAATAATTTTATAAAAAAATATAACACTTTATATCTTTTACATAAAAAAAATCAAAATTAAATGGGTGCCACGTGTCGCAAGACGCCCCACCCAGCAAGGTTGCCCCACTCCCCCTTTTTTGGTCAAAATCCTCTTATGTGACGTGGCGCCACATGTCGCAAGACGCCCACTCAAAAGGTTGCCCCACTCCCTTTAGTCTAAGAACAAACAGATGCACCGGTTGTAAATGAAGTACAGAACTAATACAAAGATCGATGCAATGCCCTGAGTTGCGAAATAATGTTTTTTTTATCGTACCATACAGTAGGGTCACAGGTCACTACTAACCAATACATCCACTAGATAATTTGCACATATGTGAAAAGTTAAAATGGAAAAGAAAAAAAAAATCATTAAATTCCAGTGCATTTTACCTTTTCCTCCCTTAATGACAAAGTAACATGATTGTATCGTCTTTGAATAAATTCCTAACATTTACATGTTAAAATATTCCATTCACACTAATTACACTTTGATCATTGTCTTACATATCGGCCAGTCTTAAACTGAGCGGGTTTTATCTTACTGCACTGTTATGCCTTTGGGCGAGTGTTTACGGGCTTCGGCCCTAGGTGAGGGTTTTCCCCTGTTCGGAGGCAGGTGTATCCCGATGCGGTGAATTTCGCCAGTAGCCCTTTTGAAGGATTCGTTGGCCGTTAAAAAAAATTCAAGCATTTATTATCTAAAATTTAATTTGACGTTATCATTGTCGTACATACGGTTATGCCATGTCACTAGGAAAAAGACCTATAACAACGATGAAAAACAGGGCAATAGCGATGACATGTGGTCGTTATAGGCTTTGCCGACGACATGTTGTCACACCAAGGTTTCATCGGCATAAATTTGTAGCTACAGGTGACAGGAGTCGTCGGCATAGACGTCATCGCTATAGGCACCCATTTCGTAAGAGGTTTGTTGCCATAAAAAAACTAGAGTTAATGTCATTTTAATCCCTGTGATTTGGGTCATTTTGCCAGTTTAGTACAAATGTTTCATTTTTCATTTGTGAGTCCAAAAAGGTTTCACCGTTGCCATTTTAGTCCACTGTGTTAACTTCATCTATTTTTTCTGTTAACGAGAATGACAATTCGATCATTTTATATGGCCAAATTGCCCTTCTAGTTAACAGAATTACATATAAAATGACCGAATTCCCTTTTTGTTAATAGAAAAATAGATGAAGTTAACCTAGTGGACTAAAATAGCAACGGTGAAACCTTTTTAGACCCACGGGCAACAAATGAAACCTTTGGACTAAACTGTCAAAATGGCTCAAACCACATGGACTAAAATTAGATTTAACTAAAAAAAAACTAAAAATATTTATCTATGGCAATGACATGTCTTCAACATTATAATAAATGAATTAAAAATTGTAAATTCATTTATTACCTTATTTGTAGCACATAAAATTACTTCAAATTTTAACCCAAAAACTCGGTGTGAGAAGGGTCCCCAGAATTTTGTGCAGAGGTTTATAAAGGGGTCGCCTGATTTGTATACCTCTAATAAACAGTAATAGAGTAATGACAGGGGAAAATGTGTTGTCAGAAATTTGAGTGAAACAAACCTGGTGCGAGAAGGGAAAACAAATTTATAGGTTTGAATGTTTTGAACAAAATTTAAGTGAATAAATTTTGAGTGTAACAAAGTTGAGACTATGTGTATGTAGTGGTAGGTGAAACAAATGTTCAATGCTTGGACATGAATTGATATATGACGTATGGGGCATTATGGAATTTGAAGTGAAAAAAATGTGTAGTGGTATAATGCCCCATAACTCTCATTCAATCATTACCCATTTCTATTTTCTATTGGCCATTCAATTAAGTCTTTTATCATCAGGCGTTTTAAATGAAACACCCTACAAAAATTGCAAAAAAAGCCCAAGGGGGCGGTTATCATGGCGTGGAGGGGGATTTTTAGGGAAAAAACGCCCAAAACCCCTTCCACTATACATGGTCTGATGCAAGTAACCGAAATTTTGTCAAATCACAGCTTAAAAGGTAGCCGGTGGGCGGTGGCTGATCAAAAGGAGTTGCCACAGGTCAAAAAGGCCAATGAGCTCACCTCTCCTGTTTTTAGAGATAAATAGAGCATGAGCCTATGTTTTGATTTAGGGTAGGTTACCCTATGCCTACGGCACGTCGTCGCCATAGGGTATATCCAAAGGGCGTCATTTACTCGTTTCTTGAATACAAAATACAAGAAAAATAAATTAATTAATATGTTAATATATGTGGACGATGTGTCATCGGCAGTGTTGTAGTAATCGTTAGTCGCTAGTCGGGCGGTGGGGTGGGGACTAGCGATTAATCAGGGATTAATCGAAATTTATGGGGATTAATCGGGATTAACTTGATTAATCGGCGACTAATCGGGGATTAATCGGCACCTAGTTAGGATTTTTACAACCATAGTCATCGGTATAGGCTAGGTTATTTATTTATAAATAATTAAATAAAAGCAAAAAAATTACTTTAAGCTATGGGGAAAATAAGTAATCAGGATAACATCTCGAAAACACATGTTATTTTTCACTTATCCCACATATAAGCTATGGCATCACTTTGGACCACATTGCACTGGTGCAGGTTAGTGGGAACGGGGCACCCCCTCCCACTGGTGTAGGTTAGTGGGAACGGGGGCACCCCTCATCCCACCTCTAAATTATTTTGCCTAAATATTAAAACAATATATAAATTGGGTTCCATAACTTTTCGTCCGCGCAAAACTTTTGGTCAAGCTCCACCATTGTCACATTGTAGTTTCACAAACATTTTAAGACGCATGTTACAATTTTGAAGCATAGAATACCAGTGTCCTATGCAATAGTTCCTAATTTGTCCTCATTTAATAATGCATATGATGCATTAGTTCCTTGTTTATTTTGTATTTATCTTTTCCTTTTTAACCAACATATTAAACTTTTTTTATATTTCTATTAAATTAATCAAGTATCTATTTTTTTTATTCATTAATTTTTTATATTTTTCAATCAATCCAATATTTTTTTAATTTTTAGTGGTCAAAAAGAATAAAACCACGTAAATTATAAAGGACAAATGTGTGACTTTAAATTTCCTGTAGTTTTGTGTAACATTCAGCCAGATTTTTCAAGTCATGAATAATTATTTGATGGTTTTATTAAAACCCCTAAATAATATTGACGTAACATATATGAAGTAAAGAATGATGTTTAAATAACATTTATTTTTTCTTAAATATGCGCATATATACAATTCATATTAACTTGGTAATATATTTATAAAAATAAAACATAAAATTTTACTGCCTCGATGTAACATGAAAAGTGTCCAAACTGTGCTCCACAGCTGGTAACCGAACAATCCCAAGCTCTAGCGATTCTCCCACTCGCGAAAATAAAGAAGATGCCTATCGCATGCCATGCTTCTTACCTTGATCATAGAAGTATACTTCTTATAGAAGTTGCAAGGTGGAGTTTAACATGCATATACTTAAAAGATAAACATAAGAATTAAGGACATAAATCGTTTTATTCTCAAGAGGATTTTGTTCCAAAATCAATAACTTTACAACATATGTATTCATTAGAGAATAAAAAAAATATTGGGTTGATTGAAAAAAATACAAATAATTAAAGAGTAGAAAAATAGATGCTTAATCAATTTAATGAAAATATAAATAAAAGTTTAATATGTTTGAAAAAGAAAAGACAAATACAAAATAAACAAGGTACACTATTTTGGAAAAAAAAACTCGATTATTTAACTCAATGTATTATCTTATTTATAATACTTTAAATTAAGATTTAAGTTTACATTTACTATTTATATGTTTATAACTAGATACTATTTAAATTAAGTATTATCTTATTTAAATACATAAGTATATGAGTTCTTAATATTTACATAATAACAATAATTGTAATAATAATAATACCTAAATATAATTTGTGTCTAAGAGAGCCTTGGTGATAGCCGTCACATCGCGTGTGCCAACCCACTAGATTTAAATTAAGTATTACATTATTTAAATACTTAAATATATTACTACTAAATATTTATAATAATAATGAAAGTCCCACTGACCTCTCTCAGATTGATACAACTAACAAGAACATCACTGTTGATTCATAATATGTAGAGACGAGAGCGTGTAAGTCAATCAAAAACAAAAACAATCAAGATAGAACTGAGATGAAACTAATTTTTATAACCGAATAATTACAATACCGAAAGAATTTACATCTATCATTAAAGCACCATATCCAACTCAAAATGAGCTCCCCTGAAGTTGGTGACTCGCATCTCTCAAAGCTCACCTACAAATGATCTAAACAAGTCTATTTATAGTTGCAAGTGAATCTCAGCTAAAACCAGCCACCTCTAGCCTACCTTTGGTGTACCTACAACTAAGTACGCCAGTACGTACACCACTATCTAGTGTACTTACTAAGTACGCTAGTAGTACACCACCCTCAAAGTACTCCACTTAAGTACACCATCCTTATCAGTTTCACCAGTAACATGGAAAGTGATACAGAACTAAATAACGGCAGTTACTAGTCTTGGTCTTACACTGATAATCATTAGACACAAATATGCACCAATAGACCCCCTTGATTGATGATATCAAGTCTTTTTCTCTGGTAATACTTGATCTTTTGGCATTACGATGTGATCTTCAACCATAAAGGCATACTCCCCGTGGATTAATGACACACGATCCATCTATTGTAGATCAATTTTCTTTGGGCACTTTATGATACCTGACGAATCCAATACCTTTCATCTCAGACACACCCCCCCCCCCCCCCCCCCCCCCCCCCAGACAGTAACCACTTCCTAAAATATAAGCATTAGCAGATATAACGTCTGAAGTCAAGTCTGATCTTCTAAGACTTAACTTATATTAAGAATATGACAGAGTGTTTGAATTTCCAACTACAACATCTAACAAATCAACTCCCACAAAGATAAGAACTTATCTCGGTAACTAATAACAAGCTGAACTTGTGATATAGTGAGAAACAACAATAATATCAATGTTTGATATTTGTCTTAAACTAGACGTGTTTGAATTCATCTCGTATCTTCATGAATCAACCAATAACCTCAAGTCTTTCGTTTCAGATCTACCCCTCAAGGTAAGCATATCCAGATTAATTCATGTCTCAACTAAATCAACAACTTTTCTTCTTTGGGTAAGCTTTACACCAGATTAACCACTCTACTGTAATTGTCATATGATAAAGGTTCAGTCTTCTACTATTCTCCTAATGAATACTCAACTTTATTTTGAACACACTTGATAAAATCACGAACGCGCTCATCATTTATCCAAGGGTCTTTAATTGGCATGATTAATCCCGTCTAATTTATCATTCCCAACAGTGAGAAATCAACGGGCATATGCTTTTAGTTCAAATATACATAGATGATATCATATTCGAATCAACTGATGATTCGTTATGCAAGGAATTGAGGTGGTTATGCAAAACAAGTTCGAAATGTGTTTGATAAACCGGCAAGCAAAGCGTTAGCTCTCAACCACGAAATCTATCCGGATGAATCAAGTCCAGTAGTAGATCCTACTATATATCGCTCAATGATCGGATCTCTCAGGTATCAAACCGTGACTCACATGATATCATGTATTATACGTGTCTTTGTGCCTGATACCAATCCAAGTCGGGAATATCACATCTAGCAGCAGTGAAGAGGAGTCTTCATTGTCTGAAATGATGTCCAGGCACCAGACTATGGTATCCTCACGATGACAAATTTGAGCTTATAGCATACAGTGATTCTGATTAGGGAAGCCGTTCATGACTTAGCAATGTAAGAAGCAAACAACCAAGATGCTTTTGCAATCTACTTGATTAGTAAACAACACCTACGTGCTCAGGAGATAAAAAGGGCAAAGATTGTGAGACAGCAAAATGGATCGGGGAACAAAATCTAACTTGGTCGACTGTGGAATTTTTACAGTGAGGCATATGGAAACGTATATGAAGCAGATGTCTGGTTGGGCATGTGGTTTAGCAAAGGAAAAGGCCCCATATGACCTGCAAAAGAAACAACTAAAAGACATCGGGATCAAGTACACCGCAAAAATCCAACTCCATAACTTAACTTAAATGAAAGTAGAACTCGGTTGGTAAAATCATTAAACAAATTCTTGCAATTAGGGGAAGAAAGAATAACAGAATTGTTCAAAATAAGATTGCAAAAGATCGAAGAAAGGATGGCCACTGGAGTAGACTAGTTTGTTAATCGCCATATTTGCATTTTTATATAAAAATCACCTGTAAAACGCCATATTTTTCACATAATTTTTTATGTTTACAAATATGCATGTTTATGTTAAATCACCTGTATATTTTTTCATGTTTCAAAAAGACAGGTTATATAGCATAATTTAGGTTTATATGCTACATAACACGCCAAAACAATACACCACAAAAAGAACCTAAAAAACATTATCATGCTATCATGTGATGACGCCAAAAATGTTAGATGCATCATATCTTCTAGCCTTTCCAGTGTCAAAACTGTGAAGAAAAGGAATCTTCACAACATACAGTACTTTGAAAAAGATAAAAATTCCAGAAGGTCAGTTTACAACAATCATTGTTTTGGCGCTAAAATAATATATTGCTAAACTAAAACATGCAAAAAAACCATTATACAAGTAGAAAATAAACAATACATAAAGGTCTATCGCTATAACTACTAAAACGCTCAAAAGTGTGTAAAACGTCATACAAGATAAAAAATGGATCAATTTATGCATGGAGGTTCGATAGATCAGATAGACATTTCGTTCTAAGGTTCTCAAACAGAAGAATAGTGAAGGTCAAAACCATCAACGCCATACTTGTTGTGGATGAGGCCCTCAAGAGGGCTATTCTGGCCCTTGGTGTTCCAATGGCCAACCAGTGTGAAAGAACTGAAACAGTAATAAGAAGGTTGAAGAAAAGATTTTCAGTGGATGATGATGCTAGTTATGAGCAACCAACCGTTACCGGATGGAGTTTAAATGAAGAATAAAGGATGGTGACTGTTGGTGCATATTCTGTGACAACAGCTTAATAGTTTGATTATTTAGTCTTTGGATATTTTGTATTAGGCTTAGCATTATTGGTTAGGGAGTTAATTAGTGTAATGGGCTTGGAGAATGGCCTAGCCCAGACCAAAGCCCATATGCAAAGCTTGTCCTATATAAACAAGGCTTAGCATTAGGGTTGAGGGGGCAAGTGAATAGAGTTTGAGAGAGAGTTAGAGAAATCTACAGAGAGTGGCTGAGAGATTTCTTGTGGGTCTTGATTTAATTGTAAACTTCGTGTTGGATAATCAATAGAAGACCGGATTGAAAGTGTATCGTGTTCTTGATTCTGTTTCTACTCGTTTTCTGTGAAATCTGATCTAGGGGATTCCGCACTCTAGGTTAGATCGACGATTCTGTTACGATCCGCACGGATTAGGGGACCTACAATTGGTATCAGAGCATTATGCTCTTTATTGGATTGGTTCAGAATCATTTTCTGCAGAAAATCAGATTTTTCGACGTGTTTGACGGCTGTTTTAGGGTTTCTGCTGCTGTTTTCGGACAAACAGCATCAATTTCGGATAAAACAGCATCATTTCGGATCTTCTGACTGCATTTCGGATCATCAGGCTTGTATTTCAGATCATCAGGCTTGCATTTCGGATCAAACAGTTGCATTTTGGACCAGTTTGACTTGATTTCGGATAAGAATAACCATTTCTGATCAGAAGGTGTTGATTTCGGATTATAGTGAAGGATTTCGGACCATTTCGGACTAAAAGGGTTCATTTCGGATCAAAAGTGGTCATTTCGGATCAGAGTAGCTAATTCCGGATAACCATATCGAACTTAGAACTATTTCGGACAAGGGGTGGAATTTTTCTTGGCTTGCGTAAGAAAAATTTCACTGTTTCGTGTTTAGAAACTCATCACAGGAAACCGCTTGCACCATTGAATTCCTTGGATTTTTAGGGAAAAAAAATCTGGAAAATCCCGAAAAAAGTTTTGGACATTATATATCATTGGAATAGTAATCTCGAGACGAATCTAACGGTATAATTTGATAAAAATAGGTTTCGGACAAAATTTGTACGGTTTTATCAGTTCGCTTACGGTAAAAGCTTGACAAGGACCAGTAGAGAAGTTAGATTTGGATTTTGACACAGGTTACCAAAATCCATTTTAAACTTTTACGCTGCGTGATGGCTAAGATGAATAATGGAAGTGAGGTTGTTAAAAACTGGCCAAAGCTTATAAACGTCAAAGAATATGCTGACTGGAAAGAGAAGTTTGAGTTATTTGTGAAAAGTGAGGATACCAGAATGTGGTGCTGTATGATAGATGGATATGTTGCTCCTACACGTCATGTTGAAGGAAGGGTTAAAGTTATTTCTTATGACAAGATGGATGAATCTGAGAAACTTGTGTTTGATGCTGAAAAACGAGCTTTAGCAGCAATAAAGATGTCCTTGCCGATTGGAATAAAACACTTATTTAATAGGTATGGGACTTCTCAAGAGCTGTGGGAAGCTTTGGAAAAACGTTATCAGATTCCTTCAAGATTGAATACATGTGATCAAGCATGTGTAGCTGAGCTTACAGCTGTGAAGATAGGAGAAGTAGCTGCTGAGGTAGAGGGGAAGAAGAAAGCTGATAAGGAAACTGCTGAGAAGAAGGATGCAGAAGTTTCAAAGGGATTGAATGATGTGAATGAACTTACATCAGAGGTGAAGGTATCATCAGAATCTGTAAGTCATACATGTCTTAATTGCACTGAACTACAGGGTAAAGTTAACAGACTATCGGAGCAAAACAAAATTATGTTAGCTGATTTGGAAAACCGAAAAGAGTTAAATGTTCTTTTGATTAAAAGAGAGTCAAATTGTTTAGATAAACTCAAATCAAATGAACAAGAAATTAGCAGTTTAACAAGAAAAGTCAATGAACTGTTACAGGTCATTGATTTGGCTCGTGAAACTGTGAAAGAAAAGACTAACGAGCTATCAGAAAAGTGCACAGAATTGGCTGATGCACAAACCAAAATTGTAGAACTTCAGGGTAAGTTAGACAAATTTGGAAATTCTTCGTTAGTCAGGACTCATATTCAAAAAGGTTTAAAAAGGAGTAATGATAAAACAGGGGTGGGGTTTACTAAAGCTTCATCTTCTGAAAATCAAGACTACTCTTTTCTACCAACTGAAGATGAGCTAACTGATTTTGTAACCACTGCACAAGTTGTAGTGGATCCGATAGATGTGGACTTACCAAATAGTCCAATTTCTGGGAAAGAATCTGTTGGGTCTAACAGTACACCTCATAAAGTGGATGAGGATACTGAAGACAAAAAGGCCAACACTTTTAAAAAGGGATCAAACAAAAAGAAAAATTATAAGAAGAGATCCTGTTTTAAATGTCACAACAAAGGGCATGTGGCGAGTTGTTGTCCTTTGAAGAAAGGTAAGCAAAAGGATGATGAGGTTAAAGACGGGAATCAGGTTGGGTCAAACAATAGTGCAAAATCTAGGTGTCAGACAAAGAAACCTGAATTTCAATCTAAACCATCAACGTCGAAAAGATTTGATAGACCAAGAAGTATTTCTCCACAATTTAGTTATTATAATGGTAAATCAAATCAGTTTCAAAGTCAAAATAAAAATTTTGGATATCAAAGTCGATACCAAACTGCTGGTAATCGAAATTTTCAAAGAAGAAACGAACATAGGGGTTTTAGTAACTCAAATGTTCAACAACATCCAAAATTTTTCCAAAATTCGTGGTATGAGAATGGGAGAAGAAGGTATCAATGTAATAATTTTCAAAGGTCAGAAAATCCGAGAGTTTATTGGAACTCTCGCAATCGAAGACCTAGTGAAAATTTTCAATCTTATTCAACAATGGGTAAGCAATCCAAGACTCCAGTCAGGGGTGATGGATATTGGATAGAAGCATCTTATATGGATTTACATGGTCGACCCAAAACCAGTAAGGTTTGGGTTCTCAAGTCTAACTGAGTTGTTGAGTGAATGCAGGTTGACCAAGAAGGACTGTTGATGTGTTCAACAGTGGTTATTCCTGTAAAGCATCTGAGGTGAATAGTAGGTTAACATGGGTAACGAACTATTTACCTCTGTGATTGTTATGATTATTCTATACTTTAAACGTGAAAAAATTTTGTCAGATTTAAAGTGGGAGTCTGTTTGTGTTTTTAAATTTATGTTTTTAAAACTTACTCCATAAAAACAAAAATTTAGGGGGAGAAATTCCTCTAAGCCAAAAGAGTTTAGTTAGTGCGTGTGTTTAGGGGGAGTAAGTTATAAAATTTCAAAAATCCAAAAACATTAAAAAATCAAAAACTTAAAAAAAATAGAAAATAAAAAATGAGTTATCACTGTGTGAAAAAGAAGAAATGATAGTACATCAGCAAGTTAGACTGTCACACTCAAACTGAATTAAATTGCTTAAGTGTGATAGCAGCTTCATCATATGATGTACCAGTAAGCAAAAGCATGAAATAATCAACTTACCAATGTGATATAAACCTAAATGCACTGAGTATGAGTGGGGAACACATCAGTGGTGTATGGTTTAATGACCATAAATCTTGCGTTGATAGATTGCCAAAATCTAAGGTTTTGGGTCTTTATACTGTTATTTCATCCGGGGGTATCAGGGTTGTCCTTCTGCTGCATCCAGATACATGCTGACCTAGGCACAACCAGGATATCTTAAAAGAGCTAAAAATGCCAAAACCCTGAAAATGAAGAAGCTCTCCTAGAGAGTCATTCAAAAAAATGCAGAATGCATCAATCGTACCAAAAATGGTATTTGTCTTAGCCCTCGTTGGATATTTTGGTCTCTTTGCTGTATGGAAGTACTGACCTGATCACCAATTATCTAAACATTGAAATACAAAACGGATGAATTCAGTATACTCACCTACTACGATGAATCTTTGTGCATACCTTGATCGCGGGGGTATATCCTGAAGTGGGACACACTAGTATATCAGAATAATATTACCTTAACGTATCATACGGTAATGGTACTTGAAATGTTCATACATTTTGTTTAAGTGGACAAACATACTGGTAATCGTCTTGGACTGATTTTCACGAAAAATTAAATAAAAAATTATCTAATAGTGTGAAAACAGTTTGATTTTGCTGATATGATCTTCTTGCACATGATTCTCACAAAAAGATGAAATTGTAAATATTTTTAAGTTTAGTTTAGTTTGTTTTGAAAAATATCAAAAATACCAAAAATATTTTCTTTCAAAAGACTTCCATTTTGAATTGACAGGTAGTTGTTTTTGCAAATTAAGATAAAATATTGGTTTATCTTTAAATGTGAAAAGGACTAATGGTTTTTCGAGATACTTGCTTGTGTTTCTAAACAGATTAATGCAGTTATCAAAATGAAGTGCAGAATACAAGTAAAGTGCAGATTGAGAGTGAAGTGAAGATGTGTGAAGATGCATGGTAGGATCCTTCTACTACATTGTAGAGAGAAAGAGATATAGAAGAGTTGGAGCTTACTTGCTTAACCAAAGATTGCTAGTTCACTAATCTACAACGAATGAAAGTTTTGGAGATTGGAAGCATCAGCTAAGGGGGAGTTTGTTGATGTCAGAAACTGTGTAGCTGACGCTATCCAAAGACCAAAAGACTGCAAGATGTTTGAAGACAAAGTTACACTATGAAGCTATTGTCAAGGGGGAGTTTGTTGGTGCATATTATGTGACAACAACTTAATAGTTTGATTATTTAGTCTTTGGATATTTTGTATTGGGCTTAGCATTATTGGTTAGGGAGTTAATTAGTGTAATGGGCTTGGAGTATGGCCTAGTCAAGACCAAAGCCCATATGCAAAGCTTGTCCTATATAAACAAGGCTTAGCATTAGGGTTGAGGGGGGCAAGTGAATAGAGTTTGAGAGAGAGTTAGAGAAATCTACAGAGAGTGGCTGAGAGATTTCTTGTGGGTCTTGATTTGATTGTAAACTTCGTGTTGGATAATCAATAGAAGTCCGGATTGAAAGTGTATCGTGTTCTTGATTCTGTTTCTACTCGTTTTCTGTGAAATCTGATCTAGGGGATTCCGCACTCTAGGTTAGATCGACGATTCTGTTACGATCCGCACGGATTAGAGGACCTACAGTGACAGTTGCTTATAGCAACGGAGAGCTGGATTCCTTCATAATGGACCAATTCCTGAACACAGAAAATGTTCACCACCTTGAACAACTCTTTGATTTAAGACCTCCAAACACTATCAAAACAAGATTGTGATTATGTTTGAATCTAGGATGCGAGGCATGCTACACCAGTTGATGGCGTTAAACCCCAATGTGGTTGATGATGACAAATCCAAGGAAACTGATGAGAAAATTGATGGGTACATCTCTGATGTACATTATTAATTTGATCTCTTTCTTTTCGTTTTAATTGTAACTAGCAGTAAAACCCGTGTGCAAACACGGGTGGTTTTTAGAAAACCATGCATAATACATTTTAATAAAAAGTATAGATAGGTATATAGATATTGTACTAAACAATGCAAGATATGCTTTCACGTAAGCATGAATTACAAACGATTGAATACACAAAGACTTTTTGTTGAATGATTGAATACACAAATGATTCACGTAACCATGAGTTACAACTCCCCGTCAACCTGAGATCATAGAGTTTGTTCGTACATGTTAGGATCTGAGTTTAATTGTGTGTGTTTGTTTTAAAGATGAAAGATGATAATAAGATGGACAATATGTTGTGGAAATGAAGAAAACTTTATAACACAAACAATAGTAGAAATGTTTTGATCATGAATACTTTAAGTTGAAAGATTGTCTAAACACTGTTAGATTAATAAAACACTGATTACAAGACTCTGTTGATGCTATCTTCTGATGAGCTCAACCTCTGATGAAGCTTTGGTAGTGCTTTCTTCAAAGGATGACCAGACCTTTGACTTCCAGCAGATCTTTGACTTCGTCAGTGGTTTAGTCTTTAACAATCTTTATAATTCAGCAGAGTTGTTTTGACTTTGTATCATCTTTTCTCAAGAAAGGTTTCACATGAGCCGACAATCTCCCCCTGAAACCACAGATGATGCCAAAACCCTTCATTATTTTTTATCTTTATTTCCTCATCAACATTTCCCGGATTTGCTTTAAACTGTAGTTCAAAGTACAAGGAATCTGTGTCTTCTTCATCCCTTTCCAGTTGAAGGTTCAAAAGATCTTGAAGGTCGTCTGCACTCAGACCATATGCATCCTTCCTTGTTATCCTTTCAAAATTACCCTCTGATATGAGCAAAGTTAATACGTGGGTGTCTGACAATGACTTCCGCTTTAGTATTTTTGGATCAGATGGTTTTCTACGAACAAGATTTATTTGTGATGAGTTTGGTGAATGAGGTATGCTTGCGAACCTTTTGATTATTTCAGCTAATTGAGCAGTTGGTTGATTGGCAGCATCATCCATGTGGTAATCAATCTGGTATTTAATGGTCGCTTTTCTATATTCTTCATACCTCTGCTCATCTTCCTCATCAGTCTGTTGAGGCCTACCAGCAGTGGTTTCAGGATAAATTGGCTTTTGAGAAACAGATGGGTCTTTCTTTCTAAGCTCTTCTAGGTTTTTGTAGGCCTCTTCGACATTTAGTTTTGACCATCTGGCTACTGATCTTGTAGACCCATAACCAGCAGCAACAAGCTCTGCTCTCTTTCTCTTGAACCTTAATGCATCATCTGGATCAACTTGCTTGGATTTCTTCCAATTTGGTGCAGTTTTCTTGACTAGAGGATCATTGTTCATTTTTGTAATTATGAAAATTTCTCCCCAGAGAGCATCTGTTGACCAGTCCTTGAATTGGACCTTGGTTGCTTTGTAGGGATTGTGCTTCATTATGTGTTCTAAGTATTCAACCCTTAGTTTCTTTTGAAGCTCAGTATCCAACGGCTACTCAGACATGGATTTACTAAGGTCTTTAGCAAAGTCTTCAAGTTTTCCGACTTTGTCAAGCCCAGGTAATTGTAGACTTTGGTATTTGCTGTCACCTAACCCTTCGCTTTCTATTCTGGCTATAACTTCTGCTTGTTTTGCTTTCATTTTTCAAATACTCATCAATGTTCTGGGGTTTTCTGAAGCCATAGAGAGATGGGAAGGTTCTTTTGGATGGATCCTCTATATTGTAAAAAGATTCCATTTCATTTTGAACTGCAAATAGTTCTAGAGGATATTAAACAGCTAATGGCCTGTAACCACTGGGTGGATTGTGAAGTGGATTTATAAGTGGAGATGATGAGGGTAGGGTGGTTAGGATGGGAACAGATGATAAAGGGATTGGTGATGGAATCTCCTTATCATCATCATGCACAACAAATTTTCTTTTGCGTAAATAAGCAAATTTGGGTGGTGGAGGAACTTTTGATGGAGAAGGTGGTTTAGATGAAAAAGGTGGTTGTGAAGGGAATCTTTGAGGTGTAGGTGATCGTTGTGTTGAAATTGATGGTAGTAGTGGATTGACTAACCTCTGCTGAGACAACAGGTGTCTCAACAGCTGTTGGCCTAACATCTGCTGATGCTTTTGTTGCATCAACATCTGTTGGTTTGATGGGTGAGATGGTGGTTTTGAAGCTATTTTCTGCTTCTTTTGTAGTGGTTTTTGAGGTGAAGGTTTTGTTTTTGGTGAAGCATAGGATACACCCCTTTTAGGAGTAGCAGATGTTTTGGGAAAGGTGGCTATTGGTGGTCTATTGTTTCTGAAATACTTCCTTCTTTGAGAAGTACCAATGTTTTCTCTTTTCATATTTTCCTCCTTTTCTTTCTTCCAGTTGTAGGCTTTGCTCTTTTCTGTATCATGCTTCTTCTGCTTTGCTAAAATCTCCTCATCAATTTGGATGTTGACGGTCTCATCAATTCCCTTTTTCTTTCCAACATCTGATTTTTCTGAAGTTTTAGCCGAAATTTCTTTGGCAGACCCTGGCTTTTGTTTTTGTTGGCCCTTTGGTTTTACTTTAAGATCAGGCTCCAACTTTCTCAATGAGTTTTTCTCCCCCTTTTTGGCATCATCATCCTCCTTTTCAAAAACATGTGCAGGGGAAGAACCAGTAAGCTTTTGCAGGGATTCTTTGATACCCCTGATATCTGCCTGAGTATCCTTATATCTAGCCTCAACCATGACTCTGATCAATGCCATATGCTTGTTGTGGTTCAGTTCAGCTAATTCCCTTTGAGCAGAAAGGATTGGTTGAACAGAATTCCATAGCTCTTAGGTGATTTGTTAATGGCTAGGCTGACTTTTAGAAGCCTCCAACATCGGTTTCATCATTTGTTTCATTTCTCCAACAATGTTTTCAACTGAAGACATTTTATCCGTCAATTCCCTGTATCTTAATTCATCACCTAACTTAATAAGATCACCAGAATTCCCACCAGAGGTGGTTGTATTTGTTTTGATAACAGGAGAAGACTCCATATCATCAGAAACAAATGCCCCTTTTTTCTTGGTTCTGGGGACTTCCCACTGGAACAGAGGTTACTGTTGTAACCTGAATAGTGATTGCCTTCAAGAGAGTCTTAGAGATGAAACTGCTGTCCAAATGTAAATCAATATATTCAACATTTGTAGTAGCTGCTCCACTTGAACTACCACTAAGAGTTTCGTAAAACTCAAGGGGTGTAGTCTCCTCAACTGTTTGTGGGATAGCATATAGAACAGGGTCAGACACAGTCATTGTTGGAATTATATTCTCAGTAATGTGTTGGTGAGAGGGACTGCTTTAGATTTGAATGTCAATTGCTTTAAACAGTGGTAATATGGTTGGTGGAATTTGGGGATAGAGTTGTGGTGTAGAAAGCGACATTGCCCTAGGAGAGGGGCTTTTAAGCATGCATTCATATGAAAGATCTGCTTCATGATACGGTGTCCCTGTGTTTACAACATAATCCTTTTGTGAGGATACATGAGGAGTTTGGATGATGGGCTGAGATGTTTCCAACTGCTGTGAGGAAGTAGCAGCAGTGGTTTCAAGTGACATTTGTGTTGACACCGGGTTAACCTCTCGGATCTCATCTTCCAGAGGACCCGTTTTATTGATTTTGATGGGTTTTTTGGTTTTGACAGGTTTCTTTTTGGTTTTTGCTGGTGTGTGTTTCACAACACCGGTTGTGGTGTCATGATCATCAGGAGCAGTGGGCTCAGCAACAGAGGTTTGAGCCGCAGATCTGGACTCATCTAAAACATTCTCATCCCCCTATTCTTGTGGTTTTGAAACAGTTGACTCTTTAACCATAAGGCGGGTAAATGTTTCAAAAGTAAGACTATTTATTTTGAAGGCTAGACCTTGTTTAAAATCCTTTTTAGAAACATGTTTTTGTAGATAGTAGCTTAACAGTCTGGGGTACATCAAAAAACAACATTTTTCCCCTTTTGAATGTTATTCTTTGAAACCAAATCTAAAAATAGTGCTTGAGAGTAGTTAAAATAAGAATTTGTCAAAATAGCATATCCCAAGTACTGAATGTTTAAAGGTATTTCATTAAAAGCAGTTGTTTTAGCAGAAAGACATGTTAAGAGGGAATGGAAAAAGAACTTCATAAGAGCAGGAAAATTTGGTTTTAACATTGTAGCTCCTTTAAATTGTCCTTCATACCCCCTCTCAATCATATCTGCATGAAGTTCATTTTTGGCAAAAGAGGTCTTACCTGCCAAGTCATTCATCCCAAATGCTGTTGATATAGTAGTTGGCGTTATTGGAAAAATGGTACCTCCGACTTTTGAAGTTATAGTATAAGGCACTTTCTTTTGTTCTTCAATTTTAGCATTTGCCCAGAATTCATGGAGTGTATCTTCATAAATTTGTGCATTGGCAGTAAGAATGGCCTTATATTTTGATGATGTAACAACATCAATTATTGAATGATAGAGAGTATTTTTGTCGGTTTTCTCAAAAAATAGGAAGGTAGTTATGGGGGTTTTTGATTGTCAGAGCCATGGTCGGAATTGAAACTTGCGAGAGGTTGACGAAGAAGTGTTGAACAAGAAGGTGGAAACCGCTTTGATGAATTTTAAATTTGAGACGACAGTAAAAGCTCTGTTTGGGGATGAAACAGGGTTTTATAAAGTGAAAAAGTGAATGTTGACGTGGCAGAAATTACAAAGATCTGATGGCTAACATCTGTCCACGTCAGAACCTCTGTTGTGATAATGGATGACAATTGTTTAGAAACATCTGTTGGGCAACAACAAAGGTTGCGAACAGTGGTTATGATAAAGAGAACTTATGAGAACAGACGATACCTTTCAGCAGTGGATGAATTTTTAGCCAAACAGAGGTTTCAAAAATAGTTGTTTTCAACAGACATTTAAGGATTTTTTAAAAAATTTAAAAAATAGCTATTTTTTAAGAATGGACTTTTGATGTTCTGAAGATATTTTAATGCTTTCAGCACGTTTTTTTGGTTGCAGTTACAATGAAAACCTGCTATTAGCCTAACAAACTCCCAACATCTAATAGCCTAACAAACTCCCAACATATGCTATTGGCCTAACAAACTCCCGACATCTGCTATTAGCCTAAGCACTATTAGTATGAAAACCTCCGTTGAGCAGCATATGTTTGTGACACTCTAGGCTTTCCCGAGTAACCTCCTTCTGGTGCTAGCGTTATGTGTACGTATATTACTATTAAATGAGAAATCTTTACTTACTTCTGTGCACTACGTGGTCCTCTCATTTGTGTTATGTGTATTAATATAAATATATATATATATATATATATATATATATATATATATATATATATATATATGTGCTGTATGTATACCGAGACCACAAGATCCCGACCCGAGACCACTCAGTCTCGAGTGACCCAAAACAGATGGGCCGAGCCCACTCGGAATCCCTTTAGGGTGCACCATAGAATGGGTATAAAACCCTTACACCTAGCCGACATTTCCACTTTTGGCAACAATCATTTGCATCAAATCCCAAACATTCTCTTCTCCCCCCCTATCTCTCTCTATCTCACCTCATCCACTTTCCCTCACTAAAAACCCTAAAGCACCACCATAATCCTCCTCCTCACCTCTCGGATCCAAACGGTAGCAGCAAGGCTCTCGGCTCAGCTCGTGTTCTTCACTCGAGGACCATCGGACATCAAACCTACTCACCCCTCCTTAGCCGGTTAGTTTTTCTTTGCAAACGCATGAGAATGCATGATAAAAGTGTTGATTAGTGATAATATGCATTATGACTATTGTTTAAGTAAAATAAAGGTGTTTGTTTGATTAATGGTGCACGTGTTCATGTTTGATATGCATATTTTTATATGATTAGGAGGGTTGAAGTGATTTGTTGATTGTTATGTTAGCTTTATAGTTAGGATGTGGGTTGCACAATATGAAAATGGATGAATGTTGATGATAGATCATATGCAAGCAAGCTTTTATATTGTTGAATATGCTAGTTGAATAGGAGCCGATGATGATTCATGAATGGTGCACAAGATCAGTGAATGCTAGTCTGTCTTGTATGCATGTGCTTGCATATGATGAAAACCTGAATGAAGAACAGTTAGATGATGAAAGAATATTTTGAAAATTTGTGCATTTGATCCATTTTGGTTAGGGTAGAATATTTGGAACATATTAGTGCAATTTGATTTGTCAGTACATGAAATCATGATTGTGGAATTCTATTGGGTAGTACAATGTTCTAGAAAGATTCCATCCAGAGTGCGACCCGGGAACCTCTCGTGACAACTCGAGACCAAACAGCAGGCATCAAGGACTCAAGACCAGCAAGCTCTCGACTCGAGATCTCCCGATCTCGACCCGAGACTGAACTCGAGACCTCCAAGGTTGCGACTTATGCATGCACCACTCGAGACCACTCATCGGCAACCCGAGACCTCTTGGTTGCGACTCGAGACCCCATGTTCTCGAGTCGAGACCACCTGGTCTCGACTGGGCTGTCTGACTTAGTAATTGGGCCACAATGTGTGACAACGTGTTTTGGGCCTTGTGTCTATGCTACTGTTGCTATGTGCTGTTACTGTTTAACCGCTTAGATGTTAGAACAACCCGAATAACTTAATGGATAATTAAATGTTGTGCATGCTATGTGTTAGATGCGTGTAAGATATACTTGATTTGTTTGTACCCAAACCAGACCCATACTGGTAACCATGTTAGGACGTGGTGACCAGCGTACTTGACCCAGTAAACCATCTGCCGAGCAACCCAAGGTGAGTTCACACACTAAAAGCATGCGTCCCAGGGAGGGACACGAACAAACTGCTAATACTTCCGGGGGAAAATACGAATGGGTACTTTTAAATTTCTATCTCCGGGGGAGATACATTTGGATATTATTTATAAATCACAACTAGCAAAACTAAACAAATCTCTATCATGTAAAGTCCCTGCTTACAGCACCGATTAATCGCTGGGGGCGAATGGGTTATTAGTTGATAGCGCTATTAGGTTTCACAACCTCACACCGGGACCGGGGGGATCGGGCGTGAACTAGTAGACCATGCATCTTGGTTAATGATGATAGACATTAACTTGGGGCACAACAACTATTCGTCAACAGTTTCGGTATCGCCAGTTTAATAAGCTTTCAGATGGGGTAGCTCCCCATGACGTGATTATAAATGTTTTATCTAAACAATATACGTTTTAAAAAAAAAGTTAAAACTGGACAACTCGTGAACTCACCAACATTATATTGATACCCTACTACATGCTTGCAAGTACACAGTGACTCAGGAGCTTGCAGCTTGGGGAAGTGTAGTGGTCGTCTAAACCCGCGTGTTGGGTTTCTTAAATAAATTAGAAACTTGAAATTTTGTTTAAACTATTTGCTATGTTTCGCTACTTATTTAAACTGTGTTTGAACTTAAAACTTTGAACTTTACCTATGGTATGTACAAACCCTTATGGTTGGTAAATTTCCTTATTATTAGTTAAATACTCAGTATAATTGGTGGCTGGATCCTGGTCAGTCTCACGCCTCATGGTAGTGCTCCGCATGTGGGTTTTGAGGGTGTGACAGATTGGTATCAGAGCCATTGGTTATAGTGAACTCGGTTTTTTTTTTTAAAAGAAAAGTCTTTTTGAGAAAAACCAGACTATAACCCGTGACTCGCGACGACACTACACTCCAAGTGCAAGACTCAACGTATTAGACCTCATAGCTCGGACTTATGTTTACTTGCTTGTTTGTTGTCACACCCCCAAATTCCACCTGCGGAGTACCGTCCGCTTGAGGGCGTGACCGACCAGGATCCAGCCACCAATTATACTGAGCATTGGATAATAGTAAGGATGATTACCAACCATAGTGGTTAGTAAGCACCATAGTTTAAAGTTCAAATGTTTAAGTTCAAATATCAGTTAAGTAAGTAGCGGAAGCATAGATAAAATAGTTTAAACAAAGTTCATGGTTCAAATTATTTAGAACCCAACACGCGGGTTTACACGACCACTACACTTCCCAAGCAGCAGCTCCTCAGTCACTGGTTACCTGCAAAGCATGCAGTAAGGGGTCAACAATAATGCTGAGTGAGTTCACTAGTTATCCAGTTTTAATTACCAAAAACTTGTTTCACTAGTTAATTTATCCGTTTATACATGCCATGGGGAGCTACCCCAAAAGTTAGCAACTAAACTGTTTTTCCAATACCGAACACTAGGTGACCGTTGCGTATCCGCAAGAAAGTGCCCCGATGTCAATGTTCTATCATCATTGACGGATGCCTGAGTACATTAGTTCACGACCGATCCCATACCTTGGCACGGTGTGAGGTTGGTAAGACCTAAATAGCGCTATCAACTAATAACCCGTTCGCCTGGCCCCGGCGACTAATCGGTATTATGTAGTAGGGACTTTAAGTGATAGAGTTTCGTTTAGTGCCGTTTGTTGCAATCCGTATAAACAGTAATTAACTAAAAGGTTTCCCAATACAAGGGAAGGTAAAGTAAGTTTGTTCCCAGTAACTAGGGAAGGAATGTAGATGGTATCCCCTTTACAAGGGGATAGGGTTGTTTTAGTCTCGTGTCCCAAACCACCGGGACGCATGCTTTTAAGTTGTGAACTCACCTTGGGTTGCTCGGTAGATTATTTTACCCGGTCAAGTATGTTGGTCACCACGCCCTAGCATGGTTACCAAGTAAGGGTCAAGTTGGGTACAAATAAGCACACAGCGAACATGTACGGCAAACACATATAGCAAACACGTATAACATGCGGAACAACAAACAGTGGGGTTATTGGGCCAGCCCTAAACATACAATAAGCAGTAACAACATGTAGCCCAGTCAACAGAAAGCCCCAACGGTCAAAGCCCAATAACAACAAAGTAGCCCAGTCGAGACAAGGGTGGTTGCGACTCGCAACCGAGGTTACGACCCGCAACCGAGGTCTCGGTTCATCACGTTTTGGTTACGACTCGCAACCAGAGGTTCCGACTCGCAACCGGCGGTTCCGACATGACAGCAGTGATTACGACCCGCAACCGGATTCGACTCGTGCTGATTGCGACTCGCAACTGAGAGATCTCGACAAGACTTGATGTGGTCTCGAGTAGCAACCAAAGGTTGCGACTCGCAACCGTGATTACGTGCACAAGAAGACCTTCTAGAACCTGCAAACTGTACTAACCAATGATATTGCAATTTCATGAAATCAGTGTACTATACCCACTAAACATGTTTGTTTGTCCATTTTGTGTCTAAATCGGATCAAAACAGGCATTTTCAAATATTTATAAGACATTCATGCTGTTCATCATATTCAAATAACATTCAAACATCATTCATGAACATTCAATCCAAAAATCATTTTAATATCATTCGGATAACAAAATCATCAAATCCCTCATAAAAATATTGGAGAAAAAGAACACATTTTATCATTAAACCTCACAACATGGACATAAAAGGTATTATCATTCTCGGTTCCTAAGCATACATGGATACTAACCATTCAACCAAGTAAAGGATAACATAAACATACACGGCTAACTAACCGGCAAAAGTGATGACATGAATGGACATTTACTAGCTAAAACATGTTCATCATCAACAAACAAGCATAATCAAGCACAAAATAATGAAGATCCCATTCAAGCCAAAAGAAAACACTAACCGGCTAACTCGAGGTGTAAGAAAGGGGGTGTTCGGGTGATGATTGATCCGGCCGATCCTCCTTGTCGTTTGTCTACTTGATCCGAGAGAGGAAGAGAGAGAAGGAGGTGGTTTTGGTTGCTAGAGTTCTTAGGTTTTTAGGGTTTTAGTGAGGAAGAAGGAGTGAGTGAGGGAGAGTGTTGTAAAAATGGTTAAGGGAGGGGAGGGTTGGTTTATATAATGTCACGAGTGGGCTTAGGGGTTTCCGGGTTGGGTTCTCGGTCGCAAGGCCCTATCCGGCCCAAATTCACTGTTCACTCGAGACCATTCCGGGTCTCGAGTCGGGTTGAGGTTTCGGCTCTAATATATAACACACACATATATATCATAAATACACATAACATGTAACAACGAATAGTTTCATGGATTTTTCATTTAATAATACATACGTACACACACGTTGCATCGAAAGGTTGTCCGGGAAAATCCGAAGTGTCACATTATCCCCAAGTTTTAAGAACTTTCGTCCCGAAAGTTAAGGCAGCCACTGTCAAGCTAGTGTAAGTGAAAGCGTTTCAACGGGGTGTCACATCATTCCCCCGTTAGTTTGGAATTTCGTCCCGAAATTCGGTTGTAGCCTCAGTGCCGGGATTTTCGTTAGGGAACAACTGGGGATACTTGTGCTTCATCTGGTCTTCCCGCTCCCAGGTAAACTCTGGGCCACGGCGTGAGTTCCAACGAACTCGCACGAGGGGTATCTGGCTACGTTTGAGGGTTTTGATCTCACGATCCGTGATCTCAACCGGTTCCTCAGTAAAGTGTAGCTGTTCGTCAATAGTAAGTTCCTTGTAAGGAATGACGAGTGTTTCATCTGACAGGCACTTCTTCAGATTAGACACGTGGAAGACGTTGTGCACAGCACTCAGTTCTTCTGGCAGATTCAATCTGTAAGCGGCCGTGCCTATCTTTTCGGTAATTTCAAAGGGTCCGACATATCTTGGATTAAGCTTGCCCCGTTTTCCAAAACGGACCACACCCTTCCAGGGTGAGACCTTAAGTAGAGCCCGTTCACCAACCTGGAACTCTTGCGGTTTCCTATCTTTATCAGCGTAGTACTTTTGACGATCACGAGCTGCCGCCATGCGTTGCCTAATCTGGGCAATCTTTTCTGTGGTGTCGACTACATGTTCCGGGCCTGTGATCTGGCTGTCACCAACCTCAGCCCAGCAGAGAGGCGATCGGCATTTACGGCCGTACAATGCCTCAAAGGGTGCTGCCTGAATGCTGGTGTGGTAGCTGTTGTTGTAGGAGAATTCTACTAACGGTAGGTGCTTCTCCCAATTCTTGCCAAAATCGATCACACATGCCCTAAGCATGTCTTCGAGGGTTTGGATGGTGCGTTCAGACTGTCCATCCGTTTGCGGGTGATAAGCGGTGCTCATGTCTAAACGTGAGCCAAAAGATTTGTGCATGGCTTGCCACAACTCAGAAGTAAAACGCGCATCTCGATCAGAAATAATAGAGGTAGGCACTCCGTGTTTCGAGACCACTTCTTTTAAGTATACCTCTGCTAGGGTAGAGAACTTGTCTGTTTCTTTAATAGCTAAGAAGTGTGCAGACTTAGTTAAGCGGTCCACTATTACCCAAATGGTGTCATTTCCGCGCTGAGACCTAGGCAGGCTAGTAACAAAATCCATGGAAATCTGCTCCCATTTCCATTGCGGGATTTCTGGCTGTTGAAGTAGGCCTGATGGTTTCTGATACTCAGCCTTGACTCTTGCGCAGGTTAAGCATTTTCTGACATACGTTGCTATGTGGGCTTTCATGCCAGGCCACCAATAGGTAGCCCTCAAGTCATGGTACATCTTATCTGATCCCGGATGTACTGAGTAACGGGACTTGTGGGCTTCATCCATCACAAGGTTACGTAAATCTCCATAAAGCGGAACCCATATGCGTCCGGTTACGTAGTAAGCACCGTCTTCTTTTTGTTCCATTCGTTGTCTCGATCCTCGCAGGGACTCAGCCCTGATGTTCGCGGCTTTCAATGCTTCCACCTGAGCATTCCGAATCTGGTTAGGGAGGTTCGAGTGGATAGTGAGCTGTAAAGCACGAACACGCTTGGGTTTGGTCTCCTTTCTGCTGAGGGCATCGGCTACCACATTAGCCTTGCCTGGGTGATATTTGATTGCACACTCGTAGTCGTTTAGGAGTTCGACCCATCGGCGTTGCCGCATATTCAACTCCTTTTGTCCCATTATGTGCTGGAGACTCTTGTGATCAGTGTAAATCGTGCACTTGGTGCCGTACAAGTAGTGTCTCCAAAGCTTGAGCGCGAAGACCACAGCTCCAAATTCTAGGTCATGCGTCGTATAGTTCCGTTCGTGGACCTTGAGTTGTCGCGAGGCGTAAGCAATAACTTTCTCGCGTTGCATCAATACGCAGCCAAGTCCTTGAATAGAAGCGTCGCAGTAAACGACGAAGTCGTCAGTACCTTCAGGTAAGGAGAGAATAGGAGCACTACAAAGGTTCTTCTTTAGTTCCTGGAAGGCAGATTCCTGAGTATTACTCCATTTGTAAGCAACACCCTTCTGAGTGAGTGTCGTAAGCGGTTGAGCGATCTTAGAGAATCCCTTGATAAATCTCCGATAGTATCCCGCCAATCCCAAGAATTGGCGGACTTCGGTCGGAGTCTTAGGCACCGGCCAATTCTTAATGGACTCAATCTTAGCAGGGTCGACATGAATCCCTTCCTGATTGACGATGTGCCCAAGGAAATGGACTTCTCTAAGCCAGAAATCACATTTCGAGAATTTGGCGTACAGTTGCTCATTGCGAAGGAGTTCGAGAATAAGACGTAGGTGTTGTTCATGCTCCTCTCGGCTCTTCGAGTAGATCAGGATGTCATCGATGAATACGATTACGAACTTATCGAGGTAGGGTTTGCATACTCGGTTCATGAGATCCATGAAGATTGCAGGTGCGTTGGTCATTCCGAAAGGCATAACAAGGAATTCGTAGTGACCATAGCGGGTTCTGAAAGCAGTCTTAGAGATGTCCTCATCGCGGACTCTCAGCTGGTGATAACCCGATCTCAGATCGATCTTGGAATAATAGCTCGACCCTTGCAGCTGGTCGAACAGGTCGTCGATACGGGGAAGTGGATAACGATTCTTGATGGTAACCTTGTTAAGTTCGCGGTAGTCAATGCACATTCGGAATGAGCCATCTTTCTTTTTGACGAAAAGCACTGGGGCTCCCCAGGGTGATGAACTAGGACGGATAAAACCTTTGTCCAAAAGTTCTTGTAGTTGAGTAGAAAGCTCCTTGAGCTCCGCGGGGGCTAATCGATAAGGTGCACGAGCTATAGGCGCTGCTCCGGGAGCTAGCTCGATTTGAAATTCGACCTGACGGTGAGGAGGGAGTCCAGGTAGTTCCTCCGGGAATACCTCAGGATAGTCGCGTACAACTGGAAAATCTTCAATCCTATTTTCCCTCTTCTGTGTGTCGGTAATGAGTGCTAAGATAGCGGTGTGCCCTTTTCGTAGGTACTTCTGAGCCCTTATGAATGAAATGATGCCTGTGACTTCACCGCTCTTGTCGCCTTGAACTATAAGAGGTTTGCCAGGGGGACGGGGAATACGAATAGCTTTCTCCTGGCAGAGGATTTCAGCTCGATGTTTGGATAACCAATCCATACCAATGATGACGTCGAAGCTTCCAAGAATGATGGGGAAAAGATCAATACGGAAGGTCTGACCAGACAACCCTAATTTGCAGTTACGAATTATGTATGAGGCCTCGAGGTTTCTGCCATTAGCTATTTCAACGGTGTGCTTAGAGCTCAGCGGCGTAAGAGTGAGCTTAAGTTTCTTACTAATACGTAGGGATACATAACTAGCATCTGCTCCGGAATCAAATAGCATGGAAACATAACGATCATTAAGTAGGAACTTACCCGCTACAACGTTGGGGTCATTCCTTGCTTCCCCAGCTCCAATCACAAAAGCTTTTCCTCTAGCACCATTTCCAGCATTGTTGTTATTGTTCCCAGCACCCTGATTGTTGTTGTTTTGATTCAGTTCAGGGCAATCCTTTCGCATGTGCCCCATTGCTCCACACTTGAAGCATCCACGGTTGTTTCCTTGTTGCTGCTGTTGCTGATTCTGCCTAGTTGGGAACTGGCTTCGGCAGTCTTTGGCTTCGTGCCCCATCTTGTTGCATCGCTGACACTGACCCTTTCCACATGGCCCACTGTGATGTCGGTTACATTTGTTACACTTAGGGTGGTTTCCTCGATAGCCACCCTGTTGCTGAGGACCCTTGTTGCTTTCAGTCTTCCTTTGTTGAACTGGGGCCTGAGTGGGGTTAGCATCCTTTCCCTGACTTCCATCCCACTTTCGTTTGTTATCGCCAGAAGTTCCTGCAGTAGCACCGATCCTTGGGGGCAGCTTGCCCTCTTCCACAGCCTGATTGGTGAGTTTGTGAGCAAGACGAACCACAGGCTGTATGGTATTGAGGTTGGCTGAGGTCACATGACTTCTGATTTCTGGGACCAAGCCTTTGATGTACAATTCAATTCTTCGGTACATAGGTCGGGACAGGTTTGGGCAAAGTGCAGCATAGTCGTTGGACTGCTTGGTGTAGGTCTCAATCTCTGATCCAACCATCTTGAGCGCATAGTACTCGTTCTCGAGCTTGTGGATGTCATCCCTGTGACAATATTCCTCTTTGATCATGTCCTTGAAATCTTCCCATGCCGTAGCATTAGCAGTTTCCAGACCAAGCATCTGAATCTGTGCTTTCCACCATGAAAGCGCATTTCCTTCAAGCGTACCAGTTGCGTACTTAACCCAGTTAGCAGGGGGACACTCGCAAACAGCAAAAACAGCTTCGGCCTTTTCAATCCAGTGCAGAAGGCCTATGGCACCCTCAGTGCCGTTGAAAGGGAGAGGCTTGCCATCCATGAAGGTTTTGAAAGTGCAAACACGTGGTTGCGCAGGCGCAGGCTGACCTGCTGTGAGAAATGGAGCGAATAGGTTTAGAGGTGAAAAGACGATGTGGGGGTAGGATCTAAACATCCTATAGCAACGAGTTTACCTCCAGGGTGAGCTGCGAAAGCTGCAGCCACCGTGTTGAGCAAGTTAGCGAATTGAGCCTGAGTCATGTTAACGCTTCCTCTGCCGCGTCCACTCATTGTCTTCATAACCAGAAAACACAGTATGAGTGGGATGTCGTAACGTAGCGAGAATAAGGCAGAAGAGAGATGTGTATCTATCTAATTAGACACACTAGTATGTATAGTAGAGCAGTCAACATAAGATAAATAATCATGTAAGCACAAGTCCGAGCTAGGAGGTCAGATAAGTCGAGCCTTGCACTTGGAGTGTAGTGTCGTCACGAGTCACGGGTTATAGTCTGGTTTTTCTCAAAAAGATTTTTCCCCTTTTTAAAACCAAGTTCACTATAACCAATGGCTCTGATACCAATCTGTCACACCCCCAAATTCCACCTGCGGAGTACCGTCCGCTTGAGGGCGTGACCGACCAGGATCCAGCCACCAATTATACTGAGCATTGGATAATAGTAAGGATGATTACCAACCATAGTGGTTAGTAAGCACCATAGTTTAAAGTTCAAATGTTTAAGTTCAAATATCAGTTAAGTAAGTAGCGGAAGCATAGATAAAATAGTTTAAACAAAGTTCATGGTTCAAATTATTTAGAACCCAACACGCGGGTTTACACGACCACTACACTTCCCAAGCAGCAGCTCCTCAGTCACTGGTTACCTGCAAAGCATGCAGTAAGGGGTCAACAATAATGCTGAGTGAGTTCACTAGTTATCCAGTTTTAATTACCAAAAACTTGTTTCACTAGTTAATTTATCCGTTTATACATGCCATGGGGAGCTACCCCAAAAGTTAGCAACTAAACTGTTTTTCCAATACCGAACACTAGGTGACCGTTGCGTATCCGCAAGAAAGTGCCCCGATGTCAATGTTCTATCATCATTGACGGATGCCTGAGTACATTAGTTCACGACCGATCCCATACCTTGGCACGGTGTGAGGTTGGTAAGACCTAAATAGCGCTATCAACTAATAACCCGTTCGCCTGGCCCCGGCGACTAATCGGTATTATGTAGTAGGGACTTTAAGTGATAGAGTTTCGTTTAGTGCCGTTTGTTGCAATCCGTATAAACAGTAATTAACTAAAAGGTTTCCCAATACAAGGGAAGGTAAAGTAAGTTTGTTCCCAGTAACTAGGGAAGGAATGTAGATGGTATCCCCTTTACAAGGGGATAGGGTTGTTTTAGTCTCGTGTCCCAAACCACCGGGACGCATGCTTTTAAGTTGTGAACTCACCTTGGGTTGCTCGGTAGATTATTTTACCCGGTCAAGTATGTTGGTCACCACGCCCTAGCATGGTTACCAAGTAAGGGTCAAGTTGGGTACAAATAAGCACACAGCGAACATGTACGGCAAACACATATAGCAAACACGTATAACATGCGGAACAACAAACAGTGGGGTTATTGGGCCAGCCCTAAACATACAATAAGCAGTAACAACATGTAGCCCAGTCAACAGAAAGCCCCAACGGTCAAAGCCCAATAACAACAAAGTAGCCCAGTCGAGACAAGGGTGGTTGCGACTCGCAACCGAGGTTACGACCCGCAACCGAGGTCTCGGTTCATCACGTTTTGGTTACGACTCGCAACCAGAGGTTCCGACTCGCAACCGGCGGTTCCGACATGACAGCAGTGATTACGACCCGCAACCGGATTCGACTCGTGCTGATTGCGACTCGCAACTGAGAGATCGCGACAAGACTTGATGTGGTCTCGAGTAGCAACCAAAGGTTGCGACTCGCAACCGTGATTACGTGCACAAGAAGACCTTCTAGAACCTGCAAACTGTACTAACCAATGATATTGCAATTTCATGAAATCAGTGTACTATACCCACTAAACATGTTTGTTTGTCCATTTTGTGTCTAAATCGGATCAAAACAGGCATTTTCAAATATTTATAAGACATTCATGCTGTTCATCATATTCAAATAACATTCAAACATCATTCATGAACATTCAATCCAAAAATCATTTTAATATCATTCGGATAACAAAATCATCAAATCCCTCATAAAAATATTGGAGAAAAAGAACACATTTTATCATTAAACCTCACAACATGGACATAAAAGGTATTATCATTCTCGGTTCCTAAGCATACATGGATACTAACCATTCAACCAAGTAAAGGATAACATAAACATACACGGCTAACTAACCGGCAAAAGTGATGACATGAATGGACATTTACTAGCTAAAACATGTTCATCATCAACAAACAAGCATAATCAAGCACAAAATAATGAAGATCCCATTCAAGCCAAAAGAAAACACTAACCGGCTAACTCGAGGTGTAAGAAAGGGGGTGTTCGGGTGATGATTGATCCGGCCGATCCTCCTTGTCGTTTGTCTACTTGATCCGAGAGAGGAAGAGAGAGAAGGAGGTGGTTTTGGTTGCTAGAGTTCTTAGGTTTTTAGGGTTTTAGTGAGGAAGAAGGAGTGAGTGAGGGAGAGTGTTGTAAAAATGGTTAAGGGAGGGGAGGGTTGGTTTATATAATGTCACGAGTGGGCTTAGGGGTTTCCGGGTTGGGTTCTCGGTCGCAAGGCCCTATCCGGCCCAAATTCACTGTTCACTCGAGACCATTCCGGGTCTCGAGTCGGGTTGAGGTTTCGGCTCTAATATATAACACACACATATATATCATAAATACACATAACATGTAACAACGAATAGTTTCATGGATTTTTCATTTAATAATACATACGTACACACACGTTGCATCGAAAGGTTGTCCGGGAAAATCCGAAGTGTCACATTTGTCTTATGTCTATGTTCTACTATACGAACTAGTGTGCCTAGTTAGATATAAACACATCCCTCTTTTATCTCGTTCTCGCTACACTACGACGTCGCACTTATACTGTGTTTTCTGGTTGTGAAGACAATGAGCGGACGCGAAAGAGGAAATGTTAATATGACTCAAGAACAGTTCACTAACCTGATCAACATGGTGGCTGCAGCTTTCGCAGCTCACCCTGGAGGTAAACTCGTTACTTTAGGATGCTTAGATCCTACCCCCGCATCGTCTTTTCACCCCTAAACCTATTCGCTTCGCTTTTCACGACAGGTCAGCCTGCACCTGCGCAACCACGTGTTTTCACTTTCAAAACCTTCATGGATTGCAAACCCCTCCCCTTCAACGGCACAGAGGGTGCCATAGGCCTTCTGCACTGGATTGAGAAGGCCGAATCTGTGTTCTCTGTCTGCGAGTGTCCCCTTGCTAGTTGGGTGAAGTTTGCTACTGGTACGCTTGAAGGGAACGCGCTTTTATGGTGGAAAACGCAGATTCAGATTCTTGGTTTGGAAACTGATAATGCTACTATTTGGGATGATTTCAAGAACATAATCAAGGAAGAGTACTGTCACAGGGATGACATCCACAAGCTCGAGAACGAGTACTACGAGCTTAAGATGGTTGGATCGGAAATTGAGGCCTACACCAAGCTGTCCAACGACTATGCAACCCTCTATCCAAACATGTCTCAGCCTGTTTATTGAAGGATCAAATTGTACATCGAGGGTTTGGTTCTAGAAATCCAGAGCTCGGTCACTTCAGCTAACCTCACTACCATTCAGCCAGTCATTCGCCTTGCTCACAAACTCACTGATCAGGATGTGGAACAGGGTAAGCTGCCCAAAACGATCAGTACTACTACTGGAACTTCTGGTGATAACAAAAGCAAATGGGATGGAAACCAGGGCAAGGATGCTAACCCCACTCAGGCCCCAGCTCAGCAAAGAAAGACTGAAAACAACAAGGGCCCTCAGCAGCAGGGAGGCTACCAAGGACATCTCCCCAAATGTAACAAGTGTGGCCGACATCACAATGGGCGCTGTGCAAGAAACAAGTGTCAGCGATGCAACAAGATGGGGCATGAGGCCAAGGATTGTAGGAGCCCTCATCCCGCAAGGCAGAACCAACCGCAGCAACAGCAGCAACAAGGAAACAACCGTGGGTGCTTCAAATGTGGAGCAACGGGGCACATGCGAAGGGATTGCCCTGAACTGAACCAGAACCGCAACAACAATCAGGGCGCTGGAAACAACGATCAAAACAACAACAATGCTGAAAATGGCGCAAGAGGAAGGGCTTTTGTGATTGGAGCTGGAGAAGCTAGGAATGATCCCAACGTCGTAGCGGGTAAGTTCCTACTCGATGATCGTTATGTTTCTGTATTGTTTGACTCTGGAGCCGATGCTAGCTATGTATCCCTATGTATTAGTAAGAAGCTTAAACGTACGCTCACGTTGTTAAACTCTAAGCGCGTCGTCGAATTAGCTAATGATAGAAACATCGAGGCCTCACACGTTATCAGTAACTACAAACTCATGTTGACCGATCAGACCTTTCGCATTGATCACTTCCCTATCGTTCTTGGGAGCTTCGACGTTGTAATTGGTATGGATTGGCTATCCAAACATCGAGCTGAAATCCTATGTCAAGAGAAAATCGTCCGTATTCCCCGTCCTTCTGGCAAACCTGTCACACCCCCAAAATCCACACGCGGAGTATCACCGCTTGGAGGCGTGACATGACCATGATCAAGCCACCAATCATATTGAACAAGCATGTAAGTAAACATAAAACCCAACCCAATATAATTGGCGTCCAAATCAAAACATAGTTTAAGTTGCAAGCGGAATCATAATGTCTAAAACCAAAGCATAAATTAATAATGTTTAAGTTCATCATGAACACTCAATGTCCATGCTCCACAACGACTTTTCCCCATGCAAGCTCCTGCTAAACCTAGTGACCTGCAAAGCATGTAGTAACGAGTCAACAACAAAGTTGAGCGAGTTCATAGTTGGGTGTTGGTTTAAGTTATTCCAAAAACATAGTTTCCTTTAACTGGCATCCTTTCCATGGCGGTTACCCCATAGTTGAAAACGTGTTTTGTTTAATCCCGTTTATTCTGGCATTCCAGCCGTGGGGGCTACCCCATGTTTATACTACTAGAATCGTTACCATATCGACCACTGACTTTAGTCATGTTTATGTGCCCTTAGCGTCAATGTCTATCATCATTGATGTGCCCAGATCCATTAGTTCACGCTCGTTCTCTGCGGCACGGTGTGAGGCTTGTCAGACCTAAATAGCGCTATCTAACTAATGACTCGCTCGCCATTGGCCCGGCGATTAAGTCGATATAAAAAGGAGGGACTTCGTGATAGAGTTTTGGTCTAGTGAAATTTAAACTGTCCAAGAGGACGAGGAATTACATTCCTTAACCCATACTGTCCTACCCAAGGAGGACGAGGAATCCATATTCCTTAACCCATTCCCAACCCACCGGGAATTACCATGCTTTGTAGAAAGTGTGAACTCACCTTTAGGTTAGCTCGGCAGATAAGTAAAGATCGATTGAGCTCCTAGTGGTCAACCACGTCCTAACATGGTTACCATACAAGTCAGGTCTAGGTTCAAGTAGTGAACATATGATTACACATAAGTTATCAGATTACGAACACGTATTGATCGTGGCAACACATTAACAGTCAAGTACATAACATACTCATACTTGTACGATTCAAAAGATTGGGCTTGCACAAGTCTAACAGCCTTGTGCGATTCACCCATTGAAGCCCAAAGATACCCGGCCCAATTAAACATAAGCAGTCCAGCATGTAAACGGCCCAACAAATAAACATGGATCTCTTGTGCGGTCCGGATGGACTTGTGCGATCCGGATGGCTTGTGCGATTGTGTTTTGGGCTAATCGGCCCAACAGCATAAGTGAAGTCCAACTGTTGTGTGTGGCCCAAGCCTTGTGCGATCGGCACTGTCTTGTGCGATCCACAAGGTCTTGTGCGATCATGCATATACTGATTGTACACGGTGCCTAAAGTGGTTGTACCAAATCTTGTGCGACTAGCCCTTGTGCGACTCAAGGGCTTGTGCGATCAGAACTTGTGCTTTCCGATCTTGTGTGATTTGGTCTTGTGCGATCTGTTACCTAATCTCCTAATTTTAGGCAATTAATTTAAATCATTCAACAGTTTCCTTTTTCAATGAACCAACCAATCATCACTAACAGTTTCTAGTTCTACTATTTTCGATCAAAACATGGTTCTTATCACAAACTCATATGAACTCGAATCATAATCAAATCATAGCAACAACCTATACTTTAACTATTAGATCAATGGATTCAATTCATACAACACTTCATACCCGATCATGCCTTTAATCCGAACACACAAACACACAGCCGATTACATTGCATCCAATCGGTTCTTAGATCAAAATTATAACATCCGATTCATATAAACATCATCACATAAACCTCATTGTTCATCATACATACAACCCTAACCATTTATTCAAATCATGAAATCATAACATCATTCAACAAAACATAAATCGTGAAACACTAACCGATTAAAGATAAGATGAGAGTGATCCAAATCAAAAGCTTTGATGGAGAGGGGTGTTGTTTGCCGTCGGCTTCGAGAGGAGAGAAAGAGAGAGTAGGGCAACAAATGAGAAGTATACACTCTCCTCATGGTTTATGCGACACAAGGGAGTGGGCCGAACCCCTCCTAATGGGCTGCCCATTCGGTTCAATCACAATAGGGGTGTGGGCCGAGAGTGTTAAGGAACCACAGCCCAAAGGCTTGTGCGTTCGGGTTGCTGTTATGCGATCGGTTTATTTCGTGTGATCCTAATACATACATACAAGCATAACACATATTCACATAACATTTCATTAATCAGCAAAGTTCACATAATCACATAGGGTCCACATACGTTACATCAAAGTACAAAGAGAGTTCTAAAACGTGAGTTGTCACAAAACCCCTCCTCGTTCAAGGAGACAAAGGTGGAGCAGTCACAAGCATCATCTCATTCTTAAAGGCCCATAAGTGTTTGCGAAAGGGGCGCACCGCCATCTTAGCACTTGTCATTGATACACAGGAAAAGGAAAAGAGGATCGAAGATTTTCCTGTCGTACGCGACTATCCCGAGGTATTTCCTGAAGAATTGGCTGGACTCCCTCCTCACCGTCAGGTCGAGTTCCAAGTCGAGCTAACTCCCGGAGCGGCACCTATAGCTCGTGCGCCTAATCGACTAGCCCCCGCTGAACTGAAAGAACTTTCTACGCAACTGCAAGAGCTATTGGATAAAGGATTTATCTGTCTTAGTTCGTCACCCTAGGGAGCCCCAATGCTCTTTGTCAAGAAGAAGGATGGCACATTCCGTATGTGCATCGACTATCGTGAGCGGAACAAGGTAACCCTCAAAAACCATTACCCACTCCCGCGCATCGACGATCTATTCGACCAGTTGCAAGGATCGAGCTACTACTCCAAGATTGATATGAGATCAGGTTATCATCAGTTGAGAGTCCGCGATGAGGACACTTCTAAAACTGCGTTCAGAACTCGTTATGGTCACTACGAGTTCCTCGTTATGCCTTTTGGAATGACCAACGCACCTGCGGTTTTTATGGATCTCATGAACCGGGTGTGCAAGCCTTACCTCGACAAGTTTGTGATTGTGTTTATCGACGACATCCTGATCTACTCGAAAAGTCAAGAGGAGCATGAACAACACCTGCGTCTTATTCTCGAACTCCTTCGCAATAAGCAACTATACGCTAAGTTCTTGAAATTCCACTTCTGGCTTCGAGAAGTCCATTTCCTTGGGTACGTAGTCAATCAGGATGGGATTCATGTCGATCCCGCTAAGATTGAGTCCATCAAGAATTGGCCTACACCGAAGACTCCGACCGAAGTTCGCTACTTCTTGGTATTAGCATGGTACTACCACAGATTCATCAAGGGATTTTCGAAGATAGCTCAACCTCTCACGACTCTCACCCAGAAGGGTGTTGCTTACAAGTGGAATGATGCTCAGGAGTCTGCCTTCCAGAAGCTAAAGGAGAACCTTTGTAGTGCTCCTATTCTTTCGTTACCCGAGGGTACCGATGATTTTGTTGTTTACTGCGACGCGTCTATTCATGGGCTAGGTTGCGTGTTGATGCAACGCGAGAAAGTTATCGCCTACGCTTCTCGACAACTCAAAACTCACGAACGGAACTACACGACTCACGACTTGGAACTCGGAGCTGTCGTTTTCGCACTCAAGATTTGGAGACATTACTTGTACGGTACCAAGTGCACGATTTACACCGATCACAAGAGTCTCCAGCATATTTTGGATTAGAAAGAGTTGAACATGAGGCAACGTATGTAACACCCCGTGTTCTCAGGAAAGTCAAAGTCAAAGTCAGAGTCAACGACCGATCGCGCGACTTGACTTATAGTAAATTGGTTTTATGTGTTTATTTTAGTTGTATTATGTGGAGTAAGTGTCAAATCGCAGAAATCGATGTGTATTAACCGCTATTTAATCGACTTACGACTGTGAATGATAGGAAGTAACAATGAGATACAGTTAACTAACCGATAATCAACCTAATGATAATCAATCGATATTGAATCATAACACGAATCACAACTCAAAATACGCATATTGGTTATTGTTATACATGTGTGTGTGCTTTATGTGTTACTTGTGCAAGTTTATTATGTTATGTATGGTAATCAATTGAAACGCAATCGAAACTCAAACGCAATCGAACTCAATCGCAATCGAAAAGGTATGTTAATTGGTGGAGAAGAGATAGTGCGAGATATGAGTAGTTGGGATTAAAAGTAATTTGAATAGGAAAATCTATCGCATCGCAACGCGCTGCGCGCGAATCGAAACATCAAAAATCGTCGCGCCGAACACTCGAACGAGATGACTGATCGACCAGGCGACCAGCCGATCGATCAGCCGACTGATCGGACTGCCGTCCGATCGGACAGGCTGTCCGCACGGGCTGCCTAGCCGATCGACCAGCCCTTTCCTCTTTGGGTAATCATATAAACACCCCTTGTCACTTTCATTCTTTCCACTTTTGGCAAGTGACGTCCGACCAGTGCTTCTACTCGCTTTTTCCTTCGATTTCTCGCAATTCCGGTAAGATCTCGTCCTAAATCTTGTACTTCCTTAATCTACACGCACTCCTACACCTTTCTATCTTTTGAATCTTAACTTTTGACCGTGAAATCATCAAGATTCAAGGTGTTCTAGGATGACGTCATCATGTGTTCTTGAAGAACTTCATGTTTTGACCTCAATCCACCAAGCGCAACTTAGATCTAACTGATTTCCACATAAACAAACAAAAATATTTAATGGATCTGAACATATTCACAAGCAAACGGATTGAAAGATGGTTTTTCAGCTTTCTTTCAACTCTTTTACACTCAATGCACTCAAAACCGATAGAATCGGAGCTTGTGCCGACTCACTACTCATTATTGTGGTTGTGTTGGTTCAAAATCCATATTCTATCCACGAGAGTATCGATTTCGAGTTAACCAAGAACAATCGTCCCGAACCGGTGGACTGACCGAACTTGGGTGGTTCCTGTTCGATCGGGTCACTAAAGCTTAGGATGGAGTTCTGTGGGTTAGCACGATATCAACCCATCTCGATAAAATGACAAACTATCAAAACGACCAAGTGAAAGACAAACAGGTTAACCAGGACGGAGTGCCATCCGAACGGACTGCTGTCCGATCGGACAGCCCAACTGTACGACTGGCCACCCGTATGACTTGCACCTTTGTCCCACACAACTATTTTGCCAACACTTGAAGTCTGAATGATGAACGAATTGCTGTCCGATCGGACTACCAGCCGATCGAACTGCCATCCGAATCATGAGACGTTTGAACTTCAACACTTAAACATTTTTCAACATGTTCAATGCACAAAGGATGCCACCCGAACTAACAACCGTCCGATCGAGTGACACCTTGCTGAGAACTTGCTCTCACTAAAGTGTCAACCGAACGGGTTGCCGTCTGATCGAACGACCGTCCGATCGACCGACCTGAAAGGTAGAGGTACTTCAACGTTTTCTAAATACTAGAACGAAAACTTCAAAAGTCAAGCCATCATACACAAACACTGTCACACCCCCAAAATCCACATGCGGAGCACTACCGCTTGGAGGCGTGACTGACCAGGATCCAGCCACCAATTATACTGAGCATTGGATGATAGTAAGAATGATCACCAACCATAATGGTTAATAAACACCATAGTTTAAAGTTCGAATGTTTAAGTTCAAATAACAGTTAAGTAAGTAGCGGAAGCATAGGAAAAATAGTTTTAAACAAAGTTCATAGTTCAAATTATTTAGAACCCAACACGCGGGTTTAGGCGACCACTACACTTCCCAAGCAGCAGCTCCTCAGTCACTGGTTACCTGCAAAGCATGCAGTAAGGGGTCAACAAAAATGCTGAGTGAGTTCACTAGTTGTCTAGTTTTAATTACCAAAAACTTGTTTCACCAGTTAATTTATCCGTTTATACATGCGATGGGGAGCTACCCCACAAGTAAGCGACTAAACTGTTTTTACAATACCGAATACTATTCATCCGTACGTTTCCGTAGAGTGCCCCGTTTGTCAATGTTCTATCATCATTGACGGTTGCCAGAGTACATTAGTTCACGCCCGATCCCATACGCGGGCACGGTGTGAGGTTGGTGAGACCTAAATAGCGCTATCAACTAATAACCCGTTCGCCTGACCCCGGCGACTAATCGGTATTAAGAAGTGAGGACTTGAGTGATAGAGTTTTGTTTAGTGTTGCTTGTTGCATCCAGTATAAACAGTAATTAACTAAAAGTCCCATTTAAGGGGAGAGAAGTAGGTTTGTATCCCTTACGAGGGGATAGCGTTGCTTAAGTTTCCGTTTCCCAACCACCGGGAACGCATGCTTTATTAGTTGTGAACTCACCTTGGGTTGCTCGGTAGACAGTTTACTTGGTCAAATACGTAGGTCACCACGTCCTAGCATGGTCATCGATACAGGTCAAGTTGGGGTACAAGTATTCACGTATAATCTACACATAACTAACACATAGCATACACATCATATGATCATCCAGCAAGTTGTCGGGCCTATTCTGGTACGAAGCAGTTAAACAGCGAACATCAACAACTATCATACAAATCACAAATGTTGTTGGGCCTATCAGATCACATTAACAGTTAACAGCATCACAGAAACCAAATAGAACGGTATGCACAGCCCACACGTCCTTGGCCCAATATCGGAGAACACACAGTTTCGAGTCGCAACCAGAGGTTTCGACTTGTCATGTCTTGGTTGCGAGTCGCAACCGGTGTTTCGACTTGTCACGTTTTGGTTGCGAGTCGCAACCGGTGTTTCGACTTGTCATGTCTTGGTTGCGAGTCGCAACCGGATGTTTCGACTTGTCATGTTTCGGTTGCGAGTCGTAACTGGATGTTTCGACTTGTCATGTTTCGGTTGCGAGTCGTAACTGGATGTTTCGACTTGTCATGTTTCGGTTGCGAGTCGCAACCTTGGATACGTGCACAAGAATCCTTCTAGAACCTCTGATGTACTAACCAATGAGATTGCCATTTCATGTAATTATGTACTATCCAATAGAATTTCTTAAACATGTTTCTTTGTCTAACAATCAACCAAAACGGATCAAACAGTAGGTTTTTCAAATATTCAAAGCACATTCAACTCATGTTCATGTTGTTCATCATATATACAAACTACCCATCATGTATAATCCTTCAAAACCGACCCGAAAACATGTCATCCTAGACCTTATACTTGCAATTCTAAAAGCATTTTCAGCCAAACAATTACCATCATTCAAGCCAAATCGTTCATCTAAACATATTTACAACATAAACATACCATCATCGGTTCAATGCTCTATACTAACAATCATTCATATATATCTTAGCATTTCTTTATCATGCAAGAGTTCATGTATTTTAATCATCTATATAATCAATTCCAAGCACATAACCCTATTATCCACATGAACACATAAGGAAATGTCTAGGTACTAACCGGTTCAAGAGTGACACAAAGGTGTTCAAGTAGGTGACGGATTGAAGCCTTCGAGTGTTGATTCCGAGCCAATCCAAAGGTGATCTTGTTGCCGGTTGGGATCCGAGAAGGAGAGGAGGAGAGGGTGATGTTAGAACCTTAGGGTTTTAGGGTTTTTAGAGAGAGAGAGGGAGAGTGTGTGAGATGAGAGAGTGTGAGAGTGATGTTGCAAAAATGGTGAAAGTTGTGAGGGTTGGCCGGTTATATATCTCGAGTGGGTTAGGGCTTTCCGGGCGGGCTAAGGTTACGGCCCAACCGGCCCATTGTTACACCGTTTACTCGAGACCGGGTGGTCTCGAGTCATGGTTTCGGTTCACACATTATATATATATTACATACACGTTATCGACATATAGCACATAGAAATAACAACTTCCACTTAATAATAATATACATATACGCTAAGTGATTACAAGGTGTTTGCTCGGAAAACCTAGAATGTCACATTATCCCCAAGTTTTAAGAACTTTCGTCCCGAAAGTTAAGGCAGCCACTGACAAGCTAGTGTAAATACGAACATTTCAACGGGATGTCACATCATCCCCCCGTTAGTTTGGAATTTCGTCCCGAAATTCAGTTGTAGCCTCACTTATGGGGGTTTCATTTGGGAACAGCTGGGGATACTTGCGCTTCATCTGGTCTTCCCGCTCCCAGGTAAATTCTGGGCCACGGCGTGAGTTCCAACGAACTCGTACGAGAGGTATCTGGCTACGTTTGAGGGTTTTGATCTCACGATCCGTGATCTCAACCGGTTCCTCAGTAAAGTGTAGCTGTTCGTCAATAGTAAGTTCCTTGTAAGGAATGACGAGTGTTTCATCTGACAGACACTTCTTCAGATTAGACACATGGAAGACGTTGTGCACAGCACTCAGTTCTTCCGGCAGATTCAATCTGTAAGCGGCCGTACCGATCTTTTCGGTAACTTCAAAGGGTCCGACATATCTTGGATTAAGCTTGCCCCGTTTTCCAAAACGAACCACACCCTTCCAGGGTGAGACCTTTAGTAGAGCCCGTTCACCAACCTGGAACTCTTGCGGTTTCCTATCTTTATCAGCGTAGTACTTTTGACGGTCACGAGCTGCCGCCATGCGTTGCCTAATCTGGGCAATCTTTTCTGTGGTGTCGACTACATGTTCCGGGCCTGTGAGCTGGCTGTCACCCACCTCGGCCCAGCAGAGAGGCGATCGACATTTACGGCCGTACAATGCCTCAAAGGGTGCTGCCCGAATGCTGGTGTGGTAGCTGTTGTTGTAGGAGAATTCCACCAACGGTAGGTGCTTCTCCCAATTCTTGCCAAAATCGATCACACATGCCCTAAGCATGTCTTCGAGGGTTTGGATGGTGCGTTCAGACTGCCCATCCGTTTGCGGGTGATAAGCGGTGCTCATGTCTAAACGTGAGCCAAAAGATTTGTGCATGGCTTGCCACAACTCAGAAGTAAAACGCGCGTCTCGATCAGAAATAATAGAGGTAGGCACTCCGTGCTTCGAGACCACTTCTTTTAAGTATACCTCTGCTAGGGTAGAGAACTTGTCTGTTTCTTTGATAGCCAAAAAGTGTGCAGACTTAGTTAAGCGATCCACTATTACCCAAATGGTGTCATTTCCGCGTTGAGACCTAGGCAGGCCAGTAACAAAATCCATGGAAATCTGCTCCCATTTCCATTGCGGGATCTCTGGCTGTTGGAGTAGGCCTGATGGTTTCTGATACTCAGCCTTGACCCTTGCACAAGTCAAACATTTTCTGACATAGGTTGCTATGTGGGCTTTCATGCCAGGCCACCAATAGGTAGCCCTCAAGTCGTGGTACATCTTATCTGAACCCGGATGTACTGAGTAACGGGACTTGTGGGCTTCATCCATCACAAGGTCACGTAAATTTCCATAAAGCGGAACCCATATGCGTCCGGCTACGTAGTAAGCACCGTCTTCTTTTTGTTCCAATCGTTGTCTCGATCCTCGCAGGGACTCAGCCCTGATGTTCTCGGCTTTCAATGCTTCAACCTGAGCATCCCGAATTTGATTAGGGAGGTTCGAGTGGATAGTGAGCTGTAGGGCACGAACACGCTTGGGTTTGGTCTCCTTTCTGCTGAGGGCATCGGCTACCACATTAGCCTTGCCTGGGTGATATTTGATTGCACACTCGTAGTCATTTAGGAGTTCGACCCATCGGCGTTGCCGCATATTCAACTCCTTTTGTCCCATTATGTGCTGGAGACTCTTGTGATCAGTGTAAATCGTGCACTTGGTGCCGTACAAGTAGTGTCTCCAAAGCTTGAGCGCGAAGACCACAGCTCCAAATTCTAAGTCATGCGTCGTATAGTTCCGTTCGTGGACCTTGAGTTGTCGCGAGGCGTAAGCAATAACTTTCTCGCGTTGCATCAATACGCAGCCAAGTCCTTGAATAGAAGCGTCGCAGTAGACGACGAAGTCGTCGGTACCTTCGGGTAAGGAGAGAATAGGAGCACTACAAAGGTTCTTCTTTAGTTCCTGGAAGGCAGATTCCTGAGCATTACTCCATTTGTAAGCAACACCCTTCTGAGTGAGTGTCGTAAGTGGTTGAGCGATCTTAGAGAATCCCTTGATAAATCTTCGATAGTATCCCGCCAATCCCAAGAATTGGCGAACTTCGGTCGGAGTCTTAGGCACAGGCCAATTCTTAATGGACTCAATCTTAGCAGGATCAACATGAATCCCTTCCTGATTGACGATGTGTCCAAGGAAATGGACTTCTCTAAGCCAGAAATCACATTTCGAGAATTTGGCGTACAGTTGCTCATTGCGAAGAAGTTCGAGAATAAGACGTAGGTGTTGTTCATGCTCCTCTTGGCTCTTTGAGTAGATCAGGATGTCGTCGATGAATACGATTACGAACTTATCGAGGTAGGGTTTGCATACTCGGTTCATGAGATCCATGAAGATTGCAGGGGCGTTGGTCATTCCGAAAGGCATAACAAGGAATTCGTAGTGACCATAGCGGGTTCTGAAAGCAGTCTTAGAGATGTCCTCATCGCGAACTCTCAGCTGGTGATAACCCGATCGCAGATCAATCTTGGAATAATAGCTCGACCCTTGCAGCTGGTCGAACAGGTCGTCGATACGGGGAAGTGGATAACGATTCTTGATGGTAACCTTGTTAAGTTCGCGGTAGTCAATGCACATTCGGTATGAGCCATCTTTCTTTTTGACGAAGAGCACTGGGGCTCCCCAGGGTGATGAACTAGGACGGATAAAACCTTTGTCCAAAAGTTCTTGTAGTTGAGTAGAAAGCTCCTTGAGCTCCGCGGGGGCTAATCGATAAGGTGCACGAGCTATAGGCGCTGCTCCGGGAGCTAGCTCGATTTGAAATTCGACCTGACGGTGAGGAGGGAGTCCAGGCAGTTCCTCCGGGAATACCTCAGGATAGTCGCGTACAACTGGAAAATCTTCAATCCTGTTTTCCATTTTCTGAGTGTCGGTAATGAGTGCTAAGATAGCAGTGTGCCCTTTTCGTAGACACTTCTGGGCCTTTAAGAATGAAATGATGCCTGTGACTTCTCCGCTCTTGTCGCCTTGAACTATAAGGGGTTTGCCAGGGGGACGGGGAATACGAATAGCTTTCTCCTGGCAGAGGATTTCAGCTCGATGTTTGGATAACCAATCCATACCAATGATGACGTCGAAGCTTCCAAGAACGATGGGGAAAAGATCGATACAGAAGGTCTGACCAGACAACTCTAATTTGCAGTTACGAATTATGTGTGAGGCCTCGAGGTTTCTACCATTAGCTATTTCAACGGTGTGCTTAGAGCTTAGCGGCGTAAGAGTGAGCTTAAGTTTCTTACTAATACGTAGGGATACATAACTAGCATCTGCTCCGGAATCAAATAGCATGGAAACATAACGATCATTAAGTAGGAACTTACCCGCTACAACGTTGGGGTCGTTCCTGGCTTCTCCAGCTCCAATCACAAAAGCCCTTCCTCTTGCACCATTCCCAGCATTGTTGTTATTGTTCCCAGCACCCTGATTGTTGTTGTTTTGATTCAGCTCAGGGCAATCCTTTCGCATGTGCCCCGTTGCTCCACACTTGAAGCATCCACGGTTGTTTCCTTGTTGCTGCTGTTGCTGTGGTTGTTGCTGATTCTGCCTAGCTGGGAACTGGCTTCGGCAGTCTTTGGCTTCATGCCCCATCTTGTTGCATCGCTGACATTGACCTTTTCCACATGGCCCACTGTGATGTCGGTTACATTTGTTACACTTAGGGTGGTTTCCTCGATAGCCACCCTGTTGCTGAGGGCCCTTGTTGTTTTCAGTCTTCCTTTGTTGAACTGGGGCCTGAGTGGGGTTAGCATCCTTTCCCTGACTTCCATCCCACTTTCGTTTGTTATCGCTAGAAGTGCCAGTAGTAGTACTGATCCTCTTGGGCAGCTTGCCCTCTTCCACAGCCTGATTGGTGAGTTTGTGAGCAAGGCGAACCACGGGCTGTATGGTATTGAGGTTGGCTGAGGTCACATGACTTCTGATTTCAGGGACCAAGCCTTTGATGTACAATTCAATCCTTCGATACATAGGTCGGGACATGTTTGGGCAAAGTGCAGCATAGTCGTTGGACTGCTTAGTGTAGGTCTCAATCTCTGATCCAACCATCTTGAGCGCATAGTACTCGTTCTCGAGTTTGTGGATATCATCCCGGTGACAGAACTCCTCTTTGATCATGTTTTTGAAATCTTCCCATGCGGTTGCATTAGCAGTTTCCAGACCAAGCATCTGAATCTGTGCTTTCCACCACGAAAGTGCGTTTCCTTCAAGCGTACCAGTTGCGTACTTGACCCAGTTAGCAGGGGGACACTCACAGACAGCAAAGACAGCTTCGGCCTTTTCAATCCAGTGTAGAAGGCCTATGGCACCCTCAGTGCCGTTGAAAGGGAGAGGCTTGCCATCCATGAAGGTTTTGAAAGTACAAACACGTGGTTGCGCAGGTGCAGGCTGACCTGTTGTGAGAAATGGAGCGAATAGGTTTAGAGGTGAAAAGACGATGTGGGGGTAGGATCTAAACATCCTATAACAACGAGTTTACCTCCAGGGTGAGCTGCGAAAGCTGCAGCCACCGTGTTGAGCAAGTTGGTGAACTGAGCCTGAGTCATGTTAACGTTTCCTCTTCCGCGTCCACTCATTGTCTTCATAACCAGAAAACACAGTATGAGTGTGATGTCGTAACGTAGCGAGATTAAGACAGAAGAGAGATGTGTATCTATCTAATTAGGCACACTAGTATGTATAGTAGAGCAGTCAATATAATATAAACAAGCAAGTAAACAGAAGTCCGAGCTATGAGGTCTAAAATGCCGAGTCTTGCCCTTGGAGTGTAGTGTCGTCACGAGTCACGGGTTATAGTCTGGTTTTTCTCAAAAAGACTTTCCTTTTTAAAACCAAGTTCACTATAACCAATGGCTCTGATACCAATCTGTCACAAACACATCCTTCCCAAAGGAAGAAACAATCCACTCGAACAGTCATCTGACCGGACTACTGTCCGAACGGATTACCACTCGCACGACCGGCTGTCCGATCGGACTACCATCCGAATGGACTGCTGTCCGAACCACTTTTACTTGCATCGGTTTACGCGTCGCTTATCGTTATGCTATCGATCTGTTCAGGCTAAGCCTACTCCCCAGCGCTCCCTTCAATTCATCATCGCAGTGAGTATACCCGAACCCTTTTTTTTGCTTTATGCACTTTTGGGTGTTACATACGTTACGAATATTCAAATCACATCGAACACACTACTCAATACTACTTAAATGCTAACCGTTACTGCATGTTATACGTGGCTTAATGAATGCTTGTTTGTTATGTTTACACATGGAATGCTGTCTACCTGCCTTAGCAACGATAGTACTATAGTTTGGACTCAGCACCTGTTCGCAGGGGTTGTTAAGGACAATTACTTGCATGGATTACGGTGGTAATCATGTATTGCGAACTGCCTCGGGCAGTCAACCCGCAGTCATTGGTATCGATAGATCAATGTCGATAACTAACATGCTTCATTTCACTATGCGTCGTGCTGGTTATGCGTAAACGAATTTCGAACTTCACTATATCTATCAAACTTGTATGCTCACGTTTACACCATGTGTATTGACTTTATTTTAACGTATGTGACAGGTTCTTAGGATGCTTATCTGCTAGGAAATCGAGGCTAGAATAAGGTCTTAGAGACTAAGAAATAGGTGTCTGTACAAATGAAATCTGAGTTGTCGGAACAGAACTATTTGACTAGATTTTGTTTGTAATAATTTGTTTGCCTTTTAAGACATGGTATGGGACATGTTACTTTAAATTATTTGGTAATGATAATTGTTGTGGAAACTTCTGGACAATCTGTTTCGCTCAGTGCCACGCCCCGATGTTTCCGCCATCGGTTGGGGTGTGACAGATTGGTATCAGAGTCATAACTATAGGGAATTAGGCAAGACTCGACCTAGTCCGGGACGAAGTCTTAGTGACCTAGTCTATAGTTAGGAACCAACAGACCGACTCGTACATGTCCAGTAGGAATTGTGTATGAGCTTGCTGCTATATCTCGCTATTCTCGCCTACGCTACACTATCACTGCACTCAAATTTTCGAATATGAATGAGCAACTGAGTCGAGATTAGGTGTGAAAACCGCAAACTCTTGATTAAATTGCTTGTTCAACCCGTATTTTATCTATAAACTCGAGAAAATTGCGTTGGAATAGGAGTGAAATCCATACTTTAACGCATAATTCTCTGTTATTTCATCAAAAACAGGAACGAAGTTGTTAAGCCAGGGGTGAAACCCTAACCTTGACGACTTGTTCCGACCTTTACTTGGTTTTACAAAACTCTCACCAAAGTCTCGACGGACTCCAACGACCTGAAGTCATGGCATGACTAACGGGATGCGTGCCAAACGCCCAAGAATCGAGGCAAAAGCACAGTCCTGAAAGTCAAAGTGTTTACGACAAGTCCTTGAGAATAGTCGAATCAATTTGGATAGTCAATGTCTAATAGCCGCAGACGATCTATTTCTCGAATTTTTATGTGTTCCGATTCTGAGCCCGCAACTACTGACTCTGATGATTCATTGATTTTATGTACTTATAAGTATGTTTATCTATTTATGTGTTTAATTTTGGAGACTTATTCTATTTTCACTTTCACTTCGATCGACACGCACGACTCGCACTGCACTTCTATCTCAAAACGCTGACAAAAACGCTAAATTGTGGACAACTTTTTGCTATTATATACGCTTATACTATACTACTAGACAAGTTAATCGCGATAGCTATTCTCGAACGCGCACGGATTTTGAATGATAGGTTTCTGTATTCTGACTGCCTCTTATGATTACATGTCTGTGTGCTTCTGTGAATTATGTGCCTCTGTGATCTACGTGCTTACGTGTTTCTGTGTTTACATGAATCTGTGATTATATGCTTACATGATTGAATGTGTTCCTGAGGTTTTTAATGAATCGCTAGTCTACAATAGCTCCTAGTATAGTCGAAGAGTAATCGAACTTGTGTTGAGCCCTGTGACGATGTCTGTTGCAGACAATGTCGTCATCTGGATCTCGCGCTTCTCGTGATGCTCGCCGAAGGCAAGCAGATAAATGCCTTGCTGCCATGCTCTCTAAACAGATGGCAAAAGTAGTTCCTCAACTCATGAGCGAACTGTACGAGAACATGAGCAAATCATCTGAGGAGTCCCACACAACTATTTTGCCAACACTTGAAGTCTGAATGATGAACGAATTGCTGTCCGATCGGACTACCAGCCGATCGAACTGCCCTCCGAATCATGAGACGTTTGAACTTCAACAGTTAAACAATTTTCAACATGTTCAATGCACAAAGGATGCCACCCGAACTAACAACCGTCCGATCGAGTGACACCCTGCTGAGAACTTGCTCTCACTAAAGTGTCAACCGAACGGGTTGCCGTCTGATCGAACGACCGTCCGATCGACCGACCTGAAAGGTAGAGGTACTTCAACGTTTTCTAAATACTACAACGAAAACTTCAAAAGTCAAGCCATCATACACAAACACATCCTTCCCAAAGGAAGAAACAATCCACTCGAACAGTCATCCGACCGGACTACTGTCCGAACGGATTACCACTCGCACGACCGGCTGTCCGATCGGACTACCACCCGAATGGACTGCTGTCTGAACCACTTTTACTTGCATCGTTTTACGCGTCGCTTATTGTTATGCTATCGATCTGTTCAGGCTAACCCTACTCCCCAGCGCTCCCTTCAATTCATGATCGCAGTGAGTATACCCGAACCCTTTTTTTTGCTTTATGCACTTTTGGGTGTTACATACGTTACGAATATTCAAATCACATCGAACACACTACTCAATACTACTTAAATGCTAACCGTTACTGCATGTTATACGTGGCTTAATGAATGCTTGTGTGTTATGTTTACACATGGAATGCTGTCTACCTGCCTTAGCAACGATAGTACTATAGTTTGGACTCAGCACCTGTTCGCAGGGGTTGTTAAGGACAATTACTTGCATGGATTACGGTGGTAATCATGTATTGTGAACTGCCTCGGGCAGTCAACCCGCAGTCATTGGTATCGATAGATCAATGTCGATAACTAACATGCTTCATTTCACTATGCGTCGTGCTGGTTATGCGTAAACGAATTTCGAACTTTACTATATCTATCAAACTTGTATGCTCACCTTTACACCATGTGTATTGACTTTATTTTAACGTATGTGACAGGTGCTTAGGATGCTTATCTGCTAGGAAATCGAGGCTAGAATAAGGTCTTAGAGACTAACAAATAAGTGTCTGTACAAATGAAATCTGAGTTGTCGGAACAGAACTATTTGACTAGATTTTGTTTGTAATAATTTGTTTGCCTTTTAAGACATGGTATGGGACATGTTACTTTAAATTAATTGGTAATGATAATTGTTGTGGAAACTTCTGGACAATCTGTTTCGCTCAGTGCCACGCCCCGATGTTTCCGCCATCGATTGGGGTGTGACAGATTGGTATCAGAGTCATAACTATAGGGAATTAGGCAAGACTCGACCTAGTCCAGGACGAAGTCTTAGTGACCTAGTCTATAGTTAGGAACCAACAGACCGACTCGTACATGTCCAGTAGGAATTGTGTATGAGCTTGCTGCTATTTCTCGCTATTCTCACCTACGCTACACTATCACTGCACTCAAATTTTCGAATATGAATGAGCAACCGAGTCGAGATTAGGTGTGAAAACCGCAAACTCTCGATTAAATTGCTTGTTCAACCCGCATTTTATCTATAAACTCGAGAAAATTGCGTTGGAATAGGAGTGAAATCCATACTTTAACGCATAATTCTCTGTTATTTCATCAAAAACAGGAACGAAGTTGTTAAGCCAGGGGTGAAACCCTAACCTTGACGACTTGTTCCGACCTTTACTTGGTTTTACAAAACTCTCACCAAAGTCTCGACGGACTCCAACGACCTGAAGTCATGGCATGACTAACGAGATGCGGGCCAAACACCCAAGAATCGAGGCAAAAGCACAGTCCTGAAAGTCAAAGTGTGTACGACAAGTCCTTGAGAATAGTCGAATCAATTTGGATAGTCAATGTCTAATAGCCGCAGACGATCTATTTCTCGAATTTTTATGTGTTTCGATTCTGAGCCCGCAACTACTGACTCTGATGATTCATTGATTTTATGTACTTATAAGTATGTTTATCTATTTATGTGTTTAATTTTGGAGACTTATTCTACTTTCGCTTTCACTTCGATCGACACGCACGACTCGCACTGCACTTCTATCTCAAAACGCTGACAAAATCGCTAAATTGTGGACAACTTTTTGCAATAATATACGCTTATACTATACTACTCGACAAGTTAATCGCGATAGCTATTCTCGAATGCGCACGGATTTTGAATGATAGGTTTCTGTATTCTGACTGCCTCTTGTGATTACATGTCTGTGTGCTTCTGTGAATTCTGTGAATTATGTGCCTCTGTGATCTACGTGCTTACGTGTTTCTGTGTTTACATGAATCTGTGATTATATGCTTACATGATTGAATGTGTTCCTGAGCTTTATAATGAATCGCTAGTCTACAATAGCTCCTAGTATAGTCGAAGAGTAATCGAACTTATGTTAAGCCCTGTGACGATGTCTGTTGCAGACAATGTCGTCATCTGGATCTCGCGCTTCTCGTGATGCTCGCCGAAGGCAAGCAGATAAACGCCTTGCTGCCATGCTCTCTAAACAGATGGAAAAAGTAGTTCCTCAACTCATGAGCGAACTGTACGAGAACATGAGCAAATCATCTGAGGAGTCCCACACAACTATTTTGCCAACACTTGAAGTCTGAATGATGAACGAATTGCTGTCTGATCGGACTACCAGCCGATCGAACTGCCATCCGAATCATGAGACGTTTGAACTTCAACACTTAAACAAATTTCAACATGTTCAATGCACAAAGGATGCCACCCGAACTAACAACCGTCCGATCGAGTGACACCCTGCTGAGAACTTGCTCTCACTAAAGTGTCAACCGAACGGGTTGCCGTCTGATCGAACGACCGTCCGATCGACCGACCTGAAAGGTAGAGGTACTTCAACGTTTTCTAAATACTACAACGAAAACTTCAAAAGTCAAGCCATCATACACAAACACATCCTTCCCAAAGGAAGAAACAATCCACTCGAACAGTCATCCGACCGGACCACTGTCCGAACGGATTACCACTCGCACGACCGGCTGTCCGATCGGACTACCATCCGAATGGACTGCTGTCTGAACCACTTTTACTTGCATCGTTTTACGCGTCGCTTATCGTTATGCTATCGATCTGTTCAGGCTAACCCTACTCCCCAGCGCTCCCTTCAATTCATCATCGCAGTGAGTATACCCGAACCCTTTTTTTTGCTTTATGCACTTTTGGGTGTTACATACGTTACGAATATTCAAATCACATCGAACACACTACTCAATACTACTTAAATGCTAACCGTTACTGCATGTTATACGTGGCTTAATGAATGCTTGTGTGTTATGTTTACACATGGAATGCTGTCTACCTGCCTTAGCAACGATAGTACTATAGTTTGGACTCAGCACCTGTTCGCAGGGGTTGTTAAGGACAATTACTTGCATGGATTACGGTGGTAATCATGTATTGTGAACTGCCTCGGGCAGTCAACCCGCAGTCATTGGTATCGATAGATCAATGTCGATAACTAACATGCTTCATTTCACTATGCGTCGTGCTGGTTATGCGTAAACGAATTTCGAACTTTACTATATCTATCAAACTTGTATGCTCACCTTTACACCATGTGTATTGACTTTATTTTAACGTATGTGACAGGTGCTTAGGATGCTTATCTGCTAGGAAATCGAGGCTAGAATAAGGTCTTAGAGACTAACAAATAGGTGTCTGTACAAATGAAATCCGAGTTGTCGGAACAGAACTATTTGACTAGATTTTGTTTGTAATAATTTGTTTGCCTTTTAAGACATGGTATGGGACATGTTACTTTAAATTAATTGGTAATGATAATTGTTGTGGAAACTTCTGGACAATCTGTTTCGCTCAATGCCACGCCCCGATGTTTCCGCCATCGGTTGGGGTGTGACAGATTGGTATCAGAGTCATAACTATAGGGAATTAGGCAAGACTCGACCTAGTCCGGGACGATGTCTTAGTGACCTAGTCTATAGTTAGGAACCAACAGACCGACTCGTACATGTCCAGTAGGAATTGTGTATGAGCTTGCTGCTATTTCTCGCTATTCTCGCCTACGCTACACTATCACTGCACTCAAATTTTCAAATATGAATGAGCAACCGAGTCGAGATTAGGTGTGAAAACCGCAAACTCTCGATTAAATTGCTTGTTCAACCCGCATTTTATCTATAAACTCGAGAAAATTGCGTTGGAATAGGAGTGAAATCCATACTTTAACGCATAATTCTCTGTTATTTCATCAAAAACAGGAACGAAGTTGTTAAGCCAGGGGTGAAACCCTAAACTTGACGACTTGTTCCGACCTTTACTTGGTTTTACAAAACTCTCACCAAAGTCTCGACGGACTCCAACGACCTGAAGTCATGGGATGACTAACGGGATGCGGGCCAAACGCCCAAGAATCGAGGCAAAAGCACAATCCTGAAAGTCAAAGTGTGTACGACAAGTCCTTGAGAATAGTCGAATCAATTTGGATAGTCAATGTCTAATAGCCGCAGACGATCTATTTCTCGAATTTTTATGTGTTCCGATTCTGAGCCCGCAACTACTGACTCTGATGATTCATTGATTTTATGTACTTATAAGTATGTTTATCTATTTATGTGTTTAATTTTGGAGACTTATTCTACTTTCGCTTTCACTTCGATCGACACGTACGACTCGCACTGCACTTCTATCTCAAAACGCTGACAAAATCGCTAAATTGTGGACAACTTTTTGCTATAATATACGCTTATACTATACTACTAGACAAGTTAATCGCGATAGCTATTCTCGAATGCGCACGGATTTTGAATGATAGGTTTCTGTATTCTGACTGCCTCTTGTGATTACATGTCTGTGTGCTTCTGTGAATTCTGTGAATTATGTGCCTCTGTGATCTACGTGCTTACGTGTTTCTGTGTTTACATGAATCTGTGATTATATGCTTACATGATTGAATGTGTTCCTGAGGTTTTTAATGAATCGCTAGTCTACAATAGCTCCTAGTATAGTCGAAGAGTAATCGAACTTGTGTTGAGCCCTGTGACGATGTCTGTTGCAGACAATGTCGTCATCTGGATCTCGCGCTTCTCGTGATGCTCGCCGAAGGCAAGCAGATAAACGCCTTGCTGCCATGCTCTCTAAACAGATGGCAAAAGTAGTTCCTTAACTCATGAGCGAACAGTACGAGAACATGAGCAAATCATCTGAGGAGTCCCACACAACTATTTTGCCAACACTTGAAGTCTGAATGATGAACAAATTGCTGTCCGATCGGACTACCAGCCGATCGAACTGCCATCCGAATCATGAGACGTTTGAACTTCAACACTTAAATAATTTTCAACATGTTCAATGCACAAAGGATGCCACCCGAACTAACAACCGTCCGATCGAGTGACACCCTGCTGAGAACTTGCTCTCACTAAAGTGTCAACCGAACGGGTTGCCGTCTGATCGAACGACCGTCCGATCGACCGACCTGAAAGGTAGAGGTATTTCAACATTTTCTAAATACTACAACGAAAACTTCAAAAGTCAAGCCATCATACACAAACACATCCTTCCCAAAGGAAGAAACAATCCACTCGAACAGTCATCCGACCGGACTACTGTCCGAACTGATTACCACTCGCACGACCGGCTGTCCGATCGGACTACCATCCGAATGGACTGCTGTCTGAACCACTTTTACTTGCATCGTTTTACGCGTCGCTTATCGTTATGCTATCGATCTGTTCAGGCTAACCCTACTCCCCAGCGCTCCCTTCAATTCATCATCGCGGTGAGTATACCCGAACCCTTTTTTTTGCTTTATGCACTTTTGGGTGTTACATACGTTACGAATATTCAAATCACATCAAACACACTACTCAATACTACTTAAATGCTAACCGTTACTGCATGTTATACGTGGCTTAATGAATGCTTGTTTGTTATGTTTACATATGGAATGCTGTCTACCTGCCTTAGCAACGATAGTACTATAGTTTGGACTCAGCACCTGTTCGCAGGGGTTGTTAAGGACAATTACTTGCATGGATTACGGTGGTAATCATGTATTGCGAACTGCCTCGGGCAGTCAACCCGCAGTCATTGGTATCGATAGATCTATGTCGATAACTAACATGCTTCATTTCACTATGCGTCGTGCTGGTTATGCGTAAACGAATTTCGAACTTTACTATATCTATCAAACTTGTATGCTCACATTTACACCATGTGTATTGACTTTATTTTAACGTATGTGACAGGTGCTTAGGATGCTTATCTGCTAGGAAATCGAGGCTAGAATAAGGTCTTAGAGACCAACAAATAGGTGTCTGTACAAATGAAATCTGAGTTGTCGGAACAGAACTATTTGACTAGATTTTGTTTGTAATAATTTGTTTGCCTCTTAAGACATGGTATGGGACATGTTACTTTAAATTAATTGGTAATGATAATTGTTGTGGAAACTTCTGGACAATCTGTTTCGCTCAGTGCCACGGCCCGATGTTTTCGCCATCGGTTGGGGTGTTATAGATTGGTATCAGAGCCATAACTATAGGGAATTAGGCAAGAGTCGACCTAGTCCGGGATGAAGTCTTAGTGACCTAGTCTATAGTTAGGAACCAACAGACCGACTCGTACATGTCCAGTAGGAATTGTGTATGAGCTTGCTGCTATTTCTCGCTATTCTCGCCTACGCTACACTATCACTGCACTCAAATTTTTTAATATGAATGAGCAACTGAGTCGAGATTAGGTGTAAAAACCGCAAACTCTCGATTAAATTGCTTGTTCAACCTGCATTTTATCTATAAACTCGAGAAAATTGCGTTGGAATAGGAGTGAAATCCATACTTTAACGCATAATTCTCTGTTATTTCATCAAAAACAGGAACGAAGTTGTTAAGCCAGGGGTGAAACCCTAACCTTGACGACTTGTTCCGACCTTTACTTGGTTTTACAAAACTCTCACCAAAGTCTCGACGGACTCCAACGACCTGAAGTTACGGCATGACTAACGGGATGTGTGCCAAACGCCCAAGAATCGAGGCAAAAGCACAGTCCTGAAAGTCAAAGTGTGTACGACAAGTCCTTGAGAATAGTCGAATCACTTTGGATAGTCAATGTCTAATAGCCGCAGACGATCTATTTCTCGAATTTTTATGTGTTCCGATTCTGAGCCCGCAACTACTGACTCTGATGATTCATTGATTTTATGTGCTTATAAGTATGTTTATCTGTTTATGTGTTTAATTTTGGAGACTTATTCTACTTTCGCTTTCACTTCGATCGACACGCACGACTCGCACTGCACTTCTATCTCAAAACGCTGACAAAATCGCTAAATTGTGGACAACTTTTTGCTATAATATACGCTTATACTAGACTGCTCGACAAGTTAATCGCGATAGCTATTCTCGAAAGCGCACGGATTTTGAATGATAGGTTTCTGTATTCTGACTGCCTCTTGTGATTACATGTCTGTGTGCTTCTGTGAATTATGTGAATTATGTGCCTCTGTGATCTATGTGCTTACGCGCTTACGTGTTTCTGTGTTTACATGAATCTGTGATTATATGCTTACATGATTGAATGTGTTCCTGAGCTTTATAATGAATCACTAGTCTACAATATCTCCTAGTATAGTCGAAGAGTAATCGAACTTGTGTTGAGCCCTGTGACGATGTCTGTTGCAGACAATGTCGTCATCTGGATCTCGCGCTTCTCGTGATGCTCGCCGAAGGCAAGCAGATAAACGCCTTGCTGGCATGCTCTCTAAGCAGATGGCAAAAGTAGTTCCTTAACTCGTGAGCGAACTGTACGAGAACATGAGCAAATCATCTGAGGAGTCCCGAACTGAAACTCCCAAGATTGTTTTTAGCTTCAAGCAGTTCAAGGCTTGTGGGCCAAAGGAATTCACCGGCGAGGAAGGCCCTACAGCTTTGTTCCAATGGTTTGACTCCATCGAGGTCACTCTACGACAGAGCGGTTGCCCCGATGATCTCCGCACTCTCAACGCAACTGGCGTCTTCCAGTCCCGCGCTTTAGACTAGTGGACGGCTGAGAGAAACAAACATGGAAACGATGCAGCCTACGGTCTGTCGTGGGACGAGCTCAAGGAAGTCATGCTGGAAGAATTCTGCCCTCCTCATGAACGCCAATAGTTAGAGGATGAATTCTGGCACATAAAGAAGAAGGATGGTGAAAACGCTGCTCTCACTGCTCGCTTCAAGCAGCTCAGTATTATTTGGCCCGATCAAGTTAAGACTCCGGAGATCGCAATCAAAAAGTACATCCGCGCTTTGCCCGACTGTGTTGCAGATTTCGTGCAAGCGGCCAAGACAACGACAATCGAAGAGACTTATCTACTGGCTGCTGAGATCAACGATAAGCGGGTTAAAGCTGGTTTCTGGGATAAAGCTCCCAAGAATCTGCATCAAGCCACCGTCGCACCAACTACTGAAACCTCCACATCGAGCAACAAGAGGAAGAACAAGAGAATGAGCAACTCCAGCAACAAGAACTGTGCGATCACTGCTTGTAGGATCGTTTTACCGACCAAATGAGTCGATCATAAGAGTTTTAGCTCAATACGAGTGGCGGAAACAAACGTATCAAGTCAATTCAGCTAGATATTCACTTTAAATGCCTTGTATATTGATTTGACAACAATTTACAGCGAGACGGCACTTTGACAGCACTTCAGCTCCGGAAACTCACTTACAAGAATTACTCAAACGAAATTACATAGCAGCTATTTATAGGCACACTAATTTCGTTTGAACTGGTTCACACGAAATCACCTTTCATGCGAAATCAGCATCTCAACCGGAATTATAATTCCACACGAAATTACCATGTAACCACTTCAAACGAAATTACCTAGTTCATGCGAAATTACATGTTTTCTTGAATTTCGTTCCCTGATCTAATTACAAACATACAAGACTCGATACAAGACGAAGTCGACAGACGCATGCACCAACAGACTCCCCCTCGAATGTTGACGAAGTCTTCAGTGTCGAGTCTTCAAACTTTAATCTTTATCTGTCTTCTCTATCTCTTCTGGAGTATCTAACAATGTAAAGCATCCTCAATCTTTGTCTTCTCTTCTTCTCCAAGATTTCAATCTTGCTCTTATCTCTTTCTAATCCTCTTGATCAGATCTTTTGATTCCTTAAGTTTATCAGAATCATCACCTTGCGTGAACTTCAGGATCTAAACTTGGCTCTACAATCTTCTACCCCAAAATCTGAAACTGGCTCTTATATCATCAGACTCCCCCTTAAGTTGTACTTGGGATCGTAGTCTGGCTTTCACAGATTCAAGATCGAAAACTGGCTTACCTGCACATTCTCTACCTCACAATAAATTTCACAAATTTAAAATTTGACAAATTTATTCTATGCTTAACATTTGTTAACACAAACACATCATCATTTACAAATTTTGTACAGAATGATTTAACAATATCAATCTCTAATGAACCACTTGTATGAAAAACATTTTCCTTTTCAAACAACTCACACAAATTTTCCCAAACCATTTGTTCATCATGTTTAGCACTTGGAATTTTGAAAATCAGCTCTCCAACGTCAGTTATCGAAAATCTTTTTGAATTTTTCAAAAAAATTTATGCTAAAACATACTAAAATTCTTTTTGAATTTTTAAACTTGAAAGAAAATGCAATAAAGAAATATTTACAAACAATATTTTTCTGAGTTTGTGTAAGAGGATCATATCAGTTTTTGAGACAAATCACCAACACCGTTAAGCTTTAAACATTTTAAGTTCTAAACGATTCACTTAGATTGTCAGTATACTGATCCACTTAAATTTTCACACAAATTTCAACTGTTTCGAGATACGAGATTAATGTTTTAGAGACTTAAACTTATTTGCGTATCCCACCTCAGAATATACTCCCGTATCCAGATCCCAATATTCAGTCTTACAGGTGAGTATACCACAGATGATATCTGTAAAGGGTTAAATGCGAAACCGTGAGAGCTCAGGTCAGAACTTCCGTTCAGCAAAGAGATGACGGCTCCTCTTTTGGTGTGTTCCCTTTAGAGAATCTTTTCTTCAACATCACATGATTAGCATTTTTCAATGTTTCATTATTTTTTGTACTGAGGGAGAGCTTTATTTCAAAGCATATGCAAAGTATTATACGGGGACTAGGCCTTTGCTTCCGTAAAATCAGAAGTCCCGGAATAATACCCCAGATATCACTGAGTATAAAGACCTAGTATCTCAGAAAGAGGGACCTTTCAAACAAGATTTCGGGGGTTACCCATATATCCGAGAGATGTTCCCCACGATATAAGCAAGTTTGAAATTTAGGTTTATATCTCGACACAATCTACTAAATGTGTAAAAACCTACTGGCATATCATCAGTGAGATCGTTTATCACATTTTGACTTTCCAATTCTTTAGCATGTTGTGATAGTCCACTGATGTACTATCATTTCCTCTTTTCTGAACAAAACTCATATTTGATTTTATCATGTTTTTGGCTTTTTCAAATTTTCTAATGTTTTTGGATTTTCTGAAAAAAATTCTTACTCCCCCTAAAATTCAAAATCATTTAAAGAAAATCTGAAAACAAACTGTACAAGTAAAATGACAACTGATATCAAATCACTTCAATTCGCCATCCACTTAGCATAAACAATCCGAACTCCCCCTCACAACAAACTATTTTCCCATTATGATTTCAAAACACTTAAGTTTGTTTTAATCAAAATGGTTTTTCCGAAAAATAAGTTTTGTTGATTTTCACAAACCATTAGTAGGTTAGGGGTTAAACTCATCACTTTGTTTTTCTTTAACCTCTTATAAAAATTTAACATTTTAAGATTTATCAACAAAGTCACTTGCAGAAAAGATAAATCAAGTACAACTTAATGTCCTTGATAAATCTTGTAGATCGAAATATCACAAACGTGAATTTCTCAAGAAAGATGCCGATACCTGCTCCACAATTACCAACCTGGAAGCTCCGGCAAGTCACACTTAAACATAAACAATTATTAAGAATGATGCCAATTCATGCTCCACGATTACCCACTTGGGAGCTCTGGCAAGTCATATCTTTCACTCATCATAAAATGTTCCATCCCAGTTACAAACCTGAGATGACACAGTTTTACCTGGTTTCTTTGTTTTCTTCTCATAGAATTCCTTTACTCCCTTGACTTTTCCATCAATCATTTTTCCAAAAATATGTTGCACTTTCGAGTTAAAGGTTTTTTCAATATCAAATTATTTCTTTTCAGAGAAAAATTGATTTGAAATCTCAACTTTACCAACTTTTTGTTTAAAATTCTCAGCCCTCAATGGTGGAAAATTGACATCATCCATTGGAGGTACTGATGTTTCCAATTTCAACTCAACACGTGGCTCCTCTGACTTTGTGGAATCAGATTCATTGCCTGAAAATAGCTCCTCTGATTTTGTCGAATTAGAATCATTGCTAGAACTATCATCAGATTGCTTAACAACCCATTTTTGGGTGTCAAGCTTTGCACTTCTCTTGTAAAACCTGTTTGAACATTCACCAACCTCAAATTTCGAATTTTTGAAAACTTTGAATTGTTCAGTTGGTGGTTCATTTTCAACCATCTTTTCTTTCTGTTTAAGAAACACTCCCTGTTTTGTTTGTATTGCCTTAGAACAATTTCTGGAAATATGACCAACTGTTTTGCATTTAAAACAGGTTCTCGTTTCTTTCCTTTGAGCAATTTCCATCTTCATTTCTTCTTGCTTCTTTGCAAGGAACTCTTTGTTTGATTGTTTCCAGAATGGGCTCTTTTGTTCTTCCTCAGCACTTGTCCCTGAAACAAATACCATTTTTGATTTAAAATCTCGAACATATTTTTCATTTTTATGATTTTCTGGTGGAATAAATCCTAATCCTTTCTTTTTGAAATTACCGTTATGGTTTGGTTTCTTTCGATAACCTAAACTAGAACTGTAACCCTTTTTCTTATTTTCTCTTTGTTGAACTCTTGAGGTGTATTTTTTAGGTTTTTCATTAAGATTTACATCTTTTATTTCAGAAATATTAATTTCTGTTAGTTTGAAAACCTTTTTGATCATTTCAGTTTTGACATCTCTTATTGGAAATTCTTTATCAGAATATAATTTGTCAGAATCATTCAAAGTATATGCAACTTTGAACATTTCATCATTCAAATTAGATTTTGATAACAAGAATTCTTTATTATAAACCCGTTTCTCATTTTTGACTATTGGATTTGACATGTCGGACTCAGACTTTGACTCTGATTTTGACTCCGACTTTGACTCCTCTATTTCATCGTTATCTAACACATGATCCACCACTTTCTCCATCAGTTGAGATTGTTGATCAGTGTCAGACGATGTAAAAGTGATATCAATGTTTTCTGGCAAATTTTCTGCAGACTCTGACTCCCACTGTAAGTTTGTTGCTTTTTTGACTCTTTCTGAATTTCGATTTCTAGGAGAATATACATTTTCAAGCGGGGGTGGACACTTGTTGTAGCTGGCACTATGTGTCTTACCAGAATTTTTCACTTCAGTGTCCTTCTTCTTTTCAACATTCTTTTCTTCAGTTACTTCATCTTCTTCAAATGCCTTCATGCCTTCAACAGTTGGATAAATTCTGTCAATAACATAAGAAGAGCATGAGTAACTTTTTAACAACTTATTAACTCTCTCAGTCTCAATTCTTTGAGTTTCAATTTTTTGTTCCAGAACAGCACACTTTTCGATATAATTATTCACAATTTTCTGTTTTGTCATGAAAGCTCCCTGAAGTGTCTTCATAGCTGTTGCTTGCTCATCACTGGATTGATTGTATTGATTCATTGCTTTATTCAGAACATCATAGGATTCTTTCAGCCTGTTCATGTTGTTAATCAATTCACTGTTTTTCTTCTTCATGATCTCACAGCTTTCACAATTCACTGGAATCTTTCGTGTATCAGCTTCTTCATTGATTTTGAACGCTGGAACTTCCTTAACCTTTCATTTTACCACAGGAACTTCATCATCATCACTACTGACTGGTGTTTTAACTTTCTTCTTTTTCTTTTTAACTTTCTCGTCATCACTATCACTTTCTTCAAGCATTTTCAAGTGCTCCCTCATTCTTTTCGCATAATAATCATCATCGTTATCACTTTCTTCTTAAATTTGTGCAACAAAGGCTTTGGCTTTTAAAAACTCTTTATCAGGACAGTAATCATCCCAGCTAAACTTTTCCCAGCTAAATCCCTCTGGTAAATTTTCATCTTCTTGATTGATCAAACATGCTTTGCTATCAGCTGAAACATATTTGTCCCAATTGAAACCTTTCGATGATTTATTATCTTCTTGATTTACCATGAAAGCTCTCTTTGATGGTTCTTCAATCTCCTTCCTAGCATGAGCAGTCTGTGGTTGTTGAGCAACTTGGTGATAGATTGCTTTCCGATAATAATCATTGTTGTTGAACGGATTTTGAGCTCCACTTGCTTCGTGGTTTGTGCACTCCCTCTTGAAGTATCCTTTTTCCCTACAACGAAAACAAGTAACTTTAGATTTATCAAAACCTAAAGTAGAAACATTAGCATCACGGAAGTCATCTCTTCTTGTGATCTGTTTGAATTTCTCAGCTCGTCTCAACACACTTGCCAAACACCACTTTATATCCATTAACTCCATCTCTTCAGCATCTATCTGATCGTAATCCTCTTTTGTCAACATTGGATTCCCGATCCGACCTGCTAATAAACTTCCATATGACTCCAATACAGTTCCTAACAAAGACATGTGACTTTTTGCAATTTCTTCAGAATAATCCTGATCATTATCAAGATTCAATACGATGTTGCATTGTAATTTCTTGCCATTCTTGGTTGCTGACAAGTTTGGATCAAATGACGGATATGATGAAAAACTTGTTTTGCTATTTGATCCTTTAGAAGAACCTCCCGATGAACTTTTAGCATTGAATGTCGTCTCAATCTTTGGTGACATTTTGGTTTTTTCTTTCAACCCTGCTTTATAATAAAGACTGATATCTTGTTCACCATCAAAATCTTTCATTCTTGAGATCTTCCTTTGTTCCATCTCTTGAGCTTCCAATTTCTCAATGAACTTGCTCAAAGTTAGATTGTTAAAGCCTTTCTTATTTCTTAACATCATCAAGTACGTGCCCCAAGTTTCATGTGGCAATGCATCAGCCAGTTTCTCAATCAACTCTTCATTATCCTTTGTGATGCTCACCCTCTTCATGTTTACTAACAAATTGCAGTATCTTTCAATTATCTACTTTGTGCTTTCAGTTTTCAAACCACGAAATAGATCAAACTCTTTTTTAGAAGCGATTTTTTGTTTTTAATCATTTCTTGACTTCCAACAAACTTAGATCTTAACGCTTTCCAAATCGAATATGCACTCCCGCTGTGTTGCAATAAGACCAAAATGTCCTCTTTAACAGCTTGTTGCAGTAAACTGATCATCATTTTCTCATTCTTGTATTTCTTTTTCTCATCCGCACTAAGATCTTTGATAGCAATCTCCTCTTCGTCATCATTTGTCGGTCTAATATATTTCGTATTGACACATTCCCAAGCATCCAAATAATTTGCTTGCACCCAGTTCTCAAAACGTTCCTCCCATCCTTTATACTCCTCGATGTTCATGAGCTTTGGTGGTTTTTGCATAGTCCCCGTTTCGTTTTCCAACATTGCTTGTTGTGTAATAGTTATCGGGGTAGCAAAGGCGTTGTAGAATTCCTCTTCCATGTTTCGGTTTTCAGGAACTTTCACAAACAGACAGTTCAAACGAAATTATACTGTTCAAACAAAATGTCACTCTTGAAGCGAAATTACTAATTCCGTATGAAATACCACACTCTCAAGCGAAATAGGTAATTCCTTGCAAAATTATCAAACGGAATTATGATTTGGAGCGAAATTACTAATTTCGCGTGGAACTGTTCAAGCGAAATTCCAATCTGGTGCGGAATTACTAATTTCGTTTGAAGACTCTCAAACGAAATTACTTTCTGGAACGAAATTAAACCCTAATTCCGTGTGAAATTATGCTGATGTCATCATCTCGAGCTGAATTTTGTCAAATTGATCAAGTTTTAAGTCGTTTTAAGATCTGAAACTTTCAAGGGTTTGTTAAAACAGTATTGCGAGCATGATGTATGAAATTCAAATCATTTTGACCATGAAAACTTGTTAATTGTGAAAAAGAAGGTGTAGAAATCAGATTTTGCAGCTGAATTGGTAAGAACTCTTCCTCCTGAGCTCTGATACCACTTGTAGGATCGTTTTACCGACCAAATGAGTCGATCAGAAGAATTTTAGCCCAATACGAGTGGCGGAAACAAACGTATCAAGTCAATTCAGCTAGATATTCACTTTAAATGCCTTGTATATTGATTTGACAACAATTTACAGCGAGACGGCACTTCGACAGCACTTCGGCTCCGGAAACTCACTTACAAGAATTACTCAAATGAAATTACATAGCTGCTATTTATAGGCACACTAATTTCGTTTGAACTGGTTCACACGAAATCACCTTTCATGCGAAATCAGCATCTCAAATTACCATGTAACCACTTCAAACGAAATTACCTAGTTCATGCGAAATTACATGTTTTCTTGAATTCCGTGCCCTGGTCTAATTACAAACATACAAGACTCGATACAAGACGAAGTCGACAGACGCATGCACCAACACTGCTGCACCAGTTCAAGCCGTACCTGCCCAACAACAGCGTCAAGTAGCGGCGCCTGTGTCAAATGCACCCCTTGCTAAGTGTGCATATACCGGGCCACACCCGCTTTGCCCTACATGTACCTACCACCACCCGACTACCATCGCTTGCCATTTCTGTGCAAACTGCAATATGTATGGTCACTTCACCACCAACTGCCGTGGTTCTCAAACTCCAGCTCCAGCTACTGCTCATCAAGCTCTACTTCCTGCCCCTCAGGGTCAACAAGCTCCTCAGGAACCCGCGGTCAACGCCAGAGTCTGCTTCGCGTGTGGCGATCCTAACCATTTCGCCAACATGTGCCCGAACAGGGTTGTGAACCAAGAGCCCCAGCAGCAGCAGCAGCCTCAACAAGCAGCACGTGCTCAAACTTTCAACATCAACGTGCGCCAGGCTCAAGCTGACAACAACGTGGTCAATGGTACGTTCCTCGTGAATGGTATTTATGCTTCATGTCTGTTTGATACTGGTGCCGATAACTGTTTTGTATCGTTTGAGTTCGAAATGCTCCTTATTGGTAAGCGCTCCTACCTCTCCTCAACGTTCGATGTTGAAGTCGCCACCGGAAGAACTGTCACCGTTAATTCTGTTCTTCGTGATTGTACCCTCGAGCTCAACAATCACAGCTTCCCAATCGACCTTATTCCAATGCAACTCGGAAGTTTTAATGTCATAGTAGGCATGGACTTTCTTCGCGAAAACCATGCTGAAGTCGTGTGCTTCGATAAGATGATTCGATTCTCGCTCGCGAATGGTGATCTATTGTGTGTATATGGTGAAACTGCTTCAAAAGGGCTCAAGTTCATGTCATGTGTCCAAGCTAGTAAGTATCTCCAAAAGGAATACAGAGCTTTCTTGGCTAGCATTGTAGTATCGGAGAAGGAAAAGAAAGAGAAGAAGGAAGCAAAAGACGTTCCCGTTGTCCGAGAATTTTCTAACGTTTTTCCTGAGGATCTTCCCGGACTACCGCCCAGTCGTGATATCGACTTCCGTATCGACCTCATTCCTGGAGCCAATCCTGTTGCCAAAGCTCCTTACCGACTCGCACCGTCTGAAATGCATGAACTCTCGAAACAACTCCAGGAATTACTTGAGAAAGGCTTCATTCGCCCGATCACCTTTCCTTGGGGCGCGCCAGTCCTTTTTGTCAAAAAGAAGGATGGGACGTTCAGGATGTGCATCGACTATCGGGAATTGAATAAGTTAACTATCAAGAATCGCTACCCTCTGCCTCGCATTGATGATTTATTCGACCAGCTACAAGGTGCTACGTGTTTTTCCAAGATCGATCTGCGCTAAGGCTACCACCAGTTACGCATTCAAGAGGAGGATATACCCAAAACCGCGTTTCGCACCCGATATGGCCATTACGAATTCGTTGTTATGCCTTTTGGTTTAACCAACGCACCTGTGGTTTTCATAGATCTTATGAATCGCGTGTGTAAACCTTTTCTAAACCGTTTCGTCATCGTGTTCATCGACGATATCCTGATCTATTCTAAGTCAAAGGCCAAACACGCGCAACATCTACGTTTGGTTCTCGAGCTACTCCAGGGGAATCGACTCTATGCCAAGTTCTCCAAGTGCGAATTTTGGCTGGAGGAGGTTCAGTTTCTGGGTCACATCGTAAATAGTCAAGGTATTCATGTTGATCCCGCGAAGATCGAAGCCGTCAAGAGTTAGATTACACCCAAGAACCCTTCTGAAGTCCGTTCTTTTCTCGGACTAGCGGGCTATTATCGACGATTCATCGAAGGATTCTCAAGGATCGCTGTGCCGCTTACCGATCTTACGTATAAAGACAAGCCTTTTGTTTGGGGAACTGAACAAGAGTCTGCTTTCCGAACCCTCAAGCACATGCTTTCCAATGCTCCTGTCCTCACTCTACCCTACGGAAACGACGACTTCATTGTCTATTGTGATGCTTCCAACCTTGGTCTTGGTTGTGTTCTTATGCAGTGGGACAAGGTTATAGCTTACGCATCTCGTCAGCTCAAAATCCACGAGAAGAACTATACAACCCATGATCTCGAGCTAGGCGCGGTTCTTTTTGCGTTAAAGATTTGGCGACACTACCTGTATGGTACCAAGTGTACGATCTGCACCGATCATAGGAGCCTACAACATATCTTTGACCAGAAGGAGCTTAATATGCGTCAACGCCGATGGGTAGAACGTCTCAACGATTACGACTGTGAGATTCGCTATCACCCAGGCAAGGCAAATGTCGTTGCCGACGCTCTCAGCAGACGGAGTTACTTGCTCAGCATTCGTAATGTCCAAACCCAATACGATCTCGAAACCCTCATCCGCGAAGCCCAGCATGCCTGTTTTAATGAACGCACCTTGAAGAAGGAAAGAATCTATCACGATGGAGCTCAACTCATGAATAAGTCGAATGGGATATTCCATTATCTGGACCGAATTTGGATCCCTAAACGGACCAATTTGCGAAAGATTTTTATGGACGAAGCCCACAAATCCCGGTATTCTATTCATCCCGGTGCCGACAAAATGTACCAGGACCTTCGCTACAAGTACTGGTGGCCGGGCATGAAAAGGGATATTGCTCTCTACGTTGGAAAATGCCTGACTTGCGCAAGGGTCAAGGCTGAACACCAAAGACCCTCTGGCTTACTCGAGAAACCACCGATCCCTATATGGAAGTGGGAGAGTATAGCTATGGACTTCGTAACCAAGCTTCCGCACACGTCATCAGGTCACGACAGCATCTAGGTCGTTATTGACCGTTTGACCAAATCAACTCACTTTTTGCCAATACGGGAAGACTACAAGTTAGAACGACTAGCCCGAATCTACACCAACGAGATCATTTGTCGACATGGGACGCCTCGCGACATCATCTCTAACCGTGATGCTCGGTTTACCTCGCGACTGTGGGAAACGTTTCAAACGGCTCTCAGTACATCGCTTAATCTAAGTACCGCTTTCCACCCTCAAACCGATGGTCATACTGAAAGAACGATTCGTACTCTTGAAGACATGCTCCGTTCGTGTGTCATAGATTTCGGTGGTAATTGGGATGCATACCAGCCATTAGTCTAATTCTCGTACAACAACAGTTATCATTCCAGCATACAAATGGCACCATTCGAGGCTTTATACGGAAGAAGATGTCGATCGCCTATTGTGTGGCACGAGATCGGTCACTCGCAATTAGCCGGTCCTGAGCTATTACAAGAAATGACTGACAAAGTCCTCCAAATTCGAGACAACTTGTTGAAAGCTCAAAGTCGACAGAAAAGTTACGCCGATAGACGACGCAAGCCCCTTGAATTTGATGTTGGCGACTACGTACTCCTAAAGGTATCACCTTGGAAGAGTGTGGTCAGATTCGGCAAGAAAGGGAAACTAGCGCCTCGATATGTTGGACCTTTTAAGATTCTGGAAAGGATCGGAAAAGTCGCCTACAGACTCGAACTACCGGAGGGACTTAGTAATGTCCACCCGACTTTCCACGTGTCAAACCTCCGAAAGTGCCTGGCTGAGCATGATTTAATTGTACCTCTCAATGATCTCCAAGTAAACGAAACACTACACTTCGTGGAGAAGCCTGTCGAAATCATGGATCGCCAAACCAAGCAGCTCAGACGCTCGCGCATTCCTATTGTGAAAATCCGATGGGAAGGCAAACGAGGCGCAGAGTTCACTTGGGAACTCGAAAGCAACATGAAGGCGAAGCACCCGCAGTTGTTTATTACGGCTTCGGACTAATTTCGGGATGAAATTCCCTCAACTAGGGGAGGCTGTAACACCCCGTGTTCTCAGGAAAGTCAAAGTCAAAGTCAAGGTCAGAGTCAACGACCGATCGCGCGACTTGACATATAGTAAATTGGTTTTATGTGTTTATTTTAGTTGTATTATGTGGAGTAAGTGTCAAATCGCAGAAATCGATGTGTATTAACCGCTATTTAATCGACTTACGACTGTGAATGATAGGAAGTAATGATGCGTGTGAAGTGTCGTTAGTTTTTAATGTATTTATTAAGCCCTTTTTAACACTTTTTAGCCAAGTTTTAAATTTATAAAACACGATATTTACTAACACTAAACACACATATGGGCAAGTGCACCCATCGTGAGCGTAGTATAGTGTTGGCAAGATACCGAGGTCGACCAAGGACACAAGAGCTTTTAGTACCGGTTTATCCTCAACGTCTAATCAAATCAAAAAGTTAGAAAAATGTTTTAAACTAAGAAAATAAAAACTAACTAAAATGCTGAAAATAAAAATAAAAAATAAAAACAGAAAGACAAGATGAATCACTTGGTTCCGACTCGTGTTTAGTGTAACCTTTGATTATTTCCGCACTTTTGCACTATTTAAGAGATTATCTTAGTTATTGTAGTTGGCCCCTCTTTTGGAGGTGACGTTACCCTCAACCCAGTAGTTTGAGTCAGCAAGGATACAATCCTAAAGGGTCGGATTATTGAAAGATAATTAATTAAGTTATTAATGCAAATTATGGTAGGACCCTCTTTTGAAGGTGACGTTACCCTCGGCTAAGTAGTCTGAGTCAGCAAGGATACAGTCCTAAGTAGCCGGGTTATAGTATTAATAGTAGTTTAACTTATGAGGGGATCAAAGTGTAGGATCGTTTTGTGACCCGAACGAGTCGTTCAAAAGAGATTTTATCAGTTTCAGAGGCGGAAACTAAGAAACCGACGTCGAAACAGCTTGAATATCACTTTAAACACTGATTATATTGATATACTAGCAATTACAATCAGTCTTCACACCGGCAGCACCTCGGTATGGAATTCACGAACTGTTACAAATGAATAGACAACATGCCTATTTATACTACTCTATGTTTCGCTTGTATATGACAAACCTAGTTCAAGCGAAACCTCATATTCAATCTTTCAAGCGAAACACACAATACATTTGTCTTCAAGCGAAAGCCTTTCAACAAATATATACAATCTGTTTTGTCTCTTGTGTAGTGATGCAATGATGATGTCATCATTGTATAAGATGACATCATGCTTGAACAAATCCACAACGATACTGAGACTCGACATAAGACGAAGACGACAGATGAATGCACCAACAGACTCCCCCTCAGATGTTGACGAGTCTTAAGTGTCGAGTCTGCACAATCTTCAGTCTTTATCAGTCTCTTTTCTTTTTTAGCATATACCAGGATCTTCTCTTTGGCTCTAACCTCGTCAGACTCCCCCTTTCATCATGATGGGATCGCCGTCTGGAATTAGCTATCACCTTGAGATCAATCCCTAGCTTTAATTCTGTTCAATTCATCTCTTGCACAAATTTTCTCACCACCACTTAAGTTTTCACTTAAATCAATAAGAAAAACTTACTAATAATAGTTACATCAAGTTCAAATTAATGACCTTGATTAACTAATCTAACTTTCTTTCTCAAAAGCAAAATTTCTCAATTCAGTACACACACTCCCAAACCAGTTCATCATGTTCAGCACTTGGAATTTTGAAAATCTGTTCTTCAACATCAATTGTCGAAAATCTTTTTGAATTTTTCAAAATTTATGCTAAAACACACTAAAATCTTTTTGGATTTTTGATAACAAAGAAATGCAATGCAGTAAAGAAATATTTACAAACAATATTTTTGTGAGCTTGTGTAAGAGGATCATATCAGTTTTGAGACAAATCACCAACACCGTTAAGCTTTAAACATTTACAGTTCTAAACGATTCACGTTGATTGACGATATTGTTGTCCACTTAAACTCAATCTAAAAACTTTCGAAATGCTTACCGATACGTTAAGGTATATTAATATAGCACTAAAATTCTTATGGACCCCATGATCTCAGCATATCCCCTCATCTTGCAATACACTGACTCAAGTAATGCCTTTAAACTTTTATCAACTGTGATTTGTGCGAAAACAAAGCAGAATGTTTAAACATTAACAATCAGGTCGATACTTCCGTATACGCAGAGAAAGTCCAATGTTTAAACAAAATAAGAAAAATAAAAATAAGTTGAAGTTGTTTAGGCTTTAACCACCAGGTCGATACTTCCGTATACGCAGAGGAGGTCCAAAGCTTAAACGAAACACGAAAGAAAATAAAGCAGAACGTTTAGGCAACAACATCCAGGTCGATACTCACGTATACGCAGAGGATGTCCGATGCTTAAACAAAATAAAGAAATAAGACAAGTTTAAATCTTTGCAAAATGAAATGCACAATCACAGTGACTTTTCAGCAAAGTTGTGAAAGTTCACAAACTTAACCAGTTTTATGTCTTTCGACAATCAGCGATTACTGAGTAGGCACACAGTCAAGAAGGACAAAACTAAGTACTATGCTTTTGACCATGTTTCCCACTTAGAACTAGGCTTTTTCATTTAGGTTTGTATCGTTATCGCAAATCTACTAGTCTAGCTGAGCCTATCGTCACATCTTTAGTGAGACCGTTTATCACATTTTGACTTTCCATTTCTTTAGCATGCTGTGACAGTCCAACTGATCTACTATCATTTCCTCTTTTTGACAACAAAAACTCATTTTGCATTTTTCAATGTTTTTGACATTTTCAAATTTTCTAATTTTTTTAAAATTTTTACTCCCCCTAAAATCAAAATATGTCTCAATTTTGATTTTCTGGGAAAATTTGAAAACAAGCTGTACAAGAAATGTGACAACATGATGAGAATCACTTCAATTCTCCATTCACTTGGCATAAACAATCAGAACTCCCCCTGACAACAAAACATTTTCCCATAGTGATTTCAAAACACTTAAGTTTGTTTTAATCAAAATGGTTTTTCCGGAAAATTAGTTTTGTAAGTCATTTCTCAAACATGGGGATCATTCATCACCTTGTTTTCTTTAACCACTTGTAGGATTTAACATTTATCGATTTTACAACACAATCACTTGTAGAAAATCAAGTACAACTTAATGTCCCTGATTTACCACTTGTAAGTCGAAATCACTTTTCGTGAATTTCTCAAGAAAGATGCCGATTCATGTTCCACGCTTACCAACCTGGGAACTCCGGCAAGTCAGGTTTTTCTATTTAAAGAGTTTCACCCAAGCCTGACGGTCCTTGGGTGCTTTTGAAATTCCATTTGACAATGATGGAAAATTTTCATCATTCATTGTCAAACCGGAATCACCACTTTTTACCTCAACACATGGCTCCTCTGGCTTTACCACACCAGATTCATCGCCTGAACTTGGCTTGTCTGACTTTGAAGGGTCAGATTCATCGCCAACAACTGGCTCCTTTGTTTCCAGAGAAACAAATTCATCACCAGCAACTTTCTTTTTCATCTTTCTTGCTTTCTTTACTCTCTCCTCTGTCCTCAGATTTGTATCTGAAGAATTCGTTTTGCTTGATTTGTCAGTCTTTGATGAGCAAGACGATTTATCAGAACTTTTATCTGTTTTCCCAGTTGTATCCAAGGACAAAATCCTTTCAAGATATTCTCTCGCTTTCTTCCTCTTCTTCCTCAGTCTGTCTTTTTTCCCCTGTGAAAGCTTCACTTTCTTTTCTTGAACTTTAGGTTCTTGAACCTTCTGTTCTTTGGGCTTGACATTGACTGATTTCTTTGCCATCTTCTGAGAATTAACCCTCAATCTTTCATTTGATCTCCTTGGGCAATCTCTGGCAATGTGACCTCTTATATGGCAGTTATAGCATCTCCTCTCCTCATAACTCCAACTCTGGCAGTTAACAGCAATGTGTCCTTGATAGCCGCATCTGTAACACACTCTGTTATCGTACCAATCACCATTTTTAGTCCAAACATTCAGATCATAGCACTGTTTGGCTTGGTGATATCCATCTCTCCTCTTGTAAGCGGGATTTGGCTTTGAAGCACTGTGGTCAAACCTGCACCACTCATTACCAACAATTTTTGAATTTTCATTTTTTACTTTTTGTAATTTTTGATTGCGATTGGATGATTGATCTGATGAACTTTTATTTTCTTTTTGAACATTTTTCAAAATTTTCTCTTTTTGTTTTTGTTCCACTTTCTTCTTCAAAGGTTTTTGCTTAGAGCATTCTCCCTTTTCAGTTGATTGTGGAACAGTTTCTTGAAACTTTTCTTTTAACTTCAAAAATAAATTCTTTTTCATTCAAAATTTTGTTTTCTAATGTCAAACTGTCCAAACTACTCAACAGTTTGACATTTTCAGATTTTGACTTCTCAAAATTTTCCTGCAAAACAAGAATCTGTTTATCATCAAATTGCTTCTCATCTTTCAACTTCTTGATTTCCAATGTCAATCTTTCCACATCCTTCAATAGTTTGCCATTGTCAGCCTCAAGATTATCACATTTCGAGCAACCTGATTCAGAACTTGAGGATTCAATCTTCATAGATTCTTTATTCTTTTGAACTTGCTCTGTCTCCATCTTGTATGTTCCTGCACAAAAGATTTTAACGAAGTCAAGAGGATTCATATTCTCATCAATATAACAACCCCTCTTCATATTGTATTTCATAACATCTTTTGCACTAAGACACACACAGACTCTTTTGTTCAGTTCTACAACCACATCCAGACTTAATTTTTTCAAATTATTTTCTATCCTATTCAACAATTCTTTCTTTTTCTCTTCATTATCATATCTATGTGTTGTAAGTTTACTAATGAATTTACTTAAAGATAATTTTGAAAAACTAGAATTCTTTCTTAGATTTTCCAAAAAATCATTCCATTCAGCTGGTAATCCATTAGCAAACTTTGATACTCTTTCAGCTTCTGATATCATTATCTGGTTTTCTTTCAAATGATCAATCAAACAGTCAAATCTCTTCTCCAAATCAACTAATTTCTCATCTTTCTTACATAGAAAACATTCGAACCGTTTAGTCCAAACATTCTTGGACAAATCTTGATAATGACTACTGAAATATCCTCGATACCAATCATTTATCCTTTCAAGATAATGTTTTCCGTCTCATCAAAAACCACTTCCATTTTAAACAATCTGATAGGGCCTTCACTGATTTGGTCAATGATAATGAAACTTGGGCCTTTGATCGATGAAAATAACAACAAATAGTATCGAGATAATATGATTGGGCCGCTGATATGGACCAATCACATGGGCTGAACACTTTCACTAGAATTGTAGAATAAACGCTGATATAATCAAATTGATTAACCGACAACAACTTCTTCAATGTGATTGGGTCATGTGATGAGCTGACAACACTCAATTATACACGATTGTTATTGGACCTCTAATCCACTTATCCGACAACTTATGCACAATTCACTAGTCTGACATAGACTTGTTTTAATTAACTTTATGGTTCATTTTTAATAAGTATTCACATGTATCGGTTCTGTCAGTTAATATCACATGCGCCTGACAAATAATTCTGATCACCTTGTGCAATCGGACACAAGACACGAGATTCACACAACTCAATACACTTTATCACATGCAAATATTGAATAGCTCGTGCAAACTGATACAAGAACTCGTGATTTCTTGTCTCAACTAACTGACAACCTCGATCAGAATGTTACGTCAGATATATCTCAAACAATTGTTCAAGCGGTACACGTATTTTCAAGCAAACTGCTGATTTCAAGCGAAAGCCTGCGTTTCGCTTCAAACTGCACCAATTTTTCAAGCGAAAGCCAGCATGATGTCAGCAAATAACGAACAACTTTCAAGCGAGCAGATGATTATAACCAGTTTTTACGTTGATTTTAGTGCTGAAACTTTCCAGGAATCATTTAAACATGATTACGCACAATATGTGAAAGTTTGAGCCGTTTTTACCGTGAAAAATTTTCAAATCTGAAAAAGAATGGTGTAGAAATAAGAAAAAGTGACGAAAACGAGCTGTTTTTACGAGATCTCTTCCTCCTGAGCTCTGATACCACTTGTAGGATCGTTTTGTGACCCGAACGAGTCGTTCAGAAGAGATTTTATCAGTTTCAGAGGCGGAAACTAAGAAACCGATGTCGAAACAGCTTGAATATCACTTTAAACACTGATTATATTGATATACTAGCAATTACAATCAGTCTTCACACCAGCAGCACCTCGGTATGGAATTCACGAACTGTTACAAATGAATAGACAACATGCCTATTTATACTACTCTATGTTTCGCTTGAATATGACAAACCCAGTTCAAGCGAAACCTCATATTCAATCTTTCAAGCGAAACACACAATACATTTGTCTTCAAGCGAAAGCCTTTCAACAAATATATACAATCTGTTTTGGCTCTTGTGTAGTGATGCAATGATGATGTCACTTTGATGATGTCATCATTGTATAAGATGACATCATGCTTGAACAAATCCACAACGATACTGAGACTCGACATAAGACGAAGACGACAGATGAATGCACCAACACAAAGAGTTTGGACCCCCGTCATCCAATACCGTTAAGTATTGAAGGAGGTCCTACTAAATTTGACCCAGGTCCCTTGCAGGATCTCTAAACGCTGAACAGCGGCAAGACTCTTACCAAACCGTTCCCTTAACCCCCGACCAGGTAGCCAACATACCTCCATATAGACCGTGGAGATATGAATGGTGAAAATCTTTTATTTTATATAGACAGTAAAATAATGCCAAGACACCACGGAAAAACGATAAGGAAGAATCACCTTCAACATAAGAAACTAGTTATTAAAGTCATTAATACATAACCAATTAAAAAGTGCGAAAAGATTAAAAATAAAAAGTATTACACTAGACACTTTGTCTTCACCAAGTGATGTAAGAGACTTAGGCAAACATGGCCTTGATTGTCAAGAACTCTTACGATCAATCTTGGATCCCGAGACGACTCACACACTCTATGATGGACAATGGATAATGGTGGTGGATGATGGTGTTATGGTGGTGGTGGGTGGTGGGTGAAGTGTGAGAGAGGTGGTGTGCCAAGGGATGGTTTGAGCTTTAGCCAAGCACTCCTATTTATAGGCTGAACAGAAGCTCGGGCACGGCCCCGTGTCCAGTGGGCACGGCCCCGTGTCCACATCCTTCTCTTTCTTCATTTATTGCTCTTGTCTTTATTAGTTGACCACGCCCCCGTGTCCGCTGAGCACGACCCCGTGTGCAGAAGCATATCTGTACTATGAAGATTTTCCTGGATTCTGCGAATCTTATAGTTGACAACGGCCCCGTGCCCGCTGAGCACGGCCCCGTGGTAGGCAATAGAAGCTTCTACCAATTTGTCTTTTCTGCTGACACTTGGGCACGCCCCCGTGCTGGCTGAGCACGGGGCGTGTTCAGTCTACTGTCTTCTTGTTTTGCTTGGGAAGATGCTGTCGTGGGGTCGGGCATGTCACGTTTGTTCCTTTTCTTGTATTTATGTTAGATTTTGCTGTCTTTTTGCTTCTTTTGTTAATTTGAGCTCATTTAATCCTGAAAATACAAAAGGAAGACAAAAGCACACTTTTTCCAACATTAGTACTAAAAAAGGGTTAGTTTTATGCCACAATTGATGTAATTTATATGTTGCATTTTGCAGACATCAAATACCCCCACACTTGAATCTTTGCTTGTCCTCAAGCAAAACTCTTTATAATATGGCTTTACAGTCCCAAATGGAATGGGTAGAAGAGAAGGTTTTTGGGCTTGTCATAGAGTGTCGGGATTTCCAAGATTCTTTATTTAGTTTTATTTTTATTTATTTACAATCCTATTCGTCATGATCTATTTAAAACTTTTCATAAGATAAATTACTTATTAGGGCATAACATGCCTTTTTAAAATTCTATTTATATACAAGTTCACATACCTCACGGGGGATCACTCAACAGTCGGCCGAAGATGTATTTTAGTGAATCACTCGAGAGCGGCATGGAACTTACTCCTACCATATGCTTGCCAAGAAATCAATCCTCCTCCTTTTTAACTATATACCTTTGTAAATATCAAGAGGACTTTTGGGTGAAGGGTTAGGCTTGGGTTAAAGGTAGGTGGTTGGGTTAGTGGTTAGTAGAAAAGGGCTAAAAGCGTAAAAAGTATCGGTTTTCGTAAGACTTTCTATTTTTCAACTTTTTATTTTGATGAAGCCATAATTACAAACAAAGTTATTTTTTTTTTGATGAACTTGCTTGTTTATTTCTTTTGCTTCATCATTAATACAATTTTTTTTTTTTGAAAGTCATATGAAAAACCGAACTTGTTACTAAAACAAAGGGTTAAAAATAAAAATGTTTTGGTGGGTGAAGGGTGTTTGGTTTGGGTTATGAAATGAAAAGGTTTAGGCTCAAAGGGGCTAACTAGGGGGATTTTGGGTAGGGGGTAAAAAAAAGAAAAATAATGGTGTAGAAATAAAAAGGGTTAGTCCTAATGCCTCCATCATTTACTTACTCGGGTTTAAGTTGGTAAGGACCGAGAATGTATCGTCATGGCAAGTTCTAGAGTCGTAAGAACCAAGCGGCTATTCACACAAGAAACGAAAAATGAGCATTTAATTTAAAGATATATATTTGTATGCTCAATAAAGGCTCAAAACTCACTTTTGTGGGAATGAGTTTTTATGTGATCAAGTATATATAATCAAATTTTAACTAAGTTTGCCATGCCTTTTCATAATTTTCTTATGTTGGTTCTTTTTATCACGACGCTATCGGTTGTAAATTTGTAAAAATATAACCTTTTTATAAAACTTTGAAATTCCCAAGTTAAACCTAGACAAGTAAAAAAAATGATTTTTTTTTTTTGAAAAATTTGGGGTGATTAGCGGTTCCAATAGAGTTTTGTGTAAGGCTTGTATTTAGGACTTACAAGATTCAAGGTTTTAGCATCCCCCCCTCCACACTTAAATTACACATTGTCCTCAATGTATCCCAAAAATAAGTTTTTAGGTTGATTGAATGCGTAAAAAGTGTGAATTAAGCAAAAATTTGTGTTACTGGGCGCTGGACACGGCCCCGTGTTCAAGTGCCAGTAACAAAAGTTTAACAAAAGAAACAGAAGCCTGGACACGGGGGCATGTTGGGTGAACACGGCCCGTGTCCAGTTACCTGAACTGGGAGACTGTGCAGCACGGGGCCGTGTTGGGCGGACACGGCCCGTGCCGAACTTACTGTAAACGAAGAAAATCGTTGGATGGCTCTGTTTTCCTGCATGGGGTGCTGGTTCAAGTTTTTCCTTGTATCCTTTGCCATCCGAGTGTGTTTTATTTATTTTAACACCATTCAAACACCAAGTTAACTAAAACCATCATTCATTAAATCATAGAGAGAATTACATAGTAGTCCTAGAAATTAAAATACTAGATGATTAGGTCAAAGAAGCACAAGAAATTTAAACCAAGAAGTTCTAGCCTACTACTTATTTTATTAGAAAAATTTCCGAAAGGGTAAATCCCTCGGTTAGATGAGGCTTGAAAAACTTCTTTCTCCGGGCATGGGCTCCTCACACGTCCGCGAGCCATTCTTCTATCTCCCTAGGGAGAAGAAAATCGGGCTCATTTGCATTGGTTTGAGGAGGTGCAACCTCCACCGGGACTTCTTGTAGATCTTCAAGAGGAGGTTCCGCTGGAATGTCATCCCAACCGGTATGATTGTTGATTCCAAGTGCTAGGTTCCAATCCTCTTGAGGGAGGATTGGTTCCATGGGAGGTGTCACAAGAATGTTTAACCTCTGGTGCAAGAGGTTTATTTCTTGAAAACTGTTTTCCAACCCCACCGAAAGATAATTTATACGGTCTATTAGGACCTCCTCTACCGAAGTCATCTCATCAAGAGCTTCACGTAATGCCATCACGTATCATACGAGAGTTGCTTCGATTGATGGCCTTCTCTCCCTTCGACTGTTTCTAGAGTGCGCAGAAGAGGTTCCACTGTTTTGGCTAGACATTCTACGAAAACAAACCAAAAATAGTTCATTTTAATGAAACAGTACCACGGACACGGCCCCGTGCTCACTGAGCACGGCCCCGTGTTCACCTTTCTGCAGTTTTTTAGAACAAGGAATCTTGAAGTTTCAAATTATTTTCTCAACTCATGAAGCGTTTTTGAACAGAAATAACTTAAAACAATGTTGTGTAACTTATTTTTAACAAGATTCCTTGAACAAAAAGTTAACAATAATCACACTAAAGCTTTAAATCAAGCTTCAATGGAGGTGTTGTTGCAAGAAAGATGAAGAAGAAGGTAATAGATAAAAGAGGAAGGGACTAGATGTTTGTTAGAAACTTCTTTTAGAACATACCTAGGATGGTAAGTTAGAAAATCCTTTCAAATCTCTGTCCCTGAATGGTCCAAATGTGCAGGATTCTTGGCTGCATTTATAGAAAACGACAGCAGGCTGGACACGGCCCCGTGTCGGCTGGACACAGCCCCGTGTGCAGGCAAGATCCTGACACGTTTTGTCCGTATTCTGACAAAAGTCAGAAGGGAATCTTTTGGTGGACACGGGGGCGTGTTGACCTGGGCACGGCCCCGTGTCGGAAGGCTGTTTATGAAGTTTTGTCTATTTTTAAGGAACTTTTCTGGATCGGGTGGTTCCTTACTGGATGGAACAACCCCAAAGTGCCTAAGATACCTTAATTGTTCTAGATTGAGACGAGAACGCAAGAGGTTGTCGGTGAGGGTCATTCCTATGCTATATGTAGGTGGACAAGTCCAATCCTTTCCCGGGCTCTCGTTAAAGAAGGTGTATGCCGAATCGCTCAGGTCTATATATGCATCGAACGAAGTCGATGGGGAGTCCTTCACGGCACAATCGACACAGGGACGACTATCGCTCAAGTCCTCACTAGAGTTAGAAGTATCCTTGGGGACAACGAAGTTGTTTGAATGCGATTCCAACACTTCTTCTTGGTTATCATCTTGAGATAAATTATTGAAATCTATCCTAAGCTCTTTTAACCAATTAAGAATTAGATCTTCTAATTGAAATAATTCATCATGAAGCATTTCTCCTAGAAAATCTGGTTGGGAGCATTCGAGGGAGAGATAGGGATTATTTTTACTTTCGCCCCTCTTAAGGATACAAGGAAACGATGGGTCTATATAGTGGGGTTTATAATTTAGAAAATAACATTCTAATTCCTTATGGTTACCACCACATAATTGACACCACGTACCATAAGAGTACCGAAAGTAAAAAGTATCAGTATCACTCATATTTGTGTCAGAAATTACCAACCGCCGGGATCTTACGGTTCTGTTTTCAGTAACTGAATCTTGGGCATGGGGCGTGTTGAGTGGGCACGGCCCCGTGTTCAGCTTACTGTCTGACTTAAAACAGGATTGCCAGTTCCAATGATTGGGCACGGGGCGTGTTCAGCGGGCACGGCCCGTGCTGAGTTCTGCAGTAGCTGAAAAACTAAGAAAAATCCTAAAAAAATTAGAAAAATAAGAAAAACGATTAGGCCGCTGATTCCTAACTTTCTTAAAATCCTTGTGTCCCCGGCAACGGCGCCAAAAACTTGATGCGTGTGAAGTGTCGTTAGTTTTTAATGTATTTATTAAGCCTTTTTTAACACTTTTTAGCCAAGTTTTAAATTTATAAAACACGATATTTACTAACACTAAACACACATATGGGCAAGTGCACCCATCGTGAGCGTAGTATAGTGTTGGCAAGATACCGAGGTCGTCCAAGGACACAAGAGCTTTTAGTACCGGTTTATCCTCAACGTCTAATCAAATCAAAAAGTTAGAAAAATGTTTTAAACTAAGAAAATAAAAACTAACTAAAATGCTGAAAATAAAAATAAAAAATAAAAACAGATAGACAAGATGAATCGTGAGAGTAGTATAGTGTTGGCAAGATACCGAGGTCGTCCAAGGACACAAGAGCTTTTAGTACCGGTTTATCCTCAACGTCTAATCAAATCAAAAAGTTAGAAAAATGTTTTAAACTAAGAAAATAAAAACTAACTAAAATGCTGAAAATAAAAATAAAAAATAAAAACAGATAGACAAGATGAATCACTTGGTTCCGACTCGTGTTTAGTGTAACCTTTGATTATTTCCGCACTTTTGCACTATTTAAGAGATTATCTTAGTTATTGTTGTAGGCCCCTCTTTTGGAGGTGACGTTACCCTCAACCCAGTAGTTTGAGTCAGCAAGGATACAATCCTAAAGGGTCGGATTATTGAAAGATAATTAATTAAGTTATTAATGCAAATTATGGTAGGCCCCTCTTTTGAAGGTGACGTTACCCTCGGCTAAGTAGTCTGAGTCAGCAAGGATACAGTCCTAAGTAGCCGGGTTATAGTATTAATAGTAGTTTAACTTATGAGGGGATCAAAGAGTTTGGACCCCCGCCATCCAATACCGTTAAGTATTGAAGGAGGTCCAACTAAATTTGACCCAGGTCCCTTGCAGGATCTCTAAACGCTGAACAACGGCAAGACTCTTACCAAACCGTTCCCTTAACCCCCGACCAGGTAGCCAACATACCTCCATATAGACCGTGGAGATATGAATGGTGAAAATCTTTTATTTTATATAGACAGTAAAATAATGCCAAGACACCACGGACAAACGATAAGGAAGAATCACCTTCAACATAAGAAACGAGTTATTAAAGTCATTAATACATAACCAATTAAAAAGTGCGAAAAGATTAAAAATAAAAAGTATTACACTAGACACTTTGTCTTCAGCAAGTGATGTAAGAGACTTAGGCAAACATGGCCTTGATTGTCAAGAACACTTACGATCAATCTTGGATCCCGAGACGACTCACACACTCTATGATGGACAATGGATGATGGTGGTGGATGATGGTGTTATGGTGGTGGTGGGTGGTGGGTGAAGTGTGAGAGATGTGGTGTGCCAAGGGATGGTTTGAGCTTGAGCCAAGCACTCCTATTTATAGGCTGAACAGAAGCTCGGGCATGGCCCCGTGTCCAGTGGGTACGGGCCCGTGTCCACATCCTTCTCTTTCTTCATTTATTGCTCTTGTCTTTATTAGTTGACCACGCCCCCGTGTCCGCTGAGCACGACCCCGTGTGCAGAAGCATATCTGTACTATGAAGATTTGCCTGGATTCTGCGAATCTTATAGTTGACCACGGCCCCGTGCCCGCTGAGCACGGCCCCGTGGTGGGCAATAGAAGCTTCTACCACTTTGTCTTTTCTGCTGACACTTGGGCACGCCCCCGTGCTGGCTGAGCACGGGGCGTGTTCAGTCTACTGTCTTCTTGTTTTGCTTGGGAAGATGCTGTCGTGGGGTCGGGCATGTCACGTTTGTTCCTTTTCTTGTATTTATGTTAGATTTTGCTGTCTTTTTGCTTGTTTTGTTAATTTGAGCTCATTTAATCCTGAAAATACAAAAGGAAGACAAAAGCACACTTTTTTCCAACATTAGTACTAAAAAAGGGTTAGTTTTATGCCACAATTGATGTAATTTATATGTTGCATTTAGCACACATCAAGTAACAATGCGATAAAGTTAACTAACCAATAATCAACCTAATGATAATCAATCAATATTGAATCGTAACACGAATCGCAACTCGAAATACGCATCTTGGTTATTGTTATACGTGTGCGTGTGCTTTATGTGTTACTTGTGCATGTTTTTTATGTTATGTGTGGTAATCAATCGAAACGCAATCGAAACTCAAACGCTATCGAACTCAATCGCAATCGAAAAGGTATGTTAATTGGTGGAGAAGAGATAGTGCGAGATATGAGTAGTTGGGATTAAAAGTAATTTGTATAGGAAAATCTATCGCATCGCAACGCGCTACGCGCGAATCGAAACATCAAAAATCGTCGCGCCAAACACTCGAACAAGGTGACTGATCGACCAGGCGACCAACTGATCGATCAGCCGACCGATCGGACTGCCGTCCGATCGGACAGGCTATCCGCACGGGCTGCCTAGCTGATCGACCAGCCCTTTCCTCTTTGGGTAATCATATAAATACTCCTTGTCACTTTCATTCTTTCCACTTTTGCCAAGTGACGTCCGACCAGTGCTTCTACTCGCTTTTTCCTTCGATTTCTCGCAATTCCGGTAAGATCTCGTCCTAAATCTTGTACTTCCTTAATCTACACGCACTCCTACACCTTACTATCTTTTGAATCTTAACTTTTGACCGTGAAATCATCAAGATTCAAGGTGTTCTAGGATGACGTCATCATGTGTTCTTGAAGAACTTCATGTTTTGACCTCAATCCACCAAGCGCAACTTAGATCTAACCGATTTCCACAAAAACAAACAAAAATCTTTAATGGATCTGAACATATTCACAAGCAAAAGGATTGAAAGTTGGTTTTTCAGCTTTCTTTCAACTCTTTTACACTCAATGCACTCAAAACCGATAGAATCAGAGCTTGTGCCGACTCACTACTCATTATTGTGGTTGTGTTGGTTCAAAATCCGTATTCTCTCCACGAGAGTATCGATTTCGAGCTAACCAAGAACAATCGTCCCGAACCGGTGGACTGACCGAACTTGGGTGGTTCCTGTTTGATCGGGTCACTAAAGCTTAGGATGGAGTTATGTTGGTTAGCACGATATCAACCCATCTTGATAAAACGACAAACTATCAAAATGACCAACTGAAAGACAAACAGGTTAACCAGGACGGAGTGCCGTCCGAACGGACTGCTATCCGAACGGACAGCCCAACCGTACGACTGGCCACCCGTACGACTTGCACCTTGGTCCCACAGAACTATTTTGCCAACACTTGAAGTCTGAATGATGAACGAATTGCTATCCGATCGGACTACCAGCCGATCGAACTACCATCCGAATCATGAGACGTTTGAACTTCAACACTTAAACAATTTTCAACATGTTCAATGCACAAAGGATGCCACCCGAATGAACAACCGTCCGATCGAGTGACACCCTGCTGAGAACTTGCTCTCACTAAAGTGCCAACCGAACGGGTTGCCGTCCGATCGAACGACCGTCCGATCGACCGACCTGAATGGTAGAGGTACTTCAATGTTTTCTAAATACTACAACGAAAACTTCAAAAGTCAAGCCATCATACACAAACACATCCTTCCCAAAGGAAGAAACAATCCACTCGAACAGTCATCCGACCGGATTACTGTCCGAACGGATTACCACTCGCACGACCGGCTGTCCTATCGGACTACCATCCGAACGGACTGCTGTCCGAACCACTTGTACTTGCATCGTTTTACGCGTCGCTTATCGTTATGCTATCGATCTGTTCAGGCTAACCCTACTCCCCAGCGCTCCCTTCAATCCATCATCGTTGTGAGTATACCCGAACCCTTTTTTTTGCTTTATGCACTTTTGGGTGTTACATACGTTACGAATATTCAAATCACATCGAACACACTACTCAATACTACTTAAATGCTAACTGTCACACCCCCAAAATCCACACGCGGAGTATCACCGCTTGGAGGTGCGACTGACCAGGATCAAGCCACCAATCATATTGAACAATGTAATTAATAAATGTAAATCAACCAAACAATATGAAAGGTGTTCAAAACAATAGTATAGTAATGTTTTGCGGAAGCATAAATGTAAAAACCCAATCATAAGTATTAAGTTCGTAATGTCATAAAAGTTTAACATGGCATCCACGATCCATGTCCACAACGACCGCGCCTCCCTGTGCAAGCTCCATGGGTACCTAACGACCTGCAAGGCATGTAACAACGAGTCAACAACAAAGTTGAGCGAGTTCACAGTTGGTTGTTTAGTTATAGTATTCGTTTCGTAAACCGTATGTTTGTTTAGTAACCAATGTATCGTATTTTGTATCGCGGCCTTCCCGGCATGTTTGCGAAGATTAGTGGGGGTTTCCCATGTATTATAGACTAGTTACATTTGTATCGCGGCCCTCCAGGCATGTGTGCGAAGATTAGTATTCGTATCGCGGCCATCCAGGCATGTGTGCGAAGATTAGTATTTGTATCGCGGCCATCCAGGCATGTGTGCGAAGATTAGTATTTGTATCGCGGCCATCCAGGCATGTGTGCGAAGATTTGTATTTGTGGGATCTTCCCAGGTGTTACTAGTCTATGTGTATCTATAGGTGTCCTTCCCAACCTGAGGACAGTGGTACGTATTCTAGTAGCGTTGAAAGTACAAGTAATCATTTAACCCCATTCCCAACCCCGGGAATCCCATGCCTTGGTAAGAGTGTGACAGATTGGTATCAGAGCCATTGGTTATAGTGAACTTGGTTTTAATAGATTGGTATCAGAGCCATTGGTTATAGTGAACTTGGTTTTAATAAGGGGAAAAAGTTTTTGTTAAAACCAGACTATAACCTGAACAGTGCTCAACGATCTACAACGACGCTTCGCTCCACGTGCAAGACTCGACACTATAGGTGATACTATTCGTGTTTACATTACCTACTTGCTAGACACATCTTACATTGCTCAGAGTATGCTTAGATAACGTAACAACTACTATTTGAAATCTTGTATGCTCACACTCTTCTGTCATTCCACACTTACGTATTGATACGACGCACTCCTCACTTGTGTTCTCTTACTTGTGAAGATCATGAGTGGACGCCTTAACATGACTCAAGCCCAGCTGACGGCTCTGTGTTGGTGCATGTTTGTGACAACAGCTTAGATTTGGTCTTTGGATATCTTGTAATTAGTTAAACGATAAACAGTTAGCGGGTTTAGCTTTGTAATAGTTAGTTGAAATGTTTGGGCTAACCAAACCCATACTTATGGGGATGTGGGACGAATTGGGCCTTGCCCAAATTCGCAGCTCATGAGGTTTATCCTTAGCCCAAGTAGCAACCTTGTGTTATATAAACAAGGCTTTGCTTTAGGGTTTAGGTTAATCAGCCAAAACAGATTTAGAGTGAGAATTCGTGATAACTTTAGGGTTTGGACGAATTTGAGTGTTGGTTAGGGATCTTGATTGATTGTAATCAGTTTGATAGTTAATCAATAAAGATCCGGTTTGAAAGTGAATTGCTGTTTCTGTTTTCTACTTGTTTCTGTGATATTCTGATCAAGAGGATTCCGCACTCTTGATTGGAAAGACAATTCTGTGAAAGATCCATAAGTCAAGGGGACCTACAATTGGTATCAGAGCTTTAGGCTCTTAAAGGCTCGGTTCAGAATTGTTCTTGGCAGAAACAGAAAAAATTTCGAAATTTTTGAAACCTGAAATTAGGGTTTCGAAATTTCTTGAGTTTTGATAATTTTCAGCGAATTTGTTTGTGTTTGATCAGTTTGTGTGTGTGATTTTGATGATTTGCAGGTTTTCGGGATAGGTTTTGCTGATTTTTGAAGAGTATTTGGCTGGAATTCGAAGACCGTTCTTCGTGTTTATCATATTGTTTTCGAAAAATTACTGATATTTTGCCTTGTGATTTTGCAGGAAACTGTTAAAAGAATCTGGTAAATCATCAGAATTTTCGAGAAGATTGAATTTCCAAAACTTAAAGACCAGCGAAATTAACTGTGCTAGCGAATTTAACTGATCTGCGAAGTTGTCGGCGAAATTAAAATCCAAAGGCGACTTTGGTAACCGTGTAATTGTCCACAGCGAAATTACCACGGTTTTCAGCGACTTTACAGGTCGTCGTAATCGCGAAATTGACCGGCGAAGTTGACAGCGAATTTAACCAGCAAAATTAACTTTTCAGCAAACCTTGATTGATCAGCGAAATTGAACGAGAAACAGCCCAGCGAATTTAATTGACTAAGCAGCGAAATTACCAGCAAATTTAAAACCAGCATATTTAAAAAGGTGAAATTTCAGTTGGCAAGCGTCGATAAAATTTCAGTGTTTCGCAAATAGAAATTGATCCATAGGTCGTTTGACAGAACCGTCTGCACCGTTACATTCCTCGCATTTTTAGGGTAAAAAAAAAAGACTCTGGAAAATCCCGAATACGGTTTTTGACATTATATATCATTGGATTTGTCTTTTCGAGACGATTCTAAAGGTGTAATTTGGTAACCACTGTTTTCGGAGATATTTTGTACGGTTTTCTCAGTCTGCAACGTTTAAAATGTCAAACATGTTGAATCTGAAAGCACCTAAGATGATGAAGGTGGAGAATTATCTTACTTGGAAGGCCAGCTTCCAATCATTCATTGAATCTCAGGATGCACGTATGTGGATATGTATTGAAGATGGGTACATAAATCCTACACATGATTATGAGGGCAGACCACGTAGAACAGACTATGTGAACATGAAAGAGGATGATAAAAGGATGTATGAGGCTGAAAAGAGAGCCTTGGTTGCGATAAAGATGTCCTTACCTGATAGCATCAAGCATACCTTCACAAAGTACACTAATTCAAAGGATATGTGGGATGCATTACAAAAGCGATATCAGGGAAATGAGAGTGCCACTCAGGCATTCATGGCAGAGATAGTGCCAGTTGATGAGGCTGAAACTACTGTGAGTGATGCTGAATCTGAAGTGAAAAATGCTGAAGCAAAAATGGATGCTGAAGTAAAGAAGGAGAGTGAAGCTGAACAGGTTGTTGCTGATGAGAATACAGAAGTTCATGAGAAAGAGGTACAATCTAATTCTGTATGTTTGAGATGTCGTGAACTACAGGGTGAGGTTGACAGGTTGTCAACACAAAACCAAAGTTTGGTAAGTGAGATGTCTAACATTAAAGAATCAAACTTTTTTGCTAAAAGAAATGAATCGTCATACTTGAAGAAGATAAAAGGTTATGAAGCTGAAATTGAAGCTTTAACTTGCAAACTAAACGAAAAACTTCAAGTAATAGACTTAGCTCATGACATGATGGCTGAGAAAACAAAAGAGATTTCTGAAAAATGCAAAGAGTTGTCAGATGCACAACTCAAAATTGTTGAACTTGAAAAGAAATTGAGTCAATTCAGAGATTCCTCTTTTGTAATGAAACACATGATGGGTGGGTTAAAAAAGAGTAATGACAAGACCAGTGTGGGCTTCCATGGCTTTAATGAAGTTCCACCTCCTCTTAGTCATGACTATTCATTCCTGCCTAGTGAAGATGAGCTAGCAAACTTTATGGCATCCGCACCAAGTAGTTTCGTATCCACATCAAGTCAATGTGATGGATCTGAGAGTGATGATTTGAAAAGGAAAAATTCACCGCCTAAGAATAAAAATCAAGCTTTTGTTAAAAAGATTAATTTTGTTCAAGGTAGTGATATGAAAAATGAAACAACTGTTATTGAAAATGAATCAAATGTAGAGTTTGCTAAAAATAAAAACAAAGGAAAATCTGAAATCAAGCAAACTAAAAAAGGTTCATCCAAAGGATCATCACCATCTGATAAGGGATCTACCTCAGAGACTCCAGCTAAGAAGTCTTTGAAAAGGAGATCGTGCTTCAAATGTCACACCAAAGGACATGTAGCTAGCTGCTATCCTAACAAAAAGAGTGAAGCACAACTTAGTGAAAAACAGAGAGGGAAATTACCTGAGAAGAAAGGTGATAATGAGGAGAAAGTTGAAAATTCTCAAAAGAAATCTGCTCCTAAGCAACCAGAAAATGTTGCTATTGGTGTGGATAAGGCTGAAAAAGGAACTCCACAAGTTCCTCGTTTTCAAAGAAATCAACAAAGATTTCAGCCTAAATCTCCACCAGGCAGATATGAAAGACCTAGAAGCAGTTCACCAAGAATGAACAATTATAATTATAATAATTTCAGGAGTCAAGGTCAATATCAAAATCGATACCAAAATAATGGTGGTCGAACTTTTTATAACAATGGCTTTAGAAATTATAACAATCAAGCTTCTTGGAATCAAAACTCATGGTATCAAAATCAAAATTTCCAAAGGTCAAATAGTCCAAACTTATTTAGGAACCCTCAGGACCAAAGACCTAGTGGAAATCAAAATCAAATTCCATCAACAGGTCTGAGATCCAAGACTCCTGTTAGGAGAAATGGATATTGGATGGATGTTCAAGTGGTTGGTGAATTTGGACGACCCAAGACCATTAAGGCTTGGGTCCCCCAATCTAACTAATTTCTTAGTTGGTGTGTGCAGGAGCTGCTAAGGAGGATTATCAACTTATGTTGATAATGGCTGCTCTAGGCATATGAAGGGGGAAAGTGAGATTGTTGATATATATATTGATTGATTTAAATTGAAGTTCAAAGTGCTGAGTCGACAAACTAGATAACCTGGCAGATCTTTATACTAAAGCATTTGACAGGGCTCGCTTTGAACATTTAGTCGAACTCAACGGGATGAGGAATCCTGAATAACTGGTTTTTCATAAGAATTTTGTAAATAGTTTACTGCTTTCTTAAAAATCAAAAAAACAAAAACATTGAAAAATCAAAAACATAAAAAAAAGAAAATCAAAAATGAGTTATCACTGTGTGAAAAAGAAGAAATGATAGTACATCAGCATGTTAGACTGTCACACTGAAAATGAATTAAATTGCTTAAGTGTGATAGCAGCTTCATCATATGATGTACCAGTAGGCAAAAAGCATGAAATAATCAACTTACCAATGTGATATAAACCTAAATAAACTGAATATGAGTGGGGAACACATCAGTGGTGTATGGTTTAATGACCTTAAATCTTGCGTTGATAGATTGCCAAAATCTGAAGTTTTGGGTCTTTATACTGTTATTTCATCTGGGGATATCAGGGGTGTCCTTCTGCTGCATCCAGATACATGCAGACCTAGGCACACCCAGGATATCTTAAAAGAGCTAAAAATGCCAAAACCCATAAATGAAGAAGCTCTCAAAGAGAGTTATTCAAATGTGCAAAATGCATAATTCGTACCAAAAATGGTATTTGTCTTAGCCCTCGTTAGATATTTTGGTCTCTCTGCTGTACGGAAGTACTGACCTGTTCACCAATTATCTATCGTTGAAAAACAAAACGGATGAATTCAGTATACTCACCTACTACGATGAATCTTTGTGCATACCTTGATCGCGGGGGTATATCCTGAAGTGGGACACACTAGTATTTCAGAAATAAAATTACCTTAACGTATCATACGGTAATGGAACTTGAAATGTTCATGCATTTTGTTTAAGTGGACAAACATACTGGTAATCGTCTTGGACTGCTTTTCACGAAAAATTAAATAAAGAATTATCTAATTGTGTGAAACAGTTTGATTGTGCTGATATGATCTTCTTACCAGTGATTCTCACAAAAATAGAGTGTTTATTGCTTTTGTTATTTACTTGCTTTTAGAAAATATAAAAGAAAATCCAAAAATAGTGTCTTTTTCTGTTTAAAATTCTTAATGTACGGAAAACTGTTATTCTTGGAGGAATTGTTACTGATAGGGGGAGACGGTGTTAGAAAGTGAGTTCAAAATTTTAAATCATGCGGGTTATAGTGTGTGATTAAAAAGTTTTGCGTGTTGGTGATGAAATTGAGAATGCTTAATCTGTGATATAATCTCTTGAAAAATAATAATTTATTTAACTTTGTTGAAAAATTCTTATGGTTTCTCGAGATGTTTGTTTTATAGTATACAGATTGAAGCAGTATGTTGCTGAGAATATTGCTGAGAAGTTGCTGTGAAGATGAGAGTTTGATTGGATGCATGGTAGAACCTCCTTTCTACATTGCAGACAAGTTGAAGAGTTTGAAGATTGCTATACATATGCTGAACTGGAGTTTACTCAAACGCTAAAGTTTTTGAAGATTTGGTGATTGGATGCATCAGCTTAGGGGGAGTCTGTTGCTGACAGAAGCTGTTGAAGCTGAAGCTATCCAAAGACCAAAGACAGTGCAAGATTACATGAAGATTGCAAGAAGACTGAAGACAAAGTTATTTTATGAAGCTATTGTCAAGGGGGAGTTTGTTGGTGCATGTTTGTGACAACAGCTTAGATTTGGTCTTTGGATATCTTGTAATTAGTTAAACGATAAACAGTTAGCGGGTTTAGCTTTGTAATAGTTAGTTGAAATGTTTGGGCTAACCAAACCCATACTTATGGGGATGTGGGACGAATTGGGCCTTGCCCAAATTCGCAGCTCATGAGGTTTATCCTTAGCCCAAGTAGCAACCTTGTGTTATATAAACAAGGCTTTGCTTTAGGGTTTAGGTTAATCAGCCAAAACAAAGTTTGTGAGGAATTTCATGAGAGCTATACAGCTTGGACGAATTTAGAGTGGTTAGGGTTTGATTGATTGTAATTCAGTTTGATTGATAATCAATAGAAACCCAGTTTGAAAGTGATTTGCTGATTTCTGTTTCTACTCATTCTGCTATATTCTGATCAAGAGGATTCCGCACTCTTGATTGGAAAGACAATTCTGTGAAAGATCCATAAGTCAAGGGGACCTACACTCTGATTAACGAACAAGTTGCTGCGGCACTTGCAGCCGCACAAGCAGGAGGTATACCCTGCAGTTGTAACTCACACAAGGATCTTTAGATCCTACACTCCTAAACCAACTCTTGTGTTTAATCTTGTCCTGATTCTTATACACAACAGGTCAGCATGTTCAGCCACCTGTTTGCACCTTCAAGACTTTCATGGACTGTCGCCCTACTACTTTCAGTGGCACGGAGGGGGCAGTTGGACTCCTCCATTGGTTTGAAAAGCTCGAGTCCGTATTCGAGATGTGTGAATGCCCTGAGGCTCGCAGGGTGAAATACGCCACTGGTACTCTAGAAGGCATTGCGCTGACTTGGTGGAATGCGCAAGTTCAGATGTTAGGGTTGGTTGTTGCTAACGCCACCCCTTGGAACGATTTCAAGGAATTGATCAAAGAGGAATACTGTAGCCGTGATGACATTCATAAGCTAGAGGTAGAGTTTTACAACCTGAAGATGACGGGGTCGGAGATTGAAGCATACACCAAAAGGTCAAACGAGTTGGCTATTCTGTGTCCCACCATGGTAGACCCTCCCATTAAGCGTATCGAATTGTATCTCAAGGGTTTAGTGCCAGAGATCCAAATTCACGTGACCTCAGCAAATCTTGGCACCATCCAACAGATCGTCAAGTTAGCTCACCGTCTCACAGATCAGGCAGTGGAACAGAACAGGCTGCCTAAACGTATCGGTACTACTACCACTGCTACTACTTCCGCTACTCCCAGTGACAACAAGCGGAAATGGGATGGGGATTCCAGCAAGGGTTCAGCTACAGCTCAGTCCCAGGTACAGCAGCGAAAGACTGATAACTACCAGAGCCCTAGTCAGCAATTTTCTGGTAGTCAAAGACAGGGTGGATATAGAGGAAACCTTCCAAGGTGCAATACTTGCAACAAGCACCACAATGGCCAGTGCAGCAAGGGTCGTTGTCAGCGGTGTCACAAGATGGGTCATGAGGCTAAAGATTGCAGGAGCTCACGACCTGCGAATCAGAACCAGCAACAACAACCACCCGCTCCACGAAACCAGCAACAACAACAACAGCGGGGCAATAGGGCATGTTTTCAATGTGGGGCTGAAGGCCACTTCAAGCGAGACTGCCCCCAGTTAAACCAGAACCAGAATAACAACAACAATAATCAGGGCAACGGGAATAACAATGGGGGAAACAACAACGACAATGGTGCTAGGGGTCGTGCATTTGTGCTGGGTCAGGGTGATGCAAGGAACGATCCTAATGTGGTTATGGGTAAGTTTCTTCTCAACGACTTTTATGTTACTGTATTATTTGATTCTGGTGCGGATACCAGTTATATGTCTCTGAAAGTTAGTCAAATGCTTAAACGCGCACCAACACTTTTGAACACCAAACATGTCGTAGAGTTAGCTAACGGTAAAAGTCTAGAGGCCACACACGTAGTTCAGGGTTGTAATCTTATCCTCGCTGGTCAGACTTTCTCTATCGATCTCATTCCCATAACTCTGGGTAGTTTTGACATTGTCATTGGTATGGATTGGTTATCCCAACAACAAGCAGAGATCCTATGCAAAGAGAAGATCATTCGCATTCCCCGTTCTGGCAGAGAACCTCTCGAAGTTCAAGGCGACAAGAGTGGTGTCGTGAGTGGCATCATCTCCTTCTTGAAGGCACAGAAGTGTTTGCGAAAGGGCCACACTGCTATATTAGCACTCGTTACTGATACATCGAAGAAAGAGAAAAAGATTGAGGATATTCCAGTTGTACGCGACTTTCCTCAAGTGTTTCCTGAAGATTTACCTGGGCTACCGCCTCATCGCCAAGTCGAATTTCAGATCGAGCTAGCTCCAGGAGCAGCACCTATAGCTCGAGCACCTTATCGCTTAGCTCCAACCGAACTGGAAGAACTGTCTAAGCAATTGCAAGAACTCTTGGATAAGGGTTTCATTCGTCCTAGCTCTTCGCCCTGGGGAGCTCCAGTATTGTTTGTGAAGAAGAAAGACGGTACCTTCCGCATGTGCATAGATTACCGCGAACTGAACAAGGTGACCGTGAAGAATCGCTATCCTCCTCCACGCATTGATGACTTATTCGACCAACTGCAAGGGTCGAGCTACTATTCAAAGATAGATTTGAGGTCAGGCTACCATCAACTGAGAGTCCGGGATGAGGACGTCTCCAAAACAGCATTCAGAACACGCTACGGCCTCTACGAGTTTCTGGTCATGCCATTCGGGCTAACAAACGCGCCTGCGGTTTTCATGGATCTTATGAACAGGGTGTGCAAACCTTATCTTGACAAGTTCGTCATTGTTTTCATCGACGACATCTTGATCTATTCGAAGAGTCAGGAGGAACACGAGCAGCATTTACGACTTATTTTAGAACTCCTTCGAGCAGAACAGCTGTACGCCAAGTTTTCAAAATGCGACTTCTGGCTTCGTGAAGTCCACTTTCTAGGCCACGTGGTAAACAAGGATGGAATTCATGTCGATCCATCCAAGGTAGATTCGATCAAGAACTGGCCTGCACCTCGCACACCAACAGAAATTCGCCAATTCTTGGGTTTGGCAGGCTACTACAGAAGGTTCATCAAAGACTTCTCAAAGATTGCACAGCCGCTTACATTACTGACACAGAAAGGTGTTGCTTATCGTTGGGGTAATACACAGGAAACAGCGTTTCAGCACTTAAAGGACAGACTCTGTAGCGCACCTATCCTTTCATTGCCTGAAGGCACGGACGATTTTGTAGTCTACTGCGACGCATCTATTCAGGGTCTTGGATGTGTGTTGATGCAACGGGATAAAGTCATTGCTTATGCTTCGCGCCAACTTAAGATTCACGAACGGAATTACACTACACACGATTTAGAGCTGGGAGCTGTTGTTTTTGCGCTCAAGATATATTGTGATATCCCACATCGGTTGTGAAGGGGAACAAAGGCTTCCTTATAAGGGGCTGGATACCTTCACCATCATAACGCGTTTTGAAAACCGTGAGGGGCGGACGCCGCGGGCGTGCTGACCGCCAAAGCGGACAATGTCATGGTGCCGTTACGCTGGGCTGTTACAGATGGTATCAGAGCCGGGGCTGGACCGGTGATGCCAGGTCCCGCGAGGACGCTGGACCCCTTAAGGGGGGTGGATTGTGATATCCCACATCGGTTGTGAAGGGGAACAAAGGCTTCCTTATAAGGGGCTGGATACCTTCACCATCATGACGCGTTTTGAAAACCGTGAGGGGCGGACGTCGCGGGCGTGCTGACCGCCAAAGCGGACAATATCATGGTGTGGTTACGCTGGGCTGTTACACTAACCGTTACTGATGTTATACGTGGCTTAATGAATGCTTGTTTGTTATGTTTACACATGGAATGCTGCTACCTGCCTTAGCAACGATAGTACTATAGTTTGGACTCAGCACCTGTTCGCAGGGGTTGTTAAGGACAATTACACTCATGGATTACGGTGGTAATCATGTATTGCGAACTGCCTCGGGCAGTCAACCCGCAGTCATTGGTATCGATAGATCTATGTCGATAACTAACATGCTTCATTTCACTATGCGTACGTGCTGGTTATGCGTAAACGAATTTCGAACTTTACTATATCTATTAAACTTGTATGCTCACCTTTAAAACCATGTGTATTGACTTTATTTTAACGTATGTGACAGGTGCTTAGGATGCTTATCTGCTAGGAAATCGAGGCTAGAATAAGGTCTTAGAGACCAACAAATAGTTGTCTGTACAAATGAAATCTGAGTTGTCGGAACAGAACTATTTGACTAGATTTTGTCTGTAATAATTTGTTTGCCTTTTAAGACATGGTATGGGACATGTTACTTTAAATTAATAGGTAATGATAATTGTTGTGGAAACTTTTGGACAATCTGTTTCGCTCAGTGCCACGCCCCGATGTTTCCGCCATCGGTTGGGGTGTGACAACGTAGATGGGTGGAACTCCTTAACGACTATGAATGCGCTATTAAGTATCATCCAGGCAAGGCTAATGTCGTGGCCGATGCTCTTAGCAGGAAGGAAACCAAACCTAAGCGTGTTCGTGCTTTACAGCTCCCTATCCACTCGAACCTCCATAGTCAGATCCGCAACGCTCAAGTTGAAGCACTCAAGGCTGAAAACCTTCCATCCGAATCCCTGCGGGGTATGGAGAAACGGTTGGAACTCAAGGACGACGGTATTCATTACGTTGCTAGCCGTGTCTGGATTCCATCTTATGGAAATCTCCGAGAACTCGTGATGGACGAAGCGCACAAGTCTCGCTACTCGATACATCCTGGAGCTGATAAAATGTATCACAATCTCAAAATCCTGTATTGGTGGCCTAACATGAAAGTCCCCATTGCTAAATATGTCAGCAAATGCTTAACATGTGCTAGGGCCAAGATCGAATACTAGAAGCCGTCAGGATTGTTGCAACAACCAGTGCTGCCAACATGGAAATGGGAGCAAATTTCTATGGATTTTGTCACAGGCTTACCTAGGTCCCAAAGCGGGAACTATACCATTTGGGTCATCGTGGACCGCCTAACCAAGTCTGCGCACTTCCTCGCGATTAAGGAAACAGATAAGTACTCGAAGCTTGCTGCAATCTACTTGAAGGAAATAGTGGCTAGGCACGGGGTGCCAATCTCAATCATTTCTGATCGTGACCCACGCTTCACATCCGAGTTATGGCAGACTACGCATAGATCTTTTGGCTCACGTCTAGATATGAGCACTGCTTACCACCCACAGACCGATGGCCAAACTGAACGCACCATCCTGACTTTGGAAGACATGCTAAGAGCATGCGTCATCGATTTTGGAAACGGGTGGGAACGACATTTACTGTTGGTAGAGTTCTCTTATAATAACAGCTACCACACCAGCATTCAGGCAGCACCCTTTGAGGCATTGTACGATCGTAAATGCCGATCACCTCTATGTTGGGCGGAAGTCGGCGAAAGCCAAATTACTGGCCCGAAACTTGTAGTCGAGACTACGGAAAAGATTGCCCAGATCAGACAACGCATGGCGGTGACGGGTGGTCCGTAGGACAACCCTTAAATGAGCTAAATACGTGCATATCCCATATTTTACACGGTTATGTATCGTGAATGTGATAACTACGAGTATTGGTAATTTTACAGGTTAATCGTGTAATTCGGTGAAGTTACGACGTTTGGCGATGAAACAGAACAACCGGAAATAATAATCAAGTGAATTATATTATTCGAGACGTGTTCGGGTGGAAAAGATACATTGGAATGCAAAAGATATGAAATTAATGAAGTCCAGGGGCTGTTTATAATTAATTGGAAGTTGAAATCAAGCAAATACAAAGTTCCAGCAGCAAAGTGACGACCATAGGTTATGATATCATGCGTAAGCTATGGTATGTGGGTTCTGAGTTCAACAGTGCATATGGAGCGTAGGCTACGGTTTTTATTCCGTATGTTACGGCTAGAATAAAAGATTGGCAACGGGTACATGTGTTGATTGGAGCATTTAATGGGTTTTAAAAATACCCAAAGGTGAACTCTTGTTGGCAGCCGACATGTGGAGGAGTGACAGAACAATAATTATCATCATTTAATATATAAAACATCATCCATCATTGAAGAATAGGATATACACTCACGTAGAGAGGGTAATCACGTGATAGGCAGGGAAAGACAAAAACAATTAATGTGGCTTTGGAGTGGGCCGATTGTTTTCATCATTGGGTTGGATCCACGCACACATGCAAGACGGCAGGACAGGTTGGACTCTATACACGCATACATGTGAAAAGAAGTCAAAAACCCAAAGGGGATTGGGCCGCCAACACAACACATGTGAAGATGGACTTGGGTGGTACGTGTGAAGTGGAAACATCAAATCACTCATCATCATCTTGGGTTTAAAAACATAAAGAAAGGCACATGTGGGCTGGAGACATTGGGCCGCACATGGGCGGCAGACATCGAAGAACAAGATTCAACATCAATATCATCATCATCTGTAGTCGGCAGATTAGGCTTGGAGAATTGTGGATGAAACATCACAAGTGGGCCGACAACAGTAGGTAGTCACATGAACATCAAGAGATTGGCGGCAGAATTCTTTTGTTGGCGACGACTGGAGAGTTTTTGTAACTTTCGCATTAATTGGTCAAGTTGATGGATTTTTATGTCTCTAGTCATTGGTTTTTCGGTTACAGCTTGTTGGGGGGTTCTAATCATGTAAATCGGTTACCAACCACTTGTCTTGAAAAAAAAACGATGGGGGAAGCAAGTATGGAGACTTGGTGGAGGATGGTTGTTCAAGTCATGAATGGCTAAACTCTTTATGGTCATCTTTAGTTGAAGGTTTGTAGAGACAATTGTGCTTGATTTCATATTTCTAGAATGGTAAATTGAATTTATGTTTTATTTATCGTGGTGTGTTCTTATTTGCTTGTAAATTGTTGATGCTTATGATTATTCTATTTTGAAACCATACGTTCTTGGTGCCGTTGGCAATCGAGATATCATGGGTAGAACTAGGATTGGGTAAGGGTCAATTGGTCATCGGGTAACAACCTCACGTTCTAGGAATCTGAGTACTTAGTTCCCTTTTATCACAACAAGTAATTGCACATGAATTATGTCTATGTAGTTCTTTCTAGTGAATGATAACACAAATATTGAAGCAAACCGGAAACTAAAGATGGTCACTAGTCTCTAATTTGTTTACAACCAAAACTTTTCTTTTGCAATTTAATTAGTTAATCTTAGTTTTAAAAATCAACCAATCAAACCCACTCTTGAATTTATTTTTCTTTCAATTTAGTTTACTTTAGTGAAGTTAGACATACATTAAGATAGCACATATTCCACAAACTCCCTGTGTTCGATACCCATTTACCACTATCTATAGTTGTTATTTGGATTAAATTTGATTGTGACCACGACATCACGTCAAATTTTGGCGCCATTGCCGGGGAGTAGTGCGCAACGTGTGTTGTCTTGTGTATTAGTTTGAAAAAAAAAATTAAAAAAAAAGTTCTTTTATGTTCATGATTTACACTTGGTAGTTGAGTTGTGTTGTGCAGGATGACAGGGCATTACACAAATTTCAGCTTATTTACGTTTAGATTGTGCGGGGGTCCACGACATCCATGTATTGGTTGCCACGAGGCTCAGTACAGGAGGGCACATGGAAAACCGGTGTCTTATGTTTCACAGCTTCCACCTCCATCATACGTTGACGATTATGAATCAGAAATGGAGGATGACTATTATTCATATGGATACGATCGGGACGAGGAAGTTTATTATGAGGCAAGGATGGATGGTCTATGTTTTTGTTGCGGTCGCGATCACACTTATGATTATGATATGTGCACGGTGTATTCGGAAAACCCGAAGTATTGGGATAAAAAGATGATGGAAGCGCGCATCTGTAGACCGTATCAGGGATATTGACAATATCATCCCGAAGAATATTCTGAGCCCAAGGGTGTTTATGTTTATGAGACCGAGGAGGAGAAAGAGCTTGCTGTATTGGAAGTAACTTTGTCCAAACTCGAGCAATATTTAGCAACACCCAACCTGTCCGATGAAGACCGAATCAGCTGCTTAGTTTCTAAGTGTCATACTTTAAAATTGAAGATAGAGATAGAAGAACGCCTCTCACCATTACCTGACGATATTAGAGATTATTCTCACATGAAGGAGGAGGTTGTGGAGGATAATACCACACCAATGAGTCCTTTATCTGATGAAGAGTCACTTGTAGATCAGATGATGTGTGCAGATTATGAGGTAGAGCAGGCTGATGAGATGGATATGTGTACCGAAACTCTTCCCATATCAATGATTCAAATTAACAAGTGTGGGGAAGAGGGTTCGAGGAACAAGATGAGAAGGGTGAAACTACCAGACATTAAGGTATATGTCATGAAGTGGACTAGCAAAGCCCGCAGGAGTAACTTTAACATGCCAAATATACTGACAAATCTATGGAGATGGCATGTAAATTTCCGGGCATTTGTTGGAAATGTTGCGGGTAAGTGTGCATTAAGACCACCATAACGCATATCAGGTATGTTCTGGCTGAAGACCTTTAAACTTAGCGCTCTCGGGAGGCAGCCCGAGGATGTAGAGTATTGTATTTGTGTTTTGTTTTGTTTTGTTTTGCTTTGTTTGGTTTTGTTTTGGTGTTGTGTTTGTGTTTTGGCAGGTTATTACGTTTCAACCCTCGCGGATGCAATGATTCAAGTGTGGGGATGTTTGGCAACATCCCTGTTGAGATATCGGCGAATCTAAGAGATGTTTTGAACCGGTCCGATTACCGCAACTTCATCACTACCAACACTGCTAATTTACTAATCAGGTCGTGTCTTGTTCTCATCTTGTGCACCTTTGTATATAATCATGTTTAAGTTTTTGGTTGGGCGGTTGGGTGGTGTTTTGATGTGTTTAGTTTATGGGTTGTGAAGGATTGGTGGTGTTTCTAATAATTAGAAAAAAAAAATACAAAAAGAAATTTGGGATTTGAGAGTATTAGCGAAAGCTAATGTTGTTGGTTAAAAGCGATCTTTCCCTCAAAACCATACATTGGGACAATGTATCCCAAGTGTGGGGATGAGGGGAATTTTTTTTGAGAATTTTAAAATTTTTTGTGAAGCCAAGCGAAAATTGACAAAATTTGAAAACTTGATATTGTTCCACTTGACACACCGATACCCATTCCTAGTCATTTCTTGGTGAGTGTTTGAGCCACATATGATTATTATAGATAGTTCTTTGTTTTGAGTGGCGGTGTGTGTTTTGTGTTAATAGAACTTGTGTACGAATTCTTGTTAAATCCTAAAGTTAGCATGCTTTTGAAAATGATAAGGGGCTTTTAGGTAACTTCGTCTAGAAATGTGAGAGTGTGGGATTGGTGGGTTGGACCTCATACTTTACATATATGAGCTTGGTATTGTGAGGGGTGGGGGTTTGGTCTTTAGAAAGCCATGTTTGAGCCTTATACCATTCGGTTGTGACCAAAACCTACTTCCTACAAAATTTTACCTATTGAGATGACCCGGTTTAGGAGATTTAGTATGTAGTATTGATGTTCTTGTATATATTGTTGAGTTTGATGTGTTATGAAAAAAAAATGAAAAAAAAAAATGAAAAAAAAAAGAGAAAGAGAAAAATATGAAAAAAAAAAAAAGTATTTAGTTGCAATAGTAGTTGAGAATGTTGAAGAAGTTGTGTATATATTTGATGGTTGCTTTGTTTAGTGGTAGAAATAAAAACCGGGTCAAATCAATTAGCTCTCGCATATATATTCCACCATTTTCCTACCTTTGCACCTAGCCCCGTTACAACCCGTAAGTCCTTTTGATTCATAAGCATGCTAAATACTCAATAGGAGGAGACTTGATTTTTATACAAGCTTATTGTCGCACAAACACACACATGCATTGACTGGTTTATCATTATGTGCTAATATTTCTTGTCACCGAGAGTTTTTGTGAGGGTGTGTCTTGTGGTATGATTGAAGGTTAGTAAAATGACGATACATTTTAGCTTGGTTTGCATCTTGATCGCTTGTGGTTTTGAAATAGTTCTTGAATGGGTTGCTTGGGACAAGCAACGAGTAAGTGTGGGGATGTGACGGGTGGTTCGTAGGACAACCCTTAAATGAGCTAAATACGTGCATATCCCATATTTTACACGGTTATGTATCGTGAATGTGATAACTACGAGTATTGGTAATTTTATAGGTTAATCGTGTAATTCGGTGAAGTTACGACGTTTGGCGATGAAGCAGAACAACCGGAAATAATAATCAAGTGAATTATATTATTCGAGACGTGTTCGGGTGGAAAAGATACATTGGAATGCAAAAGATATGAAATTAATGAAGTCCAGGGGCTGTTTGTAATTAATTGGAAGTTGAAATCAAGCAAATACAAAGTTCCAGCAGCAAAGTGACGACCATAGGTTATGATATCATGCGTAAGCTACGGTATGTGGGTTCTGAGTTCAACAGTGCATATGGAGCGTAGGCTATGGTTTTTATTCCGTATGTTACGGCTAGAATAAAAGATTGGCAACGGGTACATGTGTTGATTGGAGCATTTAATGGGTTTTAAAAATACCCTAAGGTGAACTCTTGTTGGCAGCCGACATGTGGAGGAGTGACAGAACAATAATTATCATCATTTAATATATAAAACATCATCCATCATTGAAGAATAGGATATACACTCACGTAGAGAGGGTAATCACGTGATAGGCAGGGAAAGACAAAAACAATTAATGTGGCTTTGGAGTGGGCCGATTGTTTTCATCATTGGGTTGGATCCACGCACACATGCAAGACGGCAGGACAGGTTGGACTCCATACACGCATACATGTGAAAAGAAGTCAAAAACCCAAAGGGGATTGGGCCGCCAACACAACACATGTGAAGATGGACTTGGGCGGTACGTGTGAAGTGGAAACATCAAATCACTCATCATCATCTTGGGTTTAAAAACATAAAGAAAGGCACATGTGGCTAGAGACATTGGGCCGCGCATGGGCGGCAGACATCGAAGAACAAGATTCAACATCAATATCATCATCATCTGTAGTCGGCAGATTGGGCTTGGAGAATTGTGGATGAAACATCACAAGTGGGCCGACAACAGTAGGTAGTCACATGAACATCAAGAGATTGGCGGCAGAATTCTTTTGTTGGCGACGACTGGAGAGTTTTTGTAACTTTCGCATTAATTGGTCAAGTTGATGGATTTTTATGTCTCTAGTCATTGGTTTTTCGGTTACAGCTTGTTGGGGGGTTCTAATCATGTAAATCGGTTACCAACCACTTGTCTTGAAAAAAAAACGATGGGGGAAGCAAGTATGGAGACTTGGTGGAGGATGGTTGTTCAAGTCATGAATGGCTAAACTCTTTATGGTCATCTTTAGTTGAAGGTTTGTAGAGACAATTGTGCTTGATTTCATATTTCTAGAATGGTAAATTGAATTTATGTTTTATTTATGATGGTGTGTTCTTATTTGCTTGTAAATTGTTGATGCTTATGATTATTCTATTTTGAAACCATACGTTCTTGGTGCCGTTGGCAATCGAGATATCATGGGTAGAACTAGGATCGGGTAAGGGTCAATTGGTCATCGGGTAACAACCTCACGTTCTAGGAATCTGAGTACTTAGTTCCCTTTTATCACAACAAGTAATTGCACATGAATTATGTCTATGTAGTTCTTTCTAGTGAATGATAACACAAATGTTGAAGCAAACCGGAAACTAAAGATGGTCACTAGTCTCTAATTTGTTTACAACCAAAACTTTTCTTTTGCAATTTAATTAGTTAATCTTAGTTTTAAAAATCAACCAATCAAACCCACTCTTGAATTTATTTTTCTTTCAATTTAGTTTACTTTAGTGAAGTTAGACATACATTGAGATAGCACATATTCCACAAACTCCCTGTGTTCGATACCCATTTACCACTATCTATAGTTGTTATTTGGATTAAATTTGATTGTGACCACGACATCACGTCAGGCGGCAGCTTGTGACCGTCAGAAAAGCTATGCTGATAAACGTAGGAAACCGCTAGAATTCCAGGTCGGTGACCGGATTCTACTTAAAGTCTCACCCTGGAAGGGTGTGGTTCGTTTTGGTAAACGGGGCAAGCTTAATCCGCGATACGTCAGACCATTCGAAATTACCGAAAGGATCGGTAAGGTTACTTACAGATTGAATCTGCCTGAAGAGCTGAGCGCGGTGCATAACGTCTTTCACGTGTCTAATCTGAAGAAGTGCCTGTCAGATGAAGCACTCATTATTCCTTTCAAGGAGCTAACTATTAACGATCAGCTACACTTTGTTGAGGAACCGATTAAGATCACAGACCGAGAAATCAAAACCCTTAAACGTAGCCAGATACCTATCGTACGAGTTCGTTGGAACTCGCGTCGCGGCCCAGAGTTTACCTGGGAACGCGAAGACCAGATGAAACGCAAGTATCCCCAGTTGTTTGCAAATGAAACTCCCAGCACTGAAGCTACAACGGAATTTCGGGACGAAATTCCAAACTAACGGGGGGATGATGTGACACCCCGTTGTAACACTCTCACACATACTAGCTTATCAGTGGCAACGCTTTAACTTTCGGGACGAAAGTTCTTAAAACTTTGGGATAATGTGACACTCTAGGCTTTCCCAAGTAACCTCCTTCTGGTACTAGCGTTATGTGTACGTATATTACTATTAAATGAGAAATCTTTACTTACTTTTGTGCACTACGTGGTCCTCTCATTTGTGTTATGTGTATTAATATAAATATATATGTATGTGCCGTATGTATACCGAGACCACAAGATCCCGACCCGAGACCACTCGGTCTCGAGTGACCCAAAACAGATAGGCCGAGCCCACTTGGAATGCCTTTAGTGTGCACCATAGAATGGGTATAAAACCTTTACACCTAGCTGACATTACCACTTTTGGCAACAATCATTTGCATCAAATCCCAAACATTCTCTTCTTCCCCCTCTCTCTCTCACCTCATCCACTTTCCCTCACTAAAAACCCTAAAGCACCACCATAATCCTCATCCTCACCTCTCGGATCCAAACGGAAGCGGCAAGGCTCTCGGCTCAGCTTGTGTTCTTCACTCGAGGATCATCGGACATCAAACCTACTCACCCCTACACTCTAAATCCTTAGCCGGTTAGTGTTTCTTTGCAAACACATGAGAATGCATGATAAAAGTGTTGATTAGCGATAATATGCATTATGACTATTGTTTAAGTAAGATAAAGGTCTTTGTTTGATTAATGGTGCACATGTTCATGTTTGATATGCATATTTTTATACGATTAGGAGGGTTGAAGTGATTTGTTGATTGTTATGTTAGCTTGATAGTTAGGATGCGAGTTAGACAATATGAAAATGGATGAATGTTGATGATAGATCATATGCAAGCATGCTTTTATATTGTTGAATATGCTAGTTGAATAGGAGTCGATGATGATTCATGAATGGTGCACAAGATCCGTGAATGCTAGTCTGTCTTGTATGCATGTGCTTGCATATGATTAAAACCCGAATGAAGAACAATTAGATGATGAAAGAATATTTTGAAAATTTGTGCATTTGATCCATTTTGGTTAGGGTAGAATATTTGGAACCTGTTAGTGCAATTTGATTGGTCAGTACATGAAATCATGATTGTGCAATTCTATTGGGTAGTACAATGTTCTAGAAAGATTCCATCCAGATTGCGACCCGGGAACCTCTCGTGACAACTCGAGACCAAACAGCAGGCATCAAGGACTCGAGACCAGCAAGCTCTCGACTCGAGATCTCCCGATCTCGACCCGAGACTGAACTCGAGACCTCCAAGGTTGCGACTGATGCATGCACCAATCGAGACCACTCATCCGCAACCCGAGACCTCTTGGTTGTGACTCGAGACCCCATGTTCTCGAGTCGAGACCACCTGGTCTTGACTGGGCCGTCTGACTTAGTAATTGGGCCACAATGTGTGACAACGTGTTTTGGGCCTTGTGTCTATGCTACTGTTGCTATGTACTGTTACTGTTTAACCGCTTAGATGTTAGAACAGCCCCAATAACTTAATGGATAATTAAATGTTGTGCATGCTATGTGTTAGATGCGTGTAAGATATACTTGATTTGTTTGTACCCAAACATGACCCATACTGGTAACCATGTTTGGACGTGGTGACCAGCGTACTTGACCCAGTAAACCATCTGCCGAGCAACCCAAGGTGAGTTCACACACTAAAAGCATGCGTCCCAGGGAGGGACACGAACAAACTGCTAATACTTCCGGGGGAAAATACGAATGGGTACTTTTAAATTTCTATCTCTGGGGGAGATACGTTTGGATATTATTTATAAATCACAACTAGCAAAACTAAACAAATCTCTATCATGTAAAGTCCATGCTTACAACACCGATTAATCGCCGGGGGCGAACGGGTTATTAGTTGATAGCGCTATTAGGTTTGACAACCTCACACCGTGACCGGGGGGATCGGGCGTGAACTAGTAGACCATGCATCTTGGTTAATGATGATAGACATTAACTTGGGGCACAACAACTATTCGTTAATAGTTTCGGTATCGCCATTTTAGTAAGCTTTCAGATGGGGTAGCTCCCCATGACGTGATTATAAATGTTTTATCTAAACAATATACGTTTTCAAAAAAAAAAGTTAAAACTGGACAACTCGTGAACTCGCCAAAATTATGTTGATACCCTACTACATGCTTGCAGGTACATAGTGACTCAGGAGCTTGCAGCTTGGGGAAATGTAGTGGTTGTCTAAACCCGCGTGTTGGGTTTCTTAAACAAATTAGAAACTTGAACTTTTGTTTAAACTATTTGCTATGCTTCCGCTACTTATTTAAACTGTGTTTGAACTTAAAACTTTGAACTTTACCTATGGTATGTACAAACCCTTATGGTTGGTAAATTTACTTATTATTAATTAAATACTCAGTATAATTGGTGGCTGGATCCTGGTCAGTCTCACGCCTCGCAGTAGTACTCCGCATGTGGGTTTTGAGGGTGTGACAATGTTAAATATCACCTGTTGTTCTTTAACATCTTTTGACCCATAGCAGACCTTTGCTTCTTCAGACTTTCTTCATCAGCAGATGATCACTTCAAGCAGATGTTCTCTTTTGGCAGACTTTAGCTTTGACAGACCTTTACAGTAGCAGTTATTGATTCTTTGTAATTTTGAGGAGCAAATTTTTCCCAAAACTGTTATTCATGATCAGATATTCTAGAATATTTTGGCTTTGCAGTCATTTGTTCAGCGTTAAACCAACATGAGAGATTTAAACCTCTGTTGACTTACCAAACATATGTTTAGGCACAATTCAACATCAACATAATCTAAATCAAACTCAGAGACAATTTCACATCTACATCAATATCGATCTGCAATCCTCAGATGATATTAAAAACTATATAATAATACTTATGCTTGCTAAAATAAGTAAAAGTAATATGCTCTACAAAGATTAATAGGATTAAAATTTATTTATGACATTAAAAGATCAACAATTACATCGAGTACTAAACAACGAAACTTTAAAATTTAACAATAACACCCATAAATTTAAGAATCTAACGACAAGAATTAAGAAATTTTAGCTTCAACTCCATCGAGTGCTGAACTTCTCGATGTATATCCTTTAGCATCACCATGAACTCCACATCTCTATCACCGTACTCTATATTACTGACAACACAAAGGTCACGAACGGAAGTCGAAGGCATCGCCATCAAGTTTCTGGAAACCTGGTCTCTCGTGAACAGACCAAGATGCAGTCCATCAAAACATCTCTTCAACTCTTGAAGAGTAGCCCTATCCTCATATACTTGATCCTCAACTTGCTTGATTGAGCGCTCCTTTAAATCATTAGACTCTGCAGAAGTGTATGATGACATTTTAAGTTATATATTACTCAAGTGATGTGAAAGAAGAATATGTTGGTAGTAAAACGTGATGAAAAACAGGTGAACTGTCAATGATATTATATAGTGAAATATCTAACAGCCCAAAGGTCAGATTTAAATTCACTGTACATTTAATAATCTAGGAAGGAAAACCATGTACATTTAATATAAACATATAAATCTATATTAAAAAACACCTGCCCTTTAATGCAGAACCTTTCAAAAATAAGTTTTCATGGGAAAACTATAAAATTAAATATCAAGAAACCAAAAGGAAAAATTTTAAACCTTAAAAAAAACAGGTTATCATAATTACGATTAACCTCTTCATTTACCATAAAGATACATTTTAAACACTATAAAAGGGTGATGATTAGTTTGATTCAAAACATCAACAAATTGTCTTTTAGAACACTGTCTATCAAAAAACAAATCAAAATCAACACTCCCAACAATACTCTAGATGGCAAACAGATGCTTCTACCACTGGTCGGACACCAACGATGTTAAAATGCAATTCTCTAGATGGTCGCTCGAAGAAAACGGAGCGGATGAAGAACTAAACAGATAAATCAGCATCATTAGTGATAATAATTACAAGAAAACCTGGAGCGGTATCGGATTGCTTGATGAAGTCCTCCATTCTCCTACAACAGACTTCAAGAACAATGCAGAAGAGTTTACAAATGCTGAAACAGGATCAGAAAATTTGCGACATGCTAGCGGTTCTGCAAAACAAAAGAATGAATGAAATTGCATGGAAGAAGTTATAGTCTACGAAATCCTAGCAAGTGTTAATTGTAGCGTGTAATGTTTTATGTATATTTAAGTCTTTAATCTTTCTTTATACTTAATTGAATACTATCAATATCCATATTAACATATTCTAAAATCTAGATGGTATATAGATGCTTCTACCAGAGCTGAAATATATCAACACTTTAATATAAAAGTTATCAACATTATCAACACTTTAAAAAAAACCACAAACCTAAAGTAACCCGCAGACGATTGTATGAATTTCAAACAACTATGATTAGGCTGAAATATAAAGCGAGAATCAAAATTTAAAATTCAAAATTACAAAGAAAAACATACTTTCAACGATGTTGGAACAATGATGTTACAACAATTATGTGAAGTACAAAGATCTGTAATCGGAGATTAACTGGCAGAATATGGGAGCTCTACATTTGAGAGAGAGAGAGAGAGATTGCTCGTGGATATAAGTGAGAGAGATGAATTGAAATTTGAATGTGGAGCTAGAATCATGTATGTTATATATGTATATGTATATGGTTTTAATTTTGAATCTGGAACCAGAATTTTGAATTTTGAATCTAGGCAGAGATTTTGATGGCAGAGGTGTGAATTTTGTATACATGAATACATCAATATGGGCAGAGGTTTTGATGGCAGAGGTTTAAATGAATTTTAAAGTGATTTTATATATTAAGACTTATGATGCAATAATGACATAAGAAAGGCATTGTTGGACAACCTCTATGGCTGCTACATCAACTTTTCTTATGTCATCGTGTTTTCTCCTTTTATAGAAAGTATAGATATTTGTATGTTTTTTAATGAATTATGATGCTGTTGTTTGAAATCCAAGATATTTAGCTTTTGCATCCTTTTGTAAACAATATGAAATAAAACAGAAAAAAACGCCATAAAAATTATGAAGTTAAACAATAACTAAACTCCAAAAAGTGTTTCAAGGCCACACAATAACGATGTATCGAATAGAAAAGGGGGAGAAATAGTCAAAAAAAGTAAAAAGACAAAAACGTCCAACCGTCTGAATTGTAGCGCGTGCCACATGTCGCTCTAGGAACCGTTCTCATCGTTTTTCCACTTCTCACCATTTTCTCCAGATCCCGTATATATATATATGGTCAGGATTTAGGGAAAACGGTGAAAAGTGTGAGAACAGTGAGAACGGTTATGCATCGTCAGATCAAAACAATTTATGGACTAGATTGACGTGGTGGCATTATCGTAAATAACATCAATTTTATTACTAGAACGTGCTTCATTAAGGGTAAAAGGGTAAAAACATCCTTTCATACGTAAAACGCCGTTGAAATATAAAACGCTATGTATGTAACGCCCGGCTTTTTCATACTTTCCATTTATAGAAAGTTTTGTTCGTATTTCTATTTTTGGAAACTTTGTATTCTTGTAATCGTCCTTTCTTTGTAATCATTGTAACACCAAGACTTGGATCATTAATGAAATTCGTATTTTGTTACAAATATGTTATACACACTTTATATATGCTCGTATGTCCGATTTGATGAATCAATTGATGCTTAAACGACATTCTCGGAAACTATGTGCTAAACTTGTAATTAAACTAAACTTATGCATGAAACGTGTTTTTAACGTGAACGACACTTGATTTTGATACTTATACGCTCAATTATACTTTGATTATGATCGCCATGCTTGATTATGCCTTATACTATGCCTTTATGTCAAAACAAGTCCCTAAGCTATCAAGAATGCACCTTAAAGCATCAAACATAAACTACAGGGACTAAAATGTAAAAAAGCCAAACTCCCCAGATGGGAGGCGCCGCGTGACGCTAGGGTCCTTGGCGTCACGCCAAGGCCCTGTTTCGGCAGACTTGTGTTTTCTTCCAGCTATTGCACGAAATCCCAAGTTCTAATCTCACCCAATCACCTTTAATCCACCTCTAATCACCTCCAATCACCTTTAATCTCTTCCACTATAAATACACACTCCAACCCATTTTACACTTTCACAACTCATTACACTCCACAAATTCACTCTCAATCTGTTGCAAATCAGAGTTCTTGGACAGATTCTTACATCTTAACAAAAGTGAGTGTAACTTGCTTGTTTTCACTCCAAATCACTTGATTCTTTCTGCTATTGCTTTGTTATGTCCTTGGGTTTGATTCCTTGGTTTTTTCCTGGAGAAATCATGTTTGGAATTGCCCTAAAAAGGACCTAAACTTTCTGTTTTGTTTGATGTTATTCAAAAACTTATCATACTTGTGTCTAACACATCTCAAACTTATGTAACAATGCCTACAGCCTTTCCTATGGTTATTTAGGTATAATAACATGATTGAGACATGTAAAATCAGAGGATAAACCTCAAATATTTTCTGTTTTGTTTAGGGTATTTCGCCCACAAGTCATGTTCAAGCTTAGTTCTTGATGTAGAGTGATTATGGAACAACTTGGGTTGTCCAAACATACAATCCTCACATGATTTGATGATTTCTCCTTAGTTAGGTTGTTTATATTATTATGCTAATCCTAGTTCTTGACCCTCCTTGGTTGTCTTTACATCAAGTGAAGTGGTGAACATTCAAGGGGTTCCTAAATGGAAGCTTGTTCTTCCTACCCCATACATGACATCCACGATAACTCGAGGTGCCTAAATGAAGATCCTAATCTTCTACCTCCTACATGAATTATTGGACTAAATAATATGTAACCTAGATATATATATATATATATATACTCATTCGAACCTTTAATGTTGAACTTGTGTTTATATGTTAAAGTAGTAGAATATCATCTAAGACTTAAAACCTTGATATGATTCTAATGGGTGTACTACCCATGAAATACAATATAACCCTAGTGGTTACATAGTGTCATATAAGAGTTATAAGTTAAGGATGATTATTTTTATATTGTACTTTATGCTATGTTAAATCCGAATTCATAATCTTCCGTTAAACGCCAAACTCACACACCTATGTTTCCTCGTGTAGAAGGACTAGGTGCTCCAAACTAATCCATCCACCAACTCACTCGCGGGATTTCAAGTAGGAAAGCTTGCAACCACCGTGAGTATACTCGATCCCTTTTTCCCCTTTACACTTTGGGATGCAACATGTATATCTATGCAATCAACTTTTAAACTAAATTAAACATACTCAATCCTTGATCAAGCATGAAACTAATGTGACTTACTTGTTATTCTTGTATGCTATGTGAATGATTTGGAACGTTATATGCTCATTAACTTTGCTCGCCCACCTTAACTATTATAGCGCTATAGGATTAACGCCCCGCCCGCTATTATATTAGGTATTGTTAAGTTACCACCCCGCTAAACTATTGGGATTGGGCTATTTTATGCGTTGTATTCTAGGGTTTGATCATATTGTACGCCAAAATTGCATACTAGTAATCACATATTATGAATCATGTTGGATTTGAGTTTTTATTCTATTATGCTATGTAAACAAACTTGTATACTCGCCATTGCTTTTGCATTGAAACTCTATTTTAATACATGTTGCAGGTTGATTATTGAAGTATGGATGAATGATGAAACAAGTTTAGGGTGGACTAGATACACACCTTTAATCTATTTATCTTTTGATGTTATGTTGAAATTTGAACAATGTTGTTATTTCTATTTTAATTGTTGTGTGACAATTTAGCACTTGCAATGAAATTGAATTTAATTAAATATTGTCGCATAGTGTTATGAAGTCTCTAGCAATCTATACACACTTCGTCTCATCCCGATGTTTCCGCCATCGGTTGGGGTGTGACAGATTGGTATCAGAGCCATAACTATAGGGAATTAGGAAAAATTGCCATGCTTTTGCCCTAATCTATAGTTTTTAGGAATTTTTCCTCTTATGTGTTGTTTAAAACTTTTGTACTCTACCATGCATGCTTCCTAGCTATACTTCTTGTTGATTAAATTTAGATGCCTTTCCTAAGGTTAACATGAATACACTCTTGATTATTTGTATACTCTTGTAACATAAACGAGACAACTTTACCAAAATAGGCGTGAAACCCACAATTTGGTAAACGACTCTCATTCTACCTTAAGCTATTTTGCACGAAATTTCACCATTAAGCTAGGAGTGAAATCCACAACTTAATGGTAATTTCCATTTCAACTCTAGTGGACCCTTGTCATAGTGTCGAAATTTTATTTTGACCCGACAAGTACCAACCACATTTAGGGTACGAAATCGTCAAGTTAGGGGTGAAACCCGCACCTCGTCGATTAAGTCCCATTCCTCGATTTTCAATCTCGCCAAAGTCCCGATTGTTTCAATCGATTAGAGATGTGTAGTAACCGGAAGGGTAAGATACCGTTAATCGCTTCTCGACGAGCGTATCTTACCTATAGGCCAAAGCACGTTTTCTCTAATTCGAAAGGACTTTCGACCCACTTTGGAATAGTCGACGTTTCTCTACCCGAAACAATCCCATGTTTTATTGAGCTTCTCTTTTATGTATCTCAATTTATATGTGATTTTATACTTGAACGTTCGTTCTTTTCAAATTTTGGTTTACTCATTTCGCACGTTGATCGCAATCACAAACAATAATAATCCCTCGTGAACAAACTAAATTTTCAATGCTTTCATTTATCCATGTTATGCTATGTTGAACTCATGACTATGCTATATGAGATGTCTAAACTCTTTATGTTATGTGAATCAATTTGAACCTTTTATGCTATGTGACACTTTCTGCTATGTGAATCATTTTATGCAAACAATTTTCTTAAACCAACATTATGATCAAGTCTCATTTTTTTTTCGCTACATCTTCCTAAATTTCGGGACGAAATTTCCTAAAGGAGGGGAGACTGTAACGCCCGGCTTTTTCATACTTTCCATTTATAGAAAGTTTTGTTCGTATTTCTATTTTTGGAAACTTTGTATTCTTGTAATCGTCCTTTCTTTGTAATCATTGTAACACCAAGACTTGGATCATTAATGAAATTCGTATTTTGTTACAAATATGTTATACACACTTTATATATGCTCGTATGTCCGATTTGATGAATCAATTGATGCTTAAACGACAATCTCGGAAACTATGTGCTAAACTTGTAATTAAACTAAACTTATGCATGAAACGTGTTTTTAACGTGAATGACACTTGATTTTGATACTTATACGCTCAATTATACTTTGATTATGATCGCCATGCTTGATTATGCCTTATACTATGCCTTTATGTCAAAACAAGTCCCTAAGCTATCAAGAATGCACCTAAAAGCATCAAACATAAACTACAGGGACTAAAATGTAAAAAAGACAAACTCCCCAAATGGGAGGCGCCGCGTGACGCTAGGGTCCTTGGCGTCACGCCAAGGCCCTGTTTCGGCAGACTTGTGTTTTCTTCCAGCTATTGCACGAAATCCCAAGTTCTAATCTCACCCAATCACCTTTAATCCACCTCTAATCACCTCCAATCACCTTTAATCTCTTCCACTATAAATACACACCTTCTCCAACCCATTTTACACTTTCACAACTCATTACACTCCACAAATTCACTCTAAATCTGTTGCAAATCAGAGTTCTTGGACATATTCTTACATCTTAACAAAAGTGAGTGTAACTTGGTTGTTTTCACTCCAAATCACTTGATTCTTTCTTCTATTTCTTTGTTATGTCCTTGGGTTTGATTCCTTGGTTTTTCCCTGGAGAAATCATGTTTGAAATTTCCCTAAAAAGGACCTAAACTTTCTGTTTTGTTTGATGTTATTCAAAAACTTATCATACTTGTGTCTAACACATCTCAAACTTATGTAACAATGCCTACAACCTTTCCTATGGTTATTTAGGTATAATAACATGATTGAGACATGTAAAATAAGAGGATAAACCTCAAATATTTTCTGTTTTGTTTAGGGTATTTCGCCCACAAGTCATGTTCAAGCTTAGTTCTTGATGTAGAGTGATTATGGAACAACTTGGGTTGTCCAAACATACAATCCTCACATGATTTGATGATCTCTCCTTAGTTAGGTTGTTTATATTATTATGCTAATCCTAGTTCTTGACCCTCCTTAGTTGTCTTTACATTAAGTGAAGTGGTGAACATTCAAGGGGTTCCTAAATGGAAGCTTGTTCTTCCTACCCCATACATGACATCCATGATAACTCGAGGTGCCTAAATGAAGATCCTAATCTTCTACCTCCTACATGAATTATTGGACTAAATAATATGTAACCTAGATATATATATATATATATATATATATATATATATATATATATACTCATTCGAACCTTTAATGTTGAACTTGTGTTTATATGTTAAAGTAGTAGAATATCATCTAAGACTTAAAACCTTGATATGATTCTAATGGGTGTACTACCCATGAAATACAATATAACCCTAGTGGTTACATAGTGTCATATAAGAGTTATAAGTTAAGGATGATTATTTTTATATTGTACTTTATGCTATGTTAAATCCGAATTCATAATCTTCCGTTAAACGCCAAACTCACACACCTATGTTTCCTCGTGTAGAAGGACTAGGTGCTCCAAACTAATCCATCCACCAACTCACTCGCGGGATTTCAAGTAGGAAAGCTTGCAACCACCGTGAGTATACTCGATCCCTTTTTCCCCTTTACACTTTGGGATGCAACATGTATATCTATGCAATCAACTTTTAAACTAAATTAAACATACTCAATCCTTGATCAAGCATGAAACTAATGTGACTTACTTGTTATTCTTGTATGCTATGTGAACGATTTGGAACGTTATATGCTCATTAACTTTGCTCGCCCACCTTAACAATTATAGCGCTATAGGATTAACGCCCCGCCCGCTATTATATTAGGTATTGTTAAGTTACCACCCCGCTAAACTATTGGGATTAGGCTATTTTATGCGTTGTATTCTAGGGTTTGATCATATTGTACGCCAAAATTGCATACTAGTAATCACATATTATGAATCATGTTGGATTTGAGTTTTTATTCTATTATGCTATGTAAACAAACTTGTATACTCGCCATTGCTTTTGCATTGAAACTCTATTTTAATACATGTTGCAGGTTGATTATTGAAGTATGGATGAATGATGAAACAAGTTTAGGGTGGACTAGATACACACCTTTAATCTATTTATCTTTTGATGTTATGTTGAAATTTGAACAATGTTGTTATTTCTATTTTAAATGTTGTATGACAATTTAGCACTTGCAATGAAATTGAATTTAATTAAATATTGTCGCATAGTGTTATGAAGTCTCTAGCAATCTATACACAATTCGTCTCATCCCGATGTTTTCGCCATCGGTTGGGGTGTGACAATGTAAATGCAAAACGCTAATTTTATTACTGACTCGTTTTTTCCGTGTTTTAGTTAAGGTTTTGTCCAACAAAAACGCCATAAAATATAAAACGCCATAAAAATATAAACCCCAAGCCTGAAAGATGAGACGTGTTACAGACTTAACAGATAAAGCTGGGCAAAACCGGATACTATGTTAATTGCATTTATTGTTATAATAATATCCTGCCTAAACTATGCGCCAAAAACATCCTATAAAGATAAACGTGTCAGCACCTTCTGTTGATCACACCAAAAACACACAAACAAAACAAAATGGTTCCTAAAAACCACTCACTCTAAAACACCAAAAAAGTTAGAAAAAACAACGATGGCAAACATCTTTTCTTGGATACTCAGTAATGTTCTGCATGAAGTTTCACTAAATGGTTTTGCTATGTGAGGGGAGTAAGATTTTGCAGAATTAGATGGACAAATTTCAAGAAAAAGAGATTGATGACACCGATATGTTGTAAGGACCTGCAAAAATGTCCAAAAACGACCCGTAAGTGAAAACCCGGACCCCTGAAACCCTAATGTGCATGAAAAACCAAGAAAACAAGATTTCTGGGTCTCACGCGGGCAGCGTAAAAGATAAGCATGGTCTTACGCGGGCCGCGTCAACTTAAAGTTGACCGGATAAGCATGCCAGGCCACGTGTCGCACACGTGGCGCACCTAGGTGTGACACGGAAGCCCTAGTCGTAGACTAGGTGGCTCTCGCGGGCCGCGTAAAAGCCTGTTAAGGCTTACGCGGGCCGCGTAAAACTGAAAACGTTGCTATAAGTAGCCTGTGCATGGGGCTTTCATCTGTTCTCGAAATCTCACTCTCAAAACGTCCCAATTCTGCTAAAAACAAGTGTTTCGGTGTCACGACGCTGCTACGATACAGGGTACTAACTCGATCACTGCTACGATATAATGTCCGATTGATTGAAACTGATCCGATGGATGTTTAAGTGCTGCCCGTATTTGGGCTATGCCTTTGTCATTCGTCGTGAGGGTTTTGATTTCGTGAGCTTATCGTAAATGTTGTATTAAGTTACTGACCTAGTTTCGTGTGCATTGTTGTTTAAATTAGGTTATCAGGCTTATCAGTAGGCTAAACTCTGCCCAAACTAAACTTGCAATGTGAGTCATTCTTCTTTTTACCAAAATTGTTTCCAAAACCCTATTTATTTTCAAAGTTATAATTACAGGGATTAAGTCTTTGTAATCTTCAATTACTGCCGGTATGTGGGGTTTTGTATACATTACTTGATACCCATCACCATTGGACAACGGGTTAGCCAATGGGTGATCTGACCATAGTCACAGACACTGTCTAGTGACAAATACCGATTTGGGGTAATTGGTGATTTGGGGTAATTGGTTGATAAAAAACATTGTAATCACCCTTAATACTGTATGTTATAACAATGTGTCATTCTGTGAAATTTGAATGACTCGCCAGTATTTCCCTGCTGATAAAACCTTTTTAAAACATGTTTCAGGTGATCTGCTATGATCCAGGAAAAAGTGCCATGTAGCACTACAAGCTTGAGGAGGTGGCTCAATAAAATAAAGCAACATGTTTTTGTAAAAACAGGGATTTCCCAGTGAAATCACCTTTATTGTAAATTATGGGTGTTATCCCCAATTTATGTAATAAAATAATTTGGCATTTTCAAGTTTTAAAAGATCCTGTTAAACTTCCGCTGTCAAATCAAATAACAAATACCACGGGTTTCTGTCCCGCGGCTCCTGGACCGGGTGAAACCGAGACGGGGGCCGTGACAGAAAAATGTGGTATCAGAGCCACTGATTTAAGCCAATTAAGTATTTAGAAATACTTAATTTTCTGATTTCCATTCTGTGAATCTATGAAAATTTAATTTACAAAATTTTAACTTAGAATTTTGTGTGTTTCTTCATGTATGCTAACATCATGAATGAACTATCAGAAGCACTTCAAACCTTTACTATCCATAGCATAGATATGGATACCACCGATACCTTCACTGGCTACCAGGCTGATACTGAGGAGCCAATGGTATTTCTAGCCCAACCTCAGGAGAAACCATAACCAAAAAAGATAAGAAGGCTCGTAGGCTGGAGGCGTGTGCGTAGGAAGAAACCAGCGGTACAGAAAGCTATAAAGACTGAGGATCCAAAGGATAAAGGCAAAGGAAAGGAGGTCGGGGAAAGTTCCGGGCAAGCCCAGGAAATGCCATCATGGGAGGAGTTGGATCGTAAACTAGCACTTAGTGACCTCATCGGATCTGCCGATGAAAACCTCTTCAATTACCCAGTTGAAGCACAACTTCCAGTTAATCTGGAACCTGCTATTCCAGATCCTATTATCCACCCCCGACCTCTACCAGGAGAGCTGGAAGAATGGTGGACCACTGACTGGCAATTTCAGAATCTTTTAAATAACCCTAATACCTTTTTCCCCCAATTTGATCCTGAGCCTCCACTACACCCCCTATGAGCATAGAAAACTTGGCTGAACTCCGCCACTATGGCGAGGAGTTGGTTGATGCAGGAAATAGAATCCGGGAAGTGGGGGAGAGAATATCATGGAAATACGACGAGAGGGAACGTCGTTTCTGAAGTGCCAACAGATGGGATCGTATGTGGTTGTGGGAATGTGTGTTTAATAAAAATATAATCATGTAAAATAACTAAAAGTAAAACTTGTGTAACATATCTGGTATTGTACGGATGCATATTAATATATAAAAATATCAACGTCGCAAAGTCGACAATTTTGGCTATACGTGTTGACGTGATTATGTGTGATTCTTTTATTGTGTTTGATTGTTATTTATTTTATGCTAATCACTTATATATATTAATTACCAGATGGAACACGCTGGTAATGAACCAGTTAACGAAGTTAACCAATCTGAGCAAAACAATGGAGACCAATTTCTTAACAGACAAGATATAGAAAATATTGTTGCTTAAGGAATAGCCAATGCTATTCCAGCAATCCTTGCTGCTGCCCGAAATCCAGTTGAACCTCAACCAATTATTCCCAGCAAACGTACTCACGGCGACAATTTCAGTAATAGTGTAAATGGAGGCGGAAATATTAATAATAATGATAATGATGATGTGGTGCAAGCCCCCTTTCTTAAGAAAATGAAAGCTGCAATGCCTGGTTGCACTTACAAGGAATTTCTTGCCTGTAAACCAATCGAATTTGCAGGAAATGAAGGGGCAACTGCAGCACTGCGTTGATTAGAGAAAACCAAAGCAGTAATTAAAATAAGTAAATGTGCTGCGGAAGACAAGGTCATGTACGCGTCGCATCTTTTTAAAGAAGGGGCACTAGAATGGTGGAATACAGTACTACAAGCCAAGGGAAGCGATGTGGCTTATGCCATGAATTGGGAAGAATTTAAAAGTCTGGTGGAAAGAAAATTCTGCCCCGAATATGAAAAGGAACAAATGGCAAATAAGTTCCTAAACCACCGGATGGTGGATGTTGATTGTAGAGGGTATATTTCGACCTTCTTCGAGTATGCCAGAGTAGTACCAACTTTGGCCTCGCCAGAACCGGTACTTATTTCTCGCTACATCTGGGGTTTGATTAGCGAGATCCGTGATATTGTCAAAGCTGCATGACCCCGCACAATCGATGATGCGGTGGAATTAGCCAACACCTTGACTGACGGACTGGTGCGTACGCGGGAAGAAAACAGGAAAAAGGAGTTAGCCCAAAAGATTACCCAAGGATTCCGTATGGGTAATAGCAGTAATTTCAAGAAAAAGGGAACTGGGCAATCTTCCACCCCGCCGTTCTGCAGGAACTGTAAAAAGAAACATTTTGGGAAATGCAATGAAACCTGCAACTTCTGCAAAGCTCTAGGACATCGTGAAGAAGAGTGTAGAAAGAAAACAAAGATCTGCTATAACTGTGGAGAAGCTGGGCATTTCAGATCAGAATGCCCTAAATTGGCCAAACCAGCAGATAATAAGGCCAAACCTGCTGAAGGAACTAATAAGAAGAACGCAAGAGCATTCCAGTTGACTACCCAAGAAGCAGAACTCATCCCAGACGTAATAGCTGGTACGTTCCTAGTTCACGACGTTTACGCAAAAGTATTATTCGACTCTGGTGCAAACCAAAGTTTTATAACTACTTCATTCTGCCAAGCTCTTAACCTACCCTTAACCAACCTTAGACAAATTTTTACGGTAGAAACGGCAGATGGAAATTCTGTTAACATAGATAAGGTCTTGCAAGAAGAAAAGATAGAACTCTTAGGCCATAAATTTTCTGCAAACATGTTACCTATGAATTTAGCTAGATTCGATGTTGTGTTAGGAATGGATTGGTTAGTAGCCAACCATGCTCGAATTCTTTGTGATAAGAATTCCATAGAAATACATACACCCACAGGAGAAGTAGTGGTGATTAAAGGAGACAAGCCACGTAAGCCAATGAAATTCATTTCAGTAATGAAAGTGGCCAGTTGTTCAAGAAAACAAGGAATAGTGTATATGATTTCGGTAATCATTAACACTAAAGGTAAGGAACTTAAGGAAATTCCAGTAGTATTAGAATACCCGAATGAATTCCCAGAAGAACTACCTGGATTACCACCCGATAGGGAAGTAGAATTTAGAATTCATCTAATTCCTGGAACTACACCGATAACAAAGGCACCTTATCGGTTAGCACCCACCGAAATGTTGGAATTGAAAAAGCAGTTAGATGAATTGTTAAGCAAATGATTTATACAACCTAGTTCATCCCCTTGGGGAGCACCAGTGTTGTTTGTGAAAAAGAAAGATGGGTCGATGCGAATGTGTATCGATTATAGGGAATTGAATAAGGTTACAATTAAGAATCGATACCCATTACCTAGGATTGATGATCTTTTTGATCAACTTCAGGGAGCTAGATATTTTTCTAAAATAGATTTACGCTCCGGATACCATCAATTGAAGGTACAAGAAGAAGACATACCTAAAACTGCCTTCAGAACTAGGTATGGTCATTACGAGTTTACAGTCATGCCATTTGGATTAACAAATGCCCCTGCAGCATTTATGGACATGATGAATAGGATCTGTAAACCGTATTTGGATAAATTTGTAATTGTCTTCATCGACGATATACTCATTTATTCCAAAAGTCAGGACGAGCATTGTGAACACCTACATGCACTCTTAACTTAAGAAAAGAGAAACTTTATGCCAAATTCTCGAAGTGTGAATTTTGGCTACAAGAAGTGCAATTTTTAGGACACATGGTGAATCATGAAGGTATTCACGTAGATCCCTCCAAAATAGAAGCGATCACCAAATGGAAGATCCCACAATCAGCTATGGAAATTAGAAGTTTTCTAGGGTTAGCCGGATACTATAGACGATTTATTAAGGATTTTTCTAAAATAGCTGTACCATTAACTAAGCTAACCTGTAAAGCAGTGAAGTTTGAATGGGGATCTAGACAAGAAGAGACTTTTAAGATTTTAAAGCAAAGATTAACAAACGCCCCAATTATTGCCTTACCAGAAGGGACAGAAGATTTTGAAGTTTATTGTGATGCTTCTAAGATAGGATTAGGATGTGTGCTGATGCAACGCAAGAAGGTAATTACGTACGCCTCAAGGCAATTAAAGAAGCATGAGGAGAATTATACAACTCACGACTTAGAATTTGGAGCAATAATTTTTGCCCTTAAGATTTGGAGACACTATCTGTATGGCAGTAAGTTTACAGTATATATACAGATCATAAAAGTTTAAGATACATATTTGGGCAAAAAGAATTAAACATGAGGCAAAGAAGATGGATGGAAATTCTAAGTGATTACGACTGTGATATTCAATATCACGAAGGAAAGGCAAATGTAGTAGCAGATGCCTTAAGTCGTAAGTATCATGAAAAGCAAAAGCGAGTTCGTGCTCTTAGATGAAATCTACAGTTAGATTTAATGGAACAACTGAAAAACATTCAAGAAACAGCTATCAAGGATGATGCTGAAGGAATGAAGGGAAGAATAAAGGAACTAAAGCAAGGGACTGATGGAATTTGGAGATTCCACAAGAAAAGAATTTGGGTACCTAAGCAGAGAGAGTTAAGAAATAAGATCTTAGAGGAAGCCCATAAATCTAGGTATACCATGCATCCTGGTAATAATAAGATGTACCAAGATTTAAGGAATAACTTCTGGTGGATAGGAATGAAAAAGGATATAGCTAGATATGTATCTATGTGTCTTACTTGTTCACAAGTTAAGGCAGAACACCAGAAACCCTCAGGTCTACTACAACAATTAGAAATGCCTGTATGGAAATGGGAGCTAATAACCATGGACTTCGTTACTAAGTTACCCAAAACCAGAAAAGGTAACGACGCGATTTGGGTAATTGTGGATCGATTAACCAAATCTGCTCATTTCCTGCCCATGAAGGAAACCTTTAGTATGGAAAGATTAGCCGAATTATACGTAGACGAGGTAGTATCCTTACATGGAGTCCCACTCTCCATTGTATCAGATAGGGATAGTCGTTTCACTTCACATTTCTGGACAAGTTTCCAAGAAGCCATGGGGACGCGGTTAAATTTAAGTACAGCCTACCATCCTCAAACAGATGGACAAAGTTAAAGGACGATCCAAACCCTGGAAGACATGCTTAGAGCATGTGTTATAGATTTTGGAGGAAATTGGGACAACCATTTGCCTTTAATAGAATTCTCCTATAATAATAGTTATCATTCAAGCATCGAAGCTGCCCCGTTCGAAGCACTATACGGACGTAAGTGTAGAACTCCAGTTTGTTGGGCAGAAATAGTAGAAAGCCAATTATCAGGTCCTGAGATCATACAAGAGACCACCGGCAAGATCACTCAAATCAAGGAAAGACTGAAAACGGCTCGAGATCGCCAGAAGAGTTATGCCGATAATAGACGCAAGCCATTAGAATTTCAAGTTGGAGACAGGGTACTCTTGAAAGTTTCTCCTTGGAAAATAGTAGTTCGGTTCGGTAAGAAAGGAAAGCTAAGTCCAAGATACGTAGGACCATTCCTAGTAATCCAGCGAATAGGACCGGTTGCCTATCGCTTACAACTACCAGAAGAATTAGCCGGAGTACATGACGTATTTCATGTATCCAACCTCAAGAAATGTTTATCTGACGAATCCCTGGTAGTCCCTCTTCAAGACATACAGAGATGAAGCGAAAAGTTGAAGTTCGTGGAGAAACCGCTTCAAATAGAAGACAGAAAGATCAAGTTTCTCAAACACAAAAGACTGGTACCTGTCAAAGTCAAGTGGGATTCGAAAAGAGGACCCAAGTATACCTGGGAGCTGGAATCAGAGATGAAGCGAAAATATCCTCACTTATTTCAGTAAATCTCGAGGACGAGATTTTAAATAAGGTGGGGAGGATGTAAGGACCTGCAAAAATGTCCAAAAACGACCCGTAAGTGAAAACCCGGACCCCTGAAACCTTAATGTGCATGAAAAACCAAGAAAACAAGATTTCTGGGTTTCACGCGGGCCGCGTAAAAGATAAGCATGGTCTTACGCGGGCCGCGTTAACTTAAAGTTGTCCGGATAAGCATGCCAGGCCACGTGTCGCACACGTGGCGCACCTAGGTGTGTCACGGAAGCCCTAGTCGCAGACTAGGTGGCTCTCGCGGGCCGCGTAAAAGCCTGTTAAGGCTTACGCGGGCCGCGTAAAACTGAAAAAGTTGCTATAAGTAGCCTGTGCATGGGGCTTTCATCTGTGCTCAAAATATCACTCTCAAAACGTCCCAATTCTGCTAAACACAAGTGTTTCGGTGTCGCGACGCTGCTACGATACAGGGTACTAACTCGATCACTGCTACGATATAATGTCCGATTGATTGAAACTGATCCGATGGATGTTTAAGTGCTGCCCGTATTTGGGCTATGCCTTTGTCATTCGTCGTGAGGGTTTTGATTTCGTGAGCTTATCGTAAATGTTGTATTAAGTTACTGACCTAGTTTCGTGTGCATTGTTGTTTAAATTAGGTTATCAGGCTTATCAGTAGGCTAAACTCTGCCCAAACTAAACTTGCAATGTGAGTCATTCTTCTTTTTACCAAAATTGTTTCCAAAACCCTATTTATTTTCAAAGTTATAATTACAGGGATTAAGTCTTTGTAATCTTCAATTACTGCCGGTATGTGGGGTTTTGTATACATTACTTGATACCCGTCACCATTGGACAACGGGTTAGCCAATGGGTGATCTGACCATAGTCACAGACACTGTCAAGTGACAAATACCGATTTGGGGTAATTGGTTGATAAAAACAATGTAATCACCCTTAATACTGTATATTATAACAATGTATCGTTCTGTGCAATTTGAATGACTCGCCAGTATTTCCCTGCTGATAAAACCTTTTTAAAACATGTTTCTGGTGATCTGCTATGATCCAGGAAAAAGTGCCATGTTGCACTACAAGCTTGAGGAGGTGGCTCAATAAAATAAAGCAACATGTTTTTGTAAAAACAGGGATTTCCCAGTGAAATCACCTTTATTGTAAATTCTGGGTGTTATCCCCAATTTATGTAATAAAATAATTGGGCATTTTCAAGTTTTAAAAGATCCTGTTAAACTTCCGCTGTCAAATCAAATAACAAATACCATGGGTTTCTGTCCCGCGGCTCCTGGACCGGGTGAAACCAAGACGGGGCCGTGACATATGTCATTTTGTCTTCTTTGTTCTTGAAGAAGGTTTGGGTGAGGAGAAGAGACCGATACCAGGGTAAATGCCATTTTGGACTCCATGATGATAATGAAGATTATGAGCAGATAGAATCCACCCACACGGCTTCGATCTATGTCTCCAACATCCACAAAGATACTTCAACACACGAACAAGAAAAAAAAACTACGCCAAACCCAAAACGCCATATATTTGTGACAGTTCTTGTAGTTTCAAAAGAAGAAAGAGACTGATAACAGGGAAAATTTAGATCATAAATTGCTTCTATTTGTTTTTTTTATTTTCTTTTTTTGTTGTTTGTTATGTAATTTTCAGCTAAGAACAACAATACACTAATTCTCTAATAAAAAATATAATAAAACGCCAAACGGGCAAATGCTTGTGAAACGACATCATGCCATAAAACGCCTAAACTACCGAACTATAATAAAATTACTTTGGACAAGTACTATTATAATAAATCTAAAAAAAGTATAAAACAATGTGCAAGAGAATAAAACAAAGTGCCATCTTTATCTAAACGTCATTGGAAAACAAAACGCCATAATTACAACCGTAAAGATGGGACGTGTTATAGCCATAAACAGATTAATCTGAAACAAAACACAGTAACTGCAAATAGTAAAATGAAGCGATGAAAACATAATTACTAACATTTATTATATTAAAAGCCAAATACATGAGGAATTGAATTTATTTATATCTTTCAAAACACCATAATCACCTGTCACTACGCGGGGAAAAGTCAGTATAAAAGTAGAACATGAGAACACAACTTAACACGCCAAACATTGTCTAAAACGCCACAAATTGTCCAAAACGCAAAAAACTTAAGAAAATGGCTAAGGTTATTGCATGGAGGTTTGAAAGGTCGGAGAGACATTTCATCCTAAAGTTCTCTGATAGGAGAAGAGTGAAGGTCAGGACAATCAAAGCCATACTTTGGTATGAATGAAGGGGTTTAAAGGGATATTCTGACCCTTGGGGTTCCAATGGCCAATGATTGTGAAAGAACTCAAACGGTAATAAGAAGATTGCAGAAAAAATTTACGACAGAAGATGATGATGATGATGATGATGATGATGATGATGATGATATTGACGATACTCCTCTACCAACAGTTACCAGTTGGGTGGTGCATGAAGAAGTAGGAACGGTTGAAGTGACTTGTCGACACAAGGTGCAATATTCATTGCCGATGGAGGAAATGTTGAAGACACAGAGGCTATATCTCCTTGAACAACTCTGTGATTTAGAACCTTCGAACGATGCAAGATCCAGGGTTGCAATGATATTCAAGAATAGGCTACAGCAAAGAAGAGACGAGGTGATGGCGTTATACGCCAATCTAAAATATGATGATGAATCTGAAGAAACTGAGGAACAAAGCGATGGCTACAACTCTGATGTAATCCCATACACAGAAAACTATTAGTTTATTTTGATTTCGTATTATTGTAATCTTATGAAATATTAATGAATGGTAATGAATTATTAACAGCACCACGAACGCCAAAAAATTATCTATATGACACAAAAACAATAAGTTCAACGAGACAGATCCAAAAAACAATAAAACGCCAAGTAGTTAATGAATCTAATTAACGCCAAAATAATCTTAGACGCCAAAAATGAAGCAGCATATGACACGAAATTGGGAAAAAAATAAGATTGAAAAGACAAAAAAGCCCCTCACACCCGGATTATATCTCGCGCCACGTGATCAATCAGGATGCGTTCTCCTCGTTCTCACACTTTAGGGCGTTTTCTCATGATCCCGTTTATATATATATATATATATATATATATATATATATATCAAATAATTATCAAATAACCTTAATCATAAATTTTATGAACAAATTAAACTTTTATTTTTAATGATGGATTAGTAAATACTTCAACACATATAACATTATTTCTACGTCAAGGATAAAGGTAAAAGCATTGTTTCTACTAGGGGTCTGCAAAAAACCGAATTAACCGAACCATAATCGAATTAACCGTCAAAACCGAACCGAAAAAAGGAATCAAATAAAAAACCGATGGGTTGGTTAATGATTTTTTTTTAAACCAAAAGTAGCGGGTCGGTTATGGTTATCATTTTTTCCATACCCACCATAACCGAACCGATATGTAATAAATTTTTGTAGGATTTAGGACTTTTCACCATATTTTTAATATTCGATGTTTTTGACTAAAGATTTTTAGTACTTGTGGGGTTTTTATATCATTTTGTGGTTTTGGTTGAATGTTTATCTGAATTTATGGAATGTATCATATCACTTTATTTGAATATTCGATAATAACTGGTATTAATATTATAGATTATATGTATTCTTTAATACTATGTAATATACTAATATATGTAAATATACAATAACAATTTATCCCATGTTAAAAAAATAAGCTATTTTTAGCTAAGCTAAATACACGGTTAACTACCTATAACCGACCCGCTATAACCATCAAAACCAAATAACCATAACCGATCGGTTATGGTTATGGTTATCCAATAACCGATATCGCGGTTATGGTTATGATTTTTAGTCAAAACCGACCCAAACCAACCCATACACACCCCTAGTTTCTACTGCAAATGCTTTTGTAATTAGAAGTAGGATCTTTTGGATATTGATGAGGCTTGATTCTAGTAAGGTCCCGTAGTCCCGCCCATAGATATATTCATAAATGGATCTAGTAACAAACGGAAAACTTATTCATTCAAGGAGGAAAACTTGATTTACTTCTAGCAATATATATATATATATATATATATATATATACAGGATAAGAATCATTATAGAACACTAATTATTGCGAGAACAAAAAGAACAACTTTAAATTACGAAGTTTTGGGATTTAAGGCTCATAATTTATAAATTTTATATTTCTTATATCCATATGTGTATTATCAATACGTAAAAAATCATATATTTTTATTTACACATAACGTACATACATGTAGGTAATTTAACCTACACATGACCTACATATGTGTAGGTTATATAAAAACTGAAAAATTTTCACATTTTGTTTGGAATTATAGTGTTAGAAACAATAAATCTTACATTTATAATTCGTTTACATTTTAGGTTTTTAGAATTGAAAATATAGGTGATTCATTTTGTTATGCGTGTTCTCGCAATAATTAGTGTTCTGCATAGAATCTTCACCTATATATATATAGAGGTTGGTTATTGCACAATAGGGTTTAACGTACGAACTGTACGCGACTAGTTTTTCACCGTGCGACTTTGTTTTTTAACATGCGATTTGTGCTGAAAAAACCAACATGCGAAATTGCTACAAAAAAAACCAACATGCGATTTTATCAAAATTACCAACATGCGATTTCACAATCGCGTACGAGCGTACGATAAGCCCTATTGTGCGTTACACTTTTCTCTCTATATATATATATGGGAGGGTTCAATTAAAAATCCCTAATTAAAGTGAAAACATGAAAAACTAACTAAAAAAAGGCTAAAAAACATGTCATTTTTTTTACAATTTTTCGCTACTTTTTATATATAAAAAAAAAAAAATTTTTAAAAAAAAGTTGGGGGTGGGGGTTTAGGTTTTTGGTGGTGTCGGTGGGGGGTGGGTTAGGTGGTTTAAGCTTTTCCGTATATAGAGTTAATTACATAGTAGTCCCTGTGGTTTACACAAAGTAACAATCTAATGTAATAATAGTTTAAAATCACTTCTCGGGGTACCGACTTTCTACTTTTTAACATGTGGGGGTATTAACGTTAGTTCCCTTGTTAACTATTAGTATCTTAGATTGTTAGTTTGTGTAAACCAAAGGGACTAACTATGTAATTAATACCTTAACATGTTAAAAAATGAAAAGTTAGTAACTCAGTAAATGATTTTAAACTATTAGTACCTTAGATTTTTTGTTTGTGTAAACCAAAGGGACTAACTATGTACTTAACTCATTTTATTTATATATATAAAAAGTTGAAATTTATAAAAAAAAAATTTGTAGAAAAAATTTTGGTATGTTTATTTAGGGTTTTTTAGTTAGTTTTTAAAGTTTTCATAATAAAATGAGTTCTCGCTTGAACTCTTCAATGTATATATATGGAACAACAGAATTTATGAGTATATAGCTTTGAGTCGATTATGGATGTACGTTGTTGTATGTTGTTTTCTTTTTATCTAGCTTGGCGTGCTTCATTAACATTGTACCCTAGGTTATTTTACTCTTTTTTTTTTTTTTTTTTTTTTTTTCTTCTTTGTGTTTTGCAATTCCCATTTTTTTCTTTCCAATAAAATTTGCTCCAAGTCCTTTTACCAAAAGATAAATAATAAATTAAGAAAAACACTTAAAATAAAAATGATGTTAGATATAGTACTTTATCGTATAGGGTAAATTGTTTGAGCAAATTTTCGTAAAAGTATTTAAGTTGATGCTAGATATAGTACTTTATCATATGATCTACTTTTTTCCTTTTACCTCCGTCAAGATTTTCTCCAGTGGATAATTGAATTCATTTAGTTTGACATAGATTCTTATGATTGGTCATTCAACATATATATTGTTTATTTACGATTCATACAAATCTAAAGAAAAGATAAATATAGGTCAAATACTCAAATTTATATAAATGTGGTTGTAGTCTATTAGTAAAGACAAAACCTTTAAAACACCAAATTTAGAGAGAAATCTTGAGTTCAAGTCCCACATACGATAACAATTAAAAGAAATTAGTCGTTTAAAAAAAATTCAAATTTTTAATTATAGGTCAAATACTCAAATTTATAGCTACTTAAGATAGTTTAAACTTATTTCTTGATTTAAAACTGGTACAATTTTCGCACTCATATTAAAAATGTACAAATGATAATAAAAGGTTAAAATATAAAAAAAAATTAAAAAAAAAAAAAACCTTTTGTGCTCTCACATAGTCAAATGTGTAAAAATAATAGCAAGGGATTTGTGAAGATTCCAAGCTTAAAAGTTTGTAATTTTAAGATAATGACATGCTTTAATTTTTTCACATTTAAAGGCGATGTAATTTAAACAAATAACAGTTATAAACCTGCAACATTAGCTGCTGGGTCTTTTTTTTAATTGAATAACAGTTTTTTTACATCTAAATACCGCTTAATCTTACACCTTACAAATATTTGAACTATTATCACTTTTGTGAAAGACAAGCATCATGTTTCTTTATTTTTTGAAACGTATACAATTACAAACACAAAAATAAAAAAATACCATACATTTTTACATATGTTCATCAATCTATATCTACAAATTAACCTCGATAACGTGTCACAAAAAATATAAAAATCCGTTGATTTATTGCAATGATATTGTATCATAAGATGGTCCTTCTCGTTATCATATACACACGCTAGACATAAATAGTATTATGCTTACATGATACTTATTTATGAACAGTAAATATTTTTAATTGAACTTGCTGATACATCATGTAGACTTCTAACTAAATAAGTCATAAAATAGTGAATCACCATAAAATCATGTTGATTAGATCAATCTTAGACATCTTATTGTAGTTTCTTTTACGCGTCTTTCATTGTCATAGAAAGTCTTGGTACATTGACACTAGGGTTCCCTCAATTGACCAAAGAAATATCTATGGCTCTGGTCCAACAACTCTCCTTAGCTACTAAAGGCATAAAACAAACCTTTTCCTTTTAGGATGAAATTGAAATTATATGGCTTGCATTTTCTTATGGCAAAGCTTTGAAATAATTGCAATAGATTTTGTTTTATGTAATGCAAGTTTATTCGAGTATTTAGTTTAATTTGTTTCTACTAGCAACTAGTTAACCTTTAAACCCTAGCTTCCTAATAACTTAGTGCATCAAAAGTTAAATGGTTAATGTCACAAAGAAAAGTTCATCTGTGAGGTAATTATATACCGGTTTGTTACTTTATTAATTTAGACCAGACAACTCATCTAGAAATTATATAGGATATTTGGGTAATTATTTATTATTTTAAATAGGTTCATCAGTTAGGGAAATAGTGTAAACCGATAATATCATGTTATTATCAACTTAAATGAATCGTAAAAAGTTAATTTTGTTTTTCTCATATTACTTTTTAAAATACAATGTTTTATAAAATTCTAAGTATGCTGTTGGGAAATGCATATGATTATTTATATCTTAACATAAGTTTTTCAAAACCGAGTTGTAAATAATAATGCACGGGTAACTGCAACACACGCGTCTAAATTATTAAAACTACCTCACATTTAGTATTGTTTATAAATTGGTGCCCTTTTATCCTTTTTGTTATTTTAGTTTCGAATATTTCATTACGAGATGTTTATTTTTATCTGTAAAATATTGAGTAAATTGTTACGACGTGTTTATTTTTATTTATAAAACTCCGAGTTCAATTCTCAACTCAAATGAATATTTAGAAAATTATTAAGAGTTATTATAATTAATATTGAGCATGTGTTGTTTTTCTCATATCACTTTTAAGATATAATGTTTCATAAAATTCCGAGTATACCATTACGACAAGCCTATTTTTATCTACGTCTTAATATATATTTTTAAGACCGATTTGTGACTAATAATGTTCAAGTAATTGAAACACAAACGTGCATATTATTAAAGCTACATCACACTAACTCTTCTTATTAATGACGGTGTTTACTATTTTCATTATTTCTAATTTTGAATATATATCGTTGCAAAATTCTTAGTTTTATCTACAGATTTTGAGTATGATGTACTATGACGTTATGTTTATCTATAGAATTCTTGATTGTGAATAGTATTGACATCAAGTTATCAAAGTACAAATATACATGTCATTAGTTGCCTCACGGCTTAGTTTGTTCTTTATACAAAGTGACATTGTTATGATTCGAGAAAAAAATTATTCAAGTGGGTGTTAAATATAGTTAATTTTTTTCTTTTCTTTAATGAACCAAACTAATAGCGACTAAATAATATTGGTACCGGCATTGTATTTGTTTTTGTGATTTTCTTAAAATAGAGTATCCTTATTGGTACCGTAGGCTATAACGAGTGTCGATATGCCGATATGGTAATGGTGTCGTGACTTACCGAGTTTGTTTTTATGGGTTTAATCGATGTAACTGATACCGTAACGAACTGGACCACTGCGGAGCGTAAAGAATCCCACTAATTTAATTTAACTATAAATCAATATTACTAAGTATCATTTAAATAAAAAAGATAATACTTTGATATTATATATGGCATTTTCTTTTTAAAATGCATTAAACTAGTGATGTATCAGAACCCATTAGTTAAGGGTAGAAAACTTAACACATTAACGAAAAAGAATATGGTCAGGAATACACCAAGTTCAACCCTTTCTTTATTTCTTTCCGAAGTAAAATGCAAAAAAAAAAAAAAAAAAAAAAAGAACCTTGAATGAATTCACTTACAAACACACATACATTGATGAAACAGAAAGACTGGTTTTCTTGAAAATACTACTAATATCCTTCACCTTCAGTTAAAGCTGAAGACATGTAACTTGGGGCAATAGAGGTCTCGTCTGCTGCAGTGGCTGCACCATTATTTCTAATGGATTCAAACCTTAGCCTACAAGAATAACAAGTAATCTCTAACATGGTTGAATCAATCTTTTTGGTTGCTTGTTCTCTAAGAGCCTTAGCTCTTTCTAGTTCCACTTGAGCTTGTTGTCTAATCCTCTTTGCATTCTCAAACTCCATCTCTGCTATTTCAATTTGCCTCTTTGCTTGTTGCCTAGCATCTTCTGCAAATGCTTTGTCTGCCATAGCTATCTTCATTTCTTCTTCTTGTTGCAAGCTATGTCCACTTCCAATAGAGAGATTCAAATGTGTCTGACGATTGTTGCTTTGTTCATAAAGTGATAGTGATGGTAAGAGCTGAAGTTCCAAGTTGTTTTGAATGTCTAATTGGGTTTGTGAAAATTGTGAATGAGGATGTAGATGTGGTAATCTTGAGATTGTTTGAACCGAACCAAAATTCATGTCGTTCGATGGACTTGTGCTTGATGCGGTGCGAGATGAACATGCCTGCGGGAATGCGGGTAGATCTGCATAGGTTCGCCGGACCATACATGCATCTTGGTGCTCTATGAAGCTCTCAACTCTGGAATAACACATATGAGTAAATCAAAGGTGTAAACTTTTTGTATATTATATATTCTAGCAAAAACTTAATATGATACATATCTTATAGTGTATAATTAGATTATCACTTCATGGTTAACAAAAGAAAATAAAAACTGATGAAGCCTCAAAGACATAGATTGATTAATATGATATTATAACGAATTTAACAAAAAGGAATAAATCTAATTAAGGTTCCTTGTGTTGTGCTAACAACAATCAAACAATTATAATAAATTTAGAGGATAAATTTTAGAGTATGATGTGCTAGGTCTTTGTCTTTCTAGATTAAAGAAACAATCTCCCATCAAAGAAAACCTTCTAACTATTAATGAATGTATTCATTGATATTAATCTTTTGGAAAAAAATCACAGATACTATATACTGCTAAAATGCAAACTGCTCATATTAAGGATACACTTGAAAAGAATATGAAATTACATAAATTAAACAGAATAATTGAATGTTTTCAGAGAACCATTATGGAATTTTTGTATCTGACTGATTGGTGCTGAAATTTATGTCTGAACAGGAAACATAAATGGTCATGATGAAAGGTCACATCTTTTAGTCTGATCGAGAAAGAGAGAGAGAGAGAAAGCTAAGATGCCCAGAAAATATCAAATCGATAAGATGAAAGATTGCACAAAAACATAAAGTGAAGTTACCTGGAAAACACTCGACCACAGTCACAAGAATGGCCTCTAGTACCACATGTTTTAAGATGAGCTTTATAATCAGATTGAACAGCATAACCCTTAGAGCACTTGTCACAAACCCACTGTTTATTATTGCTGTGTTTCCTTCTAAAGTGCTTCTTGATCCCAACCAAATCACCAAGTGCATGACACGGGTCATGGTGGAGGCAACTCGTTTCCGGGCACACGAAAACCCTCTTTTTTATCTCCGGAGTTTCCCTTTTTAACAACTTCCATGGTACCTTGTGACGTCTCCTGTGCATCTGTAGGTTTTGATCCCTCTGAAACCCTTGGTTACAGATCTCGCATACGTATTGATCCGACTCGAGCAAGGTCTTCGGGGACAACGACACGACTTCCGCATCTGGATCTGCGATTATAAACATGTTTAGGATTTAACTATCTAAATTTTAATAAAAGTTGATCGATATAGATATCTATGAATAAATTTCATAGATATCTATGTCAAAAATACAGATATCCCAGATATCGGATATCTGTATACTACACAGATATCCGATATCTATCGGTATTATATTTGATCAACAAGTGTGAATTCACTTAGGTTACCTGGAGTACCAGCAGGGCGTCTTTTCCTTTTATTAGGAAGGCCATTATCTGGAGAAGGGAAGAGATCAGACGAAGACGAAGGGCCCGGACCGGGGCCGGATGCTGTAGTGAAGTGGTGGTGATGGTGGTGGTTGTCTAACATGTGGGTAGATTTATGTAGTGGGCTTTTGTGGATGTCTTGCAGATGAAGTTCTTAATAATCTATGATCAAGAATCCTTTTTATTCTGTACAGATGTTGAACTCACCATACTTGGTTGCTTGAATATATTAACCTAAAAAGCAATTTGCTTTGCAAAATCAGGTTTCTTTTGAGCTTTAAAACCTTTTAGCTTTTTAAATGAGCTTTCTTTGCTTTTCCCTCATTGACCCCCCACCTTGAGCAGGTAAGGTTGAGCAAAGTCTTCTATATAAAGCTTGTAAATAGTGTGTGGTGTGTGTGTGTGTGTGAGAGAGAAAGAGAGAGAGGATGCAGTACATGAATGTGAGGTTTAAGATTAGATGGAGAAGGATAGAAGCGAGTGGGGCATAATCCAATCACATGACATGAAATTGAGCCCACAACAAAGCAAACAGGCAGAGGAAATTAACCAAAAAACATCCCCACCACATGAGAAAAAACAAAGAAAATCAGTCATTATTTTATATCATCTTTTTCCCTTTAATCATAATGATGAAGAAAATGCAATATCTGAATGCATAAATGCAAACCCAGAAACCCCTTTACACGTGACCTTCCATTCTCACTCACGCGACCTCACTGTAAAGTTGAGAAAAGGTAAAAACAAGAATTTTTGGAGGAAAGGTGATTCCTTTGACGAAAAGTACTGTTACAAAGTTAAAACATGATTGAGTGTAATGTATATAGTAGCTAGTGCTACTCATAGATGGTGAAGAAAGTATTGTATGTAAGGTCAGCTTTTACTCTTTTATCAAACTCTATAATTAGCCAGGGTTTCATGGGTTAAACTTGGGATCATTTAAGTCACTAACTAAACCAAAATTCTGATAAGATGCTAAAAGTGTCCATAATTCACCTTTAGTATTGGAGCCATCCTGTATTTATCTTTATAAAGTGTTCATTTAACACTATAGTTTGTAATGGGACAAAATGATTACATTCTTTCTCAAGGTAGCATAGAATTTTAGACTCTCATCCTTTCTCTAAATGAGTTCTAGCAAAAGAAGTCTATTTCTTTTTATTCTTTTGGAGGTGATGAGAGCACTATAATGCCAAACAGTCTATTTATAATACATAGGGTTACCAACATATAAAACAATTAAACATTAATATAGAAACTTTCTAAAGTGCCCAATACAGTTTAGACTAGGGTCGGATGTCTTAGCCTTCTTCCTGAAAGCTTATGTATCGCCCAACATGTGCAACATATATTTGGAAAACACAGGATTCCATGTAATCTAAGCAGACAAAATATTTTTAGAAAGGAAAGAGATGAGTCTAGACGTGCCATTCTATCTTGTTAAAGGTTCCCTAGGGATAAATCCCACTATATAGCCTCATAGACTTTCGTTAACCATTGAGTTTTAAGGGTGGACATGGTACCCTCGGGTACCCGTCGGGGCACTATTTCATTCGTGATGATACCGCCTCCAGTAATACTTGCGGGTATCGTTTAAAGGTACAGTTACGTACCAATTAAAAGATTATGAAAATGAGGTGGGCTTCTTATTTTAAATATGCGTGTATATATATGGGGTTAGGTTTATTTTTTAAATCTAAATAATTACAGAACTTTCAGAAATCCTAACAAACAATCTTTTAATATTATATATATATATATATATATATATATATATATAGGTATATAGGGTGAGGTTCTAAAGTGAACAGTAGTGTATTTGTGAACAGAGTAAACAAATCCTGACCATTGATTTAAATCATCAAATCGTAAAATACATTAGTTTATTTTCATCATGAAATCTTGGCCATTGATTTACACTTGTGTATACACTTATGTATTGATAATCAAGGGTTAGGATTAGTTCATTAGTGTTCACAATCAAGGGGATTGTTCCCTAAGGGGAGTGGGGGTGGTCACTAGTGATAGAATTCTATCACTCACAATATCCAATCAACTCCTGTCATGTCATCAGCCACTATTCTATCACTCACAAGCATTTTGTAGTGGCGGTGGTTATCACTAGTGATAGAATTCCACCACTCACAATTTTTTTTAATTTTTTTTAAATTAGAAATTAACAATAAAACACTAAAATTATGAATTTCATTAAAATTAAAACATACTAGTTCAATTTAACATACTAGAAATATTTTAGGCTACAATTTAAAAAAAAAACTTACTCCTCGTCCGACTCATTAAACTCCAAACCTAAAGAACCTACTATTTCGATTAAATCGTATCTCAACCGAAAGTGAGTTTCTTCATTACGCAATTCTTGTTGGATATTTTGTGGAACTTGAACTTATATAGGAGGATCCGGCACCCAATCCGGGGATATTGCACGTCCGTCTTCTTTGATTATCATATTGTGCAATATGATACATGCATACACTATGTTATGTATTGCTTTCTTGTTCATCGCACGAACCGGTCGGTGTAGTATACCCTATCTACCCTTTAAAACACCAAATGCCCTCTCAACATCTTTTCTTGCCGATTCTTGCAATTTTTTGAACACGATTTCTTTAGCCTCGACAGGAAATGAGGGAGCTTTCACAAAAACAGACCATGACGGGTAGATACCATCCACAAGAAAAAAGCCTCGTTTGTAATATCGTCCGTTAACATAGAAAGGAGAGGAAGGTGCGGTACCATCCGTTACGGTTTGAAACAACGGCGACGTGTGCAACACATTGATGTCGTTGTTTGAACCTGGAACACCGAAATACGAATACCAAATCCATAAATCATTCGACGCCACCGCTTCTAGTATGATGGTTGGTCTTTTGATGTCACCCCTAACATACGCCCCTCGCAACTCTCTTGGACAATTTTTCCACTCGATATGTATACAATCGATGCTACCAAGCATCCCGGGAAAATGCCATCTAGCCTCATGTGCGGCGTAAATACGTGAGATGTCGTGGCTCGTCGGTTTACGTAAAAACTCTTTACCATACAACTTAATGACCGCGTTGCAAAAAAATTGCAAACATTCACGGGAAGTTCTGGACGCGATAGCTAGGTATTCATCATATTGATCGGGAGGGTTACCTGTCGCTAGTTGGCAAATGGCGGACGTGCATTTTTGTAACGGCGTGAAACTTGGTTTGCCCCTCGCATCGTAACGTTCTTGAAACCATTCCTCGCTTGCTTCGATGTCTCCAACAATATTTAAAAATAATCCTTTGGGTAAACGAAACCGATCTCTAAACGTTTCGGCATTGTAGAGCGGATTCTCCACAAAATAATCGTTCATTAACACTTCGTTGGCACGTATACGATCACGGTCTACCATCTTCTTCTTTAGGCCGGACGAACTAGTATCAAGGTCGTTATACACCGACACAATATATTTTAGCGTCTCATTGTCGGAAGACGACTCGGTATCGCTATCGCTAGACATCGGAAACGTCAAATCCGTAGGTAACTCCATTTGAGAAATATATAGATTGTGAGAATTGGGTTTATGGTTTGGTGTGTGTAAAATGGTTTAAAATGGAGATATATAGATAAAAGGTTTAAAGGTTAATTTTTTTTTTATTTATTTAAGTTTACCGTTGAATAACGGTCAAAAAGGAATAAAAAACGGTCGAAATCATCAAGTTCAACGCGTTATCAAGTTCAACGCGTTATCATAGTGGTGTCGACGGTGTTCGTGATACATTCACGAGTGATGGGGAGTCCATAACGGACCCCCCCCCCCCACTCCCCTAATGAACCTAATCCTATACATATAGTGAAAGTGTAAAATACAATATCCCTTAACCTACAATACGTACGATATTGTGAAATCGCATGTTATAAAAAACATGTTGGAAATCGCATGTTGGTATTTTTGATGAAATTTATGGAACCCACGGAAAATCCACAGTCATCCTGAGTTAACGTCTTGCGGTTTTGGGCTCGCTTATCAAATTTCGGGATGAAATTTCTTTCAAGTTGGGGATGATGTGACAACCCGAGTTTTCAAGATTCTTACTTGGCACGTTACTCGTTTCACTAAGTGTTTTCATAATCCGCTTGCATTGTAACTTATTCATGTTGGGTATATGTTGGTGTATTATATTATAGTTTGATGAATCAGAAACTTATGAACTTAACTGTTTGAGTTATAAACTGTACACATGTGCTCTCATGCTTATGACTACGAAACATCACACCTCGACGAAACCTAGGTCGACGAAACCTAGGGGTTTCGCCATGCTCATCACGATGAAACTTATGTGTTTCGTCGGCCCGGATCCATTCAAGCCCAGTAGAGGCCCAACCCACTCCCTTTAAGAATGTGTGTGTTTATATGACGCACAACTGAGCAGTTGCAACCCTAGTTGTTTCCCTAAAGCTAAACGGCGGCAGTTCCCTCATCTTCCATTCGAGACTCTCAAACCCTAGGCACCACCGATCTATACCGCATCAAGGTTAGTGTATAAACATTGTTACTGGATGGGTTGTTGATGATTATGGTCCTATTGTTGTGATGTAGTATGGATTAGGGTTATTATCAATTGTGTAAACCGATACTTGCATGATATGGGTTTGACATTTGATCTATGATTGTATGTACGAACTGGGTTGGGTATGAACATGTATGCATATGAATTGATATGTTTTGTGATGATCTAGTGTTGCATGTATGTAAACAGTTAATAGCTTTTAGATTAAACGAATGATCACTGTGTTAATATTACATAAGGAACTAGGGTTTTCATATTAAGGTTGTAGTCATAGTGTATAAGCTTCGGTTGGAACGTTTGGATGATGAATGTAACTGCTATCAAGAGATGATTGATTGATTGATCCGTTAACTATGTCGATATGTGATTAACTGCAACTGGATTTCAGAAAGGGTAATCGTCTACTGTTGGTAGCGAAGAAAGAGCCCCCCCGACGAAAGGCCATAGTTGGCGAAACACTCCCCTTGGAGATTCGTCACACACCTCGAAGAAACATCCCAATGTTTCGTCACAAGAACCACCGACGAATCACTGTATGTTTCATCGCTCTCATACCGACGAAACCTATGAAGTTTCGTCACCTTGGAGTTTCGCCATTAGGAACAGGAACTCGTAAACAGACTGTAATTTGATATGAGTATGATAATGAATGGTTACATGTTGATCTGTGATGATGAATAATTACATGTTGATCTTTGCCTGTTAGTGATGTCAGCTATGTTTGGGAAAACATAGTTCGGTTTGGGTTAACACATTTAACTGTTGAATACGGTTAACAATAATTAATTATGACCAAGGGGACATGAATTGGTTCTCACGCATAACACACTTAACTACTAAGCATTGTTACTGATATGTGTAAAATCCAACATATAAATTACATCAAATGAGGCATAAAACTAACCCTTTTTAAGTACTAATATTGGAAAAAGAGTGTTTTTGTCTTCCTTTTGTATTTTCAGGATTAAATGAGCTCAAAAACACAAAAGAAGCAAAAAGACAGCTAAATCCAACATAAATACAAGGAAAGGAACATTAGTGGACTGCCCGACCCCTCAACGGCATCTTCCCAAGCAAAATAGAGAAGGCAGAAGACTGAACACGGGCCGTGCTCAGCCAGCACGGGGCCGTGCCCAAGAAGCAGCAAAAAAGACAAATCTATAGAAGCTTCTATTGCCCACCACGGGCCGTGCCCAGCGGACACGGGGGCGTGTCGAAAGTACTGCAGGCGCATTAATTGTAATTGCGAATTACAATTAATGAGGAGACGGGCACGGGGCCGTGTTCAGTGGACACGGGGCCGTGCCCAACTCTCTGTTCAGCCTATAAATAGGAGTGCTTGGATTCATTTCAACTCATCCCTTGGCACACCACCTCTCTCACACTTCATCCACCACCCACCACCATCACAACACCATCATCCATCATCCACCACCATCATCCATTGTCCATCATAGAGTGTGTGAGTCGTCTCGGGATCCAAGATTGATCGTAAGAGTTCTTGACAATCAAGGCCATGTTTGCCTAAGTCTCTTACATCACTTGGTGAAGACAAAGTGTCTAGTATAATACTTTTTATTTCTAATCTTTTGCACTTTTTATTTGGTTTTGTATTAATGACTTTAATAACTAGTTACTTATGTTGAAGGTGATCTTTCCTTATCGTTTGTCCGTGGTGTCTTGGCATTATTTTACTGTCTATATAAAATAAAGGATTTTCACCATTCATATCTCCACGGTCTATATGGAGGTATGTTGGCTACCTGGTCGGGGGTTAAGGGAACGGTTTGGTAAAGGTCTTGCCATTGTTCAGCGTTTAGAGGTCCTGCAATGGACCTGGGTCAAATTTAGTAGGACCTCCTTCAATGCTTCACGGTATTGGATGGCGGGGGTCCAAACTCTTTGACCCCCTCATAAGTTAACTACTATTAATACTATAACCCGGCTATTTAGGACTGTATCCCTGCTGACTCAGACTACTTAGCCGAGGGTAACGTCACCGCCAAAAGCGGGGCCTACCACAATACTGCATTAATAACTTAATTCATTATCTTCCAATAATCCACCCTTTTAGGATTGTATCCTTGCTGACTCAAACTACTGGGGTGAGGGTAACGTCACCTTCAAAAGAGGGGCCTACTACAATAACTAAGATAATCTCTTAATTATGTGCAAAAGTGCGGAAATAATCAAAGGTTATACTAGATACGAGTCGGAACCAAGTGATTCATCTTGTCTATCTGTTTTTCTTTTTATTTTTATTTTTCAGCATTTTAGTTAGTTTTTATTTTTCTTAGTTTAAAACCTTTTTCTAAACTTTTTATTTTGATTAGACGTTGAGGATAAACCGGTACTAAAAGCTCTTGTGTCCTTGGACGACCTCGGTATCTTACCAACACTATACTACGCTCAACGATGGGTGCACTTGCCCATATGTGTGTTTAGTGTTAGTGAAATATCGTGTTTTATAAATTTAAAACTTGGCTAAAATAAGTGTTAAAAAGGGCTTAAAATATACACCTAATATATATAACACTTCGCACGCATCAAGTTTTTTGCGCCGTTGCCGGGGACACAAGGATTTTAAGAAAGCTTAAAATCGACGGCCTAATCAGTTTTTCAAAACCTTTTTAAAACGCGCGCACTTTTTTCTGCATTTTAGTTTAGATTTGCATTTACAGTAACCTGTACACGGGGCCGTGTTCACTAAACACGGGGCCGTGTCCAGCATTTTCAGAAAAACACCCAGTAACAGAAGCTTGAACACGGGCCGTGCTCACTGAACACGCCCCGTGCTCAACGAAATCAGTAAATTTAATTAAAACGCCCAGATACAGTTCCTGAACACGGGGCCGTGCTCATTGAACACGGGGCCGTGTCCAGCCTCTGTTTCCGTTTTTATTTTGTTTTCTGATCTCGAGACTCGGTTGTGGTCTGCTGAGTGATTCTTATGGATCAATACTCAGGAGGTTACAACCACACCTATGATGAGGATGATTATAGGGGTAATTATTGCACTAATTGTCGTAATGCACGCTCGATTCAAAATAATCACTCATATCAACCATCCAATTCATACACCTACTATGAGGAGCCCAGGTACGAGCCATCAACTTCATACACATCCTATGAAGACCAAAGGTATGAACCTCCCCCCTCATACTCATATTTTAATGAACCAAGGTATGAGCCTTCTTACTCATACTTTGAGGAACCAAGATATGAGCCACCACCTTCGTATGCTTATTATGAGGAACCATGGCGTGAACAACCCACCTCATATGAGTATTATGGAGAACAAAATTTTGAACCTTGTCCATCATATGCTTACAATGAAGAACAATGGTGCGAACCATCTACTTCATATGAGTATTATGAGGAACAAAGGGTCGAACAACCGGACTCAAGCTTAGAAAATACCGATTCTTTTTCTATAACCGAAGTGACCGATAGGATATTAGAACACATTAGAGTTATCGATCGATGTATAAAAGAAGCTCGCGCAAGGGAAGAGGAGTCCCGCGCAAGAGAAGAATTAAAAAGGGAAGAGATAACTGAAAATGTAAAAATGGAAGAACAAATAAGTGAAAAACCAACACATGAGTTAAACAACGAAAAAGGTGAGTCCGACAACGTTAAAATTCAAGAAGAGTCTAATTTTGAAAAAATTAATCTCTTGTCACCTTCTTTCGAAAACCATTGTTTAGTACCCACTCATGCTAAGTTCTTAAAAGAGTTAAACACTAACACTAAAATTGACGAAACGGTAAGTGTTAAGTTAACTAATGATCAAACTTCACTAATAAAAGAAGACCCATTTGAAATTAACATCACACCGGTTCCATGTTTCTTTCAAAATTCGTTTATTAGTAATGTCACAATCGATAAAGATCTTTGTGTTAACATAATGCCTAACTACATTTTCGAAAGATTAAGTATTAGTGATTTTTCTCCACTTCAAATACCCATTTTTTTATCCAATCGGAAAATAATAAAATCAATCGGTATAGTTGAAGATGTCTTGGTACAAACAAATCAAATGGTAATTCCGACCGACTTTGTCATCCTCGATGACGCTCCTCTAGTGTTGGGACGACCATTTGTAAAAACTCACGAAGCTTTGAAAAACCGGAAGTTCAATAATCTACCTCTTCAATTAGGGGCATTTAAAAGAAGTGTCGATCTCGAACGGTCAATGAGATATCCTTTCGGCAATAATGACCCCCTAATTGAAGATGAAGATGAACCACCCGATACAAGTGAAGAGATTGACCACTTTGTTGAAGAAGAGGTCGCCATAGAACAAACTTTTAAAGTTCTTGATCGAAACGAGCAACCAAATAAGGAGTCTCCTAAAGACCCACCACTTGAGCTCAAAGAACTTCCAAAAGGTTTGGAATATGCTTTTCTAGACAAAGATGGTAATTTACCGGTAATTATTTCGTCTAAATTAGATAACTTAGAAAAAGAAAAATTAATTAATCTTTTGAAAAAACACAAAAATGCAATAGCTTGGAAACTTGTAGACATAAAAGGAATTAGTCCTTCTATGTGCACACACAAAATTTTGATGAATGATGACTACAAATCGGTCATACAACCACAACGTCGAGTAAATCCAAATGTTCAAGAAGTGGTTAAAAACGAAGTCATCAAGCTACTTGACGCCGGACTTATCTATCCTATCTCCGATAGTCCTTGGGTGAGTCCCGTCCAAGTAGTTCCAAAGAAAGGAGGTATGACGGTAATAACTAACGAAAAGAATGAACTAATACCAACGAGAACCGTCACAGGATGGAGAGTATGTATAGATTATAGACGATTAAATGAAGCAACAAGAAAGGATCACTTTCCTTTACCCTTCATTGATCAAATGCTAGAAAGATTATCCGGTCATAAATTTTACTGTTTCTTGGATGGTTTTTCAGGTTACTTTCAAATCCCGATAGCGCCCGAAGACCAAGAAAAGACAACTTTCACATGTCCCTATGGAACTTTTGCTTATCGACGCATGCTGTTTGGTCTATGTAATGCCCGCGCAACATTCCAACGTTGCATGGTAGCCATTTTCCATGACATGATAGAAAAAACAATGGAAGTCTTCATGGACGACTTTTCTATCTTTGGGGGTTCATATGACCAATGCCTCGATAACCTTGAACGAATGCTATCCCGATGTGAGGAAACTAACCTCGCCCTTAATTGGGAAAAATGTCATTTCATGGTAACGGAGGGAATAGTACTCGGTCACAAGATCTCAAGCGAAGGAATGGAGGTGGATCGAGCCAAAATAGATACCATTTCTAGATTACCACCTCCATCCTCCGTACGAGCTATCAGAAGTTTCCTAGGGCATGCCGGATTTTATAGACGGTTTATCAAAGACTTTTCAAAAATCTCAAGGCCTCTAACGAAGTTACTTGAAAAAGATGCTCCATTCATCTTTGACAAGGATTGCAATCAAGCATTTCTTACCCTAAAGGAAATGTTAGTCAATGCACCTATCATGATAGCGCCTGATTGGAAATTCCCTTTCGAAATCATGTGTGATGCTAGTGACTTTGCAGTTGGAGCTGTCTTGGGACAAAGAAAAGAAAAGCATTTTCACCCAATCTATTATGCTAGTAAAACACTTAATGATGCACAAGAAAATTACACAACAACTGAAAAAGAATTACTAGCTGTGGTATTTGCTTTTGATAAATTTCGTTCTTATCTTGTTCTTTCTAAAACTATAGTCTATACAGACCATGCAGCCATTCGATATCTCTTTAAGAAGCAAGACGCAAAACCACGTTTGATTAGGTGGATTCTACTCCTCCAAGAGTTTGACATTGAAATCAAGGACAAAAGAGGAGCAGAAAATACCGCAGCAGATCATCTTTCACGCTTAGAAGACCCAGCTTTAGAGGCAACCAGGGACGAGCAAATCAACGAAAAATTTCCAACTGAGTCCCTGGAAATGGTGGAATACAAGGAAGAACCATGGTACGCCGACTATGCTAACTACCTAGCTAGCGGTATAGTCGCAAAAGGGTGGCCACATCATCAAAGAAAAAAATTCTTTGCTAATGTAAAACACTACTTTTGGGAAGATCCATATCTTTTCAAAATGTGTGCCGACCAACTCGTCAGACGATGCGTACATGGTAGTGAAGCACGAAAAATTCTCCGCCATTGTCATGAAGGTCCATACGGAGGACATCATGGTGCTGCTAGTACCGCACGAAAGGTATTCGATTCAGGATTTTATTGGCCAACCATTTACAAAGACGCCCAAAGTCTTGTAAAAACATGTGATGCTTGCCAAAGAACAGGTAATATTTCTTCCAAAAACGAAATGCCACAAAATGGCATTCTTGTTTGTGAAATTTTTGATGTGTGGGGACTCGACTTTATGGGACCTTTCCCACCGTCGAAAGGAAACAAATATATACTTGTGGCAGTAGATTACTTGTCCAAATGGGCCGAGGCCGAGGCACTTCCAACAAATGATGGAAGAGTCGTGGTAAGATTTCTGAAAAAATTATTCTCTCGTTTTGGCACACCTAAAGTTTTAATAAGTGATAGAGGTACCCATTTTTGCAACCATCAACTTGAAAAAAATTTAACAAGATATGGGGTCTATCACCGGGTTTCAACAGCATATCACCCTCAAACAAACGGGCAAGCCGAAGTGACTAATAGAGGTTTAAAATGAATACTCGAAAAAACCGTAGGATTAAATAAAAAGGAATGGGCTGATAAATTAGATGATGCTTTATGGGCTTTTCGAACTGCTTATAAAACAACAATAGGTACAACCCCATATAAGCTAGTCTATGGAAAAAGTTGTCATTTGCCAGTGGAAATTGCACACAAAGCCTACTGGGCAATCAAAAATGTAAACTTAGATTTAGAATTTGCTGGTAAAAATCGATTTTCTCAATTAAATGAATTAGACGAGCTTAGGAATTATGCATACTCAAACTCTGAAATTTATAAGGAAAGAATGAAAAATTTGCATGACAAACATATTAAACCTAATGAATTTCGGGTAGGGGATCTAGTTCTCTTGTTTAATTCGCGACTTCGATTGTTTCCTGGTAAATTAAAGTCTAGGTGGTCAGGACCTTTTTCCATCACCCACATTTTTCCACACGGTGCAGTAGAAATTAAATCTCGAAATAGGCCACCATTTAAAGTCAATGGCCAACGGCTAAAACTCTATCAAGGATTCATTGAGGATGAGGAAGAAGAAATCTCGCTTCAAACGGTGGAGGAATAAAAACATCATGCCTGGTAAGTTACGAACGATTGAGACGACAAAATAAAGCGGTAAGTTGTCTAACCATAGCTTATGGGAAAAGGGTGCACTCACACGAGCACTTAAAAAAAAAAAAAAAAAAAAATTTTGCTCGGCACGAGGCCGTGTCCGCGCTGCAGTCGGGATACATCCCCTTTTTCAAAACAGTTTCTTCATTCCACACGCCCCGTTTCCCCACAAAAGCTCTGGTTCCAGGCGATTTTTCACGAAATTTCAACGTCTCCTATCGATCTAACAACGTCAAGGTATGATTCTTTCACTCTTAGTAGTTAGATTAGTTACTTGCATGTAGTTAAAACACCAAAAATTTGGGGAAAAATCTAGGGTTCTTGAAGTTCATCCGGATCAAACCTCAAATTTTTGTTTAGATCTGTTTGCATTTAGTTAGATTAGTGTTAAGGAAAGTAAATACACTTAGATTGTTCATAGATTCACCCGATTTCTTACAAAAAACCGCAAAACCCCTGTTCTTAAACCGAAAAAGAAAAAATTGATAGGGTAAACGGGATATTTTGGGAAAAACGGCACTTAGGGTTTCATTTTCGGGGGAAACCGCACCTATTGGACCAAAAATTTTCAAGTTTTCGAAACCGGGTCGAAAAATGAGGTTTTTGAGTAACAGACCTCTGAACACGGGGCCGTGTCCGCTGGACACGGGGTCGTGTCCAGGCCGCTGTTTGCAGTTTTGTTCGAAAATATTTCTGTTCCGTGCTAACTTTTGGTGTATTCTTGCAGATGGCCAGGAAGTTCACAAGATTCAACGCCAATGAGCTAGATGCAAGAGCTCGATACGAGCTTCTTCAAACAAGGCCGGAGGAATACCCGAGGCAAGCTTGCACAGAATTGCTAACCATGGTGAATCAAATTGACCGTTTTAACAACATTGTCACGGGACCGCTCAGAGTTGCACTAACAACCCGACTCCGTTCCGTCCATGAATGCACCTTGGAATTTTACAGCACCTTTGCATTCACTTCAAGGTGCGACCCGTTCGACAATGACGGGGTGTCATTCAGATGTGGCGGAACGAAGTATTCGATCTCTATGGCACAATTTGGGTCGATTATCGGGTTGTATGCGGAAGAGGATGCGGGAAACGAAGAAAATACAGGGGGATTAAGAGAGATTGAAGACAACGAACGCCAAGCCATGTGGGCTCAGATTGGGGAAGGGTTCTACAATCCGAGCAGCACTAAGAGTACCAAGCTGAAGGATCCGCTCTACAGATACATCCATAGGCTCCTCGGCTATTCTCTTAGCCAAAGGCATGAAAGTAGTGGCGTCGTTGGGTTAAGAGATTTGCTTGTCCTCCATTGCATTCACAACCGCAGGCCGCTAGATGTTCCGTTCCTCATGCTCCGAAACATGCATCACAACCGCCTTGCTAGTGCACCGACTCCTATTTTCTTTGGGGGATGGGTGAACCGTCTCTTCAAGTACTTCGCTCACATACCTAGGGCATTTGAGAGGAGCCCATGGTCAGGTACGGTGGATATTAACATATGCCGCTCGATGAACCTAATTTATGAGGCCGAAGACGGGACGGTAACCTTTCAAAGGATGCAAGGTCATGCATGGAACCCGCAAGAAGCGCTTGTCCTCCCAGCTCCGCAACATCATCAGTACCAGTACCAACCCCACGGTGATCCGGGTCAATCCTCCTCGGGAGGCGGTTTTCCTAACCTTCAAAGTTTGCATGATTTGTTGCAGGAAAACCTTATGTGTACTAGGAACACCTACAACATGGCGAGCAACACCTACCACCGGGTCGGAGCTATTGAAAGAAACCTATCCGAGATACAAGACGATGTCGGATACATACGAGACCACATTGCACGCCATGGAGGGGATGATGACGATGATGATGATGATGATGATGATGCTATGGAGTAGGCGGAAGGAGCATAGGAGGAAGCGGTTGATGATGACTCCCCAGGTTAACCCTTTGCAATCTTGAACAATTGATGGCCTGCGTGCCAAGTGTTAGACAATTTACTTTTCCTAACTATTTTCTACATTTTATTTTTCTTTTTTCTTTTACTTTATGCTTGGAACAATTAACTATGGTAATTTAGGATGTTTGTGTTGCTTGGTGTGGTATTAAGTGATGAAACAGGTACAAACCAAGGCTTGGGGTGCTAAGCCTCAGCACTTATAAGGCCAGGATGGAAAAACCGGAGGAAGAAACCTGTTTTTCAGGCTTTCAGACTATCCACACGGGGACGTGTCCAGCCAACACGCCCCCGTGCTCACCTCCCAGACCTGCTGTTTGGCTACTGTCCTGCAGATTTTTGTCAGACACGTGGCCGTGTCCAGTGGACACGGGGCCGTGTTCACCTTCTGTAAGTTCTCGTTACTGGCAGTTCGCCACGGGGTCGTGTCCAGTGGACACGGGGCCGTGCCCAGACTACCAGTAACATAGATTTTTGCTTCTTAACACCATTTTACACATCTAATCAACCTGAAATTTTATTTTTGGGACACATTGAGGACAATGTGTAATTTAAGTGTGGGGGGTATGCTAAACCTTGAAATTTTGCAAGTCCTAAATACAAGCCTTACACAAAGCTCTATTTGGAACCGCTAATCACCCCAAATTTTTTTTCAAAAATTTCATTTTTTTTGTCTAGGTTTAACTCGGGAAATTCAAGTTCTCAAAAAGGTTATATTTTTACGAATTTACAACCGATAGCGTAGTGATAAAAAGAACCAACATAAGAAAATTATGAAAAGGCATGACAAACTTAGTTAAAATTTGATTATATATACTTGATCACATAAAAACCCATTCCCACAAAAGTGAGTTTTGAGCCTTTATTGAGCATACAATTACATATCATTAGACTAAATGCTCATTTTTCGTTTCTTGTGTGAATAGCCGCTTGGTTCTTACGACTCTAGAACTTGCCATGACGATACATTCCCGGTCCTTATCAACTTAAACCCGAGTAAGTAAATGATAGAGGCATTAGGACTAACCCTTTTTATTTCTACACCATTATTTTTCTTTTTTTTACCAGCTACCCAAAAATCCCCCTAGTTAACCCCTTTGAGCCTAAACCTTTTCATTTCATCACCCAAAAAAAAAAAAAAAAAAACCCTTTTACCCACAAAAACTTTTTTTTATTTAACCCTTTGTTTTAGTAACAAGTTCGGTTTTTCGTATGAAAAAAAAAAAAAAAAAAATTGTGTTGATGATGAAGTAAAAAGAAAATAAACAAACAAGTTCATCAAAAAAATAACTTTGTTTGAATAATAGCTTCATCAAAATAAGAGTTACAAAAAATAGAAAGTCCTACGAAAACCGACACTTGTTACGCTTTTCGCCCTTTTTCTACTAACCTCTAACCACTAACCCAACCACCTACCTTTAACCCAAGCCTAACCCTTAACCCACAAAGTCCTCTTGATATTTACAAAGGTATAAAAGTTAAAAAGGAGGAGGATTGATTGCTTGGCAAGCTTATGGTAGGAATAAGTTCCATGCCGCTCTCGAGTGATTCACTAAAAATACACCTTCGGCCGAGTGTGAGTGATTTCTCCCGTGAGGTATGTGAACTTGTATATAAATGGAATTTTAAAAAAAAAAAGGCATGTTATGCCCAAATAAGTAATTTCTCCTATGAAAAGTTCTAAATAAATCATTACGAATAGGATTGTAAATAGATAAAAATAAAACCCAAAAAGATCTTGGATATCCCGACACTCTACGACAAGCCTAAAACCTTCTCTTCTACCTATTCCATTTGGGAGTGTAAGCCACATATTAAAGAGTTTTGCTTGAGGACAAGCAAAAGTTCAAGTGTGGGGGTATTTGATATGTGTAAAATGCAACATATAAATTACATCAAATGAGGCATAAAACTAACCCTTTTTAAGTACTAATATTGGAAAAAGAGTGTTTTTGTCTTCCTTTAGTATTTTCAGGATTAAATGAGCTCAAAAACACAAAAGAAGCAAAAAGACAGCTAAATCCAACATAAATACAAGGAAAGGAACATTAGTGGACTGCCCGACCCCTCAACGGCATCTTCCCAAGCAAAATAGAGAAGGCAGAAGACTGAACACGGGCCGTGCTCAGCCAGCACGGGGCCGTGCCCAAGAAGCAGCAGAAAAGACAAATCTATAGAAGCTTCTATTGCCCACCACGGGCCGTGCCCAGCGGACACGGGGGCGTGTCGAAAGTACTGCAGGCGCATTAATTGTAATTGCGAATTACAATTAATGAGGAGAGAGAGTGTCAGACGGGCACGGGGCCGTGTTCAGCGGACACGGGGCCGTGCCCAGCTCTCTGTTCAGCCTATAAATAGGAGTGCTTGGATTCATTTCAACTCATCCCTTGGCACACCCCCTCTCTCACACTTCATCCACCACCCACCACCATCACAACACCATCATCCACCACCATCATCCATTGTCCATCATAGAGTGTGTGAGTCGTCTCGGGATCCAAGATTGATCATAAGAGTTCTTGACAATCAAGGCCATGTTTGCCTAAGTCTCTTACATCACTTGGTGAAGACAAAGTGTCTAGTATAATACTTTTTATTTCTAATCTTTTGCACTTTTTATTTGGTTTTGTATTAATGACTTTAATAACTAGTTACTTATGTTGAAGGTGATCTTTCCTTATCGTTTGTCCGTGGTGTCTTGGCATTATTTTACTGTCTATATAAAATAAAGGATTTTCACCATTCATATCTCCACGGTCTATATGGAGGTATGTTGGCTACCTGGTCGGGGGTTAAGGGAACGGTTTGGTAAAGGTCTTGCCATTGTTCAGCGTTTAGAGGTCCTGCAATGGACCTGGGTCAAATTTAGTAGGACCTCCTTCAATGCTTCACGGTATTGGATGGCGGGGGTCCAAACTCTTTGACCCCCTCATAAGTTAACTACTATTAATACTATAACCCGGCTATTTAGGACTGTATCCCTGCTGACTCAGACTACTTAGCCGAGGGTAACGTCACCGCCAAAAGCGGGGCCTACCACAATACTGCATTAATAACTTAATTCATTATCTTCCAATAATCCACCCTTTTAGGATTGTATCCTTGCTGACTCAAACTACTGGGGTGAGGGTAACGTCACCTTCAAAAGAGGGGCCTACTACAATAACTAAGATAATCTCTTAATTATGTGCAAAAGTGCGGAAATAATCAAAGGTTATACTAGATACGAGTCGGAACCAAGTGATTCATCTTGTCTATCTGTTTTTCTTTTTATTTTTATTTTTCAGCATTTTAGTTAGTTTTTATTTTTCTTAGTTTAAAACCTTTTTCTAAACTTTTTATTTTGATTAGACGTTGAGGATAAACCGGTACTAAAAGCTCTTGTGTCCTTGGACGACCTCGGTATCTTACCAACACTATACTACGCTCAACGATGGGTGCACTTGCCCATATGTGTGTTTAGTGTTAGTGAAATATCGTGTTTTATAAATTTAAAACTTGGCTAAAATAAGTGTTAAAAAGGGCTTAAAATATACACCTAATATATATAACACTTCGCACGCATCAGTTACCGAACATACATGTGAACTGCGGATTTGTATGAGTAGACTAACTGTTATGTGCTATTCGGTGACTGTTACATGTATGCACACTATGATTACGAATTATGTGTAAACCTTGTGAATGTGAAACTGATTATGTACACATGAATACCATAGGGTGTGACTGTTTAAGTGTGAACCAGTAATTACTCATACCGAGCAAACCAAGGTGAGTTCACTGCTCTTTTTTCAAGCATGCATCCCGGGGAGGGATATCGGGTAACATTCCGGGGAGGAATGTCATGTTATTGGGATGTTGGTTATTACACTCATTTCTATCATATAAGACCCCTTACATCTACCGATAGTTTCCGGGGAGGCAACGAGGTATTTATTTGATAGCGCTATTAGGTTTGGCACCCTCACACCGTACCGGGGAGGACGGGCGTGAACTAATTACCTAGACCACTTGACCAATGTTTTGATAGAGGCATTGGGGTTGGGCAAAAACATCTTGTAGCCATCTGCGGTATTCGAGTTAATAACAACATCAAATCAAATCTGTGAAACGTTTTAATCTGGTAACTATTATCTAAACACGTTAACAAACTTTGAACTCACCAGCGTCGTCTGACACACTTGTCTGCATGCTTGCCGGTCGTTAGATTTCTGATTATGGACTTGCCATCTGGGAAGCGCTGGAGTGGTCATGGATCAAGACTCTTGGATGTTTGATACATTGGTTTTGAACACTTATTTTGAAACAGTTGTTTAACAATTTATTATATGCTTCCGCTGAACGTTTTCTTTGGTTTTAGTTTATGGCATGGATCAAGACCCTCGGTAGTTTTGATATAGTGGTTGGTATGGATTGGCTGTCTAAACACCAAGCTGAGATTTTGTGTAAGGAGAAGATTGTACGTATTCCTCTCCCTAGTGGAGAGTCATTATCGGTTCAAGGGCATCGTAGTGGGACGATGGTTGGTATTATCTCGGCTATGCAAGCGCAGAAATGTCTACGAAAGGGGTATCCTACAATTCTAGCACTAGTTACTGATACTCCATCTGAAGAAAGAAAGAAAGATCAAGGATCTGCCAGTTGTACGTGAATTTGCCAATGTATTTCCTGAAGAACTTCCTAGTCTACCTCCTCACCGTCAAGTGGAATTTCAGATTGATCTTGCACCAGGAGCGGCCCCAATTGCTCGTGCTCCTTATCATTTAGCACCTGGAGAGTTGCAGGAGCTGTCTAACCAGCTGCGAGAGTTATTGGGCAGAGGCTTTATTCGACCCAGTTCTTCGCCTTGGGGAGCCCCAGTTCTATTCGTAAATAAGAAAGACGGGTCCTTTCGTATGTGTATTGATTATCGGGAGCTCAACAAGGTGACTATCAAGAACCGTTATCCATTGCCACGCATCGACAACTTGTTTGACCAGTTGCAAGGGTCAAGTTATTACTCGAAGATCGATCTAAGATCGGGCTATCATCATATGAGAGTCCGAGAGGAGGATGTCCCAAAAACGGCTTTACGAACGCGTTATGGGCACTACGAGTTCTTAGTTATGCCATTTGGTTTCACAAACGCGCCAGCGGTCTTCATGGATCTCTTGAACCGTGTATGAAAACCATATCTCGACGATTTCGTTATAGTATTCATTGACGACATTTTGATCTACTCGAAGAGCAAGGAAGACCACAAGCGGCACCTTCGTCTTATTTTGGAGCTCCTGAGGAAGGAGCAACTCTATGCGAAGTTTTCTAAGTGTGACTTCTGGATTCGGGAGGTACATTTTCTTGGACATATCGTTAATGAATTAGGGATACATGTGGATCCTGCAAAGCTAGGTTGATGCTGTTAGAAATTGGGCGGAACCAAAGAATCCTGCGGAGGTGCGACAATTTCTTGGTCTCGTTGGGTATTATCGAAGATTTATTAAAGACTTTTCGAAGATCGCCCAACCCCTCACCTCGTTAACACAGAAGGGCGTAGTATACTCTTGGGGAACGAAACAAAAAGAGGCTTTCCAACTATTGAAACAGAAACTCTGTAGTGTTCCAATTTTGTCTCTACCTGAAGGAACAAAAGATTTTGTGGTATATTGTGATGCTTCCATTCTGGGTCTTGGTTGCGTGCTGATGCAACGCAACAATGTGATCGCTTATGCTTCTCGACAACTGAAGGTTCATGAAAGGAATTATACGACGCATGACTTAGAGTTGGGAGCCGTCGTGTTTGCATTCAAAATTTGGAGGCATTACCTGTACGGTACTAAATGCACTATTTATACCGACCACAGGAGCCTTCAACACATTTTCGACCAGAAGGATTTGAATATACGACAGCGTCGCTGGGTAGAACTTTTAAACGATTATGATTGTGCAATCAAGTATCATCCGGGTAAGGCCAACGTTGTAGTAGACGCTCTCAGTCGAAAGGAATTGAAACCCAAACGTGTTCGCGCCATGCAGCTTACCATTCATTCTAACCTGCCTGATCAGATCCGTTCGAATCAGGCCGAGGAGTTAAAGGAAGAAAACTATGAAGATGAGTATTTATGGGGTATGGAGAAACGACTCAAGAAGAGATCAGATGGCATTTACTATTTTATGGAGCGGATACGGATTCCCTTGTTTGGTAACCTTAGAGAACTTGTGATGGATGAAGCGCACAAGTCTCGATACTCTGTTCACCCAGGTTCGGAAAAGATGTATCAGGACCTCAAAGTCATGTATTGGTGGCCGAAGATGAAAGCTCACATCGCAACGTATGTTAGTAAATGCTTGACGTGTTCAAAAGTTAAAGTGGAATACCAAAAACCGTCTGGATTGCTGCAACAACCAGAAATACCCATGTGGAAGTGGGAGTAAATCGGAATGGATTTCGTCACAGGTTTTCCGAGAACTCAAAGCGGGAATGATACAATTTGGGTGATTGTGGATCGTCTCACAAAGTCAGGGCACTTTCTGGCAATCAAGGAAACGGATAAGTTCTCACAGCTAGCTGCTGTCTACGTAAAGGAAGTGGTTTCTAGGCACGGGGTGCCGACATCTATTATTTCTGACTGTGACCCGCTTTTCATCTAAGAGTTGTGGCAGTCGATACACAAATCATTCAGTTCGCGTCTCGATATGAGCACTGCTTATCACCCGCAGACGGATGGTCAAAGTGAACGAACCATCCAGACACTCGAAGACATGCTGTGAACGTGTGTGATTGATTTTGGCAAGGGTTGGGAGAAACACTTGCCTTTGATAGAGTTTTCTTACAACAATAGCTACCATACCAGTATTCAGGCAGCTCCATTCGAAGCGTTATACGGACGAAAGTGTCGTTCACCTCTCTGTTGGGCTGAGGTGGGTGACAGCCAGGTCACAGGCCTGAACTTGTGTTGGAAACTTCAGAAAAGATTGTTCAGATCAGGAATCGAATGGCAGCGGCGCGCGACCGTCAGAAAAGCTACGCTGATAAGCGTAGGAAACCTCTGGAATTCGAAGTTAATGATCGTGTCATGTTGAAGGTCTCACCTTGGAAGGGTGTGGTGCGTTTTGGAAAACGCGGCAAGCTTAACCCTCGTTATGTAGGGCCATTTAAAATTGTGGAGCGGATTGGTAAAGTGGCCTACAAGTTGGAGTTACCTGCTGAGTTGGGTAACGTCCATGATATGTTCCATGTGTTGCAATTAAAGACGTGTTTGTCTGATGAAACACTGGTGGTACTGTTTCAAGAGCTGAAGATCGACGACAAGTTGCAGTTTGTCGAGGAACCAATAGAAATTATGGACCGGGAGGTCAAGGTCCGTACGCATAGCCGTATTCCGATTGTAAGAGTTCGTTGGAACTCGAGACGTGGACCGGAGTTCACATTGGAACGCGAGGATCAGATGTAGCTCAAGTACCCGCATTTGTTCCCAGATGACAAGTCTAAGTCGGATAAACCTAACTAGTGAATTTCGGGACGAAATTCCCATTCAAGTTGGGGATGATGTGGTACCCGCGGAAAATCCACAGTCGTCCTGAGTTAACGTCTTGCGGTTTTGGGCTCGCTTATCAAATTTTGGGACGAAAATTCTTTCAAGTTGGGGATGATGTGACAACCCGAGTTTTCAAGATTCTTACTTGGAACGTTACTCGTTCCAATAAGTGTTTTCGTAATCCGCTTGCATTGTAACTTATTCATGTTGGGTATATGTTGGTGTATTATATTATAGTTTGATGAATAAGAAACTTATGAACTTAACTGTTTGAGTTATAAACTGTACACATGTGCTCTCATGCTTATGACTACGAAACATCACACCTCGACGAAACCTAGGTCAACGAAACCTAGGGGTTTCGCCATGCTCATCATGACGAAACTTATGTGTTTCGTCGGCCCGGATCCATTCAAGCCCAGTAGAGGCCCAACCCACTCCCTTTAAGAATGTGTGTGTTTATATGACGCACAACTGAGCAGTTGCAACCCTAGTTGTTTCCCTAAAACTAAACGACGGCAGTTCCCTCATCTTCCATTCGAGACTCTCAAACCCTAGGCCCCACCGATCTATACCACATCAAGGTTAGTGTATAAACATTGTTACTGGGTTGTTGATGATTATGGTCCTATTGTTGTGATGTAGTATGGATTAGGGTTATTATCAATTGTGTAAACCGATACTTGCATGATATGGGTTTGACATTTGATCTATGATTGTATGTACGAACTGGGTTGGGTATGAACATGTATGCATATGAATTGATATGTTTTGTGATGAATCTAGTGTTGCATGTATGTAAACAGTTAATGGCTTTTAGATTAGACGAATGATCACTGTGTTAATATTACATAAGGAACTAGGGTTTTCATATTAAGGTTGTAGTCATAGTGCATAAGATTCTGTTGGAACGTTTGGATGATGAATGTAACTGCTATCAAGAGATGATTGATTGATTTATCCATTAACTATGTCGATATGTGATTAACTGCAACTGGATTTCAGAAAGGGTAATCGTCTACTGTTGGTAGCGACGAAAGAGACCCCCGACGAAAGGCCATAGTTGGCGAAGCACTCCCCTTGGAGATTCGTCACACACCTCGACGAAACATCCCAATGTTTCATCACAAGAACCACCGACAAATCGCTGTATGTTTTGTCGCTCTCATACCGACGAAACCTATGAAGTTTCGTCACCTTGGAGTTTCACCATTATGAACAGGAACTCATAAACAGACTGTAATTTGATATGAGTATGATAATGAATGGTTACATGTTGATCTGTGATGATGAATAATTACATGTTGATCTTTGCCTGTTAGTGATGTCAGCTATGTTTGGGAAAACATAGTTCGGTTTTGGTTAACACATTTAACTGTTGAATACGGTTAACAATAATTAATTATGACCAAGGGGACATGAATTGGTTCTCACGCATAACATACTTAACTACTAAGCATTGTTACGGAACATACATGTGAACTGCGGATTTGTATGAGTAGACTAACTCTTATGTGCTATTCGGTGACTGTTACATGTATGCACACTATGATTATGAATTATGTGTAAACCTTGTGAATGTGAAACTGATTATGTACACATGAATACCATAGGGTGTGACTGTTTAAGTGTGAACCGGTAATTACTCATACCGAGCAAACCAATGTGAGTTCACTGCTCTTTTTCCAAGCATGCATCCCGGGGAGGGATATCGGGTAACATTCCGGGGAGGAATGTCATGTTATTGGGATGTTGGTTATTACACTCATTTATATCATATAAGACCCCTTACATCTACCGATAGTTGTCGGGGAGGCAACGAGGTATTTAGTTGATAGCGCTATTAGGTTTGGCACCCTCACACCGTACCGGGGAGGACGGGCGTGAACTAATTACCTTGACCACTTGACCAATGTTTTGATAGAGGCATTGGGATTGGGCAAAAACATCTTGTAGCCATCTGCGGTATTCGAGTTAATAACAACATCAAATCAAATCTGTGAAACGTTTTAATCTGGTAACTATTATCTAAACACGTTAACAAACTTTGAACTCACCAGCGTCGTCTGACACACTTGTCTGCATGCTTGCCGGTCGTTAGATTTCTGATTATGGACTTGCCATCTGGGAAGCGCTGGAGTGGTCATGGATCAAGACTCTTGGATGTTTGATACATTGGTTTTGAACACTTATTTTGAAACAGTTGTTTAACAATTTATTATATGCTTCCGCTGAACGTTTTCTTTGGTTTTAGTTTATGGCATGGATTTATCTTATGCAATGAATCGTACGTTTTATTTAAATATTTATTAATGGTTCAATGTGATTGGTGGCTTGGATCCTGGTATGTCACACGTCCCGCGGTGATTCCGCACGTGGTATTTTGGGGGAGTGACAAAATCGCATGCTGTTTTTTTTATAGCAATTCCGCATGTTGGTAAGTATGATGAAATTGCATGTTGGTATATAAAGCAAGTTCGCATGTTGGTTTTTCAGCACAAATCGCATGTTCAAAAGTGAATTCACACCAGATCGGACGGCTGAGATGATCGCGTACATATTGTACGATAAGAGCCATTGTACGATAACCTAACCCTATATATATATATATAGGGTGGGAGTTGGCTACAAAGTCCATTTTTCCTACAAAGTGTACAAAGTCATAAAACACCATAATGTCAACCATAAAACACACTCAAAACCCACAAATAACATAGTGGAGGTTACAAAAACACAATATTTGTGGGTTTTGTGTTGTGTTTTGAATGATAAGGCTTTGATTATCGAATGACTAACATTAGTGTGTTTTCTGTTGATTATCATATTGTGTTTTATATTCATAGTTGTACGATGGTGTGTTTGAAGTTTTTAATGAATGTTAGGGTTTGGATATTGTGTTTTAGTGATCTTCACTATGTTATTTGTGGGTTTTGAGTGTGTTTTATGGTTGAAATTGTGGTGTTTTAAGACTTTGTACACTTTGTAGGAAAAATGGACTTTGTAGTGGAACCCCACCCTATATATATATATATATATATATATATATATATATATATATATATATATATATATATATATAGGATCAGGATTTAGAGAAAACGGTGAAAAGTGTGAGAACAGTGAGAACGCTTATGGATCGTCCGATCAAAACAATCTATAGGCTAGATTGACGCGGTGGCGTTTTCGTAAATAACATCAATTTTATTACGTGGACGCGCTTCATTAAGGGTAAAAGCGTCTTTTGACTACTCCAAACAAAACGTCATCTCATGAAATAAAACGCCAAAAACAAAAATCACACACCATTCTAAGTAAAAACGTCATTAGATATAAAACGCCAAACTTAATTATAGTAAAATCCCGCCTAAAAAACAGCCAAAAAAATTCTATATATACAACAACTCAGACCTTCAATTAAAAACACACACAAAACCCCAAACGCCATATTTAATATATACCATTCGTCTGATAAACGCCAGAAAACCCAAACATCAAATATCTTCTAACCCAAAACGTTTATTAGAAATTCAGTTTGGTTGTCTGTAAGATTTCGCTCAATTTAATGGACAAAATCATTAAGTAAAGATGTTGTCCATTTCATTGAGTAAAATCTTATTGACTTATCTTCAACTTCCATCCAATTTATAACGCCAAAACTGACAAAAACATTACTGAGGTTTGTTGTCAATAAAGTTTAACTGTATGGGGTGGACAACATTGTCAGTTATCTTTCTTAACTGAGGATTAACAATGCTGTCCATCACCATTCAGCAACACTTTATTGATTTTAGCAAGATCAAATTTACAGTTTTAAGATGGTTTATTTAGTGGCGTTCTTCTTCTCGGTAAAATGCCAAAAAAGATAACATTTTGGCTGAAAGGGTGTAAACTCAATCACATTTTGCTGCATGAGATGGTCAAATATTATAGAAAAAGAGGCTGATTTCAGACTTTGTGTTTCCAAACGGCGACAAAAAAAAAACTACTTCAAAAAAACAAAAATCATAAAAAAATCATACGAAAGTCGAAACAGCCAGTGAAGATGCTTCAAAAGAAGAAAGAGACTGGTGACAGTGAAGATTTTGAAGATCAATATTTATTTTGTTTAATTTTCTTTTTCAGTTGATTGTTATGTAATAAAAACGCCATATCTAATAAAAACGCCAAAAAGCCCAATGCTTGTCAAAATGCCAACATGCAATAAAACGCCACAAAAATTACCAAATCAGTAAATAAATAAAAAACAAACTTGAAAATGTAACTAGAAACAGTAACTACAAATCAGTAATAATGAAGATAGGAAAAAATTATTATATTAAAATCTAAAACGTCAAACTTGAAAGATGGGACGTGTTACAAACTTCAGAGATAAAGCTTATCAAAAACAATAATTACAAACAGTAGCTGAAAATACGTATACTTTATTATAATAATGCACCGCCTAACTTAGGCGCCAAAAAGACATCCTATAAAATGATACGTCTCAGCAAATTCAATTTGATCAAACCAAAAAAACAAACGCCAATACTACTAAACACCACTCACTGTAAACGCCAAAAAATAAAAAAATCAAAGATGGCTAATATGTTTTCTTGGATATTCAATATTGTTCTTCGTGAAGTTTCACTGAATGAATTGTTAGAAGAGGGGAGTAACTCAGTAAGATTTTGCTGCATGAGATGGACAAAAATTCAAGATAAAGATACTGATGCCAGTCATATGGCATTTTGTATTTTTTGTTCTTGAAGAAGGCTTGGATGAGGAGAAGAGATCAATGACACTGAAGAGTGGGATGATTATAAAGATGAAGATCAAGATAAAGAAAAAGCGAAAAACCCACTCACACGTCATAGATCTATGTCCCCAAACTTCCACAAAAAAAACCACTTCAACAGACGAGCAGGCAAAAAAATCAAACCGAAGGGTTTGTTAAGTTTTACATAAAACGCCATATATTTGGTGACAGTTCTTGTACTATTAAAGAAGAGAGAGACTGATGACAGTGAAGATTGTGAAGAGAGATCCGATTAGGATTTTTAATTTATTTTCTTCGCTTGTATTTTTTTTCGTGTAGTTGAAATATAACCTAACAATTGTAAAACGGCAAGATAACACAAACGCCAAAATGTATATAAAAAATAATAGAACAATGGGCCATCTTGTTTAAAACGCCTTAAAAACGTCATTCAGATAGATTTCCTGGCCCCCTGGGTTCCAATGGCATACGATTTAAATAAACGCCATAAACGCCAAAATGTTAATACAATGAAACCGTTAAACACCATTATGTATTGAATTTGGTTAACGCCAAAAATCTTAAACCCCAAAAATTAAAACAATATTGGGAAAAGCAGAACTGGAAAAGCAGAAAATGAAAGAACAAAAAAGCCCATCTGCCCTTCTCTATGCCGCGTGACACGTGTTGGGCCAGGATGCGTTCTCACTGTTCTCACACTTTTGAGCGTTTTCTCCTGATCCTGTTTCTATATATATATATATATATATTGGGCAAGGCTATATAGAAAACCCTATCTATATAAAAAAACCCTAGAAAACCCAACCTCCCGACAATTTTTTTTTTTGAAAAAAATAACACATGTAATATACATGTTTTTAAGAGTTTTGGGCCAAGAAAATCAAAAAAGCGCCGAAGGGATAATTTAAAAAAAAAAAATTTCAGCAATTTCTGTCTTTTGTGCCTAACACATGTTAGGCGACCGGACATTGCTGAAATTTGTTTATTTTTTTTAAAAAAATCCCTTCGGCGTTTTTTCGATTTTTTTGGCCCAAAACACTCTAAAACATGTATATTACATGTGTTATTTTTTTCAAAAAAAAAAAATGTCGGGAAGTTGGGTAAAAATGGGGGGAGATTTGGGTTTCCAGAGTTTTCTACCAAAATGAGGGTTTTCTATCTAGCCTTGCCCTATATATATATATATATATATATATATATATATATATATATATAGTGGAGAGTTCAAATGAGAAGAAATTTTTTGTAAGAAGAAAAAAGAAGAAATTTCAACCAATAAGAATGCTTTATTTTACTTTATTTAATATAAGTATTTAATGTTACTAGAAGGGTACATTGGTAAATCTACATAGGTCATTAATTTGTAATCTTCCTCTTTAATAGCTAAGTACATTAATTTTTTTTGTAACTTATCTTCAAAATATATATTTTTTCAAAAAAATAAAATAAAATATTTAAAGTGTTGGATAAATAACGAGTGTATAGAATAAATTACGAGTTGTGTAGTATAAATTTCAATGTGTAGGATGAATTTCGAAATATGTGGGATAACTTTTGATGTGTGTAGGCAAAGCAAGTTAGTGTGGAGGATAATAGTCTTTATGACTAATTAATTAGTCAAAAATGATAATAAATGAGATAAGTGAAAAAACTATTTAATGTTTTACAAAATTACCCTTTGTTCTTTTTCTTCTCAATTAAATTTTCTTCTCAAATGAACCTTCCCCTATATATATATATAGGGTAAGGTTCATGCGAAAACCACCTTTATTGCGAGAACCGCGAGAACCAATGTGAACACAACCTAAAATAGCTAAAAAAAACTAACCCCCACCCCCCCCCCCTAAAAAAAAAGCCTAACCTCCCTCCCCGCCCCCAAACTAAATGCTAAAAACTAACCCCCCCCCCCCCCCTAAAAAACCTAAAGAAAACCTAACCCCCTCCCCCCCCCCCCCTCCCAAGCTAAAATGCTAAAAACTAAACCCCCAAAAAATCTAAAAAAATAAAAAAAACACACACACATTTTTTTTTAAATAATTTTTACATTAAAATCGCTACTTTAGTAGCAAAAAAAATAATTAAAAAAAAATTAAAAAAAAAATTTTGCTTTTAAAAGTAACGATTTTTTTATAAAAAATATTTAAAAAAAAAACATTTTTTTTGTGTTTTTTTGCTATTTTTAGATATTTTTGGTTGTGTTTACATTGGTTCTCGCGGTTCTCGCAATAAAGGGTGGTTCCTAACGGATCATTCTCTTATATATATATATAGGGGAGGGTTATCTTGAGAACGCTAAATATTGCGATAACCGTGAGAACGAATGAGAAAACCAATCAAAACCGAATTTTTTTAATACAAACCTCGTTCTAATTAAAATACAACATCAAAAAAGAATTCACGACATCAAATAATTCATTTCTTCTCTCAAAATCACTTTTACTACAATTTTTACACATGTGTAAATATAACAAATTTACACATGTGTAAATGACAAACTTACACATGTGTAAATTTTCGTTACTTACGAATTCACGTTAATTTAAACGTGTAAATTTAATTTCTAACATTGTATTCGAATAATAATGATAAGTGTAAAAAAGAAATTTTGAATTTGAATTGTTTTTTACCAAGTTCTCGTGGTTTTTTCATTCGTTCTCACGGTTCTCGCGATATTTAGCGTTCTCATTTAAACTCTCCCCTATATATATATATATAGAGAGAGGATAAGGATCCGTTAGGAAACACCCTTTATTGCGAGAACCAGTGTGAAAACAATCAAAAATACCTAATAAAATTAAAAACACACAAAATAATTTTTTTTTATTAAAAATCGCTAACTTTCGTCACTAAAAAACATTGAACAATAGTACCGCTGCACATGTCGGTATTGTTGTTCATTTTTTTAGTGACGAAATTTAGCGATTTTTAATAAAAAATTGAACACCAGTACCGATGCACATAGCAGTATTGTTGTTCAATTTTTTTAGTGACGAAAATTAGCGATTTTTAATAAAAAAAAAATTTAGCATTTCGTTGTGGGGTTTAGCTTTATAGTTTAGTTTTTAGCATTTAGCTTCGGTGGGGTGGGTGGGAGGATTTAGGTTTTTAGTGGTGGGGGGTTAGGTTTATTTAGGTTTTTGGGATATCACATTGGTTCTTGTAATAAGTGTGGTTCTCGCATGAATCTTACCCTATATATATATATAGGGTTCTTCATCATTTACTTTATATATTTTTATGTTAAGAGTACTTTTATCATTTTTTATGTGCAATTTTATGATTACATATATGTAAACTAGTTTTTTTACATATATATAATTAATTATTATACATGTGTATAATTTAGTAGTTACACGTATACTCTTAATATGTATATAATTATAAAAATACATATCATAAATGATAAAGTACCCTAAATAATATATATATATATATATGTATGTCACTAAAATGAAAACCACCCCTGTTAAGAGAATCACGAGAACCACTTTTTAACCATTGATCTTTGAAGATAGATGGATTAAATTAAAAGTTATAAAAACAATATTAAATTCTTTTTATCTTATTATATTTTTAATATTTTAATATCAAAAGTGCAGTTTAGTAAATTTGCTTGTTCTGTCTTATTGTATATATTGTTTATTATTACTTTTTTTGTCTTATTAATTTAATTGTTTTTTTTACAAAATCAGATTTTTTTAATTAAAAAAAAATTAAAATCTGATTTTTTTACAAAAAAAAAACAATTTCTTCAGGATTTTTTACAATAAACGTTTTTACGAGCCGGTTTTTTACGAGCCGTTTTTTACACCCAGTTTTTTACGCGTCGTTTTTACGCACGGTTTTACACGCCGTTTTTTTTATGCCCGGTTTTACGCGCCATTTTTTAACGCTCCGTTTTTTACGCCCCGTTTTACGCCCCCGTATTCATGCCCCGTATTTACGCGTCGTTTTATCACCCAGATTTTTAACGAGCCGTTTTTACGACCCGTTTTTACGCGCTGTTTTTTACGCCCTGTTTTTTCGCTGCGTATTTACGCGGCGTTTTTTTACACACACGTTTTTAAATTTTTTTACGGTTTTAAACTTTTTTTACGGTTTTAAACTTTCTTTTTACAAAAAACTTTTTCACAAAAACACTTTTTAGAAATTTTTTTTTACAAAAACTTTTTAACAAACAACAGAAATTTATACGAAATTTTTTTACAGTTTTAACCTTTTTTTTACACACACGTTTTTTAATCTTTTTTACGTTTTTTAACGAAAACGTTTTTCACGGTTTTAAACTTTTTTTTACAAAAACTTTTTTACCAAAATTTTTTTACAAAGTTTTTTTTTCATAAAAACTTTTTTTACAAAAGACAAAAATTTTATACGAAAACTTTTCTACGGTTTTAAACTTTTCTACACACACGTTTTTAAACTTTTTTACATTTTTTACGAAAACTTTTTTACATTTTCTACGAAAACTTTTTTTACGGTTTTAAATTTTCTTTTTACAGAAACTTTTTTACAATTTAAAAAAAAAAACTTTTTTACAAATTTTTTTAAAATTTTTTTTTTTTAAAATAACAAAAAAATGAGAGAGAAATGTGAAGAGAGCGAAATTGAAAAGAATTTAAAAAGAGACTTTAATGAGATAGGGATGATTTCATGGTTTTAATTAAATGACTATATTATCCTTTTGTTTGTCATTATCTGATTGGTAGAGAGTGGTTCTCGCAACTAGGGGTGATTTTCATTTTAGCGGTCCCCCATATATATATATATATTCAAGGGAAGGCTAGACAGAAAACCCTTAAATTTTTAGAAAACTCTGGAAACTCAAATCTCCCCCCATTTTTACCCAACCTCCCGACATTTTTTTTTTGAAAAAAATAACACATGTAATATACATGTTTTAAAGTGTTTTGGGCAAAAAAAAACAAAAAAACGCCGAAGTGATTTTTTTTTTTTTTAAATAAACAAATTTCAGCAATGTCCGGTTGCCTAACATGTGTTAGGCACAAAAGACAGAAATTGCTGAAATTTTTTTTTTTAAATCATCCCTTTCGGCGCTTTTTGATATTTTTGGCCCAAAACTCTTAAAAACATGTATATTACATGTGTTATTTTTTTCAAAAAAAAAAATATCGGGAGGTTGGGTTTTCTAGGGTTTTCTATATATATAGGGTTTTCTATATAGCCCTCCCCTTGTATATATATATATATATATATATATATATATATATATACATATATATATAGGGGTGGGTTCAATTAAAAACACTAATTAAAGTGAATTCTTGAAAACTAACTAAAAAAACCTAAAAAAACATGCCAATTTTTATTTTACAAATTTTCGTTACTTTCAGTATATAAAAATAACTTGTTTTTCAAAAAAAAAAATTGTACTGCACATGTGCACTACAATTTTTTTAATGTTTTTTATATGTAAAAAGTAGCGCAAATTTATAAAAAAAAAAAAAGTTGTAAGAAAATTTGGTATGTTTTTTAAGCTTTTTTAGTTACTTTTCAAGTTTTCACAATAAAAAGAGTTTTCGCTTGAACACTCCCCTATATATATATATAGATATATATATATATATAGGATTAGATATATATATATATATAGGATTAGGTTCAAACGTGAACAAAATCCCAAGAGTGAACTGCGTGAACTGATCTGAGCCCTTGATTTTTATGATCTTGAGATTAAAGTGAGTGGCATGATAGTAAATATGTGGTTAATTTTTTTCATTTAATTAAAAGAAAAAGGGTATATTTGTAATTTCCATTTTAAATTGATTGCATAAATCTCGTTTTCTCTCACAAATCAACATATACTCCTTTTTTTGTGCTACTTTCTTTGATAAATTCACATGATTGGATTCCTTTTGACTTCCTGAACCACGCAGCAACCAAGATGCTTTGTTTGCCCCTATCTTATTTTCGTACAGTAACAACCAAATTCCTAATTTTTGCCACCCAATCTTCATTAAAATCACCATTTTTTTCTTTACGATTTTTTCTTTTCATTTTCTTTTTCTTACGACCTCGAAAATCAAACACAATTATTAAACGAATAAACCCTAGATCTGGAAAAAAAAAGTATAGGGTTTCGGTTTGGTAAGTCACCGACAACAAAGGAGATGATTTGGGCAAGAAGACGATTTGAGCAGACTCATGTGTTTGAGAGGGGATTTCAATTTTGCCGCCATCGCCGTCGCCGTTTTATTGCTGCCATCGTCGTCGTCATTTTATCGCCGCCGTCGCCGTCTCCATAAATCGCTGATCAACAGGTGAAGTTCGCTGGATCGCCGGATCGCAGAAAAAAAGCCGGAGGAACCAATCGTCGCTGAGCACGTCGTCGGAAACAAGTCGGAGGAACCAATCGTCACCGGAGTTACACCGGAGCAACCGAGTTCGCCGGAACGTCTGGAGTCGTCCCCACTGTTTCGGTATAATTTTCTCTTGCTTTTGTTTGATTTTTGTTAATCATTCGATACACAGCCATGTTCAAACCAATTGAAACTTGGAGTTTTATACAAACTGTATGTTAGTATGTTCTTTTTCTAATGAAGAAGAAGGACTAGTTGTTGAGTTAATTAGATGAAGATGATGAATGAGTACTGATCCTTTGTTTTTTAAGGAAAATGATCAACTAATATGTTTAAAATTGATAACAACTGAAAGTTTGGAAGAAAAAGAATATATGCACAAAACAGTATGTTCGATTGTTTTGTTTTTATAATAAAGGAGATGACATACAACGTGTGTTTAAAAGAATTTAATACATAGTTATTATCTCAAACAGATGAGATAGAGGAGTGGTTTTGGTTTGTGTACGAAACACAAGGGGTCGCAGGTTCTTCTATGTTGTAGAGATATTTAGATTGAAGTTGATGCGATGTACACATGTGTATTCTGATTTTGCTCTGTGTTTTAATGCGATGTACACATGTGTATTCTGATTTTAACGCGATGTACACATGTGTATAACGTCTGTTTTGTGATATCTCAGAATTTTTTGTGTATTGAATGTGTAAGGTTGTTGATGTACACTTGTGAATTATGCAAAGTATTAGTTGCTGAGTTTTTTTTGTACTAATATAGGAGATGTCGTTAACGAGAAAAGTGGAGATGGAAGGTCGATAAGGATGATTCACGTATGAGGTCGATAAGGATGATTCACATATGTTTGTTTGCTTGGTCGATAAGGATGATTCAGCATACAACGTGGCGAATAGTTGTAAAAGATTATGTTTTTTTTGTTTTTTCGATTATGTTGGGTTTATTGTTTTTACGAAATTGGAACTTGTAATTATATGTTTTTTTGTTTGGTTTGGAAAACGTTATGGAACTTGTAATTTGTTAAATATAAAATAGTTTTACATGTATTGTTTCTATGTATGTATTATGTAGCTAATTACACATATGAACGATGCTGAGTACACATGTGTACTGTTCTATTTATATCCAAGTACACATGTGTAATTATCTTATTAATAAATAAAACATAATGCGGATAATGAATTTAAAATAGGAAAGATGTAACTTAATTCAATTATTAAAATAATAATTTAAATCTAATTTTTTATATAATTACTGATGCGTGTGAAGTGTCGTATATATTAGGTGTATATTTTAAGCCCTTTTTAACACTTATTTTAGCCAAGTTTTAAATTTATAAAACACGATATTTTACTTAACACTAAACACACATATGGGCAAGTGCACCCATCGTTGAGTGTAGTATAGCGTTGGTAAGATACCGAGGTCGTCCAAGGACACAAGAGCTTTTAGTACCGGTTTATCCTCAACGTCTAACCAAAATAAAAGTTTAGAAAAATGTTTTAAACTAAGAAAAATAAAACTAACTAAAATGCTGAAAATAAAAATAAAAATAAAAACAGATAGACAAGATGAATCACTTGGTTCCGACTCGTATCTAGTATAACCTTTGATTATTTCCGCACTTTTGCACATAATTAAGAGATTATCTTAGTTATTGTAGTAGGCCCCTCTTTTGAAGGTGACGTTACCCTCACCCCAGTAGTTTGAGTCAGCAGGGATACAATCCTAAAAGGGTGGATTATTGGAAGATAATGAATTAAGTTATTAATGCAGTATTGTGGTAGGCCCCGCTTTTGGCGGTGACGTTACCCTCGACTAAGTAGTCTGAGTCAGCAGGGATACAGTCCTAAATAGCCGGGTTATAGTATTAATAGTAGTTAACTTATGAGGGGATCAAAGAGTTTGGACCCCCGCCATCCAATACCGTGAAGTATTGAAGGAGGTCCTACTAAATTTGACCCAGGTCCATTGCAGGACCTCTAAACGCTGAACAATGGCAAGACCTTTACCAAACCGTTCCCTTAACCCCCTACCAGGTAGCCAACATACCTCCATATAGACCGTGGAGATATGAATGGTGAAAATCCTTTATTTTATATAGACAGTAAAATAATGCCAAGACACCACGGACAAACGATAAGGAAAGATCACCTTCAACATAAGTAACTAGTTATTAAAGTCATTAATACAAAACCAAATAAAAAGTGCAAAAGATTAGAAATAAAAAGTATTATACTAGACACTTTGTCTTCACCAAGTGATGTAAGAGACTTAGGCAAACATGGCCTTGATTGTCAAGAACTCTTACGATCAATCTTGGATCCCGAGACGACTCACACACTCTATGATGGACAATGGATGATGGTGGTGGATGATGGTGTTGTGATGGTGGTGGGTGGTGGATGAAGTGTGAGAGAGGTGGTGTGCCAAGGGATAGTTTGAGCTTGAGCCAAGCACTCCTATTTATAGCCTGTACAGAAGCCTGGACACGGCCCCGTGTCCGCTGGACACGGCCCCGTGTCCACCCTTTTCTCTTTCTTCATTAATACAGTTTGTCTTTATTAGCTCCACACGCCCCCGTGTCCGCTGGGCACGGCCCCGTGTCCGTCTGACACTCTCTCTCTTCATTAATTGTAATTCGCAATTACAATTAATGCGCCTGCTGTACTTTCGCCACGCCCCCGTGTCCGCTGGGCACGGCCCCGTGGTGGGCAATAGAAGCTTCTACAGGTTTGTCTTTTGTGCCAGGGCTGACCATTCTGGACACGGCCCCGTGTTCGCTGAGCACGACCCCGTGTTGAGCTGGACACGCCCCGTGTCGGGCTGGGCACGCCCCGTGTCGGGCTGGGCACAGCCCCATGCTCAGCTGGGCACAGCCCCATGCTCAGCTTTTCTTCTTGTTTTTGCTTTGGGAGTTGTTGTCGAGGGGTCGGGCATGCCACGTTTCTTCCTTTTCTTTGTATTTATGTTGGTTTTGGCTGTATTTTTGTTCCTTTTGTTCGTTTAAGCTCATTTGACCCTGTAAATTCAAAAGGAAGACAAAAACATACTTTTTCCAACATTAGTACTAAAAAAGGGTTAGTTTTATGCCTTATTTGATGTAATTTATATGTTGCATTTTACACACATCAAATACCCCCACACTTGAATCTTTGCTTGTCCTCAAGCAAAACTCTTTATAATGTGGCTTTACACTCCCAAATGGAATTGGTAGAAGAGAAGGTTTTTGGGCTTGTCATAGAGTGCCGGGAATCCAAGATTCTTTATTAGGCTTTATTTTTATGTTATTTACAATCCTATTCGTTATGATTTATTTTGAACTTTTCATAAGAGAGATTACTTATTTGGGCATAACATGCCTCTTTAAAATTTTATTTATATACAAGTTCACATACCTCACGGGGAATCACTCAACACTCGGCCGAAGATGTATTTTTGTGAAACACTCGAGAGCGGCATGGAACTTACTCCTACCATAGGCTTGCCAAGCAATCAATCCTCCTCCTTTTTAACTTATATACCTTTGTAAATATCAAGAGGACTTTGTGGGTTAAGGGTTAGGCTTGGTTTAAAGGTAGGTGGTTGGGTTAGTGGTTAGTAAAAGGGCGAAAGGCGTAAAAAGCATCGGTTTTCGTAAGACCTCTTTTTTTTTTTTTTTTTTTTATTTTGATGAAGCCACTATTCAAACAAAGTTATTTTTGATAAACTTGTTTGTTTATTTCTCTTTTGCTTCATCATCATCATCATCTTTTTTTTTTTTTTTTTTTTTTTGAAAGTCATAAGAAAAACCGAGCTTGTTACTAAAACAAAGGGTTAGAAATAAAAAGGTTTTGGTGGGTGAAAGGGTTTTTGTTTTGGGTTATGAAATGAAAAGGTTTAGGCTCAAAGGGGTTAACTAGGGGGATTTTGGGTAGGTGGTAAGAAAAAAAGAAAAATAATGGTGTAGAAATAAAAATGGTTAGTCCTAATGCCTCCATCATTTACTTACTCGGGTTTAAGTTGGTAAGGACCGGGAATGTATCGTCATGGCAAGTTCTAGAGTCGTAAGAACCAAGCGGCTATTCACACAAGAAACGAAAGATGAGCATTTAATTTAAAGGTATATATTTGTATGCTCAATAAAGGCTCAAAACTCACTTTTGTGGGAATGGGTTTTTATGTGATCAAGTATATATAATTAAATTTTAACTAAGCTTGTCATGCCTTTTCATAAATTTCTTATGTTGGTTCTTTTTATCACGACGCTATCGGTTGTAAATTTGTAAAAATATAACCTTTTTAGAATTTTGAAATTCCCAAATTAAACCTAGACAAGTAAAAAAAAATGAAAATTTTTGAAAAAATTTGGGGTGATTAGTGATTCCAATAGAGTTTTGTGTAAGGCTTGTATTTAGGACTTGCAAGATTCAAGGTTTTAGCATCCCCCCCACACTTAAATTACACATTGTCCTCAATGTGTCCAAAAAATAAGTTTTTAGGCTGATTAAATGTGTAAAAATGGGTTAAAAACAAGATTTTATGGTACTGGGTAGCTGAACACGGGGTGGTGTTGGCTGAGCACGGCCCAGTGTCCAGACTGCCAGTACCAAAAGTAAACAGAAGGCTGGGCACGGGGGCGTGTCCAGTGAGCACGGCCCCGTGTCCAGGTACCTGAACTGGGCATTTTCTATAGAACCTTGGGCACGGGGCGTGTTGGGGTGAGCACGGCCCCGTGCTGAACTTGCTGTAATGAAGAAAAATCATCGGGAGGCTCTGTTTTTGTGTATGGGGTGTTGGTTCAAGCTTCCCTTATCATCCTTCACCATCCCGAGTGTGTTTTATTCCTGAAAATTAAAAACTAAACCAGAAAACATAAAGGTTAATCTAAACTAAACTACGGATAGTTCCGCGGAATGCCTCCGTGGTGCGCCACGTTTATAAGGGTCCTTGGCTAGACCCTCCTTATCGGGTGGTTCTGGCTCATCTTCAATTAGGGGGTCGTCATTGCCAAATGGATATTTCATTGATCGCTCAAGATCGACACTTTTTTTGAATGCCCCTAATTGAAGAGGTAGATTGTTGTACTTCCGGTTTTTCAAAGCTTCGTGGGTTTTTACAAATGGTCGTCCCAACACTAGAGGAGCGTCATCGAGGATGACAAAATCGGTCGGGATTACCATTTGATTTGTTTGAACCAATACATCCTCAACTATACCGATTGATTTTATTACTTTCCGATTGGATAGAAAAATGGGTATTTGAAGTGGAGAAAAATCACTAATACTTAATTTTTCGAAAATGTAGTTAGGCATTATGTTAACACAAAGATCTTTATCAATTGTGACATTACTAATAAATGAATTTTGAAAGAAACATGGAACCGGTGTTATGTTAATTTCAAATGGGTCTTCTTTTATTAGTGAGGTTTGATCATCAGTTAACTTAACACTTACCGTTTCGTCAATTTTAGTGTTAGTGTTTAACTCTTTTAAAAACTTAGCATGAGTGGGTATTAAACAATGATTTTCAAAAGAAGGTGACAAGAGATTAATTTCTTCAAAATTAGACTCTTCTTGAATTTTAACGTTGTCGGACTCACCTTTTTCGTTGTTTAACTCATGTGTCGGTTTTTCACTTATTTGTTCTTCCATTTTTACACTTCCGGTTATCTCTTCCTTTTTTAATTCTTCTCTTGCGCGGGATTCCTCTTCCCTTGCGCGAGATTCTTTTATACAGCGATCGATAACTCTTATGTGTTCTAATATCCTATCGAATACTTCGGTTATAGAAAAAGAATCGGGATTTTCAAAGCTTGAGTCCGGTTGTTCGACCCTTTGTTCCTCATAATACCCATATGAAGTAGATGGTTCGCACCATTGTTCTTCATTGTAAGCATATGATGGATAAGGGTCGTAATTTTGTTCTTCATAATACTCATATGAGGTGGGTTGTTCATGCCATGGTTCCTCATAGTAAGTATACGAAGGTGGTGGCTCATATCTTGGTTCCTCAAAGTATGAGTATGAAGGCTCATACCTTGGTTCATCAAAATATGAGTATGAGGGAGGAGGTTCATACCTTTGGTCTTCATAGGATGTGTATGAAGTTGATGGCTCGTACCTGGGCTCCTCATAGTAGGTGTATGAATTGGATGGTTGATATGAGCGATTATTTTGAACCGATCGTGAGTTACGACAATTAGTGCAATAATTACCCCTATAATCATCCTCCTCATAGGTGTAGTTGTAACCTCCTGAGTATTGATCCATAAGAATCACTCAGCAGACCACAACCGAGTCTCGAGATCAGAAAACAAAAATAAAAACGGAAACAGAGGCTGGACACGGCCCCGTGTTCAGTGGACACGGCCCCGTGTTCAGGATCTGTATCTGGGCGTTTTAATTAAATTTACTGATCTAGTTGAGCACGGGGCGTGTTCAGTGAGCACGGCCCGTGTTCAACCTACTGTAAATGCAAAACTAAACTAAAATGCAGAAAAATGTGGGCCCGTTTTGAAAAGGTTTTGAAAAACTGATTAGGCCGTCGATTTTAAGCTTTCCTAAAATCCTTGTGTCCCCGGCAACGGCGCCAAAAACTTGATGTGCGATAAAGTGTCGTATATATTAGGTGTATATTTTAAGCCCTTTTTAACACTTATTTTAGCCAAGTTTTAAATTTATAAAACACGATATTTTACTTAACACTAAACACACATATGGGCAAGTGCACCCATCGTTGAGTGTAGTATAGCGTTGGTAAGATACCGAGGTCGTCCAAGGACACAAGAGCTTTTAGTACCGGTTTATCCTCAACGTCTAACCAAAATAAAAGTTTAGAAAAATGTTTTAAACTAAGAAAAATAAAACTAACTAAAATGCTGAAAATAAAAATAAAAATAAAAACAGATAGACAAGATGAATCACTTGGTTCCGACTCGTATCTAGTATAACCTTTGATTATTTCCGCACTTTTGCACATAATTAAGAGATTATCTTAGTTATTGTAGTAGGCCCCTCTTTTGAAGGTGACGTTACCCTCACCCCAGTAGTTTGAGTCAGCAGGGATACAATCCTAAAAGGGTGGATTATTGGAAGATAATGAATTAAGTTATTAATGCAGTATTGTGGTAGGCCCCGCTTTTGGCGGTGACGTTACCCTCGACTAAGTAGTCTGAGTCAGCAGGGATACAGTCCTAAATAGCCGGGTTATAGTATTAATAGTAGTTAACTTATGAGGGGATCAAAGAGTTTGGACCCCCGCCATCCAATACCGTGAAGTATTGAAGGAGGTCCTACTAAATTTGACCCAGGTCCATTGCAGGACCTCTAAACGCTGAACAATGGCAAGACCTTTACCAAACCGTTCCCTTAACCCCCTACCAGGTAGCCAACATACCTCCATATAGACCGTGGAGATATGAATGGTGAAAATCCTTTATTTTATATAGACAGTAAAATAATGCCAAGACACCACGGACAAACGATAAGGAAAGATCACCTTCAACATAAGTAACTAGTTATTAAAGTCATTAATACAAAACCAAATAAAAAGTGCAAAAGATTAGAAATAAAAAGTATTATACTAGACACTTTGTCTTCACCAAGTGATGTAAGAGACTTAGGCAAACATGGCCTTGATTGTCAAGAACTCTTACGATCAATCTTGGATCCCGAGACGACTCACACACTCTATGATGGACAATGGATGATGGTGGTGGATGATGGTGTTGTGATGGTGGTGGGTGGTGGATGAAGTGTGAGAGAGGTGGTGTGCCAAGGGATAGTTTGAGCTTGAGCCAAGCACTCCTATTTATAGCCTGTACAGAAGCCTGGACACGGCCCCGTGTCCGCTGGACACGGCCCCGTGTCCACCCTTTTCTCTTTCTTCATTAATACAGTTTGTCTTTATTAGCTCCACACGCCCCCGTGTCCGCTGGGCACGGCCCCGTGTCCGTCTGACACTCTCTCTCTTCATTAATTGTAATTCGCAATTACAATTAATGCGCCTGCTGTACTTTCGCCACGCCCCCGTGTCCGCTGGGCACGGCCCCGTGGTGGGCAATAGAAGCTTCTACAGGTTTGTCTTTTGTGCCAGGGCTGACCATTCTGGACACGGCCCCGTGTTCGCTGAGCACGACCCCGTGTTGAGCTAGACACGCCCCGTGTCGGGCTGGGCACAGCCCCATGCTCAGCTGGGCACAGCCCCATGCTCAGCTTTTCTTCTTGTTTTTGCTTTGGGAGTTGTTGTCGAGGGGTCGGGCATGCCACGTTTCTTCCTTTTCTTTGTATTTATGTTGGTTTTGGCTGTATTTTTGTTCCTTTTGTTCGTTTAAGCTCATTTGACCCTGTAAATTCAAAAGGAAGACAAAAACATACTTTTTCCAACATTAGTACTAAAAAAGGGTTAGTTTTATGCCTTATTTGATGTAATTTATATGTTGCATTTTACACACATCAATTACAATCCTACCCTTAACAACTAAAAAGGAAATCAATGGTCCAGATCTGTTCACGCAGTTCACTCTTGGGAGGTTGTTCACGCTGGAACCCTACCCTATATATATATATATATATTAGGAGTTCTGAAATTTCTAAATTATTTATAGTTCTAAAATATACTCAATCATATATATAATACTTTATTGTTTTTCATAACAACTATACATCAAAAGAAGTAAAATGCTAAAATCGTCCATGAGGTTAGGATGCTTTTCCTTGTTGCATCCAAAATAATAGAAAAAATTGTAACGGGAGTCCTAACGTTTCATTTTTGTTGTAATTTCTATCTAAATTACTAATTCAGGTAAAATGTATTGTTAACTAATGGGAGATTTTAACAATACTCAAACCTCAAGAACGATTTTGACAATTTACCCATTTATACTTTTATTTTTAATTTTTTAACCTTTTCATTTTTTTTCTTTAAACAAAAACACTAAATATAATATATATATATATATACACACACACACACACACACTTATTTCTTTAAAAAAAATAGCTTTAAATAAAAATTAATGATGTTTGGGACGACGGGAGAGACAGGTGGTACTCATGTTTGGAACGATGGGTCAGCGAGGAAAGGTAGGTATGAGTGGCGAGATAGACAGGGTGGTTGTGGCGGCGACGATGGTGGCAATGGTGGTGGTGGTGATGGAGGTGGTGGAAGTGGATAAGAGAGAAGGGTAGAAGAGAGAGAGAGAGAGAGTGTGTGTGTGTATGTCTATATGTATAGTGGTGTGTATATATAAATATAAATGTGTGTGTCTATGTATATATATTATAATTAATTTTTTATTTAAAGGTAAGAAGAAAAATTAAAAAATGTGTGTATTAAATATGTGTGTGTATATATGGATACATATTATATTTATAATTATTTTTATTTATAGTTAAAAATAAAAAAAACAAAAGAATAAATGGGTAAATTGTCAAAAACTTCTCTGAGGTTGGGGTATTGCCAAAATCATTCATGAACTAAAGATATATTTTAACTGAACTAGTGATTTGGATGAATGTGCGACAAAAATGAACCGTCACGGGTCCAGTTACAAAAAAAAAAAAATTATTTTAGATGGAACAAGAAAAGTGTCTAAACCTCATAGACGATTTTGACATTTTACTTCATAAAAAAATATATGACTTTTTTCACCCAATTTATTAATCAATCATGTTTGTTTTATTTATATGGAAAAGTATATTCAATTTATATTATTTTATTTATTTACATCATACTAAAATAAATATATCGTTTACTAAAATTGATGTTTAGCCTTGAAAATATTTGGGTAAAAGGTCGTTTTATTAATATAAGTGTTTTTTTTAATTATGTAATGTTTTAATTTTAAATGAAAGTCGGGTTTTATTTGTGTTTTAAATATATAATTTACTTTTAATTAAAAATAGTTTAGGGTAGTTGAAAGAAGTATTACTAGTGATTATGGTATGTCGGGATAGTTGAGGGTGCTATAGTTTTTTTTTTTCTAAAGGCTTGTATTAATCGCAATGTCGTTTGACAAAAACAGGACAGCCACAACAATACAATTGACAAACATATTGCATCACATCAAAATTACATCACCTATCCCCGCTAATCAATTTATTTTAAATCTATTTCTATACCACAAAAATAACAAGAGCCTCGATATCTTGAATAATTTTGTTGATAGCAACGCCAGCTGCGTTTGAAAACCTTTTGTCATTTCTAACTTTCAATAAACATTAACACCCTACCATGATAATGCCTTGAAATGCCACCTTGGCCTATCTCCCCAGACCCGAGAACTCATGAAGCTCCAATAGATCCTTCAACGGAAAAACAAAGATAGGGCTGACCTTACACCAGACACTAACTTGGTTCCAAATAACCGAAGCAATGTAACATGAATAAAAAATATGTCTAGCCGATTAACATCAAACGCATAAGGGGACCACAAATAAGTAATTCCTCATAATTAGGGAATCTAGAGTATGGATGCGATCCATAACCGCTCTCCAAACTAGAATATTGCATTTTTCAGTACCCACTTGCACCAATATAACACCAACCTCTTGCTACAATCAGTTTCACCACTTTAAGGATTTTTTTTACCGCTCCTACCATGAAATCCCCATTGCCACCCATCCACTCTCATGTGTCTATCCATATAAAAATGGCGACGTTATCAAGCAAACTGATGCATCTGTTCCACTCGTCCAATTCCAGATCTGGCCTACGGTGTAAAGATTGGTGGAATCAAGGATGGTGGGGGTACTCTAAAAGATTCCCCCACCCCCTACCTGATTTCTATTAAATGCATTAAGTAGGGCTGGCATAACAGGTCAACCCGATCTGTTAAGACACGAACATGATAAGACACGAACCCGAAACACGTAAACATCAACACAACACGACACGAAATCTTATCATGTCGGATTTTCGAAACATGAACCTGTTAATAAACAGGTTTCACGGAATGACCTTTTAAGACACGAAAAATTACCAACGTATCATACGACCTGTTTAAGATATGGAGACAACCTGTTAAGACACGAACACGACCTGTTTAAGACACGAGCACGGCATGTTAAGACACGAACACGACATGTTTAAGACATGAACACAACCTGTTAAGACACGAACACGACCTGTTTAAGACACAAACACGACCAAATTGGGGAAGCTGTGAACCGAAGTAGGAATGGTGGTGTTTGTGAGAGTGATTTAAAAATTAGGGTTTGGATTGTGAAAAAGAACCGTGTGTGTTTGTGTATAATTCATCCCAGGTCCCACGACTGACGACCCATGTCCACACCCACATATAATATTTTTTAAATTTTTAATTATTAACATGTACTTAAGGGTCTTAACAGGTTTACGGGTTTTAACCTGTTTAGCACGAAACCTGTTAAGGTCTTATCGTGTCAACCTGTTTTAGACACGAAACATGTTAAGGCCAAACACGAAACATTATAACTTCATGTAGGTTCGTGTCGTGTTATCGTGTTCGTGTCAGAATCACCAGCCCTAGCATTAAGCTTATTGGGAAAGGGCATTTACCCCCTAATCCAGCCGGAGTCATACTCAAAGTTTGCAAAATTTGGATGCTAAACACCCATTGAGTTCGCTTACGTTTAAATTATGTTAAATCATTTCATATTAATTTATTGTAACCTTTTGTTTACTTGGCCAGGCCAATTTATACTCAATTTTTTCCTGTAACGAAAATTTATGGATCCACCACTAATTGAATGGGTTAGGTTCTACGCCATGAGAGTGTGGGTCTGAACACTTACTCAACATCATGGGAGTGTGGGTCTGAATCCATACTGTAGGGTTTCGATGTATGATAATGTTGTTTTTATATGAACACGCCCAACATATAACGGAATTTGCTAATAACATGATATATTTGCGTATATATCGACATTAAGCAAACCTATATTAATTATGTGTTTAAATGAGTTTATCAAAATAACTCATGTTATATAATGATGCATGTAATTTAGTTTCGCTTATAAATAAAAGATATCACTAATTGTTAGTGTTAAATGTTTGTAGTGATTATGTTCAGAAATAGTAATAGTATTTATAATAATGTATATTATACATAAATAATGTTATTTATGCAAAATGACATCCTTACAAGCTCATAGACCGTTCTATATTGAGAATGAAACCTTTGCATGAATTTCAATGTGAATATATGGTCATATAAATATATGTAGAAGATGTAAAACTGAAAAAATTCCTTGTGAGTATTTGTATGTATATATCGGTTTATATAAGAGGTAAGCAATATTTATGAATTTTAATGCTTTTGCTTACTTTGTGGAGGGAGGAAACTCTTTACTTCTCCTTGTGTGGTCGGCCACGATATCTTTGGTCCACTATTCAACTTTTTTCTAAGTGGTTTAAAATCAACATAAAGGGTTCATCAATAGGGGTGTAAACAAGCTCGGAGGCTCGAGAGCTACTCGTTATCAGCTCGGTTAAAAGCTCGAACGAGCCGAGCTTTAACGAGCCCTAGCTCGAGCCTGAAATAGAGCTCGTTTAGTTATTGAGTCCGAGCTCGAGCCTAAAATTAAAAGCTCGTTGAGGCTCGCGAGCCTAAACGAGCCCAAACAACATTTATTTTTTTATATATAATATAATATACTAATAATGATGATAACATTGGCGAGTCGAGCTCGAGCCGAGCTTTGGCTCGTTTAAGTAATATTGAGCTGAGCTTTTAGCTCGTTTGAGGTTGTTCTCAAAATAGCTTGAGCCGAGCTCGAGCTTTGGGTTTTACTCGCGAACCGAGCTCGAGCTCAAATAAATAGGCTCGAACCGATGTGAGCTCGAGCTTCATATAAACATCACGAGCCGAGCTTGAGACCAGTCGAGCTCGCTCATTTACACCCCTATTCATGCATAGGGGTGGAAACAAAGCCCAGTTATAATAGCAAATATAGCTCGGAAGCCCAAGCAGGATGGGTCCATGGGAGACCTAAGTGTATAGGATATAAAGCTCATTGTTAAAAAGGAATTGGGATCAGCATAAATTAGAGGTGATTGCATCATATCCCAGGAAATCTAGAAGGTAATATACAGTTTCCATTCCTCCAAATTGACAGCCATCAATAGTTGTATTTCTATTTTTAGATCATTGTTTTGCCTATAAATTATCGTTGTTCTTTTCATTGTAAATCATCCAATAAAGTTATTCAATAAAAAACCTCTTGTTATCATGGTATCAGAGCAGGTCTGCTCATCATCTACCGTGTAATTTCCACATCCCACCAATAACCGACAGATCCAAACTGAGCTACCATGTACGGTGACGGCAACTCAGGTTCGGATTTATCTCTTCAACTGGCTAATCTGTTAAACAATGGCCGGAATACCCAATCTCAAAACCCAAAACTTTCTGATAACCTCCAGATCAAATCTAAAACTCAATAGCCAAAACTACGCGCTATGGACTCGAATGATTCGAGTCGCCATAGGCGGAAAATCCAAAACCTTGTTATCACATCTTACCTCAGACCCTCCAGATCAGAAGAGTCAGGAATATGAGCAATGGGAGCAAGAAGACTTAATCATCTTTTCCTGGCTCATCCAAAATATTGATCCGGTTCTTGCAGGCAACCTAACCGAGTATCCCACTGCAAAAACCTTGTGGGATGCCCTAGTGATTACATACAGTTGCGGGAAAGATAAGTTGCAAACATTCAACCTTCATGTCAAAGCTAACGACATCAAACAAAACGATAGTTCTCTCGAAGATTTCTGGATCTCACTACAGGGAATATGGGGAGAAATCGACAGAATCGACCCAAATCCCATGAAGTATTCGGAAGATATCCAGACATACTCCAGAATCAGGTCAGAGCAAAAAATCTTCCAATTTATTAATGCCATCAACCGAAGGTATGAATCCATTAAAAGGGAAATCCTCCGGTCGGATCCACTTTCGTCCGCAGAGGCTGCCTATGCCACCATCTGGAAGGAAGCTGCTCACCATAATATTCTGGGAGCAACTAACAATAATACACACGGTATAGTGGCCGGCTTAGTTGCTGCTGAGACAGAAGGATTAGGGTTTGCGGCCAAGTGGAACTGTCGATTCGAAGGAAAGAAGAGTACACCGGTCAAGGAGGATAAATCACATTTAAAATGTGATCACAGTGGTATGACCAGACACACCAAAGAGCAGTGCTTCCGACTAGTCGGATACCCTGAGTGGTGGTCCGATAGGAATAAAAAGAACCCCAAGACCACTGGATAGGAGAAGGAGAAAGGGAAATCTTCAGAAACGGGGGGAAACAAAGCCACCGCCGGTCGGAGCACCGGGCTTGGAGGAGTGGCGGCGGCGGATACTGGAGAAGAAGATGATGGCTCGTCTTTTTTTTATGAGTGCAGGTAAAGGGGTAGAGAGTTTTATCTTGATGTGTGTAAAATACAACATATAAATTACATCAAATGAGGCATAAAACTATCCCCTTTTTTAGTACTAATGTTGGAAAAAAGTGTGCTTTTGTCTTCCTTTTGTATTTTCAGAACCAAATGAGCTTAAACGAACAAAAGGAACAAATATGCAGCAAAAACTAACATAAATACAAAGAAAAGGAACAAACGTGGCATGCCCGACCCCTCGACAGCAACTCCACAAGCACAAGCAAAACAAGAAACAGAAGACTGACCACGGCCCGTGCCCACTAGACACGGGGGCGTGGTCAGGTGTCTTCAGAAATGGATAAAGTTGTAGAAGCTTCTATGCCTACCACGGGGGCGTGCCCATCTCAGCACGGGGCGTGGTCAACGCTAAGATTCGCAGAATCTTGCAAATCTTGATAGTAAAGATACGCTTCTGCACACGGGGTCGTGCCCAGCGAAAAGGGGAGCGTGTGGAGCCTAATGCAGACAATTGCAATTAATGAAGGAAGAGAAAATGATTGGCCACGGGGGAGTGTCCAGCGGACACGGGGCCATGGCCGGGCTTCTGTTCTGGCTATAAATCGGGGTGCTTGGCTCACTTCAAAGGCATCCCTTGGCAAACCACCTCTCTCCCACTTTGCCACCACTACAACACCCACATCCACCACCATCATCCATCATCCACCTTAGAGAGTGTGTAGTAGTCTCGGGATCCAAGATTGATCGTAAGAGTTCTTGTTAATCAAAGGCCATGTTTGGCTAAGTCTCTTACATCACTTGGTGAAGACAAGCATTTAATGTATTACTTTTGATTTTTAATCTTTTCGCACTTTTTATTTGGTTTTGTATTAATAACTTTAATAAATAGTTTCTTATGTTGAAGGTGGAACTTTTTATCATTTGTCCGTGGTGTCTTGGCATTACTTTACTGTCTATATAAAGTAAAAGATTTTCACCATTCATATCTCTACGGTCTATATAGAGATATGTTGGCTACCTGGTCAGGGGTTAAGGGAATGGTTTAGTAAGGTTCTTGCCTTGTTCAGAGTATAGATACTGCAAGGATCTGCGTTAAGCTTACTAGGACCTCCTTCAATACCCAATGGTATTGGATGGCGGGGGTGCGAATGGCTTGATCCCCTCATATGTAAACTACTATTAATACATTAAACCGGCTATTTGGGATTGTATCCCTGCTGACTCAAACCACTTAGGCGAGGGTAACGACGTCTTCAAAAGAGGGGCCTATCACTTTTGGCATTAATAACTTAATTAATTATCTTTCAATATTCCGACTCTTTGGGATTGTATCCTTGCTTACTCAAACCACTAGGTTGAGGGTAATGTCACCTTCAAAAGAGGGGCCTACTACTATAACTAAGATAATCTCTTAAAAAGTGCAAAAGTGCGGAAATCATCAGAGGATACATTAAAGGCGAGTCGGATCTAAGTGATTCATCTTGTCTATTTGTTTTATTTTTATTTTTATTTTTATTTTCAGCATTTTTAGTTTTTATTTTCCATGTTTAAAACGTTTTCCAAAAATTTTAGATTGATTAGACGTTGAGGATAAACCGACATTAAAAGCTCTTGTGTCCTTGGACGACCTCGGTATCTTACCAACGCTATACTACGCTCACGATGGGTGCACTTTGTCACGGCCCCCGACCCGGTTTTAACCCGTTTCAGGAGCCGCGGGACAGAAAATCCCGTGGTACTTATTTAATTGAGTTAACAGCGGAAGTTTTCTTCAGGATCTTGTTAAAACTGAAATTTTCCCGATTATTTTATTTCACAACTCGGGATAAAACCCCGGTAATTTACAATCATAAGATTTCACGGAGAAATCTTTATTTTACAAAACATGTTTCTTTATTTTATACTGAGCCACTTCCTTAAGCTTGTAGTGCTTCGCGGCACTTTTCCTGGATCACAACAGATCACCTGAAACATGTTTGAAAAAGATTTTGTCAGCGGGAAATACTGGTGAATCATTCTTTTTACTAAAATGACGCGGTTGTTATAATTTACAGTATTAAGAGCGATTACAATGTTTCCTGATATCAACCAACTACCCACGGTATTTGTCACTCGACTCGTTTCTGTGACTATGGTCATATCCCCCATTGGCTGCCCCAATGGTGACGATTATCAAGTAATGTATACAAAACCCCACATACCGGCTGTAATTTGGTGATTACAAAGACTTAATCCCTGTAATTATAACTTTGAAAATAAACATGATTTTGAAAGTAATTTGATAAAAAGAGAATGACTCACATTGTAGATTTAACACGAGCAGAGTCTAGTTTATGAATTAGCCTTGTTAACCTAGTTTAAATAACAATGCACACAAAACTAGGTTAGTAACTAATACAGCATTTACGATAACTCACGAGATCAAACCCTCACAACGAATGACAAAGTGCAATACTTAAACATCCATCGAATTCACGACGAATGACAAAGCATAACCCTAATGTGGGCAGCACTTAAACATCCATTGGATAGTTTTAATCGATCGGACATTGAATCGTAGCAGCGATCGAGTTATTACCCTGTATTGCGGCAGCACTTTGTGAATTGTGTGTGTTTTGAGACTGTTTCTACTATATCTCAACGTACGTATTGAATTTCTACGTCGAACTAACGCAGAATGTCAAGTCCCAAACCCCTGTATTTATACCTAAAATTTGTCCCCCTCGCGCCACGCGAGAGATCCTTTTGTGCGCGTCCGTGCCGCGAGAGACCCCAATCTACCCTAGGGTAGCTTCGTGTCCAGGTAGCTCAGCTGAGTTGGTCTCGCATGCAAATTCGATTTACACGTTAAACTGTTTAGATATTACCGACTAGGGTTTACCCCCCCTGAGTTTTAGGGGCCCTGATCCTGATTCCGATTATTCTGAAAATTTTAGGGTTTATGCAGAATCACTTGGGTTTCTTAATTAGGGTTTCCTATTGGACAATTAAAGTAATAAATAGGACTTTTTAATAAGAGTTGTTACATTCTCCCCACCTTAATAAAATCTCGTCCTCGAGATTTACTGGAACAAGTAGGGATACTTTCGCTTCATTTCTGATTCTAACTCCCAAGTGTATTCGGGTCCTCTCTTCGAATCCCACTTAACTTTGACCAATTTTAGTCTCTTGTGCTTGAGAAACTTGATCTTTCTATCTTCAATTTGAAGAGGTTTCTCTACGAATTTCAGCTTTTCATTTACCTCTACATCTTGAAGAGGTACTACCAGGGATTCATCAGACAATCATTTCTTGAGATTGGATACATGAAATACGTTATGTACTCCAGCTAACTCTTCTGGTAGTTGTAAACGATAAGCAACTGGTCATATACGTTGAATCACTGAAAATGGTCCTACGTATCTTGGACTTAGCTTTCCTTTCTTACCGAATCGAACTATTCCTTTCCAAGGAGATACTTTTAAAAGTACCTTGTCTCCTACTTGGAATTCCAACGGCTTCCGTCTATTGTCTGCATAACTCTTCTGACGATCTCGAGCCGTCTTTAGTCTTTCTTTGATTTGCGTGATCTTGTCTGTAGTTTCTTGCACAATCTCAGGACCTGATAATTGACTTTCTCCTATTTCTGTCCAACAAACGGGAGTTCTGCACTTTCTTCCATACAGTGCCTCGAATGGGGCAGATTCGATACTTGAATGATAACTATTGTTATAGGAGAATTCAATTAAAGGTAGGTGATCATCCCAGTTTCCACCAAAATCTATCACACATGCTCGGAGCATGTCTTCTAGAGTTTGTATCGTCCTTTCACTTTGCCCATCTGTTTGAGGATGATATGCAGTGCTCAAGTTTAGTTTAGTTCCCATAGCTTCTTGGAAACTTGTCCAGAAGTGAGAAGTGAAACGACTATCCCTATCTGATACAATGGAGAGTGGAACTCCATGTAGGGATACGACTTCATCTACATACAACTTTGCCAACCTTTCCATGCTAAAGGTTTCTTTCATGGGTAGAAAATGAGCTGATTTGGTTAATCGATCCACAATTACCCAAATCGCATCATTACCTTTTCTAGTTTTGGGCAACTTAGTAACAAAATCCATTGTTATGCATTCCCATTTCCATACTGGCATTTCTAATTGTTGTAGTAGACCTGAAGGTTTCTGGTGTTCTGCCTTAACTTGTGAACGTAAGACACTTAGAAACATATCTAGCTATATCCTTCTTCATGCCTATCCACCAGAAATTATTTCTTAAATCTTGGTACATCTTATTGTTTCCAGGGTGCATGGTATACCTAGATTTATGAGCTTCCTCTAAGATCTTATTTCTTAATTCTCCTTGCTTAGGTACCCAAATCCTTTTCTTATGGAATTTCCAAATTCCATCAGCTCCTTGTTCTAATTCCTTTATTCGTCATTTCATTCATTCAGCATCATCCTTGATTGTTGTTTCCTGAACATTCCTTAGTTGTTCCATTAAATCTAATTGTAGATTTAACCTGAGAGCACGAACCCGTCGTTGTTTCTCATGATACTTACGACTTAAGGCATCTGCAACTACATTTGCCTTTCCTTCGTGATACTGAATATCACAGTCGTAGTCACTTAAGATTTCCATCCATCTCCTTTGCCTCATGTTTAACTCTTTTTGCCCAAATATATATCTTAAGCTCTTATGATCTGTATAGATAGTAAACTTACTTCCATACAGATAATGTCTCCAAATTTTAAGGGCAAAAATTATGGCTCTTAATTCTAAGTCATGAGTTGTATAATTTTCCTCATGCTTTTTCAATTTCCTTGACGCATACGCAATTACCTTCTTGCGTTGCATTAACACACATCCTAATCCTAGTTTTGAAGCATCACAGTAAACTTCAAAATCTTCAGTCCCTTCTGGTAAAGCTAGGATTGGAGCATTAGTTAACTTTCGCTTTAAAATCCTAAAAGCTTCTTCTTGTTTAGGTCCCCATTCAAACTTAACTGCTTTACAGGTTAGCTTAGTTAATGGTACAGCTATCTTGGAAAAATCCTTAATAAATCGTCTATAATATCCGGCTAAACCTATAAAACTTCTAATTTCCATTGCAGATTGCGGAACCTTCCATTTGGTAATTGCCTCTATTTTAGAGGGATCTACGTGAATACCTTCGTGATTCACCATGTGACCTAGAAATTGTACTTCCTTTAGCCAAAATTCACACTTCGAGTATTTGGCATAAAGCTTTTCTTTTCTTAACAAAGTTAAGAGTGCATGCAAGTGCTCACAATGTTCTGTCTGACTTTTGGAATAAATAAGTATATCGTCGATGAAGACAATTACAAATTTATCCAAATACGGTTTACTGATTCTATTCATCATGTCCATAAATGTTGCAGGAGCATTTGTTAACCCAAAGGGCATGACTGTAAACTCGTAATGACCATACCTAGTCCTGAAAGCAGTTTTAGGTATGTCTTCTTCTTGTACCTTTAATTGATGATATCCGGAGCGTAAATCGATTTTAGAAAAGTATCTAGCTCCTTGAAGTTGATCAAAGAGATCATCAATCCTAGGTAATGGGTATCGATTCTTAATTGTAACCTTATTCAATTCTCTATAATCAATACACATTCTCATCGAACCATCCTTCTTCTTTACGAATAACACTGGCGCTCCCCAAGGGGATGAGCTAGGTTGTATGAATCCTTTGCTTAGTAATTCATCTAACTGCTTTTTCAATTCTAACATTTCTGTAGGAGCTAACCGATAAGGTGCCTTGGCTATCGGTGTAGTTCCAGGAATTAGATGAATCCTAAATTCTACTTCCCTATCTGGTGGTAATCCTGGTAACTCTTCTGGGAATACATCTGGGTATTCTGAGACTACAGGAATTTCCTTAAGTTCTTTACCCTTAGTACTAATGATTACTGAAATCATATATACTATTCCTTGCTTTCGTTCATAACTACCAACTTTCATTACTGATATGAACTTCATGGGTTTACGTGGTTGATTTCCTGTAATCATTATTACTTCTCCGGTGGGTGCCTAAATCTCTATAGAGTTTTTATCACAAAGGATTCGAGCATGGTTGGCTACTAACCAATCCATTCCTAACACAACATCGAATTCGGCTAACTTCATAGGTAACAGGTTTGCAGAGAATTTATGACCTGAAAGTTCTATATTTCCTTCCCGCAAAACCTTATCTATTTTAACAGAATTCCCATCTGCCGTTTCGACTGTAAAAATCTGCCTAATGTTGGTTAAAGGTAAATTAAGAGTTTGGCAGAATAAAGTATTTATAAAACTTTGGTTTGCACCAGAGTCAAATAATACTTTTGCGTACACATTGTGAACTAGGAACGTACCGGCTATCACATCTGGAATGAGTTCTGCTTCTTGAGTGGTCAACTGGAATGCTCTGACATTCTTCTTAGTAGCTCCATCGGCTGTCTTGGTTTTGTTGTCTGCTGGTTTGGCCAATTTAGGACATTCTGTTTTAAAATGCCCCGCTTCTCCACAGTTAAAGCAGATTATGGTTTTCTTTCTGCAGTTTTCTTCACGATGTCCTACAGCTTTGCAAAAGTTGCAGGTTATATTGCATCTTCCATAATGTTTCTTTTTGCAATTCCTGCAGAACTGAGGAGTTGAGGATTGCCCTGTTCCTCTTTTCTTGAAGTTACTACTATTACCCATACGAAATCCTTGGGTAATTTTCTGAGCCAGTTCCTTCTTCTTGTTTTCATCTCTTGTGCGTACCAATTCGTCAGTGAGGGTATTAGCTAATTCTACCGCATCGTCAATAGTGCGAGGTCTCGCAGCTTTAACGATATTACGGATTTCGCTAATTAATCCCCAAATATAGCGAGAAATGAGTACCGGCTCTGGCGAAGCCAGCGTTGGTACCACTCTAGCATATTCGAAGAATGTCGAAGTATATCCTCGATAGTCCACATTCACCATCCGGTGGGTCAGGAACTTATTTTCCATTTGTTCCTTTTCATACTCGGGACAGAATTTTCTTTCTACAAGATTCTTAAATTCTTCCCAGTTCATAGCATACGCCACGATCCTTCTTTTAGCTTGTAACACTGTGTTCCACCATTCTAGCGCCCCTTCTTTAAAAAGATTTGACGCATACATGACATGATCTTCCTCGGCACATTTACTTATGGTAATCACTGCCTCAGTTTTCTCTAACCAACGCAGTGCTGCAATCGCCCCTTCGTTACCTGCAAACTCAACTGGTTTACAGGCAAGAAATTCTTTGTAAGTACAACCAGGTGTTGCAGCTTTCATTTTCTAGAAAATTGGGGCTTGCAGAACATTATTGTTATTATTAATATGATTGCCTCCTCCGTTTATACTATTACTGAAGTTATCTTCCTGAGTGCGTTTACTAGGAATGAGTGGTTGAGGTTCAACAGGTTTCTGGGGAGCAGCAAGAATTGCTGGAATAGCATTGGCTATTCCTTGAGCAACGATATCCTCGATATCTTGCCTATTTAACAATTGCTCTTCCTGATTTTGCTCAGATTGATTTACTTCATTTACTGGTTCATTACCAACGTTTGCCATCTGATAAATAATTTATATATAATTAGTATATATAAGAAACAACCAAATATAATAATTAATCGCACATAATCACGTAAACAATTATATAATCAAAATTGTAAATTTCTAAATTTTCATTTGTTTATATATATTATAATATGCTTTCGTACACACTTTTATCTTACAACCGTTTTATTGTTTATTTTACACATACTGATTTTTATTACTATTACTGTTATTATACAAACACAGATTCATAACCTACTTCTCCCTCGTCAACTTGTATTTTAAAAACGATGTTCCCTCTCATCATATTTCCATGAGATTTGTCCTCATATCTCTCGGATCCTATTCCCAGCATCCATCAGCTCTTCGCCAAAATGGCGGAGTTCAGCCATATTCTCATTACTCATCGGTGGATTTGGTATAGGTTCTGGATCGAACTGAGGGAAAAACGTATAGGGATTGTTGAGAAGGTTTTGGAACTGCCAATCATTAGTCCACCACTCGTCCATTCCTAGAGGTTGGGTGTGGATTATAGGTTCTGGGATTGCTGGTTCCAAATTCATTGGAATTTGGGTTTCAATAGGATAAGTAAAAACATTTTCATTGACAGGCTTAATAGTATCACAGCTTGCCAATATAAAATCTAGCTCCTCCTGCAATGTCATTTCCTGGGTTTGCTTAGAGCTTTCTCCAATTTCCATCTTTATCTGCCTAGAATCTTCCTCAATCTCCAATTCCATCTGTCTAGAACTTTCCCCGATTTCAATTCCTTTTCCTTTTTCTAAGGGATTGTTTATTTTTGGAATCTTCCTAGTGGCGGGTTTCCTTCTACGCACACGCCTCCATCCTACCAATCTTCTACTCTTTTTAGGCTTGGGTTTCTCCAGAGGTGGAGCGTTGAATTCTATAGGTTGTTCCACATCAGCAAAGTACCCAGTAAACTCTTTAGAAACTTCTATGTTTACAGGGTAGAGGTTGAGATTCTCTAGGGCTCCAGGTAACTCATTCATGCCGTTTAGCATATATGTAAAAATAATAATTTAAAATTTTATAACAAATTTCAAAGATAACCTTCAAATATTATTGCATACCGTGTGACTACAAAACAACTGAAATTTAAAACACACTAGGGTTTACTGTAAATTTATTTATTTACTGGATCAAGTTTCTGAATTGTGGGTGATAAGGGTGCTAAAACTGAGACAAAGTATTTAAAGATTTGCATTTACTGCTACAGTAGCTAGCATATAGAGATCTGCCCATTTTTCATCTAACTTGTCTTCCCATGGTAGGTTACTGCCTATTTCTTGGGTTTTCTGATTAACTTTCTTTTCTTTGGATTTCTTTAATTTCTCCTGACTTTTCCTAATAATCAAACTTCTTTTATTAGGAGAAAGTGGTTCCTTGTATTGGGCTTTTCGAACAAATATTCCTTTTTCAGGATTTACATAAGGTTTTGAGGAATTTGTTTGGGATGAACTTCCCTTCTCATTTGATGACCTATCTAATTTAAGATAGATGTTTGAAAGCTTTTGCTTACCCATACTGTAACTAACAAATAGTCAGTTAATAAAACACATAATCATATAATGGCAATCAGGAAAAAATTAAGTATTTCTAAATACTTAATTAGCTTAACTCAGTGGCTCTGATACCACCTTTTTCTGTCACGGCCCCCGACCCGGTTTTAACCCGTTTCAGGAGCCGCGGGACAGAAAATCCCGTGGTACTTATTTAATTGAGTTAACAGCGGAAGTTTTCTTCAGGATCTTGTTAAAACTGAAATTTTCCCGATTATTTTATTTCACAACTCGGGATAAAACCCCAGTAATTTACAATCATAAGATTTCACGGAGAAATCTTTATTTTACAAAACATGTTTCTTTATTTTATATTGAGCCACTTCCTTAAGCTTGTAGTGCTTTGCGGCACTTTTCCTGGATCACAACAGATCACCTGAAACATGTTTGAAAAACATTTTGTCATCGGGAAATACTGGTGAATCATTCTTTTTACTAAAATGACGCGGTTGTTATAATTTACAGTATTAAGAGCGATTACAATGTTTCCTGATATCAACCAACTACCCACGGTATTTGTCACTCGACTCGTTTCTGTGACTATGGTCATATTCCCCATTGGCTGCCCCAATGGTGACGATTATAAAGTAATGTATACAAAACCCCACATACCGGCTGTAATTTGGTGATTACAAAGACTTAATCCCTGTAATTATAACTTTGAAAATAAACATGATTTTGAAAGTAATTTGATAAAAAGAGAATGACTCACATTGTAGATTTAACACGAGCAGAGTCTAGTTTATGAATTAGCCTTGTTAACCTAGTTTAAATAACAATGCACACAAAACTAGGTTAGTAACTAATACAGCATTTACGATAACTCACGAGATCAAACCCTCACAACGAATGACAAAGTGCAATACTTAAACATCCATCGAATTCACGACGAATGACAAAACATAACCCTAATGTGGGCAGTACTTAAACATCCATTGGATAGTTTTAATCGATCGGACATTGAATCGTAGCAGCGATCGAGTTATTACCCTGTATTGCGGCAGCACTTTGTGAATTGTGTGTGTTTTGAGAATGTTTCTACTATATCTCAACGTACGTATTGAATTTCTACGTCGAACTAACGCAGAATGTCAGGTCCCAAACCCCTGTATTTATACCTAAAATTTGTCCCCCTCGCGCCACGCGAGAGATCCTCTTGTGCGCGTCGCATGGCGCGAGAGACCCCAATCTACCCTAGGGTAGCTTCGTGTCCGGGTAGCTCAGCTGAGTTGGTCTCGCATGCAAATTCGATTTACACGTTAAACTGTTTAGATATTACCTGATTCCGATTATTCTGAAAATTTTAGGGTTTATGCAGAATCACTTGGGTTTCTTAATTAGGGTTTCCTATTGGACAATTAAAGTAATAAATAGGACTTTTTAATAAGAGTTGTTACACACTTGCCCATGTGTGTGTTTAGTGTAAGTAGAATATCGTGTTTTATAAATTTAAAACTTGACTAATGTGTAAAATGGGCTTAAAATATTAATAAAAACATAACACACCTTACACACACCAAGTTTTTGGTGTCGCTGCCGGAGACACAAGGATTTTAAGAAAGTTCGGAATCAACGGCCTAATCGGTTTTCTTGTTTTTCTATTTTTTTAGAATTTTTTCTTAATTTTTCAGCTTCTGCAGACTTTAGCACGGGGCCGTGCTGTTGGATCGTTGTACGACCTGACTGAGTCGATCAGAAGAGTTTAAGTCCAGTTCAAAGGCGGAATCAGAGAACTAGACATGAACACAGCTTGTTAATCTTTAATCTGTCAATTATATTGCTTTTAACACTGATTACAACCTGACAGAAAACTGGCAGCACTTCGTTACACTTTCGGAAGTCGCGTACCAAGTAAATGACAAGTGCCCTATTTATAGATGTTAAGATTTCGCTTGAAGGTAACCAAATCTGGTTCAAGCGAAATCTGATGAGTATGATTTCGCTTGAACTAGTCACCAGTTCACTTGAAGCGAAATCTTCACTAACACCTCATATCTTAGTTTCTCGAACCTTGTGCACTTATAATCCTATCCTAATACATAATACAAGACGAAGTCAATAGACATAGTGCACTAACAGACTCCCCCTTGGATATTGATGAAGTCTTCAGTGACTATTCTTGCAATATGACACCTTCTTCAGTCTTGATCATTCTGCCTTTTCTTTCGTTCAGATTGTAACAATATATGAATCCATCACTCTTTCTCTTCTTCTATCAGTTGCAGGCTCCCCCTTTCATCAAGCTTCCGTGCTTTGGGATCGACACCTAGCTTCCCGTATACAAGCTCCCCATTGCTTTAAGCTCGTCTTCAGACTCCCCCTTAGACTCAGCTTCCGGGATCGTAATCTGGATTTTTTTCTGCAATCACTCATACATTCATAAGTAACAACATTTTAGACTATCCAGGAATCGTAACCTGGCAATTTCAATCAAATTCTCTAATCCACTCTCCCTATCAACACACTGTATAGATTTGGCAAAATTAAAGAATCCAACTCCCTCACAGTTAATCATCCAAGTTCAAGTTAATGACCTTGAAGATATCACAAACTGTTTTTGAATTTTTGATTTTTACTCAAGTATCAAATTAATGAACTTGTTTCATTTTCAGAAACACAATCAGCTTACTTAAATTTTGAAACTCAGCACTCAGACATCAGTTGTCGAAAATAAAGCAAAAATCAAAATCTTTTTGTATTTTCCTGAAAATATAAAGCAATAAAGAACTATGTACAAACATATTTACAGACAATATTTTTGTTTGAGTATGCGTCAGAGGATCATATCAGTTTTTGACAAGTCACAAGTACCGTTGAGCTTAATTTCACTTTATGAATTAAACAATTCACTTAGATTGTCGATATACTGATCCACTTAAATTTTCACACAAACTTCAACTGATTCAGGATACGAATTAGATGTCTTATGAACTTAGCTCAATCATGTGTCCCACCTCTTGAATATACTCCCATATCCAGAATCCCAATAATCAGTCTTACAGGTGAGAATACTACAATGATATCTGTATATAAATTAGGTATGCGAGGGCCGAGGGATCTCAGATCGATACTTCCGTATACGCAGAGAGATATCAGCTTCGACTTTAAGGTATGTCCCCTTTAGAGGATCTTTTTGTTTACAACAGCAGCGACTATCAAATTTATTGTTTCATCTGCATGCTGAGGGTTTAATGCTGTGTTTCAAGCATTGCAGAAAGTATTAGCCAGGGACTAGGTCAGAACTTCCATTCAGCAGAAGTCCCGGAATAATACCCCAGACATCATTGAGTATAAAGACCTAGTATATCAGATTAAGAGACCTTTCAAACGAGATTTCAGGGGTTACCTATATATTCAAGTAGTGTTCCCCACAAAATAAGCAAGTTTGAATTTAGGTTTATATCCCGAAAAAGTTTACTAAATGTATAAAAACCTACCGACACATCCACGGTGAGATCGTTTAACACATTTAAACTTTCCAATTCTTTAGCATACTGTAACCGTCTACTGATGTACTATCATTTCCTCTTTTTACGCAAAAACTCAATTTTTTGAATTTTATCATGTTTTTGACTTTTTCAAATTTTCAAATGTTTTTGTATTTTCTAACAATATTACTCCCCCTAAAATGCAAAATCATTAAAGAAAATTTGACAACCAACACTGATAGCTTTGTCTCGCCATCCATTTTCTGCTTATCGTGCTCTGTTTTGCAGAAAATATAACGTACCCCCATGATTTACAACCCATTGATCTTAACAGTTTGAAAACCGTTTTTCAATCTGATGAAAGTAATCATGTTTGTTCAGCCGTGAGGGTTTCGGCATATTCAGTCAACAACTCCCCTTACAACAAACTATTTTCCCATAATGATTTCAAAACACTTAAGTTTATTTTAATCAGAATGGTTTTTCCGGAAAAATTAGTTTGTTTGCCCATCACTTGTGAATTCGGGGTCATCACATCACCTTGTTCTCTTTAAAACCTTTTTGTACAGATTTTAACAATATAAGATCAAACACCACAATTACTTGTAGAAAATCAAGTACAACTTAATGTCCTTGATTAACCACTTGTAAGACGAAATATCACAGTTACCATCCTGTGAATTTCTCAAGAATGATGCCGATACCTGCTTCACACTTACCAACCTGGAAGCTCCGGCAAGTCAGATTTTTCTATTTGAAAAGTTTCACCCAAGCCTGACTTTCCTTGGATGTATTTTGAGCTTTTCTCTTTTCTTCATAAAACTCTTTCACTCCTTTTTCCTTACCATCAACCATCTTACTAAAAATATGTTTAACATTGCTATTAAACATTTTTCCAGCATCAACACCTTTTGATTTTGTGTTTGTGGCTTGTAATGGAGGAAATTTTTCATCATTCATCAAAAGAATAATTTCTTCCTTCTTTACCTCAACTTGTGGCTCCTCTGATTTTGTGGAATCAGATTCATTGCTCGAACTTGGCTTATCTGACTTAGATGAGTCAGATTCATTGCCTGATGGTGGCTTGTCTGACTTTGAAATATCAGATTCATCGCCGACCATTTTCTTCTTTTCCTTTTTCTCTTTTGTCCTCAGATTTGTATCTGAAGAATTCGATTTGCTTGGCTTTGCAATCGAGTGAATCAATTCATCAGAACTCTTATTTGAACCAACAGGTGAACCTGAAGACAAAATCTTCTCCAAATATTCTTTCACCTTCTTCCTCTTCTTTCTCAATCTGTCTTTCTGCCCCTGTGAAAGTTTAACTTTCTTTTCTTGAATTGTTTGATCCTGAACTTTGGGTTTTAGAACCTTCTGTTCATGGGGCTTGACTTTGACTGGCTTCTTTACCGTTCTTTGAGATTCAACCCTCAATCTATCCATCGATCTCTTTGGGCAATCTCTGACAACATGACCTCTGATATGGCAATTATAGCATCTTCGTGTTTCAAAATTCCAATTCTGGCAGTTTACAGCAATGTGTCCTCTAACACCACAGGTGTAGCACACTCTGTTATCGTACCATCCACTTTGGTCATTCCAAACCTTCAGATCATAACATTGTTTGGCTTGGTTATAGTCATTTCTCCTCTTCAATGCTGGATTTGTCTTTTGAGCACTGTGGTCAAACCTGCACCACTTATTACCAACATTTTGTGAGTTTTCAATATTAACTTTTTGTAATTTTTGATAATGATTGGATGATTTATCTGATGAGCTTTTACTTTCAATTTTAGAATTTTTCAAATTTCTATCTTTTTGTTTCTGTTCTGCATTCTTCTTAACAGGTTTTTGTTTAGAACATTCACCTGTTTCAGTAGATTGCAGAACAGTATGTTGAAATTTTTCTTGTAAATCTAAAAATCTCTTCTTCTCTTTTTCATCATCAGATATCACATCACAATCTTCAACTTTGATATTTTCAATTTTGAAATTGATTGGTTTTGGACAAACATGTGATGTAGAAGTCACAAAACCTTTCAATTTCTCTTCAAGCTCTTTGATTTTCATCCGAGCTTTTTCAGCTTCTTTTTCAAGCTGAATGATTTTAGCAAGATGAGAATTAATTTCAATTTGTTTTTCCAGATTATCTTTTCCAAAAACATCTCTCTCATCTTCTAAAATCTTTAACTGACTTTTGAAATCATTTTCAAATTTTAATTTTTCATTTTCAAACCCTTTTTCTTTCAAAATCATGTTTTCTGATGTCAAATTGTTCAAATCACTAAGCAGTTTGACATTTTCAGACTTCAAATTTTCACAAATTCCCTGCAACATAAGAATCTGGTTATCATCAGTTTGCTTTTCATCTCTCAACTTCTCAACTTCTGATGTCAAACTTTCTGCATCCTTCAAAAGTTTGTCATTTTCAGCCTTAAAGTTGTCACAATTAGAGCACACTGATTCTGATCTTAAAGATCCAAGCTTCAAAGATTCTTCGTTCTTTGGAATATCCTTTGCTTCCATCTTATATGTTCCTGCACAAAAGAGTTTAACAAAATCAAAAGGATTCATATTTTCATCAATATAACATTTCCTTTTCATATCATATTTTAGAATACTCTTTGTTGCAAGACACACACGAATTCTATTATCAATTTCAGTAATAACATCCAAATCCAATTTTTGAAAATTCTTTTCCATTTTGGTTAAAATTTCCTTCTTTTTCCTATTTTCATTACGAAGCTCTCCATTAACCTCATTAAAGAACTGTGTTGGGTAAAGTTCTTGAAAAAAATCTTCCCTTTTTAGATCAACCAAGAATTTATCCCATTTAACAGGTAATGCATTTGCCAATTTCGATATCTGTTCCTCATTTGATATTCTAATATTCTTGTTTCTCAAACTGTCCAATAATTTTTTAAACCGTATTTCCAACTCATCCAACGTTTCATCCTTTTGACACATGAAATATTCAAATCTTTCAACTAAAACCTCCTTTTTCTCAGAAGAAGAACAACAAGTCCAATTGTTCATTCTTTCAAATTTAGTGTTTTCCAGTTCATCAAACATTTTGAATTCTTGATATTTGTGCCGTGTAAATCACCTGCAAACAAACAAACAAACACAATCAGTTCAAACAATATTAAACAACTTGAAATAGACTGACATTCGGTTGTCATGAAATGTTCTCGACACGAAATTTCACTTTGCTGAACAGTTGAAGCGAAATCAACTATTGACCAGTCTTTCAAGCGAAATCTCAAGTTGAACAGTCCTGAAGCGAAATCAAGTGTTAAATCTTGAAGCGAAATCAACTGTTATGTCTTGAAGCGAAATCTCAAGTAATCAGGTCTGAAGCGAAATCAAACATTATGACTTGAAGCGAAATCAGATCTATGTACTATCTTCAAGCGAAATCAAGCAACTTTCTGATTCTTCAAGCGAAATTAACTAGTTCGCTTCAAACAATCAATGTTTTCAAGCGAAATCCTGCTGAATGTTACGAACTCTTTCAAGCGAAATCCAGTTTTCGGTCCAATTCAATCACTTTTAATGCGAATTTTTATCTCAAACTTTCAAGGCTTTGATAGAACACTGTTTTACACATTTGGTAAAAAACTCAAACCATTTTGACCGTTATATCTCGTCCAGAATGAAAAAGAAGGTGTAGAATTCAGAAAGTAGATGAAATCAAGCTAAACTCTTCTTCCTGAGCTCTGATACCACTTGTTGGATCGTTGTACGACCTGACTGAGTCGATCAGAAGAGTTTAAGTCCAGTTCAAAGGCGGAATCAGAGAACTAGACATGAACACAGCTTGTTAATCTTTAATCTGTCAATTATATTGCTTTTAACACTGATTACAACCTGACAGAAAACTGGCAGCACTTCGTTACACTTTCGGAAGTCGCGTACCAAGTAAATGACAAGTGCCCTATTTATAGATGTTAAGATTTCGCTTGAAGGTAACCAAATCTGGTTCAAGCGAAATCTGATGAGTATGATTTCGCTTGAACTAGTCACCAGTTCACTTGAAGCGAAATCTTCACTAACACCTCATATCTTAGTTTCTCGAACCTTGTGCACTTATAATCCTATCCTAATACATAATACAAGACGAAGTCAATAGACATAGTGCACTAACACGTGCCCAATGAACACGCCCCGTGCCCAATCTTTGGTACTGGCAATCTTGTTTTAAGTCAGACAATAGCTGAACACGGGGCCGTGCCCACTGAACACGCCCCCGTGCCCAAGTTTCAGTTTCTGAGAACATAACCGTAAGATCCCGACGGTTGGTAATTTTTGACATAAACATGAGTGATATTGATTATTTTTACTTTCGCTCCTCTTATGGTGCTTGGTGTCAAATATGTGGTGGATCTAATGAAGAATTAAAGTGTTATTTTCAAAATTACACTCCCCACTATATAGACCCATCGTTTTCCTGTAACCTTAAGATGGGCGAAAGTAAAAAAAAATCCCTATCTCTCCCTCGAATGCTCTCAAGCAATTCTTTTAGATGATATGATTCTCGAAGAATTATTTCAACTCGAATAAGTAATTCTCCAATTGAGAAAAGAGCTTGAAATGGAAATAAATTATTCATCTCAAGACGACGATCAAGGAGAGTTATTGAGATCGCATTCGGAGTCTAACAACATCGTTGATCCCGAAAGCACCTCTAACTCTTATGAGGATTTGAGTGATAGTCGTCCCTGTGTCGATTGTGACGTGAAGGACTCTCCATCGGTCTCCGTCGATGCATTCATAGACCTGAGCGATTCGACATATACCTTCTTTAACGAGAGCCCGGATAAGGGGAATAATGGTTGGTTTTGCCCACCGGTATTTAACTTAGGATTTACGCTTTCCGATAACCCTTTGAATTCTTGTCTAGATCAAGGGCAATTAAGGTACCTCAGGCACTTCGGTGTTGTCCCGTCCAGTAAGGAACCGCCCGATCTGGATAAATTCCTTGAAAATAGACAAACTTCATAAAATTCTCTAGCCACGGGGCCGTGTCCAGGTCAACATGCCCCGTGCCCACCTAAAAATTGACCACGGGGTCGCGTCCAGTCCAACACGCCCCCATGTTCAGAATACGGAAAAAATGTGTGAGAGTTTGTCTTACCACGACGCCGTGTCCAACCGACACGGGGCCGTGGTCAGCGTGCTGTCGTTTTCTATAAATGCAGCAAGATTCCTGCACATTTGGACCCATTCCAAAGACAAAGATCTGGTGGGATCTTCACATATACCCCATAAGGTATATTCCAAAGAAAGTTCTCAACAACCATCTTGTCTTTACTACTTTTGTCTCTTGCCTTCTTCTTCAAAAACTCCTCAAAACCTCCATTAAAACTTGAAATCTCTATGTTTTCAAGCTTTATTGTGATATTTGTTTGGTTTTTAACCAAGGAATCTTATCAAAAATAAGTTTTACAACACTGTTTTAAGTTATTTCTGCTCAGAAATGTTTCAAAAGTCAGAAAAATAATTTAAAGCAATAAGATTCCTTGTTTCAAAAATCTGCAGATTGGTGTCCACGGGGCCGTGCTCAGCAAGCACGAGGCCGTGGCCGGAGTTACTGTTTCATTAATTTGAACTTTTCGACTTGTTTTCTTAAGAATGTCGAGCCAGAATAGCAGAACCTCTTCAGCTCACTCAAGGAACAGTCGTAGGGAAAGAAGGTCGTCGATCGAAGCAACCCTTGTGCGTTACGTAATGGCGCTAAGAGAGGCACTCGATGAGATGACATCCATAGAAGGAGTCCTAATCGACCGTATCAACTATCTAACGGTGGGGCTAGAGAATAGCTTCCCTCAAGAAGATTGGAACTTGGCACAAGAAGTTATTAATCCCACCGGATGGGACGACATTCCCCCGGAACCTCCTCTAGAAGCTTTACAAGAAGTTCCGGTCGAAGTCGCACTGCCTCCACATGAGGAAGACAATGGGCCCGCTTTCCTTCTTCCCCGGGAGATAGAGGAGTGGCTTAGCGATGTGTGAGGAGCCCTTTCCGGAAAGAAGTTCCAAAGGCCTTATTCAAACCGAAAGAATCATTTTTCGGAAATTTTGTTACTATTAAAATAAAAACATCTAGGCTAGGACTTCTTTGTGGTTTAAGATTTCTTGCATTTTATGACCTACTTATCCTGTTTTTAGTTTGTACTTTTTATTTTCTAGGAACTATGTATTTTGCTCTTTAATGAATGATGATTTTGGATGATGTTGTGATGGTTGAACACACTCGAAAAGGTGGAGGTTACCAAGGGAACTTTAAACCCACACCCCATGCACAAAACCAGAGCCCCCCCGACAATTTTTCTTCGTTACAGCGAGTTCAACATGGGGTCGTGCTCAGCCCAACACGGCCCCGTACCCATGGTTCTGCAGAAAACGCCTAGTTCAGGTAACTGGACACGGGGCCGTGCTCACTGAACACGCCCCTGAGCCCAGCCTTCTGTTTAATATGATACTGGCAATCTGACCATGGGGCCGTGCCCGAACCAGCATGGGCCCGTGGCCAGACGCCCAGTATCATAAAATTTTGTTTTTAAACACCTTTTTACACATTCAATCAACCTAAAAACTTATTTTTGGGACACATTGTGGACAATGTGTAATTTAAGTGTGGGGGGATGCTAAAACCTTGAATTTTGCAAGTCCTAATAACAAGCCTTACACAAAACTCTATTGGAACCGCTAATCACCCCAAATTTTTTCAAAAACTTTTCATTTTTTTTACTTGTCTTGGTTTAATTTAGGAATAACAAGTTCTAAAAAGGTTATATTTTTACAAATTTACAACCGATAGCGTCGTGATAAAAAGAACCAACATAAGAAAATTATGAAACGGCATGACAAATCTAGTTAAAATTTGATTATATATACTTGATCACACTATAAACCCATTCCCACAATAAGTGAGTTTTGAACCTTTATTGAGCATTCAAGCATACATTTTTAAACTAAATGCTCATTTTTCGTTTCTTGTGTGAATAGTCGTTTGGTTCTTACGACTCTAGAACTTGCCACGACAATACATTCCCGATCCTTACCAACTTAAACCCAAGTAAGTAAATGATGGAGGCATTAGGACTAACTCATCTTTCTTTCAACACCATTATTTTTCTTTTTCACCTACCCAAAATCCCCCTAGTTAACCCCCTTGAGCCTAAACCTTTTCATTTCTAAACCCACAAAACAAACACCCTTTACCCACCAAAACATTTTTCTTTTCAACACTTTATTTTAAGTAAAAAGCTCGGTCTTCTTGTGATGTTTCTTTATAAAAAAAATGAAAGTCTAGCAATAAACAAACAAAGTCCTCAAAGAAACTTTGTTTGAAAATGCTTAGTTTGAATAAAAGTCACAAAAATAAAAAGTTTTACGACGACCGACGCTTTTACACTTTTAGCCCTTTTTACTAACCACTAACCAAAACCACCTACCCTTAGCCCAAGCCTAACCCTTTCCCCTAAGTCCTCTTGATAATTACAAAGGTTTATAGTTAAAAAGGAGGAGGATTGATTGCTTGGCAAGCTTATGGTAGAAGTAAGTTCCATGCCGGTCTCGAGTGTTTCACAAAAATACATATTCGGCCGAGTGTTGAGTGATCTCCCGTGAGGTATGTGAACTTGTATATAAATTGAATTTTAAAGAGGCATGTTATGCCCAAATAAGTAATTTCTCTTATGAAACGTTCTAAATAAATCATAACGAATAGGATTGTAAATAGTATAAAAATAAAACCCAATAAAGATCTTGGATTCACGACACTCAAGAAAAGCTCAAAACTTCTCTTCTACCCATTCCATTTGGGTGTGTAAGCCACAAAATAAAGAGTTTTGCATGAGGACAAGCAAAGATTTAAGTGTGGGGGTATTTGATGTGTGTAAAATGCAACATATAAATTACATCAAATGAGGCATTAAACTAACCCTTTTTAGTACTAATGTTGGAAAAAGTGTGCTTTTGTCTTCCTTTTGTACTTTCAAGACCAAATGAGCTTAGACGTACAAAGGGAACAAATATGCAGCAAAAATTAACATAAATACAAAGAAAAGGAACAAACGTGGCATGCCCTACCCCTCGACAGCATCTCCACAAGCAAAAACAAGAAATAGAAGGTTGACCACTGCCCGTGCCCACTGGACACGAGGGCGTGGTCAGGTGTCTGCAGAAATGGACAAAGCTGTAGAAGCTTCTATGCCCACCACGGGGGCGTGCCCAGCTCAGCACGGGGCGTGGTCAACGCTAAGATTCACAGAATCTTGCAAATCTTGATAGTATAGATATGCTTCTACACACGGGGCCGTGCCCAGCGAACACAGGGCAGTGTGGAGCCTAATGCAGATAATTGCAATTAATGAAGGAAGAGAAAAGGATTGGCCACGGGGGCGTGTCCAGCGGACAGGGGGCCGTGGCCGGGCTTCTGTTCTGGCTATAAATAGGGGTGCTTGGTGTAGGATCGTTTACACGACAAAAATGAGTCGTTCAGAAGAGTTCTAATCATTACGAGAGGCGGAAACAAACATATCGACTTTGAATCAGCTTGATATACACTCTAATTGTCTTGTTTATTGATTTTACAACGTTTTACAGTCTGGAGACACTTCGGCAACACCTCGGCACCGGAATCAGAAAGTTACAAATGAAATGATCAAGGCAGGTATTTATAGGGAATCCATTTCGTGCGAAATAGCCAAGATCCATTTCGTGCGAAATGGACAATGTTCATTTCGTAGGAAATGGCCTTCCCATTTCGTGCGAAATGGTCACATCCCACATGTTTCACACTTTTCTCGTATATCGTGCCCTGATCTATCTAATCTATTACAAGACTCGATGCAAGACGAAGTCGACAGACATATGCACCAACAGGCTCCCCCTTGGATGTCGACGAGTCTTCAGTACATGTCTTCAGTATGTCGAGTCTTCCATCTTTATCAGTCTTCGTTCTCTCTTCCAAAGTATTCTCCATTGTAAGCATCCTCAATCTTCTCTCATCTCTTTGTCAGCATCTTCTATCTCAAGCTTTGTTCCAGAATCTGGCGCTTACGTCCTCAGATTCCCCCTTTCGATAAGCTGGGATCGCAGTCTGGAATTATTGCTTTTGCGGAAAATCCTCAGGTATCGGAACCTGGCTAACCTGCACATCCTCTACCTCAAAATAAATTTCACAAATTTATAAACCACAAGCAAATATCGTTCAAAATGATTTAACATTTAAAATTTCTGATGACCACTTGTAAGAATAACATTCATATTTGACATTAAATTATTTCAAAAACATTTTTCATTTCAACAGACTCTCCCAACCCTGTTGTTCATCATGTTTAGCACTTGGAATTTTGAAAATCAGCTTTCCAACATCAGTTGTCGAAAATAAGATTATATAAAATCTTTTTGAATTTTTCAAAATTTTATGCTAAAACACTCCGAAAATCTTTTTGGATTTTGAAAAGCAGTAAAGAAATATTTACAGACAATATTTTTGTGAGTTTGTGAAAGAAGATCATATCAGCTTTTGACAAATCACTAGCACCGTTGAGCTTTAACACTTTAAGTTCTAAACGATTCACATAGATTGACGATATTGTTGTCCTTTTAAACTCAATCTAAAAACTTTCGAAATGCTTACCGATACGTTAAGATATATTAATTTTGCACTAAATTCTTATGGATCCCACGATCTCAGCATATCCCCTCATCATGCAATACACTGACTCAAGTAATGCCTTTAAACTTTCATCAACTGTGATATGTGCGAAAACAAAGCAGAATGTTTAAACATTAAAAATCAGGTCGATCTTTTGATACGCAGAGAAAGTCCAATGTTTAAACAAAATAAGAAATAAAAACAAGTTGAACATGTTTAGATCTTAACCACCAGTTCCATATTCACATATACGCAGAGGTGATCCAAGATTTAAACGAAACACCAAGAAAAATAAAGCAGAACGTTCAGGCACTAACATCCAGTTCGATACTCACGTATACGCAGATGATGTCCAATGCTTAAACAAAATAAAGAAATCAAACAAGTTTAAATCTTTGCAAAATGAAATGCACAATCACAGTGACTTTTTCAGCGAGTTATGAAAGCTCACAAATTAACCGGTTTTTATGCTCTTTTAGCATTCAGCGATTACTGAGTAGGTACACAGTCACGAAGGATAAAACTAAGTACTATGCTTTCAACCGCGTTTCCCACTAGAACAAGGCTTGTTCATTTAAGTTTGTATCGTTATCGCAAATCTACTAGTCTAGCTGAGCCTATCGTCACATCTTTATTGAGACCGTTTAATCACATTTTATCTTTCCATTTCTTTAGCGTACTGTGACAGTCCACTGATGTACTATCATTTTCTCTTTTTTTACAACAAAACTCATTTTGAATTTTTATGATGTTTTTAACATTTTCAAATTTTCTAATGTTTTTGGATTTTCTGAAATTTCTTACTCCCCCTAAAATTCAAAACAATTTAAAGAAAATTTGACAAACCGATGTGAATTGCATCAAATCGCCATCCACTTGACATAAACAATCAGAACTCCCCCTGACAACAAACTATTTTCCCATTATGGTCTCAAAACACTTAAGTTTATTTTAATCAAATGGTTTTTCCGGAAAATTAGTTTTGTTGAAACCACTTGTAAGATCGGAGATTGATTCATCATATTGCTTTTCAACCACTTGTGAATGAAAGTTAAATCAAGTTCAACTTAATGACCTTGATTAACCACTTGTAGGTTCTCATCAACCATACCACTTGTAAAACGAAATATAACAATTTTCAAGAATAATACCACCACTTGTAGGTCGAAATATCACTGACGTGAATTTCTCAAGAAAGATGCCGATTCCTGCTCCACGATTACCAACTTGGAAGCTTCGGCATTTCCGGTTTTTTACATCTGAAATACAGACACCCAAGCCTGACCAGCTTTGGGTGTGACCTTTTCAGTTTCACTTGGGGTTTCAACATTTCTTTTTGATTCATAAAAATATTTTACCCCTATGGCCCTACCATCGATCATTTTTCCAAAAATATTTTTCACTTTGTCATTGAAAGCCTTTTCGACATCAAATTCTTTCTTTTCAGAATAGAATTGATTCGAAATTTCCACTTTACCAACTTTTTATTTAAAGTTTTCAGTTCGCAAAGGTGGAAAGTTGACATCATCCATTGGCGGAACTGAATTTTCTCCTTTTGGTTCAACTTGTGGCTCCTCTGACTTTGACGAGTCAAATTCATCACCAGATTTCTCATCAGATTTCTTAACAACCCACATTTGATTGTCAAGATTCACCCTTCTTTTGTAAAACCTTTTCGAACATTCACCAACTTCATATGTAGAATTTTTAAACACTTTGAATTTTTCAGTTGGTGGTTCAGTTTTATCAACAACTTTTTCTTTGAGTTTAGAAACAACTTCCTGTTTTGTGTTGGTTGCCTTTGGACAGTTCCAGGCGATGTGACCAACTTCATGACATCGGTAACAGGTTCTTGTCTCCTTTCTCTGATAAGCTCCATTCTTCTCAAACCTTTGTTTTTCTGCAAAGAACTCTTTGTTCGATTGTTTCCAAAATGAGCTCTTTTCTTCTTCTTCTTCAGAACTTGACCCTGAAACAAATACTGTTTTTGTTTTAGAAATTTCTCATTTTTATGATTTACGGGTGGAATGAAGCCTAATCCTTTCTTTTTAAAATTACTGTTATGGTTTGATTTCTTTTGAAAACCAGAACCAGAATTGTAACCTTTTTTCTTATTCAATCTTTGTTGAACTCTTGAAGTGTATTTTTTAGGTTTTTCAGTAAGATTTGCATCTTTTATTTCAGAAATATTAATTTCTGTTAATTTGAAAACCTTTTTAATCTTTTCAATTTGAAAACTTCTTATTGGAAATTCCTCATCAGAAAATAATTTGTCTGAATCATTCAAAGTATATGCTATTTTGAATGTTTCGTCATTCAAATTACTTTTTGATAACATAAATTCTTTATTGTAAACCCTTTTGACCGATGATTTTGAACTGTTGACCGACGAACTCGAACTCTCAGATTCAGACTTTGACTCTGACTCCTCATCTTTATCCAACACCTGATCGACCACTTTCTTTATTAACTCAGACTCATGATCAGTGTCAGACAATGTGAATATGACATCAATGTTGTCTGGTAAATCATCAGTTGTTTCGGACTTTAACTTTATATTGACTGCCTTTTTGACTTGATCCTCATTTGGTTTTCTGGGAGAATAACCTTCCCAGATTGGAGGCGGACACTTGTTATAATTTGCACTTTGTTTCTTACCAGTATCCTTCTCTTCAGTCTTCGTATCTTGAAATGCTTCAAAACCTGCAACAGTTGGATAAATTCTATCAATCAAATAATCAGAACTTGAATAACTTTGCAATAATCGTCTGATTCTTTCATTTTCTATCTTTTCTGTCTCCAACTCTTGCTTCAACTTTGCACATTCTTCAATATAGTGATTGATAGCCTTCTGCTTTGACATCATCACTGCATTCATCATGGTTAAAGCATCTTCTCTTTCAGAATTTGTCTTTTGCAGACTATTCACCGTTCTGTTCAACACATCATACGATTCTTTCACATACTTAACATCGAACAACAATTTTTCTTGTCAAGCTCACTAAATTTCTCATCTTTCTCTTCACAATGTTTGCATGGTTCCAAACATTTTAGACAAGGTTTCGTGATCTCAACAATTTTTTCAACTTCGATAATCTTTTCAACTTCGGCTATCTTCTCAACAATTTTAACTTCTTCACTCTGTTCAGACTTCTCTTCCTGAGCAACCTTTTTGCATTTTACCTTTTTCTGATCTTTTCCTGCTCGTTTCTCCTTTAGCTTCTCCAATCTATCTGCAAAATAAAATTTAAAACTTTCAGGAGATAATTGAGTTTTTCCAATGTTTATTTATATTTCTTCTTCTTCTTCATCACTGCTATCAGTTGATGATTGATCAAAAACTGTTGTCTTTTCTGAACTTCCTTCTGAAGAGACATATTCTTCATCTTGACTTTTCTCATCATTAGCAAACACATCCATCCATTCCTTCATCAAGTCTGGTTCTTGAACTATTTGTGCAATGAATGCTCTAAAATTTGAATCATCCGGAATGTATTTGTCCCAGCTAAAACCTTCTGCCATTTTTTCATCATCTTGATTTACGAGATAAGCTTTCTTCTTTCCATCTTCAATAACATGAGATGATGACGGTTGTTGAGCAACTTGTTGATATATAGCTTTCCGATAATAATCATGATTCCCGAACGGATTTTGAGCTCCTCCTGCTTCTCGATTGGAACATTCCCTCTTGAAATGTCCTTTTTCCCTGCATCGAAAACAAGTAACTTTAGATTTATCATAACCTAAAGTAGAAACATTAGCATCACGGAAGTCATCTCTTGCTGTAATCAGCTTTAATTTCTCAGCTCTTCTCAACACACTCGCTAAACACCACTTAATATCCATAAGCTCCATTTCCTCAGCATCGATCTGATCGTAATCCTCTTTTGTCAACATAGGATTTCCGATCCTTTCTGCAACCAAACCCTCATATGATTCTAACACTGTAGCTAGTAATGCCATATGACCTTTAGCAACTTCTTCAGAGAAATTTTGACCGTTCTGAAGATGCAACGCGATGTTGCAGTGTAACACATGGCCATTACTGTTGTTTGAACTTTGGAACTGATGATTTGAAGTTGAAACATTCTGATTAACACTTGAGTATGAAGAAAATCCACTATTGCTGATTTGACTTTGATTAACTGATCTGGATGAGTTTTCTGCACTGAAAGCGGTTTGGACCTTCGGACTTGCTTCAACATTCTGAACATTCCCTTTGTAATACATCTTAATGTTTTGTTGACCACTTGGATTGTTCATTCTAGCAATCTTTTGTTGTTCAAGATCTTGTCCTTCAAGTTTTTCAATAAACTGAGAAATTGTCAATTTATCATATTCTCAAGTGTTCTTTAAGATCATCAGATATGTACCCCATAATTTCTGAGGTAAAGCATCAGCTAATTTGTCAACCCATTCTTCTCGATCTTTGTTTATGTAAGACCCTAATTCGTACATGACAAAAGTCGCAGCGGAAGAACGAACCATAAAATTTCTTTCATTATAAATACCTCAACTTATTTAAAATTTAACTTTAACATAGCTCTTTCTCATAAATCCGTCATCCTCTTATTTACTAATTAAAAACATATCTTATGTTTACTACAATATGCACATCAACGTTCCCGTACAATCTCTCTAGTGACTCGATCTTCGATCTCCATTCCTTAGTAATCCTCATGGCTTGTACTACCTGCGCTCACCACATATATTCATAACATTAGCACACATTTTATAAACAAGATACATTCACGTACACTTCACATTTCGTCATCTTTCAAACTTTAAGCATTTCATCTGCGTATCCATTTCCTGGTGAGGCTTCAATAATGTACCTGCATTACTTTTCATTCTCAAGGTACACCATCAATAACGTTGACACTCAACATATCTAAGTCATACATACATACGTACTTGCATACATTCCTACATACACATCTACATACGTACATACCCTTCCTACAACTTTACATACATGCATACACTCATACATGTCTTTATACATACACACTTACACAACTACATACGTACATACCTTTACCACATCTTTACATACATGCATACACTCGTACATATCTTTATACATACATACATACATACACATCTACAAACGTACATACCCTTCCTACAGCTTTACATACATGCATACACTCATACATGTCTTTATACATACACACTTACACAACTACATACGTACATACCTTTACTACATCTTTACATACATGCATACACTCGTACATATCTTTATACATACATACATACACATCTGCATACGTACATACCCTTTCTATAGCATTACATACATGCATACACTCGTACATATCTTTATACTTACATATATACTCATCTGCATACGTACATACCTTTCTTACAGCATTACATATATACATAAATACGCATCTACATACACGTACAACATCTTGCATACCTCTTACATACTTATACGTTATTTACATGAGACTTAAACTTTGATTCATAACCCATAAACATCTAAGGATCGATCAAAATCATGTTTAGAAAGTCCGCCGTAGCCCACGGATAACAAACCGAAGCCTACGATACATAACTCAACTTAAATAACAAGATTTCAGACTTTTGGACTTGGGGAGGTCGTCGGCGACGGCCCTAGGGCCCGTCGGCGACGGCCCGTAGTTTTTCCCGTAGCCAAAACCCCGTAGACAGGAAGATAACCCGTCGGAGAAAAACTGATTTTCCCTTGCCCGTCAGCGACGGCCTCCTTGCCCGTCGGCGACGGCCTCTCTAAAGTGCATTTTTCTGCAGATCCGTTTCGACGTCCGAACGCACTAAAACGCGCATAACTTTCGAACCGTTTACCCGTTTAACCTCCCGTTTCTTCCTACATGCTTGTAAATTCACATTCTATCATATAAACTTAAAATCCCACATCCGGATTACGGAAATTCTTAGCTTACACGCTATCGTCTTATTATTCATTTATGATTTATTCGACCCGTTCATGCATTCATCCACATAACTTGTTTGTTTGACCATAACTTCTTATGGACCTAATAATGTCAATCATTGTCTATCATGAAAGATTAAGTTCTCGGATATCTCGCATCCTCTTAACACATTATCGTTCATATGCTTATTTTGACCCGTTAAGGGTATTCGCGCATTAATTGGTCTATGACTAACCAAACCATCATCCCCACTTCCATACTTGTCCAAAACATTACACTAATCGAATAGCTTGTTTCTAAACGACTTTTAAGATCGTTTACCCCAAAATACCCATCAAGGGCATTTTGGTCTACTTTAATCCCATCATTTACGACGAAAGACTTTAACACATATTTGACCTCAAACATCATGTTTAATTAATTACAACACTTCATTACTTACTTGAACTAAGAAGTGATTACGGAAATCACTTACCTTATGCGTCCGTGCTCGTATCCGATTCCTTGCCTCTTCTTGACCCGTTAACACCTCATGCTTGAGTCCGTCTTGACGTGATTCCTATACTTTCATTTCATCGAAATCACGCTCTTATTAGCATACACATTTGTACATGTAACAATCATATCACTCGCCTAATTCACACTTAACTTTCCTTAGTCATTTCTAACAAGCATTAAAAATATATAATCAACTTCATATAATCATATCCGTATACGTTAAACTCATGTAACTCATCATGTCATTACATTTAACACGGATTGCTATAACATGTACCATACGACTTCCCATCAACCTACATTTACGACAATGAGTCAAATCATGTTTCTTATACTTAGTTGACTTTCAAAAGTCAACTATTAACCATACTTAACTATCGACTTATCATCATATACCCGTAACATCATAATCGACTATACGGACGACACTATATACATCTTATCATACACTTGGTGTGCGTACCACCTTTTAAGCATAACGTACAACTAATTCATGCATAAAACTTCCAAACTCATACATAACCCCTCAAAACCTACTACTAATCATCATATATCATTCCAAATGAACATAAAACATAACATCATCATATTCCCCCTAATTCATCTAACAAGAATTCATCATACCCACATAATACATCATTCTTTCAACAAAAATTGGACATAGATGATGAGTCTAGTCATCTTCATCACCATAACTAATGGGTTTATCATCTAAACATCAAATTAGCACAAACCATTCATAATTCATGTTCTATATGATGATTATAACACATACTAATGCTCAATTCCACTTAAACTCATGGATTGGAACATAACCCACTTTACCCATGATCACCAATCTTAGATTTTAGACATACCTTATGATCCCCTCGTGTTGGTGATCATTAATCCATGCTCGGTTATGAATTTAAGCATCATTTAGCCTTCCAATTGGATGATCTTTCATGTTTAGGGTTTGAGACTCCATGGGAGTCTCCTGATCGATCTAGAACACACACGAAGGTGTGTTTGTGTGTGTTGTTATTTTCTTTTAATAACTCATCTTTCATCCTATACCATCTAGCCCCTCATGTTTACCATTTAACATAATTGGCACAACTTTCATCCTTTACTTGTTTCTACCATACTTTTAACTAGGATAATTAACCTAGTTATTTATTTCTTAATGTACCACATTAGAACATTTAACGAATATAGACATTCGCGTTTTGGGGTGTTACAAGTCTACCCCCCTTAAATAAGGTTTCGTCCCCGAAACCTTTCTCATTTCCTCTTACACACACACATGTATGTTTGACTTAACACTTACATCATAATTATAAGTAATCATCCTATCTCATTTCATAATTATTCACACACTTGACTTCTTCCTCTTAACAAGTCTATACTTTCCATGGCATACTTTCATATAACATTCTCATTTCCTTTGACCCGTTAATAACAGGTTAATATACTTACTTATTCAAACTTATAATAATGCTTACACTCATATAATCCGTTTATAACGGGTTTAGTACTTTCATCTCATCTTTTAAGATTCCATTCTATAGACACATTGTTTAACATTTAACTCTTGTTTTGTTATCACAACAAAACTGCTATGTCATAGTCATACCTACGTGCTTAACTCCGTAGCTAACATCATTCTACATTTCTATAGTCTTTTGTACCATACATATCCTTACGTTACTTGCACATTCGGATATTTTCATTTCTATCATTCTTTTGTTCATCTGCTTTACATTTACTTATATGACTTGTTTGACGCATACATGGTCAAGCTATTGACTTCTTCTTATGTAGACTAGTTCCGTCTTTTATATCTTAAATCTGTTTCGCGGATTCGAACGCGTTATTCATACCTTTCGTACCTTCTATGTTTGAATCCGTCTCGCGGATTTAAACATTGCATTCACGCTTTTCATCCCTTGAATCCGTCTCGCGGATTCAAGCATTGCATTCATATCTTTCATTCTTTGAATTCGTCTCGCGGATTCAAACATTGCATTTACGCTTTTCATCCCTTGAATCCGTCTCGCGGATTCAAGCATTACATTCATATCTTTCATTCTTTGAATCCGTCTCGCGGATTCAAACATTGCATATACGCTTTTCATCCCTTGAATCCGTCTCGCGGATTCAAGCATTGCATTCATATCTTTCATTATTTGTTCTTATCATTCATGTTTTTCATTCTTACATAGTACTCTCAATTTCCCGAGAGTCTTACTACCCACTTCTCCCGCACGCCCACCTGCTACCCAATTCTAACGGACATACCTGCGATAATTACCACGGTCTCACGAATGTCATATGCTTCTTGCGTACTGGCCAGGTACGCAATTCACATACTATTTTCGTGCCTTTAGGTAATCATCGCCTTATGTCTGCAGTAGTGGGTCTCAGTTCGTGCTACATTTTTACAATCTTATCAAGACAATATCGCTGTCTTCCATTTAGTACTTACCCTCCCAAGGAGATTTCTTCTTCTTTTTTTTTTTTTTTTTAACACCGGTACCATACATACTAACATTGTGTACCTGGGGTCCGTCTGTCCATTCGCATCCTTGCCTGCCTTAGCATTCATCCTAGACTGCATTCAAGGGTCGTCTTCTTCAAACACTTATACTTACCTTGCACATAACATAACGTCAGTTTCTTTATACGTATACATAAGTACATACTTACATTCGCTTCTACCTTTGGATCTTGATCGAGTCTTAGATTGTACGGGTTCCTTATCATAAGAGCACACGAGTTTGAGTTCAAGTACTTACTTTCTTGTACTTGATTCTCTCAAACCAGGGCTCTGATACCAACTTGTAAGAACCTAATTCGTACATGACAAAAGTCGCAGCGGAAGAACGAACCATAAAATTTCTTTCATTATAAATACCTCAACTTATTTAAAATTTAACTTTAACATAGCTCTTTCTCATAAATCCGTCATCCTCTTATTTACTAATTAAAAACATATCTTATGTTTACTACAATATGCACATCAACGTTCCCGTACAATCTCTCTAGTGACTCGATCTTCGATCTCCATTCCTTAGTAATCCTCATGGCTTGTACTACCTGCGCTCACCACATATATTCATAACATTAGCACACATTTTATAAACAAGATACATTCACGTACACTTCACATTTCGTCATCTTTCAAACTTTAAGCATTTCATCTGCGTATCCATTTCCTGGTGAGGCTTCAATAATGTACCTGCATTACTTTTCATTCTCAAGGTACACCATCAATAACGTTGACACTCAACATATCTAAGTCATACATACATACGTACTTGCATACATTCCTACATACACATCTACATACGTACATACCCTTCCTACAACTTTACATACATGCATACACTCATACATGTCTTTATACATACACACTTACACAACTACATACGTACATACCTTTACCACATCTTTACATACATGCATACACTCGTACATATCTTTATACATACATACATACATACACATCTACAAACGTACATACCCTTCCTACAGCTTTACATACATGCATACACTCATACATGTCTTTATACATACACACTTACACAACTACATACGTACATACCTTTACTACATCTTTACATACATGCATACACTCGTACATATCTTTATACATACATACATACACATCTGCATACGTACATACCCTTTCTATAGCATTACATACATGCATACACTCGTACATATCTTTATACTTACATATATACTCATCTGCATACGTACATACCTTTCTTACAGCATTACATATATACATAAATACGCATCTACATACACGTACAACATCTTGCATACCTCTTACATACTTATACGTTATTTACATGAGACTTAAACTTTGATTCATAACCCATAAACATCTAAGGATCGATCAAAATCATGTTTAGAAAGTCCGCCGTAGCCCACGGATAACAAACCGAAGCCTACGATACATAACTCAACTTAAATAACAAGATTTCAGACTTTTGGACTTGGGGAGGTCGTCGGCGACGGCCCTAGGGCCCGTCGGCGACGGCCCGTAGTTTTTCCCGTAGCCAAAACCCCGTAGACAGGAAGATAACCCGTCGGAGAAAAACTAATTTTCCCTTGCCCGTCGGCGACGGCCTCCTTGCCCGTCGGCGACGGCCTCTCTAAAGTGCATTTTTCTGCAGATCCGTTTCGACGTCCGAACGCACTAAAACGCGCATAACTTTCGAACCGTTTACCCGTTTAACCTCCCGTTTCTTCCTACATGCTTGTAAATTCACATTCTATCATATAAACTTAAAATCCCACATCCGGATTACGGAAATTCTTAGCTTACACGCTATCGTCTTATTATTCATTTATGATTTATTCGACCCGTTCATGCATTCATCCACATAACTTGTTTGTTTGACCATAACTTCTTATGGACCTAATAATGTCAATCATTGTCTATCATGAAAGATTAAGTTCTCGGATATCTCGCATCCTCTTAACACATTATCGTTCATATGCTTATTTTGACCCGTTAAGGGTATTCGCGCATTAATTGGTCTATGACTAACCAAACCATCATCCCCACTTCCATACTTGTCCAAAACATTACACTAATCGAATAGCTTGTTTCTAAACGACTTTTAAGATCGTTTACCCCAAAATACCCATCAAGGGCATTTTGGTCTACTTTAATCCCATCATTTACGACGAAAGACTTTAACACATATTTGACCTCAAACATCATGTTTAATTAATTACAACACTTCATTACTTACTTGAACTAAGAAGTGATTACGGAAATCACTTACCTTATGCGTCCGTGCTCGTATCCGATTCCTTGCCTCTTCTTGACCCGTTAACACCTCATGCTTGAGTCCGTCTTGACGTGATTCCTATACTTTCATTTCATCGAAATCACGCTCTTATTAGCATACACATTTGTACATGTAACAATCATATCACTCGCCTAATTCACACTTAACTTTCCTTAGTCATTTCTAACAAGCATTAAAAATATATAATCAACTTCATATAATCATATCCGTATACGTTAAACTCATGTAACTCATCATGTCATTACATTTAACACGGATTGCTATAACATGTACCATACGACTTCCCATCAACCTACATTTACGACAACGAGTCAAATCATGTTTCTTATACTTAGTTGACTTTCAAAAGTCAACTATTAACCATACTTGTAAGTCCCGTTTAACCGGATCTTTCAATGATATCAAACTACACCAAGTTTGTGCGGAATCCAAACTTGATGTGATTCAAGAAATAAAATGAAAATCAACAAGAAATATGAACGAAGAACAAACCGGAATCACTTTCAACACTTGCACACGATTCTATTACTTGAATAAGCAAAACCGTCAAGTACAAGTGTTCTTCACCAACTCGCCTCTCTCTCTAGCTCTCTAGAAGTTGTAACAATAAATTTCCTAGAGGTTCAAACCTAAAAACAAGTTAGAAACTTGTTTTTATACTAACTCAAGCCCACTTCCCTACATGGGCTCTCCTTGGGCCTGCTTGGCCCACATGGCCTAAAGCTTGGCCCAAGTGACCTCTAAAGGTCCAAAACCTAATATAAACTAACCCTGTACGGCCCAGTTCATAACCATAACCCGTTGTGTTAATTTGATGCGTCAGTCTCACACTTCAGGGCCTAACAATCTCCCCCTAGACTGATGCCATCAAATTGTCTTCATAGCATGAATTCAGCAACGTCTTCAACGAAGTCTATGGTTGTCTCTATGCTGCAGATGTTGTGGAAGTTCTTGACTTCTGAACTCTCAGCACTGGGTCTCTTTCTTCAGCTCTTGTGGTTAGCTTCATATCAGGATCTCGATCAGCATTTGCTTGAAGTCTTGTTAAAAAGAATGTGAGAGGAGGATTCTCAACAGCTCTTTTCTTCTTCAGTCTTTGTCTTTCAAGCTGGTTCATGGTACTTCTTCAAATGTACTTTCACTGTCAGATGACATTTCGTATCCGGTTCTTCTGACTCAGGTACATCTTGTAGTTGTGCTGCTCCATGCTTCGTCAGTAGCTAACAACATCTCATTCTTCATCAACCCCTGTTCTTGAATGAAATCAAGTTCTGCACATACTCACAAACTCATAAGCAAACATTTCTTATGCAACAGGGAGAGTACCATATGAACACTAGGTACATCCAAGTACTTGTACTCGGATTTCACAATTTAAATTCTTTCAACTTTTGATGATCAGTCAAATCTTCAAGAACGGTTACATTTTTAATTTTAAGAAAACAAATAAACACTCTATTTTTGGATTTTTGGTTTTATAGAAAAGCAAGACACTATTTTTTTTGTATTTTTGAATTTTTCTATTTTTTTTATTTTTAATTTAAGAACTAAAAACAAATAAAAAAAAAACTCAAAATATAAACAACTACCATAATATACAATTACAATTGCAATGAGATCAAAATTCGTTCTCAGGCAGACTAAGGAACACTTTTCAGTACGAGCCTAATCAAACTGGTCTATGCGATTGCCAATATGTTTGTCCACTTAAACTTTAACGCTCAACTTTCAAATTTTTTTTTTAACTTCGTGATATGCTTTAGGTTATATTATACTATTATACCCGTGTGTCCCATTCCAAGGCATACCCCCACGATCAAGGTAAGCACAACGATTCATCGTAGCAGGTGAGTATACTGATGTCATCCTTTAAGATATCCTGACTGTATCTAGGTCTGCATATAATCTATTTTATCATGTTTTGATTTCTTAACAATGAACTCCCAAATAAATTCTAATCAAATCCTGGAAATATAAACAGCACACTCTATCATGCAAGTATCTTCCCTACCACATATTTCACAAGTCCAATCCAGATTTCTGAAATCTTAACTGGGAATAGGTTGAGAAGAGAACAGAATAGATCTTTTGTAGAGATGGTATAATATACAGATCAAATGAGTTTTTCTCAATTTGATATAGGTTTCTTGGGTTTCTTTTGGGCACTTGAGGGCCTCTTTCGGGTGTATAAATGATCTACAGTGCGACAACGTACAGCTAGGTCAGCATGTATCTGGATGCAGCAGAAGCTGTCGTTGCCTAGCACCTCCAGGTCAGCATATATCTGGATGCAGCAGAGGAGGTACACGACTTTTTCAGAGAAGATTTCAGAATCAGATCAAAATTGTGTGTATCGGGACAACATACAGACATTCAAATAGAAATGAGCTAATTCCAAGTGACTTTCTTTCCTGGGGTCATGTACAATATTAGTTCTGAACAGAAGGACAGCCAAGATATCCCCGGATGATTCAACAATATAAAGACCCGAAACCTCAGATGTTGGCTATCTATCAACGCAAGATTTAAGACCATAAAATCATACGCCGTTGGTATGTTACCCACATGGTACATAGTTCGTTATGTTTATATCACTTAGTATCTTTTATCATGTTGAGCGTCAAGCCTATCGACATATCGCAGTAGATCCTAGTCTTTTCAGCTATGGCACCTTACATGTGTTAGTCAAACCCTTTAACACGAACATTTATTTCACTTCCCATATCATGCAATCTTTCTTTTTGGCTTTTTCATTTTTCTAATGTTTTTGTATTTTTCTCATTTTCTCCCCCTAAACAATACATATTTACAGCAAACTCTTTTTGTATTTTCTGAGTTTTCTCCTCCTAAACTCTATATCTATCTATATGTTCCTCTCCCCCCCTAAATTTGTGCATAAATCTTGTATTTTTGCGCAAATTTACCATTTACCATTTACTAGAGAGAGGACACTTTATATACAAAGTAATGAACTAAGAAAGAGAAAAAAAAATATTTTTGCTTAACCGTTCTATCATCAGATTGAAGACTAATCAAATTCAATTCAAAGTACTGAATTTAAACGGTACCTTTTGCTGATCATTTCTTACTTCTGTTATCTCCTCCAAAGGAAACATATCATCTGTAAAAAAAAAATTTGAACTTTTTGCAACAGTGAAATGTTACCCGTTTTTATCTCTGGAACAACCGCTATCAACATTCCAGAGATTGTCAACAGCTCCTCCTTGGTTGTTCCTGAAAGGTAAGGAGATTAGTAAGACATGGGTACCCAGGCCATCGTGGTCCTGGGATTTCCTGAAGCATCAAAATAAGACACTTCCTTTAAACATAAGTCCCCTTTCATTTCAAGGATTGGAGACGTTGCTGCTTTTTGTTTTGCTTTCCAAATTTGTTTCGGTCTAGCAAACGCGTTTGTTGCCTTCGGTTGAGCAACTTTAACTGTTTCAGGTTTGTTAATTTTAGAAACACGTTTTTGTTCCAGAAAAGCTTTGCGTTTGTTTTTGGCAACGTTCCAATCCCCATCAGAAGGTTTAACCTTGGGATTCACATTCTTCATTGCCTTAGGTGTGGATACCTTCATTGGCTTGGAATGGTAGTTACCCTTTGGTGTGACCCTCTGATTTTGCATATAATAGGGTACATAGGGACGGTGAATGCAGTTTCGAGCAATGTGACCAGCAATGCCGCAATTGAAGCACGTTTGTCTCTTTATATAGAACGCATTCTGATCAGCTGGATTTGCTCTTGTAGGCCCCGAAGGATGAACTGGTCCTTTCTGTGCTTGTTTTTGTTGCACATTTCCTGCAGACGACGATGAATTTGGATGCCTATACTTGTCATTTGCAGGGGCCTTCTGTGGTGGAGATTTCCTTTGATTCTTCTTGTTTTCCTTAGACTGCAAGTCTTGTTCAGAAATCTCACCAGTCTTTCTGAAACCTTTGTTAGCACAGTCAAATGCATATTTCTCACATTTGCCATTACAGACTGGCTTAACAAAGACATTTTTCACATCACGGGCCTTTTGAGGACTATTACTGCCCGTTGAGGACTGTGGAGAGCCTGCTTGTCTTTGATGTTTAGGCCTCTTCTTTCCACGTCCTTTACTTGCTTGCTTCGGCTCTTGTTGCTTGATCTGAACCTTTTTATCACTAACAGAAGGCTCAGATTGTTCAGCTTGCGTACTTGGAGCCTTGTTCACATCAGTTTTCACTTCATCAGCTTTGGTAGGATCCGAGACTTCTGGTTTATCAGATGAAACACCAGAAACTTCAGCAAAAACTTCAGCTGAAACATTAGACAAATTTTCAGCACAAAACGGTTCTGCACATGACGCCTTTGAGCTGAATCCACTAGAATCAACTGATTCCAATTTCTCAGAATCAGTTGCTTCAGATGATTCACATTTGAAATCAGATGGTTCAACTGGCTCATTCGTTTCATTTGTCGTTTCAGTCTTTGTTTCACAAGCATCAACGTTTTCGCCCAAACCGTCAGGCCTGAAATTAATCACAGAGCGAAAAACCGAGTTAAAAATATCACATGACGAAATAGAGTCTTGATTAAGTTCATTTATTAAATTTTCATAAGAACCAGACTCTGATGCTTGTTCATCCCCAACTACATTTTCAACTTTTACTTCAACTACTTCATCTGCAGGGGAAGACGAAGCATTAGGATCAAAAGTACCATTTGAAACAAAATTTACCGAAGAACTCGCTCGTTTATCAAAAGGTCTGCTGTTGATTGATGACTTATCAGTTTTAGGACCGTAAGCCATCTTATCCTCATTCATCAATTCCTCCTCAGTCATGGGTAAATATGTGTAGTTGTCATTATATGGAGGAGGAACTTGATTGAAACCCAAACCACGTCCTTTATTTTCCTTGTATGCGAGCTGTTGATCACACAAGTTTTTGACCAATTTGCTGGAAGAATCATACTTTTTAATGTTAAGTTCGTTAATTTGATATCTTTCTCTGATATCTTCCAGTTCTTTGATCAAAATGCATACCTTCTCCTGTGCCTCTAAGAAATGGGCTGTTTTTACACTTACATCATCCTTAAGTTTGATGATGTCTTTTCGCTGAGCTTCAATTTTATCTTTATAAAGCTTTTCATTCTTTGATAAAGTAAAATTTTTATTTTTTATGTCGTTGTAGTCTTGAATCAACTCAGCGTTGTGTAACCGATATGCCTCATTTCTTTCTCTACACTCAGGAGTGCAAAAGACAGAAAGAATCTCTTCACGATCACGAGTAATTTCTTGAGCCAGGGGTTTGTTAAACATAAAAGCTGAATTTTGTGTGGATGAGCAAACTGCAGCAGATGTGTTGCCTTGAGTAAACTGTTTGTCAGCATTGTCATATGATTTGATGATTGACATCAGCTCATCCGGCTTCATTCTGTAACAATCGGTTGTCACTATTATCTGATTAACATTGGTAAACCAACTACAGTTTGCCTGATCTGGAATCTCTTTTATAGCATCCAGAAGCTTTCTGTTGCTCATGTGAGTAGACACCACCATCTCTGCCTTCTCCATTTTTGAGATCAGTTCAGCAAACCGACCTGTAAGTACTTCTATAGATTCACCATATGAGTATCTGAATCCTTGGAGTTCCTGCTCAAGCACCTCTCTCTTAGAAGACATTTTTAAGATGTGATTTCTCAAAAATGTGATTTTTTTTAACTTCAACACAAGCTTAAAGCGAGAATCCGTGTACTCGCCAACTCAAACACTTAGCAGGCGAAAGAACGAACCCGCTTTCGAAACCACACCTCAAATACCTGTCAAAACCGTTATCACAAACACAAACCAATTTTTATTATTTTTTTTTTATTTATAAATAAACCCTTTTTTTTTTTAATTTATTTATAACCCCTTTTTAATGTTAAAATAAAATACTTATTATTATTATTAATATTATTATAATTAATGATTATGCAATGATGACCTAATGATTAATAATAATTATATAATGATTGTTGATTTTTATAATTATTATTATTATTAATAAAAACTGAAACTGTATGTCTTCTTCTTCGTAACACAATTCCAAACCTAATTCTAAACCTCAGCCGCCAAGAGTGATTATCCGAAGAATGTTGTCGGAGGATGACGAAGATGAATGGTTTGGTCGGCGTATGAAGGAGGTGAACGTGACAGCGCTTGCAGGTGGTGAAATCGTGATCGGACGAAGGTTATCGTGAAGTGGAAGATGGTGGTAGTGTGGTGAAGAACGTGGTGATAGATGAAGGACGTGGATGATGGGTGTGGTGACCGGAGATGATGAAGTCGAGATGAACAGTGACCGGAGTTGCAGGTTTCCGGCAAGATACGATGTCGATGGCGATGATGAAGGTTACAACTCACAACCTGTGGCTGTTGCTTGGTAGTTGCCGATGGGTTATGTCGGAGGTAACAATCAGGAGGTGCCGGAGGTTGGAATGGTGTGTCGACTCGAAACCGAGGTTGCGACTCGAGAACAAAACGTGATGAACCGAGATCTCGGTTGCGACTCGGAACCGTGGATGGTTGCGAGTCGAAACCAAAGCAAGATGAGCCGAAACTGATGGTTGCGAGTCGAAACAAAGGTGATTGAGGTTGCTACTCGAGACCGGTGATGATGATGAACTGTGAGACGGTTGCGAGTCGGAACGGTGGATGCGGTTGCGAGTAGGAACCAAACAGGATGAGCCGAAACTAGCAATGGTTGCGAGTCGAAACGGAGAAGATGGAGAAGACAATCGGAGAAGATGGAGAAGACGTGGAGGTGACAGCCGTGAAGATGGTTGCGAGTCGGACAAGTCGAGACGGTGGTTGCGACTCGTAATCGAGGTTGCGACTCGTAATCGAGGTTGCGACTGGACTGGATTGACTCGAAACCAGATAAATCTTTTGTGAAGATGTGCCAACACCGGTTGAGTCGAAATCAGAGGAGAGGGCAGTCTAAACCGTGATGAATGCAATGAAGATGATGTTTGGCGATTACGACTGAACAGAATTTCGAAAAATTGGACTCGAAAAATCTTATTTTTGAAAATTTGACTTGTGACTCGAGACCATTTTGAAAAGTATTAAATTGATTTTTTTAATTTGGAAATAAAGAAATTCAAACAAAATCAACAACCAGATTTTCTAAATCTTTTTCAAACCTCAACCAAATTTTCGAAAGTTTTGGGATTTTTTTTTTTAAATCCTGTTCAAACTTATCAAAAAAAATTTCAAAACTTAACAACTTTCAAATGATCAAAACTCACCAAAATATACCAACTTTTTACAAAACCGGATGAAAACCACGAAGAACACGAAGAACACCGAAACAAAAATAACGAAAATCTTGAATCTTTGATATCACACCGAGCCTAGAAACAGGTTCTTAAGGCTCTGATACCAATTGTAAGTCCCGTTTAACCGGATCTTTCAATGATATCAAACTACACCAAGTTTGTGCGGAATCCAAACTTGATGTGATTCAAGAAATAAAATGAAAATCAACAAGAAATATGAACGAAGAACAAACCGGAATCACTTTCAACACTTGCACACGATTCTATTACTTGAATAAGCAAAACCGTCAAGTACAAGTGTTCTTCACCAACTCGCCTCTCTCTCTAGCTCTCTAGAAGTTGTAACAATAAATTTCCTAGAGGTTCAAACCTAAAAACAAGTTAGAAACTTGTTTTTATACTAACTCAAGCCCACTTCCCTACATGGGCTCTCCTTGGGCCTGCTTGGCCCACATGGCCTAAAGCTTGGCCCAAGTGACCTCTAAAGGTCCAAAACCTAATATAAACTAACCCTGTACGGCCCAGTTCATAACCATAACCCGTTGTGTTAATTTGATGCGTCAGTCTCACACTTCAGGGCCTAACAATCTCCCCCTAGACTGATGCCATCAAATTGTCTTCATAGCATGAATTCAGCAACGTCTTCAACGAAGTCTATGGTTGTCTCTATGCTGCAGATGTTGTGGAAGTTCTTGACTTCTGAACTCTCAGCACTGGGTCTCTTTCTTCAGCTCTTGTGGTTAGCTTCATATCAGGATCTCGATCAGCATTTGCTTGAAGTCTTGTTAAAAAGAATGTGAGAGGAGGATTCTCAACAGCTCTTTTCTTCTTCAGTCTTTGTCTTTCAAGCTGGTTCATGGTACTTCTTCAAATGTACTTTCACTGTCAGATGACATTTCGTATCCGGTTCTTCTGACTCAGGTACATCTTGTAGTTGTGCTGCTCCATGCTTCGTCAGTAGCTAACAACATCTCATTCTTCATCAACCCCTGTTCTTGAATGAAATCAAGTTCTGCACATACTCACAAACTCATAAGCAAACATTTCTTATGCAACAGGGAGAGTACCATATGAACACTAGGTACATCCAAGTACTTGTACTCGGATTTCACAATTTAAATTCTTTCAACTTTTGATGATCAGTCAAATCTTCAAGAACGGTTACATTTTTAATTTTAAGAAAACAAATAAACACTCTATTTTTGGATTTTTGGTTTTATAGAAAAGCAAGACACTATTTTTTTTGTATTTTTGAATTTTTCTATTTTTTTTATTTTTAATTTAAGAACTAAAAACAAATAAAAAAAAAACTCAAAATATAAACAACTACCATAATATACAATTACAATTGCAATGAGATCAAAATTCGTTCTCAGGCAGACTAAGGAACACTTTTCAGTACGAGCCTAATCAAACTGGTCTATGCGATTGCCAATATGTTTGTCCACTTAAACTTTAACGCTCAACTTTCAAATTTTTTTTTTAACTTCGTGATATGCTTTAGGTTATATTATACTATTATACCCGTGTGTCCCATTCCAAGGCATACCCCCACGATCAAGGTAAGCACAACGATTCATCGTAGCAGGTGAGTATACTGATGTCATCCTTTAAGATATCCTGACAAGTATGGAAGTGGGGATGATGGTTTGGTTAGTCATAGACCAATTAATGCGCGAATACCCTTAACGGGTCAATAGTATAATATAATATCACTCGCCTAATTCACACTTAACTTTCCTTAGTCATTTCTAACAAGCATTAAAAATATATAATCAACTTCATATAATCATATCCGTATACGTTAAACTCATGTAACTCATCATGTCATTACATTTAACACGGATTGCTATAACATGTACCATACGACTTCCCATCAACCTACATTTACGACAATGAGTCAAATCATGTTTCTTATACTTAGTTGACTTTCAAAAGTCAACTATTAACCATACTTAACTATCGACTTATCATCATATACCCGTAACATCATAATCGACTATACGGACGACACTATATACATCTTATCATACACTTGGTGTGCGTACCACCTTTTAAGCATAACGTACAACTAATTCATGCATAAAACTTCCAAACTCATACATAACCCCTCAAAACCTACTACTAATCATCATATATCATTCCAAATGAACATAAAACATAACATCATCATATTCCCCCTAATTCATCTAACAAGAATTCATCATACCCACATAATACATCATTCTTTCAACAAAAATTGGACATAGATGATGAGTCTAGTCATCTTCATCACCATAACTAATGGGTTTATCATCTAAACATCAAATTAGCACAAACCATTCATAATTCATGTTCTATATGATGATTATAACACATACTAATGCTCAATTCCACTTAAACTCATGGATTGGAACATAACCCACTTTACCCATGATCACCAATCTTAGATTTTAGACATACCTTATGATCCCCTCGTGTTGGTGATCATTAATCCATGCTCGGTTATGAATTTAAGCATCATTTAGCCTTCCAATTGGATGATCTTTCATGTTTAGGGTTTGAGACTCCATGGGAGTCTCCTGATCGATCTAGAACACACACGAAGGTGTGTTTGTGTGTGTTGTTATTTTCTTTTAATAACTCATCTTTCATCCTATACCATCTAGCCCCTCATGTTTACCATTTAACATAATTGGCACAACTTTCATCCTTTACTTGTTTCTACCATACTTTTAACTAGGATAATTAACCTAGTTATTTATTTCTTAATGTACCACATTAGAACATTTAACGAATATAGACATTCGCGTTTTGGGGTGTTACAAGTCTACCCCCCTTAAATAAGGTTTCGTCCCCGAAACCTTTCTCATTTCCTCTTACACACACACATGTATGTTTGACTTAACACTTACATCATAATTATAAGTAATCATCCTATCTCATTTCATAATTATTCACACACTTGACTTCTTCCTCTTAACAAGTCTATACTTTCCATGGCATACTTTCATATAACATTCTCATTTCCTTTGACCCGTTAATAACAGGTTAATATACTTACTTATTCAAACTTATAATAATGCTTACACTCATATAATCCGTTTATAACGGGTTTAGTACTTTCATCTCATCTTTTAAGATTCCATTCTATAGACACATTGTTTAACATTTAACTCTTGTTTTGTTATCACAACAAAACTGCTATGTCATAGTCATACCTACGTACTTAACTCCGTAGCTAACATCATTCTACATTTCTATAGTCTTTTGTACCATACATATCCTTACGTTACTTGCACATTCGGATATTTTCATTTCTATCATTCTTTTGTTCATCTGCTTTACATTTACTTATATGACTTGTTTGACGCATACATGGTCAAGCTATTGACTTCTTCTTATGTAGACTAGTTCCGTCTTTTATATCTTAAATCTGTTTCGCGGATTCGAACGCGTTATTCATACCTTTCGTACCTTCTATGTTTGAATCCGTCTCGCGGATTTAAACATTGCATTCACGCTTTTCATCCCTTGAATTCGTCTCGCGGATTCAAGCATTGCATTCATATCTTTCATTCTTTGAATTCGTCTCGCGGATTCAAACATTGCATTTACGCTTTTCATCCCTTGAATCCGTCTCGCAGATTCAAGCATTACATTCATATCTTTCATTCTTTGAATCCGTCTCGCGGATTCAAACATTGCATATACGCTTTTCATCCCTTGAATCCGTCTCGCGGATTCAAGCATTGCATTCATATCTTTCATTCTTTGTTCTTATCATTCATGTTTTTCATTCTTACATAGTACTCTCAATTTCCCGAGAGTCTTACTACCCACTTCTCCCGCACGCCCACCTGCTACCCAATTCTAACGGACATACCTGCGATAATTACCACGGTCTCACGAATGTCATATGCTTCTTGCGTACTGGCCAGGTACGCAATTCACATACTATTTTCGTGCCTTTAGGTAATCATCGCCTTATGTCTGCAGTAGTGGGTCTCAGTTCGTGCTACATTTTTACAATCTTATCAAGACAATATCGCTGTCTTCCATTTAGTACTTACCCTCCCAAGGAGATTTCTTCTTCTTTTTTTTTTTTTTTTAACACCGGTACCATACATACTAACATTGTGTACCTGGGGTCCGTCTGTCCATTCGCATCCTTGCCTGCCTTAGCATTCATCCTAGACTGCATTCAAGGGTCGTCTTCTTCAAACACTTATACTTACCTTGCACATAACATAACGTCAGTTTCTTTATACGTATACATAAGTACATACTTACATTCGCTTCTACCTTTGGATCTTGATCGAGTCTTAGATTGTACGGGTTCCTTATCATAAGAGCACACGAGTTTGAGTTCAAGTACTTACTTTCTTGTACTTGATTCTCTCAAACCAGGGCTCTGATACCAACTTGTAAGACCCTAATTCGTACATGACAAAAGTCGCAGCGGAAGAACGAACCATAAAATTTCTTTCATTATAAATACCTCAACTTATTTAAAATTTAACTTTAACATAGCTCTTTCTCATAAATCCGTCATCCTCTTATTTACTAATTAAAAACATATCTTATGTTTACTACAATATGCACATCAACGTTCCCGTACAATCTCTCTAGTGACTCGATCTTCGATCTCCATTCCTTAGTAATCCTCATGGCTTGTACTACCTGCGCTCACCACATATATTCATAACATTAGCACACATTTTATAAACAAGATACATTCACGTACACTTCACATTTCGTCATCTTTCAAACTTTAAGCATTTCATCTGCGTATCCATTTCCTGGTGAGGCTTCAATAATGTACCTGCATTACTTTTCATTCTCAAGGTACACCATCAATAACGTTGACACTCAACATATCTAAGTCATACATACATACGTACTTGCATACATTCCTACATACACATCTACATACGTACATACCCTTCCTACAACTTTACATACATGCATACACTCATACATGTCTTTATACATACACACTTACACAACTACATACGTACATACCTTTACCACATCTTTACATACATGCATACACTCGTACATATCTTTATACATACATACATACATACACATCTACAAACGTACATACCCTTCCTACAGCTTTACATACATGCATACACTCATACATGTCTTTATACATACACACTTACACAACTACATACGTACATACCTTTACTACATCTTTACATACATGCATACACTCGTACATATCTTTATACATACATACATACACATCTGCATACGTACATACCCTTTCTATAGCATTACATACATGCATACACTCGTACATATCTTTATACTTACATATATACTCATCTGCATACGTACATACCTTTCTTACAGCATTACATATATACATAAATACGCATCTACATACACGTACAACATCTTGCATACCTCTTACATACTTATACGTTATTTACATGAGACTTAAACTTTGATTCATAACCCATAAACATCTAAGGATCGATCAAAATCATGTTTAGAAAGTCCGCCGTAGCCCACGGATAACAAACCGAAGCCTACGATACATAACTCAACTTAAATAACAAGATTTCAGACTTTTGGACTTGGGGAGGTCGTCGGCGACGGCCCTAGGGCCCGTCGGCGACGGCCCGTAGTTTTTCCCGTAGCCAAAACCCCGTAGACAGGAAGATAACCCGTCGGAGAAAAACTGATTTTCCCTTGCCCGTCGGCGACGGCCTCCTTGCCCGTCGGCGACGGCCTCTCTAAAGTGCATTTTTCTGCAGATCCGTTTCGACGTCCGAACGCACTAAAACGCGCATAACTTTCGAACCGTTTACCCGTTTAACCTCCCGTTTCTTCCTACATGCTTGTAAATTCACATTCTATCATATAAACTTAAAATCCCACATCCGGATTACGGAAATTCTTAGCTTACACGCTATCGTCTTATTATTCATTTATGATTTATTCGACCCGTTCATGCATTCATCCACATAACTTGTTTGTTTGACCATAACTTCTTATGGACCTAATAATGTCAATCATTGTCTATCATGAAAGATTAAGTTCTCGGATATCTCGCATCCTCTTAACACATTATCGTTCATATGCTTATTTTGACCCGTTAAGGGTATTCGCGCATTAATTGGTCTATGACTAACCAAACCATCATCCCCACTTCCATACTTGTCCAAAACATTACACTAATCGAATAGCTTGTTTCTAAACGACTTTTAAGATCGTTTACCCCAAAATACCCATCAAGGGCATTTTGGTCTACTTTAATCCCATCATTTACGACGAAAGACTTTAACACATATTTGACCTCAAACATCATGTTTAATTAATTACAACACTTCATTACTTACTTGAACTAAGAAGTGATTACGGAAATCACTTACCTTATGCGTCCGTGCTCGTATCCGATTCCTTGCCTCTTCTTGACCCGTTAACACCTCATGCTTGAGTCCGTCTTGACGTGATTCCTATACTTTCATTTCATCGAAATCACGCTCTTATTAGCATACACATTTGTACATGTAACAATCATATCACTCGCCTAATTCACACTTAACTTTCCTTAGTCATTTCTAACAAGCATTAAAAATATATAATCAACTTCATATAATCATATCCGTATACGTTAAACTCATGTAACTCATCATGTCATTACATTTAACACGGATTGCTATAACATGTACCATACGACTTCCCATCAACCTACATTTACGACAACGAGTCAAATCATGTTTCTTATACTTAGTTGACTTTCAAAAGTCAACTATTAACCATACTTAACTATCGACTTATCATCATATACCCGTAACATCATAATCGACTATACGGACGACACTATATACATCTTATCATACACTTGGTGTGCGTACCACCTTTTAAGCATAACGTACAACTAATTCATGCATAAAACTTCCAAACTCATACATAACCCCTCAAAACCTACTACTAATCATCATATATCATTCCAAATGAACATAAAACATAACATCATCATATTCCCCCTAATTCATCTAACAAGAATTCATCATACCCACATAATACATCATTCTTTCAACAAAAATTGGACATAGATGATGAGTCTAGTCATCTTCATCACCATAACTAATGGGTTTATCATCTAAACATCAAATTAGCACAAACCATTCATAATTCATGTTCTATATGATGATTATAACACATACTAATGCTCAATTCCACTTAAACTCATGGATTGGAACATAACCCACTTTACCCATGATCACCAATCTTAGATTTTAGACATACCTTATGATCCCCTCGTGTTGGTGATCATTAATCCATGCTCGGTTATGAATTTAAGCATCATTTAGCCTTCCAATTGGATGATCTTTCATGTTTAGGGTTTGAGACTCCATGGGAGTCTCCTGATCGATCTAGAACACACACGAAGGTGTGTTTGTGTGTGTTGTTATTTTCTTTTAATAACTCATCTTTCATCCTATACCATCTAGCCCCTCATGTTTACCATTTAACATAATTGGCACAACTTTCATCCTTTACTTGTTTCTACCATACTTTTAACTAGGATAATTAACCTAGTTATTTATTTCTTAATGTACCACATTAGAACATTTAACGAATATAGACATTCGCGTTTTGGGGTGTTACAGTTTATATCTAACAGTGACATTGAACGCACTAAATGACAATATCTCTCAATGAGCTTCTTTGTAGATTCACCCTGCAAGCTAGTAAACAAATCAAATTCTTTCTTTAATAATGATTTCTTTCTCCTGATCATATCCGTACTTCCCTCAAATTTAATTCGAAGTGCTTCCCAAATCGAACGTGAAGTACCATCATGTTGAAGTAATATGAAGATGTCTTCTTTCACAGCTTGCTGAAGTAGACTGATCATCATTTTTTCTGCCTTGTACATGTCTCTCTCTTTATCCGATAATTCAGAAATAGTTTTGATAACTCCCACATCTGTATGAGGTTTAACATACTTTTTCTCAATACACTCCCAACACCTCAAATGATTTGCTTGAACCCAATTTTCGAGCCGGTCTTTCCAACAATAGTATTCTTTAATGCCCATCAATTTTGGAGGTTTCTGTAACGTTCCTGTTTCATTTTCCATGTTCACGCTCTGAGCAATGGTAACAAGAGTACCTGGTGCAGTAGCAAACGCGTTGTAAAACTCTTCTTCCATGTTTCGGTAAAATGTTTCACAAACTCAGCCTTTCAAACGAAATGGAAAATTCAAGCGAAATGGAACAATTTCAAGTGAAATGGAAGATCCGGTGCGAAATGGATGACTTCGTACGAAATGGCACAACTTTCAAACGAAATGAGGCAACTTAATGCGAAATGGAGTCCAAACTTGTCAATCCGTGCGAAATGGGATCTACACTGTCCAATCCGTATGAAATGAACTTTGATTCAAGCGAAATGATCCTTTGAAGGGAAATGGGTCCAATACGTGCGAAATGGAATGTTCAATTCGTGTGAAATGATGCTGATGTCATCCAATCGGCCATGTTTTTGTCAAATTGATCAGGTTTTAGGTTGATTTTAGGTCTAATTCTTTTAAGGATTTGTTAAAATAGTGTTTCGCGTATTATATGTGAAAATTAGCTCATTTTAACCGTAAAACTTTGTTCAATTTTGAAAAAATGTGAAGAAAGTGAGTAGAAGTGAGATTTTCGGATGAAATCAAGCTGAATCGGTAAGAACTCTTCCTCCTGAGCTCTGATACCACATGTAGGATCGTTTACATGACCAAAATGAGTCGTTCAGAAGAGTTCTAATAAATACGAGAGGCGGAAACAAACGTATCGACTTTGAATCAGCTTGATATACACTCTAATTGTCTTGTTTATTGATTTTACAACGTTTTACAGTCTAGAGACACTTCGGCAGCACCTTGGCACCGGAATCAGAAAGTTACAAATGAAATGATCAAGGCAGGTCTTTATAAGGAATCCATTTCATGCGAAATAGGCAAGATCCATTTCGTGCGAAATGGTCACATCCCACATGTTTCACACTTTTCTCTTATATCGTGCCCTGATCTATCTAATCTATTACAAGACTCGATGCAAGACGAAGTCGACAGACATATGCACCAACACTTGGCTCACTTCAAATGCATCCCTCGGCAAACCACCTCTCTCTCACTTTGCCACCACTCCACCACCACTACAACACCCACATCCACCACCATCATCCATCATCCACCTTAGAGTGTGTGTAGTAGTCTCGGGATCCAAGATTGATCATAAGAGTTCTTGTCAATCAAAGGCCATGTTTGGCTAAGTCTCTTACATCATTTGGTGAAGACACGCATTTAATGTATTACTTTTGATTTTTAATCTTTTCGCACTTTTTATTTGGTTTTGTATTAATGACTTTAATAACTAGTTTCTTATGTTGAAGGTGAAACTTTTTATCATTTGTCCGTGGTGTCTTGGCATTACTTTACTGTCTATATAAAGTAAAAGATTTTAATCTTTTCGCACTTTTTATTTGGTTTTGTATTGATTTTCGAATTGATTTAGTACCTGGCGCTACTCCTGTCGTTAAGTCTCCTTATCGTTTAGCACCCTCTGAGATGCAAGAGCTTTTGAGCCAACTTCAAGAGCTTCTTGATAAAGGCCTTAACGCCCTAGTACTTCTCCTTGGGGCGCTCCCATTTTGTTCGTCAAAAAGAAAGATGGATCGTTTAGAATGTGTATTGACTATCGTGAGCTCAACAAGCTTACTGTCAAGAACCGATATCCTCTTCCTCGAATTGACGATCTCTTCGATCAATTGCAAGGCTCGACCTGCTTTTCAAAGATCGATCTTCGTTCTAGATATCATCAACTTCGAGTCCTCGAATAAGATATACCCAAAACCGCCTTTCATACACGTTATGGTCATTACGAGTTCGTGGTCATGCCCTTTGGTTTGACCAACGCACCTGCTGTTTTCATGGATTTAATGAACCGCGTGTGCAAAGCGTACTTGGACCATTTTGTGATCATCTTCATCGACGATATTCTCATCTACTCCAAGACTCAAGAAGAGCACGAGCGATACTTGCGTCTTATCCTTCAGCTTATACGCGCTGAACATCTTTACGCCAAAATTCTCCAAGTGTGTATTTTGGTTAAAAGAGGTTCAATTCCTTGGTCATACCATCAATAAACTTGGTATTCACGTTGACTCAGCTAAAATTGAAGCTGTGAAGAATTGGATTGCACCTAAGTCTCCGTCTGAAATTCGTTCGTTTCTTGGTCTAGATGGTTACTATAGTCGTTTCATCTCCAACATCTCGAAAATCACCGATCCTCTTACCTCCTTGACTCAAAAAGAGAAACCTTTTGTTTGGGGTCCTGAACAAGAGGAATCTTTCCAAACGCACAAGGACATACTTTGCAATGCTCCTATTCCCACGCTTCCCGATGGTAACGATGACTTCGTCGTGTATTGCAATGCTTCAAACCTTGGCGTTGGTTGTGTCCTTATGCAACGAGACAAGGTTATCGCTTACGCGTCAAGGCACCTCAAAATACGTGAGAAGAACTACACTAGCACGACCTTGAACTTGGCGCAGTTGTTTTTGTCTTCACCGACCATAGGAGCCTTCAACACATCTTCAACCAAAAGGAACTAAACATGCTTCAACGTCGTTGGGTAAAGTTGTTAAACGACTACGACTGCGAAATTCGCTACCATCCAGAAAAAGCGAATGTAGTAGATGTCGCAACCCCCGACCCCTTGCCCCGAGGGGCGGGCGGCCACGAGCTTGCACATAGCCGGTGGTATCCATGTTTATTAATTTGGCAGCGAAAATTAACATCAGGACCGTAGTTAGGAAATAGTTTATCAGAGTTAAAACACCACACTTTTATAAATAATAAATACATGGGAAAAACCCAAGTTTCCATTATAATATGTTTATAGGGATACACCCTAATTTATTGAAATAAAGCTTCATTCTTATTTAGGTAACTTTTATAGCCACTTTTCCAAGCCTTCAGTGCTCTCCAGCTGGCTTCTATTAGCTTCACATTAAGTTACCTGAAACGCGTTTTAAAAACATTTTATCAGCAAGAAATACTGGCGAGTGCATCCCAGTTTTATCAAAACAAGCTTTTATCATTTTACAGTAATAAGGGCGATTACAATGTTTATATCTACCCAATTACCACCCACGGTACTATCAATCCTGACTTGTGGTCATGCTACTATTCACAATATAGTAACAAGTAATGTATACAAAACCCCAACATACCGACAGTAATTGTAGAATACATAGACTCAATCACTGTTATCATAATTTAAAACAATTGAGGTTTGTATAAAAAGTTTTACAAAAATAGATGTACTCACTTTGCGGATTTAGATAATACTACTGCTTTCTAGTGACCTCCTGGTTATAATCTATTAAAATTAAACAATGCACACGTGTTAGTAAGATAACCCAATTTACATTAGCCATACCCCCGAGACAGAACTCCAACGACTGAGTCAGGCATAGCCTTGACATGCGTTACGGATCCATAGATCAACCGGGTAGAGTAACTAATACGTAACCGGGGGTTATAATACTTACAACGAGGTAGAGCTTTGCTTTTTAGGGGTATTATATCAAGCAACACTTTGCTATAATAGGGACTTTAGAAAGAAAAGAATTGAACGATTTCAACTGAGCTCGAACACTCCTTTTATAGGTCTGCTCAGGGGTGGCTCACGCCCCGCAACGCCCTTTCCAAATTTTCTCGCGGCCCGCGAGAGTCTATGCTAGGTCCTAGCCCTGGTTAGTCACCTATATAGGTTCGCCGGGTGTAGTGCCACATGGCATGATGTGGTCTCGCCAGCTGACCCTTTGTCGCGCCCCGCGAAGCATGCAACCAAGTTGGTCACGGCACGTGAGCGACCATATATATTTGTTTTATTTGATTTTTGTTGAAATTATAATTATTTAGGGCTGTTTTTCATATACGGGATGTATTATAGGACGTATAGGAGTATTTTAAGGGTTTTAGGAGAGTTGTTATATCATCCCCACCTTGTTTTAGATCTTGTCCTCGAGGTCTACTAGAACAGGTGTGGATATTTCCTTTGCATCTCTGATTCGAGCTCCCAAGTGCATTCTGGTCCTCTCTTGGAATCCCATTTCACTTTGACCAGAACTAGTCTCTTGTGTTTGAGGTTCTTGATCTTTCTATCTTCAACTGTAGCGGTTTCTCTATAAACTTAAGTTTCTCATTTACCTCTATGTCCTTAAGAGGTACCATTAATGATTCATCTGCTAAGCATTTCTTGAGATTACATACATGAAATACATCATGTATTCCTGCTATTTCCTCTGGCAGTTGTAGCTGGTAAGCTACTGGTCCTATTTTTCTAATAATCTCAAAAGTTCCAACAAACCTAGGGCTTAGCTTTCCCCTCGTAACGAATCTGACCACTCCTTTCCATGGAGAAACTTTTAATAATACTTTATCTCCTACTTAAAATTCCAACGGTTTTCGTCTGTTATCAGCATAACTCTTTTGACGATTGCATGCTGCTTTCAGTCTTTCCTTGACTTGAATAATCTTGTCCGTTGTTTCTTGTACTATATCTGGTCCAGACAATTGTTTTTCTCCAATTTCTGCCCAACAGACTGGAGTTCGGCACTTTCATCCATGAAGTGCTTCAAATGGTGCAGTAGTGATACTGGTATGATAGTTGTTATTGTAGGAAAATTCTATTAATGGTAAATGATCGTCCCAATTTCCTCCGAAATCAATTACACAAGCTCTAAGCATATCCTCCATTGTTTGAATTGTCCTTTCGCTTTGTCCGTCCGTTTGAAGATGATAAGATGTGCTTAGTTTTAACTTGGTTCCCATTGCTTTCTGGAAACTAGTCCAAAAATGAGAAGTAAAACGGCTATCTCTATCAGAAACAATAGATAAAGGAATTCCATGTAATGAAACTATTTCATTTACATATAACTTGGCTAATTGTTCCATACTAAAAGTTCCCTTCATATGTAAGAAATGAGCAGATTTGGTTAATCTGTCTCCAATCACCCCGATTGCATCATTACCTTTTCGTGTATTGGGTAATTTAGTAACAAAATCCATTGTTATCAATTCCCATTTCCATATTTGCATTTCTAGTTGCTGCAATAAACCTGAGGGTTTCTGATGTTCAGCTTTAACCTGTGAACAGGTTAGACACTTAGCAACATAGGTTGCTATATCCTTTTTCATCCATATCCACCAGAAATTCTTTCTTAAGTCTTGATACATGATGTGTGTAAAATGCAACATATAAATTACATCAAATGAGGCATAAAACTAACCCTTTTTTAGTACTAATGTTGGAAAAAGTGTGCTTTTATCTTCCTTTTGTATTTTCAGGATTAAATGAGCTCAAATGAACCAAAGAAGCAAAAATGCAGCTAAATCTAACATAAATACAAGAAAAGGAATAAACGTGGCATGTCCGACCCCTCGACAGCATCTTCCCAAGCAAAAACAAGACAACAGAAGGCTGAACACGCCCCGTGTCTAGCGGACACGGGGGCGTGCCCAAGTGTCTGCAGAAAAGACAAAGTGTAGAAGCTTCTATTTCCCAACACTGGGGCGTGTCCAGCGGATACGGGGCCGTGGTCAACGCAAAGATTCGCAGAATCTGAGAAAATCTTGATAGTACAGATACGCTTCTGCACACGGGGCTGTGCCCAGCGGACACGGGGGCGTGGTCAACTAATACAGCCAAACTGCAATTTATGAAGAAAGAGAAGATGGGTGGACACGGGCCGTGCCCAGCGGGCACGGGGCCGCGTCCGGGCTTCTGTGCAGGCTATAAATAGGGGTGTTTGGCTCACTTTCAAATCATCCCTTGACAAACCACCTCTCTCACACTTCACCCACCCACCACCACCATCACAACCCACATCCACCACCATCATCCATCATCCATCATAGAGTGTGTGTAGTAGTCTCGGGATCCAAGATTGAGCGTAAGAGTTCTTGACAATCAAAGGCCATGTTTGCCTAAGTCTCTTACATCACTTGGTGAAGACAAGCATTTAGTGTAATACTTATGTTTTTTTTTTATCTTTTTGCACTTTTTATTTGGTTTTGTATTAATGACTTTAATAACTAGTTTCTTATGTTGAAGGTGAAACTTCCTTATCATTTGTCCGTGGTGTCTTGGCGTTATTTTACTGTCTATATAAAATAAAAGATTTACACCATTCATATTTCCACGGTCTATATGGAGATATGTTGGCTACCTGGTCGGGGGTTAAGGGAATGGTTTGGTAAGGTTCTTGCCTTGTTCAGTGTATAGATCCTGCAAGGACCTGGGTCAAGCTTAGTAGGACCTCCTTCAATACCCACTGGTATTGGATGGCGGGGGTCCGAATTTCTTGATCCCCTCATATGTAAACTATTATTAATACATTAACCCGGCTACTTGGGATTGTATCCCTGCTGACTCAAACCACTTAGCCGAGGGTAACGTCACCTTCAAATGAGGGGCCTACCACATTACGCATTAATAACTTAATTAATTATCTTCCAATAATCCAACCCTTTAGGATTGTATCCTTGCTGACTTAAACTACTGGGTTGAGGGTAACGTCACCTTCAAAAGAGGGTCCTACTACTATAACTAAGATAATCTCTTAAAAAGTGCAAAAGTGCGGAAAACATCAAAGGTTACACTAAAGGCGAGTCGGATCCAAGTGATTCATCTTGTCTATCAGTTTTATTTTTATTTTTCAGCATTTTTAGTTAGTTTTTATTTTCTTGTTTAAAACATTTTTCTTAAATTTTGATTTGATTAGACGTTGAGGATATACTGGTACTAAAAGCTCTTGTGTCCTTGGACGACCTTGGTATCTTACCAACGCTATACTACGCTCACGATAGGTGCACTTGCCCATATGTGTGTTTAGTGTTAGTAAAATATCGTGTTTTATAAATTTAAAACTTGACTAAAGTGTTAAAAAGGGTGAAAAATATAACTAAAAACATATCACGCTACACACACACCAAGTTTTTGGCGCCGTTGCCGGGGACAAAATGTTTTTTAACAAAGTTAGGAATCAAAGGCCTAATCGCTTATGCAGAGCTCAGCACGGGCCGTGCCCGCTGAACACGGCCCCGTGCCCAATCTTTGGTACTGGAAATCCTGTTTTAAGTCAGACAGTAGCTGAACACGGGCCGTGCCCAACCAACACGCCTCGTGCCCAAGTATTCAAATACTGAAAACAGAGCCGTAAGATCCCGACGGCTGGTAATTTCTGACACAATCATGAGTGATACTGATAATTTTTACTCTCAATCCTCTTATGGTACGTGGTGTCAATTATGTGGGGGCCCTCATGAAGATTTAAAATGTTACTTTTTAAATTACAAGCCCCACTATATAGACCCATTGTTTTCCTGTAGCCTTAAGAGGGGTGAAAGTAAAAATAATCCTTATCTCTCCCTTGAATCCTCTCAATCGTCCCTTCTAAATGAAATGCTTCTTGAAGAATTTTTTCAGCTAGAAGAACTAATTCTTCGATGGATAAAAGAACTTGAGATGGACATAACTAATTCATCTCAAGACGATGTCCAAGAAGAATTATTGAGACCGCATTCGGATAAAAACAACATCGTCGCTCTCGAAATCACCTCTAACTCTTGCGAAGACTTGAGCGATAGTCGTCCCTGTGTCGATTTTTCCGTGAAGGACTCCCCATCGAATTCCGTTGATGCATACATAGACCTGAGCGATTCGACATACACCTTCTTTAACGAGAGCCCGGGAAAGGGTTGGACTTGTCCACCTACAATTAGCATAGGAATCACCCTCACCGATAACCTCTTGCGTTCCCGTCTAAGTCTAGGGCAACTTATGTATCTCAGGCACTTCGGTGTTGTTCCGTCTAGTAAGGAACCGCCTGATCCAGAAAAATTCCTTAAAAATAGACGAAACTTCATAAACAGCCTCTAGACACGAAGCAGTGTCCAGGTCAGCACGCCCCCGTGTCCACCAAAAGATTCCCGTCTGACTTTCGGTCAGAATATGGACAAACTGTGTCAGGATCTTGTCTGCACACGAGGCCGTGTCCAGCCGACATGGGGCCGTGTGCAGCGTGCTGTCGTTTTCTATAAATGCAGCCAAGATTCCTGCACATTTGGACCACTCCAAAGACAGAGATTTGGTGGGATCTTCACACATACCATCCTAGGTATATTCTAAAGAAGGTTCCCAACAACCATCTTGTCTTTTCTACTTTTGTCTATTGCCTTCTTCTTCATTTTACCTCAACACCTCCATTAAAGCTTAAAATCACCATGGTTTCAAGAATTATTGAGATGTTTGTTGGATTTTTATTCAAGGAATCTTGTTAAAAATAAGTTTTACATCATTGTTTTAAGTTATTTCTGTTTAAAAACGTCTCAAAAGTCAGAAAAATAATTTGAAACTCTAAGATTCCTTGTTTCAAAAATCTGCAGATAGATGAACACGGGGCCGTGTCCGAGGTACTGTCCCAGTAAATTGAACTCTTTTTCGGTTTGTTTTCTTAGAATGTCGAGCAGATTCAGCGGAACATCATCATCTCACTCAAGAAACAACCGACAAGGGAGAAGGTCAACGGTAGAAGACTCTCTCGTCAACTATGTCTACGCCTTGAGAGAGGCCATAGACGAAATGACGGGGGTTGAGGAAGCTCTGGTCGACCGTATCAATCATCTTTCGGTGGGTCTAGAATTAGGGAGGTCAACCTTTTGCACCAAAGGTTGAATTTCCTCGCTTCCCCTCCTTTGGTACCAATCGTTACACAAAGGGCATGGAATGTGATACCAGAAGTTATCATACCGGCCGAGTGGTACGCCGTGCATACAGACCCCCCTCGAGACATACTCCCCGGGGTCCCAATCGCCACAGCTCCTCCCCCACAAGATGTTGAAGAAAATGAGCCCGCCTTTTTCCTCCCAAAAGAGATAGAGGAATGGCTCAACGACATCTAGGGAACACCTCTCGACTACCGAGTTCGACGATACCCACGAAATACCGGGAAGCTATTTCCGGGCTTTTGATATTCCTATAATAAGGGTAGAACTTGTTAGGATGATTTCATGTATCACTTGACCTAACTATCGTAAGAAATTTTTAGCTTTCTGTTTTTCTTTAATTTTCTAGGACTTATTGTAATTCCCTCTATTTAATGAATGATGGTTTTCAAAAATTTTGGTGTTTGGATGATGTTGTAATGGATAAAACACACTTGGATGGTGAAGGATAATACTAAGGGAAGCTTGAACCAACACCCCATGCACAAAAACAGAGCCTCCCGACAATTTTTCTTCATTACAGCAAGTTCGACACGGGCCGTGCCCAGCCAATACGGCCCCGTTCGCGAGGGTCTGCAGAAAAACGCCCAGTTCAGGTAACTGGACACGGGGCGTGTTCGCTGAACACGCCCCGTGCCCAGCTTTCTGTTATATTTTGTTAACTTTTGTTACTGGCAATCTAAACACGGGGCCGTGCCCGGTCACCACGACCCGTGTCCAGGTGCCCAGTAACAGAAAATTTTTGTTTAAACACACCTTTTTACACATTCAATCAACCTAAAAACTTATTTTTGGGACACATTGAGGACAATGTGTAATTTAAGTGTAGGGGGATGCTAAAACCTTGAATTTTGCAAGTCCTAATTACAAGCATTACACAAAACTCTATTGGAACCGCTAAACACCCCAATTTTTTTCAAAAACTTTTCAATTTTTTTTTACTTGTCTTGGTTTAAATTGGGAATAACAAGTTCTAAAAGGTTATATTTTTACAAATTTACAACCGATAACGTCGTGATAAAAAGAATCAACACAGGAAAATTATGAAATGGCATGACAAACCTAGTTAAAATTTGATTATATATACTTGATTACATTAAAAACCCATTCCCACAAAAAGTGAGTTTTGAGCCTTTATTGAGCATACTAATACACATCTTTAGACTAAATGCTCATCTTTCGTTTCTTGTGTGAATAGCCGTTTGGTTTCTTACGACTCTAGAACTTGCCTTGACGATACATTCCCGGTCCTTACCAACTTAAACCCGAGTAAGTAAATGATGGAGGCATTAGGACTAACCCTTTTTCTTTCAACACCATTATTTTTCTTTTTTTTTTACCACCTACCCAAAATCCCCCTAGTTAACCCCTTTGAGCCTAAACCTTTTCATTTCTTTACCCAAAACAAACACCCTTCACCCACCAAAACCTTTTTCATTTTAAACCCTTTATTTTAGTAACAAAGCTCGGTTTTCTTGTAACATCCTTATAAAAAATGATAGAGAAGAAAAGAAAATTGAAGTTAGCAATAAACAAACAAGCTCATCAAAAGAAACCTTGTTTGAAAAATGCTTCATTAAAATAAAAAGTCACAAAAACAAAATGTTTTACGAAAACCGACGCTTTTTACGCCTTTTCGCCCTTTTCTACTAACCACTAACCCAAAACCACCTACCTTTAACCCAAGCCTAACCCTTCCCCAAAGTCCTCTTGATATTTACAAATGTTTATAGTTAAAAAGGAGGAGGATTGATTGCTTGAAAAATATATGGTAGAAGTAAGTTCCATGCCGCTCTCGAGTGTTTCACAAAAATACATCTTCTTCCGAGAAGATGGGTGGACACGGGGCCGTGCCCAGCGGGCACGGGGCAGTGTCCGGGCTTCTGTGCAGGCTATAAATAGGGGTGCTTGGCTCACTTGCAAATCTTCCCTTGACAAACCACCTCTCTCACACTTCACCCACCCACCACCACCATCACAACCCACATCCACCACCATAATCCATCATCCATCATAGAGTGTGTGTAGTAGTCTCGGGATCCAAGATTGATCGTAAGAGTTCTTGAGAATCAAAGGCCATGTTTGCCTAAGTCTCTTACATCACTTGGTGAATACAAGCATTTAGTGTAATGACTTTAATAACTAGTTTCTTATGTTGAAGGTGAAACTTCCTTATCATTTGTCCGTGGTGTCTTGGCATTATTTTACTGTCTATATAAAATAAAAGATTTGCACCATTCATATTTCCACGGTCTATATGGAGATATGTTGGCTACCTGGTCGGGGGTTAAGGGAATGGTTTGGTAAGGTTCTTGCCTTGTTCAGTGTATAGATCCTGCAAGGACCTGGGTCAAGCTTAGTAGGACCTCCTTCAATACCCACTGGTATTGGATGGCGGGGGTCCGAATTTCTTGATCCCCTCATATGTAAACTACTATTAATACATTAACCCGGCTACTTGGGATTGTATCCCTGCTGACTCAAACCACGTAGCCGAGGGTAACGTCACCTTCAAAAGAGGGGCCTACCACATTACGCATTAATAACTTAATTAATTATCTTCCAATAATCCAACCCTGTAGGATTGTATCTTTGCTGACTCAAACTACTTGGTTGAGGGTAACGTCACCTTCAAAAGAGGGTCCTACTACTATAACTAAGATAATCTCTTCAAAAGTGCAAAAGTGCGGAAAACATCAAAGGTTACACTAAAGGCGAGTCGGATCCAAGTGATTCATCTTGTCTATCTGTTTTATTTTTATTTTTCAGCATTTTTAGTTAGTTTTTATTTTCTTGTTTAAAACCTTTTTCTTAATTTTTGATTTGATTAGACGTTGAGGATAAACTGGTACTGAAAGCTCTTGTGTCCTTGGACGACCTCAGTATCTTACCAACGCTATACTACGCTCACGATGGGTGCACTTGCCCATATGTGTGTTTAGTGTTAGTAAAATATCGTGTTTTATAAATTTAAAACTTGACTAAAGTGTTAAAAAGGGCGAAAAATATAACTAAAAACATATCACGCTACACACACACCAATACATTTTATCATTACCAGGATGTATCATATACTTAGACTTATGGGCTTCTTCTAAAATTCGGTAGCGTAGGTTTCCTTGTTTGGGTCTCCAAATTCTTTTCTTATGGAATATCCAAATTTCATGTGTTCCTTGTTCTAATTCCTTAATCATTCCTTTTAATCTTTCAGTATCGTCCTTGATTACTGTTCCCTGTAGTTCTCTAATTTTCTCGTTTAAATCTATCTGCAGATTTAACTTGAGAGAACGTACTCGTCTTGGTTTTTCATGATACTTTCGACTTAAAGCATCAGCTACTACATTAACCTTTCATGCATGATACTGGATATCACAATCATAATCACTAAGAATTTCCATCCAGCGTCTCTGTCTCATATTTAATTCCTTTTGCCTAAAAACATATCTTAGACTTTTATGATCGGTGAAAACGGTAAACTTGCTACCATAAAGATAGTGTCTCCAAATTTTAAGGACAAAAACTATAGCTCCTAAATCTAGATCATAGGTTGTATAATTCTTTTCATGATTCTTAACTTGTCTAGAGGCATAGGCTATAACCTTTTGACGTTGCATTAACACACATCCATAACCTAACTTAGAAGCATCACAATAGACTACCAGGTCTTCAGTTCCTTCTGGTAACGCTAGTATGGGTGCGTTGGTTAACTTTTGCTTTAGAATCCTAAAAGCTTCCTCCTGTTTTGGTCCCCATTCAAACTTAACTGATTTGCAGGTCAATTTCGTTAAGGGAATGGCTATTCTAGAAAAATCTCGAATAAAACGTCTATAATATCCTACTATCCAAGAAAACTCCCCACCTCCGTTAGTGATTCAGGGACTTTCCACTTAGTAATTGTCTCTATTTTTGTGGGATCTACATGAATTCCTTCATGATTAACTAGGTGTCCAAGGAATTTCACTTCCTTTAACCAAAATTCGCATTTTGAAAATTTAGCATAAAGCTTTTCTTTTCACAGCAAATTTAAAAGTATAAACAAATGCTCTGCATGATCTTCTTTACTCTTTAGAGTAAATCAGAATATCATCTATAAAGACAATTATGAATTTATCCAGATATGGTTTACATATTTTGTTCATCATGTCCATAAATGCGGCTGGGGCATTGGTTAAACCAAATGGCATGACTGTAAATTCATAATGACTGTACCTTGTCCTGAAAGCAGTTTTAGGAATGTCCTCTTCCTGTACTTTCAATTGATGATATCTTGAGCGTAAATCGATCTTAGAAAAGAATCTAGCTCCTTGAAGTTGATCGAACAGATCATCGATTCTCGGTAGTGGGTACCGATTTTCAATCGTAACCTTGTTCAATTCTCGGTAATCAATGCACATACGCATTGATCCGTCCTTCTTCTTGACAAACAAGATTGGTGCTCCCCATGGCGATAAACTAGGTTGTATGAAATTTTTCTCCAGAAGTTCGTCCAATGGTTTCTTCAGTTCTTGCATCTCTGCTGGTGCTAAACGGTAAGGTGCCTTGGCAATCAGTGCTGTCCCTGGTATTAGGTGAATTCGGAATTCAACCTTTCTATCTGGCGGTAATCCAGGTAACTCTTCTGGAAAAATATCTGAGAATTTAGATTCTACGGGAATATCTTTTAATTTTTTTCCTTTACTGTTAATGATTATGGAAATCATATACACTAGTGATCCTTTCCTTCACAACTTGCTGTTTTTATCACAGAGATGAATTTTGTGGACTTGGTTGGCTTATCTCCTTTAATTGTGATCTTTTCAACCTTCGGTGAACTTACTTGCACTGACTTTTGATCACATAGAATGCTGGCGTGATTGGCTACTAACCAGTCCATCCCTAATACGATATCAAATCCAGCCAGATTCATTGGATAAAGGTTAGCAATAAAATTATGGTTTAAAATTTCTATTCTTGCTCTCTGCAAGATTTCAGTAATCTTAATGGATTCTCCATTCGCCGTTTCTACCTGACATTCTTGTTGAAGTTTAGTTAATGGTTGATTGAGAAGTTTGCAGAACGAAGTATTAATAAAACTTTGGTTTACACCAGAGTCAAATAATACTTTAGCAAAAATATCATTAACTAAAAACGTACCGGCAATCACATCCGGAATCATCTTGGCTTCTTCAGCTGTTAGAATAAATGCTCGGGCATTTTTGGTAGTTTTGTTGTTTGTTGTTGGAGCTAGTTTTGGATAGTTTGGTTTGATATGCCTAGTCTCTCAACAGTTGAAGCATAGCTTATTGTTGGGTTTCTTACTGCAGTCCTCTTCCTTGTGTCCAGACATTTTGCAGAAGTTGCGGTATATTGAAAATCTTCATGAATGCTTCTTTTTGCAGTACTTACAGTATGGTGCAGAGGTAGAACCTGTAATTTTCCCACGTTAGGTATTTCCAAGATGAAATTCTTGGGTAAGTCTTTGAGCTAGGTTCTTTCTCTGGTTTTCTTCTTGCGTACGTACCGATTCATCTGTCAAGGTGTTGGCTAGTTCTACTGCTTCTTCTATGGTTTGTGGTCTAGCTGCCTTGACTACGTGTCTGATTTCACTAATTAATCCCCAGATGTAACGGGATTAATACTGGTTCTGGTGAGGCTAGGGTTGGCACAATTCTAGCATATTCGAACAATATGGTAGTGTAACCCTTGCAGTCTATTCCAGTCATTTTAAGAATTAAGAACTTATTAGCGATTTGTTCTTTTTCATGAGGAGGACAAAATTTCCTTTCAACTATGTCCTCAAAAGTCAGTCCATTCCATATTATAAATTTTATCACTTCCTCTAGACTCGAGAATGGTATACCACCATTCTAAGGCTGCATTCTTAAAAAGATTAGAAGCAAACATAATCTTATCTTCATCTGCACATTTACTTATTTTTAAGACTGCCTCTGTCTTTTCTATCCAACGTAGAGCTGCAATGGCTCCTTCATTGCCAGAGAATTCTATCGGTTTGCAAGACCAGAATTCTTTGTAAGAACAACCATATGACATGGTTCTTCTTTTTTTTGGAATAGGTAATTGGAGTAGCGGTCCATTATTCACGATGTGACTGGGTACAGTAGGTTGTTGTTTACTTCCACTTTATTATTTTCAGCTTCTTTAACAGACTTGATAATATATGGCATAGCATCTATAATTCCTTGTGCTACTATATGTTGAATGCCACTGTTATTTACTTGGTTTCCATTATTATCATTATTCTGGTTTTCCAGATTTACTTCTTTGTCCATCTGGATTATAAACATTTATCAGGTATTAATATCACAGAATAAGATTTAATGCAAACAATCAAGCAAACAAGTTGACCAAAAACGTCGAACATTGCGACTTTTACTCTTTTCGTATATATATATATATATATATATTACAACCTACAACTGAAATTTAAACATATTACTAGTTATGCATCGATAGGTATTAGGTTATCTATTTTAGTTTTTTTTTTCAAACTACACACATTTATATGTATATATATATATATTATTAGGGGTTATTCATACAGAACTGCATTTCTCGCTTGTCATACTTCCACACGACCTTTTCTCCTATATGTCTTATTCTCTCTCCTCCTTCTATCAGTTCTTCACTATATGTGTGCAGTTCCTGTACATTCTCGTAACTCATGGGTGGTCGTGGTGCGTGTACTGGGTCAGGGTATTGAGGTACCGGTTCTCCATATGGGTACGAGTTGCTTAATAACTCCTGAATATACTGATCGTTATCCCAATAAGGATCTAAAGGATTAAGGTCGGTATACTGTGCTATAGGATTTAGTATTGGTTCTTCCTGAGGATAGAGCTCCCGATAATCCCTATGGTCATCTTCCCATGGATCATAAGCTAGAGGATTAGGTGCTGGGATTTTAGGTATCTCGTTAAGGTCAAATGCTGGTATGGGAAATTGATTTCCTTGGTTAAGTTCTTTCTCCATTGGTTGGGTTGGAAATAATGGCAATGGTTGTGGTGCAACTATCTGGTCAAGGTTCGGATCTGCTGCAGTGGTGGCTAGCATATGAAAGTTTGCCAACTATCTATTAACTGCCTCCTGAGTTTGGGCATTCACTTCCCTATTGGCTTTCGCTAACGCTCTCTGTTGTTGTAACTTTTTCATCCTCTTCCGCCTCTCATGTGCTCCCCTACTGAACCATCCTCTCTTTTTTGGAGGGAACGGTTCTTCGGATTGCGCCTTAGAGATGAAAATTCCCTCTTCAGTATCAGCAGAATACCCCGAAGGAGTAGGCTGTAACGAGGTTCCTTCACTCTTGGGTGAACTATCTAGATGAAGGTAAGTGTCAGACATACCTTGCTCACTCATACTGTAAACTAACAGATTGTCAAATAACACAAAACAATAATATACATATTTACACATAATCACATAGATTATTTCCTAACATAACTGATAAAAATATTAGTGTCAGCAGAACACTTCTGTGGCTTAAACCAGTGGCTGTAGCTCTGATACCACCTCCTGTCGCAACCCCAGACCCCTCGCCCCGAGGGGCGGGCGGCCACGAGCTTGTACATAGCCGGTGGTATCTGTGTTTATTAATTTGACAGCGGAAATTAACATCAGGACCGTAGTTAAGAAATAGTTTATCAAAGTTAAAACACCACACTTTTATAAATAATAAATACATGGGAAAAACCCAAGCTTCCATTATAATATTTTTATATGGATAAACCCTAATTTATTGAAATAAAACTTTATTCTTATTTAGGTAACTTTTATAGCCACTTTTTCAAGCCTTCAGTGCTCTCCAACTGGCTTCTATTAGCTTCACATTAAGTTACCTAAAACGTGTTTTAAAAACATTTTATCAGCAAGAAATACTGGCGAGTGCATCCCAGTTTTATCAAACAAGCTTTTATCATTTTACAGTATTGTGGGCGATTACAATGTTTATATCTACCCAATTACCACCCACGGTACTGTCAATCCTGACTTGTGGCCATGCTACTATTCATAGTATAGTAACAAGTAATGTATACAAAACCCGAACATGCTGACAGTAAATGTAGAATACATAGACTCAATCACTGTTATCATAATTTAAAACAATTGAGGTTTGTATAAAAAGGTTTACAAAATTAGATGTACTCACTTTGCTGATTTAGATAATACTACTGCTTTCTGGTGACTTCCTAGTTATAATCTATTAAAATTAAACAATGCACACGTGTTAGTAAGATAACCTAATTTACATTAGCCATACCCCCGAGACAGAACTCCAACGACTGAGTCAGGCAGAGCCTTGACATGCGTTTCGGAGCCATAGATCAATTAGGTAGAGTAACTAATACGTAACCGGGGGTTATAATACTTACAACGATGCAGAGCTTTGCTTTTTAGGGGTATTATATCGAGCAACACTTTGCTATAATAGGGACTTTAGAAAGAAAAGAATTGAACGATTTCAACTGAGCTCGAACACTCCTTTTATAGGTCTGCTCAGGGGCGGCTCGCGCCCCGCGATGCCCTCTCCTAATTTTCTCGCGGCCTGCGAGAGTCTAGGCAGTCACCTATATAGGTTCGCCGGGTGTAGTGCCACGTGGCACGATGTGGTCTCGCCAGCTGACCCTTTGTCGCGCCCCGCGAAGCACGTAACCAAGTTGGTCGCGGCCCTCGAGCGACCATATATATTTGTTTTATTTGATTTTTGTTGAAATTATTATTATTTAGGGCCGTTTTTCATATACGGGGTGTATTCTAAGGGTTTTAGGAGAGTTGTTATAGTAGCCGACGCTCTTAGTCGTAAAACTCATGTGAAGGGTATTCGTTGTCTCCAACTCGTTAACGATCTTCAAAACCGCATTCGTGAAGCCCAATAGGCCTCTATTAACGAGGTTAGTCTATCCGTCGAGATACGACGTGGTGTTGAAGAAGATCTTGTGTCTAAATCCGATTGTATTCTATACTATCTCAATCGCATCTGGATTCCTAATCATGATAACCTTCGAGACTTTCTGATGAAGGAGGCACATAAATCAAGATATTCCATTCATCCTGGTGCTGATAAGATGTACCAAGATATGCGCAAGTCCTATTGGTGGCCTGGAATGAAGAAAGATATCGCCACCTTCGTTGCGAAATGTCTCACTAGATCGAAGGTTAAAGCTGAACACCAATGTCTCTCTGGCTTGCTCGAACAACCAGAAATTCCTGTCTGGAAATGGGAGAGTATTGCAATGGACTTTATCACCAAGCTCCCTCATACATCTTCTGGTCATGACAGTATTTGGGTGATCGTTGATCGATTGACCAAATTAGCTCATTTCCTCCCCATTCGTTAAGATTTCAAAGTCGAGAAATTGGCTAGAATCTACATTGATGAGATCATTTGTGGTCATGGTATCCCCATTGACATCATTTCTGATTGTGATGGTCATTTTACGTCTCGTCTTTGGCAAACTTTTCAATCCGCTATGGGCACTTTTCTTAACCTTAGCACCTTATTCCATCCTCAGTCTGACGGTCAAACCGAGCGCACTATCCAAACTTTAGAGGATATGCTTCGTTCTTGCGTAATCGATTTTGGTGGCAACTGGGATATGCACTTGCCCTTGATAGAATTCTCGTACAACAACAGTTATCACGCGAATATTCAAATGGCACCTTTCGAGGCATTGTATGGTCGTAAGTATCGTTCGCCTATTTGTTGGCACGAGATAGGAGAAGTTCAAATCACCGGTCCCGCGCTTATACAAGAGACAATGGACAAGATTTTACAGGTTCGAGACAACTTGCTGAAATCCAGGAGCCGACAAAAAAGTTACGCTGACAAGCGTCGTAAACCCTTAGAATTCGAGATAGGTGACTTTGTACTTCTCAAGGTATCCCCTTGGAAGGGCGTGGTTCATTTTGGTAAGAAAGGGAAACTCGCTCCTCGCTACGTGGATTCTTTCAAGATTCTAGAAAGGATTGGAAAGGTTGCGTATCGACTAGACCTACCTGAAGAACTCAACAACGTTCATCCTGTCTTCCACGTTTCAAACTTAACGAAGTGTCTAGGTGAAGAAGGACTTCAAGTTCCACTCGAAGATCTTCAAATCAATGAAACTCTACACTTCGTGGAGAACCCTGTCGAGATCATGGACCGAGGAGTCAAGCAATTGAGGCGCAGTCAAATTCCTATCGTCAAGCTTCGATGGGAAGGAAAACGTGGCACTGAGTTTACTTAGGAACTCAAAAGTGATATGAATACTAAGTATCTGCAACTTTTCGTTACTTGTTCCTAAATTTCAGGACGAAATTTCCTAAAGAAGGGAAGACTGTAACACCCTGCTTCTTCGTACTTTCCATAATTAGAAAGCATCGTTTTTATTTCTATTTTTGGAAATCTTGTATTCTTGTAATCGTATTTTGGTTGTAATAGTTGTAAAATCCGAGACTTGGATCATAAACAAAATTCGTATTTCTTTAAATTCATGTTATACTTATTCATACCTGTTCATATGATTGGATTGATTATACATGTGATACTATATTCGTAATTAATGCAAAACGTGTTAAATTTACAAATACTTGTCATACATGCTAAACTCATGTGTATTCGATATTTATTCTCGACAAATATACTTATTCATACTTGTTTCATACTTACTTTATGCTTTAATTACATTATATACCCCTACACTTTGTTCTTTATACTTAAAATACCATAAAACACCTTAAAACATAACTGTATGAAAGTATAAGGGCCAAAAGTATAAAAATAACAAACAAAACACCCAGCCAGGGTGGCTCGCAGGCCGCGACCCCCCCCCCCCACATCTGGTCCGCGCCCCGGCAGAGGCCTGAATCCGCAGAATCCTTAATCAGCACCGATTATTGGTCGAACTTGGGTGTGTTTAGGTGTGTTTCTTCCATTTAATGGCCACCTAACTTAACCTAATCACTCCCTATATAACCCAACCCATTCCCACACATTTTCCACTTTGCAAACACCTCACTTTCACTCTCAAACACTCTAAATTCAGCTGGGAAATCAGTAGCAAGGCAGATTCGTATCAAGTTACAAAAGTGAGCATAACCTTACTTATCTTCCATCTTTTTTATTTCTTCTTGCTTCTTAGCACTTGGAACAACCTTAGGTATGTTTCCACAGGTTTTCCATGGAAAACCAAGGATGGAGCATCACCATAATAAGGTTAAAAATGCAAGAAACTTTCTGTTTTGTACAAACACTTTGTTAAACATACTTAAACTTGTGATTTCTTCATATATTCCTATGTCCTTATGCCACTAATCAAGACTATGATTATGTGTGCTTAAAAACAAGGTTGTAACATACAAATCCAGAGGTTTTAATCCTCAAAACTTTCTGTTTTTAATAGGGTTTTAACCCACAAGTGACAAACAAGTCTTAAACTTGTGTATGTGTAATTATTTGGTTAGCTTGGGCTATCCTACTTATAATCCACACTTCACTTGATGATTTCTCTTAGTTAGTATGTATATTTCATTCCGTATTAATCCATTCATGACCATCATTGTTGTCTTTGATAACTTGTGCATTGGTGAAAATACAAAACAGGTCTTAAATGGAAGGTTTATCCTCCTACCTCATGCATGACTTCTATGATAATCTTGTTATACTTAATGGACTAAAACTTATGATATATACTATATAGAATATATAATTCCTATAGTAACCGAACCTTTGATGATATTCTAATGATTATTTATCAAAATACTAAGTTACATCATCTAAGAACTTAGTTCTCGTTATGATTCTAATGGGTACTTTAACCCATGAAAACATTCAAACCCCTATGGGTTTCATAGTGTCAAAAACGAGTATTAGGTGCTAGATGGTTATTTTCTCATATACTTACCTTTGATATACTTTAAATTCCAAATTCCTAATCTCCCGTTATCATCCAATACTCATACATCTATGTTTCCTCGTGTAGGAGGACTTGGTGTTCCATCCTAATCAACCAACAAACTTCTCACGGATTAACAAGTGGAAGCTTGCAAAACCGTGAGTACACTTGACCCATTTTACTTTTAAAACACTTTGGGTTGTAACATGTTATTATTACAAACATCACATTCACACACTTAAAACATACTTTATGCTCTAAATCCGTTATACATGCTACTTGTTTACTTAGGTTCATGCTAGATTATACATGTTATATGTCATTAACTTTGCTAAGCCCCAACTTAACATATATAGTGCTATAGGAGTAGCACACCGCCCGTCAGGGTCATGTTAAGTCTTTATTCTAAACGGTCTCATCACTTTTGTGGCGAGGGATGCTAAATACTAGTGGACACTTGGGTTTGACGTATTGTGATGCATGCTAGTTACCTTGTTTACAAATTTCCATATGGATTCGAGAAAATACTTTTATACTTATGCTATATTATTCAAACCTTGTGTACTCGCCCTTGCTTTTGCATTGAACTTTATTTTAAACATCTTACAAGTTGATGTTGATGCCACGATGAATCTAGTAGGGATGACTAGAAACACCTCGCTCGACGTTTCAATTCAAGCAATTCATGGCCTGTAAACCTCTAGAGTTTACTGGCAAGGATTGCGCCACAGCCATGATGAATAGGTTCGAAGCAATCGAACTAACCTTCCTGCAGAGTGGATGACCCGATAATCTATGAACCCTAAACGTAACTGGAGTTTTCCGTACGAGGGCACTCGAATGGTGGACCTCCGAACGCAACAAAAGGGGAAATGATGTAGCCCACGCCTTACCTTGGGATGAGCTTAAGTAACTCATGAAGGACAAATTTTGTCCTCCTCAAGATCTCTAAAAGTTGGAAAACGAGTTTTGGAACTTGACGCAGAAGGGGAGCGACAATGAAGGTCTGATTGCGCGCTTCAAGCAACTTAGTGTCCTTTGTCTGGGACAAGTCGACACCGCTCCCGAAGCTGTAGCCAAGTTTATACGCTGCCTTCCACCCTCTTTTATGAATCATGTAGCCTCCGCTTGCCCAAAAACCATTGAAGATGCCTTTTGTATCTCCGCTGAGCTTAACAACAACTGTATTCTTCATGGAACCTACGACAAGGTTTCAACGAAGAATGTGCACCAAGCAACCACCGATACCACCACCACTGTTGAACCTTCACCTTCCCAACCACCCAAAAAGAACAAAGGCAAGAAGCGGAAGGCTTCAAGCCAAAATTGTACGGCCATCACTCCGCCAAACCCTCAGCCCATACAAGCAGTAGCTGTCGCCATCCCCACAACCCTCGAACCACCCAAGAGAAACAACATTGGGACATGGCCTAAGTGTAACCAATGCACTTACCATCACCATGCTGGCACCCCATGTCGCAAATACGTAACCTGTAACAGGCTTGGGTATTTCGATGATCGCTGTCGCAATAAGCCTGCCCAAGATCAAGCCATTGTTGCCAACCATGTTCCCAATCAAGCTCAACCCCAAGCTGCGCCTGTGCGAGCATGTTTCAAATGTGGCGACCTTAATCATCTCGCCAATGCTTACCCCCAAAGGAACCAACCTCAGCAACAACCACCGCAACAATAACAGCAGCAGCAGCGGCATCAACAGCCAGCTCGAGACAGAGCGTTCCTTCTCACCACTGCTCAGGATCAGAACGCAAATGATGTTATTACTGGTACGTTCCCCGTTAACCATGTTTATGCTTCGTGTTTATTTGATACTGGCGTCGATAAAAGTTTTGTATCTATAGAATTCGAACATTTGCTTAAGTGTAAACGCTCTAGCAGATGTCTGAATGGTTCAGACATTTGCCTCTGAATGGTTGAGATTTATACAGAGTCTAAATGGTTAAGAACTCTAATCTGAATTGGTCAGACATTTGTATCTGAACGGTTAAGCATTATACAGGCTCTTAATGGTTCAGACCTCTTACTGGTTCAGCACTTAATGGTTTAGATCTCTTACTGGCTCATCACTTAACCATTCAAATGTTGTCAAACAGCCCCTTAGTCAAACAGACATGTCTTGCTTGTTCAGCACTATTTGATGTTTTCATTGAATTTTGAGAATTAGTGGATGAAGTAACTGCTAAAGAATACTTAGTACTACACGTGATTAATATTGATCAAGGTTAGTGATAATCAAAGTTTTCTGCTTTACAAACTTGCTACTGAGCATGGTTATTGTTGATGCAACAAATATTAGACCGATGGTAGTAGCTTGGCTGGTTAGGCAAAAGGGTTGAAGGGTTTACTTTTGCCTAACGTAGGTCGTGGGGTCCCCCCACGTTTGCAAGACATGAAGAGAGGTTCACTAGTTAGATTTTGTTGTTTGCTCGAGATCCTCCACTGAAATGTGTCCAGCTTCGGATGTAGGAACAATGGAGATGTGTGTGTTGAATGTGAGGAAGAGTGACTTGCATGGAACAAGTACTCAAGAGCAAAGACCAGAGATCCCCATGGAATCCGAGCTGATCGGAATGTCCCCAGAACTAAATGAAGTATCACATATATAGGGAAGGTCATCTCTCAAAGAGGAAACCATTGACTAGTGAAACATGCTTGCAGTGGGGGACTTACCCTTTTGGGGGTTGAAGCGTTTTGACCTGCGGGTAAAAGACTACACTCTGTGCACTCGCCTTACTTTTGCGGCTAAGGGAGTTGTTGAAGTAATCATAGATATGACTGATTACTGTACATGTGCTGCTTTATCCTAGCTCCCGGGTTTTTAACCCTTGAACCTTTCAACCTTTTAAGCGTTCATGTGTTTAAGTCATTTTATTTGGTCTTGGGCCCTGTCATCAGCCCCCCAAGTCAAGGGTTTTTGGGAAATGAGCTCAAAGACTTCTGACTTTTACACATTTATTTGTATTGCTTAGAAGCTTCAAGGCTTGAAGGGTTCGTTTCAGTTGAGTTTTTTGAAATTTGAATTTTGACAAGACAGTTGATATGACTGACGGCGGTTTCTGCAGAGGGCAGTTTAATCAACTGTTGTGTAATCATAACCTCTATTGGTTTTTATTTTTCATTTATTGTTCAAGACAACCAACAATCTTTCTCCGTTTTCTCTCAAGTTTCTTCCATATTCCCCTTTCTGTTTTCCAGGTTAGTTCCGATTTCTTTGTGTGTTTTACTTGTTCTTTACTTTTGATCATGGGTGCACGGAAAGATCTTTCCGTTAGTTTTTCACGCCTCACCCAAGAGGAAGTGGAGAATTTTTGTGTGGATTGGGGCATTGGCCTTAAACTTAATCCGGTTGCACCGGGCTGTAATAAATCCGTTGATCAATGTCCCCCTGGTTCGATTGCTTTGTACTGTCGGCACTTTGAATTTTCCAACCTTCGTCATCCTTTCTCGCTTTTTGCATTGAACGTTTTGGAGTACTATCGTGTTTCTTTTGGTCAAATTGATCTGAAGGGCATGGCTAGGGTTTTACACTTCGAGGTTTTATGCCGGGCTTGTGGTTATGACCCTTCGTTGTTGTTATTTCGTCGGTTTTTTCGTTTGGTAAAAAACGGTGATTGGTTCACCTTTGAAACATCCAAGGTTGACACTTGCCTAATTTCTTCCATGGTTACTGTTGGACCGGTTTACGACCTCGAAAAGTCAGTAGAGAACGTTCATCTTCATGTATAAAGGCGGAATCAATATACACGAAGTTACAACAGCTTTTCCTTTCAATTTCCTTCTTTATTGATGCTCTTTGAATCGATTTTGACAGAGTTTCGACACCACAAGCATGACCAGGTTTCGCTCTAATAGTTACAAATGAAAACACACATCAGGTATTTATAGTTGACTGATTTCGCTTATATGGCAGTCCATATAAGCGAAACCCCATGTGCACTATAAGCGAAACCCCCTAACTAACCCTATGAGCGAAACCTCTATGACATATAAGCGAAACCTATAATATAAACCCTAATTTTGACTTTCAATCTCCTATCTTGACATATCTTGACCTAAGACTTAATGTAGACGTAGTCAACAGACATTTCATGCACCAACAGACTCCCCCTTGGATGTTGACGAAGTCTTCAGCTCCAAGTCTTCAGTCTTGGTCATTTTGCCTTCTCATTCAGATTGTAACATTGTAAACATCCATCAATCTTTCTTTTTGATCAGCTTCTCTCTTTGATTTTTTTTTTTTTAAAACACAAACTCATCACTAGTTTTATCATCAACAGCTTTATCATCAGCAGGCTCCCCCTTTTGTCAAGCTTCCGTGCTTTTAGGAATCGATACCTAGCTTTCCAACTACAAGCTTCTCCTAACTTTCAGCTTGTCTTCAGACTCCCCCTTAGACTCTGCTCTCGGGATCGTAGTCTGGACTTTTCCTGCAATCACTCATACAACTATAAGTAACAACATTTTAATCTTCAATTTTCCAGAAATCGTAATCTGGCAATTCAAACCTTCTAAACCACTTCTCATAAATTTGGCAGTTTCATCGAATCATATCGGAAACTAGCTCTATAACAATATAAGCATCCAACTCCCCCACAGTTAATCATCCAAGTCCAAACTAATGACCTTGGAGATATCACAAACTGTTTTTGAATTTTGATTTTAATACAAGTTTCAAATTAATGAACTTGTTTTATTCTCAGAAACACAATCAACTTACTTAGATTTTGAAACTCAGCATCTCAGACATTGGTTGTCGAAAATAAAGCAGAAATCAAAATCTTTTTGAATTTTCTGAAAATATAAAGCAGTAAAGAAATATGTACACACATATTTACAGACAAAATTTTTGTTTGAGTATGCGTCAAAGGATCATATCAGTTTTTTGACAAGTCACAAGTACCGTTGAGCTTAATTACACATTAAGAATTAAACAATTCACTTAGATTGTCGATATACTTGTCCACTTAAATTTTCATACAAATTTCAACTGATTCAGGATACGAATTAGGTATTTTAAGAACTTAAACCCATTCATGTGTTCCACCTCTTGAATATACTCCCGTATCCAGATCCCAATATTCAATCTTACAGGTAATTATAACACAAATGATATCTGTAAGGGGTTAATAAATTATGAAGAATCATGAGAGCTCAGGTCAGAACCATCGTTCAGCAGAGAGATCATGACTCAACTTGGGTGTGTCCCCTTTAGAGGATCTTTTTTACAACAGCATTTCTAAGCAATTTTATTGTCTTATCATATATGCTGAGGGTGATGCTATGTTTCAAGCATTTGCGGAAAGTATTATTCGAGGACTAGGTCAGAACTACCGTTCAGCAGAAGTCCTGGAATAATACCCCAGATATCACTGAGTATAAAGACCTAGTATATCAGAAAAAAGGAATCTTTCAAACGAGATTTCGGGGGTTACCCATATATCCGAGTAGTGTTCCCCACGAAATAAGCAAGTGTTTGAATTTAGGTTTATATCCCGAAAAAGTTTACTAAGTGTATAAAAACCTATCGACATATCATCAGTGAGACTGTTTAACGCTATATAATCATTACAATTCTTTAGCATACTGTAACTGTCTACTGATGTACTATCATTTCCTCTTTTTACGCAAAACTCAAATTTTTAAATTTTTATCATGTTTTTTGCTTTTTCAAATTTTCTAATGTTTTTGGATTTTCTAATGACAATTTTTCTCCCCCTAAAATGCAAAATCATTAAAAATTTGACAACACCTGATAGCTTTGTCTCGCCATCCATTTTCTGCTTAAAGTGTTCTGATTTGCAGAAAATATACATACCCCCATGATTTACAACACATTGATATGTTACAGTTTGAAAACTGTTTTTCAATCTGATGAAAGTAATCATGTTTGTTCAGCCGTGAGGGTTTCGGCATATTCAATCAACATACATTCAAAACAATATTAAAGACAACATATTTTTGGTTTTTCAAATTTTAACAAACTAAAAACATATTTTTGGTTTTAAAATTTTTCAATTTTTAGGATTTTGAAAATATTGTTTATTTATGTACAGAAATTGATAAACTCCCTGTTTAACCAAACCAGGGTCCTGCACCCTCTTTCTGTGCCAGGCTGCTCCAACTTCCCTTTTCACAATCTTCATCTTCGTTGAGCACCTGCACATTCAACAATTTGATCATTTGAACAACGCAACCCAAGCCTGTTTAGACTCAGGTAGTTGAACATGAATCTTTCCAGTTAAAACTGGATAGTTTCTTTCATTTTTCTCAAACACATTATCAATGTTAATCTCAACTTTTTCATCTTTTACCGAATTATCATTTTTCTTAACACTCCACACTTGACCTTTTGGAGTACCTCTTTTGTAAAAGTTTGTCTCTTTTTGAACCTTTTGATCTTGAACAACATTTTTAGGTTTCCAAAACTCTTGAGGTTTTATCATATCAACAGATGTTCTCCAACTTTGTGTCGTTCTAACTCTGGGTGTGTGAGAATTCCAGGTCTGTCTTGAATCGAACCTGTTCAGGTTTGATTTCCAATTTTGATTTGAAGCAAACTTGTTTGTATTGTACCTCCAAGTTTGTTTCGAATCAAATCTGGTTGACCTCGGTTTCACATCCTCAGATTTAAGTTTTTCAACATCAACAGGCTTTGGATTTGGACACTTTCGTGCAACATGTCCAATCTGATCACATTTAAAACACACTTTCTTTGAAACGTCCTTGGCCTGTTGTTGTTTCTTTTTCTTAGCATCAAACTCCTCATTAGATTGTTGTCCAAATTTGAGTTTTTCTTCTTCTTTCAAACTTTTCCCTTGAACAAAATTCATCTTTTGTTGCAAATTTGGTCTTTTACTTTGATTCCAATTCCGTTTCTTTTTATAACCCAAACCAGCCTTCATGTTTTTCTTCTTAAAACCAGGTTTGTTATAAAAAGATTTATGACCTTTACCAGCAAACTTAGGAATCTCAGACTTCTCAATCTCAACCATTTTAAAAACTTTATCAACCTTTTCTGAAATCACATTCTGAATAGGGAATACAACATCTAAGAATAGTTTGTCCGATCCAATCATGGTATAGACCAATCCCTTTGAATCATCATCCAAATTTTTCTCAGATTTTGTGTTTTTCAGATAACCATCATGAAAATTTCCTTCATCTTCATCCTGTGATTCAGACTTACCTTTTGTAGACTCATCTTTCAAAACGCTTTCAACAACCTTACTTACCACCTCTGAATCATTAGCATCATCAGATTTGGAGTAAGTCACATCGATACTTTCAGGTAACTGGTCAGCTATGTTCAAACCCTTTGCCACCTTTTCCTCATCATAAAAAGTATAATTGTTTCTCAATGGTGGTGGTACCTGATGAAATTCTGAACCAATACCCTTTTTGCAATTGTCAGTATCTTTGTCATCTGGTGTGATGTTGAAAATGCGTTCGAGAATGTACGAAGAGTTATGATAACTTTGAAGTTTTGTAACAATCTTTTCTTTTTCAGCCAAGACTTGTTTAAGATTAGCAATTTCATCAACACACTTGTTCAGTTCAATTTTCTTTTCTTTAAACTTTCTTTCATACATTTCTTTAGTGACTAAAGTTTCAGATAATCTTTGATCAAAACTTTTAACTTGGCTCTTCAAAGTATCATAAGCTTCTTGTACTCTCTGACTCGACCATTTTAAAGAATCATACTGTTTTTGTAAATCTTGAAATTTAGATTCTTTTTCAACACAATCGACACATTTTGCTGAACACAGTTGTCTATAAACATCATTATCCTTTTCAAGACCTTGACATTTCTGTGTCAATTTTTCAACTTTTAGTTTCAAAATTTCTTCTTTTTCAATCATATCTTTACATTTTGTTGTGAAACCATTTTCAAGTTTAACTATGTCATTGTCTTTTGTTTTTATGATGTCAGCTTTGTCAGTACAGGCTTTGCACATTTCTATGCAATTCCTGCATTTGTTTTCTTTTTCATCAACCAATTCAACATTCGATAGATCAGAAGATTTTCTAACCTCAGTCTCATTCAGCACCGGTTCTTCTGACTCAACTTTCTGATCTTCCTCCTTTTCTTCTTTCTGAGCTTCTTCATTCTTCTGTTCTTCTTCAGCTTTCTGGTCTTGTTCAGCAGCAATCTTCGCGACAGTCTTTACTTCTTCAATCATCTTCTTCAATTCTTCTTCTTTTCTCTTCTTCATCTCTGCCACCTTCGGTAGACTTGCTTCACAAATCTCTCTTATCTTCTTCTCCAAATCAGGCAAATATGCTTTATCAGATAACCTTCGTGTGTTGAAAGTAGCTTGCCTTGGAAGCAAATTTGTTACAGCTTTGAAATCCACTTTTGATGGGTCAACAACTGGATTACCCCGTGGATCCATGTAACATTCCAAATCATCATTCCATCGTTTTGCTCTCTGGGCTTCTTTGAATGGTTCGTTTAATTTTCCGATTTCCCATCTTGCATAGTCTGCTTTCCACCATCTATCAGGATCAGCATCAGCCACAAATGCATATCCAACTGCATCTTTTTCCGGACAAACCTGACTCCAGTCATAACCTTCATCGTCATATATAACTGCAAGAGCCCTTGATTTTTCTTCAGGCTGTTTCAACCTTAGAGGCTCAGACTTGTTCTGATGATAAATCGCTTTCTTGTAATAATCTTCTTTGAACGGGTTTTCAGAATCATCATCAGCATACGCATTTCTGCACTCGCGCTTAAAGTGACCTTTTTGTTTACATTTGAAACATGTCACCTTTGATTTATCAAATCCCAATTTGGTAGACGGTCCACCAATTGACTTTCTCCCCGTGATCTCCATGAACCGCTGTGTCCGACGAACAGCACTGGCCATGCACCATCTTATATCCATTAGTTCCATCTCCTCAGGGTCTAATTGATCATAATCTTCTTTCGTCAAGTTGGTGTTGCCAATCTTCCCTGCAACAAGGCTTTCATACGATTCAAGTACAGATGCCAAGAAAACCATCTGTTGTTTTGCCGACTCTTCGCTGAAATTCTGCCCATTCTTCAGATCCACTGCGATATTACACTGAAACAAATTCTTTGAAGCAGATTGATCAGAAGTTGTTGAAGAAGATCCACTGTGAAAACCACTGTGAAGACTTTCATTTTTTACTGAACTTGAACTTTCTGCAGAAAACGCTGTTCTTGGAGATCCAGCCTGTGGTACATTTCCTCTGTAGTAAAGCTCTACATTCTGTTGATAAGCTGGATTGTTGACTTTAGATCTCTTTATCTCCAACTCATGGCTTTCAAGTCTTTCGATCAGCAAATCCACTTTTAAATCTTCAGGCTTGATTGTATTTTTCAACATTAGAGCAAAGTATTGCCACTCTTGATCATTTGGCAATGAATCAAACAATTTATCCACCAGCTCCTCTTCAGAATATTTGATTTCATGTCTAGCCAGCTCCATTTTTAGATGCCCAAATCTTTCGATCATTTTACAAACAGATTCATTTTTCAAACAACTAAAAAGATCAAACTCTTTACGCAGCAATTTCTTTTTATTTTTAACAATTTCATTACTTCCTACACACTTTCTTCCTAACGCTTCCCACAAACTCTTTGAAGTTTTCTCTCGTTCAAGTAACGAGATAATATCCTCTCTCACTGATTGTTTGATTAATGTGATCATTTTATATTCAGCCACAACATTTTTTATGTCTATGTCTGTGAAATCTTTTGGATCTATTAACTCTCCTCCCTCTTTTACTGGTTCAATGTATCCATTTGTCTGTTTTAACCAGCTTTCAGGAGCAAAAGCTTTTACCCAACCCTCAAATCTGTTTTTCCACCAGTGATAATCTTCAACTTTCATTAGCTTTGGTGGCTTCTGTTGGCTTCCATACATGTTCTCAAACTTCAAATTCTCCAAAATCTCTCTTGAATATTCTCTCATCTCAGATCTTCTATCTGACGATTCGGAAGTGAACGCGTTATAGAATGTGTTGTAGAATTCTTCACCGTTGCTTGACATCTTCAAACACCTGAGATCAAACAAACAAACTCAATCAGCTTAAACACTTAGAAAAATTTTTGAAATTTTGGAAAATAGTGACTAATAAGCGAAATCAGTTGTGATGACACAAAAGCGAAATCAAAACTTATGTACACTTGAGCAAAATTAGTACAATGACAAATAAGCGAAATATCAATGATGTTCCTTTGAGCGAAACCCTAGTTGACAGATAAGCGAAATATCAGTGTTCTTATGAGCGAAACTACTTGTCTGAATAAGCGAAACTATCAGGTTATTTCGAGCGAAACCTTCGAATGTCCGTAAAAGCGAAATATGGTTTTCAACTGATTTTTACCATTTTTAAGTCGAGTTTAAGCCTGAATCTTTCTAGGGTTTGTTAATTGTATGTTTCACACGTTATACTCAAAAATCAGACCATTTCAACCGTAGGAACTAGTTTAAATCGAAAAAGTATAAGAGAAAGTGAGTAGAAATAAGAGAATTCTGTAGAATCAAGCTGTAGTAGTATGAACTCCTCGTCCTGAGCTCTGATACCACTTGTTGGATCGGTTTACGACCTCGAAAAGTCAGTAGAGAACGTTCATCTTCATGTATAAAGGCGGAATCAATATACACGAAGTTACAACAGCTTTTCCTTTCAATTTCCTTCTTTATTGATGCTCTTTGAATCGATTTTGACAGAGTTTCGACACCACAAGCATGACCAGGTTTCGCTCTAATAGTTACAAATGAAAACACACATCAGGTATTTATAGTTGACTGATTTCGCTTATATGATAGTCCATATAAGCGAAACCCCATGTGCACTATAAGCGAAACCCCCTAACTAACCCTATGAGCGAAACCTCTATGACATATAAGCGAAACCTATAATATAAACCCTATTTTTGACTTTCAATCTCCTATCTTGACATATCTTGACCTAAGACTTAATGTAGACGTAGTCAACAGACATTTCATGCACCAACAGTTACCACACTTGGTACTTGGAAAGATCATTTTTTCTGGGTTTCTGATTCTATTATCCCCTTCAAAATGGTGTGAGGCACCCGGATGTCGTTCTCAATGAACCGGAACCATCCGAATCTGATTTGAATAAAGTTTTTCTTAAAGCCATCTTAGAGTGCCCTTGAAGGGTTCGTCCGTTTCCCGAACATTTGCTAGTTCTGTTAGGTGTTAGCAAATTGTGGGATAGGGCTAATCGGGATCCGGTTCTTATGAGGAATGGCCAGGGTATGCTTTTTCTTTGTTTTGCCTTTTTGGGATTTCTTTATTTGGTGGATTATTTGTTTTTTTTTTAATATTTTGCAGTCATGTCTGCTTTGGATTTTATCAAGAGTGATGATACATCTGATGTTGCTTTTACGGATGCTCAAGCCGCTGAAGGGGATGATGCTGTTGCTAGGGGTGTAGAACAGAGGTTTGAAGATGCTGGCTATGTTAGTGTTTCTAACGTCAAGGGTTTTACTAAGCCTGCTGCTCCTAAGGCTTCAACCCGTCGTTCTGCTCGTCGTTTGCTAAGGAGTGCACCTCAATCTACTTCTTCTGATCCGGTGGAATTAAATGATGATATTGAGGCTTCTGAGGGTCAAGATGTTGATGTTGAGAAGGAGAAGAAGTTGGTTGTTCATGGTAAGAAGAAGGCTTCAGCCAAGAAGGTTGTGACTACTCATGTTCAAGGTTCATCGAGCAGAGACGTTGAAGGGTTGAACGAAGATGAAGTTTATGTTCCTGATTGAACTGTGAAGGTTGGTGATAGTTTCAAAGATCTGAATGTTTGTGCTAATGTGTTAGCTCACTTTGCTCCTCCTGGCATTCGTGGTGCTATATCTGAAATGGAAAGTGATCACTTTATATCGAGGTTGATGCTGAGTTCCTGCAACCTTTCTGCCTTGGTGGCTGAGGGTGTTACCCGTTTTCAGAAGGGAATGCAGGAGTACGAGGAGTTTTCTAAGAAGAATGAAAAGATGAAGTCTTCAATGGCTGCAATGAAGAAGGAAATTGATGGTTTTTCAGAGAAGGAGTTAGCTTGGGCCAAGAAGGTAGGTGAATTGATAAACAGGCACGAGATTGAGATAAATGATCTCAAGAAAAGTTTTGAAGCTGACCGGTTGAAGTTAAAAGCCGATAGGGAGGCCTTGGTTGTTCAATAGAAGGCCTTCGATGAAGATAAAGATGGTTTGAAGGCTTCAGTTGTTCAAGCCACTGGTGATAACCAGTGGCTCATTGAGCAAGGCTTCCACCAGGTTGTTACCTACCTCCTTCATTCCAACGAGTTCAACTCTGCCCTTGGAGAGGTTTATACGAAGCTGTTGAATTTGGGGAAACATCAAGGCCTTATTGCTGGTTTTAAACTTCATGAGTCTGGCCAGGCCTTGGAGCAATCTCCCCTTTTCTGTCCTGATGCTTCCGAAGTGTTCAAGGCATCTGTCAAACAGATGGAGAGGTTGACTTACCCATATGTGAGTCAAGTTGCTAATTGCTTTGGTAAACCTCTTTCTGTCCTACAGGAACTGAAGCCGGCTGGGCTTAATGAAAAAGTTTGTGCTAAGGTGTTTGATTCCCTGTCCAAGAAACGTTCTCGTTCAGGTGATAGTGATGAAACTTTTTCAGATGATGCCGATGTATCTAAGGAAGCAAGTCTCCAAGGTTCAGCTGTTGGGAGTGATGGTGGGTCAAAGGCTAAGAAGTCAAAGAAGGCCAAGAAGGTTAAAGGTGATGGTTCCGGGGCTTCCAATCCTCCTGTTGATGCTTGAAAAACATTCGTAGCTTTCTAAGAACCCCAAAAAACAATTTAATGGTTTGTATGTTATCTTAGACAATTTTAGGTTTTGTAGGAACCCCTAAGGTTCCTGCTTTGTGGTTGTGGTTTGGCCTTGGTGGCCGTTTGAACAATTTCTTAGGTTTACAAGCCACTAAGGCTTGCTTTAACTTGCTTGGATGTTTGGAAGCCTTTTAAGGCTTCTTTTATTATGTTACTAAGTTTCTACTACTTGCCTTGTGTTATGTTTTTTGTGCTTGTGCCTGTTTGGTAAGGCAGCTTGGTTGGCTTCAAGCCTTCAAGGCTTCTGGCTGTCTGAATGTTTATAGCTTGAAGCCTTCAAGGCTTCCGGTTACTACTTTAGTTTTATGACTCGATGTCTTGGTTTGTATTTTTGAGTTTTGGGTTGTGTGCAACCTTTCTACTTATTTTGTTGCATTGTCCCTTGAATTATTTATTTATGGTATTGTCTTTGTTGGTATTTGTGTTGTCTTTATGTTTTTTATACCTTAAAGGGTTTAGTGCTGCAGTTACTTAGCCTTGGTATTTTTAACAAGAAGACATAGCACCTGTCCTATTCTTTCCTTAGTTTGATTCTATTTCGTAAGCCTGTTTTTGATAAGCTTACTAAGGCTTAAGGAACATTTGGTGTAGGCTGTTCGGACCCGTCTATGAGACAACTTTGTTTTTAATTATAAGTCTCATGGAGTTGTATTGATTTAGGAACTCACCCCTTATATAGGTTCATTCAACCCTTGAACCTATTGAGCGATATGGCCTAGGAGCTCATCCCCTTACATGGCCCTTGCCATGGAGTTTCTTGCTAGGTTTTCAACCTGATTTTAGGATAGAAAGACAAATTTGATAGAATATCATCATTCATTCAAGAGATATTGTTTTACAAAAAGTGGTCATAGGATTACTCTTGAAATACAACTTGTAAAATACAAACCAATCTTTCTTGATCAGACATGGAACCTTTTAAGGGTCTTTCCATTCCAATGCCTTGGAAGGTTTTACCTTCTACGTCGGCTAGCTTGTAGGATCCACCCTTATGTGCTTCAAGGATTGTATATGGCCCCTCCCATTTTGGGCCAAGCTTTCCTTGGTTCTCTTTTTTACTAGCCTCATTATTTCTGAGTACCAGGTCTCCTGGCTTGAAGCGTTCATGCTTGACTCTTTTGTTGTAGTAAGCTTCCATCGTTTGTTTGTATTTGGCTTCTTGAATTGCAGCTTGGTCTCGTGCTTCCTCTAGGAGTTGTAAGTTCAACATGGTCTCTTTTTTGTTTGCTTCGGGATCCATGTTGACCGTTCTTTGGGTTATAACTCCTACTTCAGCTAGAATCACGGCTTCAGACCCAAACACCAAGCTGTAAGGTGTTCTTCTGTGGCTTGTTTTTTTGGTTGTTCTTATAGCCCAAAGACCACTTGGCGATTCTTTTTAGCCAATTGCTTTCATGCCTTCCCAATCTGGCTTTGATTCCTTCAACTATGCTTCGATTCATCCTTTCAACTTGGCCATTTGATTGTGGGTATCCCACTGAGCTGAAAACCTGAGTTATCCTGAACTCTTTACACCAGACGCTAAAAGGCTTCTCAGCGAATTGCTTCCCATTGTCGGTGACAAGTACTCCCGGCAATCCATAGCGACAAATGATGTTTTCCCAAACGAAGTCAATGACCTGTTTGCCCGTGATTTTTGCAAGTGGTTTAACCTCAGGCCACTTGGTGAAGTAGTCTATCGCAACTAGTAAGAACTTCACTCCACCCTTGGCCGGTGGAAATGGGCCGACAATGTCCATTCCCCATTTATGAAATGGCCATGCCGAGGATATTGGGACAAGGTCATGCTTGGGGCTCTTTGGTACCGGTGCATGGATTTGACAGGAATCACATTTTCTCAGTTGATCAACGGTGTCTTGGTGCATGGAGGGCCAAAAATACCCAAGGTTCATTAGTTTTGGCAACCACCGTTCTTGCTCCAAAATGGGCTCCGCAAATCCCTTCATGAACTTCTTTGACCAAGTACTGGCTTTGTTCAAGACCAACACATCTCAGCAAGGGTGCAAGGTAACCCTTTTTGTAGAGGATTTCACCTTGCAACACGTACTGTCTAGATTTGATTTTAACCCTTTCAGCCTTTGTTTGATCAGCAGGTAACTCACCATTTTTAAGGAATTTTTTAATTGGAGTCATCCAATTGGGGGCTACTTCGGTGATTACGTCTTGAACTTCCAATTCTTCAATTGATGGAGTTTTCAACACTTCTACCAATACCTTTTTAGTGAGGTGGGCAAAGGTGAGAGAAGCGAGTTTACTCAAGGCATCAGCTTTCTTATTTTGAGACTTGGGAATTTGCTTGATGGTACATGTTTGGAATGTGTTCATCAGCTCTTTGGATTTTTCCTTGTACCTCTTCATATTAGGTTCCTTTGCAACATAACTGTCGTTCACTTGGCTTGACACCAGCAACGAGTCTGTGAAGACTTCAAGCTTTTGAACCTTCATTTCCTTAGCCAACCTTAGGCCAGCTATCAGCGCTTCGTATTCAGCTTCGTTGTAGGTGGTCTGAAAATCAAATCGAAGAGCATATGTGAATTCTAACCCTTCCGGGTTGATCAGAATGAGCCCAGCCCCGGACCCTTCAATGCTTGAAGCCCCATCGGTAAAAAGCTTCCAGGCTTACAGGTCTGAGGGTTCAGTGGCAGCTGTGTTTACTTCAGTGATTGTTTGTTTTGGGACTTCTACAATGAAATCAACCAAGACTTGGGCTTTGATGGCTTTTCTTGGAACATAGGTGATGTTGTGTTCACCGAGTTCCACATCCCACTTGGCTAATCGCCCTGAATTCTTCGGTTTTTCAACCACACTTTTTATGGGTTGGTCGGTGACCACTTGTATGGGGTGTGCTTGGAAATACCTTCGAAGCCTTCTAGCCGTTTGGACTAGGGCTAGGGCAAGTTTTTCCAAAGGAGGATACTTGATCTCTGCCAATTTTAAAGTTTTGCTGAAGAAATAGACGGGTACCTAAACTTTGTCTCGTTCAATGGTGAGGACCGCACTTATTGCTTCTTCAGCAACTGAAAGGTATACCGAGATCAATTCTCCCGTTTCTAGGGCTGCAATGTCAGGCAGTGAAGCTAGGTGTCGCTTCATCTGGTTGAAGGCTTCTTCATCCTCATCAGTCCATTTGAAGTCCTTCTTGTCAGAGCACCCCTTGAGCATTTTGAAGAAAGGTAAAGATCTTTCAGCCAATTTTGAGGTAAAACGCTTCAGGGTTGCAAGTTTCCCATTTAAGCTTTCTACTTCCTTTTTGCTTCGTGGTGGCTTGGTTTCAAGAACATCTTTCACCTTCTTTGGATTGGCCTTTATACTTTATTTTCCCACAATGTGCCCCAGAAACTTTCCTTGAAGAACATCTTTCAAAATTGGCTGAAAGACAACATTAATACATTCAAAACAATATTAAAGACAACATATTTTTGGTTTTTCAAATTTTAACAAACTAAAAACATATTTTTGGTTTTAAAATTTTTCAATTTTTAGGATTTTGAAAATATTGTTTATTTATGTACAGAAATTGATAAACTCCCTGTTTAACCAAACCAGGGTCCTGCACCCTCTTTCTGTGCCAGGCTGCTCCAACTTCCCTTTTCACAATCTTCATCTTCATTGAGCACCTGCACATTCAACAATTTGATCATTTGAACAACGCAACCCAAGCCTGTTTAGACTCAGGTAGTTGAACATGAATCTTTCCAGTTAAAACTGGATAGTTTCTTTCATTTTTCTCAAACACATTATCAATGTTAATCTCAACTTTTTCATCTTTTACCGAATTATCATTTTTCTTAACACTCCACACTTGACCTTTTGGAGTACCTCTTTTGTAAAAGTTTGTCTCTTTTTGAACCTTTTGATCTTGAACAACATTTTTAGGTTTCCAAAACTCTTGAGGTTTTATCATATCAACAGATGTTCTCCAACTTTGTGTCGTTCTAACTCTGGGTGTGTGAGAATTCCAGGTCTGTCTTGAATCGAACCTGTTCAGGTTTGATTTCCAATTTTGATTTGAAGCAAACTTGTTTGTATTGTACCTCCAAGTTTGTTTCGAATCAAATCTGGTTGACCTCGGTTTCACATCCTCAGATTTAAGTTTTTCAACATCAACAGGCTTTGGATTTGGACACTTTCGTGCAACATGTCCAATCTGATCACATTTAAAACACACTTTCTTTGAAACGTCCTTGGCCTGTTGTTGTTTCTTTTTCTTAGCATCAAACTCCTCATTAGATTGTTGTCCAAATTTGAGTTTTTCTTCTTCTTTCAAACTTTTCCCTTGAACAAAATTCATCTTTTGTTGCAAATTTGGTCTTTTACTTTGATTCCAATTCCGTTTCTTTTTATAACCCAAACCAGCCTTCATGTTTTTCTTCTTAAAACCAGGTTTGTTATAAAAAGATTTATGACCTTTACCAGCAAACTTAGGAATCTCAGACTTCTCAATCTCAACCATTTTAAAAACTTTATCAACCTTTTCTGAAATCACATTCTGAATCGGGAATACAACATCTAAGAATAGTTTGTCCGATCCAATCATGGTATAGACCAATCCCTTTGAATCATCATCCAAATTTTTCTCAGATTTTGTGTTTTTCAGATAACCATCATGAAAATTTCCTTCATCTTCATCCTGTGATTCAGACTTACCTTTTGTAGACTCATCTTTCAAAACGCTTTCAACAACCTTACTTACCACCTCTGAATCATTAGCATCATCAGATTTGGAGTAAGTCACATCGATACTTTCAGGTAACTGGTCAGCTATGTTCAAACCCTTTGCCACCTTTTCCTCATCATAAAAAGTATAATTGTTTCTCAATGGTGGTGGTACCTGATGAAATTCTGAACCAATACCCTTTTTGCAATTGTCAGTATCTTTGTCATCTGGTGTGATGTTGCAAAAGCGTTCGAGAATGTACGAAGAGTTATGATAACTTTGAAGTTTTGTAACAATCTTTTCTTTTTCAGCCAAGACTTGTTTAAGATTAGCAATTTCATCAACACACTTGTTCAATTCAATTTTCTTTTCTTTAAACTTTCTTTCATACATTTCTTTAGTGACTAAAGTTTCAGATAATCTTTGATCAAAACTTTTAACTTGGCTCTTCAAAGTATCATAAGCTTCTTGTACTCTCTGACTCGACCATTTTAAAGAATCATACTGTTTTTGTAAATCTTGAAATTTAGATTCTTTTTCAACACAATCGACACATTTTGCTGAACACAGTTGTCTATAAACATCATTATCCTTTTCAAGACCTTGACATTTCTGTGTCAATTTTTCAACTTTTAGTTTCAAAATTTCTTCTTTTTCAATCATATCTTTACATTTTGTTGTGAAACCATTTTCAAGTTTAACTATGTCATTGTCTTTTGTTTTTATGATGTCAGCTTTGTCAGTACAGGCTTTGCACATTTCTATGCAATTCCTGCATTTGTTTTCTTTTTCATCAACCAATTCAACATTCGATAGATCAGAAGATTTTCTAACCTCAGTCTCATTCAGCACCGGTTCTTCTGACTCAACTTTCTGATCTTCCTCCTTTTCTTCTTTCTGAGCTTCTTCATTCTTCTGTTCTTCTTCAGCTTTCTGGTCTTGTTCAGCAGCAATCTTCGCGACAGTCTTTACTTCTTCAATCATCTTCTTCAATTCTTCTTCTTTTCTCTTCTTCATCTCTGCCACCTTCGGTAGACTTGCTTCACAAATCTCTCTTATCTTCTTCTCCAAATCAGGCAAATATGCTTTATCAGATAACCTTCGTGTGTTGAAAGTAGCTTGCCTTGGAAGCAAATTTGTTACAGCTTTGAAATCCACTTTTGATGGGTCAACAACTGGATTACCCCGTGGATCCATGTAACATTCCAAATCATCATTCCATCGTTTTGCTCTCTGGGCTTCTTTGAATGGTTCGTTTAATTTTCCGATTTCCCATCTTGCATAGTCTGCTTTCCACCATCTATCAGGATCAGCATCAGCCACAAATGCATATCCAACTGCATCTTTTTCCGGACAAACCTGACTCCAGTCATAACCTTCATCGTCATATATAACTGCAAGAGCCCTTGATTTTTCTTCAGGCTGTTTCAACCTTAGAGGCTCAGACTTGTTCTGATGATAAATCGCTTTCTTGTAATAATCTTCTTTGAACGGGTTTTCAGAATCATCATCAGCATACGCATTTCTACACTCGCGCTTAAAGTGACCTTTTTGTTTACATTTGAAACATGTCACCTTTGATTTATCAAATCCCAATTTGGTAGACGGTCCACCAATTGACTTTCTCCCCGTGATCTCCATGAACCGCTGTGTCCGACGAACAGCACTGGCCATGCACCATCTTATATCCATTAGTTCCATCTCCTCAGGGTCTAATTGATCATAATCTTCTTTCGTCAAGTTGGTGTTGCCAATCTTCCCTGCAACAAGGCTTTCATACGATTCAAGTACAGATGCCAAGAAAACCATCTGTTGTTTTGCCGACTCTTCGCTGAAATTCTGCCCATTCTTCAGATCCACTGCGATATTACACTGAAACAAATTCTTTGAAGCAGATTGATCAGAAGTTGTTGAAGAAGATCCACTGTGAAAACCACTGTGAAGACTTTCATTTTTTACTGAACTTGAACTTTCTGCAGAAAACGCTGTTCTTGGAGATCCAGCCTGTGGTACATTTCCTCTGTAGTAAAGCTCTACATTCTGTTGATAAGCTGGATTGTTGACTTTAGATCTCTTTATCTCCAACTCATGGCTTTCAAGTCTTTCGATCAGCAAATCCACTTTTAAATCTTCAGGCTTGATTGTATTTTTCAACATTAGAGCAAAGTATTGCCACTCTTGATCATTTGGCAATGAATCAAACAATTTATCCACCAGCTCCTCTTCAGAATATTTGATTTCATGTCTAGCCAGCTCCATTTTTAGATGCCCAAATCTTTCGATCATTTTACAAACAGATTCATTTTTCAAACAACTAAAAAGATCAAACTCTTTACGCAGCAATTTCTTTTTATTTTTAACAATTTCATTACTTCCTACACACTTTCTTCCTAACGCTTCCCACAAACTCTTTGAAGTTTTCTCTCGTTCAAGTAACGAGATAATATCCTCTCTCACTGATTGTTTGATTAATGTGATCATTTTATATTCAGCCACAACATTTTTTATGTCTATGTCTGTGAAATCTTTTGGATCTATTAACTCTCCTCCCTCTTTTACTGGTTCAATGTATCCATTTGTCTGTTTTAACCAGCTTTCAGGAGCAAAGGCTTTTACCCAACCCTCAAATCTGTTTTTCCACCAGTGATAATCTTCAACTTTCATTAGCTTTGGTGGCTTCTGTTGGCTTCCATACATGTTCTCAAACTTCAAATTCTCCAAAATCTCTCTTGAATATTCTCTCATCTCAGATCTTCTATCTGACGATTCGGAAGTGAACGCGTTATAGAATGTGTTGTAGAATTCTTCACCGTTGCTTGACATCTTCAAACACCTGAGATCAAACAAACAAACTCAATCAGCTTAAACACTTAGAAAAATTTTTGAAATTTTGGAAAATAGTGACTAATAAGCGAAATCAGTTGTGATGACACAAAAGCGAAATCAAAACTTATGTACACTTGAGCAAAATTAGTACAATGACAAATAAGCGAAATATCAATGATGTTCCTTTGAGCGAAACCCTAGTTGACAGATAAGCGAAATATCAGTGTTCTTATGAGCGAAACTACTTGTCTGAATAAGCGAAACTATCAGGTTATTTCGAGCGAAACCTTCGAATGTCCGTAAAAGCAAAATATGGTTTTCAACTGATTTTTACCATTTTTAAGTCGAGTTTAAGCCTGAATCTTTCTAGGGTTTGTTAATTGTATGTTTCACATGTTATACTCAAAAATCAGACCATTTCAACCGTAGGAACTAGTTTAAATCGAAAAAGTATAAGAGAAAGTGAGTAGAAATAAGAGAATTCTGTAGAATCAAGCTGTAGTAGTATGAACTCCTCGTCCTGAGCTCTGATACCACTTGTTGGACCGGTTTACGACCTCGAAAAGTCAGTAGAGAACGTTCATCTTCATGTATAAAGGCGGAATCAATATACACGAAGTTACAACAGCTTTTCCTTTCAATTTCCTTCTTTATTGATGCTCTTTGAATCGATTTTGACAGAGTTTCGACACCACAAGCATGACCAGGTTTCGCTCTAATAGTTACAAATGAAAACACACATCAGGTATTTATAGTTGACTGATTTCGCTTATATGGCAGTCCATATAAGCGAAACCCCATGTGCACTATAAGCGAAACCCCCTAACTAACCCTATGAGCGAAACCTCTATGACATATAAGCGAAACCTATAATATAAACCCTAATTTTGACTTTCAATCTCCTATCTTGACATATCTTGATCTAAGACTTAATGTAGACGTAGTCAACAGACATTTCATGCACCAACAGTTACCACACTTGGTACTTGGAAAGATCGTTTTTTCTGGGTTTCTGATTCTATTATCCCCTTCAAAATGGTGTGAGGCACCCGGATGTCGTTCTCAATGAACCGGAACCATCCGAATCTGATTTGAATAAAGTTTTTCTTAAAGCCATCTTAGAGTGCCCTTGAAAGGTTCGTCCGTTTCCCGAACATTTGCTAGTTCTGTTAGGTGTTAGCAAATTGTGGGATAGGGCTAATCGGGATCCGGTTCTTATGAGGAATGGCTAGGGTATGCTTTTTCTTTGTTTTGCCTTTTTGGGATTTCTTTATTTGGTGGATTATTTGTTTTTTTTTTAATATTTTGCAGTCATGTCTGCTTTGGATTTTATCAAGAGTGATGATACATCTGATGTTGCTTTTACGGATGCTCAAGCCGCTGAAGGGGATGATGCTGTTGCTAGGGGTGTAGAACAGAGGTTTGAAGATGCTGGCTATGTTAGTGTTTCTAACGTCAAGGGTTTTACTAAGCCTGCTGCTCCTAAGGCTTCAACCCGTCGTTCTGCTCGTCGTTTGCTAAGGAGTGCACCTCAATCTACTTCTTCTGATCCGGTGGAATTAAATGATGATATTGAGGCTTCTGAGGGTCAAGATGTTGATGTTGAGAAGGAGAAGAAGTTGGTTGTTCATGGTAAGAAGAAGGCTTCAGCCAAGAAGGTTGTGACTACTCATGTTCAAGGTTCATCGAGCAGAGACGTTGAAGGGTTGAACGAAGATGAAGTTTATGTTCCTGATTGAACTGTGAAGGTTGGTGATAGTTTCAAAGATCTGAATGTTTGTGCTAATGTGTTAGCTCACTTTGCTCCTCCTGGCATTCGTGGTGCTATATCTGAAATGGAAAGTGATCACTTTATATCGAGGTTGATGCTGAGTTCCTGCAACCTCTCTGCCTTGGTGGCTGAGGGTGTTACCCGTTTTCAGAAGGGAATGCAGGAGTACGAGGAGTTTTCTAAGAAGAATGAAAAGATGAAGTCTTCAATGGCTGCAATGAAGAAGGAAATTGATGGTTTTTCAGAGAAGGAGTTAGCTTGGGCCAAGAAGGTAGGTGAATTGATAAACAGGCACGAGATTGAGATAAATGATCTCAAGAAAAGTTTTGAAGCTGACCGGTTGAAGTTAAAAGCCGATAGGGAGGCCTTGGTTGTTCAACAGAAGGCCTTCGATGAAGATAAAGATGGTTTGAAGGCTTCAATTGTTCAAGCCACTGGTGATAACCAGTGGCTCATTGAGCAAGGCTTCCACCAGGTTGTTACCTACCTCCTTCATTCCAACGAGTTCAACTCTGCCCTTGGAGAGGTTTATACGAAGCTGTTGAATTTGGGGAAACATCAAGGCCTTATTGCTGGTTTTAAACTTCATGAGTCTGGCCAGGCCTTGGAGCAATCTCCCCTTTTCCGTCCTGATGCTTCCGAAGTGTTCAAGGCATCTGTCAAACAGATGGAGAGGTTGACTTACCCATATGTGAGTCAAGTTGCTAATTGCCTTGGTAAACCTCTTTCTGTCCTACAGGAACTGAAGCCGGCTGGGCTTAATGAAAAAGTTTGTGCTAAGGTGTTTGATTCCCTGTCCAAGAAACGTTCTCGTTCAGGTGATAGTGATGAAACTTTTTCAGATGATGCCGATGTATCTAAGGAAGCAAGTCTCCAAGGTTCAGCTGTTGGGAGTGATGGTGGGTCAAAGGCTAAGAAGTCAAAGAAGGCCAAGAAGGTTAAAGGTGATGGTTCCGGGGCTTCCAATCCTCCTGTTGATGCTTGAAAAACATTCGTAGCTTTCTAAGAACCCCAAAAAACAATTTAATGGTTTGTATGTTATCTTAGACAATTTTAGGTTTTGTAGGAACCCCTAAGGTTCCTGCTTTGTGGTTGTGGTTTGGCCTTGGTGGCCGTTTGAACAATTTCTTAGGTTTACAAGCCACTAAGGCTTGCTTTAACTTGCTTGGATGTTTGGAAGCCTTTTAAGGCTTCTTTTATTATGTTACTAAGTTTCTACTACTTGCCTTGTGTTATGTTTTTTGTGCTTGTGCCTGTTTGGTAAGGCAGCTTGGTTGGCTTCAAGCCTTCAAGGTTTCTGGCTGTCTGAATGTTTATAGCTTGAAGCCTTCAAGGCTTTCGGTTACTACTTTAGTTTTATGACTCGATGTCTTGGTTTGTATTTTTGAGTTTTGGGTTGTGTGCAACCTTTCTACTTATTTTGTTGCATTGTCCCTTGAATTATTTATTTATGGTATTGTCTTTGTTTGTATTTGTGTTGTCTTTATGTTTTTTATACCTTAAAGGGTTTAGTGCTGCAGTCACTTAGCCTTGGTATTTTTAACAAGAAGACATAGCACCTGTCCTATTCTTTCCTTAGTTTGATTCTATTTCGTAAGCCTGTTTTTGATAAGCTTACTAAGGCTTAAGGAACATTTGGTGTAGGCTGTTCGGACCCGTCTATGAGACAACTTTGTTTTTAATTATAAGTCTCATGGAGTTGTATTGATTTAGGAACTCACCCCTTATATAGGTTCATTCAACCCTTGAACCTATTGAGCGATATGGCCTAGGAGCTCATCCCCTTACATGGCCCTTGCCATGGAGTTTCTTGCTAGGTTTTCAACCTGATTTTAGGATAGAAAGACAAATTTGATAGAATATCATCATTCATTCAAGAGATATTGTTTTACAAAAAGTGGTCATAGGATTACTCTTGAAATACAACTTGTAAAATACAAACCAATCTTTCTTGATCAGACATGGAACCTTTTAAGGGTCTTTCCATTCCAATGCCTTGGAAGCTTTTTACCTTCTACGTCGGCTAGCTTGTAGGATCCACCCTTATGTGCTTCAAGGATTGTATATGGCCCCTCCCATTTTGGGCCAAGCTTTCCTTGGTTCTCTTTTTTACTAGCCTCATTATTTCTGAGTACCAGGTCTCCTGGCTTGAAGCGTTCATGCTTGACTCTTTTGTTGTAGTAAGCTTCCATCGTTTGTTTGTATTTGGCTTCTTGAATTGCAGCTTGGTCTCGTGCTTCCTCTAGGAGTTGTAAGTTCAACATGGTCTCTTTTTTGTTTGCTTCGGGATCCATGTTGACCGTTCTTTGGGTTACAACTCCTACTTCAGCTAGAATCACGGCTTTAGACCCAAACACCAAGCTGTAAGGTGTTCTTTTGTGGCTTGTTTTTTTGGTTGTTCTTATAGCCCAAAGACCACTTGGCGATTCTTCGAGCCAATTGCTTTCATGCCTTCCCAATCTGGCTTTGATTCCTTCAAATATGCTTCGATTCATCCTTTCAACTTGGCCATTTGATTGTGGGTATCCCACTGAGCTGAAAACCTGAGTTATCCTGAACTCTTTACACCAGACGCTAAAAGGCTTCTCAGCGAATTGCTTCCCATTGTCGGTGACAAGTACTCCCGGCAATCCATAGCGACAAATGATGTTTTCCCAAACGAAGTCAATGACCTGTTTGCCCGTGATTTTTGCAAGTGGTTTAACCTCAGGCCACTTGGTGAAGTAGTCTATCGCAACTAGTAAGAACTTCACTCCACCCTTGGCCGGTGGAAATGGGCCGACAATGTCCATTCCCCATTTATGAAATGGCCATGCCGAGGATATTGGGACAAGGTCATGCTTGGGGCTCTTTGGTACCGGTGCATGGATTTGACAGGAATCACATTTTCTCAGTTGATCAACGGTGTCTTGGTGCATGGAGGGCCAAAAATACCCAAGGTTCATTAGTTTGGCAACCACCGTTCTTGCTCCAAAATGGGCTCCGCAAATCCCTTCATGAACTTCTTTGACCAAGTACTGGCTTTGTTCGGGACCAACACATCTCAGCAAGGGTGCAAGGTAACCCTTTTTGTAGAGGATTTCACCTTGCAACACGTACTGTCTAGATTTGATTTTAACCCTTTCAGCCTTTGTTTGATCAGCAGGTAACTCACCATTTTTAAGGAATTTTTTAATTGGAGTCATCCAATTGGGGGCTTCTTCGGTGATTACGTCTTGAACTTCCAATTCTTCAATTGATGGAGTTTTCAACACTTCTACCAATACCTTTTTAGTGAGGTGGGCAAAGGTGAGAGAAGCGAGTTTACTCAAGGCATCAGCTTTCTTATTTTGAGACTTGGGAATTTGCTTGATGGTACATGTTTGGAATGTGTTCATCAGCTCTTTGGATTTTTCCTTGTACCTCTTCATATTAGGTTCCTTTGCAACATAACTGTCGTTCACTTGGCTTGACACCAGCAACGAGTCTGTGAAGACTTCAAGCTTTTGAACCTTCATTTCCTTAGCCAACCTTAGGCCAGCTATCAGCGCTTCGTATTCAGCTTCGTTGTAGGTGGTCTGAAAATCAAATCGAAGAGCATATGTGAATTCTAACCCTTCCGGGTTGATCAGAATGAGCCCAGCCCCTGACCCTTCAATGCTTGAAGCCCCATCGGTAAAAAGCTTCCAGGCTTACAGGTCTGAGGGTTCAGTGGCAGCTGTGTTTACTTCAGTGATTGTTTGTTTTGGGACTTCTACAATGAAATCAACCAAGACTTGGGCTTTGATGGCTTTTCTTGGAACATAGGTGATGTTGTGTTCACCGAGTTCCACATCCCACTTGGCTAATCGCCCTGAATTCTTCGGTTTTTCAACCACACTTTTTATGGGTTGGTCGGTGACCACTTGTATGGGGTGTGCTTGGAAATACCTTCGAAGCCTTCTAGCCATTTGGACTAGGGCTAGGGCAAGTTTTTCCAAAGGAGGATACTTGATCTCTGCCAATTTTAAAGTTTTGCTGAAGAAATAGACGGGTACCTAAACTTTGTCTCGTTCAATGGTGAGGACCGCACTTATTGCTTCTTCAGCAACTGAAAGGTATACCGAGATCAATTCTCCCGTTTCTAGGGCTGCAATGTCAGGCAGTGAAGCTAGGTGTCGCTTCATCTGGTTGAAGGCTTCTTCATCCTCATCAGTCCATTTGAAGTCCTTCTTGTCAGAGCACCCCTTGAGCATTTTGAAGAAAGGTAAAGATCTTTCAGCCAATTTTGAGGTAAAACGCTTCAGGGTTGCAAGTTTCCCATTTAAGCTTTTTACTTCCTTTTTGCTTCGTGGTGGCTTGGTTTCAAGAACATCTTTCACCTTCTTTGAAGGTTTCTTGGATGTTATCAAGCATTTGGTATTCCGTTTTAGTTTTGATTACCAAATCATCGATGTATGCTTCCATGTTCCTGCCAATTTGACTAGCAAAAGCCTTGTCAACTAGGCGTTGGTAGGTTGTACCCGCGTTTTTGAGACCAAAAGGCATCTTTTGGTAACAAAAGATTCCTTTGTCCGTATGAAAGGTGGTTTTCTCTTCATCTTCTTCCTTCATGAGAATTTGATGGTAACCCTTGTAACCGTCGAGGAAACACTTGAAAGGGTAACCAGTGAGGGAGTCAACCTTGAGATCCATTTCTGGCAACGGGTAACAATCTTTAGGACAAGCCTTGTTCAAGTCCTTGAAGTCTATGCACATTCTCCAAGAGTTATCGGGCTTTCGAACCATGACTGGGTTTGCAACCCAGGATTGATACTTGACTTCCCGTAGAATTCCAGCTGATACAAGCTTTTCAACCTCTTGGCATGCAGCCAAGCTTCTTTCGGGTGCTAGGCTTCGTTTGTTTTGGACAACAGGCTTGACATTGGGTGGTATTTTCAGCTCGTGCTCAGCAATGCTTCTAGGGATACCCGTCATGTCTTCCGGGCACCAAGCAAAGACATCGATGTAATGCACTAGCAGATTTTCAAGATAGGAGAGAGTTTCTTATGAAAGGCTTGGATTAACCCTTATCCTTTGTTCATGATACTTGGGGTTGATGATCAGCCTTTGCTTATCTTCTTCACTTTTGGAGCTTTCTCCTTCAGCCATGTAGGCCTCTTGAGTAGGTTGAAGGGTTGCAATCCCTCTCTCGGTAGGAAACTTAACTGTGCCATGACCAACAGAAACAGCCATGTAGAAGGCACACTGCCCCGGCCTTCCTATGATCACATCGTAGTTTGAAGGTATATTGACGACCACAAAAGTGAGAGGTTGGACCCTCTCCATCTTGCCTTCGCTGAAACGGACATCCAGGGTTAGTTGCCCTAAAGGCTTGAGGGGTATGTCGGCAATACCCTTTATGGAGGTTCCTGAAGGTTGAAGCTTCGAACGTCCCTCATTGCTTAAACGGTTGAAGAACTTCTCAAACATGATTTCAGTGGCTGCACCAGTGTCTATGTATGCTCTGCTTGTCTATAGTGTACCTACAGTTACTTCAACCACAAGGGGGTTTGAGATTGGGTTATTTTCTATTGGAGGAAAACAAACGCACTGAAGCTCCCAAGCTTCCAACCGCTGTCGTTTGTGGAGAACCTTTCCGTCAAAATCCACCATGTTAAGTTCCTTGCATTTTCCTTCGGCCATCTTGTCCCTTACCCCCTTTACTAAGTGAGCAAGTTACCCGGACTTGATGGCCTCTTCAATTCTCTTTTTCAGTTGAAAGCAATCATTAGTATGGTGGCCTTTTTCTTCATGAAATTCACAGAACTGGGTGGAATTTTCGTTTCTTTTGCTTTTGGGGAGAGGCCTTGGAGGTCAGAAGTTTTGCTTCACTTCCTCTGTAGCAAGAATCTCTTGAGGGGTCTTGGTAAGGGGTGTGAAGCTCATTCCTTTTTCCCTACTGGAAGAGTTCCAGCCTTCAGGCCTTCGCTGCTCTGAACCCTTTTGGCGTCTGTCATAGGGATGAAAGCTTCCCCTTTTTCTAGCTGGGTTGTTGCCTTGCCAGCTTGATACCCTTTTTCTTTGCTCTTTGATATATACAGCCTCTTCTCCTTTGATGTGGGCTTCGGCTCTTTCGAGAGCTTCTTCCAAGGTCTTAGGCAGGGATTTGTTGAAATCTCTTGTGAGATATTTGGATGTAATGGCGTTCATAAAACCGGCCACTCTCATCTTTTCGTCTACCCCTACATATGTGAGACCTTCCTTCTTGTATCTTTCTATGAACTCTCGAAGGCTCTCGTCATCCCTTTGTTTTATCTGAAAGATTACTGTAGCGTCTTTAACGTACCGCCTTTGTTGTGAGAAATTAGCTAGAAACCCTTTGATCAGATCATCGAAGCTTCGGACGTTTCTGGCTGGTAAATCGTTGAACCATATCCGGGCTGATCCAATGAGAGTTTGCATAAACATGAGGCAGCATTCAGCATTTGACCATTTCTCAATTCTAGCGGCACCAGTGAAGATCTGAAGGTGATCTTCTGGATCCTCGGTTCCGTCATATGTCTTGATATGGGATGGCATCTTGATCTTCGTTTGAAAATCATAATCGGCTATTTGCTGTGAGAAGCACGAGAGATTACTTGGCTTGTAAGGCCTGGCCAAATCCTCTTCTACCCTTGCACCCGTGTTGTTGTTGTTATTGTTGTTCCCTTGAGTGGCCAACACTTGATTAATAAAGTGTTGCCACGGGAAGTTGGCCATCATCTGGGGCATAAGGTTGAAGCCTTGAAGGCTTCCAGGTGCAACCGGGCAATTTACTCCCAAGGGAGTACTCATAACGGCACTCCGTGCCAAAGGGAGTACAGACAAAGCTTGTTCCCATGTAGTTGTTGCTGAGGGTGGAAGGCTGGCTACTGGAGATTGTAGGAGCTGTTCCAAAGTCAACTCGTGCCCTAGTGGAGCACCGGTTGTAGCTGGTTGGGAAGAAAAGAGAGGAAATGTTGTTAGATTTGGCCTTGTGTACAGATATGGGTTAGGATTTGGAGGAGGATTGCTCGAACCAACCTCATCCCTGGATGCGGTAGGTTGTGAGCCTGCAAAAGGAGGGATGGGAGGTCCAAGAGATAGTGATGGTTCTGGCTCGTCATAATCCAAACGAATCCTCACTCCCTTGTCTCTCTCCCTACTCACGTATTGGTTGAGGAGAGACCTCAACTCTAAGAAGCTGGTTGGCGACCCCCTCAGGGGTAAGGTCAACACGTGAGGGGGTGTTAGAGACACCGACATTAGGGGATGGAACCCCTGATCTAGACGGAGTTGGTGTTTGGAAAGTGAGGAACTCGGGGTACGTTGTTCCAGTAGGAGTGCTCCCCGGTGTTGAGAAAGATGTTGGTATAGCCACATAAGCTTGGCTAGTGCTTGGGGTAGAGGTATTCGGGACTTGGTTCACCTCTCCCGGAGATTCACTTTCCGACATGATGATTTCGAGAGAGTGGAGCTACACTACTAGGTCTTTTGAAAAAAATTAGTGGCGTAGCCCCACGGTGGGCGCCAACTTGTTGATGCAACAAATATTAGACCGATGGTAGTAGCTTGGCTGGTTAGGCAAAAGTTGAAGGGTTTACTTTTGCCTAACACAGGTCGTGGGGTCCCCCACGTTTGCAAGACATGGAGAGAGGTTCACTAGTTAGGTTTTGTTGTTTGCTTGAGATCCTCCACTGAAATGTGTTCAGCTTCGGATGTAGGAGCAATAGAGATGTGTGTGTTGAATGTGAGGAAGAGTGACTTACATGGAACAAGTACTCAAGAGCAAAGACCAGAGATCCCCATGGAATCAGAGCTGATTGGAATGTCCCCAGCACTAAATGAAGTGTCACATATATAGGGAAGGTCATCTCTCAAAAAGGAAACCATTGACTAGTGAAACATGCTTGCAGTGGGGGACTTGCCCTTTTAGGGGTTGAAGCGTTTTAACCTGCGGGTAAAAGACTACACTATGTGCACTCGCCTTATATTTGCGGCTAAGGGAGTTGTTGAAGTAATCAGAGATATGACTGATTACTGTACACGTGCTGCTTTATCCTAGCTCCCGGGTTTTTAACCCTTGAACCTTTCAACCTTTTAAGCGTTCATGTGTTTAAGTCATTTTATTTGGTCTTGGGCTACTCCCGTCATCAGTTATACTAGGTGTACACCCGTGTGAATACACGGGTTTGTTCTAATAACGATCGGAATCAAATACTAAAAAATATATTATAATATATTATTTAAATTCTTTGTGTTTAATTACATATATTTATAAAACAATGTTAAAGACAGTTAGTTTTAGTGTACATGTTTGATATAGAAATAAAAAATTTAGTATCAGATTATACCAGATTATAATATATCATTTAACCTGTTTGACTTTGGTAATAATCAAAAATTTAAGATTAACATCCATCCATCCAAATTAACATTAACATCAACCAAGTATAATAAAAAATTTAAAATTAAACACTACAATATCCCTTATAGCAAACAAAACAATTATTAACTAACCACATAACAATAACTTAAAGGTCTTCGAATCTTTGAAAGATACAGCTTAAAGGTCTTTCATGCTCAAAGCTGCATTAAACACAGTATGAAGAAAAAATGTCAAATATACGTAAAATACCGGGTTTTTGCGTAGCAGTCCCGACTTTTTATTACAGATTCGGGTCATTTCTGTAGTCAAGAGGAAGAGATTGCTTCAACTTATCAGCATTCTTTTTGTCATGAACGCATAGGATGTAGTTGATGTCTTGAGCATTCGGTCACAGGTCGTTCGTAGTCGATGTCTTCTGGTCTCATCCAACAACTATGGTCATTAGGATCACTTTCCCCTCCTGATGTATCACCTTTCCTAACCTATGGTGTTCTTAGCTGGGACAATAAACTTACAGGAGCTCAAGTAAGTAGCCAATAAAGGTGTAAAGAAGCCAAGCTCAAGTCCGGCTCCTTCAACTTTCGAGAACACAAGATCGGCTCATTTTGAAAACTATTTATAAAGCCTGTGATTAACCAAAATTTTAGATTTGGTCCCCAGCTTTTCAAAAGTACACGAATGGTCCCCGTGGTTTGCCCTTTGTAACACATTTAGTCCCCAGCTAACAAATCTAAAGGTTTCAGCAGGTCTAAGTTATGGACTAAATGTGTTAAAAAGTGCAAACCACAGGAACCATCCATGTACTTTTGGAGACTATATGTGTTACAAAGCGTAAACCACAGAGACCATTTTTGTAGTTTTGGAAAGCTAGGGATGAAATCCACAAATCATAACTAAATTGCGGTTAGCGGGTTTCACAAATCGTTTGATTAGAGTTAACTGTACAAATGTTTGACCAACTTTGTTCGATTACATACAAACCATATATACATACATTCAGTTAAGAAATAACCAAGAAGATTACTTGTTTTTGAAAAAATGATGCCGTATTCTAAATAAAATAGCCTCTTAAATAATAATTTATCAAGTTGTTGTACAGAAATTAATGAATTCAATTTTAATTTCACATATTTTAGTTGTTGTATAGAAATTCCTAATTGAAACCGTAATTGATCAAGTCACATACGTACGCCAGAAACTAATGAATTCAATTTTAATTTCACATATTTTAGTTGTAATCTCACGACGGTAATCAATGAATATGAACTAACTGAAAACACATCTCAGACAAGGATATGAGAAAATGAATTCATACCATTTCTCAATTATGAGCCTTGTCAACTTGTTGTAATTAATAAAGGTTGGGATTAGACCATGGGGATTCGAAAGCTTCCCCTGACCCCTTCTTGACCAGCCAACAATATACACCAGACGATGATCATCTAACATAACATGACATATATCTTCCCAACATCCTCTCTGCTTGAAAATCTTACCCTATCCATCAAATTCGGTATCAGATGAGCCTTTAAATTGGATTTGGCTTGACTAATCCTCGCCATCTTTTGTAGAGGTAATACAAGTGACCTGACTGCCAAAAGAGCATAACAAACCTTTAAATAAAAAAATAACTGTAATACAATTCATCAAGACTGCAGATTATCTAGTTCATATATCTAAGATAAAACACATACACAAACATATTAGGCAAAGCATGCCCTCTATTAAATGTTAATCAACTCATGAACAACTTCTTTATTTATAACAACCCTCTATTAAATGTTTAGATGCTTCAAACACAGCTAGTGTCGATGCCATGTCACCCCTCTTTTCAAATTCAAGTATGCAGTACTGAATGCTTCATCAGAGCAGTTACAGAAATCAACATACCTTCAACAGTAGGTAGCTTAAAATGAAGAACCAGAAACATAACCGAATGAGTGCAGCAATTAAACCAAAAGAATCCCAACCAAAGGGAACATATATTGAAACTAATTCCTTGAAAACAGAAAAAACAAATGAAAATTAACGTTTATAATCATAGGACTAATATATGTTTTAAATTGGTTAACTATATTGTTAAAAGAACAAAACTATCCAGTTCTTTCATATTAATTCCAGTTAAAGAGACCCAGTCAGTCTCTCTGATGTGATATTATTTATAAGTCTCTTATATAATGAAAAACTTAGTCGTTTTCAACAGACTACAGATTATGTTTGTGTCATACACAAACATATTAGGCAAAACATGCCCCTACACTTTGACTACATACTTCAACATTTAGTTTCGTACCTTTAATTCACTCATTCCACATGTTCCAAATAAGCGTGCTTCACCTCTCGGCAACTGCTTTCCAACTTGACAAGCTATTCCCTAAATTTTAGCTCCTCAAGACTATTAGCTGATCCAGTAGCAGCAAACTTACAATAAACATTAGATGATAAGTTGTTCCCTAACTTTTTTTCCATCACGTAACACACTGTAAAATGAAACTATTGTCTATCTTCCTGGCCCAACTCACAATAGAATTCTCATCATTAAGCATAAGAGCTGGAAGATCAATAATGTTGTTTGCAATACATCCATTTCGCATGCAGTTTTCAAGCAACCTAAACAAATTGGGAGGATTTTTTGTGATAATGATGTTTCTTGAAATCCGTGTCATTCCGGGCATTCTTGGACCACCAGCAGGTATAATCACAAGATCCACCCCAGTAAATGCTTGCTGGAGAAAACCTCTCACCTATAAATCATCATAATTCTACAATTAGCTATAAAAAAATCAAAAGAAAATTGACAAAAAGAGTGTTGTGTCAACACTGAGCAAGCTACCCGTGTTGACACGTTAGCCAGACCAACCAACCCATTTTGCCACCTCTAGACAATCTAATGAACCAGAAAAATACCGAAACGTTAATGTAATGAGCTACAATGATAGTTTAATTCAACAAACCATAATGAAAAAAGGCCTCTATATAGCCGAAAAGTTTGTTATTGAAAGAAAGTTACCACCACCCTAGTGTCCATATGGCTGATATTGGCAGTGACACCAGGAACATTAACAACATGATAAAGCGGGTTCATCTTTGTTAACATAGCTAATGGTTGACCAATCCCTCCCACAGTGTCCAATATTGCAACTCCCGTAGCCCCCACCCTTTGCTCTGCAATTAGCTCTCTCCAACAATGACCTTCCCTCCATCTTCTGGCACATATATCATTAAAAAAACAATTAAAGATTATAATTTCTGACCAGGATGTGAAAAACTTGGAACTTACAATTTAGAGGTTGTAAAAGGCAATACCATTGGGCCAAAGGCCACTTGAAAGTTGGAAGACTTAAAGATTCTAATTTCAATACAGAAACCTACCTACCCTAATAATTGACTCCTTCATATGCATCTACATGTTCAGCAATCCTGAAAAGTTTGAATACATCATAAGACTACTTACAGCAAGTCAAACACAAGAGATATGCATAATATTAACCTTAAAATTGACACAAACTTAAAAATATAGTTTTACCTATATTTTCCATGGCTGCTTCTACTCTTTCTTCATCCTAAAAACCAATTCAGCAAGCACTTTTCAGATGTAGTGAAGTAAAACAAAAAAAGATTGGAGATCAGACATCAATCCAAAATGGGAAGCACGGTATGCACTTATCAAAATAGCAGTAGCGAAATAATCTCAAACGAATTGCTAGGGTATGCACTTATCAAAAAATGATGCAAACTTCGCAAGACCGAAAAAGTCAACATTTTTCCTGTATGAAAAAAATGGTTGCGCTAGTGCTATCGGTAGTTTGTTGCTTAATGGAAACGCTGTAAAACTTACCGTTGTCATGCCCAAAAAAACTGCAACAGGGCAGCGGCTGCGGCCGCTTCACCAGGGTTTGGAGCACTGTAAACAAACTAAAATATAACATAAATTGGTTAAAATTACATACAAATGCAAGTAAATGCATTCATTTCAAGTGTTAGTAGGTTGCACATACCTTGCGGATGCATTTGTACACAAGAAACGATGCTACCGCACCCAGAATAGGGGATATAACCCAAGATGATGTCACCCTCGCTAATGAGCTCCAGAAAACCGCACCGGGCCCGCCATACACCAGGTCAAACCCAACCATGGATCCTACAATACAGTGTGTAGTCGACACAGGCCATCCGTGGTATGATGCAACCTGACCAAGACCCAAAACGTCAACATTTTTCTTGTATAAAAAGTTAATTGCAGCTCCCTAGTTTAGTTTAAGGATCTTTCTTGTTCTAGGAATATAAGTTTTTTTTAGACCTGAAAAAGTCAATGTTTTTCCTGTGTAAAAAGTCAAATGCAGGCCCGTAGTTTAGTTTAAGGACCTTTTTCGTTATAGGGGTAGATCCAAGATTTGTTACCAGAGTATGTACTATCACAAAATGATGCAAACTGATCAAGACCCGAAAAGTCAATATTTTTTCATGTTTAAAAAGTCAAATACAGATCCCTAGTTTAGTTTAGGAATCTTTTTCGTTCCAGGAACAAAAAGGGTTTTTAGATATGCTCTAAATAATTGGTGATTCCGGTATTTTTTTTTTTAACCAGGTTCTGCACTAACTAAGAGGAAAAGGATCGATTCACTCTAAAACCGGATTTTATCGGGTTCGGATCGTTTTTAACCAGTTTCGACGAAGTTCTAAAACCTATTACACATAGGCGGTTCGGCTTCAAAAGGTTGCCAGAGGGGATCGGCATCTCTGACATGGACACCAATTGAGTAAAGCTCCTCCGGTACTTGTCCTTCCAGTTTGTTACCATTCAGAATGCTGAGAACCGAGTGCGTAGAATTTTTTAGTTAAAATACATACGTGATAAATGGCTAGAAACAAAACCTAAATGTGGATAAGGAGTATAGAATAGCTTACACAAGTTGTAGATTTGAAGAACTTAAACTATCTGGTATGGACCCCGTAATCTGATTGTCTGATAGATCCCTGCATTATTTGTTAAAATAGTTAGACAACAACGTCACAGATATCAAAATGCAAAAATGACAAAAATTTGTAATGAAGCTTCCAATTAGTAGAATCTTACACTTTCTTAAGAGAATGCTGGCCCAACCCTGCAGGTATCGTACCTCCTAAAGAGTTAGAACTTAAGTTCCTACAGTTAAAAAGAAACTTTAAACGAATTTGAACCAGAAAACTAAGTTCTTAAGTTCCTGAATCATTGATCTCGTCTTGGTTTTAAATTGCGTAATGCGCTCTGATGCGTTTTGGTCCAAAAATCTGATGCGTGATGCGCACGCATCACGTATACTGGACGTCTCTTAGTATAAAAGTACCATAAAATAATCATACATATAAAAACTAGGGAAATTGGATTTAAATAATCCGAACTTTCACCTGTTGGCCAATAACACTCCGAACTTTCAGTTTGGCCAGCAGCACTCTCAACTTTCATCCTATTTTCCCAAAACACTCCACCTGTTGGCCAATAACACTGCATTAGTTGACCACGCCCCCGTGTCCGCTGGGCACGACCCCGTGTGCAGAAGCGTATCTGTACTGTCAAGATTTGCCTAGATTCTGGTCAACTAATGCAGTGTTATTGGCCAACAGGTGGAGTGTTTTGGGAAAATAGGATGAAAGTTGAGAGTGCTGCTGGCCAAACTGAAAGTTCGGAGTGTTATTGGCCAACAGGTGAAAGTTCGGATTATTTAAATCCAATTTCCCTAAAAACTACTTATAACAAACTTATAAAACATACTTAATCTTTAAAATAACAACATTAATAAACATACTTAGTCTTTAAAATAACAAAACATTAATAAAACATACTTAGTCTTAGACATAACAAAACACTTAAAAGGTAAACATACTCTTAACTACTAGTTTCTAATCAATTATCATTAAATCATCAGAAGTACCACCCAAACGTCCATCTCTTTCATCATCATACTCCCCGATATCTTCTTCAATCTCATTTTCATCATATGGAGCATGTCGTAAATAGCCATTTTATTACCTAACATAACTCAAAAGTCAAAATTCCAATTTCCAAGGCTTATTTTCCAGAAAAGTATCTTTTTTCCAGCTGTGTAAAGCTGTGTAAAATAAAAAAAAATAAAAAAGGGTGACTCTTCATTTTCCCTCCAAAGCCAAAATAAAAAATCCCTTCATTTTACATGTTGCACGCATCAGACCGCATATTGCAATGCCTCGCATCATGCGATATCACCGCATCACTGCCGCATCACGTAATAGTCTCGCATCGTTACACCTGATGCGCTATTTCCACCGCAACGTGCGCATCACGCATTATGCGCGCATTTTAAAACCAAGGATCTCGTTAGCCGGAATCCGGTTAGCAGTCAAAACTCCAGACAGAGTTGAGAACTCAACCGAGTTAGAATCCACTAATCCAGACTCAAACACAAAGTGTGAAGCTGCTAAAGTTGAATGACCACAAAGCGGAACCAAACATAAAAAACATAACAAAATTAATTATTCACAAATTATGTTCTAGTGGTTTAGTTTCATGTATAGAAACCAGCACGTTAAATTATCAACCTCCGATACACGAGTGAACCAACGGAGGTTGAATCTTGGTTTTTCTGTACGATGATCAACCGATAAAAAACCGATGGTCGGAAGGTTGAACTCGGTCACAACCGATTGCATCCACTTATCGGCTTTCGATATGTCGTCTAACCATCCACTTATCTTTTCTAAAATAAAATTTAGATGGGTTGAAATTTAGAAATTGTAATACATCTTGAACAACATGAACAGAAAACGGGAGAAAGATTACAAAAGCTCACCGGAGATGTTGGTTCTCAACTCCGGTGTATTCCTTTCGACGATCCGAATCGGATGGTGAGCGGCTCGACTCTCCGGTACAGTACCGCAGCTGTTAACTTGGCCAAAAAAACGATAACAAAAACCTCAAAAGAAACAACGAATTTCAGTCTAAAAATTTGCAAATCAGGTACATGTTCACAGAAACATATGAATTCATATCAAAACAAAACAATATTTTCATGGTGAACATTAGATATAACAATAGTAAAGGAAATTTGCTACAGTTAATCGATTGTGTAGACAAACTTACTGATGAATTACCATCCACGGTCTTCAATTTTAAATTTATTTCTTCAAATCCAATCTGCCACCACACTGCCTTAGATCTATGAACGAAAAAAGAGATCATAGATTCAGATCGCTTACAGTTGACATGAAGAAAGAAGTAAAGAGAAGCCTTTCGATGAACAAAGTGATTCCATCACACACCAAATATCCTTTTCAACTTCTCGAATACGAATGCACGCGACTCTTAACCAAAACACCCATAATTTCTGTTATAAAACCCACATGACTTCAACAAATAGTTACAATTAACCCTAACCCTAACAACAACATGAAGGTTGAAGGAGCTTCTAAACAACGTAAATTCAAGTATGTGTCCTATTTGTTTCAAATAACCTTAAAACACAAATTCGGGAACAAAGTTAAGATCATTCAAGAAGATTATGAAACCCTATGCGTGTATAGAAAGAAACGATGTTGCATCAGGAGTTACCTTGCCGTAGGTGAAGCATCGAACCAGAATGATCATGTTTGCCGACACCTATTAACGATTCACCTTTCTTCTTCCTCAATTCACGCGAAACCCTAGAAAAAAATCAGATCCATCCATCACCCCAACACACCTTTGTTCTTCTTTTACGTTCAAATCAACAAACAACACCAGCAATTAAAAAAAATCTACCTTGAGAAAGAAAATATGCTTAATCGTAGTGTCACAAAGATGAAACCGAATCAAACCTAATCAAACAAATACGAGCATTGGAATCAGATTGTAGATGAAATGGAAGTAGGGACCGAACTGACGACTACGTCTAATTCGTGATTGTCGTTGTTCGTAACCGTACCTGTTTCCGGTGACATATGTGCATCTTCTTCGTGATTTGGAATGGAAAGGGGTTTGAAATTTGATAATCTATCTCACCATCATACCTCATGTGAATTGCCATATCTGAGAGAGAAAGAGAGAGAGAATGGAATAGAAAGCTGTTTGAAATTTGAAATGGGATTTAGGGATTTGTGAGAGGGCAGGAATTCAAATAAAGTTGAAATTTTTGAATTTTGAAAATTTTATTTTTTAGATTAATAGATTTTTATATATATAAATAAATCGGAATTATGACATCAGCGGGGACTATGTGGCATAGCTGAGAAGGTGACACGTAGGCAATTCTATGTCATCATCTAAGCTCCCTTAATAGAGTATATAGATTGTGTGACTTACAACCGCTCAAGGGGTTTCATCTACAACTAAGTTTCCTTATAAGGCTAAGGTTTCCAGTAATGTCATTTCAGCAACAATATTAAAGGAAGTTTATGAGACAATATGACAACAAAATATGAACACAATAGGTTAGATACTAGAGAGAATTTTTATGTATTTTTCATTATCTTGTAATCAACTCCTTGAATAGATAAGGTCAGTGGCAGAACTACAGGAGAGTCAGGGGTCAGCTGACCCTCCGACCAGCCAAATCTATGCCTTACCGGAGTAAAGAGCCCAAAAGGAATTCTTATAATTTTTGAACCTATAGGAAATAGGAATTTGACTGAATGAATATTTCATTAATCAAGGCTCTCTATAAATAATACAAGGATGAGCAACTATCTAGGAAACTAGTTAATGAGATACAACAACTTTCCTAAGATAAGGCAATTAACAATATTTACATAATAATTGCTATTACACCCCCGCAGTCGAATCGGGAGCTTGACGAACGTTGAGACTAGACCGAAAGTCATCGAATAAGACACGCGGTAAGCCCTTGGTGAAGATATCAGCGACCTGGTAGCGTGACGGCACATGCAAGACACGAACACACCCCCGTTGTACCTGCTCTCTAACAAAGTGAATGTCGACTTCAATATGTTTGGTCCACTGGTGCTGAACAGGGTTACCCGATAAATAAATGGCGCTGACATTGTCACAGTAAATGAGTGTAGCCTTGAGGAGCGGTTGGTTCAATTCGAGCAAAAGGTTGTGAAGCCAACATATCTCAGAAACAACATTAGCAACCCCTCTGTACTCAGCTTCCGCACTGGAACGTGACACTGTTGGCTGCCGTTTGGACGACCAGGAAAGCAAGTTGTCTCCAAGATAGACACAGTAGCCTGAAGTAGAACAGCGTGTATCGGGGCAGCCCGCCCAGTCAGCATCAGTATATGCACGAAGAGAGATGTTTGGAGCAGGATTGAGAGAGAGGCCGTAGTCTGTAGTTCCCTGTATATACCGGATGATGCGCTTAAGAGCATTCCAGTGATCATCCGTGGGAGAGTGCATATGCATGCATATCTACTGAACGGCATATGAGATATTAGGTCGCGTGAATGTAAGGTACTGAAGTGCACCTGCCAGATTGCGATAGGTGGTGGGGTCATGAAAAAAGGCAGAGCCAGATGTGGCCAGCTTGGGGCCAGTGTCGACCGGAGTAGCAACTGGTTTACAGGAGTCCATGGCAGCTCTGTGGATGATGTCTCTGGCATAGGATTGTTGAGACAAGAACATGCTGTCACCAGTGCGTGTGACAGAGATACCAAGAAAGTGAGATAAGGGACCCAAATCCTTCATGGCGAATTCAGCAGATAAAGATGTCATAATACGTCCACGAAGAGCAGTAGAGAACGTGGTGAGGATGATGTCATCCACATAGAGAAGTAGGTATGCGGTGTCCTGACCATGATGATAAATGAACAGAGATGTGTCAGACTTGCTTTGGATGAAACCCTGCATCAAAACAAAGTCAGTAAAACGCTGGTACCAGGCACGTGGTGCCTGTTTCAAACCATAGAGAGATTTCTTCAGCTTGCAGACATGACCCGGAAATTATTGATCCCGAAACCCCATGGGTTGATGCATATAAACTGTTTCCTCCAATGTGCCATGAAGGAAGGCGTTAGTAACATCTAGCTGGTAAATTACCCACGAGCGTGATAAAGCCAATGTTAAAATGAGGCGAATAGTAGCCGGTTTAACAACCGGACTGAAGGTGTCACCACAATCAACGCCTACCTGTTGGCTGCGACCATCACAAACCAGTCGAGCTTTATACCTCTCCAAGCTACCATCCGATCGAAACTTATGTTTAAAGAGCCACATACACCGAATAATATTCATGTTAGGTTGACGAGGAACTAACTCCCAGGTCTCATTTTTAATAAGTGCACTAAACTCATTGGTTATGGCGTTGAGCCATTCAGGTGAAGACAAGGCAACCTGTGGGGATTTGGGAATAGGCACGATAGTGGCGGTGTGGAGATTGAAATGGTGCTTGGGTTTGGTGATACCGTCCATGGCACGAGTGCGCATGGTACGGGCCGGTGGTAGCGGATCAGGTTGAGGTGTAAGGGTCGAAGTGGGCTGTGGGGCCGTGGATTGGGGCGGTGACGGTGGGTGAGGAGTATGGTGGGCTGTATGGGAAGGTGGATCAGTCCGTAAAAGGAAGCCGGGTAGAGTTTGGGGGCTGGTCGTTGGGCCAGTGGGCCGGCCAGCGGTGGGCTGGGCTGGTCGGGAGCGACGGGTGTAGGTGAGGGTGGGCTGAGGGAGAGGAGCCGAGGGAGTGGGTTGTTGGTTGGGTGAGGGTGTGGTATTGGGCCGTGTGTTGGGTGGGGAAGGAGGGCTAATATGATCCCATAGGAGAGGGCTAAGCCCACTGGCTAGGAAGTCATAGGAGTGGAGTTGGGTAGGTAAGGTGGTAGAGAAGGGAAAGATCGTCTCTTCGAATTGCACATGTCGAGAGACGAAGATGGAATTTGTGGTGAGATCTAAGCAACGGTAACCGCGATGGTTAGGCGGGTAAACGATAAAGACACAAGGTTTGGAACGGTTAGTAAGCTTGTTGATGGTGGGGGAGGGAACTAAAGGGTAGCATAAACACCCGAACACACGAAGGTGATCATAGGTGGGTCACATTTATACAAACGTGAGGTGGGGGAGAGGAATTGTGTATGTTTGTTGGGGATGATGTTAAGAAGGTAGGTGGCGGTTTCAAGGGCGTAGTGCCAAAAGGATGGCGGTAAGGAGGATTGGGCTAGCAGGGAGCGTATCATATTATTGATTGTTCTAATTTTATGCTCGTCTTTCCCGTTTTGGGAAGAGGTGTATGGGCAAGAGAGCCAGAAATGCATTCCATGTGTACGGAAAAAATTATGAAAAGAATTATTGTCATATTCCTTGCCATTATCACATTGAAACTGTTTGATTTTAGTGCCAAATTGGGTGGTGATGTGGTTGTGAAAAATGTTGAAAATGGAAAATACATTGGATTTATTAGTTAGGGGGAAGTCCAAAGGAAATTTGTAAAGTCATCTAAAAACAAAATGTAATACCGGTGGCCCCCGGTGCTAGGCACCGGAGATGTCCAAAGATCGCTGTGAATGATATCAAATGGCAAACAAGTACGATTACATGAATCAGAAAATGGCAAGCGCACACTTTTACCAAAAACACAAGCCTGACATAATGTTTTGTCATGTTTATTAGATGAACTAGAAACAGATAAAGGTAAAGAATTCAAAAAGGAAAAACTTGTGTGTCCAAGGCGTTGATGCCAACGTTCCTGAGAGGTGGCCACAAAAGCAGTAGAGGTGGTGTTGGAAGGAAGCGGTGCTGTCAATGGGTAAAGATCTCCCGAGCTATTGCATTGGAGGAGGTGTGCCTTGGTCTTGAGATCCTTCACAGTAAAACCGAAGGGGTCAAATTCAATGGACAATAAATTATCAGTAGTAAGTTTACGGACAGAGATAAGATTTTTGACAAGGTTTGGGGCATAAAGGACATTGTTTAATTTAAAAGGCGGGAATGGGGGTGGTAGGGTGAGGTTGCCTTGACCAATCACGGGAATGGTCATACCATTACCAACGACAATAAATTTGTTAGTGCAAGTATTAAAAGAAGACGGAAAGTTAGTACCTTGTGGAGATTTCATATGGCCAGATGCCCCGGTGTCCATGAAGCCATGTGGGTCCTGCTGTTGGAGAGACAAGGCATACAGAGCCTGCTGGATGTCTGCGGGGGATAAAGTGGCCGTGTAGGCCTGGTCAGGAGCCGCTCCAAGGATGCCGGCTGAATTGTTCCGCGGGGCCGAAGGGTATGGGCATGGCGGTGTACCGGTGTGTGATGATGAGTTGTTGGGAGTGGATTGCATAAGAGAGCTCCACTGGTTAGCAGCCCAAGAATTAGGGAAAACAATATAAGGGTGTTGGGTGGAATTACCGAAGGTTCGTGCGCCCCGGGAACCACCCCTGGTACGGTTTTGAGGCTTGGGTCTGTTCCGGTTTTGGCTTCGGCCTCGGTTGGGGATAGGAGCAGCAGCATCATGGGTAACAGTGGCAGCGAGTGCCGTGGCTGATGTGGTTGCAGCCCGAGCAGAAAGAGATTTCTTGGTGGATTCGGCAATTGTGAGGCGGGAGCGGCATTCACTGAAGGCTGGTAAGGGATCCCGATTCTGTAGCACAGTAGAGATGCTCTCATAGGCCTCCGTAAGGCCTGCCAGAAGCTGGGTGACGAGGCGCTGGTCATCAACAGGGGCGCCCACACTGTTCAATTGCTCGGCAAGGTGCTTTACCTGTTGACAATATGCAGCCATATTCGGAAAAGCTTCGAGATGAATGTTGGAGAACTGCTGTTGAAGATGGATTTGACGGGCGAGTTTATTATCATTAAAATGGTCGGCGATGGCCAGCCATGCTTCGTGAGCGGTCTGGCCCGGAACCAAGATAGTATGAAGAAGGGGTTTGGAGATTGTGCCATATATCCACTGCAAAACCAAGGCGTCAAGACGAGACCAGAGAGCATCGGCCTCGGCCTTGGCTGCAAGGGCCTTGGCGGCGTCTGCGTCAGAAGAAGATCCGGGTGCAGAGACGGCTGCGGGACGGGGCTGCAGGTGGTTGTACACCTGGTAGGCACGACAATGCACCTCGAAGAGGGCTGTCCAGGTGGTGTAGTGGGTTGATTCATCTTCCAGAATCAGGGGTATCATGTTTTTAATGTTTGTTACTGTCATCGCAGGATGTATTTTGGCATCCATGGAGTCAGACATGGTGAAGGAAAGAAGGGCAGGGGATGTGAGGAAGAGAAAGGGAGGCGGAAAAGTGGTGGTGAGGGAGGCGGCCGGAGAGATAGGCGGCCGGAAAGAAGGGGAATAAGGGGAGGATCGGTTACAATGATACCATATAGGAAATAGGAATTTGACTGAATGAATATTTCATTAATCATGGCTCTCTATAAATAATACAAGGATGAGCAACTATCTAGGAAACTAGTTAATGAGATACAACAACTTTCCTAAGATAAGGCAATTAACAATATTTACATAATAATTGCTATTAGAACCCTCATTGTTCTTCTGTAAAACGCTAAAACTAAAAGAAAAAGAGATGCTGAAGGTTTTCCGGCCGGCGGTGTGGCATGCAGGCAGCAAGCGACAATGCGGCAATAGCAAGCGGATGTTATGACTTCTAGTTTTAGCTTTCAGATAAGAAAGAAGATAAATATATGTATAATATTATTGGATTACATAGTAATATTATTTTGGACTTTGAAAAATGAGCATGGCCCGATATAAAAATTAATAACCCAATTTTATTTTTCTATATCTACTCAAAACTAATATGTCTTCTTCTCTTTACAAACTAGTATCCCGTCGCTGTTGAAAAATTTCTCTGCTATCTAACTCAATATTTTCTCTACTGAATTGTCAAATCCTCTTCAAAACATGATGGCTTTATGTAAGTTCTTTTCTTTTTGTTTCACTTTTCTATTATTTAATTACTAAAGGTGACTTAACTTAAATTATGTCATGTGTACTAATTATTTATTTATATTAATCATTTTGTATTTCAACTTTAAAGATATTTGATTAATTAACTAGATAATTATTTGATATAAATTTTTTTATCATTGCTAACTGCTATTATTTTTATGTGTAGAAATGCATATTTAGAAATATATTTTGATAAATACAATAAAATTCAATGAAAATAATAATAAAATCGCTATAGAAAGTTGAATTATTTGAAGATGAACTCGTTGGTGACCTAACCTTGCAAAAACGAAGTAATAATAGATGATTTATATAACGAAAGCCCTTGTTAAACAAAAAGTCATGTTTTCCCTATAAATATACCAAGTACAAATTTTGTAAAACATTTCTATTGCGACCCCAGTCAAAAGTTCTGGTTCCGTCACTAGATAAGGTTCTAGGGTTTAGAAATAATTATTACGGCTTTTTAGTTAATTCTCAGAGTACAAAAGTCAACGCGTCATATTCAATAGATGAAAACTTTGAAGTTTTTTGATGTGTTCCTGGTCAAACAGTAATTTACTCAACAATACAATTCGAATTTGCGACATAATTATTAATTTAATTAGATTAAGTTAATTTCATCCTTACAAGTGAATATACAAGAGAAGCATGCTATGGAACCTTGTCAGTGTTCCATATATCTCTCACGGATATACAATAAAAACTACTAAGGGAACTCGGGGCGGTCCGTTATAAGCCACGATCACGCGAGGTTTGAAACAAAACACCGTCGCCACCCCCAAAGTATAACGCGTCAAAGTGACAACGCGTTGTATTTTTCACGCATTAAACTTTTCAAATTTGAAGCGTTGTGCTTTTGACCGTTGATAAATAAATAAAAAAAACCTTTACTACAAAATGGAGTATTAGACGGTGTTGAAGTTTTATTTTAGACAGGGTTAAAGCAATAACACCGTCTTAAAATCAATATCCATATGACCATCGTTCTGTTTTGGTTAAAATATTCAAGAAAATTTAAAAAAAAACCCCGTCTAATGCTTAAACACCGTCTTATACTATTTTATGCAACCTTTAGACGGTGTTGTCTTGAACACCGTCTTATAAACAAAATGATCCAACGGTTGGTGTTATATCTTGATATATCCCCCCTAACATAAACAAAAACCCTTAGGCGGCCTTTGCTTCCCACTTTCCCCCCAAATCGCACAAGCCTGAGAAGACCAGCACCGTTGCCTGCGTTTGAGACGACCACAACCACCTGAGATGGGCACGACCACTGCTTCTGAGCTTGGACGGTTCTCTCCTATCTTTGTCCGACTTTCAAGGTTACATTCAAGTTTTCCTATTTTTATTGATTATTAGTCAACATGTGTTTAATTCGAAGAGTTTTTGATTGTTTTTGTATGTTCATCGATTCGTAAACTGTTGTTTCTTATTTCGTTTGATCTTATAGATTGGTATAGATTGTGTGAAGTGTTGATTTCCATTTTGATAGGGTTTTTTGTGTTGAGTTGTACATAGAAAGTGGAACTGAATTGTGTTTTATTCAATTAGGTTTACTATGAGTTGAATTAGTGATTTAGTAATTAGATCTGGAGATATGTGGTTGGTGAATTATTGTTGGAAAGTGAAGGAGTTGATATGGTAATTAGGGATTGTGAATTGTGATATATGTGTTGTGAGGGTTTTAACATTTTTTTTTCTTTTTAGGGGTTCGGTTTCGCGGAGAGTTTGGTATGGGTACGGTGGAGTTGCAAGAATTTTGCATTGAGAATAAGCAGTCAGGAGTTGCATCAAGCTCTTCGTTTTCGGAAGGAAGTAGTGGCATTGTGTTGCCTAACACTACTACAAAAAGAGGCATTTGCTATGAATTGTGATAAAGGGTATTTTGGGAAATGGGGTCTCAATTTTCTTCTGGTTAGACCTGTGGTTTGGCCAGTAAGTTTCCACTTCTTTTTACATTGGAAAAGTCTAATTGGTGCATTGTGTCGGACCGTGCGTTAATGGGTCAGGTGGCACGGTTATGGGTTGGGAGCGGCGGAGGGCCCAACTCACCTCTGCTGAGTCTAGCGGGCTTAATGACCTGCTGCAGATTATGAGCTCAGTCTCGCTCGGGTCGGGCTAGGACAGGTGGCTGTGGGAGTTTGACAACAATGGGAGGATTTTCGGTGAAAAGTGTGAAAAAGAGGATTTTGGTCGATGTCTCGGGTCAGGATAATTTGCGCCTATTTTTGTATTTAGTGTGAGGGACCTCCTGGAGCTTCACAAGACGGTAAACGGGTCGAAGAAGATAAGAAAAGCATTCAATGGTATTTTGCAAACGGTATTTTGGTGCCTTTGGAAGACTAGAAATGCAGCTATCTTTGAAAACATCAGCAAATACGGGAGAAAATTGGTGCCGCAACGCGAGCCGGGTTGAAAAAATCTGGTTCTAAATAAAATGACATTACATTTGAGCCTTTCAAATGGCGAAACCGCATCTTTTATTCGACGGTAGTCATATCATATGATTTGTTTTAACATGTATCATCCTGCAGGTTTAAGAACTTGTCGACCCCACATCGGTTTTTACGTCAATTTATACTAAGTGAAAATTGTAGCAGTTACAAGCAGCAACACAGAAAGGGCTAGAGATTTTGGCCTTATTTTTCAATTTGTAGCAAGTTGTTGAATTAATCATTGATTATTTCCGGTATGTATAGGTACTTATAAAGATGCTACATGGAATGAGAGCCAGTTTTGCTACCTATAAGGTATATCGTTTTTTTTAATACATATCGATGAGGTTGAGAGTAGTGGTGCAAACGAGCCGAGCCGAGCCCGAGCTCGAGCAGGCTTGAGCTCGAGCTTGATTAACTTATGAGAGCTCGGGCTCGAGCTCGACTCGTTGATATTTTCTCAAGCTCGGCTCGGGCTTGGCTCGTTTATTATCTATTAATTAATATATTAAATAAAAATAATATAAATAATAGATTTTTTATGCTCGCAAGCTCCATAAGTGAAGCTCGGGCACGGGTCGTTTACTCAATAAGCTTATTTTTAAGTTCGAGGCCGGCTTGTAAACAAGTTAAAATAAGCTCGGCTCGTTTACACTAAGGCTCGATAAGGCTCGACGAGTCTAACGAGCTTCACACGAGTCCTTATTTATGAATATTAATATGTTTATTTTTGTTGTACAAAATATGGCACGCAGTTCAGCAGGATGTGGTGAGGGTCAAGGTGCTGGTAGGGGTCAAGGTGCTGGTCGAGGTAGCGGACGTGGTGGGGTTCAAGGTGTTGGTAGGGCTCAGTTGCAGCACGAGCTTAATGATGTTGATGAGCCTGTCGCTACCGTTGGGCGTGGACATGTTATTCCCGCTCCACTACCCACACCCGAAAATCGTACTTGGATTTGGGTCGAAAATGATGAGTAAGTTTTTATATTTTAATATTAGTGGTGGCGAAGTGGGCGAGTTGGGTGGGTTTGGGTAATGGGTCAAGATGGGTTTGGGTTAGGATGGGTATAGGTCAAGATGGGTATATTAAAAAAAAGTCGGATGGGTAATGGGTCAAGATGGGTTTGGGTTAGGATGAGTTTATGTTAAGATAGGTTTGGGTAAAAAAAAAAAAACTATAAAAAATAAAATAAAAACTATAAAAAATAAAAAAATATTAAAAAAGTATAACAATAAATAAAAAATATAAAAAATTAAAAAACAAACAAAAAGTTGATCATTTCCTTAAATTGTTAATTTTAACATACTTTATTGTTCTTTATCCGTTTTAGCAAGTACCATGGCCCGGTTTCCAAGTAGTAAACCAGTAGGGGACGGGGGGAGCCGAGCCCCATACCCTTTGGTCTAAAAAAGGCCGTTAAGCTTTTCATGGGAAAATCGTGGAAGAAAATAGGTGAGACAGTTCCCATTTTGTTGCGCGTAGCACCTACTTTTTTTTAGTATGTCAAAAATGATGTTTAAATCAATTATAAATGTTGTTGTTTTGCAGCTGAGTATTTTCCTGAAAGATCAGAAGTCCAATGTCTGCATCGCTGGCAAAAGGTTCTTAATCCCGAACTCATTAAAGGTCCATGGACTCATGAGGTTTGCACCACATCCCCTCCTACTCTTTCATACATTCGATTAAAACGATTAAAACGGCTTTCATGGATTCTTTTTTTGTTTGTTTGCTGTAGGAGGATGAAAAAATTGTTGAGCTGGTGAAAAGATATGGGCCCACAAAATGGTCTCTGGTAGCAAAGTCTCTTCCCGGTCGTATTGGGAAACAGTATCGTGAAAGGTACATTCATTCACTTACTTACACGTATGATTTCGTTTACTTGCGTTTACATTATCAAAATACATTACGAAAATTCGGTGGTGGCGAAGGATGGGTCGAGTAATAAATTAGTTTAGAAGGTTTTAGCCGCAGGGGTGTGCAATGGGAAGGAGTGTGCCATTTGTGTCTTTAGAAAAGGACGAGTTTAAGCAAGTTTATGGTGGAAGTATTAGGATTTTTTTATGTTTATTTTAATTACTTTTACTAGTTTAATTACTTTATGTTCTGTGTTAATAGGTGGTGGTTATTATGGAAGAGGAGTTTCGAGTCATAGTTTCGGGTGGGAAGACCACTGCTTCTGAGCTTGGACGGTACTTGAGTTCAAGTTATCCGACTAAGTTTGGAAAGTATTTCACTAAGTATCTGATGAAGAAGCGGATGATGACACGGATATGACGTACAATTATTACATTTTATATGTTAGGTAGTTTTATGACGTGTTTGTGAATTGCGACTTAAAACGAACCCGGATTGTGACGTTTATGCTTATGTTTTTTTTAAAAGGCAACCATTTATGCTTACGTTTATGCTTATTAGTTTATGTTTATTTAGTTTTTGTGTGTCGTGAACCGGAAATTGGCAGGTTTGTATTGAAAAAACAAGAAAAACAAAAAAAAAACGTTTTTTAAGCATCAGCGACGACAGGATTACAGCGACGATTTATATCATAACATCAAAAGACGGTGTTCATCAAGTTTATCAAATTGAACACCAAAAGACGGTGTTCATCAAGTTTAAGCTGGTGTTCAATTTGAACACCAAAAGACGGTGTTCAACAAGTTTAAGCCGGTGTTCAACTTGAACACCGTCTAATAAGACTTGATTTTAAACCGGTGTACTTTAAGACGGTGTTGAAAATACCGTCTTAAAACCCATATCACCCCGTCTAAAGCTCTATTTTGTAGTATTAATTAAACAATCTATATATACTTCGCAATTTTATACCATTTCACAAATGGATTTTCCTACATTTCGTCGTTTCCGATTGACAGCGATAGCGATATCCAATCGTCTTCCAACAATGAGACGGTTGAATTTTTCGAGTCGGTGTATAACGAACTTGAAGCAAGTTCGAACCTCCAAAAGAAGAAAATGGTGGATCATGATCGTGAAAATGCCAACGAATTGTTAATGAACGATTATTTAGTGGAGAATCTCGTCTACAGTGCCGAAACGTTTAGAGATCGGTTTCGTTTACCAAAAGAATTATTTTTAAGGATTGTTGGAGACATCGAAGCAACTGAAGAATGGTTTCAAGAACGTTACGACACGAGGGGCAAACGAAGTTTCACGCCGATAAAAAAATGCACGTCTGCCATTCGCCAACTAGCAACATGTAATCCTCCCGATCAATTTGATGAATACTTAGCTATGTCGGACAGAACTTCACGTGAATGTCTGCAATTTTTTGTAACGCGGTCATTAAATTGTATGGTAAAGAGTTTTTATGTAAACCGACGAGACACGACATCTCACGTATTTACCCTGCACATGAGGCTAGATGGCATTTTCCAGAGATGCTCGGTAGCATCGATTGTACATATATCGAGTAGAGAAATTGTCCAAGAGAGTTGCGATGGGCGTATGTTAGGGGTGACGTCAAAAGACCAACCATCATACTTGAAGCAGTGACGTCGAATGATTTATGGTTTTAGCATTCATATTTTGGTGTTCCAGCTTCAATCAAACAACGACATCAATGTTTTACACACGTCGCCATTGTTCCAAGCCGTAACGAATGGTACCGCACCCTTCTGTCCATTCAATGTTAACGGACGATATTACAGCCGAGGTTTTCTTCTTGTGGATGGTATCTACCCATCATGATCTGTTTTTGTGAAAGCTCATTCATTTCCTATCGAGGCTAAAGAAAATGCGTTCAAAAAGTTGCAAGAATCGGCAAGAAAAGATGTTGACAGCGCTTTTGCTGTTTTAAAGGGTAGAGGGGCATATTAAGCCGACCAGTTCATGCGACGAATAAGAAATTGATACATAGTATATGCATGTATCATATTGCACAATATGCTAATCAAACAAGACGGACGTGCAATATCTCCAGATTGGGTGCCGGATCCTCCTACACATGTTCCCGTTCCCGAAAATATCCAACAAGACTTGCGTGATGAAGAAATTCACTTTCGGTTGAAATACGATTTAATTGAACTAGTAGGTTCTTTAGGTTTGGAATTTCATAATTCGAACGAGGAGTAGAGTTTCTTTATGTATGTTTTTATTTTTATTGTAGTCTAAAATATTTCTAGAAATATTGTTTTTAATTTAAGTGAAATTTATAATTTATAATTTTAGTGTTTTATTGTTAATTTATAATTTAAAAACAAAAAAAAAGGTTGTGAGTGATGGAATTCCATCACAAGTAATGACATTTCCACTAAAATACATCACTAGTGATTAAATAATGCTTGATGACATGACAGAACTTGATTGGAAGTTGTGAATGAGTGATGAATTATGACCACCCATACTCCTAACAAGGACTTTTTTTTCTCAAAAAAGATTGGTGGGAGATATCTTACTAATATAAACTTATGTGGATATTATCATTTGTTAGTCAACAAGTTTAAACTTTGTCAGGAATTTCAAACCTTATTACATTCCAAGTTTGAGGTAAGTTTCACGGGTGAGAGCTCAGTTTTTTTTCCTAGGGGTTGCAAATCAAATAAATTAGCAAAGGCATTTTCATAAGGGTGCTACTTTCTACACCCCCCTAATTACTTTTTACACCCCCCTCTCTCACATACTTACAGGTGGGGCCCGCGTGGGACCGACAGTTTTTCTCTCACAAGGGGGGGTATAATCAGGAGGGAGGGGGTGTGTATAGAATCAGCCTTTCATAAACCAGGCCAAATAGGACCTCCAACTCAAATTTGACTTTGAATAGTGCAAGATTACACATACACCTATGAGCAGAACTAATTCAATACATCATGACTTTGAAGAGAAGGATGTTGATCAAACCATGCATAGAGGTATGATAGACTCCTTAATGTATTTCACTACAAGTAGACCAGATATCATGTTTTTAGCATGTGTTTGGAAGATACCAAGCAATTCCTAATGTTCACACAACACTCATATCAAAAGGATCTTTAGGTACCTCAAAGGTACCCCAATCTTGGCCTTTGGTACCCTAAGAACTCTTTTTTAATTCAACTGTTTTTTTTAGATAGTGAATATGCAAGTTGTACACTAAGTAGGAAATCAAGAACCAGTGGATGTCAATTCCCTTAGTGTAAGATTGGCGTCGTGGCAAAGCAAGAAGAAAATCAGAGTCTCAACCTGAGACTGAATATATTGTTGTTGGGAAGTGTCATGCTCAAATACTTGGGTTCAAAATCTTTTGCTAGACTAAGGATTTTAACTTACAAAAGACCCCATCATGGTTGGCTACATGAGTGATATCTCATTTACTAAAAATCATATTCAGCACGCAAAGACCAAGAGCGTTGAAATCAAGTATCGCTTCATCATAGATTGTTTACATTAAGAAAGATAAGATTTAACCCTTTCACATTCCTACTAACGAGCGATTATAGATGATGAGAAGTTCATCATCATGCGCTTCCACATGGCAGACTCAGTCCTAATTAGTCTTGGGGGTTGTTTGTTGAACAATAATTTTATTTTTTGCATCATTTAGGATTACTTCTTGTTCAAGAACAATAACAACACAAGAACTATGAATATCATAATAGCCTGGTTAGGATTACGATTATAACTAAATTTATATGATTCCTAAATCTATATTCTAGTTGTGGTTCTCTAATCTCACAATAGGGGTATAAAAGTAAAGTAATTTTATCTAATCTTGTGTGTGTGTTTCTCTAAAAGTTGTGTGCTCAAGTAGGGGTAGTATTAGGATGGGTGATCTCCGTCTCCACCCGGGCAGTCAGAAACAAATTCGTGAGTTCCTGATGTAAGATTAAATATTTTATTTATATGTATTTAATCTAGTAGCCATCATTATCATTTATATAATATTGATCAAAATATATTAAAAACCTATAATAAATTAGTTGGTAATTGTTGATGGGCCAGATTACCCTAATTAACTAATTGGGTTTCCCCTTGGGTGTATATAAGGAGATTATTAGAGAGGGATTAGGGTTAGACATTCATAACATCAACACTAAAATCGCCCCTCCTCTCTCTCCATTACTACGAGTTCTTCAACCCTAAAGAACTCGGTACTACCATCAAGAATATACATCCTAAAGGGGAACCAGACCAATCTGACGAACATGACGTCTACTTCCCTCTCTGGTGTGGTGACTGGCTAATCAGGTACACACATCTTATTTTATTGTTCATGATTGAATTTTCATAATTAGGGTTTATGTTTTTTTACTCATGTTCTTATGATATAATCAACATGTGGTATCAGAGCGATGTTGATTATATAAATTCAATCATTTAATTCGATTACAAAGTTTGCTTTGATGGGATATACGGAATTCAAATAACTTAAATAAACCTAATGGATATATTATTTCTTTTCTGAAATCAGTTTACATATAACCCCATTTGAATATGTGAAGCCATTTATTACGAATGAGGTGAAAATCCATTGACTTTGAAAAAGAATTCGTAATCCCATAAAGGTGCTGGTCATGATGATAATTGTTATATTTTAATATTCAAAACATGGATAAACCAATGGAACATAATGTAAATATTCGAATAATTTTATTCTGATGTAAATCTCCATGTTGTCTTATAACTATTTATATCATTTTTATATCAATAAATTTCTTACGTGATATAAAACTTGATTTGAATTGATTTTATTAATTCAATGATGATTTCATGACCATAAATTGGTTAATTGCCTTATTTAGGGATAACTTAGTTTTTTATTATATTTCCTAAAGCTGTGTAACTTTATCTTCAAGTTTCGTATAAATATTATTTTATTTATAATCGAATAACTAACTTGGATAGATAGAGATATTTTGAAATTATAATCAAAATCCCTTAAAATTAGCTGATTCAAACTTATCACACTAATCAGCTGCTAATCAGGAGTTTCGAGACCACAAGGTTGCGACTCGAAATCATAAAGGGTTTCAATCTTTACAACTCGAGACCACGATTTCGACTCGAGACCATAAGGTTTCGACTCGAGACCACTGAGGTTTCGACTAAGGGCTTCAATCTTCACAACTCGAGACCGTGGTTGCGACTTGAGACCTCATCAAGGAGTCGAGATCTCATAAAACACAGTAGTCGAGACCATGATTACGACTCGAGACACTGAGGTTGCGACTCGAGACCTTAATGAGTCGAGACCTCATAATGTTACAAGATGAGTCGAGACTTGACTCGAGATCTCATAACTGAGTCGAGATCTCATAACTAAGTCGAGATCTCACTCGAAATCTCATAAGTCACTCACTCGAAATCTCATTACTTTATTAAGCTGTTAATGTGAACTAAAATACTTAGTTAATTAATCAGAATCAGATAATGTTTTACAAAACCAAAATAGCTTAACTTGAATGAGCTTCTGATGTATCACTTCTGGCCAAAGCTGATTTGATGCATCTATTTATTGTTCAAGTATTACGAAAGCTATGTTGAGTATGCATTACAAACGTGAATGTCTTAATTTCTGGCCAAAGCTGATTTAATTCATTCATGTCTAGCATACTTAACAAGTGCATAACTAAAGTGATTGTCTCATTTCTGGCCAAAGCTGATTTGTCACATTCACTTTGCACACATGCTTAAATGATTACACTTCTGGCCAAAGCTGATTTGTCTTCGTTTAAGTAGAACTTTAACTAAGTCTATTATTTTGATGTTAGTAATAGACATATCACAACTTCTTCCTATAATGATCCTCATATTAATGATCCTTCATTAATCTTATGATCATTTTGTCTGCCTAATTTTCTGTACCCATAATTTTACTCACTATAACTTTCTTCTATAAATCAATATCTCATCCACTCTAATTTCTAAACCCAATATGTTTTTTCTTTATTTAAAGTTTCTATAAGAATTAACTCTTGAATTAAACCCTTGATTATCTCTTAAGACACGATAATCCTACTCCTCTCTTCTGATAAAGGTACTACAGAAGAAAATTAGAGCATGATGAACAGGATAAATCGAACATGATGTCTCTTATGATAATCAAGAACTCTCTAACATAATCGCTACCACTAAAGTTATTCCAGATTAAGTCTTTCCTAAGACTAATCTATTATTGTGGAATAATCACAAGAACTCCTAAGATGCATGCCTTCATTTAAAATTCTAAACTATAAAGCTAAGTGGTATATGTGAATACATAATAATGTACAATACCATGACCCATAAAGTTAAGGGCTTACGCATGGAAATAAGTACATTTTTCCAGTACATTACATACTAAGATTTTCACCTGTACAATTTGATGCCTTATAAATCAACTATAACACTCAAAAGTACCAAAGGAAAATGAGTGTGTTGATAAGCAACATATGTACATAGAAATAAATGTTTGAAACTGGAAAATAAGATGTTATTCACCTTACAATCACTGAAACCTTAAAAGAGGATTGTTCTAAGGTCCATAGTCAAAATACAAGTACAAAATCCCAACTCTAAGGTTCTTAAAGGGAAAATCTCACTGTATAATTATGCCATTAGACTAGACATAAGCAACGAGACTATCCATTATTCAAAGGAACAGTTGGATAAATTAATTCGATAGTCATTTACTAATGATATTTAAGTTTGCTAATTTTAATATTCCTATTAACACATGATTAGTTGACTCTAGTTCTAAACGTTTCCTTACCAGAAGTCAACAAATAACTAACATGAGAGTTAGTGACAAAATTAAATGTTAAGATTACAAGAACCATAATAAGCAGTCTTCTAACAACGTTTTTCGATACCTTATATATATTCCAAAGATTAGTCAGAATATAGTATCATAATTAAGAAATGTTATGAAGGTTGTGAGGTTTGCATGGTCAACATAAAGTCACACTTACCATAAACTCTCATCTTATTTGTTCTAAATATCTGGATTGAAACATTACTAAGATAAAACTAGATGATACCTTACACTTTCACAACTTTTGTCATCATGTAAATGAGAATTTGACAAAAGGAAAATGAGACTTATAAATTTCATCCATTATAACCGAAATTCATGAGAAATCATGACATGGTCAATGAGGATGATTTTCATCTAATCTCATTCTAAGTGATTTTAAATCATGACGTTAAAGCCATAAAATATTACTTGGCTTAAGGAATAAGTATGGGTCCATCATAAGTTATTCATTGACATTCGTGGAACTTAGAATATTCAGACATAATTCATTTATCATTTAAAGACTATCAACTTGTATCTAAATTTTGTCGTATATGGCCCACGATCTTAGAAGAAATCTATTCATATATGTACTTAATAAGATTTCTATTAAATATGTCCCTAAGTTTCTTATGACATCTGGACATTAAGGAAATCCAATAAAGTCTAACATATATATGATAGGTTCCCACGTCACGTACCTCATTGAAACTTCTCTTGTAGCATTTCCAGAGATATCAAAGATCAGTGGGAGTATTAAGTGTCTTAATAATAACTTGCAATAGTTGCAAGAGGTGGGGGAGTGAAAACTTTATATTACTTCAATTTACACCTCTTGTACAAGACACTGCTCCATTATGACACTGTTCTATAAAAACTTGTCTCCTTAAAATCTAAAGCTACTCTTACAAAAGTTTCATTGTTCCTTAATTGTGGGCACACTTAGATTTCTTACCTAAACTAGCATAATCCTCAACAAGAGAAATCACAACGACTAACGTCATTAATTTATTTTTCTCTATTAGAATTTTTTTGGTCGTTAAGTATTGACCCTAAGCATGCTGAGTTCCTAAAGATTTCTAAGGTCAGTGAGAGTAGTCAAAGTCCTTTTCATGACTTGCAAGGAATACAAGAGGCGGGGGGAAGAGTGTCATTAAATTTAACTCCGAATTTAACTCCGATTACACCTCTTGTACACCATACTGCACCAACTCTTATAGACTTAGAATCCTGAAAATGATAGCAACCTAACCAAGAGCTAATCCATAAAACTGAAACTTCTAATAAACCCAATAATCAACTCAGGAGGTCATCTAGGTTTAAAAGCCTACTAACTTTGATGATTACATAACCTCCCTAACTGAAGTTGAAATGGATTTTGGAAAAGTTTACTGGTCCTATCTCTTCAAATTAAGCCATTAGTGTCAATCAATCCTCTGAGTGGAATAAAACAGTTTTCTAGTAAAACTGATTTTATGTGTTCATATAACGTTTGGGATCTGATTGAATTACCTAAGAGTGTTCATAACTAAACCAAATCCTGAAATAAGCGTTAAGACACAAAGAGGCATGATTGATTGTCAAAGGTTATACTTAGGAAGAGATAAATTATCAAAGATTTCTTTGAGGATCATCACTGTTCTAGTAGCTTATAATAGTTTAAAGCTACATTAGATGAACATTAAAAACAATTTTCCCTAACAAACTGGCTGACACATTTACATGTCCATAAAACAACCTGAAAGTTCTAAACTGAAGGTTAAAGAACACTTTATTTGTAAGCCAATAAAATCCATGTATGGGTTAATGCAAACATCATAATGTGATGAAATCTTAACGTAATTATTTTCATCAACAACCAAGTGGATTAATGTACCTACCTCAAGATGAGTGGGAGCAACTAAATTAAACTTGTCTATATAGATGATATTCTTTTGACAGGTATATGTTACATAAGTCAAAGCATTGTTAACACAAACTTTGATATAATAGATCTCAGAGATATCTCTTACGTGATAGATATCATAACATGCCGAGATAGACCTAATGGGACATTAGTTTCGTTCCATAAGTTTAACCTTAAATGGGTCCTTACATATGTAACAAACATTAATGCTCTCATTTAGAGGATAATAGGATAAACGAGATTATTTACTTGCGCTTCATTAATTAGAAGCCTTATGTAAGTTCAAGTCTATACTCGTTTAGATATTACTCACATTGCAACACACTAGATATGTCTAGATAAATGTGAAACATCTAATAGAGTGTTACAATATCTTTAAAGGAAACGAGAGGCTATAATTTAAAGAAGAAGTGAGAACTCAAACTGGTTGATTACTTTAACTTTGTAATATTCAAAGATGATAAAAATGTAATTTCGGATATATCTTTATGTCAGCAGACAAAACCTATCTCATGGAGGAGTCATAATGTACTGATATTAACAACCTAAGTTATAACGACATAATATAGTCACTAAATGTTGTTGGAAATTTATCAGTGGACTCATAAGTTTATTAACTCCATATAATTAATGTTTTGAAGACTTAGTGTGATAAAGTCAGCTACCATGACTCCTTGAACAGTAACAGTTCAAGAGGTACTGCATTAAGTTTCGATACACAATTAATTATTCGTTTATGAACGAATTGAGGAAACTAAATTTTTGTATCGAATACATTCGTGATATGTTTAAGGATCCTATAACTGAAGGTCTATTACCCATAAGTCTTATTAAGAGAGCTCATAAAAGAGACGGGTTTTAATTGATGACCATGTACAACTGCATATCGTACTATGAATGACTAACTATTAATTAATTTTCCTCATCAGTTTGATTTTGTATGTCTCTTACATATGTTCTGCCGGTGTAATGACATATAGACAACTATAAATACAAATCAAACGTTAAAGGGCTTCCTTATTTTGATCATAACTGTTAGGTTTTAAATTGAGTCTGTAGTATGATTAATGGGGGTCCTGAATCGAATAATGATTCAACGGCTGTATTTCTCTGCTACGGTTCTTGGTTTAAAGCTAAAATGAGTATTAACTTCTGATCAGACTTATCTAATGCTCATGATAAATGATTATTCGGCTAAGTGGGAGAATGTAAGATTAAATATTTTATTTATATGTATTTAATCTAGTAGCCATCATTATCATTTATATAATATTGATCAAAATATATTAAAAACCTATAATAAATTAGTTGGTAATTGTTGATGGGCCAGATTACCCTAATTAACTAATTGGGTTTCCCCTTAGGTGTATATAAGGAGATTATTAGAGAGGGATTAGGGTTAGACATTCATAACATCAACACTAAAATCGCCCCTCCTCTCTCTCCATTACTACGAGTTCTTCAACCCTAAAGAACTCGGTACTACCATCAAGAACATACATCCTAAAGGGGAACCAGACCAATCTGACGAACATGACGTCTACTTCCCTCTCTGGTGTGGTGACTGGCTAATCAGGTACACACATCTTATTTTATTGTTCATGATTGAATTTTCATAATTAGGGTTTATGTTTTTTTACTCATGTTCTTATGATATAATCAACACCTGAGTTCCTGAATGCTTATCGGAGGCAAGGTGAATAATATTGGCAACCTCCTGTAACATCCGGCCTCTCATATCACTAATATTATTCACTTTGCCTCCTGAAACTGATAGAACACATCATTTGTTTTCAACAGATTTAACATACGATTTCCAGGTGAAATTGCACGCTTTTGAGTCCATTTTCAGTTGTACAACTATTGTTCCAGTTGTTCTATCCCAGGAACAGCTTATTGAGCAGAAGAAATGTGTTTTAAGAAAACTATGTCAAACACATGGCCTCCGTCAAACTCTAATTTATCTTTGCTAAATATGTATTACGTATTTATTAGTGTTGTTTATGAGCCGAGCCGAGCCGAGCTAGGGCAAGCTTGGGCTCGGCTCAATTATAAACCTAGCTGGCTCGGTTCGGCTCGGATTTGAAACCGAGCTGAAAATCTAAGCTCGGGCTCGGGTTGGTTTTAAACCGAGCTGGCTCGGCTCGGCTCGGCTTGGTTTGGCTCGATTTTAAAAATAAAAATTAATATATATTCTAAAATATTATTCAATACTTCAAAAGAAAATATTCAAAATAAGTTCAACACCTGATACATTACATGTCAAAATCACGTTCAACAACGCAAAATAAGTTTTATATTTCAAGTAAATACAATATTTGATCATTAGCACGGCAATCAATCTTTAAATATGTCATAGATATCAAACTACAAGCCTAAGTACATGTAAATATAATCATTTTTTTGTAATATATAATATATATATATATATATATATATATATATATAAATAAAATATATTATAAGTAAATAATTCTAGCTAAGCCGAGCCGAGCTATCAAGCGAGCCAAACCGAGCCAATTTGGCTCGTCACGAGCCGAGCCGAGCTAGGCTCACTTTCTAACCGAGCCGAGCCGGCTCACTTTCTAACCGAGCCGAGCCAGCTCGGCTCACTTTCAAACCGAGCCATATCATGCAAGCTTTTTCCGAGTTAAATCCGAGCGAGCTTCGAACCGCGAGCTTTTTGAACAGCCCTAGTATTTATCATAAATTATAGAAATAAACTTTATTTTATACAAATAACATAATTAAAAAAATAAAAACACCCTTAATGATTAATACCAGCACGATATGTGTTTGACCCTCACCTCACGTATGTTTTTATTTCGATATGGGTTCATGAGTTGTGACTCTGAGCTAGTGAGGGATTCGTGAGTGTATGTTTGGACTTTGGACATGGTTTCATAAGAGGGAGGATATGTGTGTAAATGTGTACTCGTAACTATGAGTGCAATGTTTTCGAACGTGGATTTTATTTATTTATTTTTTTTTCTTTTTTTTGTATTTTTGAACAGCGAACAAAATACATAAATAAACAAGAAAAAACGACGAGCAGAAAATTGTCCTACAATGTCGATACACCTTTAAAAACCAAACATCACCCATCACTAAAAGATCAGAAGGTAAAAAACTTGAGACTTATTCAAGATCCGGGAAAATGTCACAGGATAGTAACCAAGTTTTAAAAGTGTTCTAATTAGGTCACTCATATCGTTTTTGTCCCAATTAGATAACTTAACATTCAAATCGAGCCATATCCTTTTTTCCATGTGTTAAAGAAAAAAATGGTGCATAAGATGCTGGGGTCAGATTATTTTAATATATGAAATTATATTTATTAAAAATAAAAAACACCTTAATTACATTAAAATTAATAAAAAAAAACAAGTTACAATCCACGTCATCACTCGACGTTAGCATCAAAATGAATGTTGAGTGACCTGAAACACTTTTAAAACTTGAGTGACTTAATTGAAACATTACTGTAAAGTTACCCAACTTTCTAGTTGTAATCATCGTGAATAAGGAGAAGACAAAAGCAGTCTCTGTGAATAAGGAGAAGACAATGATTTATTGATGTTCACATGAATGTAATCGGGGTAAGTTCATGAAAGTTCTTTCCATAATAGCGTATGTGAAGATATCTGTTTATGTATTTGAATTTAGGTTTGTAAGTGCAGTTTTGTATGGTGACCGGTGGCGGTGAAGGTCAATAAAAGGTTATGATAAATGATGATGCCCGGCGAAGAAAGGTGGGACGTCGTGATCAATAGTCATTAGGATGAAGAACATGACCAAGTAATTGATGGTACGTAGATAGTGCGCCATGGGTACCGGTAGATGGAGTAGGTGATTGTATTGTCAATTACTTAAGTATGAATTAAAAAACAAATTAACCACGTGTTAGTTACCAAGGTTATTGTCACAAGTTATCTTTTATTGAACAACTGAGTATAGTAGCTTACTTCAATTGGAAGAAAAAATATGTTATTTGAATTAAAAAGAGTTAATTACATAGTTAGTCCCTGTGGTTTGCACAAAGTAACATACTTAGGTACTAATAGTTTAAAATCACATTTTAGGGTATTAACTTTTCATTCACTACAAGAAAACTGGGTTTTTAGTACGCGCAAAAGCGTCCTAAAATGCTATTTATAGGAGCTTTCATTTAATAGGACCAACGGTAAAAGCGTTTCATGTAAATGGGTCGTAATAAGTCCCGGAACTAAAAAAGTGTCCTAACATCTCAAATAAGATTATGAAACCAATTTTATGGTCGCGTAATATGTCTTTGAACAACCAAAATAGTGTCCTAATAAAAACATATTAGGACACTTTTACGATGTTCTAACATGTGCTTACATACTTTTAATCTTTTGATACACTTACAAGCGTCCTTAGAAATTAATTGATAGGACCCTTATGATGTAACATTATAGCTAATTTAGTACCAAGAAAAGGGTCCTAATATACCAAATAAGATTATGAAACCAAATTTATGGTCGCATAATATGTCTATAGACAACTTAAATAGCGTCCTAAAAAGAACATATTAAGACACTTTTACAATGTTCTAATATGTGATTACCTACTTTTAATCTTTTGATACACATAAAAGCGTCCTTAAAAATTAATTTATAGGACCCTTATGATGTAACGTTATAGCTACTTTAATGTCAAGAAAATGGTCCTAATATCCCAAATAAGATTATAAAACCAATTTTATAAATAGACCATCCTAATAATAAAGAGAATATTCTACTCGTCTTGATCTTCAAGTGATAGTTGTTTGATAGCTCTCCACATCAGAGCCTCCAAGCTTTGTTGATGTCTGTCAGATGGTATGATTCTGGTAAAGATACAAGTTCAGCGTTCCTCAAGAAAGGCTCCGTTAAAAATGTCTACCATCAAATGTTGGAACTATGGCCACCTCTTCTGACCATTTCTACTCATGGTTTTGGCTGGAAATTTATGTCACTTATTAACTTAACCCATACAAAGCTGAAAAAAGAAGACCATTTTTTTAACATCAGACAGATATTAGGTCTATGGTATTTTGTAAAATAAAAATCATTAATAGCCACTTAACCGAGATATAGAATCTGTCAAAGGTTGTAGCGCATGAAAGGAAGTTGCTAGAGCTGTCAAAGTCAGTAAAAACACAAAATTAGTAACTTGATATAGAAATATGAGGTAAAGTGTTAAAAAGTTGAACAGAAAAATGTAGTTATGTGAAACAGTGAAAGTTTGCATCTTTCAAGACTAGATCAAGAGAACAAAGATCAACTAGGTAATACTACAGTCTGATGTGCGTGTGTTTGTTAATTGGTGTCACTGTAGTCAGATTATTCAAAGATTTCAAATATAAAATAGTCTGAATATAGTCAAATATAGGTTAGAAATATATTATTCTAATCTGAATATATTTGAGGGTAAACACACAAATATACATTTAGTGTACACGATTCTTTATTTAACTGAATATAGAGCGGGTGCAGTAGGTAATACCAATATAGTCTACACCCTCAAATATTCAAAGTGTATACATCAAATAAAATAGTCATATGAATAAAAACCTATGGACTTCTGCTGTGAATTAAAGGAGAACACAGCAAACACCAACAGCTCACATATATCAAAGATCTCAAAAATCAATTATCAACCATTCAACTTCCAAATCTCATATATATACCAAACAGTTAACACACATTAATATCTAACCAAAATCCATAATAAACATATATATAAGATAGCACATTACTGACCAGTAGGTTAAGAACGGGTGGTTGTGTGTGCGACCCGAGACCCGAACATCCAAACTCGGACCCGATAAAACCACCGCCACGTCCATTGCTGCCGTTTACTCGAACCCACAACTCGAACCTGAAGAGAACCCATCGTCACCTCAACCGCTGTCGTGAAGTTACTAGCGTCGGCCGGCTTTCCCAGTCGTCGGCTGTCGCCGCCGGCTGCCAATGGCTTTCACCACTATCATCGAGATCGTCAGCTTCATCATCAACATCATCCGTCATTGTCATTATCGGCGCTGCTGTTGTTGTTGCTCGACAGAGAGACATAGAAAGAACGAGGGTGTGGTGATGTGAGGGGGGTGGAAGAAGAAGGGTGTTGGGATGTCGTCGGTAAACGAACTGTCGCCGGAGAGATTGCCGGTCAACACTGGCTGCCAAATTGCGTCGTCGGACCCGCCAGCTCTATGTGTCGAGGGAGAGGGAGGTAGGTGATGGTGTATGTATGAGAGTAGAGTGGGTTAGGGGTGTGCGGCGTCCGATAAACTGACCGGAATCCGGCTCCGATCGCCGCGGAATTTTTGAGAGGGGCAGAGGAGCTTTGGGCGGCTGATATCATTTGTAGGGTTTAACAAAATGAGGGAGGTGGGAGTGTAATTTGTTTAGGTAGTTTAGGGAGTTGGGTTGGGTCTGGCCTAGGGATGAGCTCGGTACCGGACCGGTACCGGTACCGGAAGTACTGGAACCGATTTTCATGAAACCTTGGTACCGAGTACCGTACCGAAAATACCGGTTCGGTACCGGTTTTTCGGTACGGTACCGATTTGGTACCGAATTTTACAAAAGTTGTTGATTTGGATTTGGTGCAATGTAATCACATTCTCTTCATCAGTCAGTCCGATTCAAAGGCCAAAAGCTTCACTGATACATAATGATATTAGTACTATTAAGTATTAACATGAACCAACTTGCAGAATTCAAAACATATGTTTATTATGAAGTATTAAGAATTCAAAACATATGTTTATTATGAAGTATTAAGGATTAAATTTTGCATGACTGTGTTTAAAAATCAACTTGCAGAATTCAGTGATAATACATATGAAAAACTAAACGTTCACACAAAATAAATATATTATGAAGCAAACATTCCATTAGGAAATGGTTCACACCAAAACACATAATCTGTTACAAGTGTTTCAAGCACAAACCATACCAAAAATGGGTATCATTATGAGTTTGAGCAACCCATCTCATACACAAAAACTTGACCTCACATCAGGAGAGTTAAAAGACACTTAGGTCAAATAATAACAAAACAAAAGTCTAACTCCATGTGAGCAAAAGTATAAACATTGAACCGCACTCAAACTCCGTTTCCTTCGGTTTGCTTAAGCCTTGTCATGCACCATCCCTTTCCCTTTGTCATTTTGTTTTTGAATCGCATCTTCAATCTCTATAGAAAAAAAAAGAACCAAATAAAGTTAACACCCCATTTTATGACAATAAGGAAATCAATCAAGAACTTGTAGTCTTTACCTGTGGCAACGTCGTCATCCTTTAGTATATCGTTTATGTCATCCACAATTGGTTTTCTTGACTTTCTCACCCAATCTTGGGTGCAAATCAAAGCTTCAACGATGTTAGTTGACAACCTTGTTCTATAAGCGTCTAGTACTAGACTTTGTGGGAAAGTATATAATATGGGTACTAATGAAGTGTACAAATAATCGGTACTAATTCGGTACTCCCGGAAAATACCGGTACCGGTACCGAATTTCCCGGTCCCGAAATTTATTAATATTTGGTACCGGTACCAAATATGTCCGGTTCGGTACGGTTCCGGTTCGGTACCGGTACCGGGTCTATTTTGCTCATCCCTAGTCTGGCCGATAGATATAAACCCGCTAATATCGCATTACTTTAAAAACACCTCGTTCCTAAAAATCAAATATAACGGATGATATAGTAAATTACATACGCTCGGTTCAGGTTATCTATTAAACGGTCCGTTTCTCCCATCACGGTTTATTATTATTTGATAAATAATAATAATAATAATATAATAATAATACTAAAATACCCTTCTCTCGATGATCGGGATCGAGGGTACGAGTTGTCACATATAAGACCCTAGTGTCAAGTGTCCTATTAAGTTATGTTATAATAGAACTCTAGCGAATAAGCGTCCTATAAAACTGATTTTTTATGACTCAAATATCAGGTGTCCTATTACAGTGTATTATAATAACAACCCAATAATTAATCGTCCTATAAAGGTTAAATTTATAAGACCCAAGTGTCAAGTGTTTTTTTAAGTTATATTATAATAAAACTTTAGCGAATAAGCGTCCTATAAAACTAATGTTTTATGACTCAAATATCAAGTGTCATATTACGGTGTATTATAATAACACCACAATGATTAAGCGTCCTATAAAGTTTAAAGTTATAAGACCCAAGTGTCAAGTGTCCTATTAAGTTAAGTTCTAATATGACTTCGACTAGAAAGGGTCCTATAACACTGAACATTTATGACTTAACTACAACGTGTCCTATTAAGTTATGTTATAATAGGACCCCAGATGATCAAGTGTCCTAATACAGTACCATATAATGGGACACTAACAATTAAATGTCTTATAAAGTACTTTATTAGGATTTACATTTTAAGTGTCCTATTAAATTATATGATAATAAGACCCCAAAAAATCATCAATCCTATTAAATAGTTTTTTAGGACACCGGTTTAGTAGAGTATATTATAAAAGGACTCCAAAAGTTCATTAGTCATATTAAATAGTTTTTTAGGACCCTCTTTTACAAGCGTCCCACAAAAAATGTCCTAAAAAGCCATTTTTGTTGTAGTGATTTTGTAACGTTTGGGGGTATTAAGGTTATTTGTAGGCTTAAAATCACATTCTGTTAGTACCTAAGTATGTTATTTTGTGCAAACCACAGGGACTACCTATGTTACTACCCTAGAAGTTAATACCTCCAAACGTTACAAAATGAAAAGTTAATACTCTAGAAGGTGATTTTAAACTATTAGTACCTAAGTATGTTATTTTGTGCAAACCACAAGGACTAACTATGTAATTAACTCAATTAAAAATTAAGACATAATATGTTATAATCCTTTGATTTTTCCTACCATTCGAATATATATATAGAAAAGATTAACTGTTTAAGGGGTTGTTTGGCAACATCTGAATGGTTAAGTGCTGAACCAATAAAAGGTCTGAATCATTAAATGCTGAACCAGTAAGAGGTCTGAACCATTAAGAGCTTGTATAATGCTTAACCATTCAGAGGCAAATGTCTGACCAATTCAGATTAGAGGTCTTAACCATTCAGACTCTGTATAAATCTTAACCATTCAGAGGTAAATGTCTGAACCATTTAAACATCTACTTGTGAAACAAACAGTCTGAACCATTAAGTGTTGAACCAGTAAAAGGTCTGAACCATTAAGAGTATCATTAAGGGGAGTGAGGGTGGTCACTAGTGATAGAATTCTATCACTCACAATATCCAATCAACTCCTGCCATGTCATCAGCCACCATTCTATCACTCACAAGCATTTTGTAGTGGCGGTGGTCATCACTAGTGATAGAATTCCATCACTCACAAATTTTTTTAATTTTTTATTTTAAATTAGAAATTAACAATAAAACACTAAAATTATAAATTTCATTAAAACTAAAACATACTAGTTCAATTTAACATACTAGAAATATTTTAGGCTACAATTTAAAAAAAAAATACTAAAAAAACTCTACTCCTCGTCCGACTCATGAAACTCCAAACCTAAAGAACCTACTAGTTCGATTAAATCGTATCTCAACCGAAAGTGGGTTTCTTCATCACGCAATTCTTGTTGGATATTTTGTGGAACTTGAACTTGTGTAGGAGGATCCGGCACCCAATCCGGTGATATTGCACGTCCGTCTTCTTTGATTATCATATTGTGCAATATGATACATGTATACACTATGCTATGTATTACTTTCTTGTTCATCGCACGAACCGGTCGGTGTAGTATACCCCATCTACCCTTTAAAACACCAAATGCCCTCTCAACATCTTTTATTGCCGATTCTTGCAATTTTTTGAACACGATTTATTTAGCCTCGACAGGAAATGAGTGAGCTTTCACAAAAAACAGACCATGACGGGTAGATACCATCCACAAGAAAAAAGTCTCGTTTGTAATATCGTCCGTTAACATAGAAAGGAGAGGAAGGTGCGGTACCATCCGTTACGGTTTGAAACAACGGCGACGTGTGCAACGCATTGATGTCGTTGTTTGAACCTGGAACACCTAAATACAAATGCCAAATCCATAAATCATTCGACGCCACCGCTTCTAGTACGATGGTTGGTCTTTTGATGTCACCACTAACATACGCCCCTTGCAACTCTCTTGGAAAATTTTTCCACTCGATATGTGTACAATCGATGCTACCGAGCATCCTGGGAAAATGCCATCTAGCCTCATGTTCGGCGTAAATACGTGAGATGTCGTGGCTCGTCGGTTTACGTAAAAACTCTTTACCATACAACTTAATGACCGTGTTGCAAAAAAATTGCAAACATTAACGGGAAGTTCTAGATGCCATAGCTAGGTATTCATCATATTGATCGGGAGGGTTACCTGTCGCTAGTTGGCGAATGGCGGACGTGCATTTTTGTATCGGCGTGAAACTTGGTTTGCCCCTCGCATCGTAACGTTCTTGAAACCATTCCTCGCTTGCTTCGATGTCTCCAACAATCTTTAAAAATAATTCTTTGGGTAAACGAAATCGATCTCTAAACGTTTCGGCATTGTAGAGCGGATTTTCCACAAAATAATCGTTCATTAACACTTCGTTGGCTCGTATACGATCACGGTCTACCATCTTCTTCTTTGGGCGGGACGAACTAGTATCAAGTTTGTTATACACCGACACAAAATATTTTAGCGTCTCATTGTCGGAAGACGACTCGGTATCGCTATCGCTAGACATCGAAAACGTCGAATCCGTAGGGAACTCCATTTGAGAAATATGTAGATTGTGTGAAATGTTTATGTTTTGGTGTGGGTGAAATGGTTAAAATGGATATATATATAGATAAAAGGTTTAAAGGGTTTTTTTTTAATATATAACCGTTGAATAACGGTCAAAAAGCAATGCAACGTTCGATTTTCAAAAGATTTCAACGCGTGATATAATAAACGCGTGATATGGGGTGGTGGCGGCGGTGTTCCGTGGAAGTTCAACGCGTGGTGGGTGGTCATCACGGACCACCCCCACTCCCCTAAGAGGTAAACAAACAGCCCCTAAGTGTTTTAGAACTTACAAGTTAGACTAAAAGAAAAGAATAACTCTTAAGTGAAAAAAAATCCTGATTTATTTTTAACATGATTTGCGTAATCAATGAAAAAGTTAATCGTAAAAGTTGGTTATTTTTTATGGCTCCCTTGTTCCCACACCCCCTATATCTTATTTTCACATCCCTAGTGTATACGGCCCGTATACAAAATATACGGCCCGTATAGAATGTTTTTGAATAGGAAAATGCGCAGAGAATGTTTTTTTGATTTTACTATATACGGCCCGTATATAGTTATACGAGCCGTATATGTTTATACGATTTGTAAAACGTATACGGCTCAATGGAATTTTTTTGGTAGGTTTTTGATGTTACCAAATGTATACGGGCCGTATAACTGTATATGGCCCGTATATAAGGATGTTTTTTCAAGTATCGCGTTTTTTCCAGTAAAAACACCATCATTATAGGGTTTCTAAACTCTTCATCATCTTTAACAACATTGATCGGAACACGCCGCTTAAATTTATTCAGATCGGAACATTGATCGGAACACGCCGTTGGAAGGATTGTAGTAGTAGGACATTGGCACCACTGTGAAAATAATGAACGTATTATTGCCCATTATTCGACCGAGTAATCAGTTGTATTTTTTTAGTTGCTTCTCTTGTTAAGTTTTTGAACCAACCGAAATCCACAAATTCCAACGGTTTCTTCGTAGATTCCGTCGGGTTTCAAAGCCGGTTGATGAAACCGAAGCTGTATTTCTGTTGTTCAGTACTTCCGAGATCTGAACCAACCGAAATCCACAAATTCCAACAAATTGCATCAGGAAGCTCAACTTGAATGGACGATATGTATGTTCTATCATGCAAGTTAACCAATTACCCATAACTGAAACAGTCTGATACAAACACTACTAAAGATGAGTTGATATTGAACCAACATTTCCTTCAAACATTCTAAACCCTACTTGGAAACCGGTGTATGTGCTTGTGCTGTAGAAACCGGTGGTGAATTTGCGTACACAACTGAAGGTTCAGTGCACGACACAAACAAGTTCTCCACAGTTTGTTATTCAGATCTCTATTCGGTCATCTTTCCAAACTACAACACACGATAACTTTAAACTTTATACTGTGTGATTTGACCAGGAAATGATTGGAGGTGATTGCTACTTTTAATAAACTGTCATAGTTGTCAAATTCGATTTCAACAAATCTTTTCCTTTTCCTTCAATTTCTAGAACATTCTCCGTAACATGAAGTCGTGTCGGGTTCTTCTACTAGTGGTATTTTAATGAAGTATTGAAGATTGAATGTGCAAACCGCAACCGTTTTTACTACGGAAACGATGGCTATGCGAAATACAAACCCGCAACCGTTTTTTACTACGAAAACGGTGGCTATGCGAAATACAAACCGCAATCTTTTGTGACTCTGGGAAACACAAGTTTTCTTTTTGAGCTTGATGGATGTCCGTTATCTCAGTTGAGCTTGATGGTTCTTCGTTGAGGAAACCAAACGTAGACGGAGATGATAGGCCTGGTAACCGGAAGAGAAAAAACCCCAGTGACGACATCGACGTAAAAGAGCCTGTATTAGAAACCATCCTATGTCTTTTACCAACCGAAGAGGCAGCAAGGACAAGTATTCTCTTTTAACCAATTGTCCATCACTTAAGACCTTGAAAGATTTGTTGAAATCGAAGAAAAGAGTAACTAGCAGAAGACGTGTCGGGTTCTTCTGCTAGTTATTCGGAATGTTTCGAATCATCACAGAAGACGTGTCGGGTTTGTATTTCCCATAGCCACTGTTTCCGTATACAAAACGGATGCGGTTTGCATATTCAATCTTCATTGCTTCATTAAAATTACAACACACGATAAGTTTACTTCTTGTTCCAAATGCAACAGTAGGATCCGTACTTAAAGGTCTCTCTAAAATGCTTGGTAAATTGCATCAACTCTCCTATGAATGACAACTTGAGGGGTCTAGTTAACTTTTAGTTGAGTCTCTTGTTAAGTGAGACATTTCATAGAGAACAAGTTCACAGCAGAATGAAATATTCTAACCCCTACCTGGAAACCGGTGTATGTGCTTGTGTTGTAGTTAAACAGACTCTTTCACTCAACGTTAAGGAATGCATACACAAATAGTTCTAGTGGACGAAGCAAAGAGACTGTTGTGTATCTGAATCAGGTTATTCGAATGTAAGTGGATCGAGTGATACGCTTATCTATTCGGGTCAAGGTGGGCATGGTTTGTTCGGGGAGTAAATCACCACCCAAAGATCAACAACTTGTGAGTGGTAATATGGCTTTGAAGAATAGTATGGATAAGAAATCATCCACTGGTCAAATCACACACTATAAAGTGTAAACTTATCGTGTGTTGTAGTTTTGAAAGATGACCGAACGAGGGTTTTTTATTTTAATCTATTAGAGTGATCCTTGTTTTGAGAAGCTGATTCTGATTTAAACAATGCACGACATGTCTGTTAGTGGTTTCTGTAACCAATTGACGTCTGATGTCCAAGTTTGATCACATTTGACTTTGTTCTTCGTTTTTTGGATCGTTCTAATAGATTAAAGAGAATAAACCATTTTTTACCCTTAGAATACGGGCCATATACTATTATACGGCCGGCCCGTATACACCATGTGAAAAAAAATTACCAGTTCATTTTTTTTACCATGTTAATACGGGCCGTATACTATTATACGGCCGTATACAGCAGGTGAAAAAATTTAACCGATCGTATACAATGTATACGATAGCTTGTATACGGGCCGTATAAATCTATACGGCCCGTATACTATGGTTAAAATTTGGTAAAAAAAAATGGTTTATTCTCGTTAATCTATTAGAACGATCTTTATATACGATCCGTATAAGAGTATGGACCAGACACATGTCACGTAGTTTGTCAGTGAACAAAAGATATAGATGTAGGAATATAACTAGATATAGATCTCTGAACCAACCGAAATCCACAATTCTTGCAAGTTAAATCCACAATCAATGTATACAGGTGCAAGAGAATGGCGAGTTATGTTAGTTATTTCTGTTGATCCACAAATTCCATCAAATTGTGTTTAATGCAAGGATCTTGGTGTAATAGAACCGACCGAAGAGGCAGCAAGGACAAGCCTTCGGTTTACTTTGTGTAATAGAACTTCCGAGCTAACATCTGACGTAGCAAGTACAAGGAAAAACTCGAGCTCACCCTTGTTATGGATGATTACTAGGAAGATTACAATTGTTTTGAGTTTTGTCAGATAATACTTCATTTGTCGAGAAACCATACTGTCAAGAAACTAACATCTTTTTATACTTCATTTGTAACCGTAAGGATGATGCAAATTTGTACGTAAGGATGATACTTCGTGTTAGTTTTGATTTGAATTTTGAAAGTGACAAATTGATGTATCTGGTGGGGGTGATATAGTAATTTTCAATAATGTAGGAAGGATTGTAGTAGTAGGACATTGGAATCAGGTTCTCAAACAAACCAACAAAATCCTGATAGTGAAAAACATCAGCAACCATTTTTTCTTTTCCTTCAATTTCGAGAACATTCTCCCTGTGTATGTGCTTGTGCTGTAGAAATCGGTGATGAATTTGTGTACACAACTGAACGTTAATTGATATTGTTTTAGACAACAACAGATAATGAACGGATTGTTGGTGGATAACGCAAACAAGTTCTCCACAATTTGTTATTCATATCTCTATTCGGTCATCTTTCCAAACTGCAACACACGAGAAGTTTAAACTTTATAGTGTGTGATTTGACCAGGAAATGATTGGAGGTGAAGGTTCAGTGCACGAAAAGTTTCTTACGAAATGTACGTGACAAAACAAGTATGTTAGGAATTAAACGCATGTACGTGACAAAACAAGGATCGTTCTAATAGATTAAAGGGAATAAACCAAGTACAAATCATCTGCTTTCTGAATCTGAATGTTAACTTTGACTCATAAACCCTTAAATCCCAACGCTTCTCTAAAAAAATTTGTTCATTTCCTTTTCATAAGGTAAAACCGGTTTCAACATCAAGGGTTGTTTCTCACCCTGTGTGAGCATTGGAAGCCCGACAAACAGTCTTGCAATTACGTCTTCAATCAAGACCGCATTGTAAATTTTAATGATGATTCGAAACATTTCGAATAGCTCCCCTGAGGAAAGGTTTTCCCGACGACTCAATATAAAGCAGTTGGTTTGTGTTCATATCAGCGTTGTTTATCACCCTGTGTGAGCATTGTAAGCCCGACCACTAGCTGAAGAACCCGACACGTCTTCTATGATGATTCGAAACATTCACGAACAACAATGGACTCACACTCATTGTTGCGAATTTGGTTTCTTCGGTACAGGCTGATGAAACCGAAGATTCAGACTCCTTACAACTCTCATCAAATGCCTCACCCTTCCTTTTATTCTATAAATATTAAATAAAGAATAACACCATGCCCGTAATCCCGCGTTGATAGCTTCCGTTTTATTACAGTCATACGACACGTTTTCTTATTCTTCAATCTTTGTTACTTGTTAATGTTTTATTTTTTTCTACTTTTAGAAAGGTTTGAGCACCTCACGACTGTAAAATATCTAGTGTGATTTATGTCACACCCTCAAAATACCACCTAGGGAATGTCCCTGTTAGGCGTGTGACATACCAGGATCCAAGCCACCAATCATGTTGAACTCGTAAGTATAATTAAATAAAACTTTCATTTATTAACAGAAAGTATTTCAAAACGTTACATATAACTCATAATACACAGCGGAAGCATAATTCATTTGTTAAATGTTATATAAACCACGCGTAAGTAAGCCATTAGACTTGTGTTGCGATTCCAAGTATCTCGACCCATGACCACTCCAGCATTCCAGACAGCAAGTTCCAACGATATGCACCTAAAAGCCTGCAAGGCATGTAACAACGAGTCAACAACAAAGTTGAGCGAGTTCACAGTTGGTTGTTTAGTTTTACAAGTTTGTTTTGAAAACCATAAGTTGTTTCGTAAACCATGAGTTAACCAGTATCTTTGTTTCACAAACCATATCCATAATCAGTGGGGGCTTCCCCATGTGAACCACTAGACCCGTTTACCATATCGACCACTGACTAAAGTAAGTTGGTGCCCTAGCGTCAATGTCTATCTTCATTGACGTGCCCAGATCCATTAGTTCACGCCCGTCCTCTGCGGCACGGTGTGAGGCTTGTCAAACCTAAATAGCGCTATCTAACTAATGACCCGCTCGCCATTGGCCCGGCGATTAAGTCGATATAAAAGGAGGGACTTCATGATAGAGATTTTGGTCTAGTATCCGTGTTGTCACCCTTCAATAAAGAGGGTGTGTACGAAATCCCCAAACCAGGAGATTACGTAGGTTCCAAATCAATTCCTTATCACATGTTGTCACCCTTCAATAAAGAGGGTGTGTACGTGTCCCAAACCAGGAGATCACGCAGTTTCAGTTTAAATCCTTTACCCATTCCCAACCCTTGGGAATCCCATGCCTTGTGGAAAGTGTGAACTCACCTTGGTTTGCTCGGTATAGATTAGTTCCTTGTTTAACAGTTGATTAACCATATCCTAGCATAGTTACCGATAACAGTCAGTCTCAGGTGCGCATAACCACATATTTCACGTACGGTTAATTCACGTATTCATTGCTCACATAAGGCACAGTTATTTTACATGTAGCACACTCATATAGTTCAAGTCGTAACAGTCAATCAACCGACTCCATGAAATCAAGTAGTCATCCAGCATATATTCAATTCATAAGTGAATTTCATGTTCCCAAAATATATGACATAAGAATGTGTAAATCAATTCTCCAGCCCGAATCCAATTACAGTCCAATATAGCATAAAATCTAAGGAGAATAGGTGGCCCAACGGATCCCATCCTATTCAAGCATGCAACTGTCCCGAGACAGTGTGTGCAGCCCTATTGTGATCAGCCCTTAAAGGGTGTGCGGCTACCTTCATTTGTGCGACTGCTAAGTTGTGCAGTCCACCAGTTTAACAGGCCCAATTATTCAATACATGGCCCAGATAAATGTCCAGGTCCACACGAGTGTGTGACCTGATGGAGAGTGTACGACTAGAAGTCTGTGTGCGACGTGCCTTGCATGAATGCTCAACACAAAGGTGTGTGACCCCTATGGTTCATCTACACAGAACGAATGTAATCTAAAGATGGGCGATGTGAGTGTGTGTAGTCGATTATAATTAACCCTCATTCATAAAAGTCAGTTACAAAATCAATCAAAATAATCTCCATATAGTTATATGCACATTAACAGGCAACCATGGTTCCTTAAACGACTGGTTCATTTAATGCAAACAGTTATCATATGGACGACAAATATCATGTGCACACAATTATCATTGGGCCGCTTGAGTTAGTGGCTGCCATTTCAATTATTACCCTTTTCAACAGTCTTTTTTTTTTTTAACGTCCAACATAAGAATCGCCGGGTACTCCGTACGCGGCACCCATTGGCCGAAAGGTAGCCCGTGGCAGCCCAACCTGCACGCACGGAGCCCCTAGCCCACCATGCCACCAGTTCCGGGGAAAACCCGACCCTGCACCCGCCCGAGGGCACGACAATGCAAAGCCGGTAAAACCCGGGTGGATCAGGAATCGAACTCGAGACCTTTTCAACAGTCTTGAACTCCTTAGTCAAATGTCTAGATTAATTCACACATCAATTCCATATTATAGCATGCATGGTCAGATTATTCATACAACCCTATCTATCATTTAATAATTATCCAAAAATCTTGAATTCACTAGTGGATTCGTATAATACATTAATATTTCTATTCTTCCAACCCAACCAATTATCATGCACAACATGCCACAACATCATCATCATCAAACCATCGCTAAAATCCATTAGATCATTAATACATTAATATTTGTATACACATTAACATACATCATCGAAATATTACTATCCAACCATACTGTGTATGCACATGATCAAGACCCTACGGATTAAAACTCACGTATTTAAACATCATCATATACCTAACAGGCGACAACCAATCATAACCATCATGTTACCTATATCATTCTCTAACAAATAAAGTTGTTTCTCATATGGTTGGTAGCACCAATAGTTCACATATAAACACATGTAACTCGACAAAAAAATATTGCATGAACCGTAGTGATCATACTAGCCCGTATCAAGATGTATAAAGAAGGTGTCAGGGCCAAGAAGATGATTTCAGTCGTAGGGGAGGGGCTGCCGATGATCTCCAAGAGATGAGGGAACTATTAGGGTTTGCAAAAGTTTTCCCTTAAGTTATTACGTATGATTCCTAATACATAAAAGCAATCAACAAGTGGATTTGGGTCCGGTTGAATTTAATGGTTATGGGCCTGACGCCCAGACTTCATTTGGGCCTTATATATATAATACATGATGGATAAACTTAAAGGTGCGCACGTGTTCGGGTTTGGGTTTCAAGTAAATTCGCGGCCAACAAGTGTCGAGTAATTACGCGGCCCAATTTAGTTAGTTTCCCTAAATTTACTAAATTACACAATTAATCGTATCACGGTTTCTTGTAAACATACACGCATAACACAAGAGTTTCACATAACGAACACATAAACACATAATTGCAACATCTGACCGAACGTTAATAGAGGTAACACACACACGTAAAGAACCTTGAAACTCCGAGTTGTCACATCATCCCCAACTTGAAAGAAATTTCGTCCCGAAATTTAGCACGTGGTTGCTGAGGAAGCTAGTTATGTTGCGTGGTTTCCTGGTTTTCCTGGGGTGTCACATCATCCCCCCGTTGGTTTGGAATTTCGTCCTGAAATTCCGTAGTAGCTTCATCCTCAGCAGTGGTTGCACTTTTCTCGAACAACTGGGGATACTTGTGTTTCATTTGGTCTTTGCGTTCCCAGGCAAACTCTGGGCCACGACGGGAGTTCCAACGAACTCGAACAAGAGGTATTCTAGAGCGTTTGAGAATCTTGACCTCCCGGTCCAAGATTTCTACTGGTTCTTCGATAAATCCCAACTGATCGTCGATGGTGAGTTCCTAACAAGATGCATCTTAGCGAGATCCACGTGTATTCCCACTCCGTTGGTTACATGATCAAAATGCATTTCTCGAATCTAGATGTCACATTTCACACGTAATGGCTCCTCCCACAGAAGCGCTGAAATAGGATACATATGCCACCCATAGTGTTCCTTTCCCATGGTCATGATTCAGAACGTCATCAACAAATACGGTCGGTTCATGTGATCCCTGAAGCTGCTGGTGTGTTGATCAACATCAATGATCCTGGTGTACAAGGTTAAAATGGCTGCATTGCGTTCAACATGCTATTCTAAGAGCATTCTCCCCTTGGACTTCCATCTGGTGATAGCTCGTTCGTTAGTCAATTCTCGGGTGGGAGCTTGACCCTCGCAACTGGTCGGCAGGTTGTCAATACATGGTCGAGACAAACGGTCCCTGACTGTCACCTTGATGAGTTTTTGATAATCAGTACACATGTCCAACGATACAACTTATCTTCCCGGATATAACTGGGCTCCCCAAAGCGAAAAGCTAGGTTCAACAAAACTCCTGTTTCAACAATTCCTGCAGTTGATTAGACAGCTGTTGCAACCCTCCTGGTGCAAGACGGTAAGAGTGCGTGTAGTCAGGGTTGCCTCTGGCATGAGATCAGACTGAGATTTCGCCTAACAGTTGTTGAAGTAATCCTGAAAGTTCCTTGGGTAGCACACCGAAGGGAATCACGAACGATTGGTGGATCCTCGATCCTCTGTTTCCTTAGCCCTATCACCAGTAACGGTTGCTAATATAGCGGAGTAATCCCTCCGTAGACACTTCTGGTCTTCATAACTGAAATGGCGCTAACCTTTGCACCACTCTGCCGCTTTAGAACGAATAACGATTCTCCACACAAAACTTTCTCCTCACTGGTATATCTGCGCTCGAGGGTAGTAGAAAGAAGGTCGATGTCGAACACTTGTCCCACAAGGTCGAGTTTGCATCCCAGCTAACATATGAGATTTCATTTGACTTGCCATCAGCCGATTCCACATCAGGTTCGGTTTCAAGAAGCATCAGGGGCAAACAGATCAGTGGCGAAGTGATTGGTCACCAAGAACACGTAGGCCACCATGTTGTTATAATTCCGGCGTCACCCACGCCAATCCATAATGTCCCTCTATGAGCATTATTTCTCGTGTTGTTGTACTCGTTGCGAGGATTTTCGGTACGGCCGTCGTTCCCTTGGTTGTTGTCGTTGGATTTAACATCGGCCACTCCATGCCGTAGGCACCTTCACTTTCCATACTGTTGGTTACCATTACAAATACCTTGTTGTTGCCGTGACAGTTGTCTATAATGCTGTTGTTTGAAACGGAGCTCTACGACCTTTTACCGACAGGGTCCACCTCTTCACATTCCATGGTACGTGCTAAGGCACTACTCACTGTGCCGGGAGTTCCACATTCCATTCTACAGTCAGTTGTCATTGCTTATCTCCTGATTAATTCGTAGAAGTTGACTCCCATGAGTCGCTGGCTGGGGTTAAGGATTCGATTGGAGTCAAATCACTGATGTTCATTGTTGGTAACTAGGGTCGTTCAAATGCTAATGTCCATCGCTCTTGCGAGTTGACTGAGTAATACACGATATGTTGCGAGAGTGTTGCAGAAGTGATCGCACTTCGGGATCTAAGGCGTCAATACGTTAAGTTCCAGCAAACGAAGAAAGGTGAGAAAGATATAGACCAGTCATTGTCGTTGCAACTTCCAACTCGGGGATGTTCATACAAGCACCTAACATTCTACACAGTTCGCTAGGCGTTCAGATGGGTGTTTAGGTAATACTCGATAGCATCGAGTTTCGAAAGGATCCATAGAGGAACGAAAAGTTCACGTTCGAGTAGGGGACAATCACTGCTATGACCCCTATAGGTTTGTTATGTTTCACATCGGTCAAATAATGGAACGGAACCCCTTTTTCACTTGTTAAGCCTCACTGGGACTCGCATGCACCCCACATTATTATTATGTGTGCACCCACAATAATATTGTGATTTGCATGTTCATCTCAGCTCCTCTTAACTCATGTCAAATGGTTCCTCAATCTCGAGTAGCAAACAAAGAGCATCACGAAGCGTAAGTCATGAAGGTTTAGGGAAATACCACCCTATCAGTCACATAACACATGCAAGTAACACATGAATTCATATTGTTGTGCTAAACATGCAATCACATGCAATATCATATGTAAGTGTTCACTAGTTATGCAGTACAATGAGTATACAAGAGACGAACCTTGCAATCTGGAGCTGAGTGTCATGGTCGTATTCACGTTTTCAGAACAGTTCGGTTATAGTCTGGTTTTACAAAAACGTTTTTCCCATTTTTAAAACCAAGTTCACTATAACCAATGGCTCTGATACCAATCTGTCACACCCTCAAAATACCACCTAGGGAATGTCCCTGTTAGGCGTGTGACATACCAGGATCCAAGCCACCAATCATGTTGAACTCGTAAGTATAATTAAATAAAACTTTCATTTATTAACAGAAAGTATTTCAAAACGTTACATATAACTCATAATACACAGCGGAAGCATAATTCATTTGTTAAATGTTATATAAACCACGCGTAAGTAAGCCATTAGACTTGTGTTGCGATTCCAAGTATCTCGACCCATGACCACTCCAGCATCCCAGACAGCAAGTTCCAACGATATGCACCTAAAATCCTGCAAGGCATGTAACAACGAGTCAACAACAAAGTTGAGCGAGTTCACAGTTGGTTGTTTAGTTTTACAAGTTTGTTTTGAAAACCATAAGTTGTTTCGTAAACCATGAGTTAACCAGTATCTTTGTTTCACAAACCATATCCATAATCAGTGGGGGCTTCCCCATGTGAACCACTAGACCCGTTTACCATATCGACCACTGACTAAAGTAAGTTGGTGCCCTAGCGTCAATGTCTATCTTCATTGACGTGCCCAGATCCATTAGTTCACGCCCGTCCTCTGCGGCACGGTGTGAGGCTTGTCAAACCTAAATAGCGCTATCTAACTAATGACCCGCTCGCCATTGGCCCGGCGATTAAGTCGATATAAAAGGAGGGACTTCATGATAGAGATTTTGGTCTAGTATCCGTGTTGTCACCCTTCAATAAAGAGGGTGTGTACGAAATCCCCAAACCAGGAGATTACGTAGGTTCCAAATCAATTCCTTATCACATGTTGTCACCCTTCAATAAAGAGGGTGTGTACGTGTCCCAAACCAGGAGATCACGCAGTTTCAGTTTAAATCCTTTACCCATTCCCAACCCTTGGGAATCCCATGCCTTGTGGAAAGTGTGAACTCACCTTGGTTTGCTCGGTATAGATTAGTTCCTTGTTTAACAGTTGATTAAACATATCCTAGCATAGTTACCGATAACAGTCAGTCTCAGGTGCGCATAACCACATATTTCACGTACGGTTAATTCACGTATTCATTGCTCACATAAGGCACAGTTATTTTACATGTAGCACACTCATATAGTTCAAGTCGTAACAGTCAATCAACCGACTCCATGAAATCAAGTAGTCATCCAGCATATATTCAATTCATAAGTGAATTTCATGTTCCCAAAATATATGACATAAGAATGTGTAAATCAACTCTCCAGCCCGAATCCAATTACAGTCCAATATAGCATAAAATCTAAGGAGAATAGGTGGCCCAACGGATCCCAGCCTATTCAAGCATGCAACTGTCCCGAGACAGTGTGTGCAGCCCTATTGTGATCAGCCCGTAAAGGGTGTGCGGCTACCTTCATTTGTGCGACTGCTAAGTTGTGCAGTCCACCAGTTTAACAGGCCCAATTATTCAATACATGGCCCAAATAAATGTCCAGGTCCACACGAGTGTGTGACCTGATGGAGAGTGTACGACTAGAAGTCTGTGTGCGACGTGCCTTGCATGAATGCTCAACACAAAGGTGTGTGACCCCTATGGTTCATCTACACAGAACGAATGTAATCTAAAGATGGGCGATGTGAGTGTGTGTAGTCGATTATAATTAACCCTCATTCATACAAGTCAGTTACAAAATCAATCAAAATAATCTCCATATAGTTATATGCACATTAACAGGCAACCATGGTTCCTTAAACGACTGGTTCATTTAATGCAAACAGTTATCATATGGACGACAAATATCATGTGCACACAATTATCATTGGGCCGCTTGAGTTAGTGGCTGCCATTTCAATTATTACCCTTTTCAACAGTCTTGAACTCCTTAGTCAAATGTCTAGATTAATTCACACATCAATTCCATATTATAGCATGCATGGTCAGATTATTCATACAACCCTATCTATCATTTAATAATTATCCAAAAATCTTGAATTCACTAGTGGATTCGTATAATACATTAATATTTCTGTTCTTCCAACCCAACCAAATATCATGCACAACATGCCACAACATCATCATCATCAAACCATCGCTAAAATCCATTAGATCATTAATACATTAATGTTTGTATACACATTAACATACATCATCGAAATATTACTATCCAACCATACTGTGTATGCACATGATCAAGACCCTACGGATTAAAACTCACGTATTTAAACATCATCATATACCTAACAGGCGACAACCAATCATAACCATCATGTTACCTATATCATTCTCTAACAAATAAAGTTGTTTCTCATATGGTTGGTAGCACCAATAGTTCACATATAAACACATGTAACTCGACAAAAAAATATTGCATGAACCGTAGTGATCATACTAACCCGTATCAAGATGTATAAAGAAGGTGTCAGGGCCAAGAAGATGATTTCAGTCGTAGGGGAGGGGCTGCCGATGATCTCCAAGAGATGAGGGAACTATTAGGGTTTGCAAAAGTTTTCCCTTAAGTTATTACGTATGATTCCTAATACATAAAAGCAATCAACAAGTGGATTTGGGTCCGGTTGAATTTAATGGTTATGGGCCTGACGCCCAGACTTCATTTGGGCCTTATATATATAATACATGATGGATAAACTTAAAGGTGCGCACGTGTTCGGGTTTGGGTTTCAAGTAAATTCGCGGCCAACAAGTGTCGAGTAATTACGCGGCCCAATTTAGTTAGTTTCCCTAAATTTACTAAATTACACAATTAATCGTATCACGGTTTCTTGTAAACATACACGCATAACACAAGAGTTTCACATAACGAACACATAAACACATAATTGCAACATCTGACCGAACGTTAATAGAGGTAACACACACACGTAAAGAACCTTGAAACTCCGAGTTGTCACAATTTACACCTTAAATCCCTTAAATACGTTGAGAAAAATCAAATTTTCGTTCCATACGGGCCGTATAAAAGTATGGTCCATACTCTTATGCGGTCTTGATTGAAGACGTAATTGCAAGACTGTTTTTCGGGCTTCCAATGCTCACACAGGGTGAGAAACAACCCTTGATGTTGAAACCGGTTTTACCTCATGAAAAGGAAATGAACAATTTTTTTTAGAGAAGCGTTGGGATTTAAGGGTTTATGAGTCAAAGTTAACATTCAGATTCAGATGGTAAAAAATTGTAAGAATTGTGGATTTCGGTTGGTTCAGAGATCTATATCTAGTTATATTCCTACATCTATATCTTTTGTTCACTGACAAACTATGTGACATGTGTCTGGTCCATACTCTTATACGGATCGTATATACGGATCGTTCTAATAGATTAACGAGAATAAACCATTTTTTTACCAAATTTTAACCATAGTATACGGGCCGTATAGATTGTATACGGCCCGTATACAAGCTATCGTATACATTGTATACGATCGGTTAAATTTTTTCACCTGCTGTATACGGCCGTATAATAGTATACGGCCCGTATTCTAAGGGTAAAAAATGGTTTATTCTCTTTAATCTATTAGAATGATCCAAAAAACGAAGAACAAAGTAAAATGTGATCAAACTTGGACATCAGACGTCAATTGGTTACAGAAACCACTAACAGACATGTCGTGCATTGTTTAAATCAGAATCAGCTTCTCAAAACAAGGATCACTCTAATAGATTAAAAGAAAAAACCAGCGGATGATTTCTTATCCATACTATTCTTCATAGCCTTATTACCACTCACAAGTTGTTAATCTTTGGGTGGTGATTTACTCCCCGAACAAATCATGCCCACCTTGACCAGAATAGATAAGCGTATCACTCGATCCACTTACATTCGAATAACCTGATTCAGATACACAACGGTCTCTTTGCTTCGTCCACTAGAACTATTTGTGTATGCATTCCTTAACTTTGAGTGAAAGAGTCTGTTTAACTAAAGCACAAGCACATACACCGGTTTCCAGGTCGGGGTTAGAATATTCCATTCTGCTGTGAACTTGTTCTCTATGAAACGTCTCACTTAACAAGAGACTCAACTAAAAGTTAACTAGACCCCTCAAGTTGTCATTCATATGAGAGTTGATGCAATTTACCAAGCATTTTAGAGAGACCTTGTCACGGCCCCCGACCCGGTTTGACCCGTTTCAGGAGCCGCGGGACAGAAAATCCCGTGGTATTTATTTAATTGAGTTAACAGCGAAAGATTTTCACAGGTTCTTTTTAAAACTGAAATTTCCCGATTATTTCATTTCACAATTCAGGATAAACCCCGGTAGTTTACAATCATATGATTTCACTGAGAAATCTTTATTTTACAAAACATGTTTCTTTATTTTATATTGAGCCACTTCCTTAAGCTTGTAGTGCTTCTCGGCACATTTCCTAGATCACAACAGATCACCTGAAACATCTTTGAAAAAGGTTTTGTCAGCGGGAAATACTGGTGAATCATTCTTTTTAATAAAACGACGCGTTTGTTATAATTTATAGTATTAAGAGCGATTACAATGTTTCCAGATATCAACCAACTACCCACGGTATTTGTCACTCGACTCATTTCTGTGACTATGGTCATATCACTCATTGGCTACCCCGTTGTCCAATGGTGACGATTATCAAGTAATGTATACAAAACCCCACATACCGGCTGTAATTTGGAGATTACAAAGACTTAATCCCTGTAATTATAACTTTGAAAACATTTAAGAATTTATAAAGCACTTTGATAAAAAGAGAATGACTCACATTGCAAATTTAACACGGGCAATGTCTAGTCTACCGATTAGCCTTGTTAACCTAATTTAAATAACAATGCACACAAAACTAGGTTAGTAACCAATACAGCATTTACGATAACTCACGAGATGAAACCCTCACAACGAATGATAAAGTGCAATACTTAAACATCCATCGAATTCACGACGAATGACAAAGCATAACCCTAATGTGGGCAGCACTTAAACATCCATTGGATAGTTTCAATCGATCGGACATTGAATCGTAGCAGCGATCGAGTTATTACCCTGTTGTTGCGGCAGCGTTTCGTGAATTGTGTGTGTTTTGGGACTGTTTATACGATATCTCAGTGTACGTTTTGAATTTGAACGTCGAACGAACGTACAATTGCAAGTACCAGACTCTACTATTTATACATGAAAAACGGCGCCCTCGCGTGGCGCAAGGGGCCTTCGCGTGGTGCGAGGGACACCCTACTACCATAGGGTAGCCTCGTGTCCAGGTAGCTCAGGTGAGTTGGTCGCTCGTTAATTTTCGAATCACACGTAAAACGGTTTGGATATTATCAACTAGGGTTTACCCCCCCTGAGTTTTAGGGGCCCTGATCCTGATTCCGATTATTCTGAAAATTTTAGGGTTTATGCAGAATCACTTGGGGGTCTTAATTAGGGTTTCCTTTTGAACCAAATAAAATAATATTTAGGACTTTTAATGAGAGTTGTTACATCCTCCCCACCTTAATAAAAATCTCGTCCTCGAGATTTACTGGAACAAGTGAGGATACTTTCGCTTCATTTCTGATTCTAACTCCTAAGTGTATTCGGATCCTCTCTTTGAATCCCACTTGACTTTGACTAAAACTAGTCGCTTGTGCTTGAGAAATTTGAACTTTCTATCTTCTATTTGAAGAGGTTTCTCTACGAATTTCAGCTTTTCATTTACCTCTACATCTTGAAGAGGTACTACCAGGGATTCCTCAGACAAACATTTCTTGAGATTGGATACATGAAACACATCATGTACTCCGGTTAGTTCTTCTGGTAGTTGCAAACGATAAGCAACTGGTCCTATACGTTGGATTACTGGAAATGGTCCTACGTATCGTGGACTTAATTTTCCTTTCTTACCGAACCGAACTACTCCTTTCCAAGGAGAAACTTTCAAGAGTACCATGTCTCCTACTTGGAATTCCAACGGCTTCCGTCTATTGTCTGCATAACTCTTCTGACGATCTCGAGCCGTCTTTAGTCTTTCTTTGATTTTAGTGATCTTGTCTGTAGTTTCTTGTACTATTTCAGGACCTGATAATTGACTTTCTCCTATTTCTGCCCAACATACTGGAGTTCTACATTTACGTCCATATAGTGCTTCGAATGGGGCAGATTCGATACTTGAATGATAACTATTATTATAGGAGAATTCAATTAAAGGTAGGTGGTCATCCCAGTTTCCACCAAAATCTATCACACATGCTCGGAGCATGTCTTCTAAGGTTTGTATCGTCCTTTCATTTTGCCCGTCTGTTTGAGGATGATATGCAGTGCTCAAGTTTAGTTTAGTTCCCATAGCTTCTTGGAAACTTGTCCAGAAGTGGGAAGTGAAACGACTATCCCTATCTGATACAATGGAGAGTGGAACTCCATGTAGGGATACGACTTCATCTACATACAACTTTGCCAACCTTCCCATGCTAAAGGTTTCTTTCATGGGTAGAAAATGAGCTGATTTGGTTAATCGATCCACAATTACCCAAATTGCATCATTACCTTTTCTGGTTTTGGGCAACTTAGTAACAAAATCCATTGTTATGAGTTTCCATTTCCATACTGGCATTTCTAATTGTTGTAGTAGACCTGAAGGTTTCTGGTGTTCTGCCTTAACTTGTGAACAAGTAAGACACTTAGAAACATATCTAGATATATCCTTTTTCATGCCTATCCACCAGAAATTATTTCTTAAATTTTGGTACATCTTATTATTTCCTGGATGCATGGTATACCTAGATTTATGAGCTTCTTCAAAAATCGTATCTCTTAAATCTCCTTGCTTAGGTACCCAAATCCTTTTCTTATGGAATCTCCAAATTCCATCACTTCCTTGCTCTAATTCTTTTATTCTTCCTTTCATTCCTTCAGCATCGTCCTTGATTGCTGTTTCTTGAAAATGCTTTAGTTGTTCCATTAAATCTAATTGTAGATTTAATCTAAGAGCACGAACCCGTCGTTGTTTCTCATGATACTTACGACTTAAGGCATCTGCAACTACATTGGCCTTTCCTTCGTGATACTGAATATCACAGTCGTAATCACTTAGAATTTCCATCCATCTCCTTTGTCTCATGTTCAACTCTTTTTGCCCAAATATGTACCTTAAACTTTTATGATCCGTATAGACAGTAAATTTACTTCCATACAGATAATGTCTCCAAATTTTAAGGGCAAAAATTATGGCACCTAATTCTAAGTCATGAGTTGTATAATTTTCTTCGTGCTTTTTCAATTGCCTTGATGCATACGCAATTACTTTCTTGCGTTGCATTAGCACACATCCTAATCCTAGTTTTGAAGCATCACAGTATACTTCAAAATCTTCAGTTCCTTGTGGTAAGGCTAAAATTGGGGTATTTGTTAACTTTTGCTTTAAAATCCTAAAGGTTTCTTCCTGTTTAGGTCCCCATTCAAACTTAACTGATTTACAGGTTAGCATAGTTAATGGTACAGCTATCTTGGAAAAATCCTTAATAAACCGTCTATAGTAACCAGCTAATCCTAAAAAGCTTCTAATTTCCATTGCGGATTGCGGAACCTTCCATTTGGTAATTGCCTCTATTTTAGAGGGATCTACGTAAATACCTTCATGATTCACCATGTGACCTAGAAATTGCACTTCCTTTAGCCAAAATTCACATTTCGAGAATTTGGCATAAAGCTTTTCTTTTCTTAACAAAGTTAAGAGTGCATGCAAGTGCTGACAATGCTCTTCCTGGCTTTTGGAATAAATAAGTATATCGTCTATGAAGACAATTATGAATTTATCCAAATACGGTTTACAGATCCTATTCATCATGTCCATGAATGCGGCAGGTGCATTCGTTAATCCGAAGTGCATGACTGTAAACTCGTAATGACCATACCTAGTTCTGAAAGCAGTTTTAGGTATGTCTTCTTCTTGTACCTTCAATTGATGATATCCAGAGCGTAAATCTATCTTAGAAAAATATCTAGCTCCTTGAAGTTGATCAAACAGATCATCAATCCTAGGTAATGGGTATCAATTCTTAATTGTAACCTTGTTTAATTCCCTATAATCAATACACATTCTCATCGAACCGTCCTTTTTCTTTACAAACAACACTGGTGCTCCCCACGGGGATGAACTAGGTTGTATGAAACCTTTGCTTAGTAATTCATCTAATTGCTTTTTCAGTTCTAACATTTCTGTGGGTGCTAACCGATAAGGTGCCTTGGCTATCGGTGTAGTTCCGGGAATTAGATGAATTCTAAATTCTACTTCCCTGTCAGGTGGTAATCCCGGGAGTTCTTCTGGAAATACATCTGGGTATTCTGAGACTACAGGAATCTCCTTAAGTTCTTTACCCTTAGTACTAATGATTACTGAAATCATATATACTATTCCTTGCTTTCGTTCATAACTAGCAACTTTCATTACTGATATGAACTTCATGGGTTTACGTGGTTTATCTCCTGTAATCATGATTACTTCTCCGGTGGGTGCCTGAATCTCTATAGAGTTCTTATCACAGAGGATTCAAGCATAGTTGGCTACTAACGAATCCATTCCTAACACAACATCGAATTCAGCTAATTTCATAGGTAATAGGTTTGCATGAAATTTATGACCTGAAAGTTCTATATTTTCTTTTTGCAAAACCTTATCTATGTTAATAGAATTTCCGTCTGCCGTTTCGACTGTAAAAATCTGGCTAAGGTTGGTTAAGGGTAATTTAAGAGCTTGGCAGAATGTAATATTTATAAAACTTTGGTTTGCACCAGAGTCAAATAATACTTTTGCATACACGTTGTGAACTAAGAACATACCAGCTATCACATCAGGCTTTAGCTCGGCTTCCTGAGTAGTCAACTGAAAGGCTCGAACATTCTTCTTGGTAGCTCCGTCAGCTGGCTTGGCTTTATTATCTGCTGGTTTGACCAATTTAGGACATTCTGTTTTGAAATGCCCAGTTTCTCCACAGTTAAAGCAGATTCTTGTTTTCTTTCTGCAGTCTTCTTCACGATGTCCTACAACTTTGCAAAAGTTGCAGGTTACATTGCATCTTCCATAATGTTTCTTTTTGCAATTCCTGCAGAATGGTGGAGTTGAAGATTGCCTTGTTCCTCTTCTCTTGAAGTTGCTATTATTACCCGTATGAAATCCTTGGGTAATTTTCTGAGCCAGTTCCTTTTTCCTGTTTTCATCTCTTGTGCGTACCAGTTCGTCAGTTAGGGTGTTAGCTAATTCTACCGCATCGTCAATAGTGCAAGGTCTCGCAGCTTTAACGATATTACGGATTTCACTAATTAATCCCCAAATATAACGAGATATGAGCACTGGTTCTGGCGAAGCCAGGGTTGGTACTACTCTCGCATATTCGAAGAATGTCGAAGTATACCCTCGACAGTCTACACCCATCATTCGATGATTTAGGAATTTATTTGCCATTTGATCTTTTTCATATTCGGGACATAATTTTCTTTCTACAAGACTCTTAAATTCTTCCCAGTTCATGGCATAAGCCATATTTCTTCCTTTGGCTTGAAGTACTGTATTCCATCATTCTAGCGCCCCTTCTTTGAAAAGATTTGACGCGTACATGACCTTATCGTCTTTGGCACATTTACTTATTGTAATCATTGCCTCGGTTTTCTCTAACCAACGCAGTGCCGCAGTCGCTCCTTCATTGCCGGCAAATTCATTGGGTTTACAAGCAAGAAATTCTTTGTAAGTGCAACCAGGCGTTGCAACTTTCATTTTCTTAGGGAGCGGAGCCTGCCGTGGATCATTATCGTGATTAGTATGATTACCACCTTCATTTACGCTATTACTGAAGTTATCTTTAGAAATACGTTTGCTAGGAATGATTTGTTGAGGTTCAACAGGTTTTTGGGCAGCAGCAAGTATTGCTGGAATAGCATTGGCTATTCCTTGAGCAACAATATTTTCTATATCTTGTCTAGTCATAAAGTGATCCTCCTGATGTTGCTCAAATTGGTTTACCTCGTTAACTGGTTCATTATTAGCGTTTTCCATCTGATAATTAATATATATATATATATATATAATTTATTAGTACAAAATAAAAAACAATTATATACCAAATAATTATCTACATTTCACAACAAATATATATCCAAAATTATCGATTTCTCGATTCCCTTTATATATATATATATATATATATATATATATATATATATATATATATTATGCCTCCATACACACTGTTTATTTTACACAAGTTTTATTGTTTATTTTACATGTTTTATTTTGATTATTATAGTATTATACAATCATAACTTCATAACCACATTATCCCTAATCCGCTGGTATTTCAAAAGCGATGTTCCCTCTCATCGTATTTCCAGGAGATTTGTCCTCCTATCTCCCGGATCCTATTCCCAGCATCCATCAGCTCCTCGCCAAAATGGCGGAGTTCAGCTAAATTTTCATTACTCATAGGTGGATTTGGTATAGGTTCTGGGTCGAACTGAGGGAAAAACGTGTAAGGGTTATTTAGTAGGTTTTGGAACTGCCAATCGTTAGTCCACCATTCGTCCATTCCTAGAGGTTGAGTGTGAATCAGAGGTTCTGGGATGGCTGGTTCTAAGTTTATTGGAAGTTGGGTTTCAATAGGATGAGTAAAAATATTTTTATTGACAGGCTTAATAGTATCATAGCTTGCCAATATAAAATCTAGCTCCTCCTGCAATGTCATTTCCTGGGTTTGCTTGGAGCTTTCTCCAATTTCTTGCTTAGCACTTTCCCAAATTTCCATCCCTGCTTGCCTTGAATCTTCAATCTCTATCCCTTTTCCTTTATCTATGGGATTCTCTATTTTGGGAACTCTCCTAGTTGCGGGTTTCCTCCTGCGTACATGCCTCCATCCTACCAATCTTCTCCTTTTCTTAGGCTTGGGTTTCTCCAGAGGTGGAGCGTTGAATTCCATAGGTTCTTCTATATCGGGTATGTAACCAGTAAAATCTTTGGAAACTTCTATTCTCACCGGATAAAGATTAAGATTCTGTAGGGCTTCAGATAACTCATTCATGCTGTTTAGCATATATGCAAAATACTTAAGTTATAACAAAATTTCACAGATAACCATTCAAATATTATTGCATACCGTGTGACTTTTAATTTAATACAAAGGACAAATGACAAATAAACATACTAGATTTTATTGTAACTTTATTTATTTACTGGGTAAAGTTTCTGGCTGGTAAGTGATAAGGGTGTTAATACTGGGTCAGGGTATTTAAAAATTTGCATTTACTGCTACAGTTGCTAACATATAGAGATCTGTCCATTTTTTCATCTAACTTGTCTTCCCATGATGGGTTACTGCCTAGTTTCTGGATTTCTTGATTAACTCTCATTTCTTTTGATTGAGATTTCTTTATTTTCTCCTGACTTTTCCTAATAATCAAACTTCTTTTATTAGGAGAAAATGGTTCCTCATAATGGGCTTTACGAACAAATATTCCCTCCTTAGTATCTACTGAGTATCTTGAGGATTGGGATGAACTTCCCTTCTCCTTTGGCAAACTATCTAATTTAAGATAGATGTTTGAAAGCTTTTGCTTACCCATACTGTAACTAACAAATAGTCAGTTAATAAAACACATAATCACAAAATGGCAATCAGGAAAATTAAGTATTTCTTAAATACTTAATTGGCTTAACTCAGTGGCTCTGATACCACCTTTTTCTGTCACGGCCCCCGACCCGGCTTGACCCGTTTCAGGAGCGCGGGACAGAAAATCCCGTGGTATTTATTTAATTGAGTTAACAGCGGAAGATTTTCACAGGATCTTTTTAAAACTGAAATTTCCCGATTATTTCATTTCACAATTCGGGATAAACCCCGGTAGTTTACAATCATATGATTTCACTGAGAAATCTTTATTTTACAAAACATGTTTCTTTATTTTATATTGAGCCACTTCCTTAAGCTTGTAGTGCTTCTCGGCAATTTTCCTAGATCACAACAGATCACCTGAAACATGTTTGAAAAAGGTTTTGTCAGCGGGAAATACTGGTGAATCATTCTTTTTAATAAAACGACGCGTTTGTTATAATTTACAGTATTAAGAGCGATTACAATGTTTCCAGATATCAACCAACTACCCACGGTATTTGTCACTCGACTCATTTCTGTGACTATGGTCATATCACTCATTGGCTACCCCGTTGTCCAATGGTGACGATTATCAAGTAATGTATACAAAACCCCACATACCGGCTGTAATTTGGATATTACAAAGACTTAATCCCTGTAATTATAACTTTGAAAACATTTAAGAATTTATAAAGCACTTTGATAAAAAGAGAATGACTCACATTGCAAATTTAGCACGGGCAGAGTCTAGTCTACCGATTAGCCTTGTTAACCTAATTTAAATAACAATGCACACAAAACTAGGTTAGTAACCAATACAGCATTTACGATAACTCACAAGATCAAACCCTCACAACGAATGACAAAGTGCAATACTTAAACATCCATCGAATTCACGACGAATGACAAAGCATAACCCTAATGTGGGCAGCACTTAAACATCCATTGGATAGTTTCAATCGATCGGACATTGAATCGTAGCAGCGATCGAGTTATTACCCTGTTGTTGCGGCGGCGTTTCGTGAATTGTGTGTGTTTTGGGACTGTTTATACGATATCTCAGTGTACGTTTTGAATTTGAACGTCGAACGAACGCACAATTGCAAGTACCAGACTCTACTATTTATACATGAAAAACGGCGCCCTCGCGTGGCGCGAGGGGCCTTCGCGTGGCGCGAGGGACACCCTGCTACCATAGGGTAGCCTTGTGTCCAGGTAGCTCAGGTGAGTTGGTCGCTCGTTAATTTTCGAATCACACGTAAAACTGTTTGGATATTATCAACTAGGGTTTACCCCCCCCTGAGTTTTAGGGGCCCTGATCCTGATTCCGATTATTCTGAAAATTTTAGGGTTTATGCAGAATCACTTGGGGGTCTTAATTAGGGTTTCCTTTTGAACCAAATAAAATAATATTTAGGACTTTTAATGAGAGTTGTTACAGACCTTTAAGTACGGATCCTACTGCTGCATTTGGAACAAGAAGTAAACTTATCGTGTTTTGTAATTTTAATGAAGCAATGAAGATTGAATATGCAAACCGCATCCGTTTTGTATACGGAAACAGTGGCTATGGGAAATACAAACCCGACACGTCTTCTGTGATGATTCGAAACATTCCGAATAACTAGCAGAAGAACCCGACACGTCTTCTGCTAGTTACTCTTTTCTTCGATTTCAACAAATCTTTCAAGGTCTTAAGTGATGGACAATTGGTTAAAAGAGAATACTTGTCCTTGCTGCCTCTTTGGTTGGTAAAAAGACATAGGATGGTTTCTAATACAGGCTCTTTTACGTCGATGTCGTCACTGGGGTTTTTTCTCTTCCGGTTACCAGGCCTATCATCTCCATTTACGTTTGGTTTCCTCAATGAAGAACCATCAAGCTCAACTGAGATAACGGACATCCATCAAGCTCAAAAAGAAAACTTGTGTTTCCCAGAGTCACAAAAGATTGCGGTTTGTATTTCGCATAGCCACCGTTTTCGTAGTAAAAAACGGTTGCGAGTTTGTATTTCGCATAGCCACCGTTTCCGTAGTAAAAACGGTTGCGGTTTGCACATTCAATCTTCAATACTTCATTAAAATACCACTAGTAGAAGAACCCGACACGACTTCATGTTACGGAGAATGTTCTAGAAATTGAAGGAAAAGGAAAAGATTTGTTGAAATCGAATTTGACAACTATGACAGTTTATTAAAAGTAGCAATCACCTCCAATCATTTCCTGGTCAAATCACACAGTATAAAGTTTAAAGTTATCGTGTGTTGTAGTTTGGAAAGATGACCGAATAGAGATCTGAATAACAAACTGTGGAGAACTTGTTTGTGTCGTGCACTGAACCTTCAGTTGTGTACGCAAATTCACCACCGGTTTCTACAGCACAAGCACATACACCGGTTTCCAAGTAGGGTTTAGAATGTTTGAAGGAAATGTTGGTTCAATATCAACTCATCTTTAGTAGTGTTTGTATCAGACTGTTTCAGTTATGGGTAATTGGTTAACTTGCATGATAGAAGATACATATCGTCCATTCAAGTTGAGCTTCCTGATGCAATTTGTTGGAATTTGTGGATTTCGGTTGGTTCAGATCTCGGAAGTACTGAACAACAGAAATACAGCTTCGGTTTCATCAACCGGCTTTGAAACCCGACGGAATCTACGAAGAAACTGTTGGAATTTGTGGATTTCGGTTGGTTTAAAAACTTAACAAGAGAAGCAACTAAAAAAATACAACTGATTACTCGGTCGAATAATGGGCAATAATACGTTCATTATTTTCACAGTGGTGCCAATGTCCTACTACTACAATCCTTCCAATGACGTGTTCCGATCAATGTTCCGATCTGAATAAATTTAAGCGGCGTGTTCCGATCAATGTTGTTAAAGATGATGAAGAGTTTAGAAACCCTATAATGATGGTGTTTTTACTGGAAAAAACGTGATACTTGAAAAAACATCCTTATATACGGGCCGTATACAGTTATACGGCCCGTATACATTTGGTAACATCAAAAACCTACCAAAATAATTCCATTGAGCCGTATACGTTTTACAAATCGTATAAACATATACGGCTCGTATAACTATATATGGGCCGTATATAGTAAAATCAAAAAAACATTCTCTGCGCATTTTCCTATTCAAAAACATTCTATACGGGCCGTATATTTTGTATACGGGTCGTATACACTAGGGATGTTAAAATAAGATATACGGGGTGTGGGAACAAGGGAGCCATAAAAAAATAACCAACTTTTACATTGATTAACTTTTTCATTGATTACGCAAATCATGTTAAAAATAAATCAGGATTTTTTTCACTTAAGAGTTATTCTTTTCTTTTAGTCTAACTTGTAAGTTCTAAAACACTTAGGGGCTGTTTGTTTACCTCTTAGGGGAGTGGGGGTGGTCCGTGATGACCACCCACCACGCGTTGAACTTCCACGGAACACCGCCGCCACCACCCCATATCACGTGTTATCTTTTCACGCGTTTATTATATCACGCGTTGAAATCTTTTGAAAATCGAACGTTGCATTGCTTTTTGACCGTTATTCAACGGTTATATATTAAAAAAAAAACCCTTTAAACCTTTTATCTATATATATATATATCCATTTTTAACCATTTCACCCACACCAAAACATAAACATTTCACACAATCTACATATTTCTCAAATGGAGTTCCCTACGGATTCGACGTTTTCGATGTCTAGCGATAGCGATACCGAGTCGTCTTCCGACAATGAGACGCTAAAATATTTTGTGTCGGTGTATAACGAACTTGATACTAGTTCGTCCCGCCCAAAGAAGAAGATGGTAGACCGTGATCGTATACGAGCCAACGAAGTGTTAATGAACGATTATTTTGTGGAAAATCCGCTCTACAATGCCGAAACGTTTAGAGATCGGTTTCGTTTACCCAAAGAATTATTTTTAAAGATTGTTGGAGACATCGAAGCAAGCGAGGAATGGTTTCAAGAACGTTACGATGCGAGGGGCAAACCAAGTTTCACGCCGATACAAAAATGCACGTCCGCCATTCGCCAACTAGCAACAGGTAACCCTCCCGATCAATATGATGAATACCTAGCTATGGCATCTAGAACTTCCCGTTAATGTTTGCAATTTTTTGGCAACACGGTCATTAAGTTGTATGGTAAAGAGTTTTTACGTAAACCGACGAGCCACGACATCTCACGTATTTACGCCGAACATGAGGCTAGATGGCATTTTCCCGGGATGCTCGGTAGCATCGATTGTACACATATCGAGTGGAAAAATTGTCCAAGAGAGTTGCAAGGGGCGTATGTTAGTGGTGACATCAAAAGACCAACCATCGTACTAGAAGCAGTGGCGTCGAATGATTTATGGATTTGGCATTTGTATTTAGGTGTTCCAGGTTCAAACAACGACATCAATGCGTTGCACACGTCGCCGTTGTTTCAAACCGTAACGGATGGTACCGCACCTTCCTCTCCTTTCTATGTTAACGGACGATATTACAAACGAGACTTTTTTCTTGTGGATGGTATCTACCCGTCATGGTCTGTTTTTTGTGAAAGCTCACTCATTTCCTGTCGAGGCTAAATAAATCGTGTTCAAAAAATTGCAAGAATCGGCAATAAAAGATGTTGATAGGGCATTTGGTGTTTTAAAGGGTAGATGGGGTATACTACACCGACCGGTTCGTGCGATGAACAAGAAAGTAATACATAGCATAGTGTATACATGTATCATATTGCACAATATGATAATCAAAGAAGACGGACGTGCAATATCACCGGATTGGGTGCCGGATCCTCCTACACAAGTTCAAGTTCCACAAAATATCCAACAAGAATTGCGTGATGAAGAAACCCACTTTCGGTTGAGATACGATTTAATCGAACTAGTAGGTTCTTTAGGTTTGGAGTTTCATGAGTCGGACGAGGAGTAGAGTTTTTTTAGTATTTTTTTTAAATTGTAGCCTAAAATATTTCTAGTATGTTAAATTGAACTAGTATGTTTTAATTTTAATGAAATTTATAATTTTAGTGTTTTATTGTTAATTTCTAATTTAAAATAAAAAATTAAAAAAATTTGTGAGTGATGGAATTCTATCACTAGTGATGACCACCGCCACTACAAAATGCTTGTGAGTGATAGAATGGTGGCTGATGACATGGCAGGAGTTGATTGGATATTGTGAGTGATAGAATTCTATCACTAGTGACCACCCTCACTCCCCTTAATGATACTCTTAATGGTTCAGACCTTTTACTGGTTCAACACTTAATGGTTCAGACTGTTTGTTTCACAAGTAGATGTTTAAATGGTTCAGACATTTACCTCTGAATGGTTAAGATTTATACAGAGTCTGAATGGTTAAGACCTCTAATCTGAATTGGTCAGACATTTGCCTCTGAATGGTTAAGCATTATACAAGCTCTTAATGGTTCAGACCTCTTACTGGTTCAGCATTTAATGATTCAGACCTTTTATTGGTTCAGCACTTAACCATTCAGATGTTGCCAAACAACCCCTTAAACAGTTAATATTTTCTATATATATATTCGAATGGTAGGAAAAATCAAAGGATTATAACATATTATGTCTTAATTTTTAATTGAGTTAATTACATAGTTAGTCCTTGTGGTTTGCACAAAATAACATACTTAGGTACTAATAGTTTAAAATCACATTCTAGAGTATTAACTTTTCATTTTGTAACGTTTGGAGGTATTAACTTCTAGGGTAGTAACATAGGTAGTCCCTGTGGTTTGCACAAAATAACATACTTAGGTACTAACAGAATGTGATTTTAAGCCTACAAATAACCTTAATACCCCCAAACGTTACAAAATGAAAAGTTAATACCCTAAAATGTGATTTTAAACTATTAGTACCTAAGTATGTTACTTTGTGCAAACCACAGGGACTAACTATGTAATTAACTCTTTTTAATTCAAATAACATATTTTTTCTTCCAATTGAAGTAAGCTACTATACTCAGTTGTTCAATAAAAGATAACTTGTGACAATAACCTTGGTAACTAACACGTGGTTAATTTGTTTTTTAATTCATACTTAAGTAATTGACAATACAATCACCTACTCCATCTACCGGTACCCATGGCGCACTATCTACGTACCATCAATTACTTGGTCATGTTCTTCATCCTTATGACTATTGATCACGACGTCCCACCTTTCTTCGCCGGGCATCATCATTTATCATAACCTTTTATTGACCTTCACCGCCACCGGTCATCATACAAAACTGCACTTACAAACCTAAATTCAAATACATAAACAGATATCTTCACATACGCTATTATGGAAAGAACTTTCATGAACTTACCCCGATTACATTCATGTGAACATCAATAAATCATTGTCTTCTCCTTATTCACAGAGACTGCTTTTGTCTTCTCCTTATTCACGATGATTACAACTAGAAAGTTGGGTAACTTTACAGTAACCAAGTTTTAAAAGTGTTTCAATTAAGTCACTCAAGTTTTAAAAGTGTTTCAGGTCACTCAACATTCATTTTGATGCTAACGTCGAGTGATGACGTGGATTGTAACTTGTTTTTTTTATTAATTTTAATGTAATTAAGGTGTTTTTTATTTTTAATAAATATAATTTCATATATTAAAATAATCTGACCCCAGCATCTTATGCACCATTTTTTTCTTTAACACATGGAAAAAAGGACATGGCTCGATTTGAATGTTAAGTTATCTAATTGGGACAAAAACGATATGAGTGACCTAATTAGAACACTTTTAAAACTTGGTTACTATCATGTGACATTTTCCCGGATCTTGAATAAGTCTCAAGTTTTTTACCTTCTGATCTTTTAGTGATGGGTGATGTTTGGTTTTTAAAGGTGTATCGACATTGTAGGACAATTTTCTGCTCGTCGTTTTTTCTTGTTTATTTATGTATTTTGTTCGCTGTTCAAAAATACAAAAAAAAGAAAAAAAAATAAATAAATAAAATCCACGTTCGAAAACATTGCACTCATAGTTACGAGTACACATTTACACACATATCCTCCCTCTTATGAAACCATGTCCAAAGTCCAAACATACACTCACGAATCCCTCACTAGCTCAGAGTCACAACTCATGAACCCATATCGAAATAAAAACATACGTGAGGTGAGGGTCAAACACATATCGTGCTGGTATTAATCATTAAGGGTGTTTTTATTTTTTTAATTATGTTATTTGTATAAAATAAAGTTTATTTCTATAATTTATAATAAATACTAGGGCTGTCCAAAAAGCTCGCGGTTCGAAGCTCGCTCGGATTTAACTCGGAAAAAGCTTGCATGATATGGCTCGGTTTGAAAGTGAGCCGAGCTGGCTCGGCTCGGTTAGAAAGTGAGCCGAGCCGGCTCGGCTCGGTTAGAAAGTGAGCCTAGCTCGGCTCGGCTCGTGACGAGCCAAATTGGCTCGGTTTGGCTCGCTTGAAAGCTCGGCTCGGCTTAGCTAGAATTATTTACTTATAATATATTTTATTTATATATATATATATATAATATATTACAAAAAATGATTATATTTACATGTATTTAGGCTTGTAGTTTGATATCTATGACATATTTAAAGGTTGATTGCCGTGCTAATGATCAAATATTGTATTTACTTGAAATATAAAACTTATTTTGCGTTGTTGAACGTGATTTTGACATGTAATGTATCAGGTGTTGAACTTATTTTGAATATTTTCTTTTGAAGTATTGAATAATATTTTAGAATATATATTAATTTTTATTTTTAAAATCGAGCCAAACCAAGCCGAGCCGAGCCAGCTCAGTTTAAAACCAACCCGAGCCCGAGCTTAGATTTTCAGCTCAGTTTCAAATCCGAGCCGAACCGAGCCAGCTCGGTTTATAATTGAGCCGAGCCCAAGCTTGCCCTAGCTTGGCTCGGCTCGGCTCATAAACAGCACTAATAAATACGTAATACATATTTAGCAAAGATAAATTAGAGTTTGACGGAGGCCATGTGTTTGACATAGTTTTCTTAAAACACATTTCTTCTGCTCAATAAGCTGTTCCTGGGATAGAACAACTGGAACAATAGTTGTACAACTGAAAATGGACTCAAAAGCGTGCAATTTCACCTGGAAATCGTATGTTAAATCTGTTGAAAACAAATGATGTGTTCTATCAGTTTCAGGAGGTAACCAACTGGGGTGTCCCAGTTGGCCAGCCTCACCCCTACTCTTCATAGAGACCCGGGTTCGAGTCCAGGCACGGGGACATTCGGCCACCTTCCCGAGCCCGAGCTTAGATTTTCAGCTCGGTTTCAAATCCGAGCCGAACCGAGCCAGCTCGGTTTATAATTGAGCCGAGCCCAAGCTTGCCCTAGCTCGGCTCGGCTCGGCTCATAAACAGCACTAATAAATACGTAATACATATTTAGCAAAGATAAATTAGAGTTTGACGGAGGCCATGTGTTTGACATAGTTTTCTTAAAACACATTTCTTCTGCTCAATAAGCTGTTCCTGGGATAGAACAACTGGAACAATAGTTGTACAACTGAAAATGGACTCAAAAGCGTGCAATTTCACCTGGAAATCGTATGTTAAATCTGTTGAAAACAAATGATGTGTTCTATCAGTTTCAGGAGGTAACCAACTGGGGTGTCCCAGTTGGCCAGCCTCACCCCTACTCTTCATAGAGACCCGGGTTCGAGTCCAGGCACGGGGACATTCGGCCACCTTCTTCCCAGAAGGAAACGGACTCAGCTCGGGATGGGGTATTCACCCCCTGGCACCATGAGGCTAGGTTGCTGGTGGAGTGTTATCACTCCAGCGGTTGGGAGGACCGTGGAATATCCCCCCCCCCCCCCCCCCCCCCCCCCCCCCCAGTTTCAGGAGGCAAAGTGAATAATATTAGTGATATGAGAGGCCGGATGTTACAGGAGGTTGCCAATATTATTCACCTTGCCTCCGATAAGCATTCAGGAACTCAGGAACTCACGAATTTGTTTCTGACTGCCCGGGTAGAGACTTCTCAGGAGATCACCCATCCTAATACTACCCCTACTTGAGCACACGACTTTTAGAGAAACACACACACAAGATTAGATAAAATTACTTTACTTTACTTTTATACCCCTATTGTGAGATTAGAGAACCACAGCTAGAATATAGATTTAGGAATCATATAAATTTAGTTATAATCGTAATCCTAACCAGGCTATTATGATATTCATAGTTCTTGTGTTGTTATTGTTCTTGAACAAGAAGTAATCCTAAATGATGCAAAAAATAAAATTATTGTTCAACAAACAACCCCCAAGACTAATTAGGACTGAGTCTGCCATGTGGAAGCGCATGATGATGAACTTCTCATCATCTATAATCGCTCGTTAGTAGGAATGTGAAAGGGTTAAATCTTATCTTTCTTAATGTAAACAATCTATGATGAAGCGATACTTGATTTCAACGCTCTTGGTCTTTGCGTGCTGAATATGATTTTTAGTAAATGAGATATCACTCATGTAGCCAACCATGATGGGGTCTTTTGTAAGTTAAAATCCTTAGTCTAGCAAAAGATTTTGAACCCAAGTATTTGAGCATGACACTTCCCAACAACAATATATTCAGTCTCAGGTTGAGACTCTGATTTTCTTCTTGCTTTGCCACGACGCCAATCTTACACTAAGGGAATTGACATCCACTGGTTCTTGATTTCCTACTTAGTGTACAACTTGCATATTCACTATCTAAAAAAAACAGTTGAATTAAAAAAGAGTTCTTAGGGTACCAAAGGCCAAGATTGGGGTACCTTTGAGGTACTTAAAGATCCTTTTGATATGAGTGTTGTGTGAACATTAGGAATTGCTTGGTATCTTCCAAACACATGCTAAAAACATGATATCTGGTCTACTTGTAGTGAAATACATTAAGGAGTCTATCATACCTCTATGCATGGTTTGATCAACATCCTTCTCTTCAAAGTCATGATGTATTGAATTAGTTCTGCTCATAGGTGTATGTGTAATCTTGCACTATTCAAAGTCAAATTTGAGTTGGAGGTCCTATTTGGCCTGGTTTATGAAAGGCTGATTCTATACACACCCCCTCCCTCCTGATTATACCCCCCTTGTGAGAGAAAAACTGTCGGTCCCACGCGGGCCCCACCTGTAAGTATGTGAGAGAGGGGGGTGTAAAAAGTAGTTAGGGGGGTGTAGAAAGTAGCACCCTTATGAAAATGCCTTTGCTAATTTATTTGATTTGCAACCCCTAGGAAAAAAAAAACTGAGCTCTCACCCGTGAAACTTACCTCAAACTTGGAATGTAATAAGGTTTGAAATTCCTGACAAAGTTTAAACTTGTTGACTAACAAATGATAATATCCACATAAGTTTATATTAGTAAGATATCTCCCACCAATCTTTTTTGAGAAAAAAAAGTCCTTGTTAGGAGTAGGGGTGGTCATAATTCATCACTCATTCACAACTTCCAATCAAGTTCTGTCATGTCATCAAGCATTATTTAATCACTAGTGATGTATTTTAGTGGAAATGTCATTATTTGTGATGGAATTCCATCACTCACAACCTTTTTTTGTTTTTAAATTATAAATTAACAATAAAACACTAAAATTATAAATTATAAATTTCACTTAAATTAAAAACAATATTTCTAGAAATATTTTAGACTACAATAAAAATAAAAACATACATAAAGAAACTCTACTCCTCGTTCGAATTATGAAATTCCAAACCTAAAGAACCTACTAGTTCAATTAAATCGTATTTCAACCGAAAGTGAATTTCTTCATCACGCAAGTCTTGTTGGATATTTTCGGGAACGGGAACATGTGTAGGAGGATCCGGCACCCAATCTGGAGATATTGCACGTCCGTCTTGTTTGATTAGCATATTGTGCAATATGATACATGCATATACTATGTATCGATTTCTTATTCGTCGCACGAACTGGTCGGCTTAATATGCCCCTCTACCCTTTAAAACAGCAAAAGCGCTGTCAACATCTTTTCTTGCCGATTCTTGCAACTTTTTGAACGCATTTTCTTTAGCCTCAATAGGAAATGAATGAGCTTTCACAAAAACAGATCATGATGGGTAGATACCATCCACAAGAAGAAAACCTCGTCTGTAATATCGTCCGTTAACATTGAATGGACAGAAGGGTGCGGTACCATTCGTTACGGCTTGGAACAATGGCGACGTGTGCAAAACATTGATGTCGTTGTTTGATTGAAGCTGGAACACCAAAATATGAATGCTAAAACCATAAATCATTCGACGTCACTGCTTCAAGTATGATGGTTGGTCTTTTGACGTCACCCCTAACATACGCCCATCGCAACTCTCTTGGACAATTTCTCTACTCGATATATGTACAATCGATGCTACCGAGCATCTCTGGAAAATGCCATCTAGCCTCATGTGCAGCGTAAATACGTGAGATGTCGTGTCTCGTCGGTTTACATAAAAACTCTTTACCATACAATTTAATGGCCTCGTTACAAAAAATTGCAGACATTCACGTGAAGTTCTGTCCGACATAGCTAAGTATTCATCAAATTGATCGGGAGGATTACATGTTGCTAGTTGGCGAATGGCGGACGTGCATTTTTTTATCGGCGTGAAACTTCGTTTGCCCCTCGTGTCGTAACGTTCTTGAAACCATTCTTCAGTTGCTTCGATGTCTCCAACAATCCTTAAAAATAATTCTTTTGGTAAACGAAACCGATCTCTAAACGTTTCGGCACTGTAGACGAGATTCTCCACTAAATAATCGTTCATTAACAATTCGTTGGCATTTTCACGATCATGATCCACCATTTTCTTCTTTGGGAGGTTCGAACTTGCTTCAAGTTCGTTATACACCGACTCGAAAAATTCAACCGTCTCATTGTTGGAAGACGATTGGATATCGCTATCGCTGTCAATCGGAAACGACGAAATATAGGAAAATCCATTTGTGAAATGGTATAAAATTGCGAAGTATATATAGATTGTTCACTACTACAAAATAGAGCTTTAGACGGGGTGATATGGGTTTTAAGACGGTATTTTCAACACCGTCTTAAAGTACACCGGTTTAAAATCAAGTCTTATTAGACGGTGTTCAACTTGAACACCGGCTTAAACTTGTTGAACACCGTCTTTTGGTGTTCAAATTGAACACCAGCTTAAACTTGATGAACACCGTCTTTTGGTGTTCAATTTGATAAACTTGATGAACACCGTCTTTTGATGTTATGATATAAATCGTCGCTGTAATCCTGTCGTCGCTGATGCTTAAAAAACGTTTTTTTTTTTGTTTTTCTTGTTTTTTCAATACAAACCTGCCAATTTCCGGTTCACGACACAAAAAAACTAAATAAACATAAACTAATAAGCATAAACGTAAGCATAAATGGTTGCCTTTAAAAAAAAACGTAAGCATAAACGTCACAAACGTCACAATCCGGGTTCGTTTTAAGTCGCAATTCACAAACACGTCATAAAACTACCTAACATATAAAATGTAATAATTGTACGTCATATCCGTGTCATCATACGTTTCTTCATCAGATACTTAGTCAAATACTTTCCAAACTTAGTCGGATAACTTGAACTCAAATACCGTCCAAGCTCAGAAGCAGTGGTCTTCCCACCCGAAACTATGACTCGAAACTCCTCTTCCATAATAACCACCACCTATTAACACAGAACATAAAGTAATTAAACTAGTAAAAGTAATTAAAATAAACATAAAAAAATCCTAATACTTCCACCATAAACTTGCTTAAACTCGTCCTTTTCTAAAGACACAAATGGCACACTCCTTCCCATTGCACACCCCTGCGGCTAAAACCTTCTAAACTAATTTATTACTCGACCCATCCTTCGCCACCACCGAATTTTCGTAATGTATTTTGAAAATGTAAACGCAAGTAAACGAAATCATACGTGTAAGTAAGTGAATGAATGTACCTTTCACGATACTGTTTCCCAATACGACCGGGAAGAGACTTTGCTACCAGAGACCATTTTGTGGGCCCATATCTTTTCACCAGCTCAACAATTTTTTCATCCTCTTACAGCAAACAAACAAAAAAAGAATCCATGAAAGCCGTTTTAATCGTTTTAATCGAATGTATGAAAGAGTAGGAGGGGATGTGGTGCAAACCTCATGAGTCCATGGACCTTTAATGAGTTCGGGATTAAGAACCTTTTGCCAGCGATGCAGACATTGGACTTCTGATATTTCAGGAAAATACTCAGCTGCAAAACAACAACATTTATAATTGATTTAAACATCATTTTTGACATACTCAAAAAAAGTAGGTGCTACGCGCAACAAAATGGGAACTGTCTCACCTATTTTCTTCCACGATTTTCCCATGAAAAGCTTAACGGCCTTTTTTAGACCAAAGGGTATGGGGCTCGGCTCCCCCCGTCCCCTACTGGTTTACTACTTGGAAACCGGGCCATGGTACTTGCTAAAACGGATAAAGAACAATAAAGTATGTTAAAATTAACAATTTAAGGAAAGGGTCAACTTTTTGTTTGTTTTTTAATTTTTTATATTTGTTATTTATTGTTATACTTTTTTAATATTTTTTTATTTTTTATAGTTTTTATTTTATTTTTTTATAGTTTTTATTTTATTTTTTTTACCCAAACCTATCTTAACATAAACTCATCCTAACCCAAACCCATCTTGACCCATTACCCATCCGACTTTTTTTTAATATACCCATCTTGACCTATACCCATCCTAACCCAAACTCATCTTGACCCATTACCCAAACCCACCCAACTCGCCCACTTCGCCACCACTAATATTAAAATATAAAAACTTACTCATCATTTTCGACCCAAATCCAAGTACGATTTTCGGGTGTGGGTAGTGGAGCTGGAATAACATGTCCACGCCCAACGGTAGCGACAGGCTCATCAACATCATTAAGCTCGTGCTGCAACTGAGCCCTACCAACACCTTGACCCCCACCACGTCCGCTACCTCGACCACCACCTTGACCCCTACCAGCACCTTGACCCTCACCACGTCCTGCTGAACTGCGTGCCATATATTGTACAACAAAAATAAACATATTAATATTCATAAATAAGGACTCGTGTGAAGCTCGTTAGACTCGTTGAGCCTTATCGAGCCTTAGTGTAAACGAGCAGAGCCGAGCTTATTTTAACTTGTTTACAAGCCGACCTCGAACTTAAAAATAAGCTTATTGAGTAAACGACCCGTGCCCGAGCTTCACTTATCGAGCTTGCGAGCATAAAAAATCTTTTATTTGTATTATTTTTATTTAATATATTAATTAATAGATAATAAACGAGCCAAGCCCGAGCCGAGCTTGAGAAAATATCAACGAGTCGAGCTCGAGCCCGAGCTCTCATAAGTTAATCAAGCTCGAGCTCAAGCCTGCTCGAGCTCGGGCTCGGCTCGGCTCGTTTGCACCACTACTCTCAACCTCATCGATATGTATTAAAAAAAACGATATACCTTATAGGTAGCAAAACTGGCTCTCATTCCATGTAGCATCTTTATAAGTACCTATACATACCGGAAATAATCAATGATTAATTCAACAACTTGCTACAAATTGAAAAATAAGGCCAAAATCTCTAGCCCTTTCTGTGTTGCTGCTTGTAACTGCTACAATTTTCACTTAGTATAAATTGACGTAAAAACCGATGTGGGATCGACAAGTTCTTAAACCTGCAGGATGATACATGTTAAAACAAATCATATGATATGACCACCGTCGAACAAAAGATGCGGTTTCGCCATTTGAAAGGCTCAAATGTAATGTCATTTTATTTAGAACCAGATTTTTTCAACCCGGCTCGCGTTGCGGCACCAATTTTCTCCCGTATTTGCTGATGTTTTCAAAGATAGCTGCATTTCTAGTCTTCCAAAGGCACCAAAATACCGTTTGCAAAATACCATTGAATGCTTTTCTTATCTTCTTCGACCCGTTTACCGTCTTGTGAAGCTCCAGGAGGTCCCTCACACTAAATACAAAAATAGGCGCAAATTATCCTGACCCGAGACATCGACCAAAATCCTCTTTTTCACACTTTTCACCGAAAATCCCCCCATTGTTGTCAAACTCCCACAGCCACCTGTCCTAGCCCGACCCGAGCGAGACTGAGCTCATAATCTGCAGCAGGTCATTAAGCCCGCTAGCCTCAGCAGAGGTGAGTTGGGCCCTCCGCCGCTCCCAACCCATAACTGTGCCACCTGACCCATTAACGCACGGTCCGACACAATGCACCAATTAGACTTTTCCAATGTAAAAAGAAGTGGAAACTTACTGGCCAAACCACATGTCTAACAAGAAGAAAATTGAGACCCCATTTCCCAAAATACCCTTTATCACAATTCATAGCAAATGCCTCTTTTTGTAGTAGTGTTAGGCAACACAATGCCACTACTTCCTTCCGAAAACGAAGAGCTTGATGCAACTCCTGACTGCTTATTCTCAATGCAAAATTCTTGCAACTCCACCGTACCCATACCAAACTCTCCGTGAAACCGAACCCCTAAAAAGAAAAAAAAAATGTTAAAACCCTCACAACACATATATCACAATTCACAATCCCTAATTACCATATCAACTCCTTCACTTTCCAACAATAATTCACCAACCACATATCTCTAGATCTAAGAACTAAATCACTAATTCAACTCATAGTAAACCTAATTGAATAAAACACAATTCAGTTCCACTTTCTATGTACAACTCAACACAAAAAACCCTATCAAAATGGAAATCAACACTTCACACAATCTATACCAATCTATAAGATCAAACGAAATAAGAAACAACAGTTTACGAATCGATAAACATACAAAAACAATCAAAAACTCTTCGAATTAAACACATGTTGACTAATAATCAATAAAAATAGGAAAACTTGAATGTAACCTTGAAAGTCGGACAAAGATAGGAGAGAACCGTCCAAGCTCAGAAGCAGTGGTCGTGCCCATCTCAGGTGGTTGTGGTCGTCTCAAATGCAGGCAACGGTGCTGGTCTTCTCAGGCTTGTGCGATTTGGGGGGAAAGTGGGAAGCAAACGCCGCCTAAGGGTTTTTGTTTATGTTAGGGGGGATATATCAAGATATAACACCAACCGTTGGATCATTTTGTTTATAAGACGGTGTTCAAGACAACACCGTCTAAAGGTTGCATAAAATAGTATAAGACGGTGTTTAAGCATTAGACGGGGTTTTTTTTAAATTTTCTTGAATATTTTAACCAAAACAGAACGATGGTCATATGGATATTGATTTTAAGACGGTGTTATTGCTTTAACCCCGTCTAAAATAAAACTTCAACACCGTCTAATACTCCATTTTGTAGTAAAGGTTTTTTTTTATTTATTTATCAACGGTCAAAAGCACAACGCTTCAAATTTGAAAAGTTTAATGCGTGAAAAATACAACGCGTTGTCACTTTGACGCGTTATACTTTGGGGGTGGCGACGGTGTTTTGTTTCAAACCTCGCGTGATCGTGGCTTATAACGGACCGCCCCGAGTTCCCTTAGTAGTTTTTATTGTATATCCGTGAGAGATATATGGAACACTGACAAGGTTCCATAGCATGCTTCTCTTGTATATTCACTTGTAAGGATGAAATTAACTTAATCTAATTAAATTAATAATTATGTCGCAAATTCGAATTGTATTGTTGAGTAAATTACTGTTTGACCAGGAACACATCAAAAAACTTCAAAGTTTTCATCTATTGAATATGACGCGTTGACTTTTATACTTTGAGAATTAACTAAAAGCCGTAATAATTATTTCTAAACCCTAGAACCTTATCTAGTGACGGAACCAGAACTTTTGACTGGGGTCGCAATAGAAATGTTTTACAAAATTTGTACTTGGTATATTTATAGGGAAAACATGACTTTTTGTTTAACAAGGGCTTTCGTTATATAAATCATCTATTATTACTTCGTTTTTGCAAGGTTAGGTCACCAACGAGTTCATCTTCAAATAATTCAACTTTCTATAGCGATTTTATTATTATTTTCATTGAATTTTATTGTATTTATCAAAATATATTTCTAAATATGCATTTCTACACATAAAAATAACAGCAGTTAGCAATGATAAAAAAATTTATATCAAATAATTATCTAGTTAATTAATCAAATATCTTTAAAGTTGAAATACAAAATGATTAATATAAATAAATAATTAGTACACATGACATAATTTAAGTTAAGTCACCTTTAGTAATTAAATAATAGAAAAGTGAAACAAAAAGAAAAGAACTTACATAAAGCCATCATGTTTTGAAGAGGATTTGACAATTCAGTAGAGAAAATATTGAGTTAGATAGCAGAGAAATTTTTCAACAGCGACGGGATACTAGTTTGTAAAGAGAAGAAGACATATTAGTTTTGAGTAGATATAGAAAAATAAAATTGGGTTATTAATTTTTATATCGGGCCATGCTCATTTTTCAAAGTCCAAAATAATATTACTATGTAATCCAATAATATTATACATATATTTATCTTCTTTCTTATCTGAAAGCTAAAACTAGAAGTCATAACATCCGCTTGCTATTGCCGCATTGTCGCTTGCTGCCTGCATGCCACACCGCCGGCCGGAAAACCTTCAGCATCTCTTTTTCTTTTAGTTTTAGCGTTTTACAGAAGAACAATGAGGGTTCTAATAGCAATTATTATGTAAATATTGTTAATTGCCTTATCTTAGGAAAGTTGTTGTATCTCATTAACTAGTTTCCTAGATAGTTGCTCATCCTTGTATTATTTATAGAGAGCCTTGATTAATGAAATATTCATTCAGTCAAATTCCTATTTCCTATATGGTATCATTGTAACCGATCCTCCCCTTATTCCCCTTCTTTTCGGCCGCCTATCTCTCCGGCCGCCTCCCTCACCACCACTTTTCCGCCTCCCTTTCTCTTCCTCACATCCCCTGCCCTTCTTTCCTTCACCATGTCTGACTCCATGGATGCCAAAATACATCCTGCGATGACAGTAACAAACATTAAAAACATGATACCCCTGATTCTGGAAGATGAATCAGCCCACTACACCACCTGGACAACCCTCTTCGAGGTGCATTGTCGTGCCTACCAGGTGTACAACCACCTGCAGCCCCGTCCCGCAGCCGTCTCTGCACCCGGATCTTCTTCTGACGCAGACGCCGCCAAGGCCCTTGCAGCCAAGGCCGAGGCCGATGCTCTCTGGTCTCGTCTTGACGCCTTGGTTTTGCAGTGGATATATGGCACAATCTCCAAACCCCTTCTTCATATTATCTTGGTTCCGGGCCAGACCGCTCACGAAGCATGGTTGGCCATCGCCGACCATTTTAATGATAATAAACTCGCCCGTCAAATCCATCTTCAACAGCAGTTCTCCAACATTCATCTCGAAGCTTTTCCGAATATGGCTGCATATTGTCAACAGGTAAAGCACCTTGCCGAGCAATTGAACAGTGTGGGCGCCCCTGTTGATGACCAGCGCCTCGTCACCCAGCTTCTGGCAGGCCTTACGGAGGCCTATGAGAGCATCTCTACTGTGCTACAGAATCGGGATCCCTTACCAGCCTTCAGTGAATGCCGCTCCCGCCTCACAATTGCCGAATCCACCAAGAAATCTCTTTCTGCTCGGGCTGCAACCACATCAGCCACGGCACTCGCTGCCACTGTTACCCATGATGCTGCTGCTCCTATCCCCAACCGAGGCCGAAGCCAAAACCGGAACAGACCCAAGCCTCAAAACCGTACCAGGGGTGGTTCCCGGGGCGCACGAACCTTCGGTAATTCCACCCAACACCCTTATATTGTTTTCCCTAATTCTTGGGCTGCTAACCAGTGGAGCTCTCTTATGCAATCCACTCCCAACAACTCATCATCACACACCGGTACACCGCCATGCCCATACCCTTCGGCCCCGCGGAACAATTCAGCCGGCATCCTTGGAGCGGCTCCTGACCAGGCCTACACGGCCACTTTATCCCCCGCAGACATCCAGCAGGCTCTGTATGCCTTGTCTCTCCAACAGCAGGACCCACATGGCTTCATGGACACCGGGGCATCTGGCCATATGAAATCTCCACAAGGTACTAACTTTCCGTCTTCTTTTAATACTTGCACTAACAAATTTATTGTCGTTGGTAATGGTATGACCATTCCCGTGATTGGTCAAGGCAACCTCACCCTACCACCCCCATTCCCGCCTTTTAAATTAAACAATGTCCTTTATTAGCTTTTTCTTCATTGAATGACAGTTTATGTAAGTTATGAAACAAAGTTGGACAAATAATATATATGTATCAAGTAAGCTTGCTAATTAAGCTAGCTAGTTTGAATATGTGGTAGTACTGGTAAAACATATGTATCACACGTCACCATTCTTTCACCACCATCATATTTTGCTACACAACCACAATCCACAATGATACTTTGTCTTCAGACACATTCGTATTTTTTAAATTAGCAACAGATTTTCTGAAAATAGACACAGAATTTCAGGGACCATGGAGGAAAAGAAGAAACCATTATTCTTTACACGTTAATATTAGGGGTGTAGACAAGCCAAGTTGACTGTGAGCTACTCTAGATTGGGTTGTTAAATGCTCGAATCGAGCCCAAATTTGGCATAAAAACAAGTTTATTTAATAAACGGGTTTGGGTTTTACTTATCGAGCTTAAGTAGGTTCGCAAGGCTAAATGAGCCTATAATTTATGTAATAAATATATATATTTGCACAATATTTCTTACTATATATAAAATTATGATAAAACAACAAAATAATATATGATATGTTGTTATCAAGTTATAATATATACTAGCAATATGACCCGCGGGCGATGCGTCTGAGCTCGTTGCAAACATCGAATGGATTAGTCCAGAGATTATGTGATCCGTTAACCATATGAAACCGCACATTTCAACGTATCTGGTCTAACTCAACGTAACCTATATATGCATTGCATTTGGATCAAAGGGTAAAGTAAATTGAATTTGAACATGTAACACCCCGAAAATATAAATTTACATTATAAATTAAATATCCGTTATAAACAAGATAAAGTAACTAGGAATAAATAACCTAGTTAATTACAAGTCTTGTAGTAATAAGGAAACTTGGTTAAAATACACTAAATAGAACTTGAGGAAAGTTGAGGGGCCAAAAGTGATAAAATTTAAAATGGTTTTAATTAAATAAAATACTAAACACCAAAACACACACCCTAAGTGTGTGTTCTGGTCGAAAATTCTAGAGGAGCCAGGAGCTCTCATCTTCAAAACCCTAACAAGCTAAAATTCAAGAAATTGGAAAGGTAAATCACACCCAAATTGAAATCCAAGCATGAATTAGTGATCACCACGGTGAAGCGATAATAAGGTATGTCAAATTCCACCATTTTGTTCTATCTCAATTCTTGATGAACACTTGAAATTCGAAATTTGAGCTTGAATGATGATTATTTGGGTGAAAATAGGATGAATGTATGATTAGAAACAAACCCTAGTTAATAAACTAAGGAATTTGTGTTCATGTTGATAAAACTCATAATCACTACTAAGGTGTTTAATGGGTTTTTAAGAATGATGAAGAACACTAGGAATTTGATTATATAATGAATGTTATGGAATTACATGAAATGAATCCAGAATGTGATGTGAAAATTTGACATATGAACTTGAGAAAAATGTATAAAATTGGCTAAATAATTAGTCATGAAACTTGATTGTTGATTTAGCGAAATTATGCCCTTTAAGTGTTTGTTGAAATGCCTAAAAGAAAGCTAAATGTTGAAATTCTGAATGAAACGCATATTTGAATGATGTAGTGAATTATGCGTTACATGACATGAATGGAGTTCTAAACGAATCGTTGATTGAACTCTATAAGCAAAGGAATCGAGTCTTCAAGCTGACAAGCCGGAGCAGACACGCGCTTGAGGGGAACGCTCTAAAGGTATGTAACTATGGTTTCGTTACATCATGTTTGATTTTGGATTTCTAGCTAGTAGACTTGAATTAGCATAATATGTGAATTTGATATATTTTCGAAGTGACGAAGTTCACTAGATAAAGAAACGTGTCAAAATATTGGTTGAAATAAGTTTGGTATGTTAATGAAATGGTAGTTTCCATTAGACAACCAAATGGGTCAAACAATGGTGGAATTGGTAGTGTTCGAAGTGACTTGAACGTCACTCATTGAATTCGAATTATGAAAGCGTAAAAACCATGGAATGGAAGTGATATGCCATAGTTGACAAGCCCGAGGAATGGGTAAATATGCTTAGAAGCCAATATTGATGAATTATGCAAAGTTTGATAATTAACTAAACAGGTCAAATAAATAAAAGGGGGAATTTATAGGCTAATAGTTTATAAACCGGATTTTTATGCAAATGATGATGATAGATGGGTTCGTAATTAAATTACGGATGCGTAGGAAAAAGAATTTCGTAAAACGGATTTATAGAACGAAAGTTATGGAGTTTTAAAGTTAGAAATTGACTAAAACTCGGAGCTAGGCATTTGCAGCTCAAACAAACGAAACCTTCTGTTAAAAAGTGGCTGTTGCGCCCCGCAACGGAGAAAGAAGAGTTTGTCGCGCCCCGCCACGGCCTGTGGCGGCCCGCGAAGGCCGAGACCTTATCTATCGCGGCCCACGACGGACCCCAGAGCTGGAAATTTTTGTTATTTTGTTTATTTTACATTCCGGACTTGTTTTAACTTGTTATTTGACCAACAAAACTAACCTTTATGTTGGTTTTGAATTTAGGTGATCATAGGTTATATCCGGATGATGATCAAGTCAAGTATCAAGAACCGAACACTCGTCGTTGAAGCTTCTGCTATGATGTTGTTGTGTTTATGTTTCAAACATCTTATGTAAACAATTATTACTATCTTTTGAATGTTTTAATCATGTGTAAATGATAACTTATAAAAGTTTTTGAAAGGTCGCATTTTCGTGTAAAATGCGTAGTTTATTAATATAATCTTGATAAATTAAGACGGGTCTTACAAGTTGGTAATCAGAGCTCAAGGTTGTTAACAAAGCGTGTTCTTTTCGAAGCTTGATCAAACATCCGGTAAGAATTAGTAGATTTTAGTAGAACATTAGAAAAAGGAATTTGAATTGATGTGCACGGGAAGAGCGTGTTAACACACTCAAACCCGGAAAGTGCACTAAACATGAATGGTTTAAGCAAGTGGCGAACTTGGCTAAACCAAGGCAATGATGTAAATAATATATAATGAAATGTTTAACAATTAATATAAACATCTCAGATTCAAGATGGCAGATGGAGGTAATGATGATACGGTGTCGATAGTTACCGAACAGATGAGAGAAGTGATTGACGAAGAGGTTGGAAAGGCAATCGAGAATAGTCAATCTGGTTTTATAGACAAGATTCAAAGCACGGTGCTTACGGTAGTTGAAGAACGGATCAAAAGGTTGGAAGATAATGCCAACCAAGCGAAGGAAAAGTCGGGAGAACGGAAGGCTTGTTCATATAACAAGTTCATGGCTTGCAAACTGCCAATTTATAACGGAGAGTTCAATCCGATAATATGTCAAAGATGGTTAAGTGACATGGAAGGAGTGTTTGAAAGGACCCACTGTGATGCAAATGACTTCGTAGCTTATGGTACGGGTCAATTAAGAGGTCAAGAGAAAGATTGGTGGGATAACAAGAAGAAGGAGATTGGAAGTGAAGCGTCTAAGGCTATGACATGGGAGGAGTTTAAGGCGTCGTTCCTTAAACATCACAGTCCCAAGGCGGTTATTAACAAGATCAAGGAAGAGTTCATCCAAATGAGGTAAAAGGGTGAATCGATAGACAAGATCACGGGTATTTTCCTTGATAAGTTAAGGTTCTGTGGTGAACTGGTGACAAATGAAGAGCAGACGATATATTACTACTACAACATGTTGAGCACCGAATATCGGGAGTTCATGACTCCCTCAATGTACGAGACTCTCACCGAGATCATAAACACTGCTCGGGAACGAGAGATTGAGCTGAAAAAGCAGATAGAGCGGGGTGAACGAACGGCGCTTGATGTTAACCGAAGCCCTACAAAGAAGGCAAGGACGACCGAATAGGCAAAGAAGTCAGATGTGAAAGGCGGGTCGCCGAGTTGTATGGTATGCGGAAAGGGGCATAAGGGCGAGTGTCGCTTTAAGGATAAATCGTGTCCCACATGCGGGAAGACAGGGCATACGGCTTAGCTATGCCCGAGGAAAGTTTTAGTTTGTTACAATTGCTACCAACTGGGCCATAAGAAATCTGAATGCCCGGAGTTAATCGGGAAAAAGAACGAGAAGGATGTGCAGACAGAGACACAAAAGGCAAAGGCCAGATCTTTCCAATTAACCGCATCCAAAGCAAAGATAGAACCCGAGGTGGTCTCAGGTATATTCAGTAAACTCAATTCTCGTACGTGTATTATTTGATACGGGTGCGAATAAATCCTTTATTTCACATGGATTTATTCGACATCCTTCATTTTTATTAACCAAGCTACCTATGCCTTTAGTAGTAGAAATAGGTGATAACAAAAGCTTTATAGTGTGTGATGTTTGCCAAAACTGCAAATTGAGCATCGATGGCGAAGAATACTCAATAGACTTGATTCCGATGTCGATGGGAGAATTCCAAGTGGTTGTTGGAATGGATGGGTTATCCCGACATCACGCGAAAGTTGTGTGCTTCCGTAAGGAGATAAAGCTAACGTATCCGAGCGGAAAGCACGTTACTATCTATGGTGAGAAAGGGGGTAATCCCGTGATATGTTCGATGTTAAAAGCTCATAAGCTTATAAGGCGTGGATGTAAGGCGTTTATGATTTATGCATGCGAACCGGAGAAAGAGTTGTTGAAGATTGGAAAGACGTACCAGTGGTACGTGAATATGAAGACGTGTTTCCGGAAGACTTACCGGGAATACCTCCAGAACGGGAAGTAGAATTCGGAATCGAATTGGTTCCGGGTGCAAGACCTGTAGCTAAGGCGCCGTATCAGCTCGTGCCATTGGATCTAAAATAGTTGATGTCTCAAATTCAAGACTTGCTCGACAAGTGGTTTATAAGGCCGAGTGTGTCTCCATGGGGAGCACCGGTATTGTTCGTAAAGAAGAAAGACGGGAGTATGCGGATGTGTATCGATTACCGAGAGTTAAACAAACTAACGGTGAAGAATCGATACCCACTCCAGAGAATTGACATTTATTTGACCAACTACAAGGCGCAAGTTGGTTTTCAAAAATTGATCTTAGATCGGGATACCATCAGTTAAGGGTCAAAGAAGAGGATGTACCGAAAACGGCCTTTCATACACGGTACGAGCATTACGAGTTCCTCGTGATTTCCTTTGGGCTGACAAATGCACCTGCGGCCTTTGTGGACCTCATGAATCGAGTTTGCAAATCAATGTTGGATAAGTCGGTGATAGTGTTCATCGACGACATCTTGGTGTATTCATAGAATGAAGCTGATCATGCGCGACATTTACGCGAAGTATTAGAAACGCTCAGACAGGAAAGGCACTACGCAAAGTTCTCGAAATGCGCCGTCTAGATACGAGAGGTGAAATTTCTCGGGCACATCATCAGTGCCGACGGAGTGTTAGTGGATCCGTCAAAAATATAAACAGTGGTAAAGTGGAACCCTCCAAAGAATCCCTCAGAAATCGGAAGCTTCTTAGGGCTTGCAGGATATTATAGGAGATTCATACAAGATTTCTGTAACACCCTTGCTATTATTTTAGGGTTTTCATATTATTTACGTAAGTAAACATGTAATTATAATTACATATTCATTGAAAAATACGGTTAAATTAAAACATTTTCATATTTGAAACAATATAATACAATATGTACAAAATCGTCGTTTTTAAATGACGACGAAACCATGTGCGGAAGCTTGTATCTTGATCGTGTTCGGTTCTTCAATGAGCTTGATCTTCATCCGGGGCATCTTGGCATTCACCTATGATCAAAACCAACATAAAAGTTAGTTTTGATAACTTAAATATAAGTCTAAACAAGTTCTAAGCAATGATTAATCAAACAAAATAATACGCGGGAGACCCATCTCAATGTGTCGCGTGTCGCGGCGATCGTCGCGTGTCGCGCCCCAAGCTGAGTCCTTCGTCGCGTGTCGCGGGGGAACCCAATTTCCAGTGGGCTCATTACTGAAACCTGCATTTTCTGCCCAGCTATAATTTTCAACAAAATTCAAACTTGAGATTGTCTTAACTTTTTATCTAAAAGTCTGTTTTACGCGATTCCTTTTCCTACGCGTTCGTAATTTAATTCTCCATCATATGGAGTTAAAATTCAACATACAAACTAATAAAATTCTAGATATTTAAGCAATCAGCTTATTATTCAAAATCAACATTTTGACCCGTTGTATTTAAAACCACCAACTTGATTCTTAAATAACCAAAATACATACGCTAGTGTAGTTTAACCCAAAATCTTTAGCTCAGGTTCGCAATAATAATATTTTTTTTTATAAATTGCGCGACTAGTTTGTAGGCTATGTGCATAAACTGTTTTTGACCCGTTTAGGGAATTTAAGCAATTTAGTCTAAAACTTGCCTTTTTCTAATGTTTTTTACCAACATTGTCCTTTTAACTATAAATCTATATATATACACGTACCTGGCTCGAGTCAATACATAGACCCGTTTTATACCTTGCTTTAACTAACTGATATTCTATGGCGTCGCAATCTACCAAATTGCTAATTGCTCCTGTTAACATATGACTTGACAACAATCATTAGCCGATATTGTCAAATGGTGTTTTCACCACCATTTGACCCGTTTGGACTGTATGACCAACATTTGCATAGGTTAATTAAACATGGTTTTCAATTTCTCACTTTCACATCCGACCCATTTCGGATTTTAACTCAAGATCCTTTTTAAACTAAATTTACATTAGTCGACGCTTGACTATATTTCCATTTTTTGGTTTTACCCTCTTTCTCATAAACCATGGTTTCTATCATTTATATTTGTTCCGACCCGTATCATTACACGTCGGAACCCGTATTTCGAATATTGATCTTCTCGTATTCATAACTTATAGAATTTATACGTATTCTACCAAGAAGTGTGAGTTTCACTTACCTTGCATCCGGTTATGTCCTTTTTCCGCGTACTCGATCCGTTTGACCCGCTTCTTTTCCCAAGTCTTCATCTAGCTTGTCTAGAGTCAAACTATCATCATCACAATTCGTGAGACGGTTATATTAGTCATAATCATTTACGACTATACCATCCTACGGGTTTTATGTCGAATTTATCATTCGACCATATCAAAATTATCATTCGATCTAATCATTGGTCGGTTTGACTTTTTAAAAGTCAATTGACTTATCAACATATTCAAATGCATATTTGGTTCATTGAACTCACTTAGGCATATCTCATTCGAACTCTTAATGAAATCAAATTTTACACACAACCAAGTAGACCACGATTTCATTTAGGCATTTCATATCACTGAAAATGGGCTGTTTTTGGTGACTTGTTTAACCTGTTTACAAGCCTTCAAAAATTATTATTTTTTGTGTGGCGTACCTCTCGGAGGGTTAGACCTTGTGTTAAAATTTCAAGATCTAACTCTTTACCAAAAATTCGTAAAAATTCATTTACTAAGCTGCAATCAGATTCGTCACTTTTGACTGCAGCTTACGGAAAAATTCATTTAAAATTCCTCGTTTATTCGATTGACGAAATTCCAATTGGCGATTCTTTTAATTACTTAAAACTTTCTACAGTAAGAATTTGAGATCATAACTCAATTCCTAAATTGAGTTATGACATTCGTAATGGGATGCAAATTCTGCCAGAAAACGCAGCTCAAACCTTTGATACGGAAAAATTCATAAAACGCTAAATTTTCATCGAAAAAATGCGATTCCAGTGTGGTTTTGAAGATATTTCCTGGAATTGCATTTTAGACTCAATAAACACATGTTTTTGTCAGGTTTTGTTCAGGTTACAGCCAATACAAGTCGGCTGTAAATTCTGATCAGAAGCTGTTTGAATTCAACTTTCAATTTGAACATGTTTATGACATTATAACACTTATTCTTAGCAATCAAAACCCCTAAAAGCATCACATACATGAATTTAGTCAAAACACACTTAGCACATGCAAGAGTAATCATCAAATCACTAGGGTCTGTTTGGTATGGGGTAATGGAATGGACGAGGGAATGGAATGGACGAGGGAATGGAATGGATGAGGTAATGGAATTGATTATTACCATTCCATGTCTTGTTTGGTTACCATGTGAGAATGGAATGAACCATTACCTTTTGTTGTTTGGTATGCGAGAAAAGACGAAGGAATAAAATCGGATGCGATGGTGGGTGGTGATAGGTGGCAGTTGTAGCGGCGGCGGCGGTGGTGGGTGGAGACGGCGGCGAGTGGAGACGGCGACGGGTGGTGACAATGGTGGTGGTGGTGGGTGACGGTGAAGGTGGGTGGCGGCGGTGGTCAGAGGTGGTAGCGGTGGCGACGGTGGTGGCAGGTGGTATCGGTGGTGGTGGTTGATAGCGATAACAGAGGTGGGTGGCGACGGCGGCGGTGATCGGAGGTGGAAGCGGCGATGATCGAAGGTGAGTGGTGGCGGTGATCGGAGGTGGCAACGACGATGGTGGATGGCGGCGGTGGCAGGGATGGAGGTGGGTGGCGGGTGGCGGGTGGAGGCGGTGGCGGGTGGTGACGAAGGCGGGTGACGGCGGCGGATGACAGTGGTGGTGGCTGGTGGCCACGGTAGTGAGTTGTGGTGTTGTTAATGAAGGGTGAAGAGGGAATGGAATGGAAAAAAACAGGGGGGAGGGATGGAATGATTTTGAGGGAATGGAATGCATTTTGGAATGGGCGATTCCATTCCATCGACCAACCAAACACTCTTTTCTTCATTCCCTCTCAATTGTCCATTCCATTCCACCTCTCATTCCTGCATACCAAACGCTACCCTAGTCTTTAATACTAATTCATCAAGTTTTTCAACTAGGGTTTGTTTCTAAACATGAATTCATCCTAGTTTCACCCAAACATCAATCATTCAAGCTTGAATTTCGATTTTTCATAAGTTCATCAAAAATCTCAACTTCATAAATATCAAAAATTTGACATACCTTACGATCCCCACAACTAGGTGATCGTTTCTATGTGTTCATGCATTTGATTCGAGCTAATCTTGACCTTCAATTTGATGAATTTGGGTGAGCTAGGGTTTCACCCCTCTTTCTCCTGCTCCTGGTCGATCGACCACACACCCATGTGTGTGTTTTATATATATTTTTTTTAATTTAAAGCTTTAAATTAAACATCATACCTATTGCCCACTTTTAGTCCCTCAAAGTTTAAGGGTTTTATAAATGGGTTAGTTACTACAAGCTCCTCCTTTGTTTTACCAACCATAAATAACTAGGTTAATTATTCCTAGTAAATTTAGCGGGTTTCGGGAGTTATTAACCAAGTTTATTCTAAGTCCCGTTAACTCGGGCCTTTCATAACTTTATTTTCCCAAGCATTTATTTTCCTTTTTAATTAATATTAGGATTATTTGTTTAAGTCCTAATATTCACCGGGTTAATTTTACCATTAACGGTATTTTTTTCGTCTTTTAGTATTAACGTGGTTTGATTACCAAACCCGTTTTCGGGGTGTTACAAGTCTACCCCCCTTAAAGAGGTTTCGTCCCCGAAACCTTATTTACGTAGTTCATTGGTTTAATCAAACGAACCTAATTTCGTTTTTTTTAAGGCACCCGTTTCTTTTGGTCAAAAGTTTTCATTTTTATATTGACGCGTGCGTCTTTTATGTGTAAGGCCTTGTGGGCCGTTACTTTCAGCTTGTATCCATTATCTTTATTGATTATTTATTTGGCGGTTAGACTTGTTAGTCACCGGTTACCTTAAACCCCATCACCCAGGTTTACTATATTGTCGTCATCGTCCTTTTGCGTGTTTATGATTTCATATCTTGCAACTCACGTTATAACGTGGTTATATTCTATATCAATTTTGTGATCGTGGTCACCTCACGTCATGTTTAAGTCTATTTTGACTTTTCATCATCGAAATTCTTTCTTTCGAATATATCGTTTTGCACCTATCGGTGTTAGGACCTATATCCTTTAATATTAACCATTTTCTAATATCTCTCGTAATATCCATATTTGTTAAAACGTTGTTTCTTACTAAAACTAAATTTTAGCTTAACATTTCCTTTTTCTCCTTGTCTTACATCTTTTACTCATTTCCAGGACTTTTACGTCTGAAAATTTATTCCTTTCCGTTGTCTTTTTGGTAATATTTTTGTCCTTTTTGTGAATTATCACAATTTAAATGATTGTGAATTCTTTTTGTCATTTCTGCCTGTTTAGATGTTTTAGTGAAATCTCTCACTTTTGTCAACCAGACCTTTCATGATCTCTTTGCTTTTAACTCATTCAGTTACGTTAGCGTAACCCCTCGCTTTTATACTACCTTTACCTTCCGTTATTATTTTACGCGGGGAGTTTAACCAGTTTCCTCGCTTCACGTTATTGACCCGTAGGTTCTTTCACTTAGCCTCGTAGGCTATTTCTTTAGATTTTTCACCTTTTTAAGGTGCAACTCAACAGTTCGTTTCTTTCTATTTATGACCCAAGAGTCTTCTTGGTCCCGTAGACCTTAACATTATTTATAACCCCAAAGGTTAGGTTGATCCCGTAGATCATTCCTTACTCATGTCATTCTTAAAATACATGTTTGGTGTCAAGGCATCCTGTTTTTGTTTAAAATCACTTATTTGCGCCTTGGTATTTTATTTGACATTGACCGTAGTCTAATGGCTACATTTGTTTCCTTTCGAACAAATTTTCTGATCTTATGACTTCTCACGTCATTTGTGCGCCGGTTTATCTTATGCTCACCATTATCCAGTTTACATACATTCGTATTTGATTATGTCCCATTACGGGGCTCATTATTCTTTTGCTTTTAGCGCTACCATTATCCCGCTTGCGTTTACTCATGCCGTCCGGCATGATATTATATTTGACCCGTTCAACTTTAAAATAGTTAAACATAATTTATTCAAAATTTCTATTTACATTATTTTGTCGTCTTTTAGTTATGACTCAAAACCCGAGTCTTTTATCTTTCCATCCGAGTTCCCGTTTCTCGGTCTACGCATGTGTTTAATTCTTACCCATCAACCGGGTGTTTAATCGAAGTCGTTATTATTGCAACCCTCCCGGTATGCATTAAGACCTTGCTTCATTTTTATATTCCGACTTTGTCCTCAAGTTTGACGTTTTACAAAAATGGCCCGTTAAGAGGCATATTTGCATTTTCCGGGTTCGAGTGTAAGTATACTCCCTCCCAATGCATACCTTAATCATTTTACATGTTTGCATTCTCCGGGTTCGAGTGTAAGTACACCCCCTCCCAGTGCATACCTTAATTGTTTTACATGTTTGCATTCTCCGGGTTCGAGTGTAAGTACACCCCCTCCCAGTGCATACCTTAATCGTTTTACATGTTTCTTTGTCCCTTCACTCGGGCTCATTATCCTAGTATAATACGCTTCCGTCACTCGGCTATGCGTTTACATTATTATCAAATATTTTGCTTATCTGATTCATTTGGGTACTTTTTAATTTGTCCCACTCACCCCGTCCTTACTACATTGGATGTAAGCATGTCCATCATAAAAAGTTCATGGTACCACGTGCTCACCACTTACTTGGCCAGAGTAAGCGATCAATACCTGGTATACATGACCTTTTTATAATTTTCACATTACACCCCATGTATGCAATGCCTCTATTTGTTTCTCTTGGAAATAATATCCCGGATAGATTTTCTATTCGGGTTTTTCCAAGTTTTTAATCTACATATGCAACTTTCAATCTCTACGTATTTGTTGCATATTACTATTCACATAATAATTTAAAATGCGCACCTGTAAATGCTTGCCCTAACGGGCTTTTTATGTCGTTAACCTTGTTCGCGATCGTCACGCGATTTAGGTCCTTGATGAGTATGCTCTGCTTGTCATACCTCGAACCGTTCTACCAACATATCCGCAATTTGCTAAACTCTCGCTATCTTCAGATGCGAGTGTCCTTCAATTAAAACATTTACAAGAATTAGTAACATCAACTTCAATAATCACCCGTTTTATAATACAAGGCCTTTCTACTATACGCGTCAACGCGCGCAATTTCGTCAACTATATTTATCATTTAATTGAGGTGACGTGTATCACACGATAGCCCTATGTGTTGTTTACGATACTTTAGCATGCTAAACTATTAACATACATGTACTTACCGGATTTGCAATCAAGCCTCAAACCGAACACTTTATTCTTTTAACCTTGAGCTCTGATTACCAACTTGTAACACCCTTGCTATTATTTTAGGGTTTTCATATTATTTACGTAAGTAAACATGTAATTATAATTACATATTCATTGAAAAATACGGTTAAATTAAAACATTTTCAGATTTGAAACAATATAATACAATATGTACAAAATCGTCGTTTAAATGACGACGAAACCATGTGCGGAAGCTTGTATCTTGATCGTGTTCGGTTCTTCAATGAGCTTGATCTTCATCCGGGGCATCTTGGCATTCACCTATGATCAAAACCAACATAAAAGTTAGTTTTGATAACTTAAATATAAGTCTAAACAAGTTCTAAGCAACGAATAATCAAACAAAATAATACGCGGGAGGCCCATCTCAATGTGTCGCGTGTCGCGGTGATCGTCGCGTGTCGCGCCCCAAGCTGAGTCCTTCGTCGCGTGTCGCGGGGGAACCCAATTTCCAGCGGGTTCATTACTGAAACCTGCATTTTCTGCCCAGCTATAATTTTCAACAAAATTCAAACTTGAGATTGTCTTAACTTTTTATCTAAAAGTCCGTTTTACGCGATTCCTTTTCCTACGCGTTCGTAATTTAATTCTCCATCATATGGAGTTAAAATTCAACATACAAACTAATAAAATTCCAGATATTTAAGCAATCGGCTTATTATTCAAAATCAACATTTTGACCCGTTGTATTTAAAACCACCAACTTGATTCTTAAACAACCAAAATACATACGCTAGTGTAGTTTAACCCAAAATCTTTAGCTCAGGTTCGTAATAATAATAATTTTTTTTATAAATTGCGCGACTAGTTTGTAGGCTATGTGCATAAACTGTTTTTGACCCGTTTAGGGAATTTAAGCAATTTAGTCTAAAACTTGCCTTTTTCTAATGTTTTTGACCAACATTGTCCTTTTAACTATAAATCTATATATATACGCGTACCTGGCTCGAGTCAATACATAGACCCGTTTTATACCTTGCTTTAACTAACTGATATTCTATGGCGTCGCAATCTACCAAATTGCTAATTGCTCCTGTTAACATATGACTTGACAACAATCATTAGCCGATATTGTCAAATGGTGTTTTCACCACCATTTGACCCGTTTGGACTGTATGACCAACATTTGCATAGGTTAATTAAACATGGTTTTCAATTTCTCACTTTCACATCCGACCCATTTCGGATTTTAACTCAAGATCCTTTTTAAACTAAATTTACATTAGTCGACGCTTGACTATATTTCCATTTTTTGTTTTTACCCTCTTTCTCATAAACCATGGTTTCCGACCCGTATCATTACGCGTCGGAACCCGTATTTCGAATATTGATCTTCTCGTATTCATAACTTATAGAATTTATACGTATTCTACCAAGAAGTGTGAGTTTCACTTACCTTGCATCCGGTTATGTCCTTTTTCCGCGTACTCGATCCGTTTGACCCGCTTCTTTTCCCAAGTCTTCATCTAGCTTGTCTAGAGTCAAACTATCATCATCACAATTCGTAAAACGGTTAGATTAGTCATAATCGTTTACGACTATACTATCCTACGGGTTTTATGTCGAATTTATCATTCGACCATATCAAAATTATCATTCGATCTAATCATTGGTCGGTTTGACTTTTTAAAAGTCAATTGACTTATCAACATATTCAAATGCACATTTGGTTCATTGAACTCACTTAGGCATATCTCATTCGAACTCTTAATGAAATCAAATTTTACACACAACCAAGTAGACCACGATTTCATTTAGGCATTTCATATCACTGAAAATGGGCTGTTTTTGGTGACTTGTTTAACCTGTTTACAAGCCTTCAAAAATTATGATTTTTTTGTGTGTCGTACCTCTCGGAGGGTTAGACCTTGTGTTAAAATTTCAAGATCTAACACTTTACCAAAAATTCGTAAAAATTCATTTACTAAGCTGCAATCAGATTCGTCACTTCTGGCTGCAGCTTAGGGAAAAATTCATTTAAAATTCCTCGTTTATTCGATTGAAGAAATTCCAATTCGCGATTCTTTTAATCACTTAAAAATTTCTACAGTAAGAATTTGAGATCATAACTCAATTCCTAAATTGAGTTATGACATTCGTAATGGGCTGCAAATTCTGCCAGAAAACGCAGCTCAAACCTTTGATACGGAAAAATTCATAAAACACTCAATTTTAGTCGAAAAAATGCGATTCCAGTGGGGTTTTGAAGATATTTCCTGGAATTACATTTTAGACTCAGGAAACACATGTTTTTGTCACATTTTGTTCAGGTTACAGCCAATACAAGTCGGCTGTAAATTCTGATCAGAAGCTGTTTGAATTCAGCTTTCAATTTGAACATGTTTATGACATTATAACACTTATTCTTAGCAATCAAAACCCCTAAAAGCATCACATACACGAATTTATTCAAAACCCACTTAGCACATGCAAGAGTAATCATCAAATCCCTAGTCTTTAATACTAATTCATCAAGTTTTTCAACTAGGGTTTGTTTCTAAACATGAATTCATCCTAGTTTCACCCAAACATCAATCATTCAAGCTTGAATTTCGATTTTTCATAAGTTCATCAAAAATCTCAACTTCATAAATATCAAAAATTTGACATACCTTACGATCCCCACGACTAGGTGATCGTTTCTATGTGTTCATGCATTTGATTCGAGCTAATCTTGGCCTTCAATTTGATGAATTTGGGTGAGCTAGGGTTTCACCCCTCTTTCTCCTGCTCCTGGTCGATCGACCACACACCCATGTGTGTGTTTTATATATTTTTTTTAATTTAAACCTTTAAATTAAACATCATACCTATTGCCCACTTTTAGTCCCTCAAAGTTTAAGGGTTTTATAAATGGGTTAGTTACTACAAGCTCCTCCTTTGTTTTACCAACCATAAATAACTAGGTTAATTATTCCTAGTAAATTTAGCGGGTTTCGGGAGTTATTAACCAAGTTTATTCTAAGTCCCGTTAACTCGGGCCTTTCATAACTTTATTTTCCCAAGGATTTATTTTCCTTTTTAATTAATATTAGGATTATTTGTTTAAGTCCTAATATTCACCGGGTTAATTTTACCATTAACGGTATTTTTTCGTCTTTTAGTATTAACGTGGTTTGATTACCAAACCCGTTTTCGGGGTGTTACAATTTCTCTAAGATTGCTACGCTGTTGACCAAGTTAACTCGCAAGGAGGAAAAATTTATATGGGGCTTTGAACAAGAGAAAGCGTTCCAAACGCTCAAGGAGAAGTTAACTCACGCTCTGGTATTAACGTTGCCAGACGGAGTCGATGATATGGTGGTTTACTCGGATGCGTCACATTCGGGGCTCGAATGCGTTTTAATGCAAAGAGGCAAGGTTATATCCTATGCTTCAAGGCAGCTAAAAATTCACGAAAAGAAATACCCTACGCACGATCTTGAATTAGCAGCAGTGGTATTTGCTTTAAAAATATGGAGGCACTATTTATACGGGGTGAAGTGCACTATATTCACCGACCACAAGAGTCTAAAGTACTTCTTGGATCAGAAGGAGTTGAACATGAGGCAGAGGCGGTGGTTGGAAACAGTGAAGGATTATACTCCTATACGGGTGTGATCGATGCAGCTCATTATGACATCGGCTTTACTTGAACGAATCCGAGAAGCACAAGTGGAAGTGGTTAAAGAGGAGAATTGGAAAAAGGAACGAATAGTCGGCCAACTGAAAGAGTTAGTAGATTGTAACAACGGGTTGAAAACTCGCTTCGGTAGAACGTGAATTCCTAACTCGTGTGGAGTTATGTACTGCAAAGTACATATGTTTATAATGTATATTTTGGTCAGTTTTTAGGTATTTTGAGTCTTGTTTAGGCTAGAATTTCGATACTGCTGACGTTAAGCTATGATTTCAGGTCCCGTTGCTTAAAGTGACGAAAAACGAGTTAAAACGAGCAGTTTAGAGGAAAAACGGGATTCGCATGCTAGTCGGAGAGCTGAACGAACAAAGGAAAAATAAAGCAGCAGATAAGGGGCCGCCGCCATACGCGACGCCCTTGGGCAATACCCGTCGCGTATGGCAAAGGGGTCAAATACGCAGAAAATTGGTTTTTCGGTTAGGTTTTGATGAGATGTTCTTTTGGGTATATATACGAAGCGAAGCTGCCGTCAGAGGGGACGGATTTGTGAAGTCTAAAAGCTTAGTTTGGAGGTTGAAGTGCTGCGTTTGAAGAGTTTGGATCACGGGAATCATTGGTTCGAGTTCAATTTGAAGATAGAAGACTTGCACGGGTTTTTAGTTCCTTGTTTGTTTGATTTCTCTCTTTCCAAAACTTGTAATCATGAATTCTTGTTTGAATAACGTTGTTTTATTTTCGTTGATTAACATGCTTGGCTAAACACTTAAACTGCCTAGACTACGAGGAATGGATTTGAATAATTTTGAACCTTTTTAGTTAATTGCATGTATTTTATGGATTAATTGTGTTTTGTAAGAGGTTTGGTTTATTTATTTGGCGTATATGCGTACTTTAATTTGGTTAATTGTTATCTATTGCTTCGTGTGATTCTAGGTGGCTGTCTGCTACGGAATAGGTTCATGCTAGATCTTTGACTTTGTGTCTTTGACCTTTAGGGTGAATTGGCCAATAAACCTTAGAAGTGATAGTTAATAATTTGCTAGATTTCAGTATTCTACTAGTCCTTATACCTAGAAGGTGCAGGGCTATTGGTAGGTCTTACCCGGCGAATTGCTTTAGACAGTCTTTGGAAAAAGTCGTGTCTTAGTTGCCCCGTCGGTCTATTAGTCTATCAAGCTAAGTAAAGAAATTCAAACTACCCTAGATCTATAATTGGAAAAGAGTAGGTCAATATTAGGGTACTTACACAATAATTAGATAACCGGAAGGAAGTCTAATAACCGGTAGAATTAACGGCCTAGGTAGTGCTATAAGTTTCACCTCGAGAAGGGTTGAGGGGCTTAGTTGGTGTCTTAATAGGTTTAGTATCACAAGATCCCGGTTCCATAAAACATGTGGTTAACTTAATTGGTAAATTCTTAAAATCAGTCCAGGATTCTAGTCTAGGTAGTCTTCATCACTATCTAAGAACAGTCTTCATATTAGTTCGTATTCGCATAGTTCTAGTTAATAATTAGTTTGATAAATTTCCTTAAAATTTCAGTAACCCCCCCCCCCCAAAAAAAAACAATGAAACAGTTTGAGTCGTGTCTGTCAGAGTCTATTAGAGTTTAGTTAGCGTAATTAGTAGAGTCTCGTGGTTCGATATCCGGACTTACTTAGGTCGTACTACAGTGATCGGTACACTTGCCGATTGTGTGGTTTAGGTCGAGTATATATTTAAAGCTTTTTACTGTCTAGCTTAGAGAGTCTAAAGTAATTAATTTTAGTAGTCTGTTTAGCACACATCATGGAGTTAAAAAGCTTCTACTTGACGAAGCTCACAAGTCCCGTTATTCCATTCATCCGGGGGCGACCAAGATGTATAACGACTTGAAACAAAATTATTGGTGGCCCGGAATGAAAAGAGATGTAGTAAAGTATGTGGAGAAATGCTTGACGTGTCTGCAAGTCAAAGCAGAGCACCAAAGACCCTACGGTAAACTTCAACCGTTGGATATTCCAGTTTGGAAATAGGAACATATAACCATGGACCTATTGACTAAACTACCGAAGACGAACCGAGGATTTGATGCCATTTGGGTAGTTGTGGATAGACTGACGAAAAGTGCTCACTTCCTTCCGATACGTGAGACTTATACGTCAGAAAAGATGTCGGAGGTGTATACTAACGAGATAGTGGCACGCCACGGAGTACCGGTATCCATTGTGTCCGATAGGGATACCCGGTTTTCTTCAAACTTTTGGCGAGATTTCCAAAAGCAAATGGGGACGAAACTGTTCATTAGCACCTCGTACCATCCTCAAACGGATGGACAGAGCGAAAGAACGATACAAACATTGGAAGACATGCTACGGGCGTGTATCATCGATTTCGGAGGTAGTTGGGATGTTTATTTACCGCTCGCTTATTCTCATATAACAACAGTTACCATGCTAGTATTGGTATGGCTCCATATGAGATGCTCTATGGTAGAAAGTGTAGAACCCCGTGTGTTGGGGTGAGGTGGGACCACGTGAACTCGCTCATAAGGACATAGTTCAAGCCACAAACGAGAAAATCGATATGGTTCAGTCACATTTGAAAGCGGCTCAAGATAGACAGAAGTCGTATGCGGATAAAAAAAGAAGACCGATTGAGTTTCAGGTTGGCGATAAAGTTATGCTTAAGGTATCTCTATGGAAGGGGATTATACGGTTCAAAAACGGGGGAAAGTTAAGCCCAAGGTTTATTGGCCGTTTAAAATAGTTGAACGGGTTGACTACCGGAGGAATTGAGCGGAATTCATAGCACATTCCACGTATCACATCTCCGGAAGTGTTTAGCCGAAGAAACGGCTTATATCCACTACGACGACATTGAAGTGGATAATGGCCTTAATTATGCGGTGAAGCCGGTTGAAATTCTGGATCGAAAAGTTAAAAGCTTACGGAACAAGAAAATTGACCAAGTGAAGGTCAAGTGGGAGCATAGAAAGGGTTCGGATACTACACGGGAATCCGAAGAAGAGATGCAACGACTCTACCCTACATTATTTGGTACGTATTCCAGTTTCGAGGACGAAACCCTTTTTAAAGGGGGTGGACTTGTAACACCCCGAAAATATAAATTTACATTATAAATTAAGTATCCGTTATAAACAAGATAAAGTAACTAGGAATAAATAACCTAGTTAACTACAAGTCTTGTAGTAATAAGGAAACTTGGTTAAAATACACTAAATAGAACTTGAGGAAAGTTGAGGGGCCAAAAGTGATAAAATTTAAAATGGTTTTATTTAAATAAAATACTAAACACCAAAACACACACCCTAAGTGTGTGTTCTGGTCAAAAATTCCAAAGGAACTAGGAGCTTTCATCTTCAAAACCCTAACAAGCTAAAATTAAATAATTTGGAAGGGTAAATCACACCCAAATTCAAATCCAAGCATGAATTAGTGATCACCTCATTGAAGTGATCATAAGGTATGTCAAATTCCACCATTTTGTTCCATCTCAAATTCTTGATGAACATTTGAAATTCGAAATCTGAGCTTAAATGATGATTATTTGGGTGAAAATAGGATGAATGTATGATTAGAAACAAACCCTAGTTAATAAACTAAGGAATTTGTGTTCATGTTGATAAAACTCATAATCACTACTAAGGTGTTTAATGGGTTTTTAAGAATGATGAAGAACACTAGGAATTTGATTATATAATGAGTGTTATGGAATTACATGAAATAATCCAGAATGTGATGTGAAAATTTGACATATGGACTTGAGAAAAATGTTTAAAATTGGCTAAATAATTAGTCATGAAACTTGATTGTTGATTTAGCGAAATTATACACTTTAGGTGTTTGTTGAAATGCCTAAAAGAATGCTAAATGTTGAAATTCTGAATGAAACGCATATTTGAATGATGTTGTGAATTATGCATTACATTATATGAATGGAGTTCTAAACGAATCGTTGATTGAACTCTATAGGCAAAGGAATCGAGTCTTCAAGAGGACAAGCCAGAGCGGACACGCGCTTGAAGGGAACGCTCTAAAGGTATGTAACTATGGTTTCGTTACATCATGTTTGATTTTGGATTTCTAGCTAGTAGACTTGAATTAGCATAATATGTGAATTTGATATATTGTCGAAGTGACGAAGTTCACTAGACAAAGAAACGGGTCAAAATATCGGTTGAAATAAGTTTGGTATGTTAATGAAATGGTAGTTTCCATTAGACAACCAAAAGGGTCAAACAATGGTGGAATTGGTAGTGTTCGAATTGACTTGAACGTCACTCATTGAATTCGAATTATGGAAGCGTAAAAACTATGGAATGGAAGTGATACGCCATAGTTGACAAGCCCGGGGAATGAGTAAATATGCTTAGAAGCCACTATTGATGAATTATGCAAAGTTTGATAATTAACTAAACGGGTCAAATAAATAAAAGGGGGAATTAATAGGCTAAAAGTTTATAAACTGGATTTTTATGCAAATGATGATGATAAATGGGTCCGTAATTAAATTACGGATGCGTAGGAAAAAAAATTTGTAAAACGGATTTATAGAACGAAAGTTATGGAGTTTTAAAGTTAGAAATTGACTAAAACTCGGAGCTGGGCATTTGCAGCTCAAACAAACGAAACCTTCTGTTAAAAAGTTGCCGTCACGCCCCGCGACGGAGAAAGAAGAGTTTGTCGCGCCCCGCCACGTCTGTGGCGGCCCGCGAAGGCCGAGACCTTATCTGTCGCGGCCCGCGACGGACCCCAGAGCTGACAATTTTTGTTATTTTGTGTATTTTGCATTCCGGGCTTGTTTTAACTTGTTATTTGACCATCAAAACTAACCTTTATGTTTGGTTTTGAATTTAGGTGATCATAGGTTACATCCGGGTGATGATCAAGTCAAGTATCAAGAACCGAACACTCGTCTTTGAAGCTTCTGCTATGATGTTGTTGTGTTTATGTTTCATACATCTTATGTAAACAATTATTACTATCTTTTGAATGTTTTAATCATGTATGAATGATAACTTATAAAAGTTTTTGAAAGGTCGCATTTTCGTGTAAAATGCGTAGTTTATTAATATAATCTTGATAAATTAAGACGGGTCTTATAGAATCGTATTTATATGTGGCATGACTCACACATAGGGATGAGCAAATAGTATCGGGTACCGGTACTGAATTTACCGAAGAGGGTACATTTTCGGTACCGAATTTTGACATTTTCGGTACCGGCTCAGTACCGGTATTTACCCTCTAATACCTCAAATACCAGTACCGGCACCGAACCGTGCCGTATCGGGTATATTCTTTACTGGTACCCACTTTTGAGGATTTTCGGTACTGGTACCGGTTGGTACCGAGCTCATCCCTACTCAAACATAGGAATCGTACCAAAAAAGCATAAAAACGTGTATAAATAAAAAAAATGATGAGCATAATCAAAAGTAATTAATTAAAGCTTAAAATAAATCATAAAAGTACAAAAGAAAACACATTCACATCAAGGGGAGAACATGAGTCTTTTGCAAAGTAAAATTATACATGTCGCACGTTGCGACGAAGTCAAAACGTGTAGTAACTCGACTTTATATCGTCGAATGAAAACATATTATATTTGACCTCACTCGTTTTGAAACAAAATTTACGTTGAAACGTAGACCAACTGAAACATACATAAAATAAGCACAAAAATATATTATATTTGATATGATTCGTTTGAAAAAAAAATTAACCGCAAAACATAGGCTAACTCGAATTTAGTACGTAAAAATACGGATGTAAAAAATTAGCTTTAAAAAAGTAAAGGAATAAAAATGGTAAACTCAAAACTTTAGAAACTTAAGAGGGTCAAAATGGTATTTTATAAAGTTTTGAAACACAACGACAAATTAGTTTTTTTTTTAAAACGGAAATTAACAAACAAATGCTAGGGAAGAAAAATTGAATTAGTTAAAAAGTTAATAGGTTAAAAATTGGAGGGGTTATTATGCCAAGAGAAAATATTAAAGAGTTAAGAATGCCATATTCAAAAGTTTAGGGGGTTTGATGAAGACCACACCGATATTGTACTTTAAGATTATGTATAATATATGGAAGGATAAAATGAAAACCTTCATGAAAATTAAGTACAAAAATATTACTTTTTCAAACGTGTTTGTATGTAAGTGGCACACAAAAAAAAAACCTTACTAAAAGTGTAACATATAGTACGTGCACTTCAAAACAAAAACCTTTTTTTTTTTTTGAAAATACTGAAAATTGTAACACTTGAAGTTCAAAAATTTTGAAACAACTGCTATCCAAACCCATAATATGTGTGACGAGGTATGGTACTGGATCCGACCCGAGCGGTCGGACTTTCCTGCTATTTATCACTTTTATATTAATTATATATTATTATTACGTACTAACCCGCGAAGCCCAGCGCGTTGTAGTTTATATACTACACTAGGTTGTGGGCTTGTAGAGACAACCCCTAACTGGGCCTGGCCTATTGAGGTTAGGGTTTTCCCATATCTCCTATATAAGAAGGTCTCCACCTCCTTATTAGGGTATGAGATATAGGGCAACACACTTTTGTAGCTGGAAATAGGGGATTTTTCCTCTACCGGCCGTCTCTACGTTGCCCACGTTCTTTTCTTCTTATTTGCAGGTCTAGGGTTCGCGCGAAGAAGACGAGATGTGGCAATATCCGTATGCATCACCGTAGAAGTACCGACCCGCACAGGTCAATGCTTCTTCATTGGCGCCATCCGTGGGACCTGGCGATACATCTCCTTTTTTCCCGAATTTCTTGATCGGTGTTCGTTCTTTATGCTTTTTGGGACCTGCAACTTTAAATATGGGTTTGTTTTGGGGTTCACACATGATGCCTTTGCATAATCTTTTAATTATTGCACACAAATCTCGCACTTTCTCTTATGCGGCCAACGTTTTTGTTGTGAAAGATAACAAATCTATGCCTTAAAAACACTTTGCAAAAAGCAACAGAGGGGTAATACATAAACGTCGACATCGGCTAAAAGGGATGTACATCCTTATCAAGCAAGGTACAAAACATAAATGCATAGGTACCTTTTATTATAAAATTCTTCTCGACTTTTTGCAGATAGAAAAGAAAGTGGAGAAACATGGACTTTCATACGAGGTGATATCCGGAGTTAAAGGGCTACCCCTTGTGGCGCGTTGTTGTACCGACAGTCGCGCATTCCTTGTGGCGCATGGTTTTCCCCGCCTAACTAAAACTCACTCGAGCCCTGCGCTGCCACAAACTTGAATCACGCCGGATGTGGCGGACAAACACTACGTTGTCGCGTATCGGAAGTCACCTAGATGGACATCTCCCTTTCGTGCGCTATGTCCGGCGGATGACCCTCTTCGTGTGCCATGCCCGGCGGAAGGTTTTATTCGTCAGTCTTGGCCACACTGTGTGGATCATCGATCTCTCCGGTTTTCTTCCGGTCGAATGCACGCTCTCCAAACTTGGTACATGATCTTCCTCTTTTGCTAGATAAGACGGAGAAGTGAATAATTACTTATGATTAATTATATATTGCATAACCATCAATACCTCCAAATCTAGTCTAAAGTATCTTTATGATTGTGATAAGGATTAGATTGATATTTACGATTATTCACCTACATATGCAGAGGATTCATGATTTTATATTAAATACACCCATGACACCTTTATCTTATACCTCCCAAGTTCAAACAGAGACATCTTTGTTGTTTATGAGTTCAAACAGAGTATGATCTTATATTAAAATCAAACAGAGATATTTTTGTTGAAAATAACTATGACTTGTCACCTCAAAGAATTTACATAAAGGTCTTGTGGTTATTTTTATAAATAATACAAGATACATATCTTTTAGATAAATACATATCTTTTGTATTTTTAAAATGTCCTTTACAAATAACGATACCGAGTAACTCATGGCGGTTACGTAAAGTTAAGTTCTTTATCGGATGTCATGACTTCTCCAGCACATAACTTTTTTTAGTCACTCTATAGTGGCGGACGACGCCCTAGGCCGTGCCACCTCCGACATGTAACCTTCCGTGTGAAGCCCCCATAGGCGGGCTAAGTCCTATGTTATGCCATCTCGAGCGGGCTACTATCTTGTCCGTACCAACTACCCGTGCTACAAGAGGTGTATTGATTTTAAGATTCATGAAAATATTTCATTCCTGAAACAAATATAATCTGATTGTATACATTTTGCTGCTAACGTTTGACTATTTTAGCTCATGAGATGCTTCGAATTAGAGAGGTATACCTTAAAGCTTCACATATTACTGTAATTACAAATTATTTTGACAAGGGTCGAGTGTATACACTATACGGGATAACGCAAAAGTTCCTACAACCATGGCAACCTTGTTACCGGACTTCACACGTCCAATCGAGCTAGTCTTCGCTCCTGATAAACATGTGTGCTCTAAATACGGTGGTCCTAAGACAGAACCGCACATTATTAGAGTGAGACAATGCATTACAATAAATGCCCACAAACTGATAGTAAACGCGTGAGACAGTCATTCATACATGGACCAGCCACGATCATTTCGATGTCCATGTAGCGCGGTCTGATGGCAACCAACCAGGCATCCTACCGCTATGCAATCACCATGTGCTAAATATGTTATGCAAAAAGGTATGTCATTAACCATACCATGACTTAACTATGTTTTGAAATAATACAAGGATAATGCAACGTATACGCGTTGTTTATCAAGGGACATCATGTCCCATCCTCACATGCTTATTAACAAAAGGCATTGTATGGTAGCGTTCAAGTTGAAAAATCGGATTCGAGGTACGTCACTACATCGATTATCCCATAGATTTTCCCTCTTTACTCTTAAAATTTTTAATTGCATTTTCAACTAATTATGTTTGGGTTGCATGAAACCTGGCTGGAAATGTGCACGAACTCGCCATCCGACCCAGCCGGACAACTACATGACAATAACGTTGATAACTTAAGATCGAACCATCTTATTTGTCGAACCACTTCAAGCTGGACCGTCTACTGGATAATTTTCTTGCAATCCTAGGTGCATCGACCAAGGGATTCTGGTGAGTGGTGTGCCATTCCTTCCTTGTACGAAATCACCGCATTTGGGTAAGTCCTCTACCTTGAATTTCCATCATATTTTGGGAGGGATATATGGAATGGCTCCCATGAATTCGCCCTTATGACTGTATATAAATTCCCTAGTTTCATTCAACTTAGGAGGGTAGGGGCACCCGTCACTCATCACACAAATATACACAACGCGTGCTCACTATCACACTTAATTCATTCCACGCGTGATAATATCCACCGGAGGTGGTGTTCCAAGCCGTTCCACGCGTGAAAGATAACCGACAATGGGGCGCCCCGTCCCCTCTTATAATAAACCCTTTGTGATAGCTTGCGGGTTTAAATTATATTCTCACAGTTGGCTGCAGAAAGAAAAATATATATCATGTCTTATATAAGTAAACACGTTTTTGTGGTTATCACAAAAAACAATAATAATAGTAGGCTCAGGAGCATGATTTTATTATTGGTATTAATGCTATGAGTTCTTTCTCTCATACACATGTAATACCATACCGGCGTATCCCATGCATTAGCTTTTCATGGTAGAAGATTATCATCCTTGATTCGCTAGTTCATACAACAGCGTCTTTAAAAAGGTTATCACTTCACTAGATAAAACAATGTTGCATACAAGGCTTGATGAACATATTTACATCTTTGTAAAAGAATTTCATATTAGCAAAACTTTTATATATCGCCATACATCATCAGGTATGATTCAAAGAGCCTACAATCACCGCCACAAATGGTTTTTAAGAACATATTGGCTACGAGGATTGGACTACCAATATATGAAACAGACTAAGTTTAAAGGGGCTAGACATTGTATTGTACGTCGAAGCATAAATTATTATGTCTAAGTGCAAACAATACCCCAGGGGTGATGGATTGATACAACTCCCTATATTCATCTTGAAATTGTAATCAGCTCATTTTACGAGTTCAATATTGATGACATATTTAGCATGATACCCGTGAAAGAAGCTCACACAGTTTAAAACTGGTACACCATGTGATCCTTGTTCAAGGACAACGGTTTGGTCTAACCCTTTATTTGTACATAGTAAAGTATTTACAATGATCGAAGTACAGATACGCAACATGTTGAATGAGGGTGCTGTCACACCCCGACCGCGTCAAACAACAAATCGCGGCGGAATCGTCGGGGAGTGTTGTAACAGAATCATTGTTTCAAAACACACGGAAATTTGAAGTTTCGTTTTATTAAACATTAAATATTTACATCGTCTGGAAATCTAAATAAACAAGTTAAACATAGTCTATCATTGTTATTAAGTCACTAAGGCCTCATCCAGTCCTATGTGAGCATGCATCCTAGCAATCAACATCATTCAACAACACCTGAAACATATGTGAAAACAAAGTCAGCAAAAAAATGCTGGCGAGTACATAGGTTTTTGAGAGTGTCGGATTCATGGCTAGTTTACATGTTGCAATACTTAATTAAAAACCTTGTTTTGAAAAGTATAGTATTGCGACATAATTAACCAACTCAAATCAAGTTGGTTATAATTTGTAAAATCTCGTAGCCATGATTCTTAACCCAAAACATTTATTTAATAAAATTCATTAATAAAACTCGTTAATAATTCTCGTTAATAAAACTCGTTAATAATTCTCGTTAATAAAACTCGTTAATAAATCTCGTTAATAAAACTCGTATATAAATCTCGTTAATAAAACTCGTATGTAAATCTCGTTAATAAAACTCGTATGGTTTATATTATTTCGAAAACCTCGTTTGTCTGACATCGTTTCAAAATCGTTTACCCAAGTGAACTAAATAACGCTACGGTATGTAATACGATGAAAACATATATATATAGGAAGTACCAGCGGCGTATCCACCATGCTTTCATCACATTACACCCGTCCCGTTATCTAAACACTAACCAAAAACCAATCGTTTACCCAAATCGTTTAATTTGTTAAAAATCGCTTTAGTCGTTTAAATCATTCTCGTTTTAAATCGTGAAAACTACTTTTGATTGTCTCGCTAATAACATCCAAACCTTCGCAACTCGCCTATCGCTTCTCGCATTAATAAACCACCAAAGGGTAAATTAACAATCACAGATTCAGTCGTTACCCACCTAACCCACACATAACCATGGGTGTAGTATGATAACGGGATTTTTCAGATCCTATGGTACCATAACCTAATACTGGTCGGTTCGGCCAAAACTAATGGATATTATTCATTATGTAAATACAACCAACAAGTTTGTTTACTATATCGAAATCGTTATTAATTTAATATAAACCATTTTAATTGTTTTTGAAACCATTGTTATAATATCGAAAATCGTTTTGAAAACCATCGTTAAAACCTTGAAAACATTTAGCACATATGAATCACCCCAAAACAATTGAAAACAGTAAAATAGGGGAACTATGTACTCACCTGAGAATGCTTAGAGGTCTTGAACAACAACCAAGTCAAGCTAGAGGGAGCATGGAATCAATCGGCAATCTAATAACTATATAAATAAACCGGACCTAAGTCGGAAGATCGGATAGGATGAGGTTTTGTAAACCAAATGAGTATTGGAACTCATATGACCTAGTTTAACAAAGTCTACATTCTAAATCGAAACCTAACCTAAGTGCTTACGACCCATTGTGACCCATTAAGGTAGCTTACGCTACTTTTGTGTCGTTCGCGTAAAGCGCGTTCGAGACGTCTAACTAGTCCTATGACAAGTATTATATGCCTAAACATGTTTAAATATGTTACATAATCAGTTACGTGACAAAAGTTTATGTTTCATATGCTTAATTACCAATTATGTATGAAAAGGGCATTTTGGTCATTTACCTAAGGCATATAAATTATCTATCATACAACTAATTAACCTAAGTGACCATAAAGTATAACCTTGGAAGGTTATTCCCTATACAACTATGGTCACTAAACATGCTTGGTCGGATCCTAATGATCGACCAAACGGGTCGTGTTCGAAAGTCTAAGCGGGTGTTTAGTCTGCTTGACTTACGACTCTACACAAGCACTAATCTAAAAAGTGACGAGCTAAACATGTTGAAACATGTTTAACTAAGTTAGAAAATAGGTTTGGTATCAAAACAAACGGTTTTGATACCTATAAGTAGTCTGGTTACAAAATACGCAAGAATGCGCATTTTGGCCGAAACTACGACTCGTCACTACACCTAGATAACGTGGTAATCAGTAGGTATAGTCACTAGGGACTATAACCATCGTGATTACGCTCACGTTATAAAGTTCAAATGAACTTCGTATTGACCATAAACTGGTCAATGCAGAAAGTCAAACGCAGTTTGACTTTCAGACTCGAAAAGCGATAAAAGAACGAAAGAATACTTACAAAAGGTCCCCGCAAGCTTTGATCCGATTTACTTTCAGGTATGAAGCATAAACTTCAACTTAGAGAGCCAAAATCAGATCAATGTGGGTTTTTCAAGTGAAAGGGGATAGCTATTTATAGGAAAACTAGAACCGTTAGGATCGTTCATCGTAAAACGAGCTTCGATCTCATCCGTACACATGTGCCCATGGTTTTGTGAAACCATGGGAGCCCATTTTTTCATTAAAACCATGTGAAAATGAGGGGAACAGCTGGAACAAGCTGGAATTTAGATTTTTCATTTTGGTCCCTTCCTAAGATAACTATGGCAGAATGACAATTTTGGTCCCTGAACTTCAGAATCTTGCATTTCGGCTTATTTTTGACACGTTTAAGCCCCGTTAACCTCATTTCAAGGCTCTAAAATGAAGTTAAAGTATAGGGAACTCAAAACATGCTCAAAAATATCTGGGATGTCGGTTCGTTTGGTCGTACGGTTGCGTTGTTCGGGTAATTACGACGGAAGTCGTAACGAACGCAAAAACGATCCAAATTACGCGACGAATGAAATTTTATCATGGAAATCACTAAAATAAAATATTTTAATGATTACATAAAGTTTTGGATGTCCGGATGTATTCAGAATGTAAGATATGCGCGAAAATGCAAACTTATGCACTTTTGACGCTTTTAGTCCCTGAATGACCAAAAAGTTTATTTTAGCACACCGAACCCCTCAAAGCCTATTTCTAAGCTATGTAAAGGATATTTAGGGTATGTTTAACTTATGGTCATGTTTCGGAATGTTCGTTACAGTATAAATCGGCATACTTTCGCAGTTTGTCGAAATTAGTCCCTGTAAGCGAATAAACTTGATTTCGCCACACCAAACCCTCCAAAACTTATTTATAAGTTATGTAAAGGTTATTTAAGGTATGTTAAGCCTATGTCACTGTCCCAGAGTGTTTGTTGCATTAAATTGGTTATATTTACGCATCAGTGCGCGTATAACCTTCCAGAAAGCGATTTAGAGCCCGAAATCGAACAAGAGTTGATATGTGCAAATGATACACATATTTATACAAATCCCAAGTATGAAACACAAAATTTCATTGATTTGGTATTTGTTCGATGGCTGTGGAGGCACAGATGTCACAGTCTCCCCTACTTCAGGAAATTTCGTCCCGAAATTTAATTAGATGAAACTTGTGAGAGCTCGAAACATGAAGTCTAAGAGATAAAACAACACTGGTTAGGGTTCTGAACTTCTAGTAACTTTAAATAACATTATGCTTGCAATGTAAGAGGGAAACTTATATACAAGTATATGAAGCACCATTGGTGCGTCCACCGTACCTCCATTACATTGTTCACGTTTCGTTATTGTTGTCACTATTGGTTCTTACACATGATAAATCTTACTTTGGTTTCCGTGCACTGAAGTTTTATAATTATGTACGCGTCCATAATTACGTAACTCCTTGCATAGTCCACACAGTGCATTTGATAATGTGTAGGGGAAAACCAAATGAATGAACCTGTGATTAGTGTGACTGGACCGCCATAGGGTCCTTTCAGCTGTATCATCACATGCCACTCTTAACCAGATTCTGAATCAATCTTTAATTAGACCACTCAAGGGTCTCTTTTCGAATCATGGAATGGTACTATATAACCCAAGGGTCTTAACTACCACGTAGAATCCCATTAAGGATTTAAGGTAGTACCTTTTGAATATCCTACTACGAATCCCTCATATGAAGATATGGAAGATTTTATGAGGATTTGGATAACAAAAATCGGATAACACAAAAACATAGAGGAGAACACATAAACACATAACCACATAATCTCATAATTGTTTAATTTGACCTTTAATTTGTTATCTTTGGACACGGGTATTTAAAGCATACCAGGAATCCAATCCGTGGATTTCATTTGGCACTTTAAATATTTTCAAGAATCTAACTATGAAGATAGGAAGATCTTAATAGGAATTCGGTTTGTCCTTATTGAGTTATAATGTACATATTAAGGTGTACAAGGAATCCAATCAGGGCTCTGATTTGGGCGATAATCATCCACAAGGATTCTTAACATAGAGCAACCCATCGCCCCTTTCGTTTCGAGTTTAAGCTCGAGTTGAAGTGATAGCTCATATTTCAATAAGCCTTCATTTACACAAGATCGTTGTGTTTGAAGGACAAAAGATTTGAATATCAGATAGAGTTTGAACATAATGAAGCTTGACTCGTTCCTTTCGACTAAGCGCATCGGCTACGATATTCACCTTACCAGGAAGGTAGCGAATCGCGCAATCGTAATCGTTCAAGAGTTCAACCCATTGTCGTTGCCTCATGTTCAGCTCCTTTTGATTAAGAATGAGCTAGAGACTTTTGTGGTTTTGTGAAAACCACACACTTCGTTCCATAGAGGTAGTGTCTCCAGATTTTGAGAGCAAATGCCACAACACCTAACTCAAGATCATGAGTTGTGTAGTTCTTTTCTTGAACTTTCAACTGTCTTGACGTATATGCTATGACTTTACCTCATTGCATAAGAACATAACCAAGGCCTAGATTCGACGCGTCATAAAAGACAACGAAATCATCGTTTCCATTGGGCAAGGACAAAATAGGAGCATCACATAGCTTCTGTTTCAGCGTTTGGAATGCTTTTTCTTGCTTATATCCCCACTCCAAAGGCTTATTCTTCTGAGTCAAAGCAGTGAGTGGCACCGCGATCTTCGAGAAGTTTGAAATAAAACGACAATAATAACCAGCGAGACCAAGAAAAGAACGAATTTCTTTAGGTGTCGTTGGTGTATTCCAATCCTTAATTGCAGCAATTTGGATGGATCCACATGAATACCCTGCTTGTTGACTACATGACCCAAAAACTGAACTTCTTTAAGCCAAAATTCACACTTGGAGATTTAGCGAAAAGTTTGTTCCTTCTTTAGGAGTTCCAATGTCAAACGAAGGTGTTGCTCGTGATCGGCTCGAGACTTTGAATAAATGAGAATATCGTCGATGAACACAATGATGAACTTGTCTAAATAAGGTTTACAGACCCTATTCATTAAGTCCATAAAGACAGCTGGGGCATTCGTCAAACCAAAAGACATGACAGTGAACTCGTAATGCCCTTATCTCGTGCGGAAAGCAGTCTTGGGAATATCTTCTTCGAATACACGAAGCTGATGATACCCAGAACGCAAATCGATCTTGGAAAAATAGGTAGCACCTTGCAGCTAATCAAAGAGATCATCGATTCGAGGTAGGGGATATCGATTCTTGATGGTAAGCTTATTAAGCTTACGATAATCGATACACATTCGAAAAGATCCATCTTTCTTCTTCACAAAGAGGACAGGAGCTCCCCTAAGGTGAATATTTTGATTGGATGAATGCTTTATCAGATAACTCTTGAAGCTGTTTCGATAATTCTTGCATCTCAGACGGTGCAAGATGATAAGGTGCTTTCGCAATTGGGTTGGCATTGGGTACAAGGTCAATATGAAACTCAACTTGACGAACTGGAGGCAAACCAGGCAGTTCATCAGGAAACACCTCTGGATAATCCCGATCAATCGGAATATCCTGAATACTCTTGCGCTTGCCTTTCTCCTCGGTGACATGTGCCAGAAAAGCAACATATCCTTTTTGTAAATAACTTTGGGCCTTCGTACACAACATGAGCTTCAATCCACCAGAAGGTTTCTTGCCACGAACTTCCCGAACATCGCCAGATGAAAGAGGAATGCGAACTATCTTATCGAAACAAATCACCTTAGCATGATGTTTAGCTAACCAATCCATCCCTATGATAATGTCGAAACTCCTAAGTTACATCGGCGTGAGGTCAATAGGAAAAAAGTGATTATCAAAGTTAAATTGACAGTCGCAAATAACATAATTGAGTACAAGAGGTTTACCAAGAGCAACTTTGACAGATAAGGGTTTCCTTAGTTATCTAACCAAGGAATTAAAGTGATTACTCAAATTGTCACTTCGTTTCTTAGAATGAAGCGAGCACTTAGAACTTTCGAGGAATTCATGAGCGATCATATGAACGAGAGAACTACAAATACGGTTCTTTGGTGTAGGTATCGTAGGGGTATGCCATACACACATGAAACTATATTTGTACATTAGAATTGCAAATAAATATTTATTTATAAACAAAATCGATTGTTTCCGAGTTCAAAGGAAAACACTAGAAACATAAACATAAGATTCGGATTATTCAAAGCAGCAGCTTCTTCTAATCGGCCAAATGCTCATCCGTGGGTCGGATTTGCATTGAAAATCTTTGCGTATCTGCCCCTGACATAACCCGTCTCGCCATAGGTGTAGCAAATACCAGGAAGAAAATGAGCCTGTGCTGGATCTGGTTGAAATTGAACGGGGTTCTGAAAAGCTTGGTTTAGCACAGTGACTGAACGACAGTCTCGTGCCAAATGACCAATGAGTCCACAGTTGAAACATTTCTGACATTTGACACTGGCATAGTGGTGGAGGTTACACTGATTGCACAGAGGAGTAGTTCCTAAGTACGGCTTCTTGGCTGGTGGTGCTGCCACCTGGCTAGGTTTTGCTTGATTTGGTGTAACGGCTACGGGACCCTTTGGAGCTTTACGCTTCTTTGAATTTTTCGAAGGCTCGGCTTCTGCTTCTTTCGATGCTTCTTGGGTGGCTTCATTATTGAGACGAGACATGGCGATACCTAAATCCACAGTCTTCAGGATTACTTCGCCTATTCGCTGGGCAAATTTGGCAGTTTGCTCGGACATTTGAGTGTCGTTGCGATGAAGAGACATTCTAGAGGAATGAAAGACATAGGAGAAAACAAGTGAAATGTTATCGTATAATTAAAACATGACAACAACGCATAGAAATTGCGATCATTTGTTTGTTACCTAAGGCAAACAAATGAGACGGTGATTAATCAAAGTAAACGGGTCATATTAATGTATCACTGAAGACATGCTCGCCTATAAGTGAATACTCACCCCAAGAGTTCCCAGGTAAGAGTGACTGGTCCGATACTGCGGATTTGTACGAACACTCTAGCCTTAGACAGAAAACTCAGAGTACAGGTATTCACTCTTCTAGTTTGCATGTGTTCACATTATTTAGACCCAAACTTTGACGAGATTTGAAAACTTAAAGGGTTCAAAACCTTACAATAAATCATCCTAGAACAGATGATTGGTTTTCAAAGTAGATTCGAAATTTGTGTTCTTGTTGTGGTTGTCACCTAAGGATAAGTGACGGTATTGTTTTAAGATCTAAACACAAGAATCTTGTGTTAGGGTCCTAGGAAGGTTATAGACTAGGTCAAAGCGTTACTAATAACCTAATTCCCTATAACCATGAGCTCTGATACCAACTTTTCTGTCACACCCCGACCGCGTAAAACAACAAATCACGGCGGAATCGTCGGGGAGTGTTGTAACAGAATCATTGTTTCAAAACACACGGAAATTTGAAGTTTCGTTTTATTAAACATTAAATATTTACATCGTCTGGAAATCTAAATAAACAAGTTAAACATAGTCTATCATTGTTATTAAGTCACTAAGGCCTCGTCCAGTCCTATGTGAGCATGCATCCTAGCAATCAACATCATTCAACAACACCTGAAACATATGTGAAAACAAAGTCAGCAAAGAAATGCTGGCGAGTACATAGGTTTTTGAGAGTGTCGGATTCATGGCTAGTTTATATGTTGCAATACTTAATTAAAAACCTTGTTTTGAAAAGTATGGTATTGCGACATAATTAACCAACTCAAATCAAGTTGGTTATAATTTGTAAAATCTCGTAGCCATGATTCTTAACCCAAAACATTTATTTAATAAAATTCATTAATAAAACTCGTTAATAATTCTCGTTAATAAAACTCGTTAATAATTCTCGTTAATAAAACTCGTTAATAATTCTCGTTAATAAAACTCGTTAATAAATCTCGTTAATAAAACTCGTATATAAATCTCGTTAATAAAACTCGTATGTAAATCTCGTTAATAAAACTCGTATGGTTTATATTATTTCGAAAACCTCGTTTGTGTGACATCGTTTCAAAATCGTTTACCCAAGTGAACTAAATAACGCCACGGTATGTAATACGATGAAAACATATATATAGGAAGTACCAGCGGCGTATCCACCATGCTTTCATCACATTACACCCGTCCCGTTATCTAAACACTAACCAAAAACCAATCGTTTACCCAAATCGTTTAATTTGTTAAAAATCGCTTTAGTCGTTTAAATAATTCTCGTTTTAAATCGTGAAAACTACTTTTGATTGTCTCGCTAATAACATCCAAACCTTCGCAACTCGCCTATCGCTTCTCGCATTAATAAACCACCAAAGGGTAAATTAACAATCACAGATTCAGTCGTTACCCACCTAACCCACACATAACCATGGGTGTAGTCTGAAAACGGGATTTGTCAGATCCTATGGTACCATAACCTAATACTGGTCGGTTCGGCCAAAACTAATGGATATTATTCGTTATGTAAATACAACCAACAAGTTTGTTTACTATATCGAAATCGTTATTAATTTAATATAACCCATTTTAATCGTTTTTGAAACCATTGTTATAATATCGAAAATCGTTTTGAAAACCATCGTTAAAACCTTGAAAACATTTAGAACATATGAATCACCCCAAAACAATTGAAAACAGTAAAATAGGGGAACTATGTACTCACCTGAGAATGCTTAGAGGTCTTGAACAACAACCAAGCAAAGCTAGAGGGAGCACGGAATCAATCGGCAATCTAATAACTATATAAATAAACCGGACCTAAGTCGGAAGATCGGAGAGGATGAGGTTTTGTAAACCAAATGAGTATTGAAACTCATATGACCTAGTTTAACAAAGTCTACATTCTAAATCGAAACCTAACCTAAGTGCTTTCGACCCATTGTGACCCATTAAGGTAGCTTACGCTACTTTAACGTGTCGTTCGCGTTTAGCGCGTTCGAGACGTCTAACTAGTCCTATGACAAGTATTATATGCCTAAACATGTTTAAATATGTTACATATTCAGTTACGTGACAAAAGTTTATGTTTCATATGCTTAATTACCAATTATGTATGAAAAGGGCATTTTGGTCATTTACCTAAGGCATATAAATTACCTATCATATAACTAATTAACCTAAGTGACCATAAGGTATAACCTTGGAAGGTTATTCCCTATACAACTATGGTCACTAAACATGCTTGGTCGGATCCTAATGATCGACCAAACGGGTCGTGTTCGAAAGTCTAAGCGGGTGTTTATTCCGCTTGACTTACGACTCTACACAAGCACTAGTCTAAAAAGTGACGAGCTAAACATGTCGAAACATGTTTAACTAAGTTAGAAAATAGGTTTGGTATCAAAACAAACGGTTTTGATACCTATAAGTAGTCTGGTTACAAAATACGCAAGAATGCGCATTTTGGCCGAAACTAAGACTCGTCACTACACCTAGATAATGTGGTAATCAGTAGGTATAGTCACTAGGGACTATAACCATCATGATTATGCTCACGTTATGAAGTTCAAATGAACTTCGTATTGACCATAAACTGGTCAATGCAGAAAGTCAAACGCAGTTTGACTTTCAGACTCGAAAAGCGATAAAAGAACGAAAGAATACTTACAAAAGGTCCCCGCAAGCTTTGATCTGATTTACTCTCATGTATGAAGCATAAACTTCAACTTAGAGAGCCAAAATCAGATCAATGTGGGTTTTCAAGTGAAAGGGGATAGCTATTTATAGGAAAACTAGAACCGTTAGGATCGTTCATCGTAAAACGAGCTTCGATCTCATCCGTACACATGTGCCCATGGTTTTGAGAAACCATGGGAACCCATAGTTTCATTAAAACCATGTGCAAATGAGGGGAACAGCTGGAGCAAGCTGGAATTTAGATTTTTCATTTTGGTCCCTTCCTAAGATAACTATGGCAGAATGACAATTTTGGTCCCTGAACTTCAGAATCTTGCATTTCGGCTTATTTTTTACACGTTTAAGCCCCGTTAACATCATTTCAAGGCTCTAAAATGAAGTTAAAGTATAGGGAACTCAAAACATGCTCAAAAATATCTGGGATGTCGGTTCGTTTGGTCGTACGGTTGCGTTGTTCGGTTAATTACGACGGAAGTCGTAACGAACGCAAAAACGATCCAAATTACGCGACGAATGGAATTTTATCATGCCAATCACTAAAATAAAATATTTTAATGATTACATAAAGTTTTGGATGTCCGGATGTATTCAGAATGTAAGATATGCGCGAAAATGCAAACTTATGCACTTTTGACGCTTTTAGTCCCTGAATGACCAAAAAGTTTATTTTAGCACACCGAACCCCTCAAAGCCTATTTCTAAGCTATGTAAAGGATATTTAGGGTATGTTTAACTTATGGTCATGTTCTGGGATGTTCGTTACAGTACAAATCGGCATACTTTCATAGTTTGTCGAAATTAGTCCCTGTAAGCGAATAAACTTGATTTCGCCACACCAAACCCTCCAAAACTTATTTCTAAGTTATGTAAATGTTATTTAAGGTATGTGTGATAACTCTCACCAAAACTATTATTTATTATTATATTTGGATCAGTAGGAAACCCTAATTAGGACACCCAAGTGATTCTGCATAAACCCTAAAATTTTCAGAATAATCGGAATCAGGATCAGGGCCCCTAAAACTCAGGGGGGGTAAACCCTAGTTGATATTATCTTGACAGTTTTACGTGTAAATTGAATTTTAACGCGAGACCAACTCACCTGAGCTACCTGGACACGAAGCTACCCTATGGTAGTAGGGTGTCCCTCGCGCCACGCGACGCGCACAAGAGGACCTCTGACGTGGCGCGAGAGGGACAAAATTTCAGTATAAATAGTGGGCTGTGGGACTTGATTTCCTGCATTGATTTGATGTTCAAAGTCATTTCGTACACTGAGTTATAGTAAAAACAGTCCAAAAACACACACGATTCACGGAACGCTGCCACGATAACAGGGTAATAACTCGATCGCTGCTACGATTCAATGTCCGGTCGATTAAAACTATCCAATGGATGTTTAAGTGCTGCCCACATTAGGGTTATCCTTTGTCATTCGTCGTGAATTCGATGGATGTTTAAGTATCGCACTTTGTCATTCGTTGTGAGGGTTTGATCTCGTGAGTTATCGTAAATGATGTATTAGTTACTAACCTAGTTTTGTGTGCATTGTTATTTAAAATAGGTTAACAAGGCTAATCAGTAGACTAGACTCTGTCCGTGTTAAATCTGCAATGTGAGTCATTCTCTTTTTATCAAATTACTTTCAAAATCATGTTTATTTTCAAGGTTATAATTACAGGGATTAAGTCTTTGTAATCACCAAATTACAGCCGGTATGTGGGGTTTTGTATACATTACTTGATAAACTTCACCATTGGACAACGAGTTAGCCAAGGGGTGATATGACCATAGTCACAGACACCATTGGACTAAGAGGTTACCAGTGGATGTTCGAGTGACAAATACTGTGGGTAGTTGGTTGATATATAGAAACATTGTAATCGCTCTTAATACTGTGAATTATAACAAACGTGTCGTTTTAATAAAAAGAATGATTCACCAGTATTTCCCGCTGACAAAACCTTTTTCAAACATGTTTCAGGTGATCTGTTGTGATTCAGGAAAAGTGCCGTGAAGCACTACAAGCTTAAGGAAGTGGCTCAATATAAAATAAAGAAACATGTTTTGTAAAAATAAAGATTTCTCAGTGAAATCATATGATTGTAAAGTACCGGGGTTTATCCCGAATTATGAAATGGAATAATCGGGAAATTTCAGTTTTAAAAAGATCCTGTTAAAATCTTCCGCTGTTAACTCAATTAAATAAATACCACGGGATTTTCTGTCCCGCGGCTCCTGAAACGGGTCAAACCGGGTCGGGGGCCGTGACAGAAAAAGGTGGTATCAGAGCCACTGAGTTAAGCTAATTAAGTATTTAGAAATACTTAATTTTCCTGATTGCCATTTTGTGATTATGTGTTTTATTAACTGACTACTTGTTAGTTACAGTATGGGTAAGCAAAAGCTTTCAAACATCTATCTTAAATTAGATAGTTTGCCAAAAGAGAAGGGAAGTTCATCCCAATCCTCAAGATACTCAGTAGATACTGAGGAGGGAATATTTGTTCGTAAAGCTCATTATGAGAAACCACTTTCTCCTAATAAAAGAAGTCTGATTATTAGGAAAAGTCAGGAGAAAATAAAGAAATCTCAATCAAAAGAAATGAGAGTTAATCAGGAAATCTAGAAAGTAGACAGTAACCCACCATGGGAAGACAAGTTAGATGAAAAATGGGCGGATCTTTATATGCTAGCCACTGTAGCAGTAAATGCAAATTTTTGAAATACCATGACCCAGTATTAGCAACCTTATCACTTACAAGCCAGAAACGTTATCCAGTAAATAAATAAAATTACAATAAAACCTAGTATGTTTAATTGTCATTTGTCCTTTGTATTAAATTAAAGTCACACGGTATGCAATAAAATTTGAAGGTTATCTGTGAAATTTTGTTATAAAATTTTAACTTATTATTTTTACATATATGCTAAACAGCATGAATGAGTTATCTGGAGCCCTAGAGAATCTCAACCTTTACCCTGTAAACATAGAAGTTTCCAAAGATTTTACTGGGTACTTTGCTGATGTGGAACAACCTATAGAATTCAACGTTTCACCTCTGGAGAAACCCAAGCCTAAGAAAAGGAGAAGATTGGTAGGATGGAGGCGTGTGCGTAGGAGGAAACCCGCCACTAGGAAGATTCCTAAAATAGACAATCCCTTAGAGAAAGAAAAGGGAATTGAAATTGGGGAAAGTTCTATACAAATGGAATTGGAGATTGGGGAAGATTCTAGGCAGACAAAGATGGAAATTGGAGAAAGCTCCAAGCAAACCCAGGAAATGACATTGCAGGAGGAGCTAGATTTCATATTGGCAAGCTGTGATACTATTAAGCCTGTCAATGAAAATGTTTTTACTCATCCTATTGAAACCCAAATTCCAATGAATTTGGAACCAGCAATCCCAGAACCTATAATCCACACCCAACCTCTAGGAATGGACGAGTGGTGGACTAATGATTGGCAGTTCCAAAACCTTCTCAACAATCCTTATACGTTTTTCCCTCAGTTTGACCCAGAACCTATACCAAATCCACCGATGAGTAATGAGAATATGGCTGAACTCCGCCATTTTGGCGAAGAGCTGATGGATGCTGGGAATAGGATCCGAGAGATAGGAGGACAAATCTCATGGAAATATGATGAGAGGGAACATCGTTTTTAAAAATGCAAGTTGACGAGGGAGAAATGGGTTGTGAATCTGTGTTTGTATAATAATAATAATAGTAATAAAAAATCAGTATGTGTAAAATAAACAATAAAACGGTTGTAAGATAAAAATGTGTTCGGAGGCATATTATAATATATAAACAAATGAAAATTTAGAAATTTACAATGTTGGTTATATAATTGTTTACGTGATTATGTGCGATTAATTGTTATATTTGGTTGTTTCTTATTTTATACTAATAAATTATATATATTAATTATCAGATGGAAAACGCTAAAAATGAACCAGTTAACGAGGTAAACCAATCTGAGCAACATCAGGAGGATCACTTTATGACTAGGCAATATATAGAAAATATCGTTGCTCAAGGAATAGCCAATGCTATTCCAGCAATAATTGCTGCTGTCCAGAAACCTGTTGAACCTCAACAAATCATTCCTAGCAAACGTATTTCTGAAGATAACTTCAGTAATAGCGTAAACGGAGGCGGTAATCATACTAATCATGATAATGATCCACGGCAGGCTCCGCTCCCTAAGAAAATGAAAGCTGCAACGCCTGGTTGCACTTACAAAGAATTTCTTGCTTGTAAACCCAATGAATTTGCAGGCAATGAAGGAGCGACTGCGGCACTACGTTGGTTAGAGAAAACCGAGGCAGTAATTACAATAAGTAAATGTGCCAAGGACGATAAGGTCATGTACGCGTCAAATCTTTTCATAGAAGGGGCGCTAGAATGGTGGAATACAGTACTTCAAGCCAAAGGAAGAAATATGGCCTATGCCATGAACTGGGAAGAATTTAAGAGTCTTGTAGAAAGAAAATTCTGTCCCGAATATGAAAAAGATCAAATGGCTAATAAGTTCCTAAATCACCGAATGATGGGTGTAGATTGTCGCGGATATACTTCGACATTCTTCGAATATGCGAGAGTAGTACCAACACTGGCTTCGCCAGAGCCGGTGCTTATTTCTCGCTATATTTGGGGATTAATTGGCGAAATCCGTAATATCGTTAAAGCTGTTAGACCTCGCACTATTGACGATACGGTAGAATTAGCTAACACCCTAACTGACGAATTGGTACGTACAAGAGATGAAAACCGGAAAAAGGAACTGGCTCAGAAAATTACCCAAGGATTTCGTGTGCGTAATAATAGCAACTTCAAGAGAAGAGGAACAGGGCAATCTTCAACTCCGCCGTTCTGCAGGAATTGCAAAAAGAAACATTATGGAAGATGTAATGTAATCTGCAACTTTTGCAAAATGGTAGGACACCGCGAAGAAGACTGCAGAAAGAAAACAAGGGTCTGCTTTAACTGTGGAGAAGCGGGGCATTTTAAAACAGAATGTCCTAAATTGGCCATACCGACAGACAACAAAGCCAAGACAACTGACGGAGCTACTAAGAAGAATGTCAGAGCATTCCAATTGACCACTCAAGAAGCAGAACTCATTCCGGATGTGATAGCGGGTACGTTCCTAGTTCACAACGTGTATGCAAAAGTATTATTTGACTCTGGTGCGAACCAAAGTTTTATAAATACTACATTCTGCCAAGCTCTTAACTTACCTTTAACCAACAGTAGGCAGATTTTTACAGTCGAAACCGCAGATGGAAATTCTGTTAAAATAGATAAGGTTTTGCAAAAAGAAAATATAGAACTTTCAGGTCATAAATTCTCTGCAAACCTATTACCTATGAAATTAGCTGAATTCGATGTTATGTTAGGAATGGATTGGTTAGTAGCCAACCATGCTCGAATCCTTTGTGAAAAGATCTCTATAGAGATTCAGGCACCTACTGGAGAAGTAATCATGATTACAGGAAATAAACCACGTAAACCCATGAAGTTCATATCAGTAATGAAAGTTGCTAGTTATGAACGAAAGCAAGGAATAGTATATATGATTTCAGTAATCATTAGTACTAAGGATAAAGAACTTAAGGAGATTCCTGTAGTCTCAGAATACCCAGATGTATTCCCAGAAGAGTTACCAGGATTACCACCAGATAGGGAAGTAGAATTTAGGATTCATCTAATTCCCGGAACTACACCGATAGCCAAGGCACCTTATCGGTTAGCACCCACAGAAATGTTAGAACTGAAAAAGTAATTAGATGAATTACTAAGTAAAGGTTTCATACAACCTAGTTCATCCCCTTGGGGAGCACCAGTGTTGTTTGTAAAGAAAAAGGACGGTTCGATGCGAATGTGTATCGATTATAGAGAATTGAATAAGGTTACAATTAAGAATCGATACCCATTACCTAGGGTTGATGATCTCTTTGATCAACTTCAAGGAGCTAGATACTTTTCTAAGATCGATTTACGCTCCGGATATCATCAATTAAAGGTACAAGAAGAAGACATACCTAAAACTGCTTTCAGAACTAGGTATGGTCATTATGAGTTTACAGTCATGCCCTTTGGACTAACAAATGCACCTGCTGCATTCATGGACATGATGAATAGAATCTGTAAACTGTACTTGGATACATTCGTAATTGTCTTCATAGACGATATACTTATTTATTCCAAAAGCCAGGAAGAGCATTGTCAGCACTTGCATGCGCTCTTAACTTTGTTAAGAAAAGAAAAGTTTTATGCCAAATTCTCGAAATGTGAATTTTGGTTAAAGGAAGTGCAATTTCTAGGTCACATGGTGAATCATGAAGGTATTCACGTAGATCCCTCTAAAATAGAGGCAATTACCAAATGGAAGGTTCCGCAATCCGCAATGGAAATTAGAAGTTTTATAGGTTTAGCCGGATACTATAGACGGTTTATTAAGGGTTTTTCCAAAATAGCTATACGATTAACTAAGCTAACCTGTAAAGCAGTTAAGTTTGAATGGGGATCTAAACAAGAAGAAGCTTTTAGGATTTTAAATCAAAAGTTAACCAATGCCCCAATCCTAGCTTTACCAGAAGGAACTGAAGATTTTGAAGTATACTGTGATGCTTCAAAACTAGGATTTGGATGTGTGCTAATGCAACGCAAGAAAGTAATTGCGTATGCATCAAGACAATTGAAAAAGCACGAAGAAAATTATACAACTCATGACTTAGAATTAGGCGCCATAATTTTTGCCCTTAAAATTTGGAGACATTATCTGTATGGAAGTAAGTTTACTGTCTATACAGATCATAAGAGTTTAAGATATATATTTGGGCAAAAAGAGTTAAACATGAGGCAAAGGAGATGGATGGAAATCTTAAGTGACTACGACTGTGATATTCAGTATCACGAAGGAAAAGCAAATGTAGTTGCAGATGCCTTAAGTCGTAAGTATCCTGAGAAACAACGACGGGTTCGTGCTCTTAGATTAAATCTACAGTTAGATTTAATGGAACAACTAAAGCATTTTCAAGAAACAACAATCAAAGATGATGCTGAAGGGATGAAAGGACGAATAAAAGAATTAGAACAAGGAGCTGATGGAATTTGGAGATTCCACAAAAGAAGAATTTGGGTACCTAAGCAAGGAGAATTAAGAGATAAAATTTTAGAAGAAGCCCATAAATCTAGGTATACCATGCACCCTAGAAACAATAAGATGTACCAAGATTTAAGAAATAATTTCTGGTGGATAGGCATGAAAAAGGATATAGCTAGATATGTTTCTAAGTGTCTTACTTGTTCACAAGTTAAGGCAGAACACCAGGAACCTTCAGGTCTACTACAACAATTAGAAATGCCAGTATGGAAATGGGAACTCATAACAATGGACTTTGTTACTAAGTTACCCAAAACCAGAAAAAGTAATGATGCGATTTGGGTAATTGTGGATCGATTAACCAAATCAGCTCATTTTCTACCCATGAAAGAAACCTTTAGCATGGAAAGGTTGGCAAAGTTGTATGTAGATGAAGTCGTATCCCTACATGGAGTTCCACTCTCCATTGTATCAAATAGGGATAGTCGTTTCACTTCTCACTTCTGGACAAGTTTCCAAGAAGCTATGGGAACTAAACTAAACTTAAGCACTGCATATCATCCACAAACAGACGGGCAAAGTGAAAGGACGATACAAACCCTAGAAGACATGCTCTGGGCATGTGTGATAGATTTTGGTGGAAACTGGGATGACCACCTACCTTTAATTGAATTCTCCTATAACAATAGTTATCATTCAAGCATCAAAGCTGCCCCATTCGAAGCTCTATATGGACGAAAGTGCAGAACTCCAGTTTGTTGGGCAGAAATAGGAGAAAGTCAATTATCAGGACCAGAGATTGTGCAAGAAACTACCGACAAGATCACCCAAATCAAGGAAAGATTGAAGACAGCTCGAGATCGTCAGAAAAGTTATGCAGATAATCGACGCAAGCCATTAGAATTTCAAGTTGGAGACAAAGTACTATTAAAAGTATCTCCTTGGAAAGGAGTAGTACGGTTTGGAAAGAAAGGAAAGCTAAGTCCAAGATACGTCGGACCATTTTCAGTGATCCAACGTATAGGACCAGTTGCTTATCGTTTACAACTACCAGTTGAACTGGCAGGAGTACATGATGTATTTCATGTATCCAATCTCAAGAAATGTTTGTCTGACGAATCCCTGGTAGTACCTCTTCAAGATGTAGAGGTAAATGAAAAGCTGAAATTTGTAGAGAAACCTCTTCAAATAGAAGATAGAAAGATCAAGTTTCTCAAGCACAAAAGATTGGTACTAGTCAAGGTCAAATGGGATTCCAGAAGATGACCCGAGTACACTTGGGAGCTAGAATCAGAAATGAAACGAAAATATCCTCACTTATTCCAATGAATCTCGAGGACGAGATTTTTATTAAGGTGGGGAGGATGTAATAACTCTCATCAAAACTATTATTTATTATTATACTTGGATCAGTAGGAAACCCTAATTAAGACACCCAAGTGATTCTGCATAAACCCTAAAATTTTCAGAATAATCGGAATCAGGATCAGGGCCCCTAAAACTCAGGGGGGGTAAACCCTAGTTGATATTATCTTGACAGTTTTACGTGTAAATTGAATTTTAACGCGAGACCAACTCACCTGAGCTACCTGGACACGAAGCTACCCTATGGTAGTAGGGTGTCCCTCGCGCCACGCGACGCGCACAAGAGGACCTCTCACGTGGCGCGAGAGGGACAAAATTTCAGTATAAATAGTGGGCTGTGGGACTTGATTTCCTGCGTTGATTTAACATTCAAAGTCATTTCGTACACTGAGTTATAGTAAAAACAGTCCAAAAACACACACGATTCACGGAACGCTGCCACGATAACAGGGTAATAACTCGATCGCTACTACGATTAAATGTCCTATCGATTAAAACTATCCAATGGATGTTTAAGTGCTGCCCACATTAGGGTTATGCTTTGTCATTCGTCGTGAATTCGATGGATGTTTAAGTATTGCACTTTGTCATTCGTTGTGAGGGTTTGATCTCGTGAGTTATCGTAAATGCTGTATTAGTTACTAACCTAGTTTTATGTGCATTGTTATTTAAAATAGGTTAACAAGGCTAATCAGTAGACTAGACTCTGTCCGTGTTAAATCTGCAATGTGAGTCATTCTCTTTTTATCAAATTACTTTCAAAATCATGTTTATTTTCAAGGTTATAATTACAGGGATTAAGTCTTTGTAATCACCAAATTACAGCCGGTATGTGGGGTTTTGTATACATTACTTGATAAACTTCACCATTGGACAACGAGTTAGCCAAGGGGTGATATGACCATAGTCACAGACACCATTGGACTAAGAGGTTACCAATGGATGTTCGAGTGACAAATACTGTGGGTAGTTGGTTGATATATAGAAACATTGTAATCGCTCTTAATACTGTGAATTATAACAAACGTGTCGTTTTAATAAAAAGAATGATTCACCAGTATTTCCCGCTGACAAAACCTTTTTCAAACATGTTTCAGGTGATCCGTTGTGATTCAGGAAAAGTGACGTGAAGCACTACAAGCTTAAGGAAGTGGCTCAATATAAAATAAAGAAACATGTTTTGTAAAAATAAAGATTTCTCAGTGAAATCATATGATTGTAAAGTACCGGGGTTTATCCCGAATTATTAAATGGAATAATCAGGAAATTTCAGTTTTAAAAAGATCCTGTTAAAATCTTCCGCTGTTAACTCAATTAAATAAATACCACGGGATTTTCTGTCCCGCGGCTCCTGAAACGGGTCAAACCGGGTCGGGGGCCGTGACAGTATGTTAAGCCTATGTCACTGTCCCGGAGTGTTTGTTGTATTAAATTGGTTATATTTACGCATCAGTGCGCGTATAACCTTCCAGAAAGCGATTTAGAGCCCGAAATCGAACAAGAGTTGATATGTGCAAATGATACACATATTTATAAAAATCCCAAGTATGAAACACAACATTTCATTGATTTGGTATTTGTTCGATGGCCGTGGAGGCACAGATGTCATAGGTGCGTCGCACCTCGCCTAGATGTCTTCCCGCTAAGCTATCTCATTTATCAAACTGTCATGTTTGTTGGACAGTCTTGAACTAGGCGTAATAAATTTACGGATTGCAACTCCATACATACGTGTCATGGTTTACAGGTTCTAAATCTTTTCTCCAACTCGAATTTAGGAATGGTATATTCTTGATTACATTCAAAGTATATATATTCACTAATTATTCAGTTGACACTTTTCTATGATCAGGCCATGTACCATCATCTGACCTGATGGTATATCTCATAGCTAGACCATACATGCGTCATTAAAAGTGATGTTGATAGATATTTTCTACAACTATTTAATCGTTTGATAGTCATATGCTATTTTCCGACACGTTGTATACCTTTTACGATACCCGTCTTATTGTTTCTTAGTACATATAATTAAAGTTCGAAACCATTAACATGATCTAGTAGCATTAAGCTAAGGAAATTACACGATATAAAACCCTCACTCGGTATAACACCACAGACACTACCATTATCAGACATAGGCACCAAAGCCGAGGGTATTCGGACTTTTCGGTTTCCATGCTTAATGACCTTCCTTCATGATCTTCTCGAATGGTTTGAGTCGAACAACATATTCAAACACATAACTTCGGAAATCCCACTCCGCCACCTACGGCGGACAGCATCTCACTCTGCCACCTACGGCGGACCGGTATCACGCTCTTCCCGCTTCAGGCGGACCGACATCTCATTCCGCCACCTACGGCGGACAGGTATCACACTCCGCCATCTAAGGCAGACTATCTTTACGCCCTCTATCTTTCCCGCCATCAACGGAGGGCAACCGATTTCACGCTTGGGCGGGAGTTCTAGGCTATTCGCGATTCTAACAGAGAGTCTACACACGACTTATGGATCAACAATGACCAAATATATTGTCACGACCCCCAACCCACCCTGGATGGAATCGGGAGTCGCGAACAGCCCAGTGGTACCGGTGATTAATTTTAAAAACGTTGCAGCGGAAATTTCATCAGGACCGTGAGTTAGGAAAAATATCAGAGTTTAGAAACACCGGATTTTTATTTATTAAATAGATGGGATAAACCCATGTTTTACAATGGTAGCTAAAGATAAATTTTATTACATAAAACAATATTTCTTAATTTGATTTAATTAATAAAATAAGCCACTTCTTGATGCCTTTCAGTGCCGTATCCATCTCTTACTCCAATCTACTGTAATTACCTGAAACGCGTTTTAAAAATGTTTTGTCAGCGGGAAATACTGAGTGAATCATTCTATTTACTAAAATGACACATTTGTTATAATTTACAGTATTAAGGAAGATTACAATGTTTCTGATATCAAACCAATTACCCACAGTACTTTGTCACTCGACCCAGTGGCCCTTCCGTCCAATGGTGTCTGTGACTATGGTCATATCACCCATTGGCTGCCCCAATGGTGAAGATTATCAAGTAATGTATACAAAACCCCACATACCGGCTGTAATTTGGTGATTACATAAACTTAATCCCTGTAATTATAACTTTGAAATAAATAGGGTTTTGTAAAGCAATTTGATAAAAAGAGAATGACTCACAAACTGTGAGAAAAGGAGAATGACTCACAGATAATCATGCAGATTCATACGGACAAAATTTAGTCTACAGATAAGCCTTGATATATTGCAGATTTATACAGGCAGGGCTTAGCTTATTGATTTTGCCTTGTAACCTAGTGCATACGAACTAGGTAGGTAACTTAATACAATAATTACGATAACTCACGAGATCAAATTCTCACAATGAACGACAAAGTGCAATACTTCATCCATCGAATTAACGATGATCCGTCAAATTAATGACGAACGACAAAGTATAATACTTCATCCATCGAATTAACGATGATCCGTCAAATTAATGACGAACGATAAAGTATAACCCTAGTGTGGGCGGCACTTAAACATCCCTTGGATATATTGATCAGTCGGAAAATGAATCGTAATAGCGATTAAGTTAATACCCTGTATCGTAGCAGCACCCCCCTACTAATTAGTGTTTTTGAGAGTAAACAGAGCATAACTCGGCGCACAAAGTGAATTTGAGCGTCGTTTCAACTCCCAGAATCAAGTCCCAAGCTCCTGTATTTATAGGTGAATTTTGTCCCTTAGGCGGCCCGCGTGAGTTTTAAGCTAACTTGAGGCGGCCCGCGTAAGAACTATTTTTATGCATAGGGTTGCCACGTGTGGGACTAGCTCAGCTGAGTCGACGATTTCTGAAAATTCAACTTGGACAGCACGTAATTTAGATAATCGTTAACTAGGTTTTACCCCCCCTGAGTTTTAGGGGCCCTGATCCTGATTCTGATTATTCTGAAAATTTTAGGGTTTGCGCAGAATCACTTGGGTGTCTCAATTAGGGTTTCCTATTGGTCAAATTAATTTAATAATTATGACTTTTGATGAGAGTCGTTACATTCTCCCCAACTTAATAAAAATCTCGTCCTCGAGATTTATTGGAATAAGTAGGAATACTTTTTCTTCATCATAGATTCCAGCTCCCAAGTGTATTTGGATTATTATATTTCTTTTGGAATTATGTCACATTTTAGTTAATAAAAATAATATTAAGGTAGATGACACAGAATTAAAATATCAAATTTTGTGAATACGAGTTGTACCATAAGTAGGATTCAATGGTTTAACTGAATTAGTTCAAGAAATCGATGACCAACGAATGAGATGAAATGATATAATTTCCAAGATAACTAGGTTCAAGCCAAAGAATATATGATCAAATGAATGGAAAGGACTTTTAAAATCAATGAAATTCTTTGTCAAAAGGAAGCTTACTTTGATTAGCAACTGAAGAAGATTTAGAATTGACAGATTTCAAATGAAATAAAAGCATGAAAAATGATTTGTCAAATATTTATGATATGAGAAAATCAAAGTGTTGAGATGAGTGAATTGTAATGATATACCAAAAGATAATAGAGTTAGTGTATCTTTAAAGTTCCAAGTTTTAATTGTAAAACAATGTGATAGTATACTTTTAGTAACCATATTTTCCATACTATATACTAGAGATTGAAATATAATAAGAACAAGTTGTATTGACCTTACCAATATAATATATATTATTTGTATCCCTGTCTGAACCATATCTTATATATCAAATATAAATACTATGTAATATTTTATTGGTTACATATTTTTACTATATGTAAATGGTTACTTCTTTTAAATAAATACTATTTTAGTATTTTACCATACTTTGTAAAATAACTATGTAATATATATTACAAAATACCGTAATTTATGTTACAAAATATCATTTTGTAAAAGAAATCACTATTTAAAATGAAAATTGTAAATAAAGGTGTAAAAATATTTATTGTGTAAAATATTTGGTAAATATATAACATTTAATGGGTCGATTCTATTTGATTACTTATTTCCATTTTGAAACCATATAACGTTGTGAATGTAAATGTTGTAAATAAGTGAAAATGGAAATTATTCTTATATATTATAATGTTCTCCTAACCCAACGTAGTTAATGACTACCATATTATTCTTATATGGTTACTTTCTTACCATAGGGTTACAGTACATAGTTATCACAAAACATGTGATAGATAATTTATTTATATAATTTTATTTGTCCTTTGTTTTATGAAAATATGTCTTTTCCAAGGTATATGTATTTTCATATATAATTAAAATTTATTAAATAAGTATGATGACTTAATTTATATATATTACTAGTCATTATCATGGTGGATATTGGTTAGTGCTCCCTTATTTAAGCATAGGTGATCAGTCCATGCCTAATTAAGGCTAGGCTATCCAATACCTACCCTTGATAATAATCCTAGTAAAAATAATACCAACACTATTATTATTAATATTTTCTTAATAATAAAACTGATATTAGTAATACATAACTAAACATACACTTAAATGGAAAAATTTCTAATAAAATGGTGAAACTGGCCGTCCCCAGGATCGAACCCGGGTCTAGGCCACACCCTTTCGTGCATCTAACCAACCGAGCTAGGTGTCTAGTTTATGAAATTTCCATTTTGGTTAAATATAAGCACATGTACAATAAATTCTGTATTTCTTATTATAAGTCACCTACTTATATTGACTAAGTATTTACTTATCCTCCTTATGGTGACTAATAAGAATATAATAATACTATTAGGTAATCACTTATGTAAGTTTCCATATATAAAATAAATTTTATATAATGTTTTTCGATTGAAGATGTTAAAGCAATAATTTATCACAAAAGGCTCAATTGATGCTGTAATAATTGTTAAAAGATATATTGAAATATGACATGAATTTGTATATCATTATCAAGATTGTTTTAAGATTAAGTTTATAGGAATAATCAACAAAATGGATTTTATAAATAAGAATAATTAAATAATTAAATTCTGTATATGGTGTGTGCGAATTATATTAGTGCGAGCTTTTAGATTTATGAAAACGTCACCACAAGGTGATCGTGATCGAAGAAATGTTTTAATGAAGTCGAAGATTTAAACAAGCCTAGTATGGTTCAAAACAATTGAAGTGCTGGTTAGGACTTATTTAAATATGATAGCTTCCATCTATCATATAGGATTTTAAAACAAATATGTAATATGAGCAAAATAATTTGAATAAGAAAGTTCGGACATGGTCACAATAGAAACTATGTATGTCAAAGAAAATTTTTTTAAGAAATTTAGTGACTCGATATCAAAGAATTATCGTTTTGTAATAATGCGGTTTACAGTACAAAAATCAAGTATAGCGAAATGATATTTGAGTTTTGATAAAATAATAAATTGGAATGAAACCCTTCAGTGGTCTTCATAAATTAAACGAACCACATGCGCAACAAACGGTGCATGTGTAACGTGTGGATTTACCAAGAAATGAAATGAATCAATATTCGTTACTATGAAATAAATCCTCCTGGTATGATAACCGTTTAGGAAAAGTAGAATTGCGAAAATCAACTTATTATATGCAGAAGTCAGAATTTTCAACAAAAGAAATATAAGAACTTCTATCTTGGAATTTCGAGTGATAATCGTTATTAAGTGACATTACCAGGAAATGCCGAATAAAATGAAATAGGGAATTTGCAAAAGTATATGACTCATTTTTCAGTGCTAATACCTATGACTCCGATTAGACTGTACACTAATGGTTGTGAAATCTCGTTCTAGCGTACCTTAGAGATATTCATTTTGTAGGATCATGTGGCAAAGTGCCTCTTTTTGATTAGTAGTTCTTCTTACTGACGGAATTTTAACATTGGTGTTATTGTGCCCAATTTATATTTTCAAAAGGTCTTGCCTCGAAAGTTGTGTGTAATATACTTCAACTTCTGTGGATTTATAATTTAATTTTTCAGGTGTTTTCTTGTACCGTATCACAACTTTACATGCTTTTTACTTGCGTTAATAGTTTATGGTAACGTGTTAGAAATTCTTTGCACTTTCGATAGTATCCCAACTTAATGGGTTTCCTTTGTTTATTTTATCACACGAGCTACGAGACAGATGATTTAAACGAAATAATGTTTGATATCGGAAAAGAGATTCCTGAATAAGAAATCTAGACACAGATACTGGTGCTTTATTCTTAATTGACTTTTGGAATTCCTTATAGATATACATATATAATCACATATTTCACATGCTGAAATAAACATACCATCTATCAGGTCAATGTTTTTAACAATTTTCATATTTCAAAAAAATCAGTCAGATATCAGATTATGATACTATTTTAGGGAAATCTTGTCACTTGCTGACATATTATATACCTTCTTACCCGGTTCTCGCCGGAGAGGTAATTTCAGTATATCCGGACAAACTGGAGAGTCTATTACACCATACCCAGTCTTGCCAGGGAAAATTTTCTATTTCCCATAAATAGTATCTTTTCAAAAGTGCATTTATTAGGCTTTTTATTCAGAATTTAAGGAAATTTGTATTTCCATATTGATCACTAAACGATTCCTGTGACAGTGTCAATTTACTATTCTTTCAACTAGTGACTCAGGTCTTAGTTGTCCCGTGACATTACTTCATTAATTACTTATGGCACACCAAAATTCCATCATATTTATTTATACAAAATACTTATCTTATCGTGAAGCTAATACTAAAGCATCTTTTCTTAAGTTCAAGTCTAACTGCTATCATGTGTGCTACCAGTTAATGACAATCTCCTAACTCTTTTATATAAATTTAGGTATTATTGTTACAACACCTAAAAGCGTAAAGCAGTGGCTCTTTGAATTGGCTCTGATACCACCTTCTGTCACGACCCCCAACCCACCCTGGATGGAATCGGGAGTCGCGGACAGCCCAGTGGTACCGGTGATTAATTTTAAAAACGTTGCAGCGGAAATTTCATCAGGACCGTGAGTTAGGAAAAATATCAGAGTTTAGAAACACCGGATTTTTATTTATTAAATAGATGGGATAAACCCATGTTTTACAATGGTAGCTAAAGATAAATTTTATTACATAAAACAATATTTCTTAATTTGATTTAATTAATAAAATAAGCCACTTCTTGATGCCTTTCAGTGCCGTATCCATCTCTTACTCCAATCTACTGTAATTACCTGAAACGCGTTTTAAAAATGTTTTGTCAGCGGGAAATACTGAGTGAATCATTCTATTTACTAAAATGACACATTTGTTATAATTTACAGTATTAAGGAAGATTACAATGTTTCTGATATCAAACCAATTACCCACAGTACTTTGTCACTCGACCCATTGGCCCTTCCGTCCAATGGTGTCTGTGACTATGGTCATATCACCCATTGGCTGCCCCAATGGTGAAGATTATCAAGTAATGTATACAAAACCCCACATACCGGCTGTAATATGGTGATTACATAAACTTAATCCCTGTAATTATAACTTTGAAATAAATAGGGTTTTGTAAAGCAATTTGATAAAAAGAGAATGACTCACAAACTGTGAGAAAAGGAGAATGACTCACAGATAATCATGCAGATTCATATGGACAGAATTTAGTCTACAGATAAGCCTTGATATATTGCAGATTTATACAGGCAGGGCTTAGCTTATTGATTTTGCCTTGTAACCTAGTGCATACGAACTAGGTAGGTAACTTAATACAATAATTACGATAACTCACGAGATCAAATTCTCACAATGAACGACAAAGTGCAATACTTCATCCATCGAATTAACGATGATCCGTCAAATTAATGACGAACGACAAAGTATAATACTTCATCCATCGAATTAACGATGATCCGTCAAATTAATGACGAACGATAAAGTATAACCCTAGTGTGGGCGGCACTTAAACATCCCTTGGATATATTGATCGGTCGGAAAATGAATCGTAATAGCGATTAAGTTAATACCCTGTATCGTAGCAGCACCCCCCCTACTAATTAGTGTTTTTGAGAGTAAACAGAGCATAACTCGGCGCACAAAGTGAATTTGAGCGTCGTTTCAACTCCCAGAATCAAGTCCCAAGCTCCTGTATTTATAGGTGAATTTTGTCCCTTAGGCGGCCCGCGTGAGTTTTAAGCTAACTTGAGGCGGCCCGCGTAAGAACTATTTTTATGCATAGGGTTGCCACGTGTGGGACTAGCTCAGCTGAGTCGACGATTTCTGAAAATTCAACTTGGACAGCACATAATTTAGATAATCGTTAACTAGGTTTTACCCCCCCCTGAGTTTTAGGGGCCCTGATCCTGATTCTGATTATTCTGAAAATTTTAGGGTTTGCGCAGAATCACTTGGGTGTCTCAATTAGGGTATCCTATTGGTCAAATTAATTTAATAATTATGACTTTTGATGAGAGTCGTTACATATATATTCTCTCAAAGTTCGCCGGAGTGCAATAACTATCCGGCGTAACCCTCGTACCTTTCAGGAAATCCTTCACATGGCTGGCAAGCTCCTGCCACCCTCCCATGACGGACGAGCTCGCCACCTGCGCAGGATAGTCATTTTTCGCCACTCGCTTACCCAATATATACTAGAAACTCCGGTTAACAGGTTTCAAATCCTACACTTTCTTTATCAAAGTTATTTTTGCTATGCTTGACATAAGAGTTACATATGTCTAGAAACTTATTATTTGGAAGAGACCTAAAGCCTTATATTTTGGTGTATAACGGCTCATAGCTTTAAACTGTTATACCATAGAATTAACTCATTCATGGCTTTACCCGCCGTCGAAATTTTGAAACCACCTTTTCATTTTCGGACGGACTACTAAATTTCAATTTTAGGACGCCCTGTCAGGCTACCTTACTGGTAGGATAGTTCTCATAAGACATTATTTCGGATGACTTCATCTCAGACCACTTTTTGACTTGCACAAAGGTAGAGCTTTGTTTAGTATGACCAATGGAAAAGCTCAGCTAAAAAATAAAGCTTACTTGTACATTTGGCTTTACAAAATCTATCATCTCAAGTCACGCAAAATCTAAGACATGTTAAATGAAAGATGGGATATCATTAAATAATATTTTAAGACATGATATGTGTCATGTTTATCCTTTTTATCACATAGTCTTTTCTTACATATGTGATAGATATTAGTCTCTCGACTATAGATATCAAAACAAGCATTCTGGTAAGAATACTCTTACCACTTGCATATGGTTTTTATATACATCTTGGTAACATGAATTGGACTATAAATTGGATCCATCAGCTCTTATATATGAAGCAGGATTGAATCACTCATTAAAGAGGGTTAGCATTACAATGCACGCCAGAGCTACATCGCCGCATCCAAGTGTGCACTAGTAAGATGGTTTTCAACAATTTACTCTTGACTCAAATATGCACTCGCAAGATCACTCTTACAATGAAGACTTATATGGACTCGATATGTGACGAATCACATTCTGATTACATAAAGAGTGGTGTGGCGATGACCTGTAAACACAACTCATGACCCTGTCGGATAATCATGCTGAACAGCAAGAATGAGGGAACTTCCGAGCAAAGTTATGGCTTGCTTAATTCGTGGCATACAATCATCTTTGCCTAACGAAATGGCAGACGCTTCATTCTTTTCTTAGCATACAAACTTGCTAGCTGGGGAGATTTAGCACACCGCCTGCTTTAATGCCATTCGCCTCACTGCAACCGATTTTTCATGCTACCTATGTTCTGGGTTGCACCAGAAAGGGAGATGTTGAAGGTTCAACAAAGGTTCAACAATCGCAGTTCTTGTTCACACCACACGCCTTTTGTGCCCTCGACTTCAACGCCGTTTTGTTCAGGTTGCTGGAGTAAACACACTTCACGCCATTTGCTCTCCTCGCGCCACCAGCAGCCTCATAGCTATATAAAAATTCCAAGCTCTTTACTTGAATTTCGCACGGAATGCAAGTTGCTCCACCGTGACGTCTCCGTTGCGCTACGCCATTCTCGTGGCGGAAATCCGCTGTGACACGTCGTTCTCCTAGGTGGAGACCCGGTATATGATGATTCGCGCCATAAATAAGTCATGTCAAATTGACTTTCCACCGCGCACCACCCTATTATCGAAACCGTTATGTCACACCAGTTGCCACTCATTAATAGGTTGGAGCTGAAGAAGATATGAAGTATTGTTATAGACATAAAAACTTTATTGCTTATACAGTACTAGAAGGGAATGGAATTTGGCAACTATTTATCATCACATGTGGTGGGGATCGATACGCCACCATTGAGTCAGGGAATGTGGAAATCAAAACAAAGCGCCAAAGCTAGGCCAATATCTCAATTCTGAAAAGGGGGGTACAATTTAACATGCCAGCGGTTCGCTCACACTTCCCAGATGCATAATCACAGCCCAATGTCTTTCCACGCCCCTATCTTTCCCGCCATCGTGCAATCGGCCCCAACGCCGACCGAATCTGCGCATCTGCGGTCAAACCGTTTACATGCGGGACCCTTGCACTCATGCCAACTATCCTTCATGCCACTTGACCTCGCACCACCCATCTACGTGTCGTCTGGCCTCGCATCGCTCCTATTTGCGCCACGGGCCCTTACACCACATCAGCTGTGATGAACGAGGAGTCATATCATAAATGAGCCAACTGTGTGACACGGCGGAGTAGTAACTCCGAAGCCTGAGCCAATTAATAGTGCAATTATCATAACTATCATCAAGTACATGGACAAACCATTTAAAGTCGCATGATTGCAACCAACCAGTGGAACCAGTTAGCAAGAAGGATGTTGACATGCCTGAGCCAATTAATAGTGTAGTTATCAAAACAATTCGTGGACATATTCTACAGTGTTTATGTTACTTAATAATTTTTTATGGTCATCTTACAACATTCATATTCTGATGACATGAAAATCTGGCTGGAGACAAGCGCAAACATGCCTTATGAGCTTCTTCGTGGCCTTTACTCTGGATAAAACCAAACCTGTTCTTAAGACAGACTCACATCTAGCTGGTACAACATAGCATATTACAATTCAGGTCCTAGGTATCTTAATCTGCATGCGATCCTCATATGACTTAATGAGGTATCACCTAAACCATGTGTGGGTATTTTGCTCGACAAACATGGTATATCCCATCACACATGATTCACTTATATGTGCTTGCATTACTTCTTTTGAACATCTCTTATATTATTTAAGTTCAATACTACTAACATAATTTAGCAGCACTGAACTGGGGGACTAGCAGGGTATAGCGCCACTACGCCTTAAAAGTGAGCATCTTCTCTCAGGTTGGCCATTAAAGTGATATCCACTACACATTGTCTCACATCGGTTCTTATATAATGTGGATGTTTAGATGCACCAGATGATAAACCAACTATCCTTGTTTAAGGGTCGAGTCATAAGAATGTTGCATAATATATCGTTATGCGTTGCATATTCATAAGGATATATATATATATATATATGTCATTATTATTCGGCCACACGATGCATCATTATCCTGATATTCACGACCCCAATGTCTGGTTGTGGACCACATATTTATTTGGCTATGGACCCGATCTTTCCATAATTGTGTACCATACGGTCCTTTGGCTACGTGGCACATTAGTATTCTGTCGTGCTCCACCTACTACTACTTTATTCGCTTTCTGGATATTCACCATTTGGCTACACACGTCATATTCTATTTGATTGTGTACGCCACCTTTTATTTGGCTAAATGTCACATCTTCAGCTGGCTATGAGCCATATCGAAATGACATTTATACTTCTCACATCATTTGGCGCACAACTATACCACTTGACGCAGCATATGCAATTTGGTAGTCAGGACAAATGCACGACAAAACCAATATACTTATAAGTATTCCACACGCTATGCGATAGGAAAAATACTTATTCGGATGTGTATTCTCCACGCCAATATGCGACATGGATAACATAAAACCCTCACGCCATAGTCGGCGAGGTAATTTAAACAGACACGCCACCTACTATAAGCATCCCACACGCCAATGCGCGTCCAGGAAAAGCACGTAGTAGCTTACATAACGCGTATAAAGCATTTTATTATCTCAATGAGTGTTCACTCACGCCAAGCGCGTAGAAAGCACTTTGTTGTTCAAGTGTTCATTAACGTCGCGTGGGTTATAAAGCACTTTTTGATATCTACAAGTGTTCATATAAACATTTGTAAACACAACATACCACCGCATTTAAACTGCATATCACGGTAAAAAACAACTCTGCCATGAAATATTTTTCATAATAACAAAGTCAGATGATTAAATTATACAGCGCTAAGAGTGGGCATCTTGGTAATAGATGTATTCAACCACTACTACTCCAGTGGGTATCTTGGTAATAGATGCACATCCACTTATGAAAAACCAAGTACTTGTCCCACAATTATAAAAACATTGTGGGGAACATAAATAACGCTCTAAGCACCCTTCTGAGGTCACTGAACATAGCAAGCACTTCTGCAGGGGTGCATTGTATATCATTCTTCCCGACTGCAATGATGATTGCTATAGTCGGATCATCAATAACGATGGCTGGTACAACCGCCAGCAGTTCTACATTCGCCTAAGGTGGCATAACATCTGCATGTGCATCTATGACCACCAATGGCTGCACATTACGACAACGGATATCCCGACGACACGGACGCGTGGTAGGGACCGTCGTCACGTCAACATCAATTCTTTCAATGAGTTGAGCGTCGTTAGCGTACCATATGTTAACCAACAAAAGTCACACCACAAGGTGGATATTCTACAGTAGCCCACACGACTGTGTGCGCACCGCTAAGGCAGGACCACACCTGAGAAAATCATCCAAAGGCGAGGCACTTAACCGCCAAAACTCAGCCTATTCCAAGACTCATGCATGAGACCTAACCACGTACGCATAACCTGGACAAGCTCATGGTAATGCGCCAGTACAAATGGCAACCGCCTACAACCAATCAGCGTGCGCCATGTTTGCCCAACAATTTCCACGATGAGCAGTTGTATACTATTCATTGCTCCATTATCTCTACTCACAGCCAACGGCAACCACAACAAACGTGGTCGGCGACTTTCTCTCACCCGGACGACATGTAAGCCTAAAATTAGTGATCTTCACTCCCGAGCTCCTAATAAGTCTAAGTGCACCTCCCACGCTTGCACGCGGGAGGGACATGACGAGGTATGGTACTGGACCCGACCCGAGCGGTCGGACTTTCCAGTTATTTATCACTTTTATATTAATTATATATTATTATTGCGTACTAACCCGCGAAGCCCAGCGCGTTGTAGTTTATATACTACACTAGGTTGTGGGCTTGTAGAGACAACCCCTAACTAGGCCTGGCCCATTGAGGTTAGGGTTTTCCCATATCTCCTATATAAGAAGGTCTCCACCTCCTTATTAGGGTATGAGATATAGGGCAACACACTTTTGTAGCTGGAAATAGGGGATTTTTCCTCTACCGGCCGTCTCTACGTTGCCCACGTTCTTTTCTTCTTATTTGCAGGTCTAAGGTTCGGGCGAAGAAGACGAGATGTGGCAATATCTGTATGCATCACCGTAGAAGTACCGACCCGCACAAGTCAATGCTTCTTCAATGTGTAACAGGTGAAGTTCGGAAAATGTAACAAATTCATACATTCTCTCTCCTTTATTTTCTGACAAAAAGTGTACATAGATACAAAAAATGTTGACTATCAAAAAGTGTAACATGTGGTATTTTTGTGTCCACGCAAATGAGTTTCTTTAACTAAAGTGAGATTTCTCTCTCCCTCTCTTTGTATATATATATATATATATATATATATATATATATATATGATCAAGAGAAACCCCATTTTTTACACTTCTAGTTTAAGATGTTTTAAAGTCGGCTGTAAAAAAAATTCGAAGTGACGTTTTCAAACCCTTACAGGCAGCTGTAAAAAACTGATGACATAAGCATCACATCACCTTTTTATAGCATTTACGGCTGCTGTAAATTAAAAAAATGCGATTTTTTTGGAAAAGTTTTTATTTTTTTAGGATTTTTGATAAAAAAAATTTGAAAAAAAACATTTCGTAAGGCCGAGTTCTTCAAGTTCTCACAACTCGTATGAGTTTTCATTTTACCCTAACCTTATATATATATATATATATATATAGGAACATGATCAGGAGAAAACGCCTCAAAGTGTGAGAACGGTGAGAACGATTCTCAGCCACAAGATTTTATTGGTTTGTGGCTGAGATTGATGCGATAACATTTTTTTTGTAAATAATAGGGGCCTTGGAACTACCAGCAGGGATAAAATAGGAAGATCCAAACAAAGGTGCACATGCTAATCACATGTCATTTCCCCCCCCCCCCCCCCATCGTGTTTAAACGACAATAACTTTTTTATACGTGATTATTTTTCGAAACAAATTACACCATAAAACTTAGCGTTTTTTTATCTTTCCAACGAGTATACTATTGATATTGTAACGCTCCGTATTTTCGCGTTTAAATACATATTCATTTAATTAATTAATCATTTATTTATCCAATATTTATTTAAATTATTAATTATTTATTTATATATTTATTCATGTATTTAATTATATATTTATTCAATATTTATCCTATATTCAATTATTAAATAAACAATTATTCATTTATCTATTTAATTATTTAATCATTTATTCATTTTAATTAATTATCTAATTATTTATTTATTTAAATACGTATTTTCTCACAAACCGATACTCGTTATACGTAGATTTACTTATACATACATTATCAATACTCAAATTATACTTTTATACATAAGTTATACACAAGAAATACCTTCAATCACTTTTTCCACCACTTTCAATCACCTTTTCTTCCAATCACATTTTCCACCTCCTCCAATCACCTTTTCTTCCACTCACCCTCCACCAATTAGATTTCACTTTTCCACCTCCATTCTCCTCTAATCATATTTCATTCTTTTTCACCATCTCTACCTATAAATACTAACCTCCTTCTACCATTTTCTTCACACCATTCTTCTCTCAACCTCTCTAATTCTAAGAATTCTAAAAGAACACTAAGTGTTCTAACCATTCTTCTCTCAACCCCTCTAATTCTCTTAAAATCTTCCAAGCAAGGAAGAGAACTCGAAGAGTTCTAAATAAAACATTAAATGTTCTAAGGAAGCTTTGAACCTCCAACTCTTCACGGGATTACCAAAGGAACAACTTTGCGAAACCGTGAGTATACTCGATCCCATTTTCCCTTTTATCATACTTTGGGATGCAACGTGTATGATATACAAAATCACACAACACTTAAACTATTTTAAACATACTCTATCCATGCTTAACATGATGCTATGTGTAGTACTTGTTATTCTCGTATGCTATGTAAACTATTTGGTCGATATATGCTCATTAACTTTGCTAGCCTCCCTTAAAAATTATAGCGCTATAGGATTAACGCACCACCCCTTTTGTATTCGAGGGTATTGTTAAGTTAAACTATTCTACCACCCCGTTATACTCTTGGGATTAGGCTATTTTAACGCGTTGTATACTCGGGTTTGAACATATTGTACGCCATGTAGCATACTAGTATTGCATATTATGAATCATGTTGGATATGAGCACATTTTTACACTATATTATGCTATGTAACAAAACTTTTATACTCGCCAACATTTTTGTTGATTTTATTTTAATATATGTTGCAGGTTGATAGACGAAGTGATCAAGAAAACAAGCTAGGATGAACCTAGAAACCCATCTTAGAATAAACAATGTTTGTTGCAATTTGTCTTTATTTGAAACAATGTATTTGAATTTAGTCATTTATGAAATTTGATTTAATCTATATTGTCACAACTAGTGTTATGATGCTATTGAGCGATTTGTTCGTCTCATCCCGATGTTTCCGCCATCGGTTGGGGTGTGACAGATATACTTTTCGAAAAAAATGAACTGGGTTTTATGGCGTTTTTCTGAACCAGGTGTATTATGGCGTTTTAGACTAGGTATTTTCATGGTGTTTTTCTGAACTAGTAGTCTTTATGGCGTTTTAACTATGTATTTTCATGGCGTTTTTCTGAACTATGTGTTTTTATGGCGTTTTAACTAGGTATTTTCATGGCGTTTTTCTTAACTGAGTGTTTTATGGCGTTTTTAATTAGGTATTTTCATGACGTTTTTCTGAATTGGGTGTTTTTATGACGTTTTATTTGAACACCCAGTTCATGTGAGTGGGTTTTTTGACAATATTACCCCTTAGTTTAATTTAGCATCAATGTCACATGTCAACACCAAAATCGTTCTCACCGTTCGCACACTTTTCACTTTATGATATGTGTATATATATATACCCTAAGTGTGTTCAACAAAATAATATATGATATGTTGTTATCAAGTTATAATATATATATATACACACACATAGGGTAAGGTTCATTTGAGAACTAACTTTATTGTGAGAACCATTAGAACCAATGTGAACACACCAAAAAAACCTAAAAAGACCTAACCCCCCACCCCCAAGCTAAATGCTAAAAACTAAACCCCCCCCCCCCCCCCCCCCCAAAAAAAAAAATCTAAAAAATACAAAAAAAAAAAATTTAATATTTTTTACATCAAAATCACTACTTTTAGTAGCCAAAAAAAATATTAAAAAAAATTTGTGTGTGTTTTAGGTATTTTTAATTGTGTTCACATTGATTCTCGTGATTCTCGCAATAAAGGGTGGTTCTTAACGGATCCTTCTTCTATACACATAAATATATACATATATAAGTAGTAAATAGTTGATAAAAAAGATGAGCCCGAAAAATAGTATTTTGACAAAAGTCAAACTCAAGCTCTTATAAGTTAAACATATCGAGCTCAAGCATAGACGAGCTCATGTTCAACTCGGTTTGACCCGTTTACACTCTAATTCAAATGATTTGGAGTATTCATGGCTGTCGAGACAGATCTTGGTACACGTGTGGGCTTTTGGCAGCAAATTTTAATTGGGCCCTTACCATGACCGGGGCAGTTTCTTCAGGTCGAATTCAAAGCTTCAGTTTGGTTGGCCTGTAAGGCTGTAACTATCCTTTTCTCATGGATATCTCTTTCCCTGGCCTTCATCAATAACTTCACTTTGTTAATTAACTCCAGGTTCTTGTATCGTTCGTATATTTGTTTTCCGTTGATTTGTTTCAAGCAAAATGTTAATACCGATGCTTAACTTGGTGAGGAATGTTAGAGAGCATAATGAGTTGAGTTAGTTTGTTACAATTTGTTCATTGGTTAATGTCGTGTTTACTACAATAAATTAAGTATGTGTACGTGTTTAACTACAATACATAAATTTGTTAGTTGCACTTTATTGTGTTGTATGATAAAATTATCTTTTATTTAGTTTTCGTGATAACATAATATAAGAACTCGCTTCCAAAATTCAAGATGGTGACTATTGTATCGATGAGGATAAAAAATAATAAAAATTTATAAGTTACTGTAGTCAGGTACTAATAAAAGGCTTACTAAAACAAAACTTGATTATTTCTCGTGTCACATTTGACTCATATGCGTTTGTTGCTTAAAAAAGAATCTCGGTTAAGCTTAATGTTGGGTATAATTGTATCAAGTACTCCCGATCTTGAGCCCTAAACATAACAACAAAGGAAGACAATAGAATAGTATAATACAACATATAAGATCAAAGGTTTATCGAAGATGTTTTATTAACATATAAGCATATTTAGTTATTTAATTACAATATATGAGCATGTGTATGTAAAGAACGAGAAATACAAGATAGCTGAAAAGTTGGTAGAACACTTGGTTCCTCGTTAAAAGTTGGTCCCATGAAAAGGAAGGTGCTTCAGCAGCTAAGGGGAAGCATGTATGAGAAAGGAGAAGTTGGATCTCCTTGTAATGAGATGCCAATGAGGTTTCTTGAATGAGTTGGAGTTGTTCATGTTAAAATTACAGTATAAATGTGCTATGATTATATTTCCTTTTCTATTTTCAGCTCTAATCTTTTCTTTTTATTTCTTTTGTGCGAGTTGTCTTGGGCTTCCATTCTGGGCTTGGGCTGTTGCTGTCTACAGGCTGGAGACACCCAGCTGGGTATTAGCTGTCCATAGTTTGTGCCGTGTATATATATTGGAGTCAAGGGTCCTGTGCTTCATCATCTCTTGAACCTTCTCTATCACAGCAACCGAGTTCCCTTGTTTTCTTTGTTCCTTCATCCTCACAAGTACAATTCGTGAGAGTGCAGGCTTGTTCTTATTTTTCCTTGTATTCTCAATCTTTTGTTTTCAATCTGTGATGACTGATTTGACAATCACTTTGTATTCGTTCTGAATCATAATAAAACAGCATTTGGTTTGTTTGATCTTTGAGTTTTGACATGGTATCAGAGCTCCGAGGTTGAATCGGCGCTCTGGTGACCTTCCGCTGCATTTCTCGAGGGTTTTATCTTCAGTGATCTTCTTAGGGTTTCTATCGGAGACGACGTTGCAAACCCAGTGCCGTGTGAAGTCCTGGTGGTCCTTAGGGTTCTGCTGACTTCACTTCTGGGAGACCTCCTTCTCTGATCCTGCGCCGCCGTGGTGTCTGTAACCCTAATTTTTGGGGCTTCCTTCTCACTCTTGAAGAAGGCTCGCGTTGGTCCCGATTAGGGCAAACCAACAGGGCTTGTGGAGCTGTCTTCTGATCAGTACCGGTAACCCTAAGTGAAGGCTACAGGTCTGATTCGCCGTCGTTACGCACCCGCTGTGAGTTCGTTCCATTTCCTTTTATTTTCTGTCTTTTGCATCATTTTTTGTTGTGTCTAGGCATTTTGATACCGGGTTCCTAGGCAAGACCGGCTTGATTGGGACACAGAGAGGGTTCACTCTGTTGCATTTGTAGTTGGTCAGTGGTTGTTAAGGCTCCCTGGATATCGTCTGCGGAGGCACCTTGAGTGACGAACCTCTGATCGGACCTCTGTCCAGGCTTCGCCGTCCTGTTCTGTGCTTTTCTATTGTGTTTTTTTTATGTACTCGTTATATTGTGCTACCTGTTTGTGTTTCCTGCTATTGTGTGACTGCTTTTGTCTGCTTAGATGGGTGATAAAACTGAACCTTCTGTCACGTTGGTTAGTAAACTTGATGCTAGTGATCCTTTATATCTTCATGCAAGTGATTCTAGTGGTTTTACTATAGTCAATATAAAACTAAAAGGAACTGAAAACTACGTTGTCTGGTCAAATGCTATGAGACTTGCACTGATGGCAAAAAACAAGCTAGGTTTTATTGATGGCACATGTAATAGATCTAAAACTGATGATGTCCTAGCTAGTCAATGGGATCGTTGCAATTCTATTGTGTTAACATGGATTTTGAACTCAGTTTCTGATGAATTGTATGTTGGACAAGTTTATTCTAAGCTTGCTTCTGAAGTCTGGGATGATTTAAAAGATACTTATGATAAAGTAGATGGCTCTGTTGTGTTTGGTTTATATCAAAAAATCAATTCTGTGAGTCAAAATGGTGCTAGTGTCTCAGAATATTATCATAAAATTAACACTATGTGGAAACAATTTGATGCCATGCTTCAATTACCTTCCTGCACCTGCAATGCCTCTACTAAGTTTAATGAGTTCAATCAATTAATTAAGCTTATGCAGTTCTTAATGGGATTGGATGACATTTATCAACCTGTTAGAACCAATCTTTTGACAAGAGACCCATTACCCATGATTAAAACTGCTTTTTCAATTATCTCTAGAGAGGAATCTCACAGAGGTTCAAATAATACTTCAAAAATCCCAAACGTTGGTTTTGCTGCAAAAACAAATAATTTTAATGACAACAAGAAAAAATTTAACAAGGGTCCTAATCCTAATCTAAAGTGCTCTCATTGCAATAAGATTGGGCACACTGTTGATAAATGCTTCGAACTACATGGATATCCGTCAAATTACAGACAAAAACCAAACCCAAGTAATCATCAGTGGCCTAGATCTAATAATTCAACTAGCAATGGTGGTAGTTCCTCTATGAGTGACTCTGTGAATGATAAAAATGCTAGCTCCTTGAACTCTTTGACTGCTGATCAGTTTTCTAAGCTGCTAGGAATGCTAAATGAGAATAAATCAGAGGACACAAATAAGTCCAATGTAGGAGGTAAATGTTTTAGTTCCTTCTCTTCTTTTGAATGGTACAAAAACATTTTTTGTTTCAACTCAAAACTTTTTTCAACACAGAATCTAAATTGGATTATAGACTCTGGTGCAAACCAACATATGGTTATGTCCAGCGAAAATATGTTTAATTTAGTCGATGTTTCAGAATATAATATAACTGTTAAGCATCCAAGCGGAACTGATGCTAAGGTCACCCAAATTGGCTGCTTTAAACTATCTGATTCTGTGATATTGAAAGATGTATTTGTTGTACCTGAATATTGTGTGAATCTCATTTCTGTGTATAAGCTTGCTAAAGAAAATAAGCTTAGAGTAGTCTTTGATGAAAATACTTGCTATATTCAGGATTTATCCTTAAAGAAAACCCTGGTGACTGGTAGACAAACTGAGGGTTTATATTTCTGTGGTAACTCTCTTAGTTCTGGTTTTTCTTGCCTAAGTAAAGCTGAAAATGTAAAGCTCTGGCATTCTAGGTTGGGTCATCCTGCCGAACAAGTGTTAAACGTCCTTCAAATTAAATCTGAGTCAACTACTAAACCTTGTGATGTTTGTCACAAGGCCAAACAACACAGAGTTCCCTTCCCACTCAGTGACCATACATCAACCAAGGTTGGAGATCTCATTCATCTTGATGTTTGGGGTCCATACAAGGTCACTAGTGTGGACGGGTACAAATATTTTCTCACTGTAGTTGATGATTTCACCCGATCTGTTTGGGTTTACCTAATGAAATCAAAATATGAGGTTCTTGAAAATATACAATGCTTTTACAATCTTGTTAAAACTCAATTTGAAGTTAATATTAAAATGTTTAGAAGTGATAACGGTTCTGAGTTCACAAATTCACAAATGTCTACTTTTACCAAACAAAAGGGAATCATACATCAAACATCTTGCACCTATACACCTCAACAAAACGGTGTTGTGGAAAGAAAACATAGACACTTGTTGAACATTGCAAGAGCTTTACTATTTCAGTCCAATGTTCCCCTTAGGTTCTGGTCTGAATGCGTTCTTACTGCTTCTTACTTGATTAACAGGCTTCCTTCTTCTGTGTTACATGGTTGTTCTCCTTATGAAATGTTGTTTGGTTTTAAACCTTCTCTTGATCACTTGAAAATTTTTGGTTGTCTTTGCTATTTTACGGTCTTAAATAATCCTGATAAACTTGAAGAAAGAGCTGAAAAATGTGTTTTCATGGGATATTCAAATGTTAAAAAGGGTTACAAAGTTTGGAGTCTAGACCAAAAAAGATTCATTTTTTCAAGGGATGTCAGTTTCCATGAAACAACCTTCCCCTTTAAAATTGAATCTTATGCTGGCCTGGATAATTCTGTTAACTTAAATCAATTAAACTTTTTCGATAATTATGAATTTTCAAGTGATGTAAATCCCAATGATGAAGAGAAGGATTTTATTGAGTCAACTACTGTGACACAGCAACACAGCGATACAGTTGAAACTATCAATGATGATGATACATAGCAGCCATCAGATACTGATGGCACGGCTGGTAATCATGAGTCAATAAATGTTGAAACTAGTTCCGTGAGGGCTGAGTCTAGTAGTGTAAATGATGAGCCAAACCTCCCTGAGGGTATTCAAACAACTAGAAGATCTACTAGATCTGTCTCTGTTCCAAAAAGGTTTAATGACTTTGTTGTTGGTAATGCTAGATATAGTTATGATAAGGTTGTTGACTACTCAAATCTGCCTAAAGAAAACATCTGCCTTGCTGCTAACATTAACAAAATCATTGAACCTTGCACTTATAAAGATGCTATAAAAGATAAAAGATGGATTGATGCAATGAATGAAGAATTGTCTGCCTTATACAGGAATAATACCTGGGATATTGTAGACTTACCTAGTGGAAAAAGGCCTATTGGGTGTAAATGGGTCTTTAAAGTAAAATATAAATCCACCGGTGAAATTGATAGATTTAAAGCTAGGCTAGTTGCCAAAGGTTTTAATCAACGGGAAGGTATAGACTTTGATGAAACCTTTTCTCATGTCGTTAAAATGGTTATTGTTAGGTGTGTTATTAGCTTATCTGTTCAAAATAGCTGGCCTTTATACCAACTTGACGTAAATAATGCATTCATGTATGGTAATCTTAGAGAAGAAGTCTATATGGCCCTTCCTGATGGATTGAATCTTGAAAATAAAAATAAAGTTTGCAAACTGAACAAGTCATTATATGGCTTGAAACAAGCTCCACGTATGTGGAATGAAAGACTTGTTCAGGCTCTGGTCAAAATTGGATTCATACAGTCCAAATGTGACCATTCTATGTTTATTAAGTCTGAAAAATCTGTCTTTATTGTTCTCCTCGTCTACGTTGATGACATTGTCTTGACTGGGAATAGTGAAGGGGAACTTAAAAGGGTTAAAGATTTCTTAAAAACTGAGTTTTTAATTAAAGACCTCGGTTAGTTAAAAAATTTTCTTGGAATTGAGGTAATTAAAACAAATGAGGGGGTATGTTTGTCCCAAAGAAAGTACTGCATGGATTTGCTAAACGAATATGGCATGAGTGGAAGTAAACCAACCAGTTGCCCCATTGAACAAAATCATATTTTAACCAACTTAACAAAAAAGGATACCAACACTGTTGATGTAACCCAATATCAAAAACTGGTTGGTAAACTAATTTACCTTTCTCACACCAGACCTGATATAGCATATTCTGTTCACTACTTGTCCCAGTTCATGCACAAACCTACTGAAGCTCATACACAAATAGCCTTTAAAGTGTTGAGGTACCTAAAAGGAGCACCTGGTACTGGAATTCTGTTCAAAAAGAGCGATTCTTTTCATTTGACTGCCTTCGCTGACTCGGATTGGGCAAAATGTATTGACAGCAGAAGGTCAGTCACTGGTTACTGTATTTTTCTCGGCGCATCCTTGGTCTCATGGAAAAGTAAGAAACAAAGTGTCGTGTCAAGATCCTCTGCCGAGGCAGAATACAGATCTATGTGCAGTGCTACCTGCGAAGTCTTATGGCTAATTAACATTTTAAGGGAGCTAAAGGTTGATGTTGAAGTTCCTGTGGCTTTAAAATGTGATAGTACTGCTGCCCTGTCTATTGCAGCAAACCCGGTGTTTCACGATAAAACCAAACACTTTGAAATTGATCTATTTTTCTTGAGGGAAAAAATTGCTTCAGGCCTAATCAAGACTCATGGGGTCAAAACTGAGCACCAGTTGGCTGATGTGTTCACTAAAGGACTCCTACCAAAGGTTCACACCGAAATGTGTAAGTCGTTAGGTCTTATAAACTTGTTTGCACATTTAAACTGAGGAGGGGTGTTAAAATTACAGTATAAATGTGCTATGATTATATTTCCTTTTCTATTTTCAGCTCTAATCTTTTCTTTTTATTTCTTTTGTGCGAGTTGTCTTGGGCTTCCATTCTGGGCTTGGGCTGTTGCTGTCTACAGGCTGGAGACACCCAGCTGGGTATTAGCTGTCCATAGTTTGTGTCGTGTATATATATTGGAGTCAAGGGTCCTGTGCTTCATCATCTCTTGAACCTTCTCTATCACAGCAACCGAGTTCCCTTGTTTTCTTTGTTCCTTCATCCTCACAAGTACAATTCGTGAGAGTGCAGACTTGTTCTTATTTTTCCTTGTATTCTCAATCTTTTGTTTTCAATCTGTGATGACTGATTTGACAGTCACTTTGTATTCGTTCTGAATCATAATAAAACAGCATTTGGTTTGTTTGATCTTTGAGTTTTGACAGTTCATTATTTATAGTGGATGGTGTGCTCTAGTAAAGTTTTCCATGTGGGCCCCCTTTAGGCTTAATGGGCCTATCCTAGTTAATGGGAGACTTTACGTATACAGTTATCTTCGGATGAGGGGTCTACTCGAACAATTAATCGAGTTGGACTGTAGAATAAACGAAAAATTAGCGAAGCTAACTGAATGGATGTCAGTTCGCAGGGGTTAATATGTTTAGGTGTCGTATCTTTTAGTAATCATTTATTGTAATATTGTTATAATTGTTTATAACAATCAATGATATGTTTTTATGTTTAGCATTGTGTGTTTTAAATTATTTGGATTAATGGGTAACGAAGTCGAAATAAATGATAATTCCTGCCGCATTGCGGCAGGGCTAAAATCTAGTTTAAACTAAATGTTGATCAGTTCTGTTTTAAACATAATGGAAAACATGAAAACATACATGTTACAGCAGACAGTGCACTGGAGAATCCAGTCAGAGATGATGCCATTGAGTTCACATGTTTGTCAGTGTGATCTGGTTTCTCCTTAGGGTGCAAACTAATGATGGTGATGATGAAAACCGAAAGGGTATCGGTTATGGAGAAGAGGGCCAATTTTGATGTTATGAGAATTAGGTTATGTGTAACCTTTGAACCTCTACATAAGTCTCCTTATATAAGCACCCAAGAGAAAACCGTATTAGTTAATAAGGGTAATATGGTCCATCAACAATCACCAACTAATTATTTAATAGGTTGTTATATATTGATCTATATTATGTAAATGATTATAATGGCTACTAGATTAAATATTAAAACATAATATATGTAATCTTACACTAATTAGTACACAATTGAAAAAAATATATATTGTGTTTATTATAAAAATATTTTGTTATGAAAACTAAATGTAAAAAGTGGTTGATGATATGAAAATGTAAGTATGTATGTGAGGAATGATTGACCGGAGAGAAAGTAAGTGTTTTTGCGGCATGGCTAAAATCTAGTTTAAACTAATTAGTACACGATTAAAAAAAAATATTGTGTTCATTATATAAAAATATTTTGTTATGAAAACTAAATGTAAAAAGTGATTGATGGATATGGAAATGTAAGTATGTTTGTGAAGAATGATTGACCGGAGAGAAAGTAAGTGTTTTTGAATAATGGATGGATTGCGGATATAGATAATGGATAAATTCTGGCTCATTTGGCTCATTGTTGATTATTCTATATGAAAAACACTAAATTATTCATCTTTATGTTGGTTCTTTTCATGCTCTCTAGTTTCAGCGGATGATGATGGATTAAGTATGCCAAATTGATGATAGAGTTAATTACTGTTTTCGTCTCTGTGGTTTGTCAAAAATCACTATTTCAGTCCATTAGTTTAAAAATTGTGATTTCAGTCCCTGTGTTTCACTTTCGTAACCATTTCAATCCATTATTCTGTTAAGTACAGGGACTGAAATGGTTACGAAAGTAAAACCAAAGGGACTGAAATCGCAAATTTTAAACTAATAGACTGAAATAGTGATTTTTGACAAACCACATGGACAAAAACAGTAATTAACTCTTGATGATATTATAAAGTATAAACTGCCATTTAAGGAGCATCTTGATCTGGAACTGATGTCACTTAGTCTCTAATGAGAGACCATAGCAACCCAAAATCATTCCTCTCATCACGATCAAACCTCATAAAGGTTAACCCGAAACTTACCACCACCACCCTCACACTTGTTGGTTTTCAAATCCACATGTACCCATGAACTCTTATGAGAAATAGTTGGGTACAAAGAGAAAGAGATCTTCACATGTCACATGGAAAATCTAATTTGTTACTACATAATATTTCAACCTAACATTTAATCCACGTGGTGCCTTCACTTGATTTGTCTAAACATCATGTGATGAATATGATTATATGAGTATAGAAAACAATCCACGTGGTGCCTTCACCACGTGGTGGGAAGCCAAAATGGTTTCGTGGGTGGTGGTTCGTTAAAAAACAGGATCAACAAACGTCCCTAAAACCTCAAGAACAAAGAAATCGAAAAAGAACCCTTCAATAGCAAAAGACACGTGAATAACAAGTCTTAAATTACATTTTCCTAAGTTGATAACATTGCACCCCTTGCATATCGCAACCAATGGTTGTTGTTACGATTGTAAAGACTAATGATATGATTAATTTACTGTTATCAATAAACAATTATACATAACGTTCTCTCTATTTATGTTTCTAAAATTAGTTATAAAATAAAATAGTGATAGCCAATGTCAAAATTCCATGTCAAAGAAAAGGAACAGATACGAGTCCAACTCTTGTATGAATTGATATTAGAGCATACGTAGTGGGGCGGTATAACCCCCCATAGCGCCGCCATGGCGCCGGGAACACCAAAACTGAGGGCGCCATTTTTCTGAAAATTTTGATCCGCGCGATGTTGATAGCGCCGTTGTGGAGGGAGGGGCTTTACCTTGGACCAATCAAAAAATTGTTATTGTTTTTATAATTATTTAATAAAACCGAAAATTAATAATTAGGTATTGATGGGTAGGGGCTTTATGACTACGGGTTTAAACGCATAACGCCCCATAACACCCACCCGCACACGTGGCGCGTGTCGCATAACGCCCACAAAGGGGCGTTATGACTACACATGGCCTTAGTATAGTTGAACGTACATTTGGCGCTAATAGCGAATGAAAAGTGTTTACATTGTATGACATGATTTTTAGCTTAAACTATGCGAATGAAAAGTGTTTACATGTGTTTTTTTGTATGACATGACTTTTAGCTTAAACTAATAAGATTGAAGTCTGGTATGCAAAAAAAAAAAAAGTCGACATTCGATATGTATCCTACATTTTGTGTCTATAGACATTACTGAGGTATACTATACAAAAAAAAAAAAAAATTGATACTTTTTTGAGTTAAATTCCATTTTAGTCTCTGTTGTTTGTGCAATTTTGATAGTTTAGTCCAAAGATTTCATTTAGCTTGTGCGTCCAAAAAGGTTTCATTGTTGCCATTTTAGTCCACTAGGTTAACTGCATCCATTTTTTCTGTTAACGAGAAGGGAAATTCGGTCATTGTATATGACCGAATTGCCCTTCTCATTAACATAATTATATATAAAATGACCGAATTGCCCTTCTTATTAACAGAAAATAGTGAATAAAGTTAACCAATTTGATTAAAATGGCAACGATGAAACCTTTTTGGACCCACAAACGAAAAATAAAACATTTGTACTAAACTTGTAAAATGGCTTAAACCACAAGTACTAAAATGACATTTAACTCAACTTTTTCTCAAAACGTCTACTTCTACTCGTTTCATCTTTTTTTATTCAATCATTTATCAAAACTCTATTCCACATCAACCCATCAATCTAAATACCACATATTTTCAAAAGTTAAAGTCAAAAAGCATTATAACTTTTTTATATTACAAAAAAGGCATATGTTTCAATCTAAATTTCACATATTAGAAGTTGTTTAGTGATTAGTTCAAAATAGACAGCTGCCTGAAGCTCAAGCAACACAACACAAGCCAACACATTTCCTTTTTTGTTCCATGTTAGAAAATATTTTTGATACATATACAACCTCACCCCAATTTCAACCCTTCTCTTTCTCTCTCCTCTCTCCTCTCTCCTCTCTCCAGAGCCAAACCCTAAAAGACTTGTTTACCCACACCGCACAGGTAATCTCTCTCTCTCCCTCTCTCTCTATATATATCTATACATATATATGAACTGTTGTTTCTCTCACCTACAAAATATATGTTTCTGTTCTTGCTGTATTGTGACCCATTATGATCTTTTTTTGCATCAAGATCTGGGCTTTCTCCCTTTTCTTGATCTGAAATTAAATGTTGGATTTTGCTTGTTTTGATTATTTATAACAAGACCCATGTTCTTTTTGCATTGTTTTATCATATTTGTTGTTAAATTAATAGATTTGGAGCATAGATCTGTTTGGGTTTGTTGACTTTTAGCTTAGATCTAGGTTTGAAACCCTAAAAATTTGATCTTTATTGTTGTGAAATTAGGGGTTTTGTTTAATTTGAGCTGTTAGGTCTTGATTGTGCTGGTATGTTTAAATTGGGTGTAAAAAGATTGTTTTTTTATGGTCAATTTTGGGTAAATTGTTTTGATTTTTGCTGATTTTGGCTGATTTTGACCAAGTTTGACTGATCTGGGTCAATTTTGATAATTCTCTAAAAACCCTAAATTTTGGATTTTGGCTGAATTTGATTAATTTTGACCATTTTTGACTGATTCGGTTCAATTTTAATGATTCTTTGTAAAAACCCTAATGTTTGGATTTTGGCTGACTTTGATTAATTTTGACCAATTTTGACTGATTTGGGTCAATTTTGATGAATCTTGATGAAAACCCTAAAGTTTGGATTTTGCTGTTGACTGATTTGGCACATGTTTATCTTTGTGTTGGTTCTTTGTATGCATATGTAGTTACAATGGATGATGATGGATTAAATATGCGAAATTGGGGATATTATGAGCCTCCTTCATTCAAGGAACATCTTGGGCTGCAACTGATGTCTCCAATGGTGGATCATAGGGACCCGAAACCGTTTCTTTCGGCACGAGAAAACCCTATTATGGTTAACCCGAATGTATCGACTTACCACCATCCTCACACCCGGGTGGTCTCCGAGCCGCCTGGACCGATGAATTATATGCGAGACGGTTGGATACAAAGAGAACGACTCCTTCATATGTCGCACCCGATCCACATGGTGCCTCCACTTGATATGTGTAAAGATCCTGTGTTGAATAATAATAATATGAGTGTAGAGGACAATGTGGTTGTTAGTAAAGACATTGGCGGTAGTGGCGACGGGGATGGTGGCGGAGATTGTGGTGGAATCAGTGGCGGAAATGATGGTGGTTCTGTTAAGAAAAGAGGATCAACAACCGCCACCCCGAAAAGTTCGAGATCGAAGAAACCGAAGAAAAACCCTTCGACGCCAAAAGACCGTGCGAAAACAATCAAAAGGGGTGTCGACGTTGTGATTAACGGGATCGATATGGACATTTCCGGAATCCCGATTCCTGTTTGCACGTGTACAGGGTCTCCACAACAATGTTACCGATGGGGGTTCGGTGGTTGGCAGTCGGCGTGTTGCACCACCACGATATCAATGTACCCACTTCCGATGAGTACTAAACGTCGCGGCGCGAGAATTGCAGGACGGAAGATGAGTCAGGGTGCTTTCAAGAAGGTTCTAGAGAAACTAGCATCTGAAGGATACAATTTTGCTAATGCAATTGATTTGAGAACTTACTGGGCTAAACATGGTACCAACAAGTTTGTCACCATCAGGTAGATTTAAGGTAATGAAGGACCGTGTCCGGTCTGTTGTCGGGTCCAATGTAACTAGTCAACGAATTTAACCGTAGGTTATGAACTCTGTTTTGTTTTAAGATTTGTAGGTTTCCAGATGACATTCTTGATCTCAATCATTTGTTACTTTTCAATTTTGATCTTATTGTGCTATATTGTTGCAGTTTAGCTAATTTGTTAGATGTTAAAGCGATCGGTATGGCGTTGTTGGTATTGTATAACATAAGAACATGAAGATTTAGCAATCGGTTCACGTTTAACATCGAGATCAAACAAATCAAACATGTGTGTCATATTCGACGGTTTATCAAAGCATTTTTGGGTACATCAAGCCGCAAGGAATCGGTTTTCGTTGACTTTAATTCCTGTTTAGTACCTGCTCAAGTGCGCGAATATCGTGTTCATTGATGTGCGCGATTTTTGGGCATTCCGAGGCTTTGTCAACCCCGAACTCTTTGCAAAAATCGATGTACTGCGATAGATTCTCGGCCTGAACGGCTGATTTCTGAAGAATCGAGAATGCCATTTGCGCTTTAGGTTTTCCGATGGAATATGCCCTCATGAGAACCTCTGCGATGCCCTTGCAAATCCGACTATAAATATCGAATATCTCGATCATAATGCAATCCATTGCTTCAAGAACCAACACATTCATCATCTTCTCTGATTGTGGTTTGATCTCAAGTAACATATCCAGCAAATCTTGGAGATCTTGTAACCATACAAGATCTTGCATCATAGACACTTGTTTCGTCTTCTGTTTGATTCCGTCTCGGATACTTCCTTTTTTCTCTTCCCGTGAATGTCGTTGCATAAAAGACGTTTTTATATCGAGATATCTGTAGTAAGCTCGAATGAACGCCTCGTAGTGATACAAATTAGGGTTTCGGTCTTTGAAATTCGAGAGATCGAATGGTAATTTGCCAATCTTTTGAACCGTGGAGACTTTGCAACTGGTGATCCCATGCAAAAGCATGAGGCCTTTTAATGCCACCGTCCAGTTGTGTGTCCTTTCCATCCTTGTAGAAAGGGCTGACATGACTGGATGGACATAATGACCTGAAACACGAATCCATGCAAATATGCGTTGAGCGCTTTGGTAATCGATGTGGGAGTTATCGTGGCTGGTGGCTTTTATGACAGCAACCTCAATGTCGGGATTCCGATACGCTAAACAAGGAGTCACATTCACTAAGAAAAGACTAATTGTGTCTTTTAACGCATCGGAAGCCCTTTCCATACCGATTACCGACTTTTATTTTGTTGAACCAATTCCCTTTGTATTGGGCATATTTTTCTTAGGTTTTTTTCTCTTATACATCAAATGATTCTGTTTTCTAATTTTTCTGTGATTAAGCGCTTTAATAGTTTTTGCCATGTTGACTAGTTTTACTCCATTTGTAATTTTTGTGGCAAAGTTTTTATATACCTATAGTAATTTCCTTAATTGGTACATGGGTTCTCTTTATCTCGTTTAGTTAATTGGGTCGACACATTAACTCGTTCTTTTACAACACAATGATCTGATTAAAACGTTTGCAACTTAATTATAATCCGTCTAGCCATTAGACATGGTCAAGTAAATGGATTAAGTATGTCGTTAACGGTTTACACAATTTTAAGTGCTTGCGAGTTATGATTGATGTTTTTAACATGTATAAAAATATGGTCGTGTTCGTATCAAACTATTTAACCTGTCAATCCGAAACACGTTAATCCCTTCGATGCGACAAAGTAGGGTGTCCATAGTTTATGTCTATTATTTTATTTTATTTTTAACGACATGTTTTATGTATTTGATACATGTCCTCAGGGGCGCAGCTCAGTGGCTAGAGTGGGGGAAGTTTGCTCTCCATAAGGCGGCGGTTCGAATCCCGGGCCTACCCTGCTCTACCCATTTGAGTTAGCTCCTGCCCTCTCGCCTCTAAACGTTAGTCTCTGACGCGGGAGGTCGCTGCAAAACAGTCGAGGGGGACGCCCCCCACATCACCGGGACAGTGGTGGCGGGCCGGCTAACGTGACCGGTCTTCACGTTTTGCTCTCCATGTATTTGATACATGACATGACAAGAAGTAGCCTTTCATGGACCATCATCTCAATTTTATGTCATATCTCACCTAATATTCAACCCTCATTAAATCTGAACCACTCAAGTCTTGACAATTCTTATAGCATTCACATCCGGTCCCCTAAAATTATACATACATTCCACTAAAAAACAACTCTTATATCAATATATTTCCACTAAAAACAAATATTTTTTCTCTCTCCTTTTCAATTAAATAATATTTTTATACCTTTATCATTACATTTTTCTCTCTCATTCACTCACAACCACTTTCAATATATATTAAAAAATTATAGTGGGTGAACAGTGTCCCCCCAAATATACAGATGAACAGTAACATTTTCTCTCTCCTCCACTCACAACATTTTTTATACTCTTTATATTTTAAAAACCCCACACTCACAATTTAGTTCTTTGGATGTGAATGCTCTTATAATTTAAAGAGTTAAATGCTTGGTTGGTTCCTGTTGTTACAAAAATTGCAGACTTAGTTCTAGTGGTTTACTAATTACATGCGTGGTTCCAAAACTTGTCGAAAATGAACTCGGTTGGTCCCTAGCCCTAAAATCAATTAATTATCTCTGTTAAAATACCCCATGTGCTTGGCACATGAGGGTAATTTGGTCATTTAAGCTCCACTCACAACATTTTTTATACTCTTTATATTTTAAAAACCCCACACTCACAATTTAGTTCTTTGGATGTGAATGCTCTTATAATTTAAAGAGTTAAATGCTTGGTTGGTTCCTGTTGTTACAAAAATTGCAGACTTAGTTCTAGTGGTTTACTAATTACATGCGTGGTTCCAAAACTTGTCGAAAATGAACTCGGTTGGTCCCTAGCCCTAAAATCAATTAATTATCTCTGTTAAAATACCCCATGTGCTTGGCACATGAGGGTAATTTGGTCATTTAAGCTCCTTCTTCTTCCCACCTCACCCCTTCTTCCCCAAACCACTTAACACCTGTTTCCCCGTTCCCGTTCCTACTTTTGAAACATCTCCTCCCCCGTTCCCCGTTCCCGTTCCTACTTTTGGGGGTCGGGGTTGAAGAATCAAGTTCATCGCAAGTATTTTTGTTTCCAGGTGGATGTTTTTGGATCAATTGCTTATGTTAGCCAAACATCTTGTATTCAGAGTGGTACAATTCAAGATAACATATTGTATGGATAGCCAATGGTTAGAGATAAGTATAAAAGAGCCATAAAAGCGTGTGCCTTGGATAAAGATCTTATAGCTTTTGAACATGGAGATTTAACAGAAATTGGCCAAAGAGGGATTAACATGAGTGGTGGTCAAAAGCAAAGGTTTCAACTTGCGCGAGCAGTATACTATGGTTCTGACATTTATCTTCTAGATGCCCCCTAATGAAGAATTTGGGGATTTGATGGTGGTGGTGGGTATTAGGGGGAGGAGCTGAGATGGTGGTGGTGATTTGGGGAAGAAGAAAAAGGGGTGGGGTGGGAAGAAGAAGGAGCTTAAATGACTAAATTACCCTTATGTGTCAAGCATATGGGGTGTTTTAACAGAAATATTTAACTGATGTTAGGGGTAGGGACCAACCGAGTTCATTTTTGAAAAGTTTTGGTACCACGTGTGTAATTAGTAAACCACTAATATCAAGTCTGCAATTTTTGCAAACCACAGGAACCAACCAAGCATTTAACTCTAATTTAAAAGAGTAAACTGTGAAAATGTATCATAAAACTTTTTTCATTTTAGTCCAAATTTTAAACCATTTGAAACCGGGTTCCTGTAGTTTCAATTTTGTTGTCATTTTCATCCAAAAGCAAAATCTGGTCAGATTTTTCAGTTAAATCCATTTTTTTTAATCTTTTTCCTCCATTTTAATAAAGAACAAAACGATTATATTTTTTAATTTGATACAATATAACGTTAAAAAACCATTTTCCGGGTTTGAACCAGGGTCAGAACACCGTCATCATCCATGCGGGTTAGGCGAGCGGATTATGCAACCCACAAGAACAACCCGCGTTAAATTATTGTGGTTCAATGCATCGTTGACCATCCAACGGTAATATGGCCGTTTAACATTAATAAAAAATATATATTTTATTTATTTCTTTACCTTATTAATAAGGGTGAAGGGAGTCGATGCGGCAAACCCACATCACCGAATCGGTAATGGGCGGCAAACCACCGCCAACCCATTTGCCGCATGAGGTGTTTGTCGAAATGGGGTGTTTTTGGTGGGGCATTACCGAATCGGTGAGGGGAGGAAGGAGAGAGAGAGGGGGTGTGGGGGTGGGGTCCATTCCTATCTCAACCAATCACAACTTTTTCCTTTTTTTTTTTTAAAATAGTTTACCACTTCACCAAGTGTTTAAACCATTGCAACACTTTTCACCAAAGTTTAAACACTTTTGACTGATTGACATGGCGCGCTCTGATTGGTCGGTTTTTTGGTTTGCCACTCCAAAGTGTTTAACCACCCCCTTCACCCTAATCACCTCATTTTTCATTTCACTCTAATCTTATATCATTCTCACTCAAATCTTATATCATTTTCGCTCTAGTCAATATCATTTTCTAAATGGCTAATTTCTCATATGATGACTTGGGCATTTTTTTTACCGCCTGACAATTTTGAAGACGATTTTTCAAACTGATAGTCGCTTACTTTTTTTTCAAAAAGATGCTTGAGGAAGCCGAAGCGGGAAACACAACAACGTCGTCGAGCATTCCAAAAAAAAATCGTCAAACATGATTGCCTAAAGGTAACGAAAATCTTATGAATTATTATTTTGTTGATGAACCAAAGTATGATCATAAAACATTCTGTTACCGGTTTCGTGTTGTCGAAACAATTGTTCTTAAAAATTGTTGGTGATGTGGAAGCACAATATCCTTGGTTTCAAGAGGGATATGGCGGGCGGTTCAAAAAAAGTTTTACAATGATACAAAAAGTTACATCCGCCATTAAACAACTCACGAGTCCGACGAGTACTTACAAATGTCCGAAAGGACTTCGTGTGAGTGCGAGTAAATTGCAAATTTTGTCCTTTATCTTTATACCTAATTTCAAGCGGTGTCTTTTATCTTTAAAATTGATGAGTTTTATACTTAATGTTTTAAAATCCTACTTGTTATGTTCTTTAACCCTAACCTAATAGATTTTTTTGTTAAATCTAATCATGTGACTTGAATATGAGAGCATTTTTGTCATTTCACCTGTGAAGGGACTAACTATATAAATTATTTAAGGGTTGTTTTATTTCCACATCCCCTATAATCTTATTTTCACATCCCTATATCTATACGGGCCGTATAAACTGATACAGGCCATATAGAATGTTTATGCACAGAATTTTATGCGGTGGAATGTTTTTTTTTGTTTTTATATGTATACGGGACGTATAGTTATATACCGGCCGTATACATATTTGCATAATTTTGTTTCGAAGGTTTGCCAAGGGTTTTTAGTTTTGGAATCTGTATACGGGCCGTATAATGTTATACGGCCCGTATAGCTCGTATAGAAAAGTTAACTTTTTTGTTGCAATCAGGAAACCGTTTAATAAATTTTTGTATTTAAAATAGTGTTGTATATATCGGATTATGTTACGAGTTTGTAGTTAAACGTATTTATTATGTTTAATAAGTTTCCTCTTTGTAAAACGATAAATATGTATAGAAAAGTTAATTTTTTGTTGCAATCGGGAAACCGTTTAATAAATTTTGAAAATTTTAAAATAGTGTTGTATATATCGGATTATGTTACGAGTTTGTAGTTAAACGTATTTATTATGTTTAATAAGTTTCCTCTTTGTAAAACGATAAATATGTATAGAAAAGTTAAATTTTTGTTGCAATCGGGAAACCGTTTAATAAGTTTTATAAATTTTAAAATAGTATTGTATATATCGGATTATGTTACGAGTTTCTAGTTAAACGTATTTATAATGTTTAGTAAGTTTCCACTATGTAAAACGAAAAATATGTGATATGATTATGATAAACTACGACAACAATTATTAAACAAACAACTTAACATCTAAACATAAGATTAATATTTATAATGTTTTACATCTAAAAAAAAAGATAAACTTTTACAAAGTTTCAAACGTAAAATAACAAAAAATAATAATAATACAATAAGCAGCTACGGCGGTGGTGGTGGTGGTGGTGGTGGTGGTGGTGCAGCGCCAGCTCGTGGAGGTAGGGGCGCGGCAGAATGCATAGCCACAATCGCCTCGACCATCCACTGTACATCCTCTCTCACTGCAGCTAAATCCCCTCTGACTGCAGCTAAATCCCCTCTGACTGCAGCTACAGCCGACTCGACCTGAACGAGTCTCTCCTCCACCCCCGGTGGAGGCATCACACGCTGTCTCATGCTGCGTCGAACGTACGGGCGATCACCCCGTAACTCCTCCTCAACTACCTGTGATCGATCGGCAGTATGAGCGACCCCCTCTCCGCCGCCTCCCTCTCCGTCGCATCCCTCGCCCTCGCCTCCCTCTCCCTCGTCTCCCTCCTCATCACCACCCTCTCCACGGGGTCCCTCACCCACACCATAAGCCCAAACCAGCTGCCCTCCCTCGACCTCGCGAGCCAAACCCATCGATAGGGATGTGTCCCTCCCAACCCTGTCAAGCTGGCGTGTCTGCGTCATATCACTTGCCACCTGCGGGGACAGGAGGCGCAAGTAACCCTTCGCCAGACGGGTGATGAAGGCCCCACAGCTGATGTGGGAAGAGGGTCGCTTAAAAGCGTACTCGGCGAGATATGCGGCCAACTTGTACGCCAAGTTGGCCCTCCCGCCGGTAAGTAAGTCGTGCAAGAAGAATAGGTCACTTTGGGTGACCCATTCCCTGCTATCATGACGACCGGCGATCGTCACGGCGATACACCGATGTTGGTATCGGTGTAACGGGTCGTAAAGATCAGTCGCCCGTGCCTTCGGGGATCGCTGATTCGGTTTCGCGAACTCCCCGAACCCAATACTGCACCAATACGGCCACAACACGTCAGTGGACGTGCTGACTGGCGCATCAAAAAATGCGCGTGACCTTGAGTCCTCCTGTGAGTACAGACCCAAGGCAACAACGAACTGAGGAAGTGCCATCCTCTGAGTCTTGCCGCAAATAGTAAAAGTTACGGCGTCTGTCGTCAAAAAATGCTGAAAACCCCCACCCCGGGTGTCCGTAAATGTAAAGGTAGATAAAAACTCTAAAGTAATCTCCCTGTGGGCCCGCTCTGCGGCGGCATCAAATAAGCGGTCCCACGGGGAGTTAGCTGGCATGAGCTCCCGGACCCGACCGATCGCTCCAATATCTGTCAAAAACTGAAAATCTATGGTCCGAGGCGCATCCAGCACCATCTCCCGTAATTTGCCCAAAACCCTATAGGCAACCGTACCTCGGGGGATATCTCTAACAAACTGCCCCGTCTCAGTAAAATCGGGCACAACCTCCTCCTCCTGTCCACGTCCACGTCCCCGTCCGCGTCCACGTCCACGGTCCCGACCCTGACCCTGACCTCGACCTCTACGGGCCGCACCAGCTGCTGATGACTCATCCATATCATCTGTAACAAATAACAATTACAACTTAGCAATCACTATACGATTATCGTTAACGTATTATACGAATACTGTTCTTGTATACGAACGTATTGTACATATGATATACGCTCGTACAATGTTTGAAGATTCAACAAGGATACGACCGTATACATTATATACGAGCGTATAATGTTTGAATATTCAAACGTTATACGACCGTATATAAATATACGAGCGTATAATGTTTGAATATTCAAACATTATACGAGCGTATATAATGTATACGATCGTATAACCTTTGATTATTCAAGTGTATACGGTCGTATAAATTTTATACGATCGTATATTTTTTGAATATTCAAACATTATACGATCGTATACAATTTATACGACCGTATACACATAATAATCATTTACAATTTCCTGTTTCAATTTTTTTTTCAAATTGAATTATACAATCGTAATCGTTACGCCTATCTACGCTTTACTATACAAGACCATAATCTAACATGTTACGGAATTTAAAAGTTCACTATACGAAAACGTACCGTATAGGAAGAACGAGAAGAAAACGCCAAAAACGCCGAAGAACGCTGTCCAAGAACGATCCGAGAGAATTTTTGGTGGAATGTTGAGGCCGTATGGTGGAAATGAGGTCGTATAAAACCTATACGATCTTTTTGATTTGTATACGGGCCGTATAAAAGTATACGGCCCGTATACAGTGATTTAATTTATTTTAATTCTGTCGTATACTTAATATACGATCACAGTATACGAGGCGTATATTTTTATACGGCCCGTATACAATTCAGTTTTTTTTATTTTTTTTCAATTACTATATGCGGAACTGACGAAAATACGGTCGTTATGCGTTAACGTTGATTCGTTTAAACGTTTTTTCAAATTCAATTTCAACAAGTTGCCAAAACATTTATATAACGTGTATGTTTATCATTACAAATTGTCAAAACATGCAAATTGATTCGTTTAAACGTTTTTTCAAGTTCAATCTCAAAAAGTTGCCAAAACATTTATATAACGTGTATGTTGATCATTACAAATTGTCAAAACATGCAAATAACATTTTATATTCATAGGGCACCTAAATCTATGTAATCCCTGGTCCTATATTCATCAATGATCGTATTATATTGGTCAATACGTTCCTTGTAATAGTGATACCAACTTTCTGTTGGCGTATTCCGTGTCGGTTGTCGCCAGTATCCTGATGGGGTTAGCATTGGATATTCCCCTTCTAATCTGACGTGAATAAAATGGTTCCTGTGTACATGTACAAGCGCAACTGTTCGATGCGGAATACTTTATTCGGCTGTTCTGAACATGGGAAAAAATGAAGCACAACCAAGGTCACTTAATAAGAGACAAATGACATTCCACCGGTTTGCTATCAGAAGCCCCGTGAATGGCATTTGTAGCCACTTATGTCGAGGTGCTCCGTCTATATGGTCTTTTGACCAAACTAATGATTCCATAACTTGTTGATACTGAAGTTCATTTATGTTTTTCCAAAATTCGTGGAACCGGTTGCACTCATCATGAAGTTGCTCCCGTATGAACGGCCACTGCCACTCTTTAAGCGATAAGCCGACCGCTATAGATCGAAACCCACAATTACCATCACCCTGCACATTTTGTATGTGACTGAGGTGTGGATAGAAGCACGGTGGAATGAACTTTTTGAAGTGCGTGAACATATTAACTTGTCCGACAGGCAGCAAAGGTAAGTCTGGTGGCTCTTCCTTTGATTTTGCGACCTTCTTTTTCGTTTTCGAATTCTTAGCGCCTTTCGCAATCTCGCCGAAGAACATAGGTGTTTCAGTACAATAACTTTGTGACTCGACAAACGAGCTGTGCCTGGTAGGTTCGATATTTGACTCTTGTGTGCCAAACTCATCTTGTGTGCGAAACCCATCTTGTGAATCACTATATTGGTCCTGCGTTGTAAAAAAGCTGTGTCTTGAAGGCTCCGTAAACGAATCATCCTTCCTTTGTTGCTGAGCTTTTAAAGTTGGACGACCCCGTGTGTTTTTTTGCACAACTGGTTGTTTAAGCTTCGTCTTATTGAGTTGTACCAACTCCTTCATCTTTTGAATAAAGTTTTTCCTGAGTTCTCTCGGCTGAGCACTTAAATGTTGTTTGAGAAGCGCAAATTCGCCGTCTAAGTCGAAAGAGTCCACCTTGCTCGGTTCCACTATGGAGTCCAAATTTAACTTTCTCCAAAAAGGGTCTATCATCTCCAACGGGATCATTTGACCTAAGGAACATATCAACAAACAACATAAAACGTCAATAAGATTTTGCGTGATGAAAGGGTATGATTATAAAATGTGGTTGGTCGAATAATGTATTACCATTCGTTATATACGCTTCCAACCGACACGCGCACGGCAACCCACTGCTTGTATACAAACGGCACGCGCATGTACGGTTATATAACTTTAATTTTTCTATTTCATTTACTTCGTCTGATATCACCTCTAGGCAGGCATGTGAAACCTTCTTTAGTAGGAGATTAAATATTGGTTTGTTATGATGACCCAATGTTCGGCTCCTGCTTGTTTCAATGCTGCCTTTGATTTCTGTCACCTGGTTTCTTATGAGCTTATCGATAAGTGGTACCACTTTCTCCAGGGTGTAATTAGAGTCGCCTAGGTACTGCTTCAAAAGGGCATGTTGACCCTCTGCCATGTTCGTTGTACGTTGACCGAAGTTCAGATGTTGGTCGCTCCAGAACGAAACAAACCGGTCTCTATATGGTTGTAACCAGATTGAATCCAAATAGTTCATAATCTCTGTAATCAAAGTCAAGTGCAGTTAAGACAAGTCAAATAAATACGATTATTAAACAAAAATTATATAAAACTTACCGTCGGTTTTTTTGCGTGGCAAGTTTGATCGTATTCGCTCGTACCAGTAGTTGTAGTCATGATCGGTCGTTGATTTAATTAGCTCGCCCCACTTGAAAAGAAACCTCTCCCATTTATCATCTGTTTTAAAGCTTTTCCTGCAATGTTTGAAGATGTTTTGCTGTATGTGCCACCTACATAATGAATGTCTAGCCCTGGGAAACACGGTTGCACATGCGTTCATTAGGGCGCGATCTCTATCCGTTACTACTACACGGGGTTCCATAACACTGTCTAATGAGTGTTTCAACCTCTGTAGAACCCATGTGAAGTTTTCCTGTTTCTCGTTGCTTACGAACGCATGAGCAATGCAAAACGACATCAACGTTGATGTAACACCGATAATCTGGACTAGAGGCATTTTGTACCGATTCGTCTTGTAGGTGGCGTCTATAAGCAACACATGCGGGAAAGCGCGCCACAACATGTTCGACTCCGGGTGGATGAAGAAAATATCCTCGACCCGTTCGCCGTTTTGAGATGTTCTATGGTAAAAAACAAACCCAACCTTCTCCAACCGGTCAAAAAGTATCTGCATTGGAGTCTCGCCGATTTGTTCCATTCGACCCAATTTGGCTCGAGCGTTGTATATGGTGTTTCTTGTTGAGACATTATGGGGGTTCTGTTCTTTAATGGCAGCAAGAATGTCTCGTGGTTTGATGTTCTGATGCGTCATTTGCTCCACCGTCCTCTCTTCCGATGGAGTCAGCCTCATTAGGGACGGATGACCCTCTGGATACAGAAATGGTTCGTGGTTATGTTTACCTTCCTCAACCCTTAGATCCCAGTAACCTAACCTCTTTCTGTATGTCCCGACCAGTTGGAACTTGCAACCGGTTTTCCTAGTCCCGCTGCGTCTGACCGTCGCTGTTGATTTGTAATTGCCGGCACAATCGCACGTAAGCCAAATTTTTACCGGCTGACAACTATGGGGTTTATCGTAGATGGTGCGTTTGGTGACGAGGGCGTAGCCATTTACGCGTCCGACGTCTCTACACCAGTCTATCAATTCATCCATGCTAGCGAATTTCTAACGGAAACACTTATATGTGTCAATTAATTATTAACTCAAATGATTAACCCAGGTTTAGTTTTAGTATAAACGGGTTCGGGTCAGTTTCAGCTTGAACCTGCGAACCCGTTTGGATTAACGGGTCGGGTTCGGGTCAACATGGTCGGGATGGCGGGTTGACCCGTTACACATTTATACTATATTATATATTTTTTACAATATATATAAATTAAATGGGGTGCGTATTTTTATGCCATGATTATAAGTTAAAAAGAGAAATTAACATAGATTTTATAACTTAAATATGATATTATATATATATATATATATATATATATATATATTTGTGTTTTTTAAGTAAATTTTAACTTTAATATATTAATTTCAGAAAAAAAAAATAAAAAAATTCGGCTTTAATGGGTCGTGTTCGGGTCAACCCATGAAACTTCGGGTCGTGTTCGGGTTCTTATGTATGATACGATTTTCGATTCGGGTCAGGTTCGGGTTTGTGTAAAATTTTCAGGTTCAGGTTGGGTTGAACCCACCAACCCGCGAACACGACCCGTTGAGCAACCCTAATCTAAGATTTTAATAAAAACAACATCAAACGTAAAAACACTAAAATAGTTAACATACAACAAATAAACGTATAATTAAATGTTATACCTCCTTGTTTTGAAACTCAGTACGTTCCTCTTCAGCATTTGGACCCTCAGGCAGTCCACAACTTATGGGAGGAGAATGAGAACTATCAGTCGGCGGTCCAACACTAACAGGAGGGGCTTCAAAATTAACCGGGTGTTGCGATGGATAATAACCAGCATAATTAGGCTGAATGGCATCCAAACCCCAAGTATCCTGACCTGAACCAGACGCAAAAATGGGATCGAACGGAGCATTCAGATCAAACATGCCCGCTTTGTTATCTTCATTCCCCTGATTCGCCTCGTTACCAAACACATTAAAAAAGTCACCCCAACCCGACATTATAACGTAAATAATTTGAATACAGAGAAAAATAGAAGAAACGAATAGGAGTTGAATGAAAATGAATGAAATTAGTGTCGTTTATATAGAGAATTTTACGGAATATTACATCGTTTCAATTGATTAACACGCGAATCGAGGAATCTAACGTCTAATCACATAACTCGCACGAGATTCGAGGAATATAACATCGAATCGGAGAATCTTACGTCTAATCACACGTGAATCGAGTAATAATACGTCGTGTCAAATAGTAATAAAATAATAAAAAAAAATGAAAATCATTGTATACGGGTCGTATACATATATACGAGCTGTATATCATCGTCGTATAATATATATACGACCACAGTATCATCTTATTCCCACATGGTTGATACGGGCCGTATAACCTTATACGGCCCGTATCAACCATGTGAGAATAAGATGATACCATGTGGATTTAATAGGACCCATTATTTAAATACCAAACCATTTTGTCTCTCTCTCACCCATCTGCACCCCAACCCACCTATATCACTATCGACCACCACCACCCCACCACCCCACCGCCACCTGCTGCCACCACCTCCAACCCAACCTACCCATCTCTTTCTCCCTCTCTCCTAGCCGTAACTCACCAGCCTTTAAAATCTTTTTTTCTCTCCCAACAAACACACACAAAATCAAAACCTAGCAGCACTCTTATCCTACGCAGATCTTGTGATGGCTGAGAGACACACCTGCAACACAAAATCAAAACCTGTAACGCTGGATTCTTAGATGTGGTGGTTGAGAAAAGAAATCAAAACCACAGTCGGCAACACAACACAAAATCAAAACCATTGTCGGCCATTCGTTTCTTCTCCTTCTTGCAAAATGAAAACCACCGTCGGCAACGCACAAAATCAAAACCACCTGCAGCAACCTCCACAATTTGATGATGTTGTCGCCTTTCTTGTCCTCAGATCCGGTGGTGGTTGTCGCCGGCTTTCTTCTCCTCTTCAGATCTGGGGCGATGGGTGTTGGTTGGGAATGGTACGGTGGCACGTGGGGTGGTCGTGGACAAGAGAATGGTGGTGGTGGAGAACAGGTGAGGTCGTGGCAGGTGGAGAAAAGTGATGGTGTTGGTGGCTTTGAGAGTGGTGGTCATGGAGGTTTTTTGGTTATGGTTTACAAAGGAGGAAGGAAGGGAGGTAGAGCGAGAGAGAGATAGGGCTTGTATATTTTACATATACATATACTTTTTATACATAATATATTATATTATATTAACTTTAGTTTATTTTTGTTTTATTGTTAATTAAAATATTTATATATATGGGTAGAAAGACTAAATTATCCTTGTGTGATCCGATTTAATAAAAAAATCTAATTGGGTTAGGGCTAAAGGACATAACGTGTAGGATTTTAAAACTCATCAGTTTTAAAGATAAAGGACACCGCTTAAAATTGAGTATACAGATAAAGGACAAAATTTGCAATACACTCTGTGAGTGCCTACAATTTTTTTGTAACATCGTGAATTAATTATACGGCGATGAATTATTGTGTAGGCTGATAAGCACTGACGTAGCGAATGTGTACATAAACCACAAAGAAAAACACCACATTCAAGTGATGTTAGGTAACATTGATTGTACGCATCTTTTTTCAAGGATGTGTCCCATTAAGTTACAAGGCCAATATATGAGAGGTGATCACGAATACCCAACGGTCATGGTCGAAGCGGTCGCGTCACAAGATTTATGGTTTTGGCATGCGTATTGTGGTCCACCTGGTTCACTAAACAACATCAATGTGCTCCAACAATCTCCGATATATCTTGTTGAACGGAGTGGAACCGCACCAAAGTGTCCATTTCAAGTGAATGGACATACATACAAACGTAGATACTATTTAACTGACAGGATCTACCCTACTTGGTCAATGTTTGTGAAAACATATCCATATCTCGCCGATCCGAATGAAAAAAAAAGTTCAGGAAATTGCAAGAAGGGGAAAGAAAATATGTGGAGTGTGTTTTTGGTGTGCTAAAAGGAAAATGAGACATATTTAGGAGACCCATGCGTGCTATGACTGTGGACAAGATTATTAGTGTGACGTATACGTGCAACTGCACAATATGATCTTAAAGGACGACGAACATGAGTTCTCACCGGTCCACATCCGGGATCTAGTCGCCGAACTCATTTTTGACGATACTATTCTTGGAGAGTTGAGGGATTGAGATACGCATTTTCGACTTGGAAATGATTTTGCGATCCATCTTGCAGCTCAAGATCAACTGTACATCGAACAGAAAGACGACGTGTAATTTATTTTTTGTTTTTTATTGTTTTCTATTTTTTAATTATGTTTTTTTTAATTTCATTAGTTTACTTTGAATTATGTATTTTTATTTCATTGAAAATTAATTTTTACCTAACATTTGACTTTATTAAAATTAAAAAGAAAAAATAGTTTATGGCAAGGGTAAGACGCCAACCAATATCTTATGGTAATAGGTACTTTTAAAAAAATTGACATTATGGCAAGGGTACTACTCTTGAATGCCCATTCCCTTTACAAATAGAAAAACAATCAGGAGAAAATATTTGAAGATAAAGAAGGGTTATTGGATTTTATCACTCTCAACTATTGGTTATTGACCGCTGTCACTCCCAACTATCACTTTGACTCCCACCACTCCCAACTTAACACTTTGTGTGTTGTGTCACTACACAGGTGAACATTTCTTAGTGTTTGACTTGTGTTATTGGTGATATTGGTCTAACACTTTGTGAATTACTAATGACTGCAGGTGAATCTGCTCCTAAAATATAAAAATGGAGCTAAAGTCCACTCGACCAGAGTGACACAACACACAAAGTGTTAAGTTGAGAGTGGTGAAAGTCAAAGTGATAGTTGGGAGTGCCAGCGGCCAATACCCAACAGTTAGAAGTAATAAAATTCAATAACCCTGAAAAAAATCCTAGACTAAGAAATTTGGGTTCCTAAATTTTATTAACTAAAGAGAACATTGGTTGAGAAAATATTATTTTAATCCATGGTAAGTTTATGAATATTTATTTTCCAGTTACTCAATTATTTTAACTAGGGTTAAGACCCGTCCGCGTTGCGGCGCGTGTACATCGTAAACATTGAATGGATTAGTCCAAACGTTATATGATGCATTAACCATATGAAAACACATATTTCGACGTATCCAGTTGAACTCAGTGTAACCTGTATAAGCATTGTGATTGGATCGAACGTAAAGTAAATGGAATTCATATCGAACAATCATAACGTATTATATGTGACCCAACTTATACAAAGAAAACGTAACGTGTATGAAGGAAAATATGCATATGTAATTGAAAGGGCTTAATTAGAGCTTTCAAAAAAAGGGGAGAAAAAGAAACCATAATTTGACTCCACTCGGTTCGAAACAAACTTTACGAAACGTACATAAAATAAACACAAAAAAATAATATATTTGACCTGAATCAATTCTCAAAAAGTTTATGTCGAAACGTAGAACAACTTGAATTTATACGAAAACGTACATAGAAATATGCATGTAAAAATGATTTCTTTAAACGAAAACGTATTATAGTTGACCTGACTCGTTTATAAAAAAAGTTTACGTCGGAATGTAGAAGAAATCATATTTACACATACCCGTACATAAAATATGTACGTAAAAAATAGTTTTTAAGTAAAGGAAGTATAGGGGTAAACCGAAACAAAAAATTAGAAAAAATTTTAATAGGTTAAAAACGTTCATAAAACCGTGCCAAGTAGCACCAATGCCACAACCACATCGACTCTCAACATCGTAAAAATAAAATAGATAAAATGGTAAAAATTACACTGAACGAAAAGCAGACTAAAATCGTTGAACCACACACACCCGTTACAGTGTCTTAATACGAAGAAATTAACCAGAAACGTAAAACGTAGAAAATGATAACTTAGTCGATCTACGACCCGCCCGTTGCGGCGAACTTTTCAAAAGGGGGAAAATGGACGCGTTGCGACGGGTCTGTCAAATATGAAAAAATAGAACAAAAACGTTGAACCTCACATGCACGCTACGACATGTTAACTCGCAAAATTTAGAACGAAACGTAAATCGAAAAACTTGCGAAAGATAAAAAGTATGGGTACAAAAGTTGTAGATAATAAAGTTTTGTGTTAAATTATAAAAGATGGAAAACTTTCGGTTAAAAGTAAAAAATGAAAAGGGGTTAGAAGTGAAAAATCAAGTTTTTTTACACTTTTCGTCCTTTATGTTTGTACCAGATTGCAACGGATAGCCTTTAACTTCAATAATTACAATCGCAATCTTTTATTTGCAAAACCCATTACATTGTACGTCCTTTACCACTAACCAGATAAAAAATTCAGTTAAGGGTATTCTGGTCAATTCATGGTTATATTTAAATGTTTAATAAATAAAACAAAAAAAATTGCATATACACATCATCTTCCTCAATTTCCTAACCCTAGCCCTAACCATATCTTGCCACCGCCAGCTCATCCTGCCGCCACCACCTAATTTATCAAAATCATTTAGTCTCAATTCCGCGTGAGATTTGTAAGTTGACTGATGTGTGCAAAATGCAACATATAAATTACATCAAATGAGGCATAAAACTAACTATTTTTTAGTACTAATGTTGGAAAAAGTGTGCTTTTGTCTTCCTTTTGTATTTTCAGGGTTAAAAGAGCTTAAATGAACAAAAGAAGCAAAATTGCAGCCAAATCCAGCATAAATACAAGAAAAGGAATAAACGTGGCATGCCTGACCCCTCAACAACATCCTCAAAAGCAAAAACAAGAGAACAGAAGGCTGAACACGCCCCGTGCTCAGTGAGCACGGGGGCGTGCCCAAGTGTCTGCAGAAAAGGCAAAGTTGTAGAAGCTTCTATCACCCACCACAGGGGCGTGCCCAGCGGACACAGGGCCGTGGTCAACTCTAAGATTCGTAGAATCTAGGAAAATCTTGATATTACAGATACGCTTCTGCACACGGGGTCGTGCCCAGCGGACACGGGGGCGTGCCCAGTGGACACGGGGGCGTGGTCAACTAATGCAGACAAACTGCAATTAATGAAGAAAGAGAAGATGGGTGGACACGGGGCCGTGCCCAATGGACACGGGGCCGTGTCCGGGCTTCTGTGCATGCTATAAAAAGGGGTGCTTTGCTCATTTGCAAACCATCCCTTGGCAAACCACCTCTCTCACACTTCACCCACACTCCACCACCACCACACACCATCATCCACCACCATCATCCATCATCCATCATAGAGTGTGTGTAGTAGTCTCGGGATCCAAGATTGATCGTAAGAGTTCTTGACAATCAAAGGCCATGTTTTCCTAAGTCTCTTACATCACTTGGTGAAGACAAGTGTCTAGTGTAATACTTTTTATTTTTAATATTTTCGCACTTTTTATTTGGTTCTGTATTAATAACTTTAATAACTAGTTTCTTATGTTGAAGGTGAGTCTTCCTTATCGTTTGTCCGTGGTGTCTTGGCATTATTTTACTGTCTATATAAAATAAAATATTTTCACCATTCATATCTCCACAGTCTATATGGAGGTATGTTGGCTACCTGGTCGGGGGTTAAGGGAATGGTTTGGTAAGAGTCTTGCCTTGTTCAGTGTATAGATACTGCAAGGACCTGGGTCAACTTTAGTAGGACCTCCTTCAATACCCACTGGTATTGGATGGCGGGGGTCCGAACTCCTTGATCCCCTCATATGTAAACTACTATTAATATTTTAACCCGGCTACTTAGGACTGTATCCCTGCTGACTCAGACTACTTAGCCGAGGGTAACGTCACCTTCAGAAGAGGGGCCTACCACAATATGCATTAATAACTTAATTAATTATCTTTCAATAATCCAACCCTTTAGGATTGTATCCTTGCTGACTCAAACTACTGGGTTGAAGGTAACGTCACCTCCAGAAGAGGGGTCTACTACAATAACTAAGATAATCTCTTAAAAAGTGCAAAAGTGCGGAAACAATCAAAGGTTACACTAAACACGAGTCGGATCCAAGTGATTCATCTTGTCTATCTGTTTTTTTTAATTTTATTTTTATTTTTCAGCATTTTAGTTAGTTTTATTTTTCTTGTTTAAAAACCTTTTTCTAAACTTTTGATTTGATTAGACGTTGAGGATAAACCGGTATTAAAAGCTCTTGTGTCCTTGGACGACCTCGGTATCTTACCAACACTATACTACGCTCACGATGGGTGCACTTGCCCATATGTGTGTTTAGTGTTAGTAAATATCGTGTTTTATAAATTTAAAACTTGGCTAAAAAGTGTTAAAGGGCTTAAAATATACATTAAAAGCTATACGACACTTCACACGCATCAAGTTTTTGGCGCCGCTACCGGGGACACAAGGATTTTAAGAAAGTTAGGAATCAACGGCCTAATCGTTTTTTCTTATTTTTCTATTTTTTTAGGATTTTTCGTAAATTTGCAGCTTCTGCAGAACTCAGCACGGGGCATGCCCGCTGAACACGCCCCCGTGCCCAATCTTTGGTACTGGCAATCCTGTTTTAAGTCAGACAGTAAGCTGAACACGGGGCCGTTCCCACTCAACACGCCCCGTGCCCAAGTTTCAGTTACTGAAAACAGAACCGTAAGATCCCGACGGTTGGTAATTTCGGACACAAACATGAGTGATACTGATATTTTTTACTTTCGGCACTCTTATGGTACGTGGTGTCAAATATGTGGCGGCCCTCATAAAGATTTAGAATGTTATTTTCTAAATTATAAGCCCCATTATATAGACCCATTGTTTTCCTGTAGCCTTAAGAGGGGCGAAAGTAAAAATAATCCCTATCTCTCCCTCGAATGCTCCCAATTGAATCTTCTAGGAGAAATGCTTCTTGATGAATTATTTCAACTGGAAGATTTAATTCTTAATTGGGTAAAGGAACTTGAAATGGATTCCATTAATTCACCTCAAGAAGACACCCAAGAAGAATTATTGGGATCGCATTCAAATAAAAACAACTTCGTTGTTCCCGATACCACGTCTAACTCTCGTGAGGACTTGAGCGATAGTCGTCCCTGTGTTGATTGTGCCGTGAAGGACTCCCCATCGACTTCGTTCAGTGCATACATAGACCTGAGCGATTCGGCATACACCTTCTTTAACGAGAGCCCGGGAAAGGGTTGGACTTGTCCACCTACATATAGCATAGGAATCACCCTCACCGACAACCTCTTGCGTTCTCGTCTTAATCTAGAGCAACTAAGGTATCTCAGGCACTTTGGGGTTGTTCCATCCAGTAAGGAACCGCCTGATCCGGATAAGTTCCTTAGAAATAGACGAAACTTCATAAACAGCCTCTAGACACGGGGCCGTGTCCAGGTCAGCACGCCCCCGTGCCCACCAAAAGATTCCTTTCTGACTTTTTGTCAGAATACGGACAAAATGTGTCAGGATCCTGCCTGCACACGGGGCCGTGTCCAGCCGACACGGGGCCGTGTGCAGCGTGCTGTCGTTTTCTATAAATGCAGCCAAGAATCCTGTACATTTGGACCATTCCAGGGACAGAGATTTGGTTAGATCTTCACACATACCATCCTAGGTATTTTCTAAAAGAAGGTTCTCAACAACCATCTTGTCCTTTCCTCTCTTGTCCATTCCCTTCTTCTTCATTTTTTTACCTCAACACCTCCATTAGAGCTTGAGATCACCATGGTTTCAAGCTTTATTGTGATGTTTGTTAGGTTTTTGTTCAAGGAATCTTGTTAAAAATAAGTTTTACAACATTGTTTTAAGTTATTTATGCTCAAAAACGCTTCTTAAGTTGGTAAAATAATTTGAAACTCCAAGATTCCTTGTGCCGAAAATCTGCAAAAAGGTGAACACGGGGCCATGCTCATTGAGCACGGGGCCGTGTCCGAGGTTACTGTTTCATTAAAATGAACTCTTTTCAGTTTGTTTTCGTAGAATGTCAAGCCAAAACAGTGGAACTTCGTCGGCACATTCCAGAAACAGTTGAAGAGATCGGAGGTCCTCAATCGAAGCAACTCTCGTACGCTACGTGATGTGTGCAAAATGCAACATATAAATTACATCAATTGTGGCATAAAACTAACCCTTTTTTAGTACTAATTGGAAAAAGTGTGCTTTTGTCTTCCTTTTGTATTTTCAGGATTAAATGAGCTCAAATTAACAAAAGAAGCAAAAAGACATCAAAATCTAACATAAATACAAGAAAAGGAACAAGACGTGACATGCCCGACCCCACGACAGCATCTTCCCAAGCAAAACAAAACAAGATAACAGAAGACTGAACACGCCCCGTGCTCAGCCAGCACGGGGGCGTGCCCAAGTGTCAGCAGAAAGGACAAAGTGGTAGAAGCTTCTATTGCCCACCACGGGGCCGTGCTCAGCGGACACGGGGCCGTGGTCAACTATAAGATTCGCACAATCCAGGCAAATCTTCATAGTACAAAGATTCTTCTGCACACGGGGTCGTGCTCAGCGGACACGGGGGCGTGGTCAACTAATAAGACAAAGCTGCATTAAATGAAGAAAGAGAAGGATGTGGACACGGGGCCGTGCCCACTAGACACGGGGCCGTGCCCGAGCTTCTGTTCAGCCTATAAATAGGAGTGCTTGGCTCAAGCTCAAACCATCCCTTGGCACACCACCTCTCTCACACTTCACCCACCACCCACCACCACCATAACACCATCATCCACCACCATCATCCATTGTCCATCGTAGAGTGTGTGAGTCGTCTCGGGATCCAAGATTGATCGTAAGAGTTCTTGACAATCAAGGCCATGTTTGCCTAAGTCTCTTACATCACTTGGTGAAGACAAAGTGTCTAGTGTAATACTTTTTATTTCTAATCTTTTCGCACTTTTTATTTGGTTTTGTATTAATGACTTTAATAACTAGTTGCTTATGTTGAAGGTGATCTTTCCTTATCGTTTGTCCGTGGTGTCTTGGCATTATTTTACTGTCTATATAAAATAAAAGATTTTCACCATTCATATCTCCACGGTCTATATGGAGGTATGTTGGCTACCTGGTCGGGGGTTAAGGGAACGGTTTGGTAAAGGTCTTGCCATTGTTCAGCGTTTAGAGGTCCTGCAATGGACCTGGGTCAAATTTAGTAGGACCTCCTTCAATACTTAACGGTATTGGATGGCGGGGGTCCAAACTCTTTGATCCCCTCATAAGTTAACTACTATTAATACTATAACCCGGCTATTTAGGACTGTATCCCTGCTGACTCAGACTACTTAGTCGAGGGTAACGTCACCTCCAAAAGAGGGGCCTACCATAATTTGCATTAATAACTTAATTAATTATCTTCCAATAATCCACCCTTTTAGGATTGTATCCTTGCTGACTCAAACTACTGGGGTGATGGTAACGTCACCTTCAAAAGAGGGGCCTACTACAATAACTAAGACAATCTCTTAAATAAGTGCAAAAGTGCGGAAATAATCAAAGGTTACACTAGATACGAGTCGGAACCAAGTGATTCATCTTGTCTATCTGTTTTTTTTTCTTTATTTTATTTTTCAGCATTTTAGTTAGTTTTTATTTTTCTTAGTTTAAAACATTTTTTCTAAACTTTTTGATTTGATTAGACGTTGAGGATAAACCGGTACTAAAAGCTCTTGTGTCCTTGGACGACCTCGGTATCTTACCAACACTATACTATGCTCACGATGGGTGCACTTGCCCACATGAGTGTCTAGTGTTAGTGAATATCGTGTTTTATAAATTTAAAACTTGACTAAAAAGTGTTAAAGGGGCTTAAAATATACACCTAATATATATAACACTTGACACCCATCAAGTTTTTGGCGCCGTTGCCGGGGACACAAGGATTTTAAGAAAGCTTAAAATCTACGGCCGAATCAGTTTTTCAAAACCTTTTTAAAACGCGCGCACATTTTTCTGCATTTTAGTTTAGATTTGCATTTACAGTAACCTGTACACGGGGCCGTGTTCACTGAACACGGGGCCGTGATGCACATTTTCATAAAAACACCCAGTAACAGTAGCTTGAACACGGGCCGTGCTCACTGAACACGCCCCGTGCTCAACGAAATCAGTAAATTTAATTAAAACGCCCAGATACAGTTCCTGAACACGGGGCCGTGTCCACTGAACACGGGGCCGTGTCCAGCCTCTGTTTCCGCTTTTATTTTTGTTTTCTGATCTCGAGACTCAGTTGTGGTCTGCTGAGTGATTCTTATGGATCAATACTCAAGAGGTTACAACTACACCTATGAGGAGGATGATTATAGGAGTAATTATTGCACTAATTGTCGTAACACACACTCGGTACAAAATAGTCACTCATATCAACCATCCAATTCATACACCTACTATGAGGAGCCCAGGTACGAGCCATTGACTTCATACACATCCTATGAAGACCAAAGGTATGAACCTCCTCCCTCGTACTCATATTTTGATGAACCAAGGTATGAGCCTTCATACTCATACTTTGAGGAACCAAGATATGAGCCACCACCTTCATATGCTTATTATGAGGAACCATGGCGTGAACAACCCACCTCATATGAGTATTATGAAGAACAAAATTACGAACCTTATCCATCATATGCCTACAATGAAGAACAATGGTGTGAACCATCTACTTCACATGGGTATTATGAGGAACAAAGGATCGAACAACCGGATTCAAGCTTTGAAAATCCCGATTCTTTTTCTATAACCGAAGTGACCGATAGGATATTAGAACACATTAGAGTTATCGATCGATGTATAAAAGAATCTCGCGCAAGGGAAGAGGAGTCCCGCGCAAGAGAAGAATTAAAAAAAGAAGAGATAACCGAAAGTGTAAAAATGGAAGAACAAGTAAGTGAAAAACCGGCACATGAGTTAAACAACGAAAAAGGTGAGTCCGACAACGTTAAAAATGAAGAAGAGTCTAATTTTGAAGAAATTAATCTCTTGTCACCTTCTTTTGAAAATCATTGTTTAGTACCCACTCATGCTAAGTTTTTAAAAGAGTTAAACACTAACACTAAAATTGACGAAACGGTAAGTGTTAAGTTAACTAATGATCAAACCTCACTAATAAAAGAAGACCCATTTGAAATTAACATTACACTGGTTCCATGTTTCTTTCAAAATTCGTTTATTAGTAATGTCACAATCGATAAAGATCTTTGTGTTAACATAATTCCTAACTACATTTTCGAAAAATTAAGTATTAGTGATTTTTCTCCACTTCAAATACCCATTTTTCTATCCAATCGGAAAGTAATAAAATCAATCGGTGTAGTTGAGGATGTATTGGTTCAAACAAATCAAATGGTAATCCCGACCGACTTTGTCATCCTCGATGACGCTCCTCTAGTGTTGGGACGACCCTTTGTAAAAACTCACGAAGCTTTGAAAAACCGGAAGTTCAACAATCTACCTCTTCAATTAGGGGCATTTAAAAAGAGTGTCGATCTTGAGCGGTCAATGAAATATCCATTCGGCAATAATGACCCCCTAATTGAAGATGAGCCAGAACCACCCGATAAGGAGGGTCTAGCCAAGGACCCTTATAAACGTGGCGCACCACGGAGGCATTCCGCGGAACTATCCTTAGTTTTAGATTAGTATAACTTTTATATTTTCTAGTTTAGTTTTAATTTTCAGGAATAAAACACACCCGGGATGGTGAAGGATGATAAGGGAAGCTTGAACCAACACCCCATACACAAAAACAGAGCCTCTCGACGATTTTTCTTCATTACAGCAAGTTCAGCACGGGGCCGTGCTCACCCCAACACGCCCCGTGCCCAAGGTTCTGTAGAAAATGCCCAGTTCAGGTACCTGGACACGGGGCCGTGCTCACTGGACACGCCCCCGTGCCCAGCCTTCTGTTTACTTTTGGTACTGGCAGTCTGGACACTGGGCCGTGCTCAGCCAACACCACCCCGTGTTCAGCTACCCAGTACCATAAAATCTTGTTTTTAACCCACTTTTACACATTTTAATCAACCGAAAAACTTATTTTTGGGACACATTGAGGACAATGTGTAATTTAAGTGTGGGGGGATGCTAAAACCTTGAATCATGCAAGTCCTAATAACAAGCCTTACACAAAACTCTATTGGAACCGCTAATCACCCCAAATTTTTTCAAAAAATTTCATTTTTTTTTACTTGTCTAGGTTTAACTTGGGAATTTCAAATTCTAAAAAGGTTATATTTTTACAAATTTACAACCGATAGCGTCGTGATAAAAAGAACCAACATAAGAAACTTACGAAAAGGCATGGCAAACTTAGTTAAAATTTGATTATATATACTTGATCACATAACAACCCATTCCCACAAAAAGTGAGTTTTGAGCCTTTATTGAGCATACAATTACATATCATTAGACTAAATGCTCATTTTTCGTTTCTTGTGTGAATAGCCGCTTGGTTCTTACGACTCTAGAACTTGCCATGACGATACATTCCCGGTCCTTACCAACTTAAACCCGAGTAAGTAAATGATGGAGGCATTAGGACTAACCCTTTTTATTTCTACACCATTATTTTTCTTTTTTTTTACCACCTACCCAAAATCCCCCTAGTTAGCCCCTTTGAGCCTAAACCTTTTCATTTCATAACCCAAACCAAACACCCTTTTACCCACCAAAACCTTTTTCATTTTTAACCCTTTGTTTTAGTAACAAGCTCGATTTTTCGTATGACTTTTCCAAAAAAAAAAAAAAAATTGTGTGTTGATGATGAAGCAAAAGAAAATAAACAAACAAGTTCATCAAAAATAACTTTGTTTGAATAATAGCTTCATCAAAATAAAAGTTACAAAAAAAATAAAAAGTCTTACGAAAACCGACGCTTGTTACGCTTTTAGCCCTTTTTCTACTAACCACTAACCACTAACCCAACCACCTACCTTTAACCCAAGCCTAACCCTTTACCCAAAAAGTCCTCTTGATATTTACAAAGGTTAATAAGTTAAAAAGGAGGAGGATTGATTGCTTGGCAAGCCTATGGTAGGAGTAAGTCCCATGCCGCTCTCGAGTGATCCACAAAATGCAACATATAAATTACATCAATTGTGGCATAAAACTAACCCTTTTTTAGTACTAATATTGGAAAAAGTGTGCTTTTGTCTTCCTTTTGTATTTTCAGGATTAAATGAGCTCAAATTAACAAAAGAAGCAAAAAGACATCAAAATCTAACATAAATACAAGAAAAGGAACAAGACGTGACATGCCCGACCCCACGACAACATCTTCCCAAGCAAAACAAGATAACAGAAGACTGAACACGCCCCGTGCTCAGCCAGCACGGGGGCGTGCCCAAGTGTCTACAGAAAAGACAAAGTGGTAGAAGCTTCTATTGCCCACCACGGGGCCGTGCTCAGCGGACACGGGGCCGTGGTCAACTATAAGATTCGCACAATCCAGGCAAATCTTCATAGTACAAAGATTCTTCTGCACACGGGGTCGTGCTCAGCGGACACGGGGGCGTGGTCAACTAATAAGACAAAGCTGCATTAAATGAAGAAAGAGAAGGATGTGGACACGGGGTCGTGCCCACTGGACACAGGGCCGTGCCCGAGCTTCTGTTCAGCCTATAAATAGGAGTGTTTGGCTCAAGCTCAAACCATCCCTTGGCACACCACCTCTCTCACACTTCACCCACCACCCACCACCACCATAACACCATCATCCACCACCATCATCCATTGTCCATCGTAGAGTGTGTGAGTCGTCTCGGGATCCAAGATTGATCGTAAGAGTTCTTGACAATCAAGGCCATGTTTGCCTAAGTCTCTTACATCACTTGGTGAAGACAAAGTGTCTAGTGTAATACTTTTTATTTCTAATCTTTTCGCACTTTTTATTTGGTTTTGTATTAATGACTTTAATAACTAGTTGCTTATGTTGAAGGTGATCTTTCCTTATCGTTTGTCCGTGGTGTCTTGGCATTATTTTACTGTCTATATAAAATAAAAGATTTTCACCATTCATATCTCCACGGTCTATATGGAGGTATGTTGGCTACCTGGTCGGGGGTTAAGGGAACGGTTTGGTAAAGGTCTTGCCATTGTTCAGCGTTTAGAGGTCCTGCAATGGACCTGGGTCAAATTTAGTAGCACCTCCTTCAATACTTAACGGTATTGGATGGCGGGGGTCCAAACTCTTTGATCCCCTCATAAGTTAACTACTATTAATACTATAACCCGGCTATTTAGGACTGTATCCCTGCTGACTCAGACTACTTAGTCGAGGGCAACGTCACCTCCAAAAGAGGGGCCTACCATAATTTGCATTAATAACTTAATTAATTATCTTCCAATAATCCACCCTTTTAGGATTGTATCCTTGCTGACTCAAACTATTGGGGTGAGGGAAACGTCACCTTCAAAAGAGGGGCCTACTACAATAACTAAGATAATCTCTTAAATAAGTGCAAAAGTGCGGAAATAATCAAAGGTTACACTAGATACGAGTCGGAACTAAGTGATTCATCTTGTCTATCTGTTTTTTTCTTTATTTTATTTTTCAGCATTTTAGTTAGTTTTTATTTTTCTTAGTTTAAAACATTTTTTCTAAACTTTTTGATTTGATTAGACGTTGAGGATAAACCGGTACTAAAAGCTCTTGTGTCCTTGGACGACCTCGGTATCTTACCAACACTATACTACGCTCACGATGGGTGCACTTGCCCACATGAGTGTCTAGTGTTAGTGAATATCGTGTTTTATAAATTTAAAACTTGACTAAAAAGTGTTAAAGGGGCTTAAAATATACACCTAATATATATAACACTTGACACCCATCACTACGTAATGGCATTACGTGAAGCTCTAGATGAGATGACATCGGTAGAGGAGGTCCTAATAGACCGTATAAATTATCTTACGGTGGGGTTGGAAAACAGTTTTCAAGAAATCAACCTCTTGCACCAGAGGTTGAATATTCTTGTGACGCCTCCCATGGACCCAATCCTCCCTCAAGAGGATTGGAACCTAGCACTTGGAGTCAATAATCCCACCGGATGGGACGACATCCTCGCGGAGCCTCCTATTGAAGATTTGCAAGAAGTCCCGGTGGAGATTGCACCCCCTCAAACTGATGCAAATGAGCCCGCCTTTCTTCTCCCAAGGGAGATAGAGGAATGGCTTGCCGACGTATGAGGAACCCATATCCGGAGGAAGAAGTTTTTCGAGCCTCATCAAACTGAGAGAATTATCTTTTCGGAAATTTTGCTAATAGAATAAACTTTAGGCTAGAACTTCTTGGTTTAGACTCCTTGTGTTTCTTTTGACCTATTTATCTAGAATTTTAATTTACTAGGAATATTATGTAACTTTCTCTATTTGAATGAATGATGGTTTTAAGTAATTTGGTGTTTGGATGATGATGTAATGGGTAAAACACATTCGGGATGGTGAAGGATACCAAGGGAAACTTGCACCAACACCCCATGCACAAAAACAGGACCACCCGATGATTTTTCTTCATTACAGCAAGTTCAGCAAGGGGCCGTGCTCATCCAACACGCCCCGTGCTCAACCACCTGCAGAAAAAAGCCTAGTTCAGGTACCTGGACACGGGGCGTGCTCACTGAACACGCCCCCATGTCCAACCTTCTGTTACTTTGTTTTATTTTCTGTTACTGGCAATCTAAACACGGGGCCGTGCCCGGACACCACGGGGCCGTGACGCCCAGTAACATGATTTTTTGCATTTTCACATCTTTTTACACATTCTATCAACCTAAAAACTTATTTTTGGGACACACCTCAATGTGTAATTTAAGTGTGGGGGGATGCTAAAACCTTGAATTTTGCAAGTCCTAATTACAAGCCTTACACAAAACTCTATTGGAACCGCTAAACACCCCAAATTTTTTTCAAAAATTTTCATTTTTTTACTTGTCTAGGTTTAAATTGGGAATTACAAGTTCTAAAAAGGTGATATTTTTACAAATTTACAACCGATAGCGTCGTGATAAAAAGAAACAACATAAGAAAATTATGAAACGGCATGACAAATCTAGTTAAAATTTGATTATATATAATTGATCACATAAAAACTCATTCCCACAAAAAGTGAGTTTTGAGCCTTTATTGAGCATACAAATACACATCTTTAAACTAAATGCTCATTTTTTGTTTCTTGTGTGAATAGCTGTTTGGTTCTTACAACTCTAGAACTTGCCACGACGATACATTCCCGGTCCTTACCAACTTCAACCAGAGTAAGTAAATGATGGAGGCATTAGGACTAAGGGGCTGTTTTGTCACGACCCCCGACCCCACCCTGGACGGAATCGGGAGCCGCGAGCAGCCAAGTGGTACCGGTGGTTATTTAGAAAAGTAGTGCAGCGGAAATTTCATCAGAACCGTGAGTTAGGAAAAATATCAGAGTTTAGAAAACACCGGATTTTTATTTATTAAATTGATGGGATAAACCCATGTTCTGAAAGGTAGCTTTAATATAGAATAAATCAAAATACATAAAACAACTTTTCTTAATTTAATTTAATTGATAAAATAAGCCACTTCTGTAAGCCTTGTTGGTGCCGCATCCAACTCTAATTCCTGATCTACTGTAATTACCTGAAACGCGTTTTAAAAAGATTTGGTCAGCAGGAAATACTGGTGAGTTCATTCATTTTTATAAAATGACCCTTAGTTATAAATTACAGCATAAGAGCGATTACAATGACTTTTATCTTATTTAAGATAACCACGACTTAATCCTTGTAATTATAACCTTGTTATAGATTACAGCATAAGAGCGATTACAATGGCTTCTATCTTATTTAAGATAACCACGACTTAATCCCTGTAATTATAACTTTGTTATAGATTACAGCATAAGAGCGATTACAATGGCTTCTATCTTATTTTTATCTGGCGCCGTGTCACCTGGTGACGATGGTCATACCACTATTGGGTCTTTCCCCAAGTAGTGACATTTATCACTGTTAGGATTTATTAGCCTAACCCGTGAGAAATTAGTAATGTGCACAATACCCCACTAGCCAGTGATTCAAGATAACCACGACTTACTCCATGTAATTATAACATTTGAAAATGGAGTATTGTAAAATACTTTTGATAAAAGAGAATAACTCACATTGCAGATTTATACGGGCAGAGTTTAGCCTACTGATTAGCCTTGTAACCTAATTTAAATAACAATGCACACGAACTAGGTTAGTAACTAATACAGCATTTACGATAACTCACGAGATTAAAACCCTCACGATAAATGACAAAGTGCAATACTTAAACATCCATCGAATTCACGACAAATGACAAAGTATAACCCTAATTCGAGCAGCACTTAAACATTCATCGGATAGTTTCAATCGATCGGACATTGAATCGTAGCAGCGATCGAGTTAATACCCGGTATCGTAGCAGCGCCTCGCTATTGTGAATGTATTTTACGAATTAGAACAGTCTAATTTCGTTTTTGTGAAGTGATTTCGACACCAGAGGACTGCTCCTGATTCACTCTATTTATAGCTGGAAATTGGGTCTCACGCGGCCCGCGTGAGCCTTGGCTCGACCCTTACGCGGCCCGCGTGGCCACCTTGTCTACGCGTAGGGTTGCTGGGTCATCAGTAGGTGTGCCACGTGGATGACACGTAGCCCCGGATGCTTATCCGGTCAACTCTCAAGTTGACGCGGCCCGCGTGACCTCCTGCCTATTCTTTACGCGGCCCGCGAGAAGACCACAAGTCTTGATTTCTTGATTTTTGATATGGATTGGGGTTTCAGGGTCCGGGTTTCCACTTACGGGTCAGTTTGGGACATTTTTGAATATAATTATAAAACGGTGAGAAAAGAGAATGGACCCACTTTGTAGCTTTAGGGTTCAATTAGAAAGCCTCCTGGTATAAATTTTGGGTATAACTTCTGAGCTATTTAAAAAAAAATATATATATATATTTGTACTCATGTTAAGTTTAGTACCCCTAATTCAACCTTGTCCCTATGTCACGAGACAGAACCCCAACGAACTTAGTCAGGCAGAGCCTTGACATGCGTTATGGGGCTCAGATCAATCGGAAAGGGTAGCGGTGATCGGGAGTTAAAACACTTAAAACGGGGCAGAGCTTTATTATTATTTATGGAATGAATTACTAGAATAATATATATATATATATATATATATATAAGAGTAGGCGAAATAGAGACAGAAAGGGAAAAAGAAAGTGAGCCATCTAATGTTCAACTATCACTCTATTTGTATTGAATTCGAATCCTTGTAACTTAAGTTTCCAAGATGCCTTCTAATCTGAACATATACACGTCCAACATGCATTAACTCTATTTTCAACTTATTACACATGCACACATACGTGTACATGTAGTGTTTTATATTAGTTTGATTTATTTTATTATTTTTTTATTTATATAGATTCAGCTGCTTCACTTATTTGGCGCGTATAACTTATAAGATATGACGTTTTATAAAATAATGAATATGTCATTAGAACGAGAATAATCTTATCTATATTTTGAACCAAGTTTCATTAAAAAACAGAGTAGGTTCAAATACAAGGTATTTAATTATTTAGATGGTTCCTATGCCTGTCTAGGTACTTCATATTTTTTATAGTCAACTTACCCGTAATCTACCCGCCTAATAATATAAGTTTTTATATACTTTTATTTTATTTAGAAATGGCACCCATATACGGGCCAATTAATTAGTATAACATTTCAACCAACTATATATAAAATAGTTTTTAAAACTATTTGGGTCGAATAATTATATTAAAAATAAAACTAGTTACTAGTGGTTAATAAATTTAAACAAACCTATAATTCTTATATGATAAAAATAGGAATGTTATATCCTCCCCACCTTATTTTAAATCTCGTCCTCGAGATTTGGGCTACGATATTTTTTTTTAGACTTATGTCACGTCTTAGTTAATAAAATAATATTAAGGTAAATGATACATAATCAAAATATCAAATTTTGTGAATATGAGTTGTACAATAAATACGACTCAATGGTTCAACTGAATTAGTTCAATAAATCGATGTCAAACGAATGATGTGAAATTATATAATTTCCAAGGTAACTAGGTTCAAGCCAAAAGAGATATATGATCAATAGATGTCTAAGTTGAATGTTTACAAGTTGTGAATGTTTTTTTTTTTAGAAACAATAGGATTTACTATCAAAAGAAAACTTACTTTGATTGTTAACTGAGGAAGACTCAGGATCAATAAGTTAAAATAGAAGTACCGAAATGATTTGTCAACTATCGAATTATGACATGAGAAAAATCAATGTGTTGACATTTTATTGAATTACAAGTATACACCGATATACAACAGAGTTTAGTGTATCATTGTCTTAACACATAGTTGTATTAAGACCACTTTCAAGGATGAGTCAAGCGAAAGGCATACGTGGTTTTGAATGATTCGTATGATTATGATTAGCCCAAGCTACAAGTTTATATCGACGCCACAAGGTGTCGTAGTGATCGAAATAATAATAGCGGTGACCGGACGAGTTCACCATGTTTTAAATCAAATGAAAGTTCAACGAAGTAAGTTCGAATGTTTGTTTTAAACAATCTAATTTTTTTGATTGAAAATGAAACAATTGAATAATGTTTTTCGATCGAAAAGATCAAGAAATGCTCGATCGATGTTGTAGAAACTGTTAAGAGATACACTGAAATATGACATGAATTTGTGTACCATTATCTTAGCACACGATTTGTGTTAAGATTGATTTTATAGGATAAACTAACAAAGCGGATTCAATATAAATAAATAAATAAATAAATCTGTATATGATGTGTGCAACGAAATTAGCGCAAGCTTCAAATTTGTGAAAACGTCACCACAAGGTGATCGTGATTAAAGAAACGATTCAATGAAAATAGAAGACCAACAAGAATGTTATGGTTCAAGAGAATTGAAGTGCTTGTTGGGATTATTTCGGGGATGATGGCTTCAATTTATCATATAGGACTTTGAATTGAATACGTAATGCGAGCAAGTTCAAACAGTTGAGCTTGGTTTAAACAAAACGAGTTCATGTATCAATAAGAAAGTTCTAACATGGTTACAACAAAACCATGTATACCATTCAAAAGAAAATCGAGTTTTTTCAAGAAATTCGTCGATTCGATATCAAAGAGTCATCGTTTTGCAAGAAACGCGGTTTACAATGCAAAGATCAAGTATAGCGAAATGATATTTGAGTTTGGATAAAATGACAAATTAGAATGAAGTCCTCCAGTGGTCTTCATAAATCAAACGAACCACATGCGCAACAAACAGTGCATGTGTAACGTGTGAATTTATCAAGAAATGAAATAAATCAATATTTGCTATTATGAAAGAAATCCTCATGGTATGATGACCATTAGAGGAAGTAGAAACACGAAAGTCAACTCATTATATGCAGAAGTCAGAATTTCAATGAAAGAAATATAAGAACTTTATCTGGAATTTCGTGTGATAACCGTTGTTAAGTGACATTACCAAGGAATGTCGAATAAAATGAAATAGGGGATTTGCAAATGTATGTTACTCCTTTTGTAATGCTAATAATTATGACTCTGATTAGACTGTGCACCGATGGTTGTGAAATCTTGTACCTCAGCGAGATTCATGTCGTTTGTAGGATCATGTGGCAAAGTGCCGCTTTTTGATCAGTAGTTCTCCCACTCCTGGGATGAGCATTGTTGTTGTCGTGCCCAATCATATTTTCCAAAGGTCTTGCCTCGAAAGTCGTGTGTGATATATTTCGACGTCTGTGGACGTATAATTTAAGTTTCATGTGTTTTCTTGTGCACTAGCACAACTTTACATGCTTCTTACTGGCGTTAATAGTTTATGGTAACGCATTGGAAATTCTTATACTTTTGATGGCGTCCCAGCTTAAAGGGTTTTCCATTGTTTATATTGTTGCACGAGTTACGAGGTAGATGATCAAACGAAATAATGTTTGATATTAGAATTATAGATATATGCCAGAGATTCCTGATAAAGAAATCTAGATTTATTATTGGCACATATGCTTGTGCTTTATTCCAAATTGTCAATCCTTATGGTTTTTGGATTTTCTTATAGATATACATATCTATATAATCATATATTTCACATGCTGTAATATACATACCCTTCATAAGGTCAATGTATTTAACAGATTCATATTTCCAAAAACAAGTCAGATATCAGGTCATGATACTATTTAGGGAAATCTTGTCACTTGTTTGACATATTATATACCTTCTTACCCGGTTATGGCCGGAGAGGTAACCCTGTTATATCCGGACAAGCTGGAGAGTCTGCTACACCATACCCAGTCTTGCCGGAGAAGAAATTTATATTTCCCATAAATAGTATTTTTCTTAAATCATGATTTGGAAAGTGCATTATGACTTTCAACAACGAATCAGGAAATTAATATTCACCTGACGGATCATATTTTAGAACAAAGTAGTATCAATAAATAAGAAATAACAGTGGTCAAGTGTTATTGCTTATTTATTATACTTGCAACGTTCTAGTTATTATTCTCACGGCATACCAAAACCCATCACACTTTATTTACACAAGTATTTAGCTTATCTCGAAGCTTATACTAAGGCATCTTTTCTTAAATTCAAGTCTAAATGCTATCATGTGTGCTACCAGTTAATAGCAATTTCCTAGCTCTTTTATTTAAGCTTAGGTATTATGATCAAAACACCTATTGGTTTAAATCAGTGGCTCTGATACCACCTTCGGTCACGACCCCTGACCCCACCCAGGACGGAATCGGGAGCCGCGAGTAGCCAAGTGGTACCGGTGGTTATTTAGAAAAGTAGTGCAGCAGAAATTTCATCAGAACCGTGAGTTAGGAAAAATATCAGAGTTTAAAAAACTCCGGATTTTTATTTATTAAATAGATGGGATAAACCCATGTTCTGAAAGGTAGCTTTAATATAGAATAAATCAAAATACATAAAACAACTTTTCTTAATTTAATTTAATTGATAAAATAAGCCACTTCTGTAAGCCTTGTTGGTGCCGCATCCAACTCTAATTCCTGATCTACTGTAATTACCTGAAACGCGTTTTAAAAAGATTTGGTCAGCAGGAAATACTGGTGAGTTCATTCATTTTTATAAAATGACCCTTAGTTATAAATTACAGCATAAGAGCGATTACAATGGCTTTTATCTTATTTAAGATAACCACGACTTAATCCCTGTAATTATAACCTTGTTATAGATTACAGCATAAGAGCGATTACAATGGCTTCTATCTTATTTAAGATAACCACAACTTAATCCCTGTAATTATAACTTTGTTATAGATTACAGCATAAGAGCGATTACAATGGCTTCTATCTTATTTTTATCTGGCGCCGTGTCACCTGGTGACGATGGTCATACCACTATTGGGTCTTTCCCCAAGTAGTGACGTTTATCACTGTTAGGATTTATTAGCCTAACCCGTGAGAAATTAGTAATGTGCACAATACCCCACTAGCCAGTGATTCAAGATAACCACGACTTACTCCCTGTAATTATAACATTTGAAAATGGAGTATTGTAAAATACTTTTGATAAAAGAGAATAACTCACATTGCAGATTTATACAGGCAGAGTTTAGCCTACTGATTAGCCTTGTAACCTAATTTAAATAACAATGCACACGAACTAGGTTAGTAACTAATACAACATTTACGATAACTCACGAGATTAAAACCCTCACGATAAATGACAAAGTGCAATACTTAAACATCTATCGAATTCACGACGAATGAAAAAGTATAACCCTAATTCGAGTAGCACTTAAACATTCATCGGATAGTTTCAATCGATCGGACATTAAATCGTAGCAGCGATCGAGTTAATACCCGGTATCGTAGCAGCGCCTCGCTATTGTGAATGTATTTTACGAATTAGAACAGTCTAATTTCGTTTTTGTGAAGTGATTCGACACCAGAGGACTGCTCCTGATTCACTCTATTTATAGCTGGAAATTGGGTCTCACGCGGCCCGCGTGAGCCTTGGCTCGACCCTTACGCGGCCCGCGTGGCCACCTAGTCTACGCGTAGGGTTGCTGGGTCATCAGTAGGTGTGCCACGTGGATGACACATAGCCCCGGATGCTTATCCGGTCAACTTTCAAGTTGACGCGGCCCGCGTGACCTCCTGCCTATTCTTTACGCGGCCCGCGAGAAGACCACAAGTCTTGATTTCTTGATTTTTGATATGGATTGGGGTTTCAGGGTCCGGGTTTCCACTTACGGGTCAGTTTGGGACATTTTTGAATATAATTATAAAACAGTGAGAAAAGAGAATGGACCCATTTTGTAGCTTTAGGGTTCAATTAGAAAGCCTCCTGGTATAAATTTTGGGTATAACTTCTGAGCTATTTAAAAATATATATATATATATATATATATATATATATATATTTGTACTCGTGTTAAGTATGGTACCCCTAATTCAACCTTGTCCCTATGTCACGAGACAGAACCCCAACGAACTTAGTCAGGCAGAGCCTTGACATGCGTTATGGGGCTCAGATCAATCGAAAAGGGTAGCGGTGATCGGGAGTTAAAACACTTAAAACGGGGCAGAGCTTTATTATTATTTATGGAATGAATTACTAGAATAATATATATATATAAGAGTAGGCGAAATAGAGACAGAAAGGGAAAAAGAAAGTGAGCCATCTAATGTTCAACTATCTCTCTATTTGTATTGAATTCGAATCCTTGTAACTTAAGTTTCCAAGATTCCTTCTAATCTGAACATATACACGTCCAACATGAATCAACTCTATTTTCAACTTATTACACATGCACACATACGTGTACATGTAGTGTTTTATATTAGTTTGATTTATTTTATTATTTTTTATTTATATAGTATAATGAATTCAGCTGCTTCACTTATTTGGCGTGTATAACTTCTAAGATATGACGTTTTATAAAATAATGAATATGTCATTAGAACAAGAATAATCTTATCTATATTTTGAACCAAGTTTCATTAAAAACAGAGTAGGTTCAAATACAAGGTATTTAGTTATTTAGATGGTTCCTATGCCTGTCTAGGTACTTCATATTTTTTATAGTCAACTTACCCGTAATCTACCCGTCTAATAATATAAGTTTTTATATACTTTTATTTTATTTAGAAAGGTCACCCATATACGGGTCAATTAATTAGTATAACATTTCAACCAACTATATATAAAATAGTTTTTAAAACTATTTGGGTCGAATAATTATATTAAAAATAAAACTAGTTACTAGTGGTTAATAAATTTAAACAAACCTATAATTCTTATATGATAAAAATAGGAATGTTACATGTTTGGCAACCTCTGAATGGGTAAGTGCTGAATGAGTAAGAGGTCTGAATGGGTAAGAGACTCTGAACCAGTAAGTGCTGAACCAAAAAGTGTTGTTTGGTTGGACCTCTGAATGACTATGCACAATGACTATTTTACCCCTCTGAACAATTTGATGCTGAATAAAATTAATCTGTTTGGCTAATGCTCTCGAATGACTGAACAGAATGATGAATAATTATAAAAGCAAAAAACTTAACATCAAATAAAATCCAAATTACACATAAATCCTTCAAAATCCATGAAAACATACTAAAATTTAAATATAAATTAATATTTTGCACGCAATTTCAATTTTAATCATTTCAAATTAGTTGACTAACTATCTGGTTACGCAAAGTAGCCAAATACTCGATGCCTTGTGAACCCCATTCAATGTCGTGAACGAACTGACCATCACTTTCTCCGCCTTGTACATCTGAAAACACAGTGTTCTCGACGTAGACCATAAATAATTGATCTTGAATATTGCATTTCCTTATTGTAACATCCCGAAATTTCAAAACTTTATACTAGAATTATAAAGTGTATAATAAACAAGAATAAACTAACTAGGATAAATAACCCAGTTAGTTAGAAGTCTTGTAGTAACACAGGAATGAGTTAAAAAGCCAAAGATATAAACTAAATAAGAGTGGAGGGACCTAGGTTGTCAAAATTGAAACTTAAATTACTAATAATTAGTAAAATAAAAACCAAACACTCCATTTTGGAGTTCTGGTCGATCAAGAAACCACAGGGGCGACACACACACTCTCACAACCCTAAATCCTACTAAACTCTCAAATTGAAGGCTCAAATCATGTCGTAATCGAAATCTGAACATAGAATCGTGATCTCCTCGTCAAGGAGGTCATAAGGTATGTCAAATTAGGTTGTTTTGATACAACTCAAATTCTTGCATGTGATTGAAATCGAAGGTTGAGCTTGATTATGTGTTGTAAAACATGAAATTGGAAGTAATGTGAAGTCTAGGGACAAACCCTAGATGATTTCTTGTCAAAATCTTGCATGTTAGTTGTAAGGATCAAAATCACTATAGTGGGTGATTAGTAAGTTAGTAGAACTCGATAAACACTAGGATTAAGACTCTTGTTCTAGTGAAAACTGAAATTGTGAGATAATCTCTGAAATTGTTGATGATAAAATATGTGTATTTTGTCTAATTGAAGTTAATTTGAGTGATAATTTCAAGTTATGAACTTGGTTTAGATCATGTAGAAATCTGACCCGCAAGGTGTTTGATAAAACGCCTAAATGAGGGTTAAAATATTAAAGATTGCTAAAAACGCAGATTTGCATATGTTATGAATTAATGCGTTAAAGCTTATGAAAGAGTTCTAATCTTGTTATGAATTGAACTCTTTAGGCAAGGAATCCGGAACGTCAAGTGGACACGCCGGAAGTGATACCCGCGGAAAAGGTGTGCTTTAAAGGTACGTGGCTTTAGCCCCGTTAAAATTATGTGTAAATAATTAGTTTTGTTGTGTGAACGGTGTTGTAGTGAAATGGATGCGTTTGATGCGTTGTTAAAGTGGCGAAGTACACTCGACCATCAAACGGGTCAAAGTAAAGACTTGGTATTTAGTTTGGCTAGTCAATGAAGTGATGGTTTTCACTAAATAGCCAAACGGGTCAAAATGATGTTTTCAAAAGAATCACGAGAGTAGAGACTTGAAAGTCTTATACCTCGTTAAATGATGAATTGTACCATACCAATGAATTGGTGATATTAATCTAAGTATAAGAACCCGGGATATGGGTCAAACAATAAAGGTTAAATGAAAAAGGGTTGTTTGAAACGGAATGCTTGAATTCCGAAGAAACAAGTATTAGCCCTAAAGGAATCGCAAAGCCATGGAATTGGCGCGAATACACCAAGTATGTGAGCCCGGGTAATTGGGTAATTATGTCTAAAAGGTCTTAAGAATGGAAAAGAGGTGCTATCCACTTACACTAATGGGTTGGATAATGGAAATAAGGAAATTGTGAACCAATTGTCGGTATCTCGGTTTCCGCGATGTGAAATTTACATGGTTGAATCCGTAATTTTATTACGGACTCGTAGGAAAAAGAATCGGCTAAAACGGACAAGCGAGTAAAAAGTTATGATCTTTAAAAGTTGGAAAATAGTTAGAGGGCATGAATGCATAGTCCACCGTAAATTATGGTTCCACCGTAATTTACGGTGGAGATCAGGATGTTACGGTGAGAAGCCCCTGTCTTACGGCAGAACCAGGAACATTCCAGGTCTACCGTAACTTACGGTGACACCGTAAGTTACGGTGGAACCCACACAAAAATCATATTTGTTTGTTACTTTGCGTTGTTAGAATTAGTTTATACATAATGCATTAATGTCAAAACTAATGTTTTTAGTATTTGACCCTAGGTATGGATGAGTTTCTCCCGGATGGTGATCAAGCACTTTGTCAAGAACCGAACACGTATTTTGAAGCTTCCGCGTTAACTTAACTTTGTTTTAGATAATGATTTTGATGTAAATGAATTGATAACCATGTCCTAAGGTTTTAAACTAGTCGGTAGTGACTAGTAGAAGTTACTTTAAACTTTCGTTTTGTACTTAACATGATCATGTTTGCTATTTCTAATCGAAAACATTTTGTAAATTGGGTTTTTAGTATAAACTCATGTATTATATTAAGTAATTTCATTATCATAAAAAGGGTGTTACAAGTTGGTAATCAGAGCTCAAGGTTGTTAACAAGTGTGTTCGGTTCAAGCTTGATCAAGCATCCGGTAAGAGTTAGTTGTTCTTAGTAGAGTTATTAGGTATAAATAGGGAATAAAGAATAGATATGCATGGGAAGAGTGTGTTAACACACTCAAACCCGGAAAGTGCATTAAATAAGAACGGTGAAAACAAGTCACGAACTTGAATAAACCGAAGTAAATGAATCACATGTTATAAATGAAATGTTAACGCTTGATGTAAACATTTCAGTTAAAAATGGCGGATAAAGGTAATGATGATACGGTGCCAAGAGTCACCGAGCAAACAAGAGAAGTGATTGCTGAAGAGGTAGGAAAGGCAATCGAAAACAGTTTGTCGGGTTTTATCGACAAAATCCAAAACACGGTATTATCAGTGGTGGAAGAAAGGATCAAGAAATTGGAGGATAATACCAATGTAGCAAAGGAGAAGTCGGGGGGACGAAAATCTTGTTCTTATAAAGAGTTCATGGCGTGTAAACCGCCAATCTACAATGGAGAGGTTGACCCAATAATATGCCAACGGTGGCTAAGTGATATGGAGGGAGTATTTGAAAGGACCCATTGCGATGAGGATGACTTCGTGGCTTATGGCACGGGTCAGTTAAGGGGTCAGGCGAAAGATTGGTGGGATAACAAAAAGAAAGAGATCGGAAGCGAAGCGACTAAGGCTATGACATGGGACGAGTTTAAGACGCCGTTTCTTAAACATCATAGTCCCAAGGCAATCATAAACAAAATCAAGGAAGAATTTATGCAGCTTCGACACAAGGGTGAATCTATCGATAAAATCACGGGAACGTTCATGGATAAAATGAAGTTTTGTGATGATCTCATAACGAACGAAGAGCAGAAAATATATTATTATTATAATATGTTGAGCGCCGAGTATAGGGAGTTTATGACTCCTTCGAAGTATGAGACTCTCACTGAGATTATAAACGTTGCTCGGGAACGGGAGATAGAGTTGAAGAAACAGATAGAAAGAGGCAAAAGAAGGGCACAGGTAGTTAACCCAAGCCCGACGAAAAAGGCACGTCCGAACGAATCCTCAAAGAAACAAGAAGGAAAAAGCGGGTCATCAAGCTGCAAGATATGCGGGAAAGGGCACAAGGGTGAGTGCCGGTTTAAGGACAAGCCGTGTCCTATTTGTGGGAAAACCGGGCACACGGCTGCGTTGTGCTCGGGGAAGGTGTCGGTGTGTTACAAATGTTATCAGCCGGGTCACAAGAAATCGGAGTGTCCGGAATTGATCGGGAAGAAAGATGACAAGGATACACGTACTGAGACACCCAGAGCAAAAGCAAGATCCTTCCAGTTAACGGCAGCCGAGGCAAAGGTGGAACCCGATGTGGTTTCAGGTATATTTGCTATAAACTCGATTCCTGCTCATGTGTTATTTGATACGGGTGCGAATAAATCCTTTGTTTAACATGGATTTATTCGACATCCTTCTTTTGTACTAACGAAATTGCCTATGCCATTAGAGGTAGAAATAGGTGATAACAAAAGTTTCCTTGTATGTGATGTATGTCGAGACTGCAAAATAAACATTGATGATGAGGAATATTTAATAGATTTGATCCCCATGTCAATGGGAGAATTCCAAGTAGTGGTCGGGATGGATTGGTTATCTCGACATCATGCAGAAGTGATATGTTTCCGCAAGGAGATAAAATTGACATCTCCAAGCGGGAAACAAGTCACCATCTATGGCGAAAAAGGGGGCAGTCCCGTTATGTGCTCAATACTAAACGCTCATAAGCTTATAAGGCGCGGATGTAAAGCATTTATGATTTACGCAAACGAACCCGATAAAGAGACGCCGAAGATGGAAGACGTACCAGTGGTACGCGAATACGCTGATGTATTTCCGGAAGATTTACCGGGAATACCGCCGGAACGGGAGGTAGAGTTCGGAATTGAATTGATTCCGGGCGCGAAACCTGTGGCCGTATCGGTTAGCGCCATCAGAATTGCAAGAATTTATGTCACAAATCCAAGAATTGCTCGACAAGGGATTTATTCGGCCAAGTGTGTCTCCATGGGGCGCACCGGTATTATTCGTGAGAAAGAAGGACGGGAGCATGCGTATGTGCATTGATTACCGGGAGTTGAATAAACTCACGGTAAAGAATCGATATCCGCTTCCAAGAATTGATGACCTATTTGACCAATTACAAGGTGCAAGTTGGTTCTCAAAAATCGACCTCAGATCGGGGTATCATCAGTTGAAAGTCAAAGAGGAGGATGTACCGAAAACGGCTTTTCGTACACGGCATGGACATTACGAGTTTCTCGTGATGTCCTTTGGGTTAACTAATGCACCCGCGGCTTTCATGGATCTCATGAACCGGGTTTGCAAACCCATGCTAGACAAGTCAGTGATAGTATTCATTGATGACATCTTGATATACTCCAAGAATGAAGCAGAACATGCAAGTCATTTGCGTGAAGTGTTGGAGACGCTCAGGAAAGAGAAATTGTATGCAAAATTCTCAAAATGTGCCTTCTGGTTACGAGAGGTTCAATTTCTTGGGCACATCATTAGTGCAAACGGGGTGTTAGTAGATCCTTCAAAGATAGAAGCTGTGTCAAGATGGACTCCACTGAAGAATCCTTCGGAAATCAGAAGCTTCTTGGGGCTTGCGGGTTATTATCGGAGATTCATACAAGATTTCTCCAAAATTGCTACGCCGTTGACCAAACTAACCCGTAAGGATGAAAAGTTTATTTGGGCCGAGGATCAAGAAAGGGCATTCCAAACGCTCAAGGAAAAATTGACCCATGCACCGGTATTGACATTACCGGACGGAACAGAGGATATGGTAGTTTACTCGGATGCATCGCATTCGGGACTTAGCTGCGTTTTGATGCAGCGGGGAAAGGTTATAGCCTATGCCTCGAGGCAGCTAAAGACTCATGAGAAGAGATATCCTACCCATGACCTCGAGTTGGCAGCAGTGGTGTTTGCCTTGAAGATATGGAGGCATTACTTGTATGGGGTGAAGTGCACTATCTTTACCGACCACAAAAGCTTAAAATATTTCTTCAATCAAAAGGAATTAAATATGAGGCAGAGGCGGTGGTTAGAAACTGTCAAAGACTTTGATTGTGAAATACATTACCACCCCGGGAAGGCTAATGTAGTGGCAGACGCGTTGAGCCGAAAGACAGATTATACGCCTATTCGAGTACGATCGATGCAACTAATTGTGACATCGGGTTTGCTTGAACAAATCCGAAAATCTCAAATTGAAGCAATCAAGGAAGAAAATGTGAAGAAGGAAAGGATAGTTGGGCAGCTAAAAGACCTGGAGGATGATAACCAAGGATTGAAAACTCGATTTGGGAGAGTTTGGGTTCCAAATACGTGTGGGGCCAAGGTGCGTCTACTTGACGAGGCCCATAAATCTCATTATTCAATTCATCCGGGGCGACCAAAATGTATAATGACTTAAAACAAAACTATTGGTGGCCCGGAATGAAAAGAGATATTGTGAAATATGTGGAAAAGTGTTTGACTTGTTTACAAGTCAAAGCGGAGCACCAGAAGCCGTATGGTAAGTTGCAACCGCTGGATATCCCAGTTTGGAAATGGGAACAAATCACGATGGATTTGTTAACCAAATTGCCCAAAACCAATCGCGGGTTTGATGCTATATGGGTAGTTGTGGATAGATTGACAAAAAGTGCCCACTTCATTCCGATTCGTGAGACTTATACATCCGAAAAGATGTCGGAAGTGTACACCAATGAAATAATAGCACGTCATGGAGTGCCGATATCCATTGTATCAGACAGAGATACTCGGTTTACTTCGAAATTTTGGCACGAATTCCAAGAACAAATGGGAACTAAATTGTTCATTAGCGTTGCTTACCATCCACAAACGGATGGGCAAAGTGAGAGAACGATACAAACGTTGGAAGATATGTTGCGGGCTTGCATTATCAATTTCGGGGGTAGTTGGGATGTCTATCTACCCTTGGTCGAGTTCTCATATAACAACAGCTATCACACGAGCATTAAAATGGCTCCTTACGAAATGTTATATGGAAGAAAGTGTCGAACCCCGGTATGTTGGGGAGAAGTGGGTCCACGAGGACTAGCTCCTACTGATATAATCCGGAATACGAATGAGAAGATCGATTTGGTCCGAGCTAACCTAAAGGCGGCTCAGGCTCGACAAAAAGCGTACGCAGATAAACGTAACAGACCAATTGAATTTCAAGTTGGCGATAAAGTAATGCTAAAAGTATCACCATGGAAAGGAATTATACGGTTCAGAAAAAGAGGAAAGTTGAGTCCGAGGTTCATTGGGCCATTCAGAATCACTGAACGGGTTGGTAAGGTAGCATATCGCCTTGAACTACCCGAAGAGTTGAGTGGGATTCATAGCACATTCCATGTGTCACATCTCCGAAAATGCTTAGCAGACGAAACTGCTCGCATCCGCTATGATGATATCGAGGTGGATAACAGCCTCAACTATGCAGTGAGGCCAATTGCAATTTTAGATCGAAAAGAGAAGAGTCTGAGGAACAAAGTAATTAACCAAGTGAAGGTTAAATGGGAGCACAAGAAGGGTGCGGATACCACGTGGGAATCCGAAGAAGAGATGCAACGGCTCTACCCTAAACAATTTGGTACGTATTACGGTTTCGGGGACGAAACCCTTTTTAAGGGGGGTGGACTTGTAACATCCCGAAATTTCAAAACTTTATACTAGAATTATAAAGTGTATAATAAACAAGAATAAACTAACTAGGATAAATAACCCAGTTAGTTAGAAGTCTTATAGTAACACAGGAATGAGTTAAAAAGCCAAAGATATAAACTAAATAAGAGTGGAGGGACCTAGGTTGTCAAAATTGAAACTTAAATTACTAATAATTAGTAAAATAAAAACCAAACACTCCATTTTGGAGTTCTGGTCGATCAAGAAACCACAGGGGCGACACCCACACTCTCACAACCCTAAATCCTAGTAAACTCTCAAATTGAAGGCTCAAATCATGTCGTAATCGAAATCTGAACATAGAATCGTGATCTCCTCGTCAAGGAGGTCATAAGGTATGTCAAATTAGGTTGTTTTGATACAACTCAAATTCTTGCATGTGATTGAAATCAAAGGTTGAGCTTGATTATGTGTTGTAAAACATGAAATTGGAAGTAATGTGAAGTCTAGGGACAAACCCTAGATGATTTCTTGTCAAAATCTTGCATGTTAGTTGTAAGGATCAAAATCACTATAGTGGGTGATTAGTAAGTTAGTAGAACTCGATAAACACTAGGATTAAGACTCTTGTTCTAGTGAAAACTGAAATTGTGAGATAATCTCTGAAATTGTTGATGATAAAATATGTGTATTTTGTCTAATTGAAGTTAATTTGAGTGATAATTTCAAGTTATGAACTTGGTTTAGATCATGTAGAAATCTGACCCGCAAGGTGTTTGATAAAACGCCTAAATGAGGGTTAAAATATTAAAGATTGCTAAAAACGCAGATTTGCATATGTTATGAATTAATGCGTTAAAGCTTATGAAAGAGTTCTAATCTTGTTATGAATTGAACTCTTTAGGCAAGGAATCCGGAACGTCAAGTGGACACGCCGGAAGTGATACCCGCGGAAAAGGTGTGCTTTAAAGGTACGTGGCTTTAGCCCCGTTAAAATTATGTGTAAATAATTAGTTTTGTTGTGTGAACGGTGTTGTAGTGAAATGGATGCGTTTGATGCGTTGTTAAAGTGGCGAAGTACACTCGACCATCAAACGGGTCAAAGTAAAGACTTGGTATTTAGTTTGGCTAGTCAATGAAGTGATGGTTTTCACTAAATAGCCAAACGGGTCAAAATGATGTTTTCAAAAGAATCACGAGAGTAGAGACTTGAAAGTCTTATACCTCGTTAAATGATGAATTGTACCATACCAATGAATTGGTGATATTAATCTAAGTATAAGAACCCGGGATATGGGTCAAACAATAAATGTTAAATGAAAATGGGTTGTTTGAAACGGAATGCTTGAATTCCGAAGAAACAAGTATTAGCCCTAAAGGAATCGCAAAGCCATGGAATTGGCGCGAATACACCAAGTATGTGAGCCGGGTAATTGGGTAATTATGTCTAAAAGGTCTTAAGAATGGAAAAGAGGTGCTATCCACTTACACTAATGGGTTGGATAATGGAAATAAGGAAATTGTGAACCAATTTTCGGTATCTCGGTTTCCGCGATGTGAAATTTACATGGTTGAATCCGTAATTTTATTACGGACTCGTAGAAAAAAGAATCGGCTAAAACGGACAAGCGAGTAAAAAGTTATGATCTTTAAAAGTTGGAAAATAGTTAGAGGGCATGAATGCAGAGTCCACCGTAAATTACGGTTCCACCGTAATTTACGGTGGAGATCAGGATGTTACGGTGAGAAGCCCCTGTCTTACGGCAGAACCAGGAACATTCCAGGTCTACCGTAACTTACGGTGACACCGTAAGTTACGGTGGAACCCACACAAAAATCATATTTGTTTGTTACTTTGCGTTGTTAGAATTAGTTTATACATAATGCATTAATGTCAAAACTAATGTTTTTAGTATTTGACCCTAGGTATGGATGAGTTTCTCCCGGATGGTGATCAAGCACTTTGTCAAGAACCGAACACGTATTTTGAAGCTTCCGCGTTAACTTAACTTTGTTTTAGATAATGATTTTGATGTAAATGAATTGATAACCATGTCCTAAGGTTTTAAACTAGTCGGTAGTGACTAGTAGAAGTTACTTTAAACTTTCGTTTTGTACTTAACATGATCATGTTTGCTATTTCTAATCGAAAACATTTTGTAAATTGGGTTTTTAGTATAAACTCATGTATTATATTAAGTAATTTCATTATCATAAAAAGGGTGTTACACTTATAAAATTATGGACGGCGAAACACGCAACAACTATGTCCCTTTGTATTGGAAAAGAAAAGGGAGCCATTTGCTTTAGGATTGGGAATCTCGCCTTCAAAACACCATATGAGCGTTCAATAACATTTCTGAGTTGTGCATGGGCATGATTGAATCTTTCTTCCTTAGTTAACGCACGTTGTCGTCGAAAATCAGCTAACCAGTACCTCTTGTTTCCAACATATCCTACTTTTCTTTTGTGCCATTTCTTTAAACAATACAAAACAAAGTAAAAAACAAGATTCAACCAAACTGAACATCAAATACCATAAAAGCACATCAACAGTTAAAAAATATAAGCATTTAACACTCATGATTCAGTCTTCATATCCAATCAATAAAAAATGAAAATATAATTATCAAACAATTAGCTACTGACCCACTAACCTAACATGAACTAACAACTAAAACAACACAAGGAAATGTGAAAACTATAAATAAGATAGACAAGTGCAGCAGTAACTAGGATAAAGCACTCATATACTAGTTAATATAAATTAATTAATAAATACTAAACGAGTCGAGCCCGAGCCGAGCTCGAGCTTGAAAAATTACCTACAAGCCAAGATCGAGCTTTAGAAATAACGCTCGAATCGAACCGAGCTCGAGCTATCATATGTTAATCGAGCTTGAGCTCGAGCCTGGTCGATCTCGGGCTCGGCTCGGCCCGTGTTGCACTGTTGTTGTGTGGGTTGGTTCGTATCATTAGTTCAAACCATAATCTAAAATGTTGATGAACATGAACTTTAATTAAAAATATTGTTTGGAAACTAATCAACTAAACTATCAACAAAATGCAGGCCTATGCAAATTGACAATAGCAAGCACATGAACTAGAAGATCAGTTCATCTCAATTGAGGCATTTTTAATGTATTGGTATATAGGTTGTTTCAGAAGTTAGATTAACTATACATGTTCACATCTGCATTTCATTGTTTTATGTGTTTTTAAGCTTTTGATTTCTCTTAAAATGTTTATTTATAAATTACCGAGATTCTGGTTTATAGTGGCCAAACTTGCAGTTTTTTAACTTTGCATAAGACTGTGGTTTGAGACTACATGTGTGGTCATATAGACCTTTTCTGACCCCTTACATACTTGGGCTTTTTACCTCGTATTACCAACGTTGATTACTAACATATAAGAGCACATCATATCTTTGAAATTTGACATTCAACAGAAAACTACACGATTACTAACATACAAACAAGTAAAATCTCAGATACAAAAACACAGGGTTAAAGTAACTTTCAGGAACTTTTGAAGAGAGAATCGCATCAAATTTAAAACAAAGGAAGTACGACAATCATATCTGGATTTTAGACATTATTAGAATTTAACAGTTTAGTCAACAAAAATCGAATCAATCTCCAACACACAAACACGTAAAACTTTAGGATAATCTACCAGACGACCGCGAATCAAACAGCTAATCAAATTCATCATATGTAAATCAAAGGTGAAATCGAGGCGATTCACTGATCATATCCGGAACTTGAACAATTATTATTCAAAAACTATAGGTCATCAATAAAAAAAACATATGGACACATGTAAGAACAAGTGCAGATGCAGGCGATATTACCAGATGACGAGATTTGCTTGGAATTGGGTAATTGAAGCCTTGATGTGCTTGGATGGTGGTGGTTTGCGTGATCGCTAGAAGAAGAGAAAGATGAGAGGAACGTGACGTTGGTGGGTATTTAGGTCAAGTTTTCATTCAGCGATATCTTCAAATCTGAATCGGTCAGAGGCCCACTTAATCATTCAGATGTGTCCACTAAGCAAACCAAACACCCTTAACTCTGACCCATTAAGATGTAGCCTCTTAATGGAATCATTAAGAGGCTACCAAACAGCCCCTAACCCTTTTATTTCAACACCATTATTTTTCTTTTTTTTACCACCTACCCAAAATCCCCCTAGTTAACCCATTTGAGCCTAAACCTTTTCATTTCTTAACCCAAAAACAAACACCCTTTTACCCACCAAAACCCTTTTTCATTTTAAACCCTTTATTTTAGTAACAAAGCTCGGTTTTTCATATGACCTTCCTTAAAAATATATATATATATATATATATATATATATATATATAATACTTTGATGATGATGGAGCCAAAAGAAATAAACAAACAAGTTTATCAAAAAAGAACTTTGTTTGAAGAATCGCTTCATCAAAATAAAAAGTTACAAAAATAAAAAGTCTCACGAAAACCGATGCTTTTTACGCCTTTCGCCCTTTTCTACTAACAACTAACCCAACCACCTACCTTTAACCCAAGCCTAACCCTTCCCCCAAAGTCCTCTTGATATTTACAAAGGTATATAGTTAAAAAGGAGGAGGATTGATTGCATGGCAAGCATATGGTAGAAGTAAGTTCCATGCCACTCTCGAGAGTTTTCACAAAAATACACCTTCGACCGAGTGTTGAGTGATCCCCCATGAGGTATGTGAACTTGTATATAAATGAAATTTTAAAGAGGCATGTTATGCCCTAATAAGTAATTTCTCTTATGAAATGTTTTAAATAAATCATGACGAATAGGATTGTAAATAAAATAAAAATAAAACCTAATAAAGAATCTTGGAAATCCCGACACTCTATGACAAGCCCAAAACCTTCTCTTCTACCCATTCCATTTGGGTGTGTAAGCTACAAAATAAAGAGTTTTGCTTGAGGACAAGCAAAGATTCAAGTGTGGGGGTATTTGATGTGTGCAAAATGCAACATATAAATTACATCAAATGAGGCATAAAACTAACCTTTTTTTAGTACTAATGCTGGAAAAAGTGTGCTTTTGTCTTCCTTTTGTATTTTCAGGTTTAAAAGAGCTTAAATGAACAAAAGAAGCAAAAATGCAGACAAATCCAGCATAAATACAAGAAAAGGAATAAACGTGGCATGTCCGACCCCTCAACAGCATCCTCTAAAGCAAAAACAAGAGAACAGAAGGCTGAACACGCCCCGTGCTCAGTGAGCACGGGGGCGTGCCCAAGTGTCTGCAGAAAAGACAAAGTTGTAGAAGCTTCTATCACCCACCACGGGGGCGTGCCCAGCGGACACGGGGCCGTGGTCAACTCTAAGATTCGCATAATCTAGGAAAATCTTGATAGTACAGATATGCTTCTGCACACGGGGTCGTGCCCAGCGGACACGGGGGCGTGGTCAACTAATGCAGACAAACTGCAATTAATGAAGAAAGAGAAGATGGGTGGACACGGGGCCGTTCCCAATGGACACGGGGCCGTGTCCGGGCTTCTGTGCAGGCTATAAATAGGGGTGCTTGGCTCATTTGCAAACCATCCCTTGGAAAACCACCTCTTGGCAAACCACCTCTCTCACACTTCACCCACACTCCACCACACACCATCATCCACCACCATCATCCATCATCCATCATAGAGTGTGTGTAGTAGTCTCGGGATCCAAGATTGATCGTAAGAGTTCTTGACAATTAAAGGCCATGTTTTCCTAAGTCTCTTACATCACTTGGTGAAGACAAGTGTCTAGTGTAATACTTTTTATTTTTAATCTTTTCGCACTTTTTATTTGGTTATGTATTAATGACTTTAATAACTAGTTTCTTATGTTGAAGGTGAGTCTTCCTTATCGTTTGTCCATGGTGTCTTGGCATTATTTTACTATCTATATAAAATAAAAGATTTTCACCATTCATATCTCCACGGTCTATATGGAGGTATGTTGGCTACCTGGTCGGGGGTTAAGGGAACGGTTTGGTAAGAGTCTTGCCTTGTTCAGTGTATAGATCCTGCAAGGACCTGGGTCAACTTTAGTAGGACCTCCTTCAATACCCACTGGTATTGGATGGCGGGGGTCTGAACTCCTTGATCCCCTCATATGTAAACTACTATTAATACTTTAACCCGGCTACTTAGGACTGTATCCCTGCTGACTCAGACTACTTAGCCGAGGGTAACGTCACCTTCAGAAGAGGGGCCTACCACAATATGCATTAATAACTTAATTAATTATCTTTCAATAATCCAACCCTTTAGGATTGTATCCTTGCTGACTCAAACTACTGGGTTGAGGGTAACGTCACCTCCAGAAGAGGGGCCTACTACAATAACTAAGATAATCTCTTAAAAAGTGCAAAAGTGCGGAAATAATCAAAGGTTACACTAAACACGAGTCGGATCCAAGTGATTCATCTTGTCTATCTGTTTTTTTTAATTTTATTTTTATTTTTCAGCATTTTAGTTAGTTTTATTTTTCTTGTTTAAAAACCTTTTTCTAAACTTTTGATTTGATTAGACGTTGAGGATAAACCGGTATTAAAAGCTCTTGTGTCCTTGGACGACCTCGGTATCTTACCAACACTATACTACGCTCACGATGGGTGCACTTGCCCATATGTGTGTTTAGTGTTAGTAAATATCGTGTTTTATAAATTTAAAACTTGGCTAAAAAGTGTTAAAGGGCTTAAAATATACATTAAAAACTATACGACACTTCACACGCATCATTGACGAATCTAAACTTCCTTGATCTTGGATCAAACCGGTTGATCGGAATCAAACCACCGGAGTATTGTTGATGAAGTCACTCAGTTCTTCAAGCAAATCCTTTACACGTTGAGTTTTCTCATCTTTCTTATGATCAATGTGAACAGATCTGATGAGAGCATCCTTTGCTTTGTTCAGTTTTTCCGGCAACGAGATCTGACCGTCACCGGGCGGTTTAATCAACCGAAGGCTCAGATTCAACAGAAGACGACGCTCAACTAACTGCTTAACCGCTGATGAAACCAGATTCAACAGATCTAGAACCTTCTGACTGTAATCCATATACAGGTTATGATAATAATCCAATTCAAATCTCAGATTTGAAATCTGATAAATCTGATCCTGAGCTTCAACGTGAACCGTTGAAAGTAATTACCTTTTCATCGAAATTTCTAGCTGCGAGTTGGTAGTTTTTTGACGGTTTTTGGCCAGTTAACTTGAAATGAGAAGTTAAATGAGAAAGATGAGAGGGGAGGTGAGAAATGGAAGGAGGGGGACAGGTGGTTCTGCTGTCAGAGAGTTTTTTGGCTGCCGGAATTCACGGTGGTTTGTTGGACAGATACAGCGGCTGGGATACGGTGGTGGTGGAGGAGGGGAGCTGGGAGAAAGAAACAATGTTTTATGTTTGTGTATATATATATATATATATATATATATATATAGCTTTTTATACAAATGAGTAAAATGACTGATCTACCCTCATCTGTAAGTCACATGACAAGACTTAACTGAGAATTTTAACCTAATTAGTGCTAAAGGACGTAGGGTGTAATGCGTTTTCTAAATAAAGGAATGTGACTGTAATTATTGAAGTTAAAGGCTATCCATTGCAATCCGATACAAACATAAAGGACGAAAAGTGTAATTTACCCTTTTTTTAAACACTCCCTAAGCTCAAGTTACAAGTTATGATGCAAATATAAGTTGATTATTAATATATGGAATATGAAATGTTTGGGTTAGAAGTGAAAAATCAAGTTTTTTTAAACACTCCCTAAGCACAAGTTACAAGATGCACATATAAGTTGATTATTATTATATGGAATAACTAGGTTATAACCCCGTGTATTACACGGGTTGAATAAATAAATTTTATATAATAAATAATAGAGTTAATTACTATTTTCGTCACTGTGGTTTATCAAAAATCACTATTTTAGTCCATTAGTTTAAAAATTGCGATTTCAGTCCCTGTGGTTTCACTTTCATAACCATTTCAGTCCACCTCCGTTAACCCCATCCATTTATTCTGTTAAGTACACGTGAATTGACCATAATGCCCTTATTAATAAAAACAAAAAGATATTTAAATGAGTTAATTACTGTTTTCGTCCATGTGATTTGTCAAAAATCATTATTTCAGTCCCTATGGTTTCACTTTTGTAACCATTTCAGTCCAGTCACCTAACACCGTCTATTTTACCGTTAAGTTTTTAATGAAATACCTAAATTACCCTTGTGTTAATTAAATCAAAAACCATGGAAATTTAAAAGATTGTATTCTAGGACCCACTTGTTAAAACACAACCCCACGCCACCCAACCCCACTCCATCCCTGCTCTCATTTTCGGCAAAAGTTTCCGGTCATCTTCTCCGGCATCACAACCCCACCCTCTTAATGTCCGGTGATCCATTACCCCACCCCAATTAATATCTTCCTAGCAGCATGAATTAACATAATAACTTTGAAAAATAATGCTTACCTGGACATTTTCTCGTTCTAAAATCCAAAATTAAAATTTTGGAACCATATATGTAAAAATAGTGTCAGACTTCTACTTTTACTGAAGCCATGGTGGGTCGAACCCTACAATCCAATTTAAGGGCATGTTTGGCTAAGCTTTTTGAAACAACTTATTGACATATTGGCTTTTTGAAAAGTTATAAGCTCCAAAATGATGTTTGGCAATGAGGGTGTATGTGAGGGGAAAAAGTCAATAAGTCAATAAGTTGTTTCAAAAAGCTTAGCCAAACATGCCCTAAGTCCATATATCATTAAAAACTTAACGGTAAAATAGACGTTGTTAGGAGACTGGACTGAAATGGTTATGAAAGTGAAACCACAGGGACTGAAATCGTAATTTTTAAACTAATGGACTGAAATAGTGATGATTTTTGACAAACCACGGGGACGAAAACAGTAATTAACTCTAAATAATAAAACAATATATTTTTAAAACCTTCTTTATTGCACGAGTTGAATAAATATAATTTTATATATTAAATAATAAAAAGTTATATCTATAAGAACAATATTGTACATGTTGAATAAATGTAATATTGTTTACCAAATAATAAAATAATACATCTTTAAAAAACCTCATTTATTACACGGGTTGAATAAATGTAATTTTATATACCAAATAATAAAAAAATTACATCTTTAAAAATATGCGTATTACACGGTTTGAATAAATGTAATTTTCTGTACTAAATAATAATAATATATATATATGGGAGAAGATCATGCGAGAACCACCTCTTATTGCGAGAACCGCGAGAACCAATGTGAACACACCAAAAATGCCTAAAAATAGCTAAAAATCACACAAAAATTTTTTTTTTGATTTTTTTAATATTTTTTAGGTTAAAATCGCTACTTTTCGAACTCAAAAAAAAAAAAAAAAAATTTTAAATTTTTTTTTTTTTTTTTAAATTTTTTTTTTTTTTTTTTTTGCTTCTAAAAGTAGCGATTTTAACCTTAAAAAAATCAAAAAAAAATTTTTGGATTTTTTTTTGATTTTTTTAGATTTTTTTAGGTTTTTGGGGGGTTTAGTTTTTAGCATTTTAGCTTGGGGGGGGGGGGTTTAGGTTTTTTTTGGGGGGGGGGGGGGGGGTGGGGTTAGGTTTTTTTTAGGTTTTTTTAGGTTTTTTTTAGGTTTTTTTTAGCTTGGGGGGGGGGGGGGTGGGGGGTTTAGGTTTTTGGGTGGGGAGGGGGGGTGGGGGTTAGGTTTTTTTAGGTTTTTTTAGCTATTTTAGGTTGTGTTCACATTGGTTCTCAAGGTTCTCACAATAAGGGTGGTTCTCGCATGAGCCCCTCCCATATATATATATATATATATATATATATATATATATATATATATCTTTAAAAAACCTCGTGTATTGTACGAATTGAATAAATCTAATTTTATACATCAAATAATAAAATTGCGATTTTGGCCCTCGTGGTTATATCACTTTTACCCTTTTAGACCAAAAAATAATTTTTTAACATCTAAGCCCTCAACGTCTTTTTTTTCTAATCTTTTTGGCCCCTAACGTCTTTTTTTTAACCCTTTTGGCCCCTAACATTTAATGGACGGGGTTAGTGTTAGGGGCCAAAAGAGTTAGAAAAGAAGATGTTGGGGGGCTCAGATGTTAAAAAATTCTTTTTTGGGCTAAAAGGGTAAAAGTGATATAACTATAGGGGTCAAAATCGTAATTTTCTCTAAATAATATTATAAATGAGAAGAAGATTAAACTAAATAATAATTATCCATAAGATATTAAACTAAATAATATTTAATAGGGGGATTATTATCTATAATTAATTAAAAAAGATTAAATTAAATAATAATTATCTATAAGAGATGCCCTAATACGATGACAAGTGTCCCAAGAGTGGTTTCTTTTATTATATAGTATAGATAAGAAATCAACTCCTAATTAATAAATAAGCAACTGATTCACGTCTCATAATTCATGATTATTTTTCGGGTTATCATATTTTCACCTATTCGAATTTTATTTCTTAACTTAGAATCGTTAATTAAAAACATCGTCTGATTTTAAAATATCGTTTTATAATTTCTAATTCCTCAATCCTCATTAATAATTATTTAGTATTTTTTCTCTTATGTAAGTTATCTTTTTTTCACCTATTCACCTCAATCCTCATTAATAATTATTTAGTATTTTTTCTCTTATGTAAGTTATCTTTTTTTCACCTATTCAAATTTTATTTTTTAACATAGAATAGTTAATTAAAAACGTCGTCTGATTTTAAAATATCGTTTTGTAATTTATAATTCTTCATTAATAATTATTTAGTGTCTTTTTTCTTATGTAAGTCGTGTAAAAACAGGTTTTTAAGTTAGTGTCAAATATAATAATAAATAGGAAAATTGTAACTAACTTTTACTATGAGACCACTCGTAGTGGGGGGTTTTTCTCTACTCTTTTATTCACCGTTTTTACCTATAGAAACACCTACTTTTCACCTCTTTTTTATAAAATTTTCTCTACTCTCTTTTATTCTTCTCCTTATTTTTCTAAAAGCTTTCCCTACTCTTTTCTTATTACATCATGAATCCCTTCCGACCCCCTTTCGGTGTGTCGTCGAGACCCGATAACCCCAATACATATCGTCCGAACACCACGCAACCGCAACCGAACTTCAACCTTCAAGACATGGATCTGAATGTATTTGCACACATGCAAATACTAGGCATGGGGCGGTTGGCAACCGCTCTTTCAAGCTCCAGAAACCTTTGCACCCATGGGCGGTTCGCAACCGTCTACCCAAGAAACCGATCCTGAGATAGAAACGTTATCGGAGACACAACCCGAGCCCATTGCCGAGGGATCTATACGTGGAAAACGGTCTCACAAAAAGAAAGATCCAACCGCTCCTCGTCGAAAAAGGAACCTACCTAGCTTGGACGAAAGACGAGGAATACTCGTTAGCATGGGCGTGGATCCACAAGACACACACCAGGTTCGTACGAAGAGGCTAGCTCTATACATAGAGGTGTTGGGGTCTTGTGTTGGATAAGCTTTTGGTTCCCAGAGGGGAGATGATGTCCAACTGGTTTCGCGGGTATGTAACTTCAAACATTGAATAGAAACCAGATTAAATTGACTTGTTCGGTGTCGATTCTACTTCTACTCCTTTCTTATCAATAATACTCCACCGAACCGGTTATCTCGAAACCAAAACTCCGTCAAACCTGCCGGATCCTGGAATCTCAATTGGTATCAGAGCTACGGTACCGATTCAATCGATCTAACAGTTGATTGTATCACCTACGCTCATATAATTTAGATTTATAGGAGGTTTTGAAGTTAAACATCAAATTGAAGGTCATTTTATGTAACACCTCGAAAATTTACATCCTATAATGTGTTGACACGTGTCATAAGTTTGAACGTGTGTAAGAATGTTCTTGAAGGACTAAAGTTGACAAGCATTGAAACTGTGTAAATATAAGGGTTCAAAGTGTCAACAATGAGTAAATATACTTTACAATAACCCTACATGATGTTTATAACCTTAAACGAATGGATCATGGATCATACGAAGCGAATTGTGAAAGAAAGTGAGAGTTTACAAACTACAGGGGTTAAATGTGTCAACATGTTAAGTTATACCTCTGAGTGACCTTTTAGCAAACCCGAAGCCTTGTAACGATTAATTATGCTCACTAGAATGTACCATAAAAATTTCACCAAGTTTCGTTACCGTATGAGAAAGTTGTGATAAAATTCGTGTGTAAGGGTTAAAATCGTTAACATTGAAATTTAGGGCTTTTCGGGTGATCACAAAGTTACCCGAGGACTTGACAAAGTGGGTATAAGTATTAAAGCCCCCATATGTTAATATTGAAGCCTTAAAATGCAAGAAACAACTTGAAAACGACCTTTCGGGGGACCAAGGACCAAAACGCAATAACGAAAAACATGTGTAACCTGATCTGAAGGGCCATGCGGCCCGCCTCCCATATAACAAAACCCCAAGCGGGCCGCCTGCGACTGCCAGAAGCAGAAAAGAATGGCAGGTGGCTGTTTTCAGCTTCTAACCGACTTACATGCAAGTTTTTCGATACCTTGGGCTGCCTAAGGTGGTTTTTAGCTTGTAGGACACATGTTGATGATTTGGTAACACTCCTAGACTTATGTGTTGATGATCCAAGATGTTTGAATTCATATAAAAGACCCACATTAATTGCATTCATCTTGCATTCACTTCCTGATCATTTCTGGAGCATTCAAGCAGATCCCAAGCATTCCAAATCATCCATTAGACAAGTGTAAGTAACCTTGATCTTCTCTAATTCAGTTATGCTTAGTTTATAGCCTAGAAATCAAACCGTCGTAACTACGGTTTGACTTCACGATAAAACACAAACGGTCCAGAGTTTTGTCGAAACGAAAGTTGTTACAAGTTGGTAATTTTATGGGTAATTAACCCTGAAAAGGGCACCCTTTGATTCCCGGTCTAACTATGTCGTTTGTCGAGTCAAACTTCTTCCGAAAAAGTCAACATAACCATTAAACATGTAATTAGCGTTACAGAAGGCGTGTAATCTGTTTTATCATGCATATAATCTGAAGATCAGTATAAAAACTTGTCTAAGCTTGTTTGGTTCGACAACTTTCAGTTTTGAACCGATTCGGAGCCGAAAGTCACATAGTTTGACTTTCTGCTTTGACCTCGATTCTGACCCGGTTTTGATAGATTTAGACATGCCTTAAAGTTCCATTAGGACCTTGTTACATGTTAGTATAATCCTCTGCGTTTATACTACCCGAATCCTTAACTATCCGATGATTCCGTTAAATGCCTAAATAATGACCGTAATGCCCTTATGACCGTAGAACGAAATTTTTGATGATGTGAAAGTATAATAAACTTTGTTACTGATTATTGAACATGTCTGCAAAATTTCACGTCAATCGGAAGTCTAGATTAGGAGTTATGATTAATGACGTAATTATAAACACTTTTATTAAATAAACGGCGTCATTAGCGTAAAACCTATCTAAACCCAATTTTTAACACCAAACCTTTTACTCACTGATGTTAAATAATATTTTGAGATTTTTGAAGATTTTTAATTATTTTTAAACTGATCATAAGCTAGGATTAGTGCCTTAATTCGGTAAATACCGAATATGCCTTTTAGGCCATAAAATGAGTTTTACAAATCCTTTTAACGCCAATTCAATTGCTACTGATTTTAAATAATAAATGGAGTGTTTTGAGCCTGTTTATTTGATCAGAAAACTCAGAATCATATTTTAACATGTACGTCGCTTAAAACGGCTTTATACGCGTATTATACGCATAGTTAGAGTTTAAAAGTATTTTGGCATATAAGACTTATAACCAAATGTTATAACCTGTTAAAATAAACCATTTTACTGATTTAATCAGACCCGGATCACAGAAGATAAATTAATTCCTTTTATAATCTTTAAAATGACCAAAATACCCCTACGGGGCTTAATATGAGATTAAACTCGTTTTGGGCATAACGGAAGGTATCCTACTGATATCACAACATATTTAAGGTATGTTAACTTAGGAAACCTGTTTAGGACTCTTATGGTTACCCGTTACGCTTCATACGCGTTCGGTTCGGTTTATGTAACTAGTTTACATAAATTAGCCGAAACGGGTCAAACCTTATCGGTTTTATCTCAAAATCCAGAATGTGTATAATATACCTATATTAAGAAAGTCTTCAAACTTGTCGGGTCTAAATCACATTCTATCCGGTCTTCGCTTAATCGTGCGTACGAACCGTATCTTTAAAACTAACCGGTCTAAGCTTAAGCTTAACTAAAGACCCGTTAGGATTCTAATAGGTTATTATAAACCTTCGTTCCAGATTAGGAGAACCAGTAAAAGATACTTGCACTCGCTGATTTTTTATCTATACTTGCTCAGGTAAATACTTTTAACTTATTTCCCTATACGGGCTTGGGGTACGGTATATAAAATACCGCTTGGTCGGACATTGAATCTTTAATTGTATGATGGTTAAAGTATTGAGATGTTTCGTTTAAATTGTTTTGTTTGCTTAAAGCCTTTGGGGGGTTAATGACCGTGTCCCGGATATCCCTGGCATCATTTTACGAAATGGCCACGACCTTAGCACTCAGGTGTAGGCGTACACCTGTCAGTGTCTCATAAATAAAGTGGTGTGTCCATTAATCTTTAACCCGGCTCGATCCGGGCTACTGAACGCATAAGGAACATGTAAATCCTTTACAAGTTTATATAATTAAATAAGTAACCCAAGTTACAAAATATTATTTGTGCCTTGTGCCTTAAATGCATTTTCTTAACTCTTTTCAAAATGAGTCGGTTGATTGTATTTACCAGTGTAAACTGACGTATTTTCTCAAAAAGGTTAAGTGCAGGTACTACGCGTAATAGGCTGGCTTGTCTCCTAGCATCCACAATAAGTCTCGCAAGCTTGGATGTCATAGTCTGTTGAACACTGTTTCCTTTTATTTTGTTCTACCTGTGGATTTATATTCGACTACTTGTGATACTTAATATTACAATATCGTTTAGTTGAAATGAATCTATGCTTTGCTTCCGCTATGCATTTAAATATTGTGTTGTTTGACTATTATGTTGCCAACCACGTCACGATACTCCCCTACCGGGCCCACCGGTAACACGTGGAAATTCGGGGTGTGACAGGTTGGTATCAGAGCTTTTACTGAGTGAATTAAACACTAGCCTTTTGTGTTTAATCTCAGTTACACAATTGCACATTCCTAAATCTTCGAGTCTAGACAAAGAACATAGGAATAATCCAAAATGTTTTATTTTAATTTAAATTTGTCCTTTAATTTTTCCTTGTCGTTACCTTTGTTATAATAACAGGTTTAGCAATGCCGCCAAGATTCAGGCGAGGAGATCGAGGAAAGGCACCGATCTGCGCCCCTAACGACCAAGAGGCCGGGCCTTCGGGCCGGCGAACTCCTTCTGCTACAAGGAGTATAGAACCGCGAGAACCTTGGAGGATTTACGAGGAGCCTTCCAGACGATCTACTTCGTATAACTCAACGCCTCCATATCATCACTCCTTTGGGCCTCTGTCCGAGAATGAGCCCAACAACCCGCAACCTTCATACATACCGTTACAGCGATCCGCATCGCAAGATTCTTTCCGCGACCCTACTCCTGTTTTTCAGGGCCAGTTTAACCCAGCGGAGTACCTACCAGAACAAGTAGGTTTTAACCCACTAGGGCCGGAGGATCACTTTTCAGGTGATCAAGATATGGACGAGGACACAGATCCCGAAGAGGCTTCAACCGGATCCCTGAACCATCCTTTTGTGATCTCAGACGGTTCGTCTTTTCACGGAACACCATACCAAGGTCCGGATAGTCACATGGCACGGTTCGAACGATGTGAGTGGTACTATACACCATCTGAACACTCATCGCCTCACCAGCAGCCGCCACAGCAGCAAGATCCCTCTGGGGATCCACCTTTCGTGGCAGTCACACCACCGCCTCCACCGCCGCCAGTTCATCTTGAGCCTCCAGAACCACCTAGACGTAGGAGGACTGGCGTACGGATGTCAACACGGGCAGGGGACTTTCATTTCAGTACCCCTCAACACTCTAGTGGTAGCCACTACCCGCCAATATATGAAGACCCACAAATGGGTGGACCTTCAGTTCCAGTTTCAGAGGTGAATTCGGCACCTATTGCACCGCCATCACCGGGTTTTGGCCACCCTATCCCTGCTTATACTACTCCGGCAGCTTACAACCCATACGGACCGCCAGCATACCATAACTATAACTATGCCGAGGCCGACCCATACCAAGTGGCAGCAGAATACAATGCCCTTCACCCAGAAGGACCTTATGGAACACCCTGGGGAGTGGGATACCCAGCTCGTGGGTATCAAGTACCTGTTCATCCACCACTTCAGCATCAGCCACCACGGTTTTCCCCGCCTGAGCAGGAGGAGCTCCGTCATAGGCTGGACAGGGTTGAGCGAGACCTCCAGAGAGAGCGTAAGAAGAATCAGGGATTCATGAGTGGTTTAGCAGATTTGCTGAAAGGAAAGAAGAAACGGGATCGTTAAATCCCAATATGTATTATTATATTTCCTTGTTTAAATCAAGTCCCTACGTGGACATTTATTTATGTGTGTATGTAGTCCCTGCGTGGACATCTATCTTTGTACTTAGTCCCTACGAGGACTTGTCTCTATTAGTCCCTGCGTGGACATTTACTTTTGTAAACAGTCCCTGTGAGGACATGTATTATCTGTATAGCTCCTGCGTGGGTGTGTGTTTATGTGAAAAGTCCCGTTTAGGGCAAAGTGTACTACTTTTAAATTTGAATGGAATGTAAGTTTATAAATTTCATCTTTGCTATGTTATGCATAATTAAATTATATATGAAATAAATAAATCAGAATCATTCCTTTTAAAATCTATCTGCCTATGTTATTTTAATTTAGGATCTTAAAGGTGCAACCTAGCCTGCATGTTATTTTAAGACCTGGCCAAGATGGTAAAACCCGTTAAAAAGATTCAAATCCCTGTTAACATCTGAAAACATGTTAACACTCCTGGCAGACATGATTCTTTAAAAACACACTTGTTATTATTATATATGGATCTTTTCAAAGATCCCAAACCCACCTAAATGATCTCTGAATCATGGGTTAAATCATAAATAAAAATGATCAGTTTTTTTTACTATCCATTGGTAATAGAATGCCTACGGGCCCTTCTCATTTTCATATGAGACAAAAGACAGTATTAGTCTGTGACCCTGTCTGGTAAAGGTAATGAACTTTGTTCAAACCTTCATGCTTTGATTCTCTGAAATCGTAGCTTATGATCTAAATTGTCCCTGTGACTAAGCCTTATGTGCTAATAAAACTGTTATTGTTTTATAATTAGGATAAAATATATTAGAAATCCTAAATTTATGTGAGTAATAAATTAACCATATATGGTCTATGTGTACCACGGTTAATAAAATTGCCATAAAAGACAATTCTATAATAAACTCACCAATAAATTATTGTCGATATGTTACAGTTCAAGCTACATGGCAGACTCAAACGAGGTCAACAGTCACCCAGGGATAGTGCATGATAATGCCCGAGTAAATGTAGTGGGTGCAGAATTACAGGCAATGATAGATAATGCCGTTAATCGAGCTATGGATAGACAGCTCCATGAATCCAGTGGTACCCGTGCAAGGACCCAATCTGCACCACACTCTAGAACACCCTCCAGGACCCACACTTCCCGCAACAGTAATTCGTACCACTCGTCAAACCGAAGGAGTGTTCCATCCCAAAGAGTCATACAGGATCAAGAACCCCGTAATAGGGGTTGCACCTATAAGTACTTTGTTTCGTGCAAACCCAGGGACTTCACTGGGGAAAAAGGAGCTGTCGATTGCATGACTTGGTTGGACGAGATGGATACTGTAGTGGATATCAGTGGTTGCCATAATAGGGATATTGTGAAGTTTGTCTCACAGTCTTTCAAGGGAGAAGCATTAGCTTGGTGGAGATCTTTGATCCAAGCTACGGGGAAAATCCCGTTGTACAATATGACTTGGGAAGAGTTCATTGCGCTGATCAAGGAAAATTTCTGCCCTCAACACGAGGTTGAGAGAATTGAATCTGACTTCTTGTCACTGGTTATGAGAAACCTAGACTGTCAGGCCTACCTTACCAGTTTCAACACTTTGTCAAGGTTGGTTCCATATTTGGTAACTCCGGAGCCTAAGCGTATAGGTCGTTTCATCGGGGGTTTGGCCCCAGAGATCAAGGCGAGTGTGAAGGCCTCTAGACCAACCACTTTTCGGTCAGTAGCGGACATATCGTTGTCCCTTACCTTGGATGCTGTCAGGCTGAGATCACAGAGGAACACTGATACCGAAAAGAGGAAGCGTGAGGATGACAACTCACGACGTTCAGACAAGAAGCAGAAAGGAAACAATGACTATAAAAAGGGGTCAGGATTTAAGAAGGATGGTCAGCAGTCGGGTGAAAAACCCAGATGTAAAATCTGCAAGAGGCAGCACTTTGGGAAGTGCAGGTTTGAATCGAATTCGAATTCACAATCGAAAGCTTTTGCATGTGGCTTGTGCAAGTCCAAGGAACACAAAACCTTGGATTGCAAAAAGATAAAGGATGCGACCTGCTACGGTTGCAATGAAAAGGGGCACATCAAGAGCAATTGCCCAAAATATGCCAAGAAGCCTGAAGAGGCTAAGAAGACCAATGCTAGGGTCTTCAGGATGGATGCTAAGGAAGCTGTCAAGGACGACAATGTGATAACAGGTACCTTTCTCGTAAATGATGTTTATGCGAGAGTGTTATTTGATTCAGGCGCTGATAAGTCGTTCGTAGATAATAAGTTTTGTGAATTATTGAAATTACCTGTTAAGACTTTAAGTGTGAAGTATGAGGTGGAACTAGCAGATGGCACTTTAGAAACCGCCTCAACCATATTAGATGGATGTTTCATATCCATTAAGAACCACTCATTTCCTTTGTCTCTACTTCCTTTGAAACTAGCCGGTTTCGACATAGTTTTGGGTATGGACTGGTTATCTCATAACCAGGCCCAGATAAATTGCAATAAGAAGCAAGTGATGATCAAGACTCCGTCTGGTGAATCACTTACTATCCAGGGAGATACCCAGTATGGGCTGCCCGAGAAAATGTCTATACTCAAGGACTCTAAGTGTTTGAAGAAGGGTTGTGTCATCTACATGGCACAAGTGATTATTGATGAGCCGAAGCCCAAAATTGGGGTTATCCCCGTCGTTTCTGAATACCCTGGTGTTTTTCCTGAAGAACTACCTGGTTTGCCACCAGATAGACAAGTAGAATTCAGAATTGACATTATTCCTGGATCAGCACCGGTAGCAAGGGTGCCTTATAGATTGGCACCAACAGAGATGAAGGAATTGAGAACGCAGCTAGATGATTTGCTAGCCAAAGGTTTCATAAAACCTAGTTCGTCTCCTTGGGGAGCACCAGTTCTATTTGTCAAGAAGAAGGATGGATCGATGCGTCTGTGCATCGACTACCGCGAGCTTAATAAGGTCACTATCAAGAATAGGTATCCTTTGCCCAGAATCGACGATCTGTTCGATCAACTTCAAGGGGCAAGTTTCTTCTCAAAGATTGACTTGAGGTCAGGCTACCATCAATTGAAGGTTAGAGATGAAGACGTGCACAAAACAGCATTTAGGACTCGTTATGGTCATTACGAGTTCCTAGTGATGCCTTTTGGGCTCACTAATGCACCAGCCGCGTTCATGGATCTCATGAATCGCGTTTGCAAGCCGCACTTAGATAAATTCGTCGTCGTTTTCATCGATGATATCCTCATATACTCAAAGAACCAAGCCGACCATGAGAAGCATCTTCACTGCATTTTGGAACTACTTCATAAAGAAAAGCTCTATGCCAAGTTCTCGAAGTGTGAATTCTGGCTTCGAGCAGTCCAGTTTCTTGGGCATGTTGTTAGTGAGCATGGTATCCAAGTAGATCCTGCTAAAGTTGAAGCTGTCATGAATTGGCATGAGCCAAAGACGCCTACAGAAATTCGTAGCTTCCTAGGTTTGGCAGGATACTATAGGCGATTCATTGAAAACTTCTCAAGGATTGCTGCCCCCCTGACTTCGCTGACACGTAAGAAGATTAAGTTTGACTGGGGTCCTAAGCAGCAGGAATCCTTTGATATTTTGAAACAAAAGTTGAGCAATGCTCCAGTACTGACACTGCCTGATGGAATAGAGGAGTTTGTAGTTTATTGTGATGCATCACACACCGGGATGGGTTGTGTGCTTATGCAGAAAGGCAAAGTCATTGCTTATGCTTCACGCCAGTTAAAGGTGCACGAAAAGAATTACACCACCCATGACTTGGAATTGGGTGCCGTTGTATTCGCACTAAAACTGTGGAGGCACTACTTATATGGAATCAAATGTGTGATCTATTCTGATCACAAGAGCCTTCAACATCTGTTCAACCAGAAGGACTTGAACATGAGGCAACGCCGTTGGATGGAAACTCTGAATGATTACGATTGTGAAATAAGATACCATCCCGGCAAGGCGAATGTAGTCGCCGATGCCTTGAGTCGGAAGGAGAAGGTGAAACCCATCCGAATCAATGCCAAGCGCATGGAAATAAAGAACAATTTGATAGAAAGGTTGTTAGCTGCACAGAAGGAAGCTGTGTTGGAAGCTAACTATCCTAACGAAAGGCTAGGAGTAACTGAGGAGCAGTTATCTCTTAGTAAGGATGGAATTCTTAGATTGAATGGACGGATATGGGTTCCAATTTATGGAGGACTCCGAGATGTTATCCTCCAGGAAGCCCACAGCTCTAAATATTCTGTTCATCCTGGAGCTGATAAAATGTACCAGGATCTAAGGGCAAACTATTGGTGGATAGGCTTGAAGAAGTCTGTAGCTACCTATGTAGCTAAATGCTTGACGTGTGCGCAAGTCAAGGCAGAACATCAAAAACCGTCAGGTTTACTGCAACAGCCTGAACTTCCTACTTGGAAGTGGGAAATGGTAACTATGGATTTTATCACCAAGTTACCCAAGACAAGGAAAGGAAATGACACCATCTGGGTGATAGTTGACCGACTGACTAAGTCAGCACATTTCCTACCCATCAAGGAGACCTACAGCTCCGATATGTTAGCCCAACTGTACGTGGATAAGATTGTAGCTTTACATGGCATACCTGTGTCTATTATCTCTGACCGAGATACTAGATACACGTCACATTTTTGGAAAAGCTTCCAACAATCTTTGGGCACACGTTTGAATTTTAGTACGGCTTATCATCCTCAGACTGACGGTCAGAGTGAGCGTACTATTCAAACGCTGGAAGATATGCTTCGTGCATGTGCAATTGACTTGGGTGGTAGCTGGGATAAGCATCTACCATTAGTTGAATTCTCCTACAACAATAGCTACCATACCAGCATTAAGGCTGCGCCTTTTGAGGCATTATACGGTAGAAAGTGTAGATCGCCCATTTGTTGGGCAGAAGTTGGAGATGTCCAGTTATCTGGACCAGAGATAGTATTCAAGACGACGGACAAGATTGTCCAGATTCGTGACCGTCTCAAGGCTGCCCGGGATAGGCAGAAGAGTTACGCTGACCCAAGTCGTAAGGATTTTCACTTCGAAGTAGGTGACAAAGTCCTACTTAAAGTGTCACCTTGGAAAGGAATGATGCGATTTGGTAAGAAAGGCAAGCTAAGCCCGAGATACATAGGACCTTTTGAGGTTATCGAACGTGTCGGGTCAGTTGCCTATAAGCTAAACCTACCAGAAGAGCTCAGTGGAATTCACAATGTGTTCCACATCTGTAATCTGAAAAAGTGTTTCGCTGATGAATCACTGGTTATACCACATACAGATGTGCATATAGATGAGAGCTTGAAATTTGTGGAAAAACCATTGTCGATCGAGGATCGACAGGTTAAGAAGCTTCGAAGGAAGCAAGTACCGATTGTAAAGGTCAAATGGGATGCCCGTAGAGGTCCCGAGTATACGTGGGAGGTTGAGGCCACGATGAAAGAGAAATACCCTCATTTGTTTCAGTAAATCTCGGGGTCGAGATTTATTTTAAGGGGGTGAGGATGTAACACCTCGAAAATTTACGTCCTATAATGTGTTGACACGTGCCATAAGTTTGAACGTGTGTAAGAATGTTCTTGAAGGACTAAAGTTGACAAGCATTGAAACTGTGTAAATATAAGGGTTCAAAGTGTCAACAATGAGTAAATATACTTTACAATAACCCTACATGATGTTTATAACCTTAAACGAATGGATCATGGATCATACGAAGCGAATTGTGAAAGAAAGTGAGAGTTTACAAACTACAGGGGTTAAATGTGTCAACATGTTAAGTTATACCTCTGAGTGACCTTTTAGCAACCCCGAAGCCTTGTAACGATTAATTATGCTCACTAGAATGTACCATAAAAATTTCACCAAGTTTCGTTACCGTATGAGAAAGTTGTGATAAAATTCGTGTGTAAGGGTTAAAATCGTTAACATTGAAATTTAGGGCTTTTCGGGTGATCACAAAGTTACCCGAGGACTTGACAAAGTGGGTATAAGTATTAAAGCCCCCATATGTTAATATTGAAGCCTTAAAATGCAAGAAACAACTTGAAAACGACCTTTCGGGGGACCAAGGACCAAAACGCAATAACGAAAAACATGTGTAACCTGATCTGAAGGGCCATGCGGCCCGCCTCCCATATAACAAAACCCCAAGCGGGCCGCCTGCGACTGCCAGAAGCAGAAAAGAATGGCAGGTGGCTGTTTTCAGCTTCTAACCGACTTACATGCAAGTTTTTCGATACCTTGGGCTGCCTAAGGTGGTTTTTAGCTTGTAGGACACATGTTGATGATTTGGTAACACTCCTAGACTTATGTGTTGATGATCCAAGATGTTTGAATTCATATAAAAGACCCACATTAATTGCATTCATCTTGCATTCACTTCCTGATCATTTCTGGAGCATTCAAGCAGATCCCAAGCATTCCAAATCATCCATTAGACAAGTGTAAGTAACCTTGATCTTCTCTAATTCAGTTATGCTTAGTTTATAGCCTAGAAATCAAACCGTCGTAACTACGGTTTGACTTCACGATAAAACACAAACGGTCCAGAGTTTTGTCGAAACGAAAGTTGTTACAAGTTGGTAATTTTATGGGTAATTAACCCTGAAAAGGGCACCCTTTGATTCCCGGTCTAACTATGTCGTTTGTCGAGTCAAACTTCTTCCGAAAAAGTCAACATAACCATTAAACATGTAATTAGCGTTACAGAAGGCGTATAATCTGTTTTATCATGCATATAATCTGAAGATAAGTATAAAAACTTGTCTAAGCTTGTTTGGTTCGACAACTTTCAGTTTTGAACCGATTCGGAGCCGAAAGTCACATAGTTTGACTTTCTGCTTTGACCTCGATTCTGACCCGGTTTTGATAGATTTAGACATGCCTTAAAGTTCCATTAGGACCTTGTTACATGTTAGTATAATCCTCTGCGTTTATACTACCCGAATCCTTAACTATCCGATGATTCCGTTAAATGCCTAAATAATGACCGTAATGCCCTTATGACCGTAGAACGAAATTTTTGATGATGTGAAAGTATAATAAACTTTGTTACTGATTATTGAACATGTCTGCAAAATTTCACGTCAATCGGAAGTCTAGATTAGGAGTTATGATTAATGACGTAATTATAAACACTTTTATTAAATAAACGGCGTCATTAGCGTAAAACCTATCTAAACCCAATTTTTAATACCAAACCTTTTACTCAGTGATGTTAAATAATATTTTGAGATTTTTGAAGATTTTTAATTATTTTTAAACTGATCATAAGCTAGGATTAGTGCCTTAATTCGGTAAATACCGAATATGCCTTTTAGGCCATAAAATGAGTTTTACAAATCCTTTTAACGCCAATTCAATTGCTACTGATTTTAAATAATAAATGGAGTGTTTTGAGCCTGTTTATTTGATCAGAAAACTCAGAATCATATTTTAACCTGTACGTCGCTTAAAACGGCTTTATACGCGTATTATACGCATAGTTAGAGTTTAAAACTATTTTGGCATATAAGACTTATAACCAAATGTTATAACCTGTTAAAATAAACCATTTTACTGATTTAATCAGACCCGGATCACAGAAGATAAATTAATTCCTTTTATAATCTTTAAAATGACCAAAATACCCCTACGGGGCTTAATATGAGATTAAACTCGTTTTGGGCATAACGGAAGGTATCCTACTGATATCACAACATATATAAGGTATGTTAACTTAGGAAACCTGTTTAGGACTCTTATGGTTACCCGTTACGCTTCATACGCGTTCGGTTCGGTTTATGTAACTAGTTTACATAAATTAGCCGAAACGGGTCAAACCTTATCGGTTTTATCTCAAAATCCAGAATGTGTATAATATACCTATATTAAGCAAGTCTTCAAACTTGTCGGGTCTAAATCACATTCTATCCGGTCTTCACTTAATCGTGCGTACGAACCGTATCTTTAAAACTAACCGGTCTAAGCTTAAGCTTAACTAAAGACCCGTTAGGATTCTAATAGGTTATTATAAACCTTCGTTCCAGATTAGGAGAACCAGTAAAAGATACTTGCACTCGCTGATTTTTGATCTATACTTGCTCAGGTAAATACTTTTAACTTATTTCCCTATACGGGCTTGGGGTACGGTATATAAAATACCGCTTGGTCGGACATTGAATCTTTAATTGTATGATGGTTAAAGTATTGAGATGTTTCGTTTAAATTGTTTTGTTTGCTTAAAGCCTTTGGGGGGTTAATGACCGTGTCCCGGATATCCCTGGCATCATTTTACGAAATGGCCTCGACCTTAGCACTCAGGTGTAGGCGTACACCTGTCAGTGTCTCATAAATAAAGTGGTGTGTCCATTAATCTTTAACCCGGCTCGATCCGGGCTACTGAACGCATAAGGAACATGTAAATCCTTTACAAGTTTATATAATTAAATAAGTAACCCAAGTTACAAAATATTATTTGTGCCTTAAATGCATTTTCTTAACTCTTTTCAAAATGAGTCGGTTGATTGTATTTACCAGTGTAAACTGACGTATTTTCTCAAAAAGGTTAAGTGCAGGTACTACGTGTAATAGGCTGGCTTGTCTCCTAGCATCCACAATAAGTCTCGCAAGCTTGGATGTCATAGTCTGTTGAACACTGTTTCCTTTTATTTTGTTCTACCTGTGGATTTATATTCGACTACTTGTGATACTTAATATTACAATATCGTTTAGTTGAAATGAATCTATGCTTTGCTTCCGCTGTGCATTTAAATATTGTGTTGTTTGACTATTATGTTGCCAACCACGTCACGATACTCCCCTACCGGGCCCACCGGTAACACGTGGAAATTCGGGGTGTGACATTTTACGGATGGAATTTGAAATTGAAGACATCATTATGTTCGTGATTGATTTTCGCACATTCCTGTGAAGTTTCATCATGAAATTCGCAGAAATAAAGATTCTGGATCGAAAAATATGATTGGAAATGTTCTTGAGGATGTCAGACTATTTTGTACGAATGCACAAGTTCGTACGAACCGGCATTCCAGCTTCGTACGAATCGACATCTCAGTTCGTACGAACCGGCATTCCTAGGTTTGTACGAAGGGACATCGATTCTTAATTGTCAAGTCGTTCCAGAATCAGCCCATTCGTACGAAGGGAGTAGGTTCGTACGAATGAACAAATGTCTAAAAAAGGCATTTTTTGATCGCAATGACGAGGTGAGTCTCCAGAAAAATTTGGCGATTGAAAATTTTTTCAAGTTTTTAACGATCAAGCTGGGTTGTTCGGGGACATCGTCCGTGGCTTCAGTGAACAAATTTGATGATGCGATCACAGATTGTGGAAATTAGTGGGGTAGTCATGATACTGGTGTAGAATGATTATCATTTGGGTTATCTGACTATTAATGGGCTGTAACGTAAAATCCACAATGATGAAAAACTGACGTTTGGGAAAAACTGTAACGTACCACTACACATGGTCTGAGAAAAATTGTGCTAAATGTCTTGTACATCCCCTACCTCATTTTTATTCTATGTACTCCCCACTCAAGTTCTTAAATAAACGCCAATGAGGTACTGATGGAGTAGTTGGGTAAAGACTCCTTGTGACCCAGGTTTGACTCCCATTCTTCCCATTATTTTCTGCGGCATCCAGGTGAAAGGCTAATACAGGTGGCGCCGGTTTGTCTTGAATGGGAGGCGAGGTTTTACCGATTATTCCACTGTCGTGCTTTCGGGCGGGTGGAGGTCGGGTTTCCGCGCATCTGGGAGAGCCAAGGGGCTGGCGGCGGTTGAGTAGTCGACCTTGGCCACAGCGCCCGGTGTCACGGTGGTTGACACGTCGTTCCTTGCGTTTCTTAAATAAATACAATTCAAACTTCTTGTTTGAGTAAAATGTCATTTCGTTGCTGAGGTTTAACCCGTTTTACGACTTTCTTTAAAAGGTTTGTTTTTTCACATCTCTATCCAAAAGATTTGAAATCTTGTCATTTTCTTCCGGCTCATTAACTTCATTTATTTTTCTCCATTAAGTCTGGGGTATTTCCGTCTAAAATAATTGTTATTAGTATTTTAAGAAAACTTCTATCAAAACTTTAATTAATATTATTATTAATGGGTTAACACAAAAAATCAAAATTTTAATAAAAAATAATAACTTTTTCTTCGTTTTATTATTAAAACATTATATGATCTTTTTAATAATGTTTTATAAAAAAATACTAGTGAGAGAAAGTGTTATAAAAATGATTTTTAAATTTTATGAGAAGGTGTTTCCTAATTTTTTAAATAGTTTACTTCTTATTTAAAAAAATCTATTTAATTTTTTTTTTTTTTTGCAGAAAGCGTTTTGAACATTTGTTTTTCAAAACTCAAACCCAGTCTTAATCATCTAGAGTCTAGATCAAAGCTAGATCACAATCAAACCAACCACTTTTCAGCCCGGTTCTGGTCTAGCCCAATAGCTAGACCAGAAGTCCAGAACTAGCTTAAAACATCTTTTCAAACAAAACAAGCCAGATGTTTTAAGTTTAAAGATCAAAACTCAAATCCGGTCCTGATCTAAACCTTCATCAAAATTCAGTGGCAGTGACCAAAAATGGGACAAACTTGAAATGCATAACTAATGTGTAAATTGAGCTAAATTTAGAGTTTGTGTTCATGTTCTTGCAGCAAGACGACAAAAAAACCGAAGGATTTCACTCTTCCCGCTTTTTACATTTGCTTCAACCCGGTTGAAGTTTTCTGGCTCACAACGAATTCCTCTCTCTCTAAACTGATCCTCTGCTGGCGGTTTGATCATCCTTCTGTTTCAACCACAACGGTTTTACCATCACTTTCATCCAAACCATCTTTGCAATCTTCCACTTTCTCTTTCTCTTTCGGGGATATTGCATCCTCATCATCATGCTTTGCAACCCCATTATTGCTTCCTGGAGGAAGGAAAACTCCGGTGCCAGGTGGAGCATGCTGCCTCAGAGGCGGAGCTGCCGCCCATGCTCCTCCACCTATGGGTGGTGCTGCTGGAAAAGCCATGGGTGGTGCAACTGCCGCCGGAACAAATATGGGTTGGACTCCATTTGGAGGCGGCAGAAGCCCAGGCGTTGGAACCGGCACATAGTGTTTGGGCCCCACTGGATTCGGGGACCTAATAGGCGGTGGGGTCCAGTGGGCCGGAGGTACTAGTGGAGCCGGTGTAGCTCTCTTTGGTTGTGACTTGGTTAAGGTTACAAGGATTCGTTGTTTCCGGATAGATGGAAGCGCATGTTTAGCATAATCAGCGGATTTTCCTTCCATCACAAGCATCGATCTGCAAACACCAAAAACGTCATGTTGCCATGTCAGCAGGGGCATCAACATGATTGTATAGTAACAGTTTAGGGAAGAGAGAGAAGAGAGAGTACCCGGAAGTGAGAGAAAGCTTAAGAGAACCTCTGTAATCCCCAGGATGTTCGGAGCTTATTACTTTACCAAAGGTGATGTCACACTCGGTCAGGAACAAAACACAAACGGGCCGTCCAAACCAACCGGGCCACATATGGGGCAGGCAATGGTCACCCTACAGAAAACATATCCACCAGTTGGGCCAACCCAATAACATCACAACATCTGTACTAGCAAATATAAGCGATAAGATCATTAATCACTATTCACTACTAACCTCATTATAGATATCAATAATGCAGGAATCTGGTTTCACTTTCAGAATTTCCATGGAGATTAGTCTTTCGATGAATTCTTGAAATAAGCTTGGAATGGGTTCGATTTTCCGATCTGAAGGTTTTAGTTTTATTTCAGTCACACGCGTAATATATGTTAATTATTTGAATTTCGAACATACCTTTAGAGGTTCCACTGATGGCTTCATCATCAAACGGTGCGTCCACAATAGGCAAGCCAAACTGAATCAACTCTCTTCCATGACCTTTCATTGGTCTTTTTGAGACAGTAAATGTATTTCCTGCTTATAAATAATGTACAGAAATGATTAAATATATAAACGAAACATAACAAAATATATCTACACATTCAAATACATGTTGGTATCTTGCCTTGAAATTGTCCCCGTTTTCCTGCAGCCCGTAAATCATTTACCAAGCTAACCATTTTTCTAACTCCAGAATCATCAAATAAATCATCATACAACTTCATTCCATCAACCACATTAACCTATAAACAGAAAACACATATTTACAGCATATCTTCTACAATAAGTAGATGAAGATATAGCAGAACATCAGAAAAATACCGTTTTGCCATCTAATATCTCAGTGCCAACAAAAGTTTTTGCAATAGCCAAAACATCTGGCTTCTGCTGTGATGTATGCAATGAAGATGAATCGTTCTCTGAATGTGCATTAGTAAACCCTTCACAAGATAAATGGCAAATCAGACAGTTTATCCAGCTGTTCAATCTCAATTCTATAACAACTTATTAGCTATTAGCTTTAATGTATGCGTTTAACACATAATTTGCATGCTCTGAAATAATTAAAAAAACCCATTTGAAGGTTGCAAAGTAGCCAATATCTAACATAGATCAAACAGAAGCAGAAAAATAGCCAAATAAACCAAAAAGAAAAGTAATATAATAACAGTAATTTTAGTAAAAGGAAGTGTAGAAGTACCTTTTGAGTTTGCATTGTCATCCACCTCCTTTCCCTCATTGTTGTCTATTTGAGGTTTTGTGCCTAGACCTGCTCAACATAAAATGGTATGGTAGTTGTATCATATTTTTCAATATCTTGAAGTGATTGCATGTAAATATGAGATCATTACTAATAGTCTAGTTAAGGCTACCTCATATATCAAGAATATTAGCACAAAAAAATCATCATTGAGAATCCAGGATGCTCCAAAAAGTACATAATGTTACTTCATTTACTTACGAAAATAAGACAGTGAATATAGGTTCATGCAGAAATGTAGTTTGTTAAAAACAAACTTTATCGTACGAAAATAAGACAGTGAATAGAGGTTCATGCAGAAATGTAGTTTGTTAAAAACAATAAAACTTTATCGGTTATGACAAAACATACACCTATGGAAACCCTATTGCTTCAAAAAGTATCATTTCGGTGGACTAATTATAGTTAGTTAGACAACTAATTAGCATAAAAAAACTTATCCAAACAGCTTCAAAATTCCAAGAACATGAAGCCATACTCAAGTAGTGTCTCAGCTCAAATTCTCACAAGAAGACAAACCAATATCTTACGGATAACAAGACTATATATACTAAAATCAAAACAAAAAGACATGGATAAAGAACTAAAAAAATAGGTAATAAAATCATCAGCAAATCAAAATATAGAAACATCAATACTTATAAAAATCAGTAGATTAAACTGGAAGCTACTTCTCACTACATAATCAACAATAAAATGCAAAGTCTCTTACCATCACTAAACTTGGCAAGCTTAACATCTTTGTCATCAGATTTGGAAACTTCAATCCCCACTAAATTGCCAGACCCGTTCGCAACTTTTGGTGGAATCTTGAACTCTGCAGTAGCATTATGCCCATCTTTCACAGCAAATTCACCCCTGTGTCCCTGCCCCTGCCTATACCCAACCCCACCACCTCTCTTATAATCCTTTCCCGATCCCACAACCTTCACCGGATCATAAAAACCACCACCACGATAACTCTGCTGCTGCTGCTGTTGCCGCTTCCACGTCACCTGTTGCAACGCGTTCAACACCTCAGCCACCGAAAAATACTGCTGCATATGAAGCACAGGGTTCCAATTACACCGCCTCTGCTGTATCGACCCTATGACCCCATCATACTCCCCCTGTTCACCCACACTCTTCAAATGATGACACAACGAATCAATAATCGCATTCGCCGCCGCAAATTCACCTCTCAACCACGATATAAATCCATCTCGTTCATCCGGATACCACCCGATCCCAGCGCCTGCAGCTCCAGCGGCCGGCACCACCGCAGCACCGCCAGGATACTGCACTTTATCCGGAACAACCACGTTTCCCGTTGGCATTGCCATATACATTTAAAGCAGTAAATCTAATATAATCTATAAAATATATATCTATCAGAATATGTCTATATATAACTAAATTTCTATTAAAACAACACAGATTACTGGCTCATTTCCAGATCTAACAGAATCTAACGGAATTCTAACAGAATTATGAAACTAAAGAGCTGAAAAACCTAGCGAATCTTGGAGTAACGATGAGCTAGAGCTGTATAACCAACATTTGCGATCAGATCGGATGAAAATAGGCAAAATTGAATGAAATTGTGCAATGTGAAACGTGAAATAGAAGGGAGAATCGATTGTTTGAAAGTGTGTGGTGATGAATAGAGGTTACCTGTGTGTTGTTTCAGATCTAGAAAAGGAAGAATTGTGAAAATGGCGTGTGAAATTAGGGTTGTGAAGAACGTGTTTAGGGCGTAGAAGAAGAAAATGTGTGTGTATATGGCTTATTGAACACGCGCATATGTGAAATGTGTTTATGATATATAGATACGTACATACATACAGTGAGGGGAGTGTGTGTGTGTGTGACTGTGTGTGGTGTAGAGGGTGTTGTGTACCAAGAATATAAAGGGGGTGGCTGGAAATAATGGAAATTGGTTTCATAATTAAAAACTATGTGATATAGACATATAGAAAGATGTATTAAAATATTATTTAATTTGGAAGAAATTCAAAATTTAAACATTTGGATAATATTAATATTACATAGACTTAGATCTCATTTTAGTCCCTGATTTGGGCTATTTTGCCAGGTTAGTTTAAATGTTTTATTTTTCGTCTATGAGTCTAAAAAAGTTTCACTGTTACCATTTTAGTCCACTTGGTTAACTTCATTCATTATTTCTGTTAACGAGAATGACGATTCGGTCATTTTATATGGCCGAATTGCCTTTCTAGTTAACAGAAATACACCGAATTACCCTTCTGGTAAACAGAAAAATTGGATGAAGTTAACCGAGTGGACTAAAATGGCAACGATGAAACATTTTTGGACCAACAGGAGAAAAATGATACCTTTGGACTAAACTGGCAAAATGACCCAAACCACAGGGCCTAAAATGGCATTTAACTCTATTACATAAATTAAACTTTTATAAAATGTAAATATTTTTAAAAAATACTACATAAATCGTCAATGGGGATATCTTATTTAACACGTGGTTGTATTTTTTTATAACAATCTCACAATGTTTTTGATGGAATTTAAGTTTTCAGGGGTTATGTTGCTTGCATCCGCATGGAGTATTCTCATTTCATGCACTTTGATGAGTTTGAATTGCAAGTTTTTCTTTCCCTTAAATGCAAGTTTTTTCACTCATATATCGGTTTCTTAGATATAATAGCATTACGTTTGTGATGATCTACACTTTTTTCACCCTTCACTTCTCTAAGAAAATTACCAAATGGTGCGATTAAATGCTCGTTTTCTTATTCAACGACGTGTTCGCATTAGTGTGTGTGATGCCCATTCGACAAAGATCCTTCTCCACTCCGTATTCCTCAACCATAAGAAGAATACCATTATCCTCGTCTTTGAGCTTTATGTTGGTGTTTCCAGTAGAATATAAATAGTAATCCCTTGAAGCAACCCGACTTTCGAAGTCAAAGTCAAAGTACAAGTCAAAGTCAAAGGAAGAAAAGATTGCTAATCAGATTTGTCATTTCTGACTTAATTATTGCTTGTACTCTTTGACTCGTTAATCGATACCTTGCTTGACGATATTTTGTTTTACGATTTACTAATATGTGAAGTAACAATGCGATAAACGTAATTAAACGCTAATCTACTGAACACTATCACATCGCTACCGCATCGCAATTCGAATCACAGGCTATGGATATTGTTTTACGTGTGTGTGCTATTATGTGTTTTACTTGTGTGTGCTTTCATATATTGTTGGATGTTATTCGAAAACGCAATCGCAACTCTATCGCATCGCATCACAACCCGAAATACAAGTTACTTTTATGATTGTTAGGTTGGTTATGTTATTTGTGTAACTAATATGTAATACTATCGCATCACTCGCTCGCAACGCAACGCAACTCAACGCTCAACGTACGAAACGAAAGTCGGAAACTAACTCACTCAAGCCATCCGATCGAAAGGCCATCCGACCCACTGAACCACACCGCCTTTCTCACTCTCACACTATAAATACCCCTCCGACCAGCACGCTCTCAGCCTCTCTTCTCTCGATTCCTCGCGATTCTTGTAAGTTTTCATCTCAAATTTTGTACTTCCTTGATCTTTATACACTTCCTCATCATTTTCACCATCAAATCTCAACTTTTAACCGTGAAATCTTCGGATTTGGGCTGTTATAAGGTGATGTCATCATGGAGTTCTTATGAACATTGAAGTGTGACCTCATCTTATCAAGAACGGTTCGGATCTGATGCATTTCTACACGTTTTTACATTGATTTCAACTGAATCTAAACAACTTTCAAATGTTTCAAACTTTTCTTCAAACATTCTTGACTTTTCACTCAAAACCGTTAGAATCTGGACTCGTTCGGATGTTCTACCCACTCTATAGTAAACACCGAACTGAGAATGGATTCCTAACGAAGAGACGACCGATTCACGGGTTGAACAAGAAACTCCATCACGAACAGCTGAGTCTGGTCGAACGGGGTGATTCTCGTCCGACCGGATGAGTTGGACTAGATGTGGTTTCCGTTGTTTAACACGTTGTCATACCGTCTCGATAAAATCTTTTAACTTAACCAATTTTTGCAAAATTTTCAACCCAAAACAATTGCCCGATCGAACCGCCATCCGATCGGATAGCCCTCCGATCGAACGGCTATTCGATCAGGTGACTTGTAAATTCAACACTTAAACAATTTTCCAAGTTTCAAGAATATCTGAACCCACTCGGATCACCATCCGAGCGGACGGCCATCCGTCCGGATGACCGTCCGACCGGACGACATGATATATAGAAACACTTCAAATATTTCAAAATGCTACAACAAAAACTTCAAAGTTCATACACAAACACATCCTTCCCAGACGAATGACTATCCGACCGGATCACTGTTCGTCACTCGAACTCTTCGACGCACTGTTTAACGCATTGTTCAATGCTTACACTATTGTTCTCTAATCAGGCTAACTCTCCAGCGCTCTCTTCAATCCAAGAAAGTGTTTATTTACTAAACACGATCCATGAGTATACTCGATCCCTTTTTGCTTAACGCACTTTTGGGTGTTACATACGTTACTTATATCAAATCACTATCGACACACAACGCAAACACTTGTATACGCTGACCGCTCTCACATGTTATACGTGTTATTCGATGAATGCTAGTATGTTATGTCTACACAGTAATTGTTTCCTGATACCTTAGCAACGATAGTACTATAGTTTGGACTCAGCACCTGTCGCGGACAGTGGTTGTTAAGGGTTTTCTTCACGTGTCACAGTGGTGATATGTGTTGCGCATTCTACAACTCGCAGTCACGTCTGTGCATATTTCATTGTCGATAACTTACCTGCTTCACATTTCTACGTGTTACATGCTGGTTATGCGTAAATCGCTTTCGCTACTATTATACTAGTAAACTTGTATGCTCACATTTACACTATGTGTATTGACTTTTATTTTAACGTGTGACGGGTGTTTAAGATTCTTTTGCTTGCTAGCTGCTATGGAATCAAGTTTAGGTGGTCTAGAAACCCACAAATAATTTAATCTGAGTTGTCGAAACAATTTAATTGTCTTTGAGATACTATGTCTGTAATAACTGTTTTATTTGATATGTTATGGTATGGGACGTAATGTTAAATATCTGGTAATTATAGTTGTTATGGATTCTCCTGGACAATCTGTTTCACTCAGTGCCGCGTCCCGATGTTTCTGCCATCGGTTGGGGTGTGACAAATTGGTATCAGAGCCATAACTATAGGGAATTAGGCAAGACTCGACCTAGTCCGGGTCGATGTCTTAGAATTGACCTAGTCTATAGTCTAAGTACCAACAGACCGCCTTGTGCGAACCCGGCATGGGTTCTGCGCGAGCTTACTCTTTATACTCACGTTTATACTCGCTGAATTCACAACTTTGCATGAACATCGCATACTACAGCTTCGCGCAAAACACTCAGCCTTTCCTAAGGCTGACAACACACACATTTTTGAAAATACTCATTACAAACGAGTGATTTGGTCGAGATTAGGTGTGAAAACCGTAAACTCTTGATAGAATCGCGCGCTCGACACGTATTTTTATTAATCAAACACGAGAATTTGCGTTGAGTCAGGTGTGAAAACCATACCTCGACGCGATTCTCCCTGTCTATCTCGTGATTTTATCACACAAACAGGAATGAAGTTATTAAGTTAGGGGTTAAAGCCGCATCTTAATGACTTATTCCGCTCTATATTATGGTTTTACAAAACTCTCACCAAAGTATCGATGGGTTCCAATGACTAGGGTCATGTAATGGCCGAAAGGATGAGTGCCGATCGCCCAAATTGAGGCGAGAGCACAGTCTATTAAGCCAATGCGTGCACTCGAAGTCCTTGAGAATAGTCGAATCACTTTGGGTAGTCAAAGTCTAGCACACCTGAGACATTCTGATTTTTGCTGATTTTACACTTTATCGCTCTTATGTGTTTGGATTCTAAGGATCGCCACCGCTGACTCTGTGAATTATTGATTTTAGGTGTTTTATGTGGTTTTAAATGCTTATGAGTTTTGATTTTGAGATTTCACGCTTTTCGCTCATCGCTTTTATTAAACGCGCACGACACACCCAACTATTTACACCTCAAAACGCAAACATATCGTAATCACACTACTAATCGCTGTTTATGCTACTCGTTTACGCTACTCGCTCTCGCAACTTTCGATCGCTTTACGCAACTGTGAAAGATAGGTGAATACGTGCAAAATATGTAGATGAATACGTGTAAAATATAGTGGAATACGTGCTTACGTGGATTACGTGCTTCTGTGCTTACATGCTTACGTGGACTACGTGCTTATGTGTTTCTGTGCTTACGTGCTTATGTGCCTACATGATTATGTGCCTCTGTGAACTATATGCCGTGAGTGTACGTGTTCCTGAGCTTTATAGTTTATTGGTTAAACGCTGTGTGGTGAGATTGAGTGTATCATCTAAATCCTATGACGATGTCTGTTGCAGACAATGTCGTCATTCGGATCTCGTACTTCTCGCTCTGCTCGCCGCAATCATGCTGACAAACGCATCGCCTCGCTAGTCGCCAAGCAAATGGCTAAGGTCATTCCGCAAATCGTCAGCGAGATAAATGAAATCGCTAGCAAGTCATCTGAGGAATCTAGGACTGACTCACCCAAGGCTACTTTTAGCTTCAAACAGTTTAAAGCCTGTGGACCCAAAGACTTCACTGGGGAAGATGGGCCGAGCGCAATGTTTTCATGGTTCGACTCGATTGAAGTGACTCTACGATAAAGCGGATGTCCAGACAACCTCCACACCCACTGTGCCCTACTTGTACTTACCACCATCCTGTTGGGATCGCTTGTCGATTTTGTGTTCACTGCAACCTTTATGGCCACTTTACTGTAAACTGGCGTACTGGTCCTCGTCAAGCTCCTCCTGCTCTGCCAGTTCCACTTCCCGCTCCTTAGGGACAACAAGTAGCTCCTGCTCCCGCAACTCATGCAAGAGCCTGCTATGCGTGTGGTGACCCTAACCACTTTGCGAATGTCTGCCCGAACTAAGTAGTGAAGCAAGAGCCACAACAGCAACCAGCGCAACAACAACATCAACAGCAGCAGCCTCAGCAGCAGCAGCAGCCAACTCAGTGTAACAACCCGACTTTTTGAAGTTAAAGTACAAGTCAAAGTCAAAGTCAAAGGAAGAAAAGATTGCTAATTGGATCTGTCATTCCTTGCTTAATTATTGATTGTATTCCTTGACTTGTTAATCGATGCTTTAATTTTATGTTACTTTAGTTGTATTATGTGGAGTATGTGCAATAAATCACTATTTAATCGCTAATCGACTTATCGCTAATCACATCGCTAACGCATCACAACTCGAATTACAGGTTCTGAATATTGTTTTACATGTGTGTGTTTATTATGTGTTACTTGTGCATGTTATGTTTACGTTGAGGTGGATATTCGCAAACGCAACGACAACTCTATCGCAACGCAATCTCACCGCGAACTCGAGATTTAAGGATTATTTTTATGTTATTTAGTAGTTAGGTTATTTGTGTAATTAATGGGTAATACTATCACATCGCTTACTCGCAACGCTCAACGCACGAAGCGAAAAGTCGAAAACTAACCCGCTTAACCCATCCGATCGAATGACCATACGATCGGATGGCCATCCGATCGAACTGCCCTCCGATCCGTCACATTGCACCGCCTTTTCTTCTCTCTTGCCTATAAATAGCACCTGTCACATCATGAACAGTGATGTGACAGCTCCTCCTCCGACCAGCACGCACTTGGCCTATTTTCTCTCGATTCCTCGCGATTCTTGTAAGTTTCTACCTCAAATCTTGTACTTCCTTGATCTACACACACTCCTTCATCATTTTCACCATCAAATCTTAACTTTTCACCATGAAATCTGTGATGCTCTGCGTCCCTAAACTTTAGGCTATTGGCAAGATTAGTCCCTGGACCTTGCCTATTGTCAATTTTAGTCCCTGAACCATGTAATCATTAATACTTTTGGTACTTAGTGAATTCTATGCTATATACTATATGCTTGAAATGCCTAATTCTATATACTTGAAATGCCTAATTCTATATACTTGGAGTGCCTAATTCTATATACTTGGAATGTCTAAATCTATATACTTTGGTGCTTGACCCTTGAGGCTCGTGAAACTTGAAGACTTGGTTGAACGAGGGACTGGAGTCTTGTCACTGGCGGAAACTATGAAGCTTTGAAAACTTTGGTGTTATTGTCTAGTTATGCTATTTACACTATTTTCCCAATAAAATACACAATGCAACGCTTAATCTAACTCGCAAATCGAGACGAAGACGTGAAATGGAAAAGATGGGATTGGCCAAGTGGCAATCCGATCGGATGACCATCCGATCGGATAGCCATCCGATCGGATGACCACCCGATCGGATGGCCACTCGATCGGAGCACCATCCGATCCGTGCACATCTCTTCTCTTCACACCTTCTCACACTATAAATAGGCCTGTCACATACCATTCTCACTGATGTGACAGCCTCACTCGACCAGACGCACGCACTCTCCTTTCCTTCTATTTCTCGGCAATTTTGGTACGTTTTACGCTAGATTCTTGTACTTTATTGATCTACACAATATTCTCTACGAGATTCTCCTTTGAAATCTCACTTTTCATTGTGAAATCTCTTAGATCTGAGTTCTTAAGGATGCTGTCATCAATGGTGGTTTGTACAAACTACTATATGATGTCATTCCTGATAGAATCTAGCTTAGATCTAAGGAATCTCATGCGTTTTACACTAAATCTATGTTAGATCTAAACTTTTCAAGCTAAAATCCTAAGTTTATCTTTATCTTTTCTTAAACTCTTACATAAAACGGTAAGATCCGGATCTAAACGGACTTTAGACTTGATTATTAGTCTAGAGTCGGCTTGGAAAAGGACTGTTACCGGAGAAGATGATCGGAGTACGGATTCTGACATAAAAATCATAACGAACTGATGACCGAACGGACTGGGGTGATTTCCCACCCGATCGGATCGGCTGAACACTGATGAGTTTACCGTTGTCTTAATACGTAACACGTCATCGTTGCTTCAACAGAAACTTAGAGTTTTTACAAAATTAAGATCGGGACAAGGTAACCCGATCGAGTGGCAATCCGATCGGATAGCCATCCGATCGAACAGCCACCCGATCTAGTGACACTTGCCCTTAACCCTAAACACTCTTGAAAATTTGAAGTCCTGATCGTCGAGTGGCAGCTCGATCGGATAGCCATCCGATCGAACAGCCATCCGATCGAGGCACAAAGAATCTTGAAACTTGGATCGAGTGGCGACCCGATCGGATAGCCAACCGATCAGACAGCCGTCCAATTCCTTCACATTATTGTTAACTTTAAATCGAGTGGCAACTCGATCGGATAGCCATCCATTCCCTCACACACTTGTCATTCGATCGACTGGCAATCCGATCGGATGGCCATCCGATCGGACAGCCATCCGATCAAGTGACTAATCCGACACTTGTGCAATCTCGCTGTTTTGTCCGACACTTATTCGTTGCAATCTAATCAGGCTAAACCTAGAGAGCTCCCTTTGATCCAATAGCAGTTGAATCTGTTAAGCAATCACTATGAGTATACTCGATCCCTTTTTGCTTTAAACTTTGGGATGTAACATGTATTCTATTAAACTACGACACATGAGACTTTTGCAAACTAAACTCTATCCTACGTGTATGTGAAACTTGTGATTCTTGTATTCTATTTTGTGCTATGTGAACGTTTAATCCAGGGTGTGTAGTTCCGCCTTAATAATAGTAGCGCTATAGGAGATGCACCTCCCCATTATTCTCGGGGGTATTGTTAGGAGGATTCTAGTTTTCCTTGAGACTTGGGAAAATAACAAAGCATCGGAATACTTGGGCTATCACTTGTTGGACTGCGAACACTAGCACGACTGAAACTATTTTATTACTTACATTGTGGATAAGAGTTATTTTAATCTATTACTCTATGTACCCAAACTTGTATACTCGCCGGTACATCTTTGTACTGACCCTATTTTAATACATGTTGCAGGCTAATAGGATGTTGTGGGAACAAGTGAACCAAGCTAGGGGGATGCTTAGAAACCCACGTAGTTAATTAAACTTTGAACGATATTTGATGATTGATGTAATTTGATACTTGATGAGATGGTTATCAGTTTTAGACAATGTTGAAACAATTTAATCTATTATGAAATTTCTAGTGTTGTGGAATCTCATGAGCAATCTGAACGCTTAGTGCTCGCACCCCGATGTTTCCGCCATCGGTTGGGGTGTCACAGATTGGTATCAGAGCCATAACTAAAGGGAATTAGGATAAGTAGGAATACTTTCCCTAGTCTATAGTCCTAGGAATCTTGATTCTTATCTGTTGTTTAAAACTTATGCATTCTACCGTATCTGCTTCCTAGTAGCATAGTGATGTGCACAAAATGCAACATATAAATTACATCAATTGTGGCATAAAACAAACCCTTTTTAGTACTAATGTTGGAAAAAGTGTGTTTTTGTCTTCCTTTTGTATTTTCAGGATTAAATGAGCTCAAATTAACAAAAGAAGCAAAAAGGCAGCTAAATCTAACATGAATACAAGAAAAGGAACAAACGTGGCATGCCTGATGTGTGTAAAATGCAACATATAAATTACATCAAATAAGGCATAAAACTAACCCTTTTTTAGTACTAATATTGGAAAAAGAGTGTTTTTGTCTTCCTTTTGTATTTTCAGGATTAAATGAGCTCAAAAACGCAAAAGAAGCAAAAAGACAACTAAATCCAACATAAATACAAGAAAAGGAACATTAGTGGACTGCCCGAACCCTCAACGGCACCTCCCAAAGCAAAATAGAGAAAACAGAAGACTGAACACGCCCCGTGCTCAGCCAGCACGGGGCCGTGCCCAAGAAGCAGCAGAAAAGACAAACCTATAGAAGCTTCTATTGCCCATCACGGGGCCGTGCTCAGCGGACACGGGGGCGTGTCGAAAGTACAGCAGGCGCATTTATTGTAATTGCGAATTACAATTAATGAGGAGAGAGAGTGTCAGACGGACACGGGGCCGTGCCCAGCGGACACGGGGCCGTGTCCAGCTCTATGTTCAGCCTATAAATAGGAGTGCTTGGATTCATTTCATCTCATCCCTTGGCACACCACCTCTCTCACACTTCATCCACCACCCACCACCATCACAACACCATCATCCACCACCATCATCCATTGTCCATCGTAGAGTGTGTGAGTCGTCTCGGGATCCAAGATTGATCGTAAGAGTTCTTGACAATCAAGGCCATGTTTGCCTAAGTCTCTTACATCACTTGGTGAAGACAAAGTGTCTAGTATAATACTTTTTATTTCTAATCTTTTGCACTTTTTATTTGGTTTTGTATTAATGACTTTAATAACTAGTTACTTATGTTGAAGGTGATCTTTCCTTATCGTTTGTCCGTGGTGTCTTGGCATTATTTTACTGTCTATATAAAATAAAGGATTTTCACCATTCATATCTCCACGGTCTATATGGAGATATGTTGGCTACCTGGTAGGGGGTTAAGGGAACGGTTTGGTAAAGGTCTTGCCATTGTTCAGCGTTTAGAGGTCCTGCAATGGACCTGGGTCAAATTTAGTAGGACCTCCTTCAATACTTCACGGTATTGGATGGCGGGGGTCCAAACTCTTTGATCCCCTCATAAGTTAACTACTATTAATACTATAACCCGACTATTTAGGACTGTATCCCTGCTGACTCAGACTACTTAGCCGAGGGTAACGTCACCGCCAAAAGCGGGGCCTACCACAATACTGCATTAATAACTTAATTCATTATCTTCCAATAATCCACCCTTTTAGGATTGTATCCCTGCTGACTCAAACTACTGGGGTGAGGGTAACGTCGCCTTCAAAAGAGGAGCCTACTACAATAACTAAGATAATCTCTTAATTATGTGCAAAAGTGCGGAAATAATCAAAGGTTATACTAGATACGAGTCGGAACCAAGTGATTCATCTTGTCTATCTGTTTTTATTTTATTTTTATTTTCAGCATTTTAGTTAGTTTTATTTTTCTTAGTTTAAAACATTTTTCTAAACTTTTATTTTGGTTAGACGTTGAGGATAAACCGGTACTAAAAGCTCTTGTGTCCTTGGACGACCTCGGTATCTTACCAACGCTATACTACACTCAACGATGGGTGCACTTGCCCATATGTGTGTTTAGTGTTAGTGAAATATCGTGTTTTATAAATTTAAAACTTGGCTAAAATAAGTGTTAAAAAGGGCTTAAAATATACACCTAATATACGACACTTCACACGCATCAATGCCCGAACCCCCGACAGCATCTTCCCAAGCAAAAACAAGAGAACAGAAGGCTGAACACGCCCCGTGCTCAGTGAACACGGGGGCGTGCCCAAGTGCCAGCATAAAAGACAAAGCTATAGAAGCTTCTATCAGCGGACATGGGGCCGTGGTCAACTCTAAGATTCGCAGAATCTGGGGAAATCTTGATAGTACAGATATGCTTCTGCACATGGGGGCGTGCCCAGCGGACACGGGGGCGTGGTCAACTAATGCAGACAAACTGCAATTAATGAAGAAAGAGAAGAGGATGGACACGGGGCCGTGCCCGAGCTGCTGTTCAGCCTATAAATAGGGGTGCTTGGCTCATTTTGCAAACCATCCCTTGGCACACCACCTCTCTCACACTTCACCCACCACCCACCACCATCACAACACCATCATCCACCACCATCATCCATAGTCCATCATAGAGTGTGTGAGTCATCTCGGGATCCAAGATTGATCGTAAGAGTTCTTGACAATCAAAGGCCATGTTTGCCTAAGTCTCTTACATCACTTGGTGAAGACAAGTGTCTAGTGTAATACTTTTTATTTTTAATCTTTTCGCACTTTTTACTTGGTTATGTATTAATGACTTTAATAACTAGTTTCTTATGTTGAAGGTGATTCTTCCTTATCGTTTGTCCGTGGTGTCTTGGCATTATTTTACTGTCTATATAAAATAAAAGATTTTCACCATTCATATCTCCACGGTCTATATGGAGGTATGTTGGCTACCTGGTAGGGGGTTAAGGGAACGGTTTGGTAAGAGTCTTGCCTTGTTCAGTGTATAGATCCTGCAAGGACCTGGGTCAAATTTAGTAGGACCTCCTTCAATACTCACCGGTATTGGATGGCAGGGGTCCAAACTCTTTGATCCCCTCATATGTAAGCTACTATTAAAACTTTAACCCGGCTACTTAGGACTGTATCCCTGCTGACTCAGACTACTTAGCCGAGGGTAACGTCACCTTCAAAAGAAGGGCCTACCATAATATGCATTAATAACTTAATTAATTATCTTTCAATAATCCGACCCTTTAGGATTGTATCCTTGCTGACTCAAACTACTGGGTTGAGGGTAACACCACCTTCAAAAGAGGGGCCTACTACAATAACTAAGATAATCTCTTAAAAAGTGCAATAGTGTGGAAATAATCAAAGGTTACACTAAACACGAGTCGGAGCCAAGTGATTCATCTTGTCTATTTGTTTTTACTTTTATTTTATTTTTCAGCATTTCAGTTAGTTTTTATTTTACTAGTTTAAAATATTTTTCTAACTTTTGATTTGATTAGACGTTGAGGATAAACCGGTATTAAAAGCTCTTGTGTCCTTGGACGACCTCGGTATCTTACCAACACTATACTACGCTCACGATGGGTGCACTTGCCCAAATGTGTGTTTGGTGTTAGTAAATATCGTGTTTTATAAATTTAAAACTTGGCTAACGTGTAAAAAGGGCTTAAAATATACTTAAATCCATATACACACCAATCCCGCATCAAGTTTTTTTGCGCCGTTGCCGGGGACACAAGGATTTTAAGAAAGTTAGGAATCAACGGCCTAATCGTTTTTTTCTAATTTTTCTCTTTTTTTAGGATTTTCTTAATTTTTCGGCTTTTGCAGAACTCAGCACGGGCCGTGCCCACTGAACACGCCCCGTGCCCAATCATTGGAACTGGCAATCCTGTTTTAAGTCAGACAGTAAGCTGAACACGGGCCGTGCCCACTCAACACGCCCCGTGCCCAATTTTCAGTTACTGAAAACAGAACCGTAAGATCCCGACGGTTGGTAATTTCTGACACAAACATGAGTGATACTGATATTTTTTACTTTCGGCACTCTTATGGTACGTGGTGTCAAATATGTGGTGGTTCCCATAAAGAATTAGAATGTTATTTTCTAAATTATAAGCCCCACTATATAGACCCATCGTTTTCCCGTAGCCTTAAGAGGGGCGAAAGTAAAAATAATCCCTATCTCTCCCTCGAATGCTCTCAACCGGATCTTCTAGGAGAAATGCTTCTTGATGAACTATTTCAATTGGAAGATCTAATTCTTAATTGGTTAAAAGAACTTAGGATGGATTTCAATAATTTATCTCAAGACGATAACCAAAAAGAATTGTTGGGATCGCATTCAAATAAAAACAACTTCGTTGTTCCCGATGTTACCTCTAACTCTAGCGAGGACTTGAGCGATAGTCGTCCCTGTGTCGATTGTGCCGTGAAGGACTCCCCATCGACTTCGTTTGATGCATACATAGACCTGAGCGATTCGGCATACACCTTCTTTAACGAGAGCCCGGGAAAGGGTTGGACTTGTCCACCTACACATAGCATAGGAATCACCCTCACCGACAACCTCTTGCGTTCTCGTCTTAATCTAGAGCAATTAAGGTATCTTAGGCACTTTGGGGTTGTTCCATCCAGTAAGGAACCGCCCGATCCGGATAAGTTCCTTAAAAATAGACGAACTTCATAAAACAGCCTCTAGACACGGGGCCGTGTCCGGGTCAACACGCCCCCGTGTCCACCGAAAGATTCTCGTCTGATTTCGTGTCAGAATACGGACAAAATGTGTCAGGATCTTGCCTGCACACGGGGCCGTGTTCAGCCGACATGGGGCCGTGTCCAGCATGCTGTCATTTTCTATAAATGCAGCCAAGAATCCTGCACATTTGGACCATCCAGGGACAGAGATTTGAAAGGATCTTCTCACCTACCATCCTAGGTATTTTCTAAAAGAAGGTTCTAACAACCATCTTGTCCTTTCCTCTTTTATCCATTGCCTTCTTCTTCATCTTTCTTGCATCAACACCTCCATTGAAGCTTGAAATCACCATGATTCCAAGCTTTATTGTGATGTTTATTAGGTTTATGTTCAAGGAATCTTGTTAAAAATAAGCTGTACACCATTGTTTTAAGTTATTTCTGCTCAAAAATGCTTCATAAGTTGGAAAAATAATTTGAAACTCCAAGATTCCTTGTTCCAAAGACCTGCAGAAAGTTGAACACGGGGCAGTGCTCGTTGAGCACGGGGCCGTGCCCGATGTACTGTTTCATTAAAATGAACTATTTTTGGTTTGTTTTCGTAGAATGTCTAGTCAAAACAGTGGAACCTCTTCTGCGCACTCCAGAAACAGTCGAAGGGAGAAAAGGTCATCAATTGAAGCAACTCTCGTACGTTACGTAATGGCATTACGTGAAGCTCTTGATGAGATGACTTCGGTAGAGGAGGTCCTAATAGACCGTATAAATTATCTTACGGTGGGGTTGGAAAACAGTTTTCAAGAAATTAACCTCTTGCACCAGAGGTTAAACATTCTTGTAACACCTCCCATGGAACCAATCCTCCCTCAAGAGGATTGGAACCTAGCACTTGGAATCAACAATCCTACTGGGTGGGATGACTTTCCAGCGGAGCCTCCTCTTGAAGATCTACAATAAGTCCCGGTGGAGGTTGCACCTCCTCAAACCGATGCCAATGAGCCCGCCTTTCTTCTCCCACGGGAGATAGAGGAATGGCTCGCCGACGTGTGAGGAACCCATGCCCGGAAAAAGAAGTTCTTAGAAGCCGCATCCAACCAAGAGAATTATCTCTTTGGAAATTTTGCTAATAGAATAATTTTAGGCTAGAACTTCTTGATTTAGATTTCTTGTGCTTCTTTGACCTATTTATCTAGAGTTTTAACTTTTTAGGATCATTATGTAATTTTCTCTATGACTTAATGAATGATGGTTTTAGCTAATTTGGTGTTTGGATGATATTGTAATGAGTAAAACACACTCGGGATGGTGAAGGATAATAAGGGAAACTTGAACCAGCACCCCATGCACGAAAACAGGGCCATCCGACGAAATTTTCTTCATTACAGCAAGTTCAGCACGGGCCGTGCCCGCCCAACACGGCCCCGTGCTGCACAATCTGCAGAAAATGGCCAGTTTAGGTAACTGGACACGGGCCGTGTTCACCCAACACGCCCCCGTGTCCAGGCTTCTGTTTCTTTTTACAAACTTTTGTTACTGGCTATCTGAACACGGGGCCGTGCCCGGACACCACAGGGCCGTGTCCAGACGCCCAGTAACATAAATTTTGCTTTTTCACACCTTTTTACACATTCAATCAACCTAAAAAACTTATTTTTGGGACACATTGAGGACAATGTGTAATTTAAGTGTGGGGGGGGGGGTGCTAAAACTTTGAATCTTGCAAGTCCTAATCACAAGCCTTACACAAAACTCTATTGAAACCGCTAATCACCCCAATTTTTTTCAAAATTTTTTCATTTTTTTACTTGTCTAGGTTTAACTTGGGAATTTCAAATTCTAAAAAGGTTATATTTTTAAAAATTTACAACCGATAGCGTTGTGATAAAAAGAACCAACATAAGAAAATTATGAAACGGCATGACAAGTTTAGTTAAAATCCGATTATATATACTTGATCACATAAAAAACCCATTCCCACAAAAAGTGAGTTTTGAGCTTTTATTGAGCATACAAATACATATCTTTAAACTAAATGCTCATTTTTCATTTTTTGTGTGAATAGCCGCTTGGTTCTTACGACTCTAGAACTTGCCACGACGATACATTCCCGGTCCTTACCAACTTAAACCCGAGTAAGTAAATGATGGAGGCATTAAGACTAACCCTTTTTCATTTCTACACCATTAATTTTTTTTACCACCTACCCAAAATCCCCCTAGTTAACCCCTTTGAGTCTAAATCTTTTCATTTCTTAACCCAAAAACAAACACCCTTTCACCCACCAAAACCTTTTTACTTTTAACCCTTTGTTTTTAGTAACAAGCTCGGTTTTTCGTATGACTTTTCAAAAAAAAAATTTGTTGATGATGAAGCAAAAGAGAGATAAACAAACAAGTTCATCAAAAATAACTTTGTTTGAATAATGGCTTCATCAAAAAAAAAATTGCAAAAATAAAAAGTCTTACGGAAACCGACGCTTTTACGCCTTTCGCCCTTTTACTAACCACTAACCCAACCACCTACCTTTAACCCAAGCCTAACCCTTCACCCAAAAGTCCTCTTGATATTTACAAAGGTATATAGTTAAAAAGGAGGAGGATTGATTGCTTGGCAAGCCTATGGTAGGAGTAAGTTCCATGCCGCTCTCGAGTGATTCACTAAAATACATCTTCGGCCGAGTGTTGAGTGATCCCCCGTGAGGTATGTGAACTTGTATATAAATGGGATTTTAAAAAGGCATGTTATACCCTAATAAGTAATTTATCTTATGTAATGTTTTAAATAAATCATGACAAACATAATTGTAAATAAATAAAAATAAAACTTGATAAAGAATCTTGGAAATCCCGACACTCTATGACAAGCCCAAAAACCTTATCTTCTACCCATTCCATTTGGGAGTGTAAAGCCACATTATAAAGAGTTTTGCTTGAGGACAAGCAAAGATTCAAGTGTGGGGGTATTTGATGTGCACAAAATGCAACATATAAATTACAAAATGCAACATATAAATTAGTACTAATGTTGGAAAAAGTGTGTTTTTGTCTTTCTTTTGTATTTTCAGGATTAAATGAGCTCAAATTAACAAAAGAAGCAAAAAGGCAGCTAAATCTAACATGAATACAAGAAAAGGAACAAACGTGGCATGCCCGACCCCCTGACATCATCTTCCCAAGAAAAAACAAGAGAACAGAAGGCTGAACACGCCCCGTGCTCAGTGAACACGGGGGCGTGCCCAAGTGCCAGCATAAAAGACAAAGCTATAGAAGCTTCTATCACCCACCACGGGGGCGTGCCCAGCGGACACGGGGCCGTGGTCAACTCTAAGATTCGTAGAATCTGGGGAAATCTTGATAGTACAGATATGCTTCTGCACACGGGGGCGTGGTCAACTAATGCAGACAAACTGCAATTAATGAAGAAAGAGAAGAGGATGGACACGGGGCCGTGCCCGAGCTGCTGTTCAGCCTATAAATAGGGGTTCTTGGCTCATTTGCAAACCATCCATTGGCACACCACCTCTCTCACACTTCACCCACCACCCACCACCATCACAACACCATCATCCACCACCATCATCCATAGTCCATCATAGAGTGTGTGAGTCGTCTCGGGATCCAAGATTGATCGTAAGAGTTCTTGACAATCAAAGGCCATGTTTGCCTAAGTCTCTTACATCACTTGGTGAAGACAAGTGTCTAGTGTAATACTTTTTATTTTTAATCTTTTCGCACTTTTTACTTGGTTATGTATTAATGACTTTAATAACTAGTTTCTTATGTTGAAGGTGATTCTTCCTTATCGTTTGTCCGTGGTGTCTTGGCATTATTTTACTGTCTATATAAAATAAAAGATTTTCACCATTCATATCTCCACGGTCTATATGGAGGTATGTTGGCTACCTGGTAGGGGGTTAAGGGAACGGTTTGGTAAGAGTCTTGCCTTGTTCAGTGTATAGATCCTGCAAGGACCTGGGTCAAATTTAGTAGGACCTCCTTCAATACTCACCGGTATTGGATGGCGGGGGTCCAAACTCTTTGATCCCCTCATATGTAAGCTACTATTAATACTTTAACCCGGCTACTTAGGATTGTATCCCTGCTGACTCAGACTACTTAGCCAAGGGTAACGTCAACTTCAAAAGAGGGGCCTACCATAATATGCATTAATAACTTAATTAATTATCTTTCAATAATCCGACCCTTTAGGATTGTATCCTTGCTGACTCAAACTACTGGGTTGAGGGTAACGTCACCTTCAAAAGAGGGGCTTACTACAATAACTAAGATAATCTCTTAAAAAGTGCAAAAGTGCGGAAATAATCAAAGGTTACACTAAACACGAGTCGGAGCCAAGTGATTCATCTTGTCTATCTGTTTTTACTTTTATTTTATTTTTCAGCATTTTAGTTAGTTTTTATTTTACTAGTTTAAAATCTTTTTCTAACTTTTGATTTGATTAGACGTTGAGGATAAACCGGTATTAAAAGCTCTTGTGTCCTTGGACGACCTCGGTATCTTACCAACACTATACTACGCTCACGATGGGTGCACTTGCCCATATGTGTGTTTGGTGTTAGTAAATATCGTGTTTTATAAATTTAAAACTTGACTAACGTGTAAAAAGGGCTTAAAATATACTTAAATCTATATACACACCAATCCCGCATCACATAGTTTCTCTGTTAAACTTACATGTTTTTCCTAAGGCTGATACAATATACACTTGATACTTTGAAAACGCTGCTAATTAGCGTTTGTATTTTGCACGAGATTTTTACCTCAAGATAGGAGCGACAACCGAACCTTGATGGAAAATCTCCATATTATTCTAGTAGGTCTTGTCTACAGATAAGTACCGACGCTATTAGGGTACGATGTTGTCAAGTTAGAGGTGAAACTCAGACCTTGATAACTAGTCCCACTCTTTGATGACTTTATGTCTCGCCAAGGCCTCGAAACTTCCATTCAATTGGGTACGTGAAATGACCAAAAGGACGAATATCGTAGGCCTAACATCAATGACTTATTTGTCTAAGTAAGTCAAGACGCGTTGCTTTAAATCGAAAGGGGTTCGAATCACTTTGGTTAGTCATCGTTCCTCTACCCAGAACACTCTATATTTTACGAGCCTATCTTTTATGTTATCTCGATTTTTACTTGTGGTTTTAGACTTGATTCTTTGTTCATTTTGAGACTTTTTCACGAATCGCACGTATGTCCGCAATCTAAAACGTTAACTCTAATCTCGGGATCAACTAAATTTATGAATCTTTATTCTATCGTGATAGGCTATGTGCGAATCTTGATCGACTATAATACTATGTGAATCTATCTGATGAATCTATGTATTGTAGTGGTTGTAAGACACTAAATGTAACATGGCATGGAAACACGAGGGAGAAGTGACGTGTCTGAAGCATGGTGGATACGCCGCTGGTACTTCCTATATATAAGTGTTTCTGATGTGTTACCAACTTTCGTACTAAGTGCCATGCGAAACTTAGTGTTTTGCAGACCGGTGATGAGTTTGTTGAAATCTAATCCATGGAAAACTACTTAAGTAATCTATGAGGAATCTATGTGTAAATCTATGCATACTCTAGCGTAATCTACGTATAATCTAAGTATGTGTTGTTTGGAGAAACAAAATACGAAACATAGCCTAGCGCCGAAGACGAGGATGACGTGACATGTCCGAAGCATGGTGGATACGCCGCTGGTACTTCCTATATATAAGTGTTTCTGGCATGTTACCGAGTCTTCGTACCATGCGCTGAGTGAAGTTCGGAGATTTGTAGGCTCGGATTGAAGTTGTGGAATTTATTTGGTTATTCTATGTTAAATCTATTTGGATAGTCTATGTTGAATCTATTTAGGTAATCTATAATGTGAAAGGTGGTGGAATCTACTGTTGTGGTTAACGAAGCGTGTCACCGATGACGAGGGGAACGTGGCATGATTGAAGCATGGTGGATATGATGCTGGTACTTCCTATATATAAGTGCTTCCGTCATGCTACCGAACTTTCGTAGCATGTGCCATGCAGGATTTCGTTGTTTGTGGGTTGTTAACATGAATCTATGAGGATCTATTGGAAACTATTGAATCTATTGGAATCTATGAATCTATTGGAAACTAATGAATCTATTGGAATCTATGAATCTACTGAATCCATTGGAAGCTATTGAGTCTTTTGGAGCCTATGAATCTATTGAAACATGTGGAATCTGTTGGAATCTATGTGAAACTATTGAAGTAGTCTATGTGCATCTATGATGATGAGTGTGTTTTACGACATGTAACATGACACCGAGTACGAGGCGGAAGCGATATGCCTGAAGCGTGGTGGATACGCCGCTGGTACTTCCTATATATAAGCGTTTTTGACATGTTGCCAAACTTCGTACAACGTGCCATGCGGAGGTCGTAGGTTGTGGTGTTAAGACTTATGTGAACTATGTGAATCTTGATGAATCTCGAGTCTTTAATCTATCATGTGTGAATCTATACTGTGAGACTTTATGAACCTAGACTTATACGATCCTCTTGTTGGATCAATAGGATGTCGTCTCGAAAGCTCTCCGACACTCTCAAGAGATCCAGAGAAAAGTCTCAGAAGAAGATGATGTCCTTCATGGCCGACCAAATCGCTCGAGTCGTGCCAAAGATCGTCTCTGAGATCCAAAGATCGAACACTCCGCCCTCTTCTGTTGACTCTAAAACGGAGAAAGAAAAGTCTACCAAGTTCACCTATAAGCATTTTATCTCTTGCAACCCTAAGTCTTTCACGGGCAGTGATGGAGTGACTGCTATGCTCGAGTGGTTTGATAGCATCGAGGTTACCTTCATTAACAGCGAATGCCCGGATCATCTAAAGACTAGGAGTGCGACTGGAATGTTTCAAGGCAGAGCATTGAAGTGGTGGACAAATGAGAGAAAAATCCGTTCAAATGAAGAAGCCTATGCTCTTCCATGGGCTGAGGTGCGAGAATTAATGATGCTTGAATTCTGCCCTCCTCATGAACAACTGAAGCTTGAAGAAGAGTTCTGGCACTTGAAGCAGATTGGTGATGATAATTTGGCTTATACTACCCGCTTCAAGCAGCTTAGCTTGATTGTCCCTCACTTGGTTTCTACTCCTAAGCGAATGATAACCAAGTACCTCAATGGTCTACCTCCTGCTATGCGTGATTCTATTGAAGCAGCTCAACTCAGAAATATTGAGGAAGTGTACCGTCTTGCAGCCAGTCTCAACAACAATCGTGTTCATGATAAGCAGTTTGCTAACCTTGTTCCCTCCAAGTCTGCACATCAAGTTACCCAGCAGCCAAGTGGTAGCAAGAACAAGAGGCGGAAATCTCAGGGTTCAGGATGCAATGCTATTGTTCCTACTTCGAATCCTGCTGCTAAGCCTGCTCCTGCTGCTACCGTTCAGAACCCTGCTGCCCCTGAAGTTAAGAAGCAGTACACTGGGTCTTACCCTAAGTGAACCACTTGTAATTTTCATCATCCTGTTGCTTCTGCATGTCGTCTGTGCACCAACTGCAATTGCTATGGTCACACGACTCCCTATTGTCGTCAAGCTAACCCAGCTCAGCAAGCCCCAGCTCAGGCAGCTTTACCAACCCTCCCAGGTCCTCCTCAGAACCCAAAGCCAGTCAACGCTGTTCGTGCATGCTACACATGTGGAGATACTACTCATCTTCGTAATCAGTATCCTCAGCTGAACCAAGACCAGCAGCCAGCCTCTCGTGGACGAGCGTTCAACCTAAATGCCAACCAGGCTCGTAATGCCAACGACGTCGTGAATCATACGTTTCTCATGAATAACCTTTATGCTTCGATACTATTTGATACTGGTGCCGACAGAAGCTTTGTGTCCGTAGAATTTGAATCTTTGCTAAACTATACACGTTCTATGTTACCTAAGTCATTTTCGGTGGAGATTGCCAATGGGAAGTCTATTCTAGTTAATTCTATCCTTCGTGGTTGGTCCTTGATTCTTAACGACCACGTGTTTACTATTGATCTAATACCCATGCAATTGGGTAATTTTGATGTCCTTATCGGTATGGACTGGTTGCGTAAGAACCATGCCGAAATCGCTTATCACGAGAAGTCTGTTCGTTTACCTCTACCGTCTGGCGATATCTTGCATGTCTATGGAGACCGACCTTTGAAAGGACTGAGGCTGATGTCATGCACACAAGCGAGTAGGTGCTTACGTAAACAGAACCTTGCTTTCTTGGCCCACGTGGTGGAACAAAAGAGTAAGGGGAAGAACATAAGCGATGTTCCAGTGGTGTGTGATTTCCCCGATGTCTTTCCTGAAGATCTACCCGGTCTTCCACCTCCTAGAACCGTCGATTTTTGTATTGATCTTATACCTGGTGCGACTCCTGTCCTAAAGGCCCCGTATCGTCTTGCACCTTCCGAGATGCAAGAGCTATCTAGTCAGCTTCAAGAACTAATCGACAAAGGATTTATTCGTCCAAGTACCTCTCCGTGGGGTGCTCCCGTACTATTCGTCAAGAAGAAAGATGGTTCGTTCCGTATGTGTATCGACTACCGTGAACTTAATAAGCTTACCATAAAGAATCGTTATCCTCTACCTCGTATTGATGATCTATTTGACCAACTACATGGCGTGTCCTGCTTCTCGAAAATCGATCTTCGTTCTGGTTATCATCAGCTTCGAGTTCTCGAAGATGATGTACCCAAAACCGCTTTTCGTACTCGTTATGGACACTACGAGCTCGTGGTCATGCCTTTTGGATTGACCAACGCACTTGCGGTGTTCATGGATCTCAAGAATCGTGTTTGTAAGCCCTATTTGGATCATTTTGTGATAGTCTTTATTGATGATATCCTAATTTATTATAAAACTAAAGCCGATCATGCTCGACATTTGCGCTTGATGCTTGAACTCTTACGTTGTGAACGTTTGTATGCTAAATTTTCTAAGTGTGAGTTCTGGATTAATGAAGTTCAATTTCTCGGTCACGTCGTTAGTAAGCAAGGTATTCATGTTGACCCGTCTAAAATCGAGGCCGTGAAGAATTGGAGTACACCTAAATCTGCATCTGAGATTCGTTCCTTCCTAGGATTGGCGGACTTCTCTAAGATCGTTGTCCCTCTCACCTCGTTGACTCAGAAAGAGAGACCTTTGGTTTGGGGTCCCGAACAAGAGGAATCTTTTCAAACTCTTAAGACTCTTTTGTGTAATGCCCCTGTTCTTACTCTCCCTGATGGGAATGATGATTTCGTGGTATATTGCGATACCTCGAACCGTGGCTTGGGCTGTGTGCTCATGCAGCGAGACAAGGTTATTGCTTATTGATGTGCACAAAATGCAACATATAAATTACATCAAATGTGGCAAAAAACTAACCCTTTTTAGTACTAATGTTGGAAAAAGTGTGTTTTTGTCTTCCTTTTGTATTTTCAGGGTTAAAAGAGCTTAAATGGACAAAAGAAGCAAAAATACAGCTAAATCTAACAATAATACAAGAAAAGGAATAAACGTAGCATGACCAACCCCTCGACAGCATCTTCCCAAGCAAAAACAAGAGAACAGAAGGCTGAACACGCCCCGTGCTCAATGAGCACGGGGGCGTGCCCAAGTGTCTGCAGAAAAGACAAAGTTGTAGAAGCTTCTATCACCCACCACGGGGGCGTACCCAGCGGACACGGGGCCGTGGTCAACGCAAAGATTCGCAGAATTTAGGCAAATCTTGATAGTACAGATACGCTTCTGCACACAGGGTCGTGCCCAGCGGACACAGGGGCGTGGTCAACTAATGCAGACAAACTGCAATTAATGAAGAAAGAGAAGATGGGTGGACACGGGGTCGTGTCCGGGCTTCTGTGCATGCTATAAATAGGGGTGCTTGGCTCACTTGCAAACCATCCCTTAGCAAACCACCTCTCTCACACTTCACCCACCCACCACCACCATCACAACCCACATCCACCACCATCATCCATCATCCATCATAGAGTGTGTGAGTAGTCTCGGGATCCAAGATTGATCGTAAGAGTTCTTGACAATCAAAGGCCATGTTTGCCTAAGTCTCTTACATCACTTGGTGAAGACAAGTGTTTAGTTTAATACTTTTTATTTTTAATATTTTCGCACTTTTTATTTGGTTATTTATTAATGACTTTAATAACTAGTTTCTTATGTTGAAGGTGAATCTTCCTTATCATTTGTCCATGGTGTCTTGGCATTATTTTACTGTCTATATAAAATAAAAGATTGCCATCCGATCGAGTGGCCAAACGATCGGACGCTAGGATCGAGTGGCCAAACGATCGAGTGGCCATCCGATCGGATTGCCATCCGATCGGGCTGTCATCCGATCGGGCTGCCACCCGATCGACCCGACACTTCCACACTTTCCTTTTTGGGAAACCCTATAAATACCCACCTGTCACATCATTTGTGATGTGACAGCTCCCTTGTTCGACCAGCCGACCTCAAGCTCTCATTTCTCTCGATTACTCTCAATTCTTGTAAGTTTCCAACCTAAATCTTGTACTTCTATGATCTTCACACACTTCTTCATCATTTTCATCTTTGAATCTCAACTTTTAACCATGAAATCACCGGATTTGAGGTGTTCTAGGATGATGTCATCATGGAGTTCTTATGAACTTCGATGTTTGGCTTCATTCCACCAAGAACAACTTGGATCTGAAGGATTTCCAAAAGATTAAGCGATGTTTTTTCATAGATCTACACATATTCATGGTTAACAGGATTAAGCGATGGAATCGGAGCTCGTTCTGATCTTCTACTCTTTCTTAGTGATGGGTTAGTTCGAGATCTGAATTCTATCCGAGAGATAATTGATTTCGGGTTTGAACATGAACAACCGTCTTGAACCGTGAACTGGCTGGACTAGGGTGGTTCCGTTCGATCGGGTCAATTGGGTCGAGATGGGGTTCCTGTTGTTTAAGCAAGTTATCATAACGTCTCGTTCAAAACTGCAAAATCTTCAACGAAATCAAGTGACAAGACGATCAGGATGTTGGGACGGATTGCCGTCCGATCGGATTGCCGTCCGATCGACCGGCCATCCGACCGGGTTACACTTGGTCAACACTTAAACTTTTATTCAAACTTTTCAAAGGATCTGAACGTCGAACGGATTGCCGTCCGATTGGATTGCCATCCGATCGAACGACCACCCGATCGTGTGACGTTTGGGACTTTGGTACTTGATCAATTTTCAAAGATCATCAGTAACTAATGGATTGCCACCCGATCGGATTGCCATCCGATCGAGTGACCGTCCTACTGTGAACTTGTTCTCAACTGAGAAGCCTCGCCAATCGGATCGCCGTCCGATCGAACCGTCGTCCGATCGACCGACCTGAAAGGTAGAGACACTTCTCTATTTTCAAAATGCTACAACGAAAACTTCAAAGGACAAACCATCATACACAAACACATCCTCACCAAACGAGGTGTCAATCCAATCGAACGACCATCCGATCGGATGACCGTCCGAAAGGATTGACATCCGATCGACTGGCCATCCGATCGGATTGCCATCCGATCGGGTTACCTTCCGATACTTGGTACTTTTGCATCATTTTACGCGCTGCTCATCGTTTATGCTATCGTTAACTGTTCAGGCTAATCTATCTCAAGCGCTCCCTTCAATCCAAGACAGTGTTTATTAAGTTAAACGCTATCTGTGAGTATACTCGATCCCTTTTTCTTTATGCACTTTTGGGTGTTACATACGTTACTTATTCTAAATCACATCGAACACACGATGCAAACACTATTTATATGCTGACCTTTAATGCATGTTATACGTGACTCGATGAATGCCTGTTTGTTATGTTAACACATTGATTGTTGTCTACCTGCCTTAGCAACGATAACTATAGTTTGGACTCAGCACCTGTTCACTCAGGGGTTGTTAAGGACAATACTTCACGTGTTCGCAGTGGTGAACATGTGATGCGCACTCGCTACTCACAGTCATTGGTATTGATAGGATCTTTGTCGATAACTTACACGCTTCACATTATACGTTATACATGCTGGTTATGCGTAAATGATTTCGAACTCCATTATGCTATTATCAAACTTGTATGCTCACCTTTACACTATGTGTATTGACCTTTATTTTAACGTATGTGACAGGTGCTTAAGATGCTAGGATGCTTGCTTGCTCTTTGATGGAATCAAGTAGGAGAGAGTCTAGAAACGAACAAACAATTTATTCTTATTTGAATCTGAGTTGTCGGAACAGTTTTCATTTGTTTTGGAGATATCTATGTCTGTAATAACTTACTTTCTTAATAGGTTATGGTATGGGACATAATGTTTAACTATTCGGTAAAGTAGTTGTTATGGAATTTCTCTTGAACAATCTGTTTCACTCAGTTCCATTCCCCGATGTTTCCGTCATCGGTTGGGGTGTGACAGATTGGTATCAGAGCCATAACTATAGGGAATTAAGCAAGACTCGACCTAGTCTGGGTCGATGTCTTAGAAATGACCTAGTCTATAGTCTAAGTACCAACAGACCGACTTGTGCATGCCCAGTAGGGGTTTTGTACGAGCTTACTCGCTATATCCCGCTCGATCTCGCTGTACACTGCACACTTGCGCGAACATCACATACTACAATTCCGCGCAAGATCAGCCTTTCCTAAGGCTGATTGCACACGCAAACGAATAATCCGGTTAAGATTAGGTGTGAAAACCGCAAACTCTCGACCAGATTGCTCGTTCGAATTGCTAATTTTACTATAAAACAAGAGAATTTGCGTTGAATTAGGAGTGAAATCCATACTTCGACTCAAATCTCCTTATCAATCTCGTGATTTCATCACACAAACAGGAACGTAGTCGCTAAGTTAGGGGTGAAACCCGAACCTTGATGACTCGTTCTACTCTCTAATGTGGTTTTACAAAACTCTCACCAAAGTCTCGATGGACTCCAACGATTTGAGGTCACACTGTAACTGGAAGGATGCGTGCCGATCGCTCAGAACGAAGCGAGAGCACAGTTCCGAAGACCAAAGTGTGCACTTACGAGTCCTTGTGAATAGTCGAATCACTTTGGGTAGTCAATGTCTCGCACCCAGACAATCTATCCTCGAATTTTATGTGTTTCAATTCTGGATTTGCTGCCGCCAACTCTGTGATTGATCGATTTTATGAGGATTTTATGTGATTACATGTTTCAATTTTGGTGATTACTCGCTTTTCTCTTCTCGTTTTGATCAACACGCACAACTCGCACTGCATATCTATCTCAAAACGCTAACAAATCGCTGGTCATTATTCACAATCGTCGTTCGATACTCGCAATCGCTATACTTAATCACTATACGTGCTGTGAAGGATAGGGAATACGTGCAATATATAGTAAGGTTTTTGTGTTCTGACTACCTTATGTGCTTTTGTGCCTTACGTGCCTACGTGTTTCTGTGCCCTACGTGTTATGTGATTATGTGATTATGTGTTTACGTGCTTACATGAATGAATGTGTTCCTGAGCTTTATGGTGAATCGCTAGACTATACTAGGAATGATCGAATAGTGTTTTGAATCCTATGGCGCTGTCTGTTGCAGACAATGTCGTCATTTGGATCCCTACACTCACGAGCTGCTAGGCGTAAGCACGCCGACAAGCGACTTGCTTCTCTCATCGCAAGTCAAATCGTCAAAGTCATCCCTCAGATCGTGAGTGAACTGAACGAGAATGCAAGCAAGTCTTCTGAAGAGTCCCGAGCTGATTCGCCAAAAGCTGCTTTTAGCTTCAAGCAGTTCAAAGCCTACGGACCGAAAGAGTTTACTGGTGAAGATGGTCCTACGGCCATGTTCCAATGGTTTGATTCTATCAAAGTCACCATGCGTCAGAGTGGCTGTCCTGACAATCTCCATACTCTCAACGCAACGGGCGTCTTCCAGTCCTGCGCTTTAGACTAGTGGACGTCCGAGAGAAACAAACGCGGAAATGATGCAGCTTACGGGCTAACATGGGATGAGTTGAAGGACGTGATGATGGAAGAGTTCTGCCCTCCCCATGAGCGCCAAAAGTTGAAGGATGAATTCTGGCACATTAAGCAGAAAGATGGTGACAACGCAGGTTTGACTGCGCGCTTCAAGCAGTTGAGTATAATCTGTCCGGACCAAGTCAAGACGCCCGAAATCGCCATCAAGAAGTATATCCATGCTCTTCCGGATTGCGTGGCTGATTTCGTTCAAGCTGCAAAGACGTCAACGATTGAAGAAACCTACTTGCTCACTGCAGAGATCAACGACAAGCGAGTCAAGTCTGGAGTCTGGGATAAAGCTCCCAAGAATATGCATCAAGCTACCACTGCTTCAACCGCTGAAACCGCCGCCGCTCCTCAATCATCCAAGCTCTCAAGACGCAAGAGAAAGAACAACTGTAGTTCCAGCAACAAGAACTGTGATGTGACCAATGCTGCCCAGCTCCTCAGCAACATCAACACCGCCAAGTAGTGGCCCCGGTTACCAGCGCACCGCCTGCAAAGCGTGCATATACTGGCCCTCATCTGGTTTGCCCTACTTGTACTTATCACCACCCTGTGGGAATCGGTTGCAGATATTGTGCACATTGCAACATGTACGGCCATTTCACCGCCAACTGCCATACAGGTCCACGTCAAAACCCTGCTCCAACACAAGGTCAAGCTCCTGCTCAACAAGCTCTACTTGCTGCTCCTCATGGCCATCAAGCAGCTCATGCACCCGCGGTTAATGCTAGAGCTTGCTACGCGTGTGGTGATCCCAACCACTTCGCCAACATGTGCCCGAACCGAGTGGTCAAGCAAGAGCCACAACTGCAGCAGCCTCAGCAGCAGCAGCAACAACCAGCAGCCCGCGGACGTGCTTTCAACATTAACTCCCGCCAGGCTCAAGTCGACAACAATGTGGTCAATGGTTTGTTCCTTGTGAATGGTATATATGCTACGTGTTTATTTGATATTGGAGCAGATAATTGTTTTGTATCGTTTGAATTCGAAAAGCTCCTCAATCGTAAGCGCGCTCATCTCCCCTCGATGTTTGATGTTGAAGTTGCCACCGGAAGAACCGTCGCCGTCAATTCTGTTCTTCGTGATTGTACTCTCGAACTCAACAATCACATCTTCCCTATCGACCTTATTCCGATGTAGCTCGGTAGTTTTGACGTCATAGTAGGCATGGACTTTCTTCATGAAAACCATGCTGAAGTTGTTTGCTTCGATAAGATGATTCGATTCTCGCTCGCTAATGGTGATCAATTGTGTGTTTATGGTGAATTCGCGTCAAAGAAACTCCAACTCATGTCGTGTGTCCAGGCTAGCAAGTATCTCCGCAAGGAATACCAAGCTTTCTTGGCACACATTATAGTAGCGGAGAAGGAAAAGAAAGGGAAAATGTTGGTGAAAGATGTTCCTGTTGTTTGTGAATTTACTCGTGTATTCCCCGACGATCTTCCAGGACTACCACCCGGCCGTGATATCGATTTCCGAATCGACCTCATTCCTGGAGCCAACCCTGTCGCTAAAGCGCCTTATCATCTCGCTCCTTCTGAAATGCGTGAACTCTCGAGTCAGCTCCAGGAACTTCTTGATAAAGGCTTTATTCGCCCTAGCACCTCTCCATGGGGTGCGCCTGTCCTTTTCGTCAAAAAGAAGGATGGTTCCTTTCGGATGTGCATCGACTATAGGGAGTTGAATAAGTTAACAATCAAGAATCGCTATCCCTTGCCCTGAATCGATGATTTATTTGATCAGTTACAAGGTGCTACGTGTTTTTCCAAGATCGATCTACGCTCAGGCTATCATCAATTACGCATTCAAGAGGAGGATATACCCAAAACCGCGTTTCGAACCCGCTATGGTCACTATGAGTTCGTTGTCATGCCTTTTGGTTTGACCAACGCTTTGACAGCCTTCATGGATTTAATGAATCGAGTGTGCAAACCATTCCTTGATCGCTTTGTAATCGTATTCATCGACGATATCCTGATCTATTCCAAATCAAAAGCCGAACACTCGCAGCATCTACGTTTGGTTCTCGAGTTACTCCAGGGAAACCGTCTCTATGCCAAGTTCTCCAAGTGTGAATTTTGGCTGGAGGAGGTCCAATTCTTGGGTCACATTGTCAATAGTCAGGGTATCCACGTTGACCATGCGAAGATCGAAGCTGTTAAGAGTTGGGTTACACCCAAGAATCCGTCTGACGTCCGTTCTTTTCTCGGACTGGCAGGCTATTATCGTCGTTTCATCGAAGGTTTTTCAAAAATTGCCGTGCCTCTAACTTCTCTTACGCACAAGGACAAGCCTTTTGTTTGGGGAACCAAACAGGAGGAAGCCTTTCAAACCCACAAGACCATGCTTTGCAATGCTCCCGTGCTCTCACTACCTGACGGAAACGACAACTTCGTAGTTTACTGCGATGCCTCAAACCTTGGTCTTGGTTGTGTTCTCATGCAAGGAGACAAGGTTATCGCGTACGCTTCTCGACAGCTCAAGATCCACGAGAAGAACTACACCACACTCGACCTCGAGCTTGGCGCAGTTGTTTTTGCGTTAAAGATTTGGCGACACTACCTTTACGGTACCAAGTGTATGATCTTCACCGATCATAGGAGCCTACAACATATCTTTGACCAGAAGGAACTGAATATGCATCAACGCCGGTGGGTAGAACTACTCAACGATTACGACTGTGAGATCCGTTACCATCCAGGAAAAGTAAATGTCATTGCTGATGCCCTGAGTCGACGAAGTTACTTGCTTATTGTTCGTAATTCCCAAGCCCAGTTTAATCTCGAAGCTCTTATCCGTGACGCGCAACATGCTTGTTTTACCGAGCGAACTTTGAAGAAGGAAAGAATTATAAACGATGACGCCCAACTCGAGAATAAGTCGAATGGTATCTTTCATTATTTGGACCAAATTTGGATTCCCAAGCGTACGAACTTGCGACAACTTCTGATGGACGAAGCCCACAAATCTCGATATTCTATTCATCCCGGTGCCGACAAGATGTACCAGGACATGCGCTACAAGTACTGGTGGCCGGGCATGAAGAAGGATATCGCTATCTATGTTTCGAAAAGCCTGACCTGTTCCAAGGTCAAGGCTAAGCATCAAAGACCCTCTGGCTTACTTGTTCAACCCGAGATCCCGACGTGGAAATGGGAGAGTATAGCCATGGACTTCATAACGAAACTCCCGCGTACTCAATCTGGACATGACAGCATTTAGGTTGTGGTTGACCGTTTGACCAAGTCAGCTCACTTCCTGCCGATACGAGAAGACTTTAAGGTAGAGAAATTAGCCCGAATCTACACCAACGAGATCATTAGTCGACATGGGATGCCTCGTGACATCATCTCTGACCGCGACGGTCGGTTTACCTCGCGTTGTTAGGAAACGTTTCAATCTGCTCTCAGTACTACTCTTAATCTGAGTACTGCTTTCCATCCCCAAATCGACGGTCAGACTGAAAGAACGATTCGCACCCTTGAAGACATGCTCCGTTCGTGTGTCATAGATTTCGGTGGTAATTGGGACACGTACTTACCTTTGGTCGAATTCTCGTACAATAACAATTATCATTCTATTATACAAATGGCACCATTTGAGGCTTTATACGGAAGGAAGTGTCGATCGCCTATTGTGTGGCACGAGATCGGAGACACGCAAATTACTGGTTCTGAGCTGTTGAAAGAAACGACAGACAAAATCATCCAAATTCGAGACAATCTGCTGAAAGCTCGGAGCCGACAGAAAAGTTACGCAGATAGACACCGCAAGCCCCTTGAATTTGACGTCGGCGATTACATACTCCTAAAGGTTGCACCTTGGAAGGGGGTGATCAGATTCGGCAAGAAAGGAAAGCTCGCGCTTCGATATGTTAGACCCTTTAAGATTCTGGAAAGGATTGGAAAAGTGGCCTACAGATTCGAACTACCAGAGGAACTAAGTAACATCCACCCGACTTTCCATGTTTCTAACCTCAGAAAGTGCTTGGCTGACCAGGAATTACATGTCCCTCTTGAGGATCTACAAGTGGACGAAACATTACACTTTGTGGAAAAGCCTGTCAAAATCATGGGATGATAAACCAAGGTGCTTAGACGCTCATGCATTCCCATTGTGAAGGTTCACTGGGAAGGCAAACGAGGCGCCGAGTTCACCTGGGAACTCGAAAGCGACATGAAGGCGAAGTACCCGCAGTTGTTTATTATGGCTGAAGCCTAATTTCGGGACGAAATTCCCTTAAGTAGGGGAGGCTGTAACACCCCGTGTTTCGAAAGTCAAAGTCAAAGTCAAGATTGAAGTCAAAGGAAGAAAAGATTGCTAATTGCGATCTGTCACTCCTTGCTCAACTATTGTTTTGACTTCTTTGACTTGTAATCGAATCTATTTATTTTTTTGTTTGCTTTAGTTGTATTATGTGGAGTATCTATTAATAATCGAGGTTTAATCGCATATTAATCGCTAATCGACTTATCGCTATCGCGTTCGCAATCGAATCGCAAACGCTAAACGCAAGTTAATTATAGTAATTGTATGTTAGATATAGTAGCTATGTTATTTGTGTAACTAATGGGTAATACTATCGCATTGCTCACTCGAATCGCATCGCAACGCTCAACACACGAATCGAAACGACAAAACTCGTCACGCCGGACGCTAGGATCGAGTGGCCATCCGATCGGATTGCCATCCGATCGGGCTTCCACCCGATTGGGCTGCCACCCGATCGACCCGACAGTTCCACACTTTCCTTTGGGGGAAACCCTATAAATACCCACCTGCCACATCATTTGTGATGTGACAGCTCCCTTGTTCGACCAGCCGACCTCAAGCTCTCATTTCTCTCGATTACTCTCAATTCTTGTAAGTTTCCAACCTAAATCTTGTACTTCTATGATCTTCACACACTTCTTCATCTTTGAATCTCAACTTTTAACCGTGAAATCACCGGATTTGAGGTGTTCTAGGATGATGTCATCATGGAGTTCTTTTGAACTTCGATGTTTGGCTTCATTCCACCAAGAACAACTTAGATCTGGAGGATTTCCACAAGATAAAGCGATGTTTTCACATAGATCTACACATATTCATGGTTAAAAGGATTGAGAGAAGGTTCTTCAACTTTCTTTCAACTCTTTTACACTCAATGTGTAACACCCCAAAAATAATTAATAGTTAAAAACACCATATCCCAAAATATAAATAAAAGGTGTTAGTTTAATTTACATTAGTCTAACAAGATAAACTAGAGGGGCTGATTGTGTAAGAATGGCCAAATTTGATTTAAAAAAAAAATAAAACAAATCAAAACCCACACACATCATTGGGCTTGTAATTAGTGCATGAATCAAAAATCTTGATCACCCACACTTGTCTAACACTAGGTAAGTTACAATTTCAGTTTTGGTGATGTTTGATTTTTGGGTGAAATTTGATTAGTAGAAGTTCTTGAATAATTGGATGATATTATGAATCCAGGAAGTGTGATTAAAGTGTAGGATCATAAACCTTAACTGAAATCATGTGAATAGATTGATAAATTTTGTGTTAGAATAGTTATGTGCCATATAATGAAGTGGGTTTTTATCTAGAATGAAAAGCCCCAAGATATTGTATGAACTATGTGAGTAATAACCTAGGTTTGTTGAACTAGCATGATAATATGGGCTGTGATGAGTAATTAAGTTTGAATAAGATTGAAATTCTTGGATTTACCAAGGTTTAATTGAACGAAAATGGCTAGTTAAAAAGTATGCACATAAGGTGCTTAACAAAACGCATAAAAGATGTTGATAGACACTAATTGTGGTGTTTGGCAAAGTTAACAAGCTTTAGTTATGAGCCGAAAGGTTCTAATGATAATTGGCTTGTATATTTTAGGCAACACAAGTGAGGCGTCGGGAAGTCAAGCCGGTGCGGACACTCGCTTGAAGGGAAAGCTTTAAGGTACGCGACTAAACGTCATGTTGTTATTAATTGTTGGTATGTTGACGTTAAATATTGTTGATAAATAAAAAAACTTGAAGATTTGGTAATGTTTGGTTTGTCCGAAATAAGGATTTACTAAAGTCAAACCAAACGGGTTGAATAAGGATATGTGCAAACCGAGTAAATGGAAGCGTGAGTGTCATAAGTAATGAACCCGGGTAAATGGGTTGTAGATGAAAAACAAATAATTCCATGAAAGGAATGTGAAGGATTCAAGTTTATGAACTTGAACATCAAACGGGTCGAATATGTGTTCTCGCAAACCGAGTATTAGGAGCGTTGAACACAAAGTTATTAATCTCGGGTAATAGATATAATTGTGGAAAATAATCCCACTAAAAAGTTATGGATGATTTGAGCTTAGGTGCTTAAATATCAAAACGGGTCAAAATAAAGAAAAACGTAAACCGGGTAACGGGAGCGTAAACTATATGAATAATGGATCCGAATAATGGATCATAGCTTAGATATGTTAAGAAATGAACCCCAAGTGATTAAAATGAGTTTGGATAGGTTTGGATGTAAATTGGGTGAAAAATAAATGTGCAGAGTTGACACGACCGTGTGAACCTTTGACACGGCCGGGTGAAGGGGCTGTGAAAAATACAAGTTTAGCTGACACGACCGGGTGAACATTTGACATGGCCGGGTGAAGGGGCTGAAAAAAATAATAATTTCTTGTGTTTAATTATTTTGTTCAAATGCTTTGATTTCTAATCATTTGAATGAAATTGTATGATAGGTAACGATGCACTTTAGACCTTGGAGGATGATCAAGCAATGTCAAGAACCGAACACAAAATCTAACAAAGCTTCCACTACTTTAATAGTTTCTTTTGTTACCAAACTTATGAAAAACTATTATAATCATCTTTTGGATGTTTAAAGTTTTGTAATTATAGTTGAACGTTTTTAACTCTATGTAAACGTCGTTTCATCGATGTTTTGAAAAACGGCGTTTAAAATACACTATATATATTATATGAAATATTCAATTAATGTAAGGGTCTTACATTAATTCCTAGAAAAGTAGTTCCATTTTGTTATTAGTGTTTATAAATTGAAAGAGTGTTACAAGTTGGTATCAGAGCTAAGGTTAAAGAGAAATGTGTTCGGTTCACGGCTTGATCAAACATCCGGTAAGAATTTATTTGAAGTAAATTCCAAATTGAAAGACTAGAAAGAATAATTATTCAAAGTGTATGGGAGGAGTATAATTATATACTCGAACCCGGGAAGTACACTTACCATAAACGGTTAAGGCAAAGTTATATACTTGGCCGAATAGTGAGTATAAATTCTTATGTAAATATATGAGAATGATTGAATGAATTATTTATCAAATTACCTTTAACATTTCAGTAAAAAGATGTCGGGAGGTGCTAGTGACAATATCCTATCCCTCACTACCGACGAGTTGAAAGAAAAGATTTATGAGGAAGTCGGAAGGGCATTTGAAGCTAGCCTACCAAGATTCATGGAAAGGCTACAAAATACATTACTTTCAACTATGGAGGAAAAGATGAGTGAATTAAAAGAAGACCTTACCAATGATAGAGGCAAGGCCAAAGAAAAGAAAGGTTGTTCTTATAACAAGTTCATGGCGTGTAAACCCCCGATCTTCAACGGAGAGGTGGATCCAATTGCTTGTCAAAGGTGGATAAGCGATATCGAGGGTGTTTTTGAACGAACGCATTGTGATATAAGCGACTTCGTGGCTTATGGAACTGGCCAACTTAGAGGCCAAGCCAAGGATTGGTGGGACAACCTCAGAAATGAAAGGGGTGTTGAAGCAACGAGGGCGATGACTTGGGAAGATTTCAAAACACCTTTTCTCAAACATCATAGCCCCAAGGCGGTAATCAACAAGATAAAGGAGGAATTTATGCAATTGAGGCAAAAAGGGGAAACCGTCGATAAAATCATGGGAACGTTTCTTGATAAAGTCAAGTTTTGTGATGAGTTGGTCAAGACCAAAGAACAGAAAATTTACTACTATCACAATATGCTTAGGGCCGAATATAGGGAGTTTATGACTCCCTCACATTATGAAAGCCTCACCGACATAATCAATGCGGCACGGGAGCGCGAGATTGAATTGAAAAGGCAAGTTGAAAGAGCTGAGAGAAGGGCCTTGGATGCAAACCCGAGTCCCACAAAGAAGTCGAAGGTAGCTGAATCTTCGAAGAAGGGAAATGCGAAAGGAGGTTCCCCAAGTTGTAAGATATGCGGACGCGCCCATAGAGGCGAATGTTATTTTAAGAACAAACCTTGCGTTGCATGTGGCAAAACAGGGAATGGGGTTTCAAACTGCCCAGACAAAGTGACGGTGTGCTATAAGTGTTATCAGCCGGGTCATAAAAAGTTAGAATGCCCGAAACTAACGGGAAAGAAAGAGGGTGCTGACTCAAAGAATGAAACCCCGAAGTCAAAGGCAAGGTCGTTCCAAATCACTGCTGCTGAAGCAAAAATGGAACCTGATGTGGTTACAGGTATATTTACTGTAAATGTTGTCCTTGCACGTGTTTTATTTGATACGGGTGTGAATAAGTCTTTTGTTTCACATAGATTCATTCAAAACCCTTTGTTCACATTAACAAAATTACCTATGCCAATGGAAGTAGAAGTAGGTAATAACAAAAGTTTCATTGTTTGTGATGTATGCCGGGAATGCAAACTGAATATCGATGGCGAGGAATACTCCATTGATTTAATACCCATGTCCATGGGTGAATTTCAAGTGGTAGTTGGAATGGACTGGTTGTCTCGCTACCACGCTAAGGTGATATGCTTACGTAAGGATATACACTTAATGTCTCCGAGCGGAAAGCGTGTCATAATCTATGGGGAGAAAGCTTGTAATCCCATGGTATGCTCGATGATAGAAGCCCCCAAATTTATACTACACGGATGTAAGGCATATTTGACTTACGTACGTGATGTGGAAAAAGAAATGCCAAGGATTGAAGACGTACCAGTGGTGCGTGAATTTGAAGACGTCTTTCCCGAGGATCTACCTGGAATGCCGCCAGAGCGTGAAGTAGAGTTTGGGATCGAACTGATTCCAGGTGCTAAACCAGTTGCTAAAGCACCATATAGACTGGGTCCGTCGGAATTGCAAGAATTAATGTCCCAATTACAAGATTTACTCGATAAGGGATTCATCCAGCCTAGTGTATCTCCTTGGGGAGCGCCGGTGCTATTTGTAAAGAAGAAAGATGGGAGCATGCGGATGTGTATTGATTACCGAGAGTTAAATAAACTCACGCTAAAGAATCGACACCCTCTCCCGAGGATCGACGATCTGTTCGACCAGTTACAAGGCGCTAGCTGGTTTTCGAAAACCGATTTAAGACCGGGTTACCATCAGTTGAGGGTAAAGGAGGAGGATATACCAAAGACGGCGTTCCGTACGCAATACGGACATTACGAATTCCTCGTGATGTCCTTCGGATTAACGAATGCACCCACGGCCTTCATGGACCTCATAAACCGGGTTTGCAAGCCGATGCTCGATAGGTCGGTGATTGTTTTTATCGACGACATTCTCATTTACTCAAGAAACGAGGCGGATCATGCTAGCCATTTACGAGAAGTGTTAAAGATACTAAGGCGGGAAAGATTATATGCTAAATTCTCGAAATGCGCCTTCTGGTTACGAGAGGTGCAGTTCTTAGGGCACGACATAAGTGCCGAAGGAATATTGGTGGATCCATCGAAGGTGGAAGCTGTGTCAAAATGGAATCCTCCAAAGAATCCATCCAAAATTAGAAGTTTCTTGGGGTTAGCAGGTTACTATAGGAGATTCATTCAAGATTTCTCCAAGATTGCATCGCCTTTGACCAAGTTAACCCGCAAGAACGAAAAATTCGTCTGGGAAGATGATCAGGAAAAGGCATTTCGGACATTAAAGGAAAAGTTAACCTGTGCACCGGTGTTGACTTTACCAGATGGTACAAATGACATGGTAGTGTATTCGGATGCATCGCACTTAGGCCTTGGGTGTGTGCTAATGCTAAGGGGAAGGGTAATTGCGTATGCCTCAAGACAACTTAAGCCGCACGAAACAAAATACCCGACTCATGATCTCGAGCTGGCAGCCGTAGTTTTCGCCTTAAAGATCTGGAGGCATTACTTGTATGGTGTGAAATGTACTATTTTCACTGACCATAAAAGTTTAAAATACTTCTTCGATCAGAAGGCGTTAAATATGAGGCAGAGGCGCTGGTTAGAAGTAGTGAAGGATTATGACTGCGAAATCCACTATCACCCCGGGAAGGCTAATGTAGTGGCGGATGCCCTTAGTCGAAAGGAAGAATACACTGCTATTCGGGTACAATCCATGCAATTGGTAGTAACTTCGGGCTTGCTCGAACGAATTCGAAAAGCCCAGAACGAAGCAGTGAAGGAAGAAAACTGGGAAAAAGAACATATAAAGGGGTTGGTAAAAGATCTTGTGGAAGGAAGTAACGGGATGAAATACCGGCATGGTAGAATATGGGTCCCAAACACATGTGGTGTTAAGAATCTTCTACTTGACGAGGCTCATAAGTTTCGCTATTCGATTCACCCTGGAGCGACCAAAATGTATAGAGATTTGAAGCAAAACTATTGGTGGCCGGGGATGAAAAGAGACGTGGTTAAATATGTGGAGAAGGGCATGACTTTTTTACAAGTCAAGGCGAAGCATCAAAAGCCTTATGGCAAACTTCAACCATTGGATATTTTGGTTTGGAAATGGGAACATATTACTATGGACCTATTGACAAAACTACCAAAGACGGCTCGGGGATTTGATGCCATTTGGGTAGTTGTAGATAGACTAACCAAGAGCGCCTACTTCATCCCTATTCGAGAAACCTACACCTCTGAGAAGATGTCAGAAGTATACGTAAATGAGATCATAGCACACCACGGGGTGCCGGTAACTATCGTGTCCGATAGAGATACCTGGTTTAATTTGAATTTCTAGCGCGACTTTCAAGAACAAATGGGTACCAAGCTGTTGATTAGTACTGCATATCACCCGCAAACCGACGGGCAAAGTGAGCGAACGATACAAACGTTAGAAGATATGCTTCGAGCATGCATAATAGATTTCAGCGGTAGTTGGGATGCGTATCTGCCGTTAGTTGAATTTTTATATAACAATAGCTACCATTCAAGTATTGGTGGAGCCCCATATGAAATGATTTACGGTAGAAAATGTAGGACACCGATATGCTGGGAAGAAGTAGGCCCTCGAGAGCTTGCTCATAAAGATGTGATTTGGGTTACGAACGAGAAAATTGACATGATCCGAGCCCATTTAAAGGCAGCTCAAGATCGACAAAAATCATATGGGGATAAAAGAGGAAGGCCAATTGAATTTCAGATTGGTGATAAGGTGATGCTTAAGGTGTCTTCATGGAAGGGAATTATCCGGTTTAGAAAACGGGGAAAGTTAAGCCCGAGATTCATAGGGCCTTTTAAAATCCTAGATCGGGTGGGTAAAGTGGCTTATCGATTGGAGTTATCAGGAGAACTGAGCGGAATACATAACACGTTCCACGTCTCACATCTACGAAAGTGCTTAATGGAGGATACGGCTTATGTTCCTCTCGATGATATAGAAATTGATAAAAACTCAACTATATAGCAAAGCCTATTGCAATCCTCGACCGTAAGGTTAAGAACTTAAGGAACAAAGAAATCGACCAAGTGAAGGTCAAATGGGAACACCGGAAAGGATCAGACACCACTTGGGAGTTTGAAGAGGAAATGAGACGACTCTACCCTTCACTTTTCGGTACGTGTATGCGTTACAATTTTGTGCGTAAAATGGTTTCGGGGAATAGATTGATAAATTTTGTGTTAGAATAGTTATGTGCCATATAATGAAGTGGGTTTTTATCTAGAATGAAAAGCCCCAAGATATTGTATGAACTATGTGAGTAATAACCTAGGTTTGTTGAACTAGCATGATAATATGGGCTGTGATGAGTAATTAAGTTTGAATAAGATTGAAATTCTTGGATTTACCAAGGTTTAATTGAACGAAAATGGCTAGTTAAAAAGTATGCACATATGGTGCTTGACAAAACGCATAAAAGATGTTGATAGACACTAATTATGGTGTTTGGCAAAGTTAACAAGCTTTAGTTATGAGCCGAAAGGTTCTAATGATAATTGGCTTGTATATTTTAGGCAACACAAGTTAGGCGTCGGGAAGTCAAGCCGGTGCGGAAACTCGCTTGAAGGGAAAGCTTTAAGGTACGCGACTAAACGTCATGTTGTTATTAATTGTTGGTATGTTGACGTTAAATATTGTTGATAAATAAAAAAAACTTGAAGATTTGGTAATGTTTGGTTTGTCTGAAATAAGGATTTACTAAATTCAAACCAAACGGGTTGAATAAGGATATGTGCAAACCGAGTAAATGGGAGCACTACTCCGTAAGCTTTAAAACCGTGGTTACGGGTAATGAATTATCAAACACGCAAGCCGGTAATGGAAGCGTGAGTGTCGTAAGTAATGAACCCGGGTAAATGGGTTGTAGATGAAAGACAAATAATTCCATGAAAGGAATGTGAAGGATTCAAGTTTATGAACTTGAACATCAAACGGGTCGAATATGTGTTCTCGCAAACCGAGTATTAGGAGCGTTGAACACAAAGTTATTAAGCCCGGGTAATAGATATAATTGTGTAAAATAATCCCACTAAAAAGTTATGGATGATTTGAGCTTAGGTGCTTAAATATCAAAACGGGTCAAAATAAAGAAAAACGTAAACCGGGTAACGGGAGCGTAAACTATATGAATAATGGATCCGGATAATGGATCATAGCTTAGATATGTTAAGAAAAGAACCCCAAGCGATTAAAATGAGTTTGGATAGGTTTGGATGTAAATTGGGTGAAAAATAAATGTTCAGAGTTGACACGGCCGTGTGAACCTTTGACACGGCCGGGTGAAGGGGCTGTGAAAAATACATGTTTAGCTGACACGGCCGGGTGAAGGGGCTGAAAAAAAAATTTCTTGTGTTTAATTATTTTGTTCAAATGCTTTGATTTCTAATCATTTGAATGAAATTGTATGATAGGTAACGATGCACTTTAGACCTCGGAGGATGATCAAGCCATGTCAAGAACCGAACACACAATCTAACGAAGCTTCTGCTACTTTAATAGTTTCTTTTGTTACCAAACTTATGAAAAACTATTATAATCATCTTTTGGATGTTTAAAGTTTAATAATTATCGTTGAAGGTTTTTAACTCTATGTAAACATCCTTTCATCGATGTTTTGAAAAACGGATTTTAAAATACACTATATATATTATATGAAATATTCAATTAATGTAAGGGTCTTACATTAATTCCTAGAAAAGTAGTTCCATTTTGTTATTAGTGTTTATAAATTGAAAGAGTGTTACACAATGCATTCAAACCTGATGGAATCGGAGCTCGTTCTAATATTCTACTCTTTCTTAGTGATGGGTTAGTTCGAGATCTGAATTCTATCCGAGAGATAATTGATTTTGGGTTTGAACATGAACAACCATCTCGAACCGTGAACTGGCCGGACTAGGGTGGTTCCGTTCGATCGGTCACTTGGGTCGAGATGGGGTTCCTGTTTTTTAAGCAAGTTATCATAAGGTCTCGTTCAAAACTGCAAAATCTTCAACGAAATCAAGTGACAAGACGATCAGGACGTTGGGACGGATTGCCGTCCGATCGGATTGCCATCCGATCGACCGGCCATCCAATCGGGTTACACTTAGTCAACACTTAAACTTTTATTCAAACTTTTCAAAGGATCTGAACGTCGAACGGATTGCCGTCCGATCGGATTGCCATCCGATCGAACGACCACCCGATCGTGGGACGTTTGGGACTTTGGTACTTGATCAATTTTCAAAGATCATCAGTAACTAACGGATTGCCACCTGATCGGATTGCCATCCGATCGAGTGACCATCCTGTTGTGAACTTGTTCTCAACTAAGAAGCCTCGCCAATCGGATCGCCGTCCGATCGAACCGTCGTCCGATCGACTGACCTGAAAGGTAGAGATACTTCTCTATTTTCAAAATGCTACAACGAAAACTTCAAAGGACAAACCATCATACACAAACACATCCTCACCAAACGAGGTGTCACTCCAATCGAATGGCCATCCTATCGGATGACCATCCGAAAGGATTGACATCCGATCGATTGGCCATCTGATCGGATTGCCATCCAATCGGGTTACCATCCGATACTTGGTACTTTTGCATCGTTTTACGCGCTGCTCATCATTTATGCTATCGTTAACTATTCAGGATAATCTCTCTCAAGCGCTCCCTTCAATCCAAGACAGTGTTTATTAAGTTAAACGCTATCTGTGAGTATACTCGATCCCTTTTTGCTTTATGCACTTTTGGGTGTTACATACGTTACCTATTCTAAATCACATCGAACACACGATGCAAACACTATTTATACGCTGACCTTTAATGCATGTTATACGTGACTAGATGAATGCCTGTTTGTTATGTTAACACATTGATTGCTCTCTACCTGCCTTAGCAACGATAGTACTATAGTTTGGACTCAGCACCTGTTCACTCAGGGGTTGTTAAGGACAATACTTCACGTGTTCGCAGTGGTGAACATGTGATGCGCACTCGCTACTCGCAGTCAACTCGCAGTCATTGGTATTGATAGGATCTTTGTCGATAACTTACACGCTTCACATTATACGTTATACATGCTGGTTATGCGTAAACGATTTCGAACTCTATTATGCTATTATCAAACGTGTATGCTCACCTTTACACTATGTGTATTGACCTTTATTTTAACGTATGTGATAGGTGCTTAAGATGCTAGGATGCTTGCTTGCTCTTTGATGGAATCAAGTAGGAGAGAGTCTAGAAACGAACAAACAATTTATTCTTATTTGAATCTGAGTTGTCGAAACGGTTTTAATTTGTTTTGGAGATATCTATGTCTCTAATAACTTACTTGCTTAATAGGTTATGGTATGGGACATAATGTTTAACTATTCGGTAAAGTAGTTGTTATGGAATTTCTCTAGAACAATTTGTTTCGCTCTGTGCCATGCCCCGATGTTTCCGTCATCGGTTGGGGTGTGACACATTCATCCGGGCGCTGACAAGATGTACCATGATTTGCGTACAACTTATTGGTGGCCTGGAATGAAAAGGGACATTGTTGTATATGTTTCTAAATGCCTTACTTGTACGAAAGTGAAGGCTGAACATCAACGTCCTTCAGGACTCTTAGAACAACCCGAAATCCCAGTTTGGAAATGGGATAGCATCGCTATGGACTTTGTTACTAAGTTACCTCGAACACCTTTTGGTCACGACAGTATCTGGGTGATTGTTGATCGTTTGACCAAATCAGCCCACTTTCTTCCCATTCGTGAAGATTATAAAGTGGAGAAACTTGCTCAAATGTATACTAATGAGATTATATGTATAACAACCCTCCTGAATTTTTTTTGACACCCTAATATATTTTAAAATATTCCAATATATCTTAAAATGTACCCCGTATGCAAAACCCGAGCCCAAAATACATTATATAATTAAAAATAAAATAAAAACAAGTTTTATGTGTTGCTCGCGGGCCGCGTAAGACCACACCTGGGTCTACGCGGGGCGCGACATCCCTGCAACGAGGCGCAGCCCTGAGCCGACATGTGTCACGATCGTGTCAAAGCTAGTTGTGATAACCAATCAGAGCTAGGGTCTACACCCCTACTACACGGGCCTCGTAGGCCCTTCTTTTCTCTTACGCGGGCCGCGAGAGAAGGTGAAGGGTCACCTATAAATAAAGGGCTTCGTCCTTCAGTTTCAATTCGTCCCAAATCTCTTTCTCTCTCAAAATTTCTGAATCGTAGGCATAATCTCGGGTATAATACCCCCTAATTAACGAAGTTCTGCCCCGTTGTAAGTATTATAACCCCGGTTACGTATTAGATACGCTGCCCGATTGATCCAGGGTTCCGTAACGGCTGTCGAGGTTCTGCCCGACGTAGTCGTTGGAATACCGTCTCAGGGAGGGTATTACTAATGTAAATATTGGGTTATTATACTAACGCATGTACATTTGTGTAATTAATAGATAACTACCAGGATACCCTTAAAAGAAGTCTAAGACATCAATATGAGTAATCTCCTTTTTGTAAATTGTTTTTACAAAACCTTAAATGTTTTAAAATGCGATTAAGCAGTGATTGAGTCTTTGTAGTTCTTCAATTACTGCCGGTATATTAGGGTTTTGTATACAAAATGTGGAACACGTTACCATTGGGCAAAGGGTTTTCCAATGTGTAATATGACCGACCAGTCAGGATTGACAGTACTGAATGAGTAATTGTGTAGAAATAAACAATGTGATAGATCTCAATACTGTTAAAGGATAAAACTCTTCTTGATTAAACTGGGATTCACTCACCAGTATTTCCCACTGACAAAATGTTTTTAAACGCGTTTCAGGTAACAAAATGTGAAAGCCAACTAGAAGCCAGCTGGACAGCACTGAAGGCTTGGAAAAAGTGGCTATAAAAGTTACCTAAATAAAAGAAGATGTTTTATTCAATAAAATAGGGATTTTCCCTATGAAAATGTTTGTAATGAAAACTTGGGTTTATCCCAATATGTTTAATATTATAAAAGTGTGGTATTTACTTTGATAAACATTTCCTAACTACGGTGCTGATGAAATTTCCGCTGCCAAAATAAAAAAACACCGCTACCACCAAAACTGGTCTTGCGGCCGCCCGTTCCCGGGACAGATAGGGGGCGGGGGTTGCGACAATATGCCGTCATGGCATACCTCTTGACATAATCTCCAACCGTGATGGTCGTTTTACTTCACGTCTTTGGCAAACCTTTCAATCCGCTATGGGTACTCACTTGAATCTTAGCACGGCCTTTCATCCTCAAACGGATGGACAGCCGAGCGTACCATTCAGACCCTAGAGGATATGCTTCGTTCTTGTGTCATCGACTTTGGTGGTAACTGGGATGTACATTTACCATTGATTGAGTTCTTGTACAACAACAACTATCATTCCAGTATTCAGATGGCTCCTTTCAAAGCTTTGTATGGCCGCAAGTGCCGATCTCCTCTCAGCTGGCATGAGATTGGTGACAAGCAGTTTACTGGCCCTGAAATAATTCAAGAGACAACAGATAAGATTCTTCAGATCCGTGATAACTTGATCAAGGCTAGGAGCGGACAAAAGAGTTATGCTGATATTAGGCGTAACCCTCTGGAATTCGATGTTGGTGACCGAGTCCTTCTCAAGGTATCTCCCTGGAAGGGAGTAATTCGTTTTGGTAAGAAGGGAAAGCTCGCTCCTCGGTATGTGGATCCTTTCAAGATACTCGAAAGGATTGGCAAGGTAGCATACAGACTTGACCTGCCACAAGAGCTAAACAACATACATCCAGTATTCCACGTATCCAATCTACCTAAATGCCTAGCCGACGAGGAACTGCAGGTTCCCCTCGAAGACTTGCAGATAAACGAAGTTGTACACTTTGTGGAGAAACCGGCCGAAATCATGGATCAAGGAGTCAAACTGTAACGCCCAGCGTCCCTAAACTTTAGGCTCTGGGCAAGATCAGTCCCTGAACTTTTACCTATTGTCAATTTAAGTCCCTGTAGTTGTGTAATGTTGTTACTTGGATACTTTTGGCATGAATCTTATTGATAAATTGATGTTTGATACGATGACGCTTGATTCTTTATTATAGATGCTTGATTCTTGACACTTAAACTACGAGACTTGATACTTAATCTAGACACTTGATTCTTGATACTATGGAAACTAGATTCTTTATGATACTTGATACTTGGACTCTTGATTCTTGATGCTTGAGAAACCATGATTCTTGACTCTTGAAACTTATTTGGTGACTTGACTCCTTAGACTCGTCTAACTTGATTCTTGGTTAAACGAGAGACTGGAGCCTTGTCACTGGCGGAATCTATGAAACTTGGGAACTTCCAGTTTGAAATGTACTCTAGATACCTTACCCAAACTATACGTAACGCAACGCTATATATAACTCGCAAAACGAATCTAAGACAGGAACGTGGAATGAAGGGATTGGCCAGAGTGGTCGTCCGATCGGATGACCACCCGATCGGATGACCGCCCTATCCACTTTGCACCGCCTTAGCTGTCCTTTCACCCTATAAATAGACCTGTCACATCACCATAATGAGTGATGTGACAGCTCTGCTCAACCAGACACACACACTCTTCATTTCTTCATATTCTCATCGATTTCGGTACGTTTTAGGCTAAATCTTTGTACTTTCTTAATCTACACATCATTCTCTACGAGACTCACACTTGAAAACACACTTTTCACCGTGAAATCTCTCAAATCTGAGTTCTTAAGGGTGATGTCATCATGGGGGTTGTATAAACTACCATGTGATGTCATTCTGAGCAAGATCTAGCTCAGATCCAAGCTATTTCATGCATTTGCACGCTAAATCTAAGCTAAATCTAGATTGTTTTCTATAAAACTTGTGTAACTCCATCTTTTTCTCAAACTCTCACCATTAATCGGGGGAAACTGGGTCTAAACGAGTTGTGGAGTGGATGAATAGTCTAAAGCCGGCTTGGAATCTGAGTTAATACCAGTGAAGACGAGCATGGAACGGATTATGACATTAACTCGTTACGAACAAACGACTGGACGGACAGGGGTGATTCCCACCCGATTAGAATGGCGGTGTGCGAATGAGTTTACTGTTGTCACAATACGTACCGTACCGTCACCATTAAGCTAAGAAACTTGGAAATTTTACAAACATGTTAAATAAGAACAAGGGTCGCCCGATCGAGCGGCAACCCGATCGGACAGCCACCCTATCAGGTGACACTTGCCCCTTTTTTTACCTTGAAACTTAGAAACTTTTCAACACATGGAAGTTTGGGCATCTTGATCGAGTGGCAACCCGATCGGACAGGCGTCTGATCGAACAACCATCCTATTCGGATGCCAAAGGCACCTGACACTCGGATCTAGTGGCAACCCGATCGGACAGCTGCCCGATCGGGCAGCCACGCTTTCTCTTTCACTTGCACTTAAGTGGCAACCCGATCGGATGGCCATCCGATCGGGCAACCATTTGTCCCTTCACACTCATGAGTCACTCGACCAACTGACAGTCCGATCGGACAGCCATCTGATCCAGTGACTGGTTTGACACTTTATTCAATCTTGTTACTCTGCCCGACACTTATCCTATTATAATCTAATCAGGCTAATTCTAGAAAGAGCTCCCTTTGATCCAATAGCAGTTTATACTGTTAAGCAATCACTATGAGTATACTCGATCCCCTTTTACTTTAAACTTTTGGGGTGTAACATGTATTCTATGAAACTTAAACTTGAATCTTTGAAACTTATACTCTATCCTATGTGAAACTTGTGGTTCTTGATTCTTGATTCTTTATGCTATGTGACGTTTAACAATAGTAGCGCTATAGGAGATGCACCTCTCCCATTATTCTCGGGGGGTATTGTTAGGAGGATTCTAGTTTACCTTGAGTCTTGGGTAAACACTAAAGCATCGGGATACTTGGGCTATCACTGCGTGGACTGCGACACTAGCACGGCTGTAACTATTTTATTGTTTACATTATGGATATGAGTTGTTTTAATCTACTATTCTATTAACAAACTTGTATACTCGCCAATACTTTTGTATTGATATGTTAATACATGTTGCAGGCTGATAGGATGCTTGGAAATGCATGGAATTCAGCTAGGAGATGCTTAGAAACGTCACCTAGTTAACTTAGATTCGTTTGAATAATTTGAGCAATATTCGTTTTGGTCTGTATTCGATACTTGTGTTGGTTATGTTTGATTCTAGAGAATGTTATGATGAATTTGATCTAATTTCTATTGAAACAAATAGTGTTGTGGAATCTCATGAGCAATTTGAACGCTTAGTGCTCACACCCCGATGTTTCCGCCATCGGTTGGGGTGTGACAGATTGGTATCAGAGCCATAACTATAGGGAATTAGGATAAGTAGGAATACTTGCCCTAGTCTATAGTTCTAGGAATCTTGACTCTTATTTGTTGTTTAAGACTTAGGTATTCCACCGTATCTGCTTCCTAGCAGCACTTGTTCTGTTAAACTTACATGCCTTTCCTAAGGCTAACATAATCTACACTTGATGCCTTGAAAACACTGTTCACCGGTGTTTGTATTTTGCATGAGATTTGCCTTCAAGACAGGAGTGTCATCCAAACCTTGATGGAAAATCTCCATGTTATTCTAGTAGGTCTTTTCTGCGGATGAGTACCAACGCTATTAGGGTACGATGTTGTCAAGCGAGAGGTGAAACTCAGATCTTGATAACTCGTCCCACTCCTTGATTTCATGTCTCGCCAAAGACTCGTAACTTCTGATCAGTTGAGTACGTGAAATGACCAAAAGGACAAATATCGTAGGCCTAACATGGATGACGTACTTGTCTAAGTAAGTCAAGACACGTTACCTCAATCGGAAAGGAGTTCGAATCATTTTGGTTAGTCACCGTTCCTCTACCCGGAACACTCTATGTTTTATGAGCCTATCTTGCTTTTATGTTATCTCGATTTTATGCATATGGTTTTAAACTCAATTCTTCGATCATTTGGTATGCTTTTACATAAATCACGCGTTGTCCGCAATCTAAAACGTAAATTTTAATCTCAGATCGAACTAAATTTATGAAGTTTTATTCTATGTGCAATCTATGTGATAATATGATGGTAAGACACTGAATGTAACATGGCATGGAATACGAGGGGAAAGTGACGTGTCCGAAGCATGGTGGATATGCCGCTGGTACTTCCTATATATAAGTGTTTCTGGCATGTTACCAACTTTCGTACCAAGTGCCATGTGAAATTTAGTGTATGGTAGAGGATTCTAAAGCTATGGAAGGACTATTCGTGTATTCTATGAGAAACTTATGTGAAATCCACTATGTACTCTAGTGAAATCTATGTGTAAACTATGTGTGAATGGATGGAGAAACAAAATACGAAAGGTAGCCTAGCACCGAAGACGAGGGGGAAAGTGGCATGTCCGAAGCGTGGTGGATACGCCGCGGGTACTTCCTATATATAACCGTTTCTGGCATGCTACCAAATCTTCCTACCACGCGCTAAGTGGAATTCGTAGTTTTGTAGGCTCGGGTTGAGTGATTGAATCTACCTTGTTGATCTATGTGGTTGAATCTATTTGGCTAATCTATGTTTTGAGAAGTGATGGAATCGAAAACGGTGGTTAACGAGGCATGACACCGACGAAGAGACGGACGTGGCATGATTGAAGCATGGTGGATACGCCGCTGGTACTTCCTATATATAAGTGCTTCCATCATGCTACCGAACTTTCGTAATACGTGCCATGCGGGGTTTCGTTGGTTGTGAATTGTTAGCTCGACTCTATGTGAAACTATGTGAATCTATTGAATCTATAGAATCTACTGGATCTATTTAATCTATTTGGAGTCTATTGAATCTATTGAATCTATGGGAAACTATTGAATCTATTGGAAATTACTTGAGACCATTTGAATCTATTTGGATTAATCTATGATGAGTGTGGATATCGACATGTGAACATGACATCGAGTACGAGGTGGAAGTATTGTGTCCGAAGCGTGGTGGGTACGCCGCTGGTACTTCCTATATATAAGCACTTCCGACATACTGCCAAGCTTCGTACAACATGCCATGTGAGGGTAGTGAATTGCAGTGTGTAATCTATTGGAATCTATTGGTTTAGTCTATGTGTGTACTGTGCTAATGATGAGTGTATTGTGTGGCAATTGCGACACGCAACATGATGCCGAGTGCGGGGTAGAAACAATGTGCCCGAAGCGTGGTGGATACGCCGCTGGTACTTCCTATATATAAGCGCTTCTGACCTGTTTCCAAACTCCGTACAACGCGCCATGCGAAGGTCGTGGGTTTGCGGAATCTATAAGAATCTTGGGTCTTAGTCTACCGTACGTGAATCTATGTTGACGTGTGTTAATTTAGACTTATACGATCCTCTTATTGGATCTTTAGGATGTCATCTCGAAAGCTATCCGACACTCTCAGGAAATCCAGGGAGAAGTCTCAGAAAAAGATGATGTCGTTCACGGCTGACCAGATTGCTCGAGTCGTGCCAAAGATCGTCTCTAAGCTCCAAGGATCAAACACTCCTCCATCCTCTGTGGACTCAAAGGCCGAGAAGCAAAAGCCTACTAAGTTCAACTATAAACATTTCATCTCTTGCAACCCCGAGTCTTTCACGGGTAGTGATGGGGTGACTGCTATGCTCGAGTGGTTCGACAGCATCGAGGTTACCTTCATTAACAGCGAGTGCCCAAACCACTTGAAGACTAGGAGTGCAACTGGAATGTTTCAAGGCAGAGCGTTGGAGTGGTGGTCAAATGAGAGAAACATCTGTTCAAATGAAGAAGCCTATGCTCTTCCATGGGCCGAGGTGCGAGAACTAATGATGCTTGAGTTCTGCCCTCCCCATGAACAATTGAAGCTTGAAGAAGAGTTTTGGCATCTGAAGCAGGTTGGTGATGATAACCTGGCTTATACTACCCGTTTTAAGCAGCCAGGTCTTATCGTGCCTCACTTGGTTTCGACTCCTAAGCGAATGATAACCAAGTATATCAATGGTCTACCTCCTGCTATGCGTGATTCTATTGAAGCAGCCCAACTGGAAACTATTGAGGAAGTCTATCGTTTGGCAGCAAGTTTGAACAACAACCGTGTGCGTGATAAACAGTTCGCTACTCCTGCTCCCTCCAAGTCTGCGAATCAAGTTACTCAGCAGCCAGGCGGCAGCAAGAAAAAGAATAGGAAATCCCAGGGTTCTGGATGTAATGTTATTACTCCTACTGCAAATCCTGCTGCTAAACCCGCTCCTGCCACTGCTGCTGCTAACCCTGCTGCTCCCGAAGCTAAGAAGCAATACACTGGGCCTCATCCCAAGTGTGCAACTTGCAACTACCATCATCCTGCTGTATCTGCATGTCGTCTGTGTACCAACTGTAATCGCTATGGTCACACGACCCCTTACTGTCGTAAAGCTAACCCGGCCCCGCAAGCTCAGCAAGCCCCAATTCAGGCAGCATTACCAGCACCTCCAGCACCTCTACAGAACCCGAGGCCAGTCAACGCTGTTTGTGATGCTACAAGTGTGGAGATACTACCCACCTCCGTAACTAGTGTCTTCAGCTGAACCAGGACCAGTAGCCAGCCGCTCGTGGACGAGCGTTCAACCTCAATGCAAATCTGGCTCGCAATGGCAACGGCATTTTCAATGGTATGTTCCTTGTTAATAACCTTTATGCTTCGATTCTATTTGATACTGGTGCCGATAAAAGCTTTGTGTCCGTGGAATTTGAGTGTTTGATAAACTGTACACGCTCCAAGTTACCTGAGTCATTCTCTGTTGAGGTCGCCAATGGTAAGTCGATTCTTGTAAACTCTATCGTTCGTGATTGTTCCTTGACTCTTAACGATCACGTCTTCCTTATTGATCTCATACCCATGCGTTTGGGTAGCTTTGATATTATTATCGGTATGGACTGGTTGCGTAAGAACCATGCTGAGATTGTTTGTCACAAGAAACTTGTTCGTCTTCCTCTTCCCTCTGGTGATACTTTGATCGTCTATGGAGACCGACCTTCAAAAGGACTGAGATTGATGTCATGCACATAAGCGAGCAGAAACTTACGTAAACAGAACCCTGCCTTCTTGGCCCACGTGGTGGAACAAAAAGGCAAGGGGAAGAACATAAGCGACGTTCCAGTGGTGTGTGACTTCACCGATGTCTTTCCTGAAGATCTTCCTGGTCTTCCTCCTCCCAGATCCGTTGACTTTCATATTGATCTCATGCCTGGTGCGACTCCTGTCGCCAGGGCTCCGTACCGTCTTGCACCTTCTGAGATGCAAGAGTTATCTAGTCAACTCCAGGAGTTACTCGATAAGGGTTTTATTCGTCCAAGTACCTCCCCGTGGGGTGCTCCCGTGCTATTCGTCAAGAAGAAGGATGGTTCCTTCCGTATGTGTATCGACTATCGTGAACTTAATAAGCTTACTGTGAAGAATCGTTATCCGCTCCCTCATATCGATGACCTATTTGATCAACTACAAGGCGCGTCCTATTTCTCAAAGATTGACCTACGTTCTGGATATCATCAATTACGTGTCCTCGAAGATGATATTCCAAAAATTGCATTTCGTACTCGATATGGGCACTACGAGTTCGTAGTCATGCCTTTTGGCTTGACCAACGTACCTGCAGTGTTCATGGGCCTTATGTACCGTGTTTGTAAACCCTACTTGGATCGTTTTGTGATAGTCTTTATTGATGATATTCTTATTTACTCAAAGTCTAAAGCTGATCATGCTCGTCATTTACGTCTTATGCTTGAACTTTTACGTGGTGAACGTCTGTATGCTAAATTTTCTAAGTGTGAGTTTTGGATTGATGAAGTGCAATTTCTTGGTCATATTGTTAGTAGTCAGGGTATTCATGTTGACCCTTCTAAGATCGAGGCAGTGAAGAATTGGTGTACGCCTAAATCCGTGTCTGAGATTCGTTCTTTCCTAGGATTGGCGGGTTATTACCGCCGATTCATCGCGGATTTCTCTAAAATCGCTGTTCCTCTTACGATGCTAACCCAAAAGGAGAAACCTTTTGTTTGGGGTCCCGAACAAGAGGAATCCTTTCAAACGCTTAAGAAACTTTTGTGTAATGCTCCTATGTTAACGCTACCTGATGGCAATGACGATTTTGTGGAATATTGTGATGCCTCGAACCGTGGATTGGGCTGTGTGCTCATGCAGCGAGACAAGGTTATTGCTTATGCCTCTCGTCAGCTCAAAGTACATGAGAAAAACTACACCACTCACGATCTGGAGCTTGGTGCGGTTATTTTTGCGTTAAAGATCTGGCGACACTACCTTTATGGTACAAAGTGTGTGGTCTTCACCGACCATAGGAGCCTTCAACATATCTTTGACCAAAAGGAGCTGAACATGCGACAGAGACGTTGGGTGGAATTGCTTAACGACTACGACTGCGAAATTCGCTATCATCCTGGCAAGGCGAATGTAGTAGCCGACGCCCTTAGTCGTAAAACCCATTTCAAGGCTATTCGTATCTCGAGTGATCTGCATGCTTGTATTCGTGAAGCTCAGTATTCATCAGCAAATGAAGGAAGTTTAGAAGAAGAAATCCACGATGCTAGGATGGACCAGCTTGAAACTAAATCTGATGGTTTGCAGTATTATCTAAATCGCATCTGGGTACCAGATCGCGATGACCTCCGTGAACTCATTATGACCGAGGCTCACAAATCCCGTTACTCTATCCATCCAGGTGCCGATAAGATGTACCAGGATCTGCGTGCGACTTATTGGTGGCCTAGCATGAAGAGGGACATTGCTGTATATGTGTCTAAGTGCCTTATTTGCTCAAAGGTAAAGGCGGAACACCAGCGTCCTTCTGGACTCTTAGAGCAACCCAAAATCCCAGTTTGGAAATGGGATAGTATCGTTTTGGACTTTATTACTAAGCTACCCCGTACCTCTAAAGGTCACGATAGTATCTGGGTGATTATTGATCGTTTGACCAAATCCGCTCATTTTCTTCCTATTCGTGAAGATTACAGGGTGGGGAAACTTGCTCGAGTCTATACTGATGAGATTATATGCCGTCATGGCATACCTCTTGACATAATCTCGGACCGTGATGGTCGTTTTACTTCGCGTCTTTGGCAAACGTTCCAGTCCACTATGGGTTCGCACTTGAATCTTAGCACGACCTTTCATCCTCAGACGGATGGGCAGACCGAGCGTACTATTCAAACCCTAGAGGATATGCTCCGTTCTTGTGTCATCGACTTTGGTGGTAACTAGGATGTACATTTACCATTGATTGAGTTCTCGTACAACAACAGCTATCATTCCAGTATTCAGATGGCTCCTTTCGAAGCTTTATATGGGCGAAAGTGCCGATCTCCTCTCAGCTGGCATGAGGTTGGGGAAAAGCAGTTCACTGGCCCTGAGATTGTTCAAGAGACAACGTATAAGATTCTTCAAATCCGTGATAACTTGACCATGGCTAGGAGCAGACAATAGAGCTATGCTGATAATAGGCGGAAGCCTTTGGAATTTGCGGTTGGTGACCGAGTTCTTCTCAAGGTATCTCCCTGGAAGGGAGTAGTTCATTTTGGAAAGAAGGGAAAGCTTGCTCCTCGCTATGTGGGTCCTTTCGTGATACTTGAAAGGATTGGCAAGGTAGCATACAAACTCGACTTGCCACAAGAACTAAACAACGTGCATCCAGTGTTCCACGTATCCAACCTACGTAAATGCCTGGCCGACGAGGGACTGCAGGTTCCTCTTGAAGACTTGCAAATAAACGAAGCTGTTCAGTTTGTGGAGAAACCGGTCGAAATCATGGATCAAACTGTCAAGCGTTTAAGGCGCAGCAAAATTCCCATTGTTAAGGTTCGATGGGAAGGAAAGCGCGGTGCCGAATTCACTTGGGAGTTGAAAAGTGATATGAAGGCCAAGTACTCGCATCTCTTCGAGCAGTCTTCTTCTAAGATTTCGGGGACGAAATCTCCTAAAGGAGGGGAGACTGTAACGCCCAGCGTCCCTAAACTTTAGGCTATGGGCAAGATCAGTCCCTGAACTTTTACCTATTGTCAATTTAAGTCCCTGTAGTTGTGTAATGTTGTTACTTGGATACTTTTGGCATGAATCTTATTGATAAATTGATGTTTGATTCGATGACGCTTGATTCTTTATTATAGATGCTTGATTCTTGACACTTAAACTATGAGACTTGATACTTAATCTAGACACTTGATTCTTGATACTATGGAAACTAGATTCTTTATGATACTTGATACTTGGACTCTTGATTCTTGATGCTTGAGAAACCATGATTCCTGACTCTTGAAACTTATTTGGTGACTTGACTCCTTAGACTCGCCAAACTTGATTCTTGGTTAAACGAGAGACTGGAGCCTTGTCACTAGCGGAATCTATGAAACTTGGGAACTTTTGGTTTGAAATGTACTCTAGATACCTTACCCAAACTATACGCAATGCAACGCTAAATATAACTCGCAAAACGAATCTAAGACAGGAACGTAGAATGAAGGGATTGGCCAGAGTGGTCGTCCGATCGGATGGCCGTCCGATCGGATGACCACCCGATCGGATGACCACCCAATCGGGTGGCCACTCCAACGACCGGCCACCCTATCCACTTTGCACCGCCTTAGCTGTCCTTTCACCCTATAAATAAACCTGTCACATCACCATAATGAGGGATGTGACAGCTCTGCTTGACCAGACACACGCACTCTTCATTTCTTCATATTCTCATCGATTTCGGTACGTTTTAGGCTAAATCTTTGTACTTTCTTAATCTACACATCATTCTCTACGAGACTCACACTTGAAATCACACTTTTCACCGTGAAATCTCTCAAATCTGAGTTCTTGAGGGTGATGTCATCATGGGGGTTGTACAAACTACCATGTGATGTCATTCTGAGCAAGATCTAGCTCAGATCCAAGCTATTTCATGCATTTGCACGCTAAATCTAAGCTAAATCTAGACTGTTTTCTATAAAACTTGTGTAACTCCATCTTTTTCTCAAACTCTCACCATTAATCGGGGGAAACTGGGTCTAAACGGGCTGTGGATTGGATGAATAGTCTAAAGCCGGCTTGGAATCGGAGTTAATACCAGTGAAGACGAGCATGGAACGGATTATGACATTAACTCATTACGAACAAACGACTGAACAGACAGGGGTGATTCCCACCCGATTAGAACGGCGGTGTGCTAATGAGTTTACTGTTGTCACAATACGTACCGTACCGTCACCATTAAGCTAAGAAACTTGGAAATTTTACAAACATGTTAAATAAGAACAAGGGTCGCCCGATCGAACGGCAACCCGATCGGACAGCCGTCCGATCGGACAGCCACCCTATCAGGTGACACTTGCCTTTTTTTTTACCTTGAAACTTAGAAACTTTTCAACACATGGAAGTTTGGGCGTCTTGATCGAGTGGCAACCCGATCGAACAGGCGTCCGATCGAACAACCATCCTATCCGGATGCCAAAGGCACCTGACACTTGGATTGAGTGGCAACCCGATCGGAAAGCCGCCCGATCGGGCAGCCACCCTTTCTCTTTCACTTGCACTTAAGTGGCAACCCGATCGGATGGCCATCTGATCGGGCAGCCATTTGTCCCTTCACACTCATGAGTCACCTGACCGACTGACCGTCCGATCGGACAGCCATCCGATCGGACAGCCATCCGATCCAGTGACTGGTTTGACACTTTATCAATCTCGTTACTCTGCCCGACACTTATCCTATTATAATCTAATCAGGCTAATTCTAGAAAGAGCTCCCTTTGATCCAATAGCAGTTTATACTGTTAAGCAATCACTGTGAGTATACTCGATCCCCTTTTACTTTAAACTTTTGGGGTGTAACATGTATTCTATGAAACTTAAACTTGAATATTTGAAACTTATACTCTATCCTATGTGAAACTTGTGGTTCTTGATTCTTGATTCTTTGTGTTATGTGACGTTTAATCCATAGTGTGTAGTTCCGCCTTAACAATAGTAGCGCTATAGGAGATGCACCTCTCCCATTATTCTCGGGGGGTATTGTTAGGAGGATTCTAGTATTCCTTGAGTCTTGGGTAAACACTAAAGCATCGGGATACTTGGGCTATCACTGCGTGGACTGCGACACTAGCACGGCTGAAACTATTTTATTGTTTACATTATGGATATGATTTGTTTTAATCTACTATTCTATTAACAAACTTGTATACTCGCCAATACTTTTGTATTGATATTTTAATACATGTTGCAGGCTGATAGGATGCTTGGAAATGCATGGAATTTAGCTAGGAGATGCTTAGAAACGTCGCCTAGTTAACTTAGAATCGTTTTAACAATTTGAGCAATATTCGTTTTGGTCTGTATTCGATACTTATGTTGGTTATGTTTGATTCTAGACAATGTTATGATGAATTTGATCTAATTTCTATTGAAACAAATAGTGTTGTGGAATCTCATGAGCAATCTGAATGCTTAGTGCTCGCACCCCGATGTTTCCGCCATCGGTTGGGGTGTGACACAAACGATTGAGGCGCAGCAAAATTCCCATTGTCAAGGTTCGATGGGAAGAAAAGCGTGGCGCCGAATTCACTTGGGAATTGAAAAGTGAGATGAAGGCCAAGTATCCGCAGCTCTTCGAGCAGTCTTCCTCTAAGATTTCGGGGACGAAATCTCCTAAAGGAGGGGAGATTGTGACGCCCTGCGTCCCTAAACTTTAGGCTATTGGCAAGATTAGTCCCTGGACCTTGCCTATTATCAATTTTAGTCCCTGAACTATGTAGTCATTAATACTTTTGTTACTTAGTGAATTCTATGCTATATACTATATGCTTGAAATGCCTAATTCTATATACTTGAAATGCCTAATTCTATATACTTGGAGTGCCTAATTCTATATACTTGGAATGTCTAAATCTATATACTTTGGTGCTTGACTCTTGAGGCTCCTGAAACTTGAAGACTTGGTTGAACGAGGGACTGGAGTCTTGTCACTGGCGGAAACTATGAAGCTTTGAAAACTTTGGTGCTATTGTCTAGTTATACTATTTACACTATTTTCCCAATAAAATATGCAACACAACGCTTAATCTAACTCGCAAATTGAGACGAAGACGTGAAACGGAAAAGATGGGATTGGCCGAGTGGCAATCCGATCGGATGACCGTCCGATTGGATAGCCATCTGATCGAATGACCACCCGATCGGATGGCCACTCGATCGGACCACCATCCGATCCGTGCACACCTCTTCTCTTCACACCTTCTCACACTATAAATAGGCCTGTCACATCACCATTCTCACTGATGTGACAGCCTCACTCGACCAGACGCACGCACTCTCCTTTCCTTCGATTTCTCCTTTGAAATCTCACTTTTCACTCGGCAATTTCGGTACGTTTTACGCTAGATTCTTGTACTTTCTTGATCTACACAACATTCTCTACGAGATTCTCCTTTGAAATTTCACTTTTCACCATGAAATCTCTTAGATCTGAGTTCTTAAGGATGATGTCATCAATGGTGGTTTGTACAAACTACTATATGATGTCATTCCTGATAGAATCTAGCTTAGATCTAAGGAATCTCATTCTTTTTACACTAAATATATGTTAGATCTAAACTTTTCAAGCTAAAATCCTAAGTTTATCTTTATCTTTTCTTGAACTCTTACATAAAACGGTAAGATCCGGATCTAAACGGACTATAGACTTGATTATTTGTCTAGAGTCGGCTTGGAAAAGGACTGTTACCGGAGAAGATGACCGGAGTACGGATTCTGACATAAAAATCATCACGAACTGAGGACCGAACGGACTGGGGTGATTTCCCACCCGATCGGACCGGCTGAACACTGATGAGTTTACCGTTGTCCTAATGCGTAACACGTCGTCGTTGCTTCAACAGAAACTTAGAGTTTTTACAAAATTAAGATCGGGAAAAGGTAACCCGATCGAGTGGCAATCCGATCGGATAGCCATCCGATCGAACAGCCATCCGATCGAACAGCCACCCGATCGAGTGACACTTGCCCTAACCCTAAACACTCTTGAAAATTTGAAGTCCTGATCGTCGAGTGGCAGCTCGATCGGATAGCCATCCGATCGAGAAGCCATCCGATCGAGGCACAAAGAATCTTGAAACTTGGATCGAGTGGCGACCCGATCGGATAGCCAACCGATCGAACAGCCGTCCGATTCCTTCACACTATTGTCAACTTTAAATCGAGTGGCAACTCGATCGGATAGCCTTCCGATCGGACAGCCATCCGTTCCCTCACACACTTATCATTCGATCGACTGGCAATCCGATCGGATTGCCATCCGATCGGACAACCATCCGATCAAGTGACTAATCCGACACTTGTGCAATCTCGCTGTTTTGTCCGACACTTATTCGTTGCAATCTAATCAGGCTAAACCTAGAGAGCTCCCTTTGATCCAATAGCAGTTGAATCTGTTAAGCAATCACTGTGAGTATACTCGATCCCTTTTTGCTTTAAACTTTGGGATGTAACATGTATTCTATTAAACTACGACACTTGAGACTTTTGCAAACTAAACTCTATCCTACGTGTATGTTAAACTTGTGATTCTTGTATTCTATTTTGTGCTATGTGAACGTTTAATCCAGAGTGTGTAGTTCCGCCTTAACAATAGTAGCGCTATAAGAGATGCACCTTCCCATTATTCTCGGGGGTATTGTTAGGAGGATTCTAGTTTTCCTTGAGACTTGGGAAAACAACAAAGCATCGGGATACTTGGGCTATCACTTGTTGGACTGCGAACACTAGCACGGCTGAAACTATTTTATTACTTACATTGTGGAAAAGAGTTGTTTTAATCTATTACTCTATGTACCCAAACTTGTATACTCGCCGGTACATCTTTGTACTGACCCTATTTTAATACATGTTGCAGGCTAATAGGATGCTAACAAGTGAACCAAGCTAGGGTGATGCTTAGAAACCCACGTAGTTAATTAAACTTTGAACGATATTTGATGATTGATGTAATTTGATACTTGATGAGATGGTTATCCGTTTTAGAGAATGTTGAAACAATTTAATCTATTATGAAATTTCTAGTGTTGTGGAATCTCATGAGCAATTTGAACGCTTAGTGCTCGCACCCTGATGTTTCCGCCATCGGTTGGGGTGTGACAAAATCGGTGGATTTGGGGTGTTCTAGGGTGATATCATTATGGGTTCTCAAGAACACCAAAGTGTGACCTCATTCCACCAAGAACAACTCAGATCTAAGAGATGTCAACATGTTTAAACACTGATTTCGTCATAATCTAAACATTTTCCAACTGATTTTCCACTTTTCTTCAACTTTTCACATAAAACCGATAGGATCGAAGCTCATTCAGGCCTTCTACTCATTTTTTAGTGAAGTGTCGGTCTGATAGCGGATTACTACCGAAGAGATGACCGACTTAACGGGTTGAACATGAATAACCGTCAAGAACAGTTAACTGATCGGACGGGGTGATTCCCATACGATCGGATGACTTGGACTTGATGGGGTTTCCGTTGTTTGACACGTTGTCATACCGTCTTAGTACAATCGCAAAACTTTCCAAACTTAGCAAATTTTTACAAGTTTTCAAAACGAACAGGTTGCTGAACGGAATGCCATCCGATCGGATTGCCATCCGATCGAACGACAATCCGATCGGATGACTTGTGACATTCAATGTTTGTGATATTTTCCAACACTTAGATTTTTCACAAAAATGTAAAGTATGCGAGTTTCAAACGAACTGCCATCCGATCGGACGGCCATCCGTCCGGATGACCATCCGGCCGGATGACCTGAATTGTAGCTCCTCCCCTTGCTGCTCATGCAAGAGCCTGCTATGCGTGTGGTGATCCCAACCACTTCGCAAATGTCTGCCCGAACAGAGTGGTGAAGCAAGAGCCACAGCAGCAGCAGCAGCCGGTGCAGCAACAATACCAACAGCAGTAGCAACCAGCTCAGCAAGCAGCCCGTGGGCGAGTCTTCAACATCAACGCCCGCCAGGCCCAAGCAGACAACAATGTGGTTAATGGTACGTTTCTCGTAAATGGTATATATGCTTCGTGTTTGTTTGATACTGGAGCCGATAACTTTTTTGTGTCATTCGAATTCGAAAGTCTCCTAAACCGTAAACGCGTTAATCTCCCATCAACATTCGACGTAGAAGTTGCCACTGGAAGAACCGTCATTGTTAGATCCGTTCTGCGTGACTGTACTCTTGAACTCAACAGTCACGTTTTCCCGATCAATCTTATCCCGATGCAGCTCGGTAGCTTTGATGTCATAGTAGGCATGGATTTCCTCCAGGAGAATCATGCCAAAATTGTTTATTTCGATAAAATGATTCGTTTCTCTCTCGCAAACGGCGATCAATTATGTGTTTATGGTGAAGTCGCTACGAATAAATTACAGCTCATGTCGTGTGTCCAAGCTAGCAGGTATCTCCGCAAGGAATACCAAGCTTTCTTGGCGTACATCGTAGTAGCGGAGGAAAAGGAAGTTAAGGCAATGGAAAAGGTGCCTGTGGTTTGTGATTTTCCTAACGTCTTTCCTGACGATTTACCCGGCTTACCGCCATCTCGTGATATAGATTTTCAAATTGACCTCATTCCTGGAGCAAATCCTATTGCTAGAGCGCCTTATCGTCCTTCTCCATCTGAAATGCGCGAACTCTCGAGTCAGCTCCAGGAATTGCTTGATAAAGGCTTTATTCGCCCTAGAACCTCATCTTGGGGCGCACCTGTCCTCTTCGTCAAAAAGAAGGACGGATCGTTCCGGATGTGCATCGACTACATGGAATTGAATAAGCTTACCATCAAGAATCGCTATCCGTTGCCTCGAATCGATGATTTGTTTGATAAGTTACAAGGTGCTACGTGTTTCTCGAAGATTGATTTACGCTCAGGCTATCACCAGTTACGAATCCAAGAGGAAGATATACCCAAAACCGCTTTTCGAACCCGATACGGTCACTACGAGTTTGTTGTTATGCCATTTGGTTTAACTAACGCCCCCGCAGTTTTCATGGATCTAATGAATCGCGTGTGTAAACCCTTTCTCGACCGCTTCATCATCGTGTTCATCGATGACATCCTGATCTATTCCAAGTCAAAAGCCGAACACGCGCAACATCTCCGTTTGGTTAACTACTCCAGGGAAACCACCTCTACGCCAAGTTCTCCAAGTGTGAATTTTGGCTCGAGGAGGTTCAAATCCTCGGTCACATTGTCAATAGTCAAGGTATGCATGTCGATCATGCGAAGATAGAAGCAGTTAAGAGTTGGGTTACACCAAAGAACCCGTCCGAAGTTCGTTCTTTTCTCGGATTGGCGGGTTACTATAGCCGATTCATCGCAGACTTCTCGAAGATCGCTGTACCGCTTACCTTTCTTTCCCACAAGGACAAACCATTTGTTTGGGAAACCGAACAAGAGGAAGCCTTTCAAACTCTAAAACTTATGCTTTGTAATGCTCCCGTGCTCTCACTCCCCGATGGAAACGACGACTTCGTAGTCTACTGTGACGCCTCAAACCTCGGTCTCGGTTGTATTCTCATGCAACGAGACAAGGTTATCGCGTACGTGTCTCGACAGCTCAAGATCCACGAGAAGAACTATACAACCCACAATCTCGAGCTTGGTGCAGTTGTTTTCGCGTTAAAGATTTGACGACACTACCTTTACGGTACCAAGTGTACGGTGTTCACCGACCAAAAGAGCCTACAACACATCTTTAGCCAGAAAGAGCTGAATATGCGCCAACGTCGATGGGTTGAACTCCTCAACGATTACGACTGTGAGATTCGTTACCACCCTGACAAAGAAAATGTCATTGCCGATGCTCTCAGTCGACGAAGCTATTTGCATAGCATTCGTAATACTCAAGCCCAGCACAATCTCGAAGCTCTTATTCATGACGCCCAACATGCTTCTTTTACCGAACACACCTTGAAGAAATAAAGGATTATCAACAACGACGAACAACTGGTAAATAAATTGAACGGTGTATTCCATTATCTAGACCGAATTTGGATTCCCAAGGGCACCAAACTACGACAAATTCTGCTAGACGGAGCCCACAAATCTCGATACTTCATTCATCCCGGTGCCGATAAGATGTACCAGGATCTTCGTTACAAGTACTAGTGGCCAGGCATGAAAAGAGATATCGCTATTTACGTTTAGAAGTGCCTGACTTGTTCGAAAGTCAAGGCTAACCATCAACGCCCCTCTGGCTTACTCGTACAACCCGAGATCCCTATGTGGAAATGGGAGAGTATAGCTATGGAGTTCATAACGAAACTTCCGCGCGCGCCATCAGGTCACGATAACATCTGGGTTATCGTTGACCATCTCACTAAATCTGCTCACTTTCTACCGATACGGGAAGACTACAAGGTAGAACGATTAGCACAAATCTACACCGAAGAAGTCATTTGTCGACACGGGACACCTCGTGACATCATTTCTAACCGCGATGATCGATTTACCTCGCGTCTTTGGGAAACGTTTCAATCTGCTCTCGGTACTACTCTCAATCTTGGTACCGCATTCCATCCCCAGACCGACAGTCAGACTGAACGCACGATTCGTACCCTTGAAGATATGCTTCGCTCTTGTGTAATAGATTTCGGGGGTAACTGGAATTCGCATTTACCTTTAGTCGAATTCTCGTACAATAACATTTATCACTCTAGCATCCAAATGGCACCTTTTGAGGCATTATACGGAAGAAAATGTCGATCGCCTATTGTATGGCACGAGATCGGAGATGCGCAAATTACCGGTCCTAAGTTATTGCAAGAAACGACTGACAAAATCCTCCAAATTCGAGACAATCTCCTAAAAGCTCGGAGTCCTCAAAAGAGTTACGCCGATAGACACCGCAAGCCCCTTGAACTTAACGTTGGCGATCACATACTCCTAAAGGTTGCACCTTGGAAGGGGGTGATCAGATTCGGAAAGAAAGGAAAGCTCGTGCCTCGATATGTTGGACCCTTTAAAATTCTGGAAAGGATTGGCAAAATGGCCTACAGACTCGAACTACCGGAGGAACTTAGCAACGTCCACCCGACTTTCCACGTTTCGAACCTTAAAAAGTGTCTAGCCTACATGTCCCTCTTGAGGATATACGAGTGGATGAAACATTACACTTCACAGAGAAACCAGTCGAGATCATGGATCGAGAGACCAAGAAATTCCGACGCTCACGCATTCCATTGTGAAGGTTCGCTGGGAAGGCAAACGCGGCGCCGAGTTCACCTGGGAACTCGAAAGTGACATGGACGGTAAGTATCCACAACTGTTTGTTGCGCCTGCGCCTTAAATTTCGGGGCGAAATTTCCTAAAGTAGGGGAGGCTGTAACAACCCGACTTTTTGAAGTCAAAGTCAAAGGAAGAAAAGATTGCTAATTGGATCTGTCATTCCTTGCTTAATTATTGATTGTACTCCTTGACTTGTTAATCGATGCTTTAATTTTATGTTACTTTAGTTGTATCATGTGGAGTATGTGCAATAAATCGCTATTTAATCGCTAATCGAATTATCGCTAATCGCATTGCTAACGCATCGCAACTCGAATTACAGGTTATGAATATTGTTTTACGTGTGTGTGCTTATTATGTGTTACTTGTGCATGTAATGTTTACTTTGAGGTGGATATTCGCAAACGCAACCGCAACTCTATCGCAACGCAATCTCATCGCGAACTCGAGATTTAAGGATTATTTTTATGTTATTTAGTAGTTTGGTTATTTGTGTAATTAATGGGTAATACTATCGCATCGCTTAATCGCAACGCATCGCAACGCTCAATGCACGAAACGAAAAGTCGAAAACTAACCCGCTTAACCCATCCGATTGAATGACCATACGATCGAATGGCCATCCGATCGAACTGCCCTCCGATCCGTCACATTGCACCACCTTTTCTCCTCTCTTGCCTATAAATAGCACCTGTCACATCATGAACAGTGATGTGACAGCTCCTCCTCCGACCAGCACACACTTGGCCTATTTTCTCTTGATTCCTCGTGATTCTTGTAAGTTTCTACCTCAAATCTTGTACTTCCTTGATCTACACACACTCCTTCATCATTTTCACCATCAAATCTTAACTTTTCACCATGAAATCGGTGGATTTGGGGTGTTTTAGGGTGATGTCATCATGGGTTCTCAAGAACACCAAAGTGTGACCTCATTCCACCAAGAACAACTCAGATCTAAAGAGATTTCAACATGTTTAAACACTGATTTCATCATAATCTAAACATTTTCCAACTGATTTTCCACTTTTCTTCAACTTTTCACATAAAACCGATAGGATCCAAGCTCATTCAGGCCTTCTACTCATTCTTCAGTGAAGTGTTGGTCTAAGAGCGGATTACTACTGAAGAGATGACCGACTTAACGGGTTGAACATGAATAACCATCAAGAACAGTTAACTGATCGAACGGGGTGATTCCCATTCGATCGGATGACTTGGACTTGATGGGGTTTCCGTTGTTTGACACGTTGTCATACCGTCTCAGTACAATCACAAAACTTTGCAAACTTAGAAAATTTTTACAAGTTTTCAAAAACGAACAGGTTGCTGAACGGACTGCCGTCCGATCGGATTGCCATCCGATCGAACGATAATCCGATCGGATGACTTTTGAAATTCAATGTTTGTGATATTTTCCAACACTTAGATTATTCACAAAAAATGTAAAGTATGCGAGTTTCAAACGAACTACCATCCAATCGGACGGCCATCCGTCCGGATGACCCTCCGGCCGGATGACCTGAATTGTAGAAACATTTCTTATTCTATAAAATGCTACAACGAAAACTTCAAAGTCACATCATACACAAACACACCCATCCCAAGCAAATGACGATCCGACCAAATGGCCATCTGACCAGATGACCATCCATCCGGATTGTCATCCGATCGGATGAACCTCCATCACTCAGTTCACTCGCACCGTTTAACGCATTGTTCATCGCTTATGCTATCGTTCTGTAATCAGGCTAACTTTCCAGCGCTCCTTTCAATCCAAGACTGTGTTATTCATTTAACACGATCTGTGAGTATACTCGATCCCTTTTTGCTTTAAGCACTTTTGGGTGTTACACAGGTTACTTATATCAAAATCATAATCGACACAAAACGCAAACACCTTTATACGCTAACCGCTCCGCATGTTATACGATGAAAGCTAGTATGTTATGTTTACACAGTGATTGTTGCCTGACACCCTAGCAACGATGGTACTGTAGTTTGGACTCAGCACCTGTCGTGGACAGGGGTTGTTAAGGGCCTTTCTTCACGTGTCACAGTGGTGATATGTGTTGCGCATTCTATAATTCGCAGTCATGTCTATGCATATTTCATTGTCGATAACCTACCTGCTTCACATTATACATGTTGCATGTTGGTTACGCGTAAATCGCTTTCACTGCTATATTATACTACTAAACTTGTATGCTCACCATTACACTATGTGTATTGACCTCTATTTTAACGTATGTGGCAGGTGTGTAAGCTGCTAGGATTGCTTGCTATGTGGAAATCAAGTCTAGCGGAGTCTAGAAACAAACAATTAATATTTTGAGTTATCGGAACTATGATTTGTCTTTGAGATAACTATGTCAGTAATAACTGCTTTATTTGATAAGTTATGGTATGGGACATAATGCTAATTATCTGGTAATTTAGTTATTATGGATTTCTCCTAGACAATCTTTTTTGCTCAGTGTCGCATCCCAATGTTTCTGCCATCGGTTGGGGTGTGACACTCAGTAAGTAGCCCGAGGGCGAGTTTTCAACATCAACGCCCGCCAGGCCCTAGCAGACAACAACGTGGTTAATTATACGTTTCTCGTAAATGGTATTTATGCTTCGTGTTTGTTTGATACTGGAGCCGATAACTGTTTTGTATCGTTCGAATTCGAAAGGCTCCTAAACCGTAAACGTGTTAACCTCCCATCAACATTCGACGTAGAAGTTGCCACTAGAAGAACCGTCACTGTTAGTTCCGTTCTACGTGATTGTACCCTTGAGCTCAACAATCACGTTTTCCCGATCAATCTCATCCCAATGCAGATTGGTAGCTTCGACATCATAGTAGACATGGATTTTCTTCGTGAAAATCATGCTGAAGTCATTTGTTTTGAAAAGATGATCCGTTTTTATCTTTCAAATGGTGATCAATTGTGTGTCTATGGCGAAGTCGCTTCGAATGAGCTAAAACTCATGTCATGTGTCCAAGTAAGCAAGTATCTCCGCAATGAATACAAAGCTTTCTTAGCACACGTCGTAGTAGCGGAGAAGGAAAAGAAAGAGAAGGCAATGGAAAAGGTGCTCGTGGTTCGTGATTTTCCTAACGTCTTTCCTAATGATTTACCTGGCTTACTACCGTCTCGTGATATCGATTTTCGAATTGACCTCATTCCTGGAGCCAATCCTGTCGCTAAAGCGCCTTATCGTCTCGCTCCCTCTGAAATGCGCGAACTCTCGAGTCAGCTTCAGGAATTGCTTGATAAAGGCTTTATTCGCCCTAGCACCTCTCATTGGGGCGCACCTGTCCTTTTCGTTAAAAAGAAGGACGGATTGTTCTGGATGTGCATCGATTACAGGGAACTCAATAAGTTGACTAACAAGAATCGATATCCCTTACCTCGTATCGATGATATGTTTGATCAATTGCAAGGTACTACATGTTTCTCCAAGATCGATTTACGCTCTGGCTATCACCAGTTACGAATCAAAGAGGAAGATATACCCAAAACCGTTTTTCGAACCCGATACGGCCACTACGAGTTTGTTGTTATGCCCTTTGGTCTAACCAACGCCCCCGCAGTTTTCATGGATCTAATGAATCGCATGTGTAAACCCTTTCTCGACCGCTTCGTCATCGTGTTTATCGATGATATCCTGATCTATTCCAAATCAAAAGCCGAAAACGCGCAACACCTATGTTTGGTTCTTGAACTTCTCCAAGGAAATCGCCTCTATGCCAAGTTCTCCAAGTGCGAGTTTTGGCTTGAGGAGGTTCAATTTCTTGGTCATATTGTCAAGGTATTCATGTCGACCCCGCGAAGATCGAAGCAGTTAAGAGTTAGATTACTCCAAAGAACCCGTCCAAAGTTCGTTCTTTTCTCGGATTGGCGGGTTACTACCGCCGATTCATCGCAGATTTCTCGAAGATCGCTCTTCCTCTCACCTCTCTTACGCACAAGGACAAACCTTTTGTTTGGGGAAGCGAATAAAAGGAAGCCTTTCAAACGCTCAAACTTATGCTTTGCAATGCTTCTGTGCTCGCATTACCCGACGGAAACGACGACTTCGTAGTCAACTGCGATGCCTCTAACCTCGGCCTCGGTTGTGTTCTCATGGAACGAGACAAGGTTATCGCGTACGCCTCACGTCAGCTCAAGATTCACGAGAAGAACTATACAACTCACGATCTTGAGCTTGGTGCAGTTGTTTTTGCGTTAAAGATCTGGCGACACTACCTTTATGGTACTAAGTGTACGGTCTTCACCGACCATAAGAGCCTGCAACACATCTTGAACCAGAAGGAACTTATGACAACTCGTATTTCAGGACTCTTCTTTTTTACTTTGATGTAACGTGTGTGAACCTTACATGATTATTTGGGTAGTTGATTTTAATGAAATGATTATAAGTTGATTATTATGTGTTACGTGTGGTTGTATTATGTATATAAGTGAATAACAAGTCCTAGTCGCACAATACGACCCAATCGCACAAGCCCAAGTTGGGCCATACATGCCACACTTCTCTCTCGGCCCACACTCCTTTTACTTGAGATCAATGGGCAGCCCGGAGAGGGGGTTTGGCCCACTCCCATCTTACACGTAAACATATCCCACCTTAGGGATTAGTTTCTCATAATTCACAAAACACACAAACCCTAAGTTCCTCTCCTCCTTCTTTGTGTTCGACGGCAGTCTCTCTCTCTCGAAGACTTTCTTGTTCGGACCAACTCTTGTTCTACCTTCTAACTGGTTAGTATTTTGTCATTGTTTATTTGTATGTTAATTGATGTTGTGATGCCATAATCTTGCATGATGACCTAGGGTTCTTGTTAATATAATCGTTGATGATATGGATTCATGAGATTGATTATGATGTTAAATGATAGGATGTAGTGTTCATGAAGATCGGTTCACATGTTACTTGATTGAAGGATTAGTTGATTTGTTTGATTTACATGAGGAATTGGTTGATGTTCATGGCTTAGGTTGCATGCTAGTATGTGAAATCACTGATTTAGGTGATCCGAATTAGTGTGTTAGGATGTTAACAGATTAGTTGTGAATTGGGGTTCATAAGAATTGTTTGAAAATATTGATTTGATCGAGTAATGGTTAAGATGGAAACTGTTAGAATTAATTAATTAAATTGAATAGATGGAAATAAGATAAATGATTTCCATAAATTGTGGATGTAACTGATTAGCATGATTTACGGATAGTAAAACTAATCGCACAAGTCCCTCCTCGGTCGCACAAGATCAGATCATATCTGGTCACACAAGCCCCTTAGCCGCACAAGACACTATGGATCGCACAAGGCAGTGTCGATCACACAAGTCTTGGGCCACATACAGCTGTTTGAACCCTATTATGTTGTTGGGCCTTAAAGCCCAAAACTCAGTCACACAAGTAGGTTTCAGTCGCACAAGCCATTTGTAATCGCACAAGTGTAACTGGATCGCACAAGTTGATTGTCTGTTTGTATGTTTGGGCCGTATAGGTTTTGGATTGCATGTTTGGGCCGGGTATGTTCTCAATTGTACAATCCGTTGAGAGTCGCACAAGAATGTGCTGGACGCACAACAGGTTGGGTTGGTTTTCATTGGGCTTTAATATTGAATCGCACAAGATGATTGGGCTCGCACAAGCTCAACGGCCCAATCATCTGAGTCGCACAATTTGGACATTATGTGTGTACATGACTGTTAACGTGTTCTACGTGTTTGCCATGATCATTACGTGTTCGTAACCTGTTAGCTTATGTGTAAACATATGTGCACTACTTGAACCTAGACCTGACTTGTATGGTAACCATGTTAGGACGTGGTTGACCCCATATAGCTCAAGCGACCTTTTCGTTTATCTGCCGAGCTAACCTAAGGTGAGTTCACACGTTCTACAAGGCATGGGATTCCCGGTGGTTTGGGAATGGGTTAAGGAACTAAAATGAAACCTACATATTCTCCTTGGGTAGAATATGTACCTCGGTCCTCCTTGGGTAGGACAACCTTTAACTTACTTGACAAAACTCTATCATGAAGTCCCTCATTTTTATATCGACTTAATCATCGGGCCAATGGCGAACGGGTCATTAGTTAAATAGCGCTGTTAGGTTTGAAAAGCCTCACACTGTGCCGTAGAGGACGGGAGTGGACTAGTGGATCTGGGCACTTAGTCAATGATGATAGACATTGACGTAGGGCACATAAACATGTCTTCAGTCAGTGGTCAATATGGTAACGGGTCTAGTGGTTAACATGGGGTAGCCCCCACTGTTTATGGTTTGGGAAACAAGGAAATGGTTAACTCTTGGTTTTCGAGATAACTTATGGTTTTTGGAACAACTTTAAAATGTACACCAACTGTGAACTCGCTCAACTTTGTTGTTGATTCGTTACTATATGCCTTGCAGGTCGCTAGGTTGATAGATGGAGCTTGCACAGGAAGGAGAGGTCGTTGTGGGACATGGACTGTTGAGTTCCATGTTAAACATTCGAACTTTTAAACTTATATTTTGGTTTTAAACTTTATGCTTCCGCTGATAACTTGAACTTGGTTAATTTTTTTTGGACACCAATTATATTGTGGTTGATTTTATATTTATTTTAATACATTGTTCAATATGGTTGGTGGCTTGATCCTGGTCATGTCACGCCTCCTGCGGTGATACTCCGCTTGTGGAATTTGGGGGTGTGACAGATTGGTATCAGAGCCATTGGTTATAGTGAACTTGGTTTTAAAAAGGGAAAAGCTTTTTGATAAAAACCAGACTATAACCTGTTTAGTGCTCAACGATCCACAACGATGCTTCGCTCCATGTGCAAGACTCAACCCTCTAGGGGATATGATTTATGCCTACTTGCTAGTTACGTTACATAGTGTGATGCTTATGGTATGTTTGGTTAACATAGTAGCATATTTCTTATTAGCTTTAATGTACCCTCTTGACATGCACCTGGTTGTCTGAAACCTTACGTGCTCACTCTCTTCTGTCATTCTTTTCGCACTCGTACATCCTCATTCTCAATTGTACTCATTGAATGTGAAGATCATAAGTGGACGTGGAGGAGAACGTGGTGGTGAAATTCGCCTGACGTAGGACCAGTTAATGACCCTGATAGATGCTCGGGTCGCCGGGGCTTTAGCAACCCAAACAGGAGGCCAACCCCCACACACCCAATTTGGCACCTTCAAGGCATTCTTGAAATGCAAACCTCACACATTCGACGGCACCGAAGGAGCGATAGGTCTCCTACACTGGATCCGAAGGGTCGAATCTGCATTCGAAGAAAGTGAGAGCCCTACCAGCAAACGAGTAGAGTACGCTGCTAGCACCTTACAAGGGAAAGCGTTTTCCTGGTGGAACACGCAAGTTCAGATGCTCGGGTTGGAGGACGCAAACGCCACCCCCTGGAGCGACTTCAAGGATTTGATCAAGGAAGAATTTTGTCACAAGGACGACATTCTGAAACTTGAAGTGGAGTATTATGGTTTGAAGATGGAAGGATCAGAGATTGAGGCGTACACGAAGAGGTCCAACGACTTGGCTGCCTTATGTCCTAACTTGTCACAGCCTACCTATTAACGAATCGAGCTATACCTTAGAGGCTTAGTCCCGGAAATTCAAGGTTCAGTAATTGCGGCCAATCTCGCCATGATCCATCAAGTCGTCCGTTTGGCGCATCAACTCACCCATCAAGCGGTGGAAGAGGGCAAACTGCCCAAGCGTAACTTTACTTCTACAAATTCTTTTGGTAGCGGTAAGCGTATATGGAATAATTACCAAGGTGAGGGTCTTAGCTCTATGCAACAACAAGATTCGCAAAAGAAACTCAAGCAACGTAGGCTGAACGACCAAAATCAGGTTGGATACCTAGGGAATAAGCCGAAGTGCAACAAGTGCCAACGGCACCACAGCGGGTCCTGTGTAAGGAAAACTTGTCAACGGTGCAATAAGAAAGGGCATGGGGCTAGGGATTGCAGGAGCCCATATCCTGCGAGTCAGAATCGTCAGCAGCAGCAACAAGCTTCACAGAACCAGCAGCAGCAACAACAACAGGGTAACAATACGGGGTGCTTTCAGTGTGGAGCAGAGGGTCACTTTAAAAGAAACTGCCCACAGCTGAATCAGGATCACAACAACAATAGCAACAACCAGGGAAATGGAAGAAGCAACAGGGACAACAAGGATGGCAATGGTGCCAGGGGACGTGCTTTTGTGATTGGTCAAGGGGATGCGAGGAATGATCCCAACGTGGTGATGGGTAAGTTCCTACTGGATGACTTCTTTTTTTTGTTTTATTCTATTCGGGTGCCGATACTAGTTATGTGTCCTTAAAAGTTAGTCAGATGCTTAAGCGTACCCCAACTCCCTTAAACACCAAGCATGTTGTAGAACTAGACAACGGTAAAAGCCTTGGGGCCACGCACATAGTTAAGGGTTGTAATCTCGTTTTAGCGGGTCAGACCTTCTCTATCGATCTTATTCCCATCATTCTTGGTAACTTCGACATCGTCATTGGGATGGATTGGTTATCCCAACATCGAGCAGAGATCCTTTGTAAGGAGAAAATCGTCCGCATTCCTCGTTCTGGTAGAGAACCTCTCGTTATTCGTGGTGACAAGAGTGGTGCTTTCGTGGGCATCATCTCTTTCCTTAAGGCCCAAAAGTGTTTGCAAAAGGGCCACATTGCTATTCTAGCTCTCGTTACTGACACCTCAACGAAGGAAAAGAAGATAGAAGACATCCCGATTGTACGCGACTTCCCTGAGGTATTCCCTGAGGAATTACCTGGACTTCCGCCTCATCGTCAGGTCGAGTTTCAAATCGAGCTAGCTCCTGGAGCAGCACCTATAGCTCGTGCACCTAATCGCTTAGCCCCATCAGAACTGGAAGAACTATCTACACAACTACAAGAACTCTTGGACAAGGGTTTCATTCGTCCTAGCTCTTCGCCCTGGGGAGCACCAGTTTTGTTGGTGAAGAAGAAAGACGGTACCTTCCGAATGTGCATAGACTATCGTGAACTCAACAAGGTGACTGTGAAGAATCGTTATCCTCTTCCTCGTATTGATGACCTGTTCGACCAGTTGCAAGGGTCGAGCTTCTACTCTAAGATTGATCTGAGGTCAGGCTATCATCAGCTGAGAGTCCGAGACGAGGACATCTCTAAGACGGCGTTCAGGACTCATTACGGCCACTACGAGTTTCTGGTTATGCCTTTTGGGTTGACAAACGCACCTGCGGTCTTCATGTATCTTATGAACTGAGTATGCAAAACCCTACTTGGATAAGTTCGTTATTGTGTTTATCGACGACATCCTGATCTATTCCAAGAGTCAGGAGGAACACGAGCGTCATCTACGACTCATTTTGGAACTTCCTCGAACCGAACAGCTTTATGCTAAGTTTTCGAAATGTGACTTTTGGCTTCGTGAAGTCCATTTTCTAGGCCACGTGGTTAATAAGGATAGGATTCACGTTGATCCATCCAAGGTTGACTCAATCAGGAATTGGCCTGCACCTCAAACTCCAACTAAAATCCGTAAATTCTTGGGTTTGGCGGGTTACTACAGAAGGTTTATCAAGGATTTCTCAAAGATTACGTGGCCTCTAACTATTCTTACTCAGAAGGGTGTCACCTACCGTTGGGGTGATGCTCAGGAATCCGCATTTCAACAGCTGAAGTTGAAGCTTTGTAGCGCACCTTGTCTCTCGATTGCCTGAAGGCACAGACGATTTTGTGGTTTAATGTGACACGTCAATCCAAGGACTTGGTTGTGTGTTGATGTAACGTGAGAAAGTCATTGCTTACGCATCACGACAACTTAAAGTTCACGAAAAGAACTACACTACTCATGACTTGGAGTTGGGAGCAGTGGTGTTTGCTCTTAAGATATGGAGACATTACTTGTACGATACCAAATGCACCATTTACACCGATCACAAGAGCCTCCAACATATCTTCGATCAGAAGGAGTTGAACATGCGACAGCGTCGATGGGTCGAACTCCTCAACGACTATGAATGCGCAATCAAGTACCATCCAGGCAAAGCCAATATTGTGGCAGACGCCCTCAGTCGAAAGGAAACCAAACCTAAGCGTGTATGTGCGTTATAGCTTACCATTCACTCTAATCTTCCTGCCCAAATTCGTGATGCTCAGGTCGAAGCATTGAAAGAAGAGAACATTAAGGCTGAATCCCTGCGAGGATTGCAGAAACGGTTAGAACTAAAGGAAGACGGTGCTTACTACTTGGCAGGGCGCATCTAGGTTCCATTTTATGGTAATCTACGTGAGCTTGTGATGGATGAAGCTCACAAGTCTCGTTACTCAGTACATCCTGGTTCGGATAAGATGTACCACGATCTCAAAACTACGTACTGGTGGCCCCACATGAAGGCTAACATAGCGACCTATGTTAGTAAATGTTTGACTTGTGCAAGAGTCAAAGTCGAATACCAGAAGCCATCAGGCCTACTTTAGTAACCAGAGATTCTCACATGGAAATGGGAGCAAATTTCCATGGATTTCTTTACTGGCTTACCTAGATCTCAGCAAGGAAATTATACCATTTGGGTGATAGTGGATCGACTAACCAAGTCTGCACACTTCTTGGCTATCAAGGAAACGGATAAGTTCTCCGCTTTAGCAGACATCTACCTGAAGGAAGTAGTTTCAAGGCACGGGGTGCCAACTTCCATCATTTCTGATCGTGATCCACGTTTTACCTTTGATTTGTGGCAAGTGATGCACAAATCCTTTGGCTCACGTCTAGACATGAGCACAGCATATTGATGTGCGCAAAATGCAACATATAAATAACATCAAATGTGGCATAAAACTAACCCTTTTTTAGTACTAATGTTGGAAAAAGTGTGTTTTTGTCTTTCTTTTGTATTTTCAGGGTTAAAAGAGCTTAAATGGACAAAAGAAGCAAAAATACAGCTAAATCTAACAATAATACAAGAAAAGGAATAAACATGGCATGCCTGACCCCTCGACAGCATCCTCCTAAGCAAAAACAAGAGAACAGAAGGCTGAACACGCCCCGTGCTCATTGAGCACGGGGGCGTGCCCAAGTGTCCGCAAAAAAGACAAAGTTGTAGAAGCTTCTATCACCCACCACGGGGGCATGCCCAGCCAACACGGGGCCGTGGTCAACGCTAAGATTCACAGAATCTAGGCAAATCTTGATAGTACAAATACGCTTCTGCACACGGGGTTGTGCCCAGCGGACACGGGGGCGTGGTCAACTAATGCAGACAAACTGTAATTAATGAAGAAAGAGAAGATGGTGGACACGGGGCCGTGCCCAGGCTTCTGTACAGGCTATAAATAGGGGTGCTTGGCTCACTTGCAACTCATCCCTTGGCAAACTACCTCTCTCACACTACACCCACACCACCACCATCACAACCCACATCCACCACCATCATCCATCATAGAGTGTGTGTAGTAGTCTCGGGATCCAAGATTGATCGTAAGAGTTCTTGACAATCAAAGGTCATGTTTGCCTAAGTCTCTTACATCACATGGTGAACACAAGCATTCAGTGTAATACTTTTTATTTTTAATCTTTTCGCACTTTTTATTTGGTTATGTATTAATGACTTTAATAACTAGTTTCTTATGTTGAAGGTGAATCTTCATTATCATTTGTCCGTGGTGTCTTGGCGTTATTTTATTGTCTATATAAAATAAAAGATTTACACCATTCATATCTCCACGATCTATATGGAGATATGTTGGCTACCTGGTCGGGGGTTAAGGGAATGGTTTGGTAAGAGTCTTGCCTTGTTCAGTATAAAGATCCTGCAAGGACCTGGGTCAAGCTTAGTAGGACCTCCTTCAATACCCACTGGTATTGGATGGCGGGGGTTCGAATTTCTTGACCCCCTCATATGTAAACTACTATTAAAACTTTAACCCGGCTATTTAGGATTGTATCCCTGCTGACTCAACTACTTAGCCGAGGGTAACGTCACCTTCAAAAGAGGGGCCTACCACATTACGCATTAATAACTTAATTAATTATCTTTCAATAATCCAACCCTTTAGGATTGTATCCTTGCTGACTCAAACTACTGGGTTAAGGGTAACGTCACCTTCAAAAGAGGGGCCTGCTACTATAACTAAGATAATCTCTTAAAAAGTGCAAAAGTGAGGAAATAATCAAAGGTTACACTAAAGGCGAGTCGGATCCAAGTGATTCATCTTGTCTATCTGTTTTATTTTTATTTTTATTTTTCAGCATTTTTAGTTTTTATTTTCTAGTTTAAAACCTTTTTTCTAAAATTTTGATTTGATTAGACGTTGAGGATAAACCGGTACTAAAAGCTCTTGTGTCCTTGGACGACCTCGGTATCTTACCAACACTATACTACGCTCACGATGGGTGCACTTGCCCATATGTGTGTTTGGCGTTAGTAAAATATCATGTTTTATAAATTTAAAACTTGACTAAAGCGTAAAAAGGGCTAAAAATATACATAGAAAATATATACCATCGTACGCACATCAATATCATCCACAGACGGATGGGCAATCTGAACGCACCATTCAAACTCTTGAAGACATTCTTCGAGCATGTGTAATCGACTTTGGTAACGGTTGGGATTGACATCTACCTTTGGTGGAGTTTTCGTATAACAATGGTTACCACACCAGCATCCAGGCTGCTCCGTTCGAGGCGTTGTATGGACGGAAATGCCGATCACCCTTATGTTGGGCAGAAGTTGGTGACAGCCAAATCACTGGCCCAGAACTCGTCGTCGACATGACAGAAAAGATTGCCCAAATACGACAACGAATGGCGGCAGCTCGTGACCGTCAGAAAAGCTATGATGATAAGCGCAAGAAACCACTCGAGTTCCAGGTTGGGGATCGAGTGCTACTAAAAGTTTCACCTTGGAAGGGTGTGATTCGTTTTGGTAAACGGGGCAAGCTAAATCCGCGTTATGTCGGACCTTTCGAAATCATTGACAGAATTGGCAAGGTGGCCTATAGACTGAATCTACCCGAAGAACTCAGTGGAGTTCACAACGTATTCCATGTGTCGAATCTGAAGAAGTGCCTGTCAGATGAGACCCTCATAGTTCCTCTCAAGGAACTCACTATCGACGATCAGTTGCAATTTGTCGAGGAACCAGTAGAGATTACAGACCGAGACGTTAAGGTTCTCAAGCGTACTAGGATACCCATTGTTCGAGTTCGTTGGAACTCCCGTTGTGGCCCAGAGTTTACCTAGGAACGAGAAGACCAAATGAATGACAAGTATCCCCAATTGTTCGAGAAAAGCGCAACCACTACTGAGTCTGAAGCTACTGCGGAATTTCGGGAAGAAATTCCAAACCAACGGGGGAAGGATGTGACACCCCAGGAAAACCAGGAAACCACACAACCTAACTAGCTTCCTCAGTAAGTACGTGCTAAATTTCGGGACGAAATTTCTTTGAACTTGGGGATGATGTGACAACTCGTATTTCAGGACTCTTCTTTTTTACTTTGATGTAACGTGTGTGAACCTTACATGATTATTTGGGTAGTTGATTTTAATGAAATGATTATAAGTTGATTATTATGTGTTACGTGTGGTTGTATTATGTATATAAGTGAATAACAAGTCCTAGTCGCACAATACGACCCAATCGCACAAGCCCAAGTTGGGCCGTACATGCCACACTTCTCTCTTGGCCCACACTCCTTTTACTTGAGATCAATGGGCAGCCCGGAGAGGGGGTTTGGCCCACTCCCATCTTACACGTAAACATATCCCACCTTAGGGATTAGTTTCTCATAATTCACAAAACACACAAACCCTAAGTTCCTCTCCTCCTTCCTTGTGTTCGACGGCAGTCTCTCTCTCTCGAAGACTTTCTTGTTCGGACCAACTCTTGTTCTACCTTCTAACTGGTTAGTATTTTGTCATTGTTTATTTGTATGTTAATTGATGTTGTGATGCCATAATCTTGCATGTTGACCTAGGGTTCTTGTTAATATAATCGTTGATGATATGGATTCATGAGATTGATTATGATGTTAAATGATAGGATGTAGTGTTCATGAAGATCGGTTCACATGTTACTTGATTAAAGGATTAGTTGATTTGTTTGATTTACATGAGGAATTGGTTGATGTTCATGGCTTAGGTTGCATGCTAGTATGTGAAATCACTGATTTAGGTGATCCGAATTAGTGTGTTAGGATGTTAACAGATTAGTTGTGAATTGGGGTTCATAAGAATCGTTTGAAAATATTGATTTGATCGAGTAATGGTTAAGATGGAAACTGTTAGAATTAATTAATTAAATTGAATAGATGGAAATGAGATAAATGATTTCCATAAATTGTGAATGTAACTGATTAGCATGATTTACGGATAGTAAAACTAATCGCACAAGTCCCTCCTCGATCGCACAAGATCAGATCATATCTGATCACACAAGCCCCTTAGCCGCACAAGACACTATGGATCGCACAAGGCAGTGTCGATCGCACAAGTCTTGGGCCACACACAGCTGTTTGAACCCTATTATGTTGTTGGGCCTTAAAGCCCAAAACTCAGTCACACAAGTAGGTTTCAGTCGCACAAGCCATTTGTAATCGCACAAGTTGATTGTCTGTTTGTATGTTTGGGCCGTATAGGTTTTGGATTGCATGTTTGGGCCGGGTATGTTCTCAATCGCACAACCCATTGTGAGTCGCACAAGATTGTGCGGGATGCACAACAGGTTGGGCCGGTTGTCATTGGGCTTTAATATTGAATCGCACAAGATGATTGGGCTCGCACAAGCTCAACGGCCCAATCATCTGAGTCGCACAATTTGGACATTATGTGTGTACATGACTGTTAACATGTTCTACGTGTTTGCCATGATCATTACGTGTTCGTAACCTGTTAGCTTATGTGTAAACCTATGTGCACTACTTGAACCTAGACCTGACTTGTATGGTAACCATGTTAGGACGTGGTTGTCCCCATATAGCTCAAGCGACCTTTTCGTTTATCTGCCGAGCTAACCTAAGGGGAGTTCACACATTCTACAAGGCATGGGATTCCCGGTGGTTTGGGAATAGGTTAAGGAACTAAAATGAAACCTACATATTCTCCTTGGGTAGAATATGTACCTCAGTCCTCCTTGGGTAGGACAACCTTTAACTTACTAGACAAAACTCTATCATGGAGTCCCTCATTTTTTATATCGACTTAATCATCGGGCCAATGGCGAACAGGTCATTAGTTAAATAGCGCTATTAGGTTTGACAAGCCTCACACCATGCCGCAGAGGACGGGAGTGGACTAATGGATCTAGGCACTTAGTCAATGATGATAGACATTGACGCAGGGCACATAAACATGTCTTCAGTCAGTGGTCGATATGGTAACAGGTCTAGTGGTTAACATGGGGTAGCCCCCACTGATTATGGTTTGGGAAACAAGTAAATGGTTAACTCATGGTTTTCGAGATAACTTATGGTTTTTGGAACAACTTTAAAATGGACACCAACTGTGAACTCGCTCAACTTTGTTGTTGATTCGTTACTATATGCCTTGCAGGTCGCTAGGTTGATAGATGGAGCTTGCACATGAAGGAGAGGTCGTTGTGGGACATGGACTGTTGAGTTCCATGTTAAACATTCGAACTTTTAAACTTATATTTTGGTTTTAAACTTTATGCTTCCGCTGATAACTTGAACTTGGTTAATTTTTTTTGGACACCAATTATATTGTGGTTGATTTTATATTTATTTTAATACATTGTTCAATATGATTGGTGGCCAGATCCTGGTCAGGTCACGCCTCCTGCGGTGATACTACGCTTGTGGAATTTGGGGGTGTGAAAGAACTGAATATGCGCCAACGCCGATGGGTTGAACTTCTCAATGATTACGACTGTGAGATTCGTTACCATCCAGGCAAAGAAAATGTCGTTGCCGACGCTCTCAGTTGACGAAGCTATTTGCATGCTTCATTGAGAATACCTTGAGAGAGTAAATGAAGAAGTGTGGTGCTGAAACCCAACTTGTCACCCAATCGAACGGTATCTACTGCTATCTCGATCGCATCTGGATCACTAGTCGTAATAACCTTCGGGAGATACTATTGACCGAAGCCCACAAGTCTTGATATTCCATCCATCCCGGTGCCGACAAGATATACCAGGACTTGCGTGCCAGGTATTGGTGGCCTGGAATGAAGAAGGATATCGCTATCTATGTTTCGAAATGCCTAACCTGTTCTAAGGTCAAGGCAGAGCAACAACGACCCTCTGGCTTACTCGTGCAACCCGAAATCCCGATGTGGAAATGGGAGAGCATAGCCATGGATTTCATTATGAATTCCGCGCACGCCATCAGGTCACGACAGCATCTGGGTTATCGTTGACCGTCTCACCAAATCCGCCCACTCTCTACCGATACGGGAAGACTACATGGTAGAACGATTAGCACGGATCTATACTGATGAAGACATTTGTAGACACGGGACACTTCGTGACATCATCTCTGACCGCGATGGTCGATTCGCTTTGCGCCTCTGGGAAACTTTTCAATCTGCCCTCGGTACTACTTTCAGTCTTAGTACTGCTTTCCATCCCAGACCGACGGTCAGACTGAACGCACGATTCATACCATTGAAGACATCCTTCGCTCGTGTGTTATATATTTCGGTGGTAATTGGGATTCGCATTTACCTTTAGTTGAGTTCTCGTACAATAACAGTTATCACTCTAGCATTCAAATGGCACCATTTGAGGCACTATATGGAAGAAAATGTCGATCGCCTATTGTATGGCACGAGATCGGAGATGCGCAAATTACCGGTCTTGAGTTATTGCAAGAAACGACTGACAAGATCCTCCAAATACGAGACAATCTATTGAAAGCTTGGAGTCGTCAAAAGAGTTACGTCGATAAAAGTCGTAAGCCCCTTGAATTTGACGTTGGTGATCACGTACTCCTAAAGGTTGCACCTTGGAAGGGAGTGATCCGATTTGCCAAGAAAGGAAAGCTAGCGTCTCGATATGTTGGACCCTTTAAGATTCTGGAAAGAATTGGCAAAGTGGCCTACAGACTCGAATTACCGGATGAGCTCAGCAACGTACATCCAACTTTCCACGTTTTGAACCTCAAAAAGTGTCTAGCCGACCATAATTTACATGTCCCTCTTGAGGATCTACAAGTGGACGAAACATTACACTTCGTGGAAAAGCCAGTCGAGATCATGGACCGAGAGACCAAGAAACTCCGACGCTCACGCATTCCCATTGTGAAGGTTCGCTGGGAAGGCAAACGCGGCGCTGAGTTCACCTGGGATCTCGAGAGTGATATGAAGGCTAAATATCCACAACTATTCGTTATGCCTGCGCCTTAAATTTCGGGACGAAATTTCCTAAAGTAGGAGAGGCTGTAACAACCCGACTTTCGAAGTCAAAGTCAAAGTCAAAGTCAAAGGAAGAAAAGATTGCTAATCAGATTTGTCATTTCTGACTTAATTATTGCTTGTACTCTTTGACTCGTTAATCGATACCTTGCTTGACGATATTTTGTTTTACGATTTACTAATATGTGAAGTAAGAATGCGACAAACATAATTAAATGCTAATCTACTGAACACTATCACATCGCTACCGCATCGCAATTCGAATCACAGGTTATGGATATTGTTTTACGTGTGTGTGCTATTATGTGTTTTACTTGTGTGTGCTTTCATATATTGTTGGATGTTATTCGAAAACTCAATCGCAACTCTATCGCATTGCAACCCAAAATACAAGTTACTTTTATGATTGTTAGGTTGGTTATGTTATTTGTGTAACTAATGTGTAATAGTATCGCATCACTCGCTTGCAACGCAACGCAATGCTCAACGTACGAAACGAAAGTCAGAAACTAACTCACTCAAGCCATCCGATCGAAAGGCCATCCAACCCACTAAACCACACCGCCTTTATCACTCTCACACTATAAATACCTCACCTGTTACATCACTATTCACATATGTGACAGCTCCCCTCCGACCAGCACGCTCTCAGCCTCTCTTCTCTCGAGTCCTCGTGATTCTTGTAAGTTTTCATCTCAAATCTTGTACTTCCTTGATCTTTATACACTTCCTCATCATTTTCACCATCAAATCTCAACTTTTAACTATGAAATCTTCGGATTTAGGTTGTTATAAGGTGATGTCATCATGGAGTTCTTATGAACATTGAAGTGTGACCTCATCTTATCAAGAAGGGTTCGGATCTGATGGATTTCTACATATTTTTTACGTTGTTTTCAACTGAATCTAAACAACTTTCAAATGTTTCAAACTTTTCTTCAAACATTCTTGACTTTTCACTCAAAACCGTTAGAATCTGGACTCGTTCGGATGTTCTACCCACTCTATAGTAAAACACCAAACTGAGAATGGATTCTCAACAAAGAGACGACTGATTCACGGGTTGAACAAGAAACTCCATCACGAACAGCTGAGTCTGGTCGAACGGGGTGATTCCCGTCCGACCGGATGAGTTGGACTAGATGTGGTTTCCGTTGTTTAACACATTGTTTTACCGTCTCGATAAAATATTTTAACTTAACCAATTTTTGAAAAATTTTCAACCCAAAACAATTGCCCGATCGAACCGCCATCCGATCGGATAGCCCTCCGATCGAACGGCTATTCAATCAGGTGACTTTTAAATTCAACACTTAAACAATTTTCCAAGTTTCAATAATATCTGAACCTACTTGGATCACCATCCGACCGGACGGCCATCCGTCCGGATGACCGTCCGACCGGACGACATGATATATAGAAACACTTCAAATATTTCAAAATGCTACAACGAAAACTTCAAAGTTCATACACAAACACATCCTTCCCAGACGAATGACTATCCGACCGAATGGTCATCCGTCCGGACGGTCATCCGACCGGATCACTGTTCGTCACTCGAACTCTCTGACGCACTGTTTAACGCACTGTTCAACGCTTACACTATCGTTCTCTGATCAGGCTAACTCTCCAGCGCTCCCTTCAATCCAAGAAAGTGTTTATTTACTAAACACGATCTATGAGTATACTCGATCCCTTTCTGCTCAACGCACTTTTGGGTGTTACATACGTTACTTATATCAAATCACTATTGATACACAACGCAAACACTTTTATACGCTGACCACTCTCGCATGTTATACGTGTTATTCGATGAATGCTAGTATGTTATGTCTACACAGTGATTGTTGCCTGACACCTTAGCAACGATAGTACTATAGTTTGGACTTAGCACCTGTCGCGGACAGGGGTTGTTAAGGGCTTTTCTTCACGTGGCACAGTGGTGATATGTGTTGCGCATTCTACAACTCGCAGTCACGTCTGTGCATATTTCATTGTCGATAACTTACCTGCTTCATATTTCTACGTGTTACATGCTGGTTATACGTAAATCGCTTTCGCTACTATTATACTAGTAAACTTGTATGCTCACATTTACACTATGTGTATTGACTTTTATTTTAACGTATGTGACAGGTGTTTAGGATGATTTTGCTTGCTAGCTGCTATGGAATCAAGTTTAGGTGGTCTAGAAACCCACAAATAATTTAACCTGAGTTGTTGGAACAATTTAATTGTCTTTGAGATACTATGTCTGTAATAACTGTTTTATTTGATATGTTATGGTATGGGACGCAACGTTAAATATCTGGTAATTATAGTTGTTATGGATTCTCCTTGACAATCTAATTCGCTCAGTGTCGCGCCCCGATGTTTCTGCCATCGGTTGGGGTGTGACAGTACGAGCCTGAAAAAACGAGGTTAGCTAAAAGATAAGTAGCTCCAAGATTGTCGCACCAAAGTGTGGGTGAAGATTTTGTAGTAACATTGAGTTCACGTAGAAGTGCCTTTAGCCAAATTAGTTCTACAACAGTGTCTGTAAGAGCTTTGTATTCTGATTCGGTTGATGACCTGGAGACAGTTCTTTGTTTGCGAGTAGTCCAAAAAATAAGGTTAGAACCCAAGTAGATTGCAAATCCCCGAGTGGACCGGCGATCGACAGGGCAACCAGCCCAATCAGAATCAGAGAAGGCCTGAATAGCGGTGTCTCGCCAATGTGCATCGGTGAAGGCATGTAAAAAGGAGTCTGAATTATGTCTGATGAGAAGACCAAGATCAGATGTACGCTTTAGATAACGTAGGATACGTTTGACAGTAGTCCAACGGTTCTCGGTAGGCCTATGCATAAGTTGGCACACTTTGTTGATAGCGAATGCAATGTCTAGTTGGGAAAGAGTGGAATATTATAACGCTTCCACAGTGTGGCGATACTTTGTCAGATCAGGTAATAGAGGGTTGTCATCTAGAGACAAGACCATAGAGATATTCATGGGAGAGTTAACTGGCTTGCAATCCGAGAGACCAAAACGTTGTAGAACGTCTAGGATGTATTTTCTTTGAGAAAACAAAACATTCTTTTGGTGATGTATAACTTCAATTCCCAAAAAAATAGTGAAGTGTGCCAAGATCCTTAATTGCAAGAAATGAGTTCAACTGAATAATATTGTCAAATGGCGGAGTTGTTGTTACTAGTAAATATAATGTCATCCACATAAATGAGGATGTAAACCAAGGTGGCGCCTGCTTTGAGAATAAACAAGGATGGATTTGTGAAAACCCAGTTGTTGAAGCACAGTGGAGAGACGATGAAACCAGGCCCGAGGAGCTTGTTTGAGCCTATACAATGACCGATGAAGAAGACACACATGATTAGGTATGGTTGAGAAGGATCTGGTTTAGGGGTGTTCGGTGGGTAAAGACGGGGTTGATTTGGGTGACACGCTGCTGATAAAGTTTCAGCATGTTGAACCAAGATTGGCGAAGGTGGGTCATTAGAAGTATGGTCTACAGAGATTATTTGAGGTAGTTTGTAACATCCCACATTTCGTATGTCATAATATAAAATTTTAATTGTAATGTTTTGATGATAAGAAAGGGTAAATATAGATTTTTTTTACCATTTTTTCAAAGTTTTATAAATTTTGGTAAATCAAAATCTTATGTTTACATGAAAGTTAACTAGGTTAGTATGGAAATATGAGGAAGATGACATGTTCTAAAAGAATGAGGGGTGGAAGTGAAAATGTGATAATTAAACACCTAATGGTCAGTGTTTTTGAGAGTGGGTGTGTGCGATCAAGAAAGGGAGCAAGGGGAGAAACCCTTCACTAAAAAATGCTACAAATCCATCAAATTGAAGAGGTTTAAGGCTGGATTTCATGTGCATGAGTTAGGAATGTTGATCTCTTAAGTGTTATTGATACCAAGTAAGTTAAATCTTGTATTATAGTGTTAGTATATGAAATGGGTTATGAGTATTCTTTGATTTTATATGAAATTGGGTATGAATGCTAGATGTATTAGCAAATGGGAGTTGAAATTATACTTGAAATTGTCTATAATGATGACTTGGGGTAAAACCCATTTGAATGAACATGATGCTATGATGATGGAACTTGAAATTTGTCAAGAACTTAGTTTAGGTTAATGTATAGTATGATAAATGGTAGTCGGTAGATTTTGATAATTAATCATGATGTAGATGCAATGGTAAAGTGATTTTGTTGGTTATAATGGTTCTTGATATAAATTGGGAAAAAATATGCTTTAATTGCTTGCACCCATGGCTGGAAATCTTGTACGCACACCATGTGTTCGATGAAATGTCTAAATAGTGATGAAATAGTTATGCATACATAATGCTTTGCAAAATGTGTAGTATATGAAATGGATGAATAAGAATGATATAAATTAAGAAATGATCATTTAAGAATGTTGGTTTGGAATCGTAGGATTTAAAGAAGGCGACTCGAGTCAACCGGGACGCAAACAAGACAAGACAAAGGTAAGTTTAATACTTACTCAACTAGTAGGAAATATAGGTATTAAAGTTTGTTTGTGCATTGATGTTGTTTTGTGATATTGATGTATGTTGGAATGTTATGTAGTCGAACCGTATAAACGAGTCGTACTAATGGAATGTATGTTGGAATGTTATGTAGTCGAACTGTATGAACGGGTCGTACTAATGGAATGTATGTTGGAATGCTATGTAGTCGAACCGTATGAACGCGTCGTACTAACGGAATGTATGTTGGAATGTTATGTTGTCGAACCGTATGAACGGGTCGTACTAATGGAATGTATGTTGGAATGTTATGTAGTCGAACTGTATGAACGGGTCGTACTAATAGAAGGTATGTTGAAATGTCATGTAGTCGAACCGTGTGAACGGGTCGAATTAATGGAGAATGTTATAAAGTTAGACGGGTCTTAGATCAAGTCTTAGTGCGTGAACTTGGTTTGATCATAAAGACCCGTTAGATGGAAAAGTATGTATGATTAAAAACAAAAGAATGATAATGGTTGAAAAGAATGATAATGGTTGAAATAAAAGAATGTATTTAATATACGAAAAATAATAAATATATAAAGATATATTAATAATAGTAATAACAACAATATATAAAAGTCCTTATGTTTTGTAAATTAAACTATAATGTTTTATAATTAAAATGCATGTATATGCATGCAATTGGTTCTACGTAATTTAGAAAAGAAGACAAAAGAATATTTTAATAATAGAAGATGTGCATGAGCCTTATCACAGTATATTTGTTTGTTTTGAACTCAACGTACCAACCGATATTTAGGGGGACTACGCGATCATCCAAACCATTTTATACCAATTCATACTCATCTTTATCTACGAAACCCACGATATCATCACCTGCCATCATGCCCACGTTCCATTTTTCTAGCTAGAAACCGCCACACTCCACCGCGACCGCATCGCTGCACAACCATCGGGATCCCCGCCACACCTGGTTCGAAGCTTGGGATTAGCATCTCCGACGTTCCGACTCTCGAATTGGTACCCCTAACGACATGTCGAACTGTGCTTTTGTTTCTTTTCTTTATCTTAACTTAGTTTTATGACTTCGACAGCGACTATTGCTATTGCGTTGTTGGCTTGCCACCACCATTGGTCCGGGATCTAAATCGGGTTGCAGTCACGCTACTCCCGTTCCGGTTAGTTTGTTTAGCGACCCGAATACCAAAATCGGCTTATTCTTTTGAATACTACTTCTGAAAAACATGGTTTCAAAATTTATTGATTCTTGTTCGTGATCGACGCGTCAGGTTGTCGCTTTAACTCGGTTCGTTTGATCACCTAAAGCTCTAGTCTTTTGTCTCCGGTTAGCTCCGTTTGGCGGTTAAGGTAACCAGTCGACCCCTTGTCCGATTCCAATTTTTGGCATTTAAATTCTGGTTGTTGTTTTGGGTTCGGGCGACAAGAGCTTAAATTATTAGAAGGGATATGTATAACTAGTCACTAAATCACTAATTGATAATGTTTGGTTGGATGAAGTTGGTCTCACGTTCAAGTCTGTGAGAAGCTTTTCTAGGCTTCTTAAATTCTTATTTATTTTGCTAATAAATGAATGTATGGTTATTTATTTATTTATTTATTATCTTTTAAAGGATTCTTTTAAAAATATAGAAAAGTATGCTAATTTTCTGTTTTCTTTAAGATCATAATGTTTGGATATAAGAAGTTATATTGACCCATACTAATATTATGTATTTTGGTTGAAAACTTTATGGCATTACTATGTTGGTTTTCCAAATGTCAAAGTCAAAGTTATTTTTCCGAGAGGATGAGATAATACTGAATAGTAGCCTAATAATGTAAATGGCAATCTAAATTCTCTATGTCGCGGGAATTCACAAAGACAACGAATCAGATAAACAACTCAATGTTTCGAAAATTAATGCTACAATATATGATACGACTATATAGGTTCGCGTACTATTCGAAGACAACTTGATTTTTTTTAAGTATTGATTTGTTTGCTAATAAGGTACGGATTCTGTTTTCTTTTCATCATAGTATTATTATTATTATTATTCAAATTCGTTACTTTGTAGTACGGGTGTTTTCGTCCGTAGTCTCTGTTTCGTATTGTTATAAGACTAGTATATATTGTAGCATGCAATAGACCTTAGACCTTGTGCTCATTATTGCATGTTCCCTTTAGACTTATGGCAAGATACATTTATTTTCTGATACGGCTTTGTACTCTGTCACCCGAGCAATTATAAGTTAAGACTTGTCGTTGGGGCGTCAACGGCATGGCACTCATCGTGACGGTGCGTAACTAAAGTTCACGGCGTCTCTAGCTTGTGCTTGTGTAGCATTTGGCCCCTAGAGGCGGATAGATCGATCTTAGCTCTGACTCCTGACTCCTGTTGAGATGGAATAATATGTGTACGCCTACACGCACCATCTCGGCGCATGGACTATAGCCATGTATGCCTCAGTTTAGGCTCGTGGGTGCTTCTATATTACGTGACTTGTTTTACTGTTATATGTTGTCACGTATGTCTTGTCTCTGTTATGATATGTTGATATGTTTATATGCATCTGATTATGTTCAGTATCTGTTATCTGTTCAGTATAAGGTTTGGAATTCAAGTTATAAAAGTATTTGTTTCAGTGCCAGGATTTTAGTCTCTGTTTTCAGCATTTGTCCGGTGTCCGCCTCAGTATTTGTTTTAGAACTGTTTTGTTACCAGTATCGGGTTGCATAATCTTTACAAGTATTAGATTACTATGTTTTCAAAACTCAGGTTATCTAAACTATTTTGTTGATTAAATATATATATTTTCAAATTAGAAATATAGTTGTTTTGGTTAGATAATGTTTTGCTAAGAAATTCGAGTTGTCATTAGATTTTGATCTAAACCTAAATGTTTATTCATAATATAGTAATTTCGATAAATTTCTTGTTTTAAAGGAATTGAGAATTTTTAAACAATATTATATTATAAGTAAAACTATTTGAAAGAAGGAAAATTGTTTTAGTTTCAAATGTGGTTCAATGTCAGTCTCAGTTCAGCTTTCGTTATGTGGTGTTTCGTTCCCATTTGTTCGTCTTTACATGTACTGTTGATTTCTCCGTTACTGAGCAACTTTTTGGCTCAGCCGTAGTTTCTTTCTTGTGTTTGTCTTATTTGTTTGACAGGCAATTTGGGAAACGTGGGGAATAAGTGAAGAGTGTCGTGAAGATAAAGATTTATTTTTATTTCGGTAATGTAATGAAAATGTAATTAGGATCTTTTGTTTTCAACGTTATAGATTGGTTTAGTTTTGATATCTGTATGAGTGACACGTCAGCCTGTTCAGGTTGGGGTGTTACAATGAATATGTTAGATTATTGTTTTCATGTCTAGTTGACTAGTTAAGAATGTTGTAGGTAAATAGTCCTTTGGAGCAAATCTTGGACCGGAGGAACGAACACACATCGCGCCATTTAATTGCTTCCGCTCGTCAAGTTATAAAGGGTGATAGTGTCTTTTGGTTAATGGATGTTTTTTTATTATGATGTAATGGTTACAATTTTTATGTCTTTTAGAACGTGTCGTAGAATTTAGTTTGAATGATGATTGTTAAAAGCAGGGAATCACTTATAGTACGAACGGGTCATGCCCAATTTTTGTTAAAATTAGTATTCATTATTATTATATTCGAATGTGAATTAAGGGCGTTTCAAGTTGGTATCAGAGCGAAGGTTTGAGGGATTCAAGCTGCGTATGGTCGTCTTGAACTCAAACCAGAGGCTCTTGCGAAGTGTGTGTGTTCGTTCCAAGAAATCGGACAAGAAGGGAGGTACGTACATGTTTTTATTTTACCGTAGATATCTTAGTTGGTGGAAATTTAGTAGTCGGGAGACCGGGGTACTGGTAGTATGTTTTAAACTTGTTAAGAAGCGAACCGGAATGAATCTTGATGGTTTGGTATTTAAATCGGGTCAAGGGGGCTTCCAAACAACAAACAGTAGCGTCTTGATCATGCAAGGCGCGTCGCCGACGCGGCAGGTGGCCGTCGCCGACGCCGCCTGGTTAACCTTGGGGACCGGACGCCTTAACTGGCTGTCTACGCTGTTTCTGACCCGACGCGATCTTCTGCAACGCGTCGCCGACTCGACGTCTCCTCGTCACCGATGCGACCTCCAATGCGAGGTTTTCAGATTTGTGTTTTATGCTTAATTTTCTGCGTGAGACCTTTTCCGGGACCCCGAAAAAGTCCCGAAACGCATTGTAGTGTTATCTAAACCCATAAAACTAAATTAATCAAGGATGACATGATTGAACGATAAAGAATGATCGAAAATTAGAAAGAATTGATATGTCGAAATGATCATAAAGGAACTAGAAAGGTATATAATGCAAATGCATGATAGAATGACTAGTATGGTGTGGTTTTAAGAATAAGGAAGGATGTATCAAGTAGAAAGTAAATGAATGTAGAATGATAGTTGATAAGAAGGAAATATCTTGTGGAAGCTAAATTCAAAAAAAAAGTTGTGTAGATGACGGACGAAGGGGATGTTTTGAAAGATATATACGATCAAACTTATAAAGTACGAAAGTATTTGAATGATAAGTATGAATGAAATTAGGAAGTCATGAACATGAAAACATGAAAGAATTGCAAGTAATGTATGGTTCTAAGACTGAAACACTTGTCAAATTGGAAGTAAACATATGTAGAATGTGAACTAGGAGGGAAGATACTTATGTGGAAATAGATTCCAGTATGCTTTTGTAATCAACGACGAAAGTGATGTTAGCGCACACGAAGGAGGTCGAAAAGAGGGAATAAATAGAATGATGGCGGAGTAAGTGAGAAAGGCTATTCCAAACTAAATCACGTAATGTTGAATTACTTGAATGATAAGCATAAGCAATTAGAAAGTCAAGAATGTGAAAGTATGATTGAAAGGAGAGGTAGTATGGACTGGAGGATGCGAGGCTTGACCATACAGAAAGTAATAGTCAGTAGAGTGTAAATTGTAAAAGAAGATATTTATGTGGAAACACTATATAAAACAAAATATAGAATGTTGCGTAGAAGCACAACGTATGAAATAAAATGTAGAATGTAGTGTTGGAATATGATGTTTGAAGTTGAATATAGAAGGTTGTTACGAAAAGTACCAAATGAAATGAGATGGGGAAAGATACGAAGGAAAGAAGAAATGAAAGAATGAACTATTTGAATCTGTCTTTGAGTGCGGATCAATAGATATGGATGAAAAGTATGAAAGAAAATATTTGAACCCGTAAGCGAATACGGACTACACATACCCAAACGAGATATAAAAGTAAGAATAAAACAGATGACAAATGTGGCATCATGAGAAGGTGTAAGTATGTGTATCTATAGAAAGAATGGTGCACTGAATATGTTACGTGTTAGGCATGTAGTGATCGACTCATGAGAATCAGGATGAAAAATGGACTGGGACCTAGATGAAGGATTTAAGTACGACAAGTATAGGGATTTTTGCAAGAATGGTAAGATGATAGTAAGCATGCCAGGATTGAAATGAGATGAGAAGGTAAGGACGCTCACAAGTAGAAACTCATCACAAATATACATAAGAAAGCGTGGGAAGTAAGTGAAGGATGTACAGAAGGGTAGAGGAGGATGTGAGACACTCGGGTAAATCGAGAACGTTCCATCATAAGAGGGATGGTATGAATGAACAAGAATAAAAGTAGAATACAATTGTGTAAAAATTCAATAAAGAAAGATAGACTTTGAATGTTGAAATATATGTATGAATTACAAAAGGAAGAATATAATTTGAATGTTTAATTGACATGTATGAACTCCAAGAATGTAGGATGTTGGCCCAACATGTAAGTGCAATTACATGTTGGACATATTAGTAATTGATTTAAAAGAAATGGGATGGCTGACGGGTTGAGACCCTAACTGGTAGCTTAGTTATAACAAGGAAGTACAAATGTGTGAATTAGTCCATATTGTGGGGAGGGAAGGTGCAATGACTAAAAGTCATGAGTTGATTAATGAAATTGAGTATGTAACTTGGTATGGAAGTAAAACATTAAATTTATTAAAGTAAGGTAGATAACTAAACATAGCATGCGATAGGAAATTGTGAATGTTTGGAAACACGGATTATTTGCAATTGAGTGCAATACAAGTAAGGTGTCGAATAAATTAACGAGCAAGTAATAGGAACGGAGGTACCTAGTGTCTGTGGCATGTGTATATATATATATATATATATATATATATATATATATATATATATATATATATGCATATGTTGGTAGACAAAATTTTATGTCACAAGGAAAGTGATTAGAAAGGATATATTAATAATAGAGTAATTGAATAGTAGGCTCATGATGAGCGTTATCGTTACTAATGATATGGTGAAGGAACAAGTATGGCTAGCCACCTAGAAAGCAGAAGTAAGTGATTGATTATACTGGAAAGCGAATTATAAACTTCATGTTAATACAAGAACTTAGAGGCGAATGAACCAATCTTAACTTCTTGTCTATTGCAAAGGATAGATATTGGATGTCTTAAGGAGTTGTAGTAGAAAGGAGTGTAAGGAAACTAGTATGAAAACAAGGTAAATGCTTAGTATGTCAAATTTAAGTAATTAGAAAGAATTGTATGGAAAACTGAAAGATAAATGTTGAATGAAGTTCGAATAAAAACATTAGAATGCATAAATATTAGAAAGGTGGAATGTTACATAAAGGATGATTAAGTGGAATGTCAAATAAGGGATACTTGAATGGAATGTGGTATAAAGAATGTTGGTCATATGTAAGTCTTGCGAAGAATGTAAGATGAGATCATGCTAAAGTATGAAATTTTGGATTTAGTAAGTAAACGAATCCTACCCCTAGATGTGTTTCCTAACATATGTGAGGACCTATTAGAGGGTAAACCTCTCGAGAAATATTCGGTAATCAGAAGTTAAATACGTAAGGTTTTGGTCTGTTTTATAGGGCAACCATATGAGGTAGAGTTGTTAACAAGTTATTGAATGAACTGATGTTCTCAATTTTATGTAATTAGTATGAGTAATGTAACGACATGTGTATTAATGCTTTTAACCTCGTATGTAACAAAACATTAGAAGGTATATACATAAAAGTTATTCACTTTAGTACGATGTTGGTACTTGTCTTTGTATTGCAATATCAGAAGGATTGTCGTATGTACGATTGTTATAGAATATGGTGACATGTATAGTTGCGTATAACACCTTGAGTGTGTTACGAGATATATGAATGTTAATATATCGGTACAAGTTTATGTTGATTATGTGGCTAAGTCCCTATGTTGGCTCTTGTAACCAAAGAACAAATGGTAGGAGGTTGAAGCAAGATAGTATATATATGCGAGAATGTATAAATGTATGTATTGAATTATGGCTAATCATATAGATATTATAAACTATCAATGAAAGATATTTTGGTCTCGGGTTGAGATCACACGTAGGTATCGCAAGAAAAGTATGAAAGGAATTATCAAGCAAGCGCCATGAAACAAATTTTGCTCGATATTGGCCCAGGAAGAATGGAATGTATGTAGAGGTAAAATAATTAGCAACTGACAAAATGATGTATGACTTATGATATTATGTGAATGTCTAGGAATGAACAAGTATGAATATTATGATAATTATTTTCCCTAAGTAAATGATAGAGGTACGCAAGAATGATTAACTTGATAGATAAGTTTTAAGAAATCAGCTTGAACAAATAAATGATGATCACGGAATAATGTAATAGGATAGCATTGAATTATGCAAGGTTGATTTACCATGTGTATTAGACAAGTTTAAATGTAGTAATGACCGAATGAAAGCACGTTATCGTAGTTCGAGGTATGTAATTACGAAGGGATACGGGTAGACCTGTCAGAAGGTATGTATTCAGGTTTCGGGGACGAAACCTTCTTTAAGGAGAGTAGACTTGTAACACCCCACATTTCGTATGTCATAATATATAAAATTTTAATTGTAATGTTTTGATGATAAGAAATGGTAAATATAGATTTTTTTACCATTTTTTCAAAGTTTTATAAATTTTGGTAAATCAAAATCTTATGTTTACATGAAAGTTAACTAGGTTAGTATGAAAATATGAGGAAGATGACATGTTCTAAAAGAATGAGGGGTGGAAGTGAAAATGTGATAATTAAACACCTAACAAAAAAATTTGGTAGTGTTTTTGAGAGTGGGTGTGTGCGATCAAGAAAGGGAGCAGGGGGAGAAACCCTTCACTCAAAAATGCTGCAAATCTATCAAATTGAAGAGGTTTAAGGCTGGATTTCATGTGCATGAGTTAGGAATGTTGATCTCTTAAGTGTTATTGATACCAAGTAAGTTAAATCTTGTATTTTAGTGTTAGTATATGAAATGGGTTATGAGTATTCTTTGATTTTATATGAAATTGGATATGAATGCTAGATGTATTAGCAAATGGGAGTTGAAATTATACTTGAAATTGTCTATAATGATGATTTGGGGTAAAACCCATTTGAATGAACATGATGCTATGATGATGGAACTTGAAATTTGTCAAGAACTTAGTTTAGGTTAATGTATAGTATGATAAATGGTAGATTTTGATAATTAATCATGATGTAGATGCAATGGTAAAGTGATTTTGTTGGTTATAATGGTTCTTGATATAAATTGGGAAAAAAATATGCTTTAATTGCTTGCACCCATGGCTGGAAATCTTGTACGCACGCCATGTGTTCGATGAAATGTCTAAATAGTGATGAAATAGTTATGCATACATAATGCTTTTCAAAATGTGTAGTATATGAAATGGATGAATAAGAATGATATAAATTAAGGAATGATCATTTAAGAATGTTGGTTTGGAATCGTAGGATTTAAAGAAGGCGTCTCGAGTCAACCGGGACGCAAACAAGACAAGACAAAGGTAAGTTTAATACTTACTCAACTAGTAGGAAATATAGGTATTAAAGTTTGATTGTGCATTGATGTTGTTTTGTGATATTGATGTATGTTGGAATGTTATGTAGTCGAACCGTATGAACGAGTCGTACTAATGGAATGTATGTTGGAATGTTATGTAGTCGAACCGTATGAACGGGCCGTACTAATGGAATGTATGTTGGAATGCTATGTATTCGAACCGTATGAACGGGTCGTACTAACGGAATGTATGTTGGAATGTTATGTAGTCGAAGAGTATGAACGGGTCGTACTAATGGAATGTATGTTGGAATGTTATGTAGTCGAACCGTATGAACGGGTCGTACTAATAGAAGGTATGTTGAAATGTCATGTAGTCGAACCGTGTGAACGGGTTGAATTAATGGAGAATGTTATAAAGTTAGACGGGTCTTAGATCAAGTCTTAGTGCGTGAACTTGGTTTGATCATAAAGACCCGTTAGATGGAAAAGTATGTATGATTAAAAATAAAAGAATGATAATGGTTGAAATAAAAGAATGAATGTAATATACGAAAAATAATAAATATATAAAGATATATTAATAATAGTAATAACAACAATATATAAAAGTGCTTATGTTTTATTGGAAGAAATGCGAGAAAGAAGGCGATTGATCAAGTAGACAACGGTTTCGAAGGCGAAGTGCCAAATTTTTTGTGAAAAATTGGCTTGGGCTAGAAGGGTGAGACCTGTTTCAACAACATGGCGTTACGACGCACCACAGTGCCGTTTTGTGCACTGATATATGGACAAGAGTGTCGATGGATGATTCTAAGAGAGGTAAAGAAAGATGACAACTTTCTAAATTCCCTTCCCTAATCAGTTTGGACACTTTTCAATATCATTTTGAATTGTCTTTCAACCAGTGTTAAAAAAATTTTAAAGGTGACATAAACATCAAAGTTGCATATTAAAGGGAAAAACCACATAAAGTGAGAATGATGACCAACACATAATAGGAAAATCGATAACCATTAGTAAATAAAGTAGGCGAAGACCCCCAAACATCACAATAAACCCAATCTAGAACATTATGACTACGAAATTCCGAAAATGGCAAACAAAGTTTAGATGATTTGCCTAATTTGCATGTGGTACATAAAGTAGAACAATGTTTAGTGGAAACACGTAATGAAAAACTGAAAATAACATAATCAGGAAACTCGTTGATATGGACGACCAAGGCGTTGAAGCAAAACTGTAAAGGGGGATTTGATGGCTGTGAAGGTAATCTTCATAATGGACTTGAACCGAGGGAGCCATAGGGTGTAGAGACCATTCTCACTTGGGCCACTAAGAAGGGTAGTGTGTGTATATGTCACGGCCCCCGACCCGGTTTGACCCGTTTCAGGAGCCGCGGGACAGAAAATCCCGTGGTATTTATTTAATTGAGTTTAACAGCGGAAGATTTCATCAGGATCTTTTAAAACTGCAATTTCCTGATTATTTTATTTCACAACTCGGGATAAAACCCCGGTAATTTACAATCATAAGATTTCACGGAGAAATCTTTATTTTACAAAACATGTTTCTTTATTTTTTATTGAGCCACTTCCTTAAGCTTGTAGTGCTTCACGGCACTTTTCCTTGATCACAACAGATCACCTGAAACATGTTTGAAAAAGATTTTGTCAGCGGGAAATACTGGTGAATCATTCTTTTTATGAAAATGACTCGTTTGTTATAATTTACAGTATTAAGAGCGATTAAAATGTTTCTATATCAACCAACTACCCTCGGTATTTGTCACTCGACTCGTTTCTGTGACTATGGTCATATCACCCATTGGCTAACTCGTTGTCCAATGGTGAAGATTATCAAGTAATATATACAAAACCCCACATACCGGCTGTAATATGGAGATTACAAAGACTTAATCCCTGTAATTATAACTTTGAAAAACATTTAAGAATTTATAAAATACTTTGATAAAAAGAGAATGACTCACATTGCAGATTTAATTTGAGCAGAGCCTAGCCTACTGATTAGCCTTTTAACCTAGTTTAAATAACAATGCACACAAACTAGGTCAGTAACTAATACAGCATTTACGATAACTCACGAGATAAAACCCTCACAACGAATGACAAAGTGCAATACTTAAACATCGATCGAATTAACGAAGAATGACAAAGCATAAACCCTAATGTGGGCAGCACTTAAACATCCATTGGATAGTTTAATCGATCGGACATTGAATCGTAGCAGCGATCGAGTTATTACCCTGTTTTGCGGCAACGATTTGTGATTCGTGTGTGTTTTGATAGTAAACAGAACGTAACTCAGTGTATGAAACGTATTTTCACGTCGTTCAAGTGCCAAAATTCGATTGCCAAAGCCCACTATTTATACACGAATTTTGACCCCCCTCGCGTGACGCGAGGGGTACCCCTGGGGGCGTCGCGTGGCGCGAGGGGTCCTATCCTACCATAGGGTAGCCCCGTGTGTGAGTAGGCTTGCTGAATCGACGAAATTGTAAAATTCGATTTTGACAGCTTATTCTGTGGATAATCGTAACTAGGGTTTACCCCCCCCCCCCCCTGAGTTTTAGGGGCCCTGATCCTGATTCTGATTGTTTTGAAAATTTTAGGGTTTGTGCAGAATCACTTGGGTTTCTCAATTAGGGTTTCCTATTGGACAATTAAAGTAATAAATAGGACTTTTAAATAAGAGTTGTTACAGTATACTCGTCTTTCACAACAAAAAAGGAAGAGTGAAATTCAAAGAAAACATTATTTTTAAGGGAAAACTGTTGAACGGGAAAAAGATTTTGTTTAAGGTTTGGTACATGAAGATAGTTAGATAAATTAAAAGTTTTATTACATGAAGAATGTTAGATAAATTAAAGGTTTTATTAGGTGAATAGAATTTTGATGAGCCAATATAGAAAATAGGATGAGGATTACTGTCACCAACATGGAGTGAGTCATTACCTTAATATACCTCAGAGTGGTCGAGGCTTGATAAGTCCGTAGAGGCATACCATCAGCACCAGTGTCGGGCTTCCAAATAGTTTCAGATTGCAATCCAACATCTAAAAAATTAGCATAGTTTGCCTGAGGAGGTTGCCTAGGAGTGGAAGAACCAAACTGATTTGGGCATTGAGAAAGAATATGGCCTATTCCACACCGTATACAATGGCCATAGACCATGCTCTATGTAGATGTCCATGAAAACTGCTTGGATGAGCCGATATCACGGTTGTCCCGGTTTTGGTATTAAAACACCACGTGAGTTGCCTTGAAAACTACCACGACGATTACCGTGGTTTTCATTAAAAGAACGAGTGGTGTAATTGGCTTGTGGTTGTTAGGTATATGGTGAAATAGGGTTAAGTTGGTACCCAAGTTGGGCGGCTAACAATTAGAGGTTGGAAAGTTGGGTTTGGATGGCATTTAAGTTGGGTGAAGTAGGTTCGGTTGAGGCTGCAAAGGCCTGCGGAATAGTAGGAGTGATAGAGGGGCTGCAATGAATACTTGTCATGTAGTCATGGTCATGGAGGAGGTCGTGGATTCATTGAAAGTCACAGGTGGTTGTCGGGTTAGAAGGTTGGATTTGAGGCCATGATATTCTTCCTTTATACCCGAAGTAACAAGCATGACAAGATCTTTATCTTTCATGAGTTAACCAATATTGACAAGGGCACTAGTAAGATAATTTGACGGTTTTCATATCCTTTCATCATAATTCTAAGAAGTTGTGTTTTTAGAGTATACTCACGTGAGGAAGTTTTTGGTGCGTATGCACGTTCTATAGATAACCAGACTTCTCTGGATGTTTGGACCTGAACAAGTTGGAAAGCGGCTTCAGAGACGGTTGAAGTAATCAACATACGCACATGAGCATCATTCGACATCCAGTGAGGATAGTTAGGGTTGTCACTAGTTGTGGTTCCTGATGTGACCGTTTTTTATGGGCACGATATGGTGCCATCTATGTGACCGAATAGATTGTTGAAAATAAGGAATGGTTCATCTGTTTCTATTATCCATAATTTCTAGGATAGAGTGTAAAGGCGAATTTCTGAGAGTTCAAGGTTGTTTTTGTGACAACTCGAAATTTAGAACCCTTCAATGTATCTTGATGTAACATGCTTAAACGTTATGCATTTATATATTAGTAAATGAAAGTTGCGAATTGCCTTAATGTGCTATGTGTTGATAAAATGTACGTATGATGTATAGCTATGTATATAGGTATAAGTGAGCCGAGGACCATGAACCCGACTCGAAGACCACTCGGTCTCGAGTGAACAGTTACCAGTGGGCCGGTTGGGCCGCACCTCCTTAGTCCACCCGAAAGCCCACTTAGAGTGCACCACCTTGTATAAAACCCAAAACCTACACTCATTCTCACACACACACTCCCCTACACTCTCTCTCTAGAAAACCTTAAACCCTAAAGATCAAACATCACCTCCCCTCTCCTCTCTCTCGGATCAAATCGGCATCAACAAGGAGACTCGGTCAAGCTCATCATCAACACCCGGACACTCCATTTTATTCATCTTCTTTACCATCTCGGTGCCTTTCACAACCGGTTAGTGTTTCTAGATACTCACTAGGTGTTTATGTGATTAATGATGCTACTTGCCTTGATGAATAGCATGATGAATGTGTTATGAATATTGTTCGAGTATAATAAAGACGTTTGTTTGGTTAGTGGTACTCATGTCCGTGTTTGATATGCATATCTCTATATGATTAGGAAGGGTGAAGTGATTTGATAATTGTGACACTAGTTGATAGTAGGATGTGTATTAAATAGTATGAAAATGGATGAATGTCAATGATAAATCTTGTGCAAGCATGCTAGTATTGATTAAATATGCTAGACTTAGGAACCGAGGATGTTATTAACTTGAATTCATACTAGGATAGATCTTCTTGGTGAGGCATGTTGTTATGATAAAGACTTGAATGATGAACTATTTGAAGATCATGTATATTATTTGAAAAACTTGCTGTTTGATCCATTTGATTAGGGGGTTAGACAACAAAACATGTTTGTGTGATTTAATTGGATAGTACACCAAATCATGAACATGAAATCCCATTGGTTAGTACAATTCTAGGCAGATGTTCTAGAAACAGCTGGTGGCGAGCCGAGATCTCTGGTTGCGACTCGAGATCATGAAGGTAACAGCTCGAGACCACGGTTGCGACACAGGTAGCGAGTCGAGAACCCCTAGTCTCGACTCGAGACCACGCATTATCAGCACACAAACATCATAACTCGAGACCATGGTTGCGGGTCCGGTTGCGACTCGAGACCAGTACGTGCATGACTCGAGACCTCCACAGTTTGCGACTCGAGAACTCGTAGGTATAACTCGAGACCGCACAGTCTCGACTCGAGATCTATAGTCTCGACTCGAGACCACTTGATTATGTATGTTCTGTTGGACCTGCATGGTTACGGGCCTAAGTAAGTGGGCCGAATATATGGACTTTATGTGTATTGTTAATTGTGTATGTTGTGCACTGATTTGGACTGCCATGAGAAACACTTGTTTGCAACGTGCTAGTATACATGTAGAAAATGTATGTGCGTTACTTGGTTTGTACCTGACTTGTGTGATAACCATACTAGGACGTGGTTGACCATAATTAGCTTGATTTGACCCTTCGTTTATCTGCCGAGCAAACCAAGGTGAGTTCACACTCTACAAAGCATGGGATTCCCAGGGGTTGGGAATGGGGTTAAGGAACATGGATTCCTCGTCCTCCTTGGGTAGGACAGTATTGGTTCAGGAATGTAATTCCTCGTCCTCATGGACAGATAACTCGTACTAGACCAAAACTCTATCACGAAGTCCCTCCTTTTTATATCGACTTAATCGCCGGGCCAATGGCGAGCGGGTCATTAGTTAGATAGCGCTATTTAGGTCTGACAAACCTCACACCGTGCCGCAGAGGACGGGCGTGAACTAATGGATCTGGGGCACGTCAATGCTGATAGACATTGACAGTTTCAGGGCACATAAACATGACTACAGTCAGCAGTCGATATGGTAACGAGTCTAGTAGTATACACGGGGTAGCCCCCACGGCCGAAAAGCCAGATAACTAAACACGGGGTAGCCCCCACGGCTGGATTGCCAGAGTAATCGGGATAAACAGATCACGTTTTTCAACTATGGGGTAACCCCCACGGCAGGATGCCAGATAAAGGAAACTGTTTTCGAAACAACTTAAAACGAACACCCAACTGTGAACTCGCTCAACATTATTGTTGACTCGTTACTACATGCTTTGCAGGTCTATAGGTACTTAGCTGGAGATTGCATGGAAGAGAGTCGTTGTGGGACATGGACAGTTGTGTGCCATGTTAAACTTTGAAACAATTAAACTTATGTTTTGGTTTTAAACGTTATGCTTCCGCTTGCAACTTAAACTATGTTTTGTTTGGACACCAATTGTATTGGTTGGATTTTATAATCACTACATGCTTGTTCAATATGATTGGTGGCTGGATCCTGGTCAGTCACGCCTCCAAGCGGTGGTATTCCGCAGGTGGATTTTGGGGGTGTGACAGATTGGTATCAGAGCCATTGGTTATAGTGAACTTGATTTTAATAAGGGGGAAAAAGTTTTATTAAAATCAGACTATAACCTGTACAGTGCTCTACGATCTACAACGACGCTTCACTCCACATGCAAGGCTCGACATTCTAGGTGATATGATCTATGTATATATTGCCTACTTGTTAGTTACTTAGTACATTCCTCATGGTATGCTTGGTTAGTATAACTACTGTTGCTTGGACACGTGTGTGCTTACTCTCTTTTGTCATCGCATTTTCGCGAACCCCTTTCTCACTCACGTTCCTCTTGATATGAAGATCATGTCTGGACGCGTTAACATGACACAAGCCCAGTTGACGGCTCTGATTAACGAACGAGTTGCTGCGGCGCTTGCAGCTGCACACGCAGGAGGTATATCCTGCAGTCCAAACTCATCCTAGGATCTTTAGATCCTACTCTCGTGAACCAACCTTTGTGTTAAACTATGTCCTTTCTTTCACCCACAACAGGTCAACACGCTCAGCCACCTGTGTGCACCTTCAAAACTTTTATGGACTGCCGACCAACTACTTTTAGCGGCACTGAAGGAGTCGTAGGTCTCCTCCACTGGTTTGAAAAGCTCGAATCTGTTTTCGAGATGTGTGAATGCCCTGAGGAGCGCAGGGTGAAGTATGCTACCGGTACTCTGGAAGGTTTGGCGCTCACGTGGTGGAACGCTCAGGTTCAAATGCTGGGGTTGGTTGTTGCCAACGCCACCCCATGGAACAACTTTAAGGAAATGATCAAAGAGGAGTATTGCAATCGTGATGAGATTCACAAACTGGAGGTAGAGTTTTTCAACCTCAAGATGACGGGGTCAGAAATTGAAGCTTATGTGAAAAGGTCGAACGAACTGGCAATTCTGTGTCCTACTATGGTGGATCCTCCCATCAAACGCATCGAACTATTTCTCAAGGGCTTAGTGCCAGAAATCCAAAGTCATGTGACTTCAGCTAACCTCGCCACCATCCAGCAAGTTGTTCAATTGGCTCACCGTCTCACGGATCAGGCGGTGGAGCAGAACAGGTTACCAAAGCGCATAGGTGCTGCAACTACTTCAGGTGCTCCTAGTGACAACAAGAGGAAATGGGATGGGGCTTCAAGCAAAGGTTCAACTTCTGTGCAATCTCAGTCTCAGCAGAGAAAGACTGATGACTACAAGAGCCCCGGTTAGCAATCATCTGGTGGTCAAAGTCATGGTGGGTACAAAGGGAATCACCCCAAATGCAATCGCTGCAGCCTACACCACAGCGGGCCATGCACCAGGGGTAACTGTCATCGATGCAACAAGCCAGGTCACGCTGCAAAGGATTGCAGGAGCTTATACCCCGCCAACCAGAATCGTCAACAAGCTCAACAGAACCAACGCCAGCAGCAGCAGCAGCAAGGTGATAACAAAGGGTGCTTTCAGTGTGGAGCTGAAGGCCATTTCAAGAGGGATTGCCCCCAACTGAACAGGAACCAGAACAACAACAACAACAACAATAACAACAATCAGGGGAATGGTAACAACGGGAACAACAACAATGGTGCCAGGGGGCGGGCGTTCGTGATTGGTCAAGGTGAAGCAAGGAATGACCCCAATGTTGTGGCGGGTAAGTTCCTTCTCGACGACTTTTATGTTACAGTTTTATTTGATTCGGGTGCCGATACTAGCTACATGTCACTAGAAGTTAGTCAAATGCTTAAGCGTATTCCAACACCTTTGAACAACAAGCACACTGTAGAGCTAGCAAATGGTAAGAGTTTAGAGGCCACACACGTAGTCGAGGGTTGTAAACTTATTCTTGCTAACCAGACCTTCGACCTTATTCCTATCGTCTTGGGTAGTTTCGACGTTGACATTGGGATGGATTGGTTATCCCAACACCGAGCAGAGATCCTTTGCAACGAGAAGATTGTTCGTATTCCTGGTCCCGGTAGTGAACCTCTCATGATTCGTGGCGACAAGAGGGGTGCTGTTGAGAACATCATCTCTCTCCTTAAGGCCCAGAAGTGTTTGAGGAAAGGCCACATCGCTATCTTGGCTCTTGTTACAGACACCTCGAAGAAAGAGAAGAAGATAGAAGATTTTCCGATTGTACGTGACTACCCTGAGGTATTTCCTGAGGAACTACCTGGTCTTCCGCCTCATCGCCAGGTCGAGTTTCAGATTGAACTAGCTCCTGGAGCTGCTCCAATAGCTCATGCACCCTATCGTTTAGCTCCATCAGAGTTGGAAGAACTCTCTACGCAACTACAGAAACTCTTGGATAAGGGTTTTATTCGCCCTAGCTCTTCGCCCTGGGGAGCTCCAGTGCTATTTGTGAAGAAGAAAGACGGTACCTTCAGAATGTGCATCGATTACCGGGAACTCAACAAGGTGACTGTGAAGAATCGTTATCCTCTACCGCGTATTGACGACTTGTTCGACCAGCTGCAAGGGTCGAGCTACTATTCAAAGATTGATTTGAGGTCAGGATATCACCAGCTGAGAGTCCGAGAGGAGGATGTCTCTAAAACAGCTTTTAGAACCCGTTATGGACACTACGAGTTTTTGGTCATGCCTTTTGGGCTGATAAACGCACCTGCGATTTTCATGGACTTGATGAATCGAGTGTGCAAGCCTTACCTGGACAAGTTCGTTATAGTCTTCATCGACGACATCCTGATCTACTCTAAGAGTCAGGAGGAACACGAGCAGCATCTACGACTTATTTTGGAACTCCTTCGAACAGAACAACTTTATGCAAAGTTCTCGAAATGCGACTTCTGGCTTCGTGAAGTCCATTTCCTAGGCCATGTGGTGAACAAGGATGGGATTCACGTTGATCCATCCAAGGTAGACTCGATTAAGAACTGGCCTGCACCTCGCACACCAACGGAAATTCGCCAATTCTTGGGCCTGGCAGGTTACTACAGGAGGTTCATTAAGGATTTTTCCAAGATTGCACAGCCTCTCACCTCACTAACGCAGAAGGGCGTTGTTTATCGATGGGGAAATGCACAGGATTTAGCATTTCAGCATTTAAAGGATAGACTTTGCAGCGCACCTATCCTTTCATTACCAGAGGGCACAGACGACTTCGTGGTCTACTGCGACGCGTCAATTCAGGGTCTTGGTTGTGTACTGATGCAACGGGATAAGGTTATAGCCTACGCCTCACGCCAACTTAAAGTTCATGAAAAGAACTACACTACGCATGATTTAGAGCTGGGAGCTGTTGTTTTCGCGCTTAAGATATGGAGACATTACCTGTACGGTACCAGGTGCACCATTTACACCGATCACAGGAGTCTTGAGCACATCTTCAAACAGAAGGAACTGAACATGCGACAACGACGATGGGTCGAGCTACTGAATGATTACGAATGTGCAATCAAGTACCATCCTGGAAAAGCCAATGTTGTGGCTGATGCCCTTAGTCGAAAGGACACTACGCCTAAGCGCGTGCGAGCATTGCAGCTCACTATACATTCTAGTCTTCCTTCCCAGATACGAGATGCTCAGATAGAAGCATTGAAACCAGAAAACGTCAGGGCTGAAGCCCTACGCGGCTCAAGGCAACGATTAGAACAGAAGGAAGACGGTGTTTACTACGTAACGGGACGCATTTGGGTCCCACTCTATGGCAACTTACGAGAGCTTGTGATGGATGAAGCACACAAGTCTCGCTACTCGGTACATCCTGGTTCGGATAAGATGTACCACGATATCAAAACTACGTATTGGTGGCCTAGCATGAAGGCCCACATCGCAACTTACGTCAGCAAGTGTTTGACTTGTGCGAGAGTCAAGACAGAATACCAGAAACCCTCAGGCCTACTCCAACAACCAGAGATACCACAATGGAAATGGGAGCAAATTTCCATGGATTTCGTTACGGGCTTGCCTAGATCCCAGCGCGGAAATGATACTATTTGGGTGATCGTGGATCGACTTACAAAGTCTGCACACTTCCTGGCGATCAAGGAAACGGATAAGTTCTCCACTCTAGCAGACGTATATCTTAAGGAAGTTGTCTCGAGGCACGGGGTGCCCACCTCTATTATCTCGGATCGTGATGCACGTTTTACTTCAGAACTATGGCAAGCCATGCACAAATCGTTTGGCTCACGATTAGACATGAGCACAGCGTATCACCCTCAGACGGACGGGCAGTCTGAGCGCACTATTCAAACCTTAGAAGACATGCTTCGTGCATGTGTAATCGACTTTGGCAACAGCTGGGAAAAGCATCTGCCACTTGTGGAATTCTCGTACAATAACAGCTACTACACCAGCATTAAAGCTGCTCCGTTTGAGGCATTGTACGGGCGTAAATGCCGGTCACCTCTTTGTTGGGCAGAGGTGGGGGATAGTCAGATCACTGGTCCAGAACTTGTGGTAGACACAACCGAGCGAATTGCTCAAATACGACAACGCATGGCGGCAGCTCGTGACCGCCAGAAAGTCTACGCCGATAAGGGCAGGAAACCACTTGAGCTCCAGGTTGGGGAGCGGGTATTACTCAAAGTTTCACCCTGGAAGGGTGTGGTTCGTTTTGGTAAACGAGGCAAACTTAACCCACGATACGTCGGAACTTTTGAAATCATCGAGAAAATAGGCAGGGTGGCCTACAGACTGAACTTACCAGCAGAACTCAGTACAGTTCACAACGTTTTCCATGTGTCGAATCTGAAGAAGTGTCTGTCAGATGAGACCCTCGTAGTTCCTTTGAAGGAGCTCACCATCGACGAGCAGTTATGATTCGTCGAGGAACCAGTTGAAATCACGGACCAGGATGTTAAGGTCCTCAAGAACACTAGAATACCTCTCGTTCGAGTTCGTTGGAACTCACGTCGCGGCCCAGAGTTCACCTGGGAACGCGAAGATCAGATGAAACAAAAGTATCCCCAACTATTCGCAAACGGTACAACCACTACTGAGGCTGAAGCTACGGAATTTCGGGACGAAATTCCAGATCAACGGGGGGTGGATGTGACACCCCGGGAAAACCAGGAAAACCATACAACTTAACTAGCTTCCTCAGTGAGTGCTTACCAAATTTCGGGACGAAATTTCTTTCAACTTGGGGAAAATGTGACAACTCGAAATTTAGAACCCTTCAATGTATCTTGATGTAACATGCTTAAACGTTATGCATTTATATATTAGTAAATGAAAGTTGCGAATTGCCTTAATGTGCTATGTGTTGATAAAATGTACGTATGATGTATAGCTATGTATATAGGTATAAGTGAGCCGTGGACCATGAACCCGACTCGAAGACCACTCGGTCTCGAGTGAACAGTTACCAGTGGGCCGGTTGGGCCGCACCTCCTTAGTCCACCCGAAAGCCCACTTAGAGTGCACCACCTTGTATAAAACCCAAAACCTACACTCATTCTCACACACACACTCCCCTACACTCTCTCTCTAGAAAACCTTAAACCCTAAAGATCAAACATCACCTCCCCTCTCCTCTCTCTCGGATCAAATCGGCATCAACAAGGAGACTCGGTCAAGCTCATCATCAACACCCGGACACTCCATTTTATTCATCTTCTTTACCATCTCGGTGCCTTTCACAACCGGTTAGTGTTTCTAGATACTCACTAGGTGTTTATGTGATTAATGATGCTACTTGCCTTGATGAATAGCATGATGAATGTGTTATGAATATTGTTCGAGTATAATAAAGACGTTTGTTTGGTTAGTGGTACTCATGTCCGTGTTTGATATGCATATCTCTATATGATTAGGAAGGGTGAAGTGATTTGATAATTGTGACACTAGTTGATAGTAGGATGTGTATTAAATAGTATGAAAATGGATGAATGTCAATGATAAATCTTGTGCAAGCATGCTAGTATTGATTAAATATGCTAGACTTAGGAACCGAGGATGTTATTAACTTGAATTCATACTAGGATAGATCTTCTTGGTGAGGCATGTTGTTATGATAAAGACTTGAATGATGAACTATTTGAAGATCATGTATATTATTTGAAAAACTTGTTGTTTGATCCATTTGATTAGGGGGTTAGACAACAAAACATGTTTGTGTGATTTAATTGGATAGTACACCAAATCATGAACATGAAATCCCATTGGTTAGTACAATTCTAGGCAGATGTTCTAGAAACAGCTGGTGGCGAGCCGAGATCTCTGATTGCGACTCGAGATCATGAAGGTAACAGCTCGAGACCACGGTTGCGACACAGGTAGCGAGTCGAGAACCCCTAGTCTCGACTCGAGACCACGCATTATCAACACACAAACATCATAACTCGAGACCATGGTTGCGGGTCCGGTTGCGACTCGAGACCAGTACGTGCATGACTCGAGACCTCCACAGTTTGCGACTCGAGAACTCGTAGGTATAACTCGAGACCGCACAGTCTCGACTCGAGATCTATAGTCTCGACTCGAGACCACTTGATTATGTATGTTCTGTTGGACCTGCATGGTTACGGGCCTAAGTAAGTGGGCCGAATATATGGACTTTATGTGTATTATTAATTGTGTATGTTGTGCACTGATTTGGACTGCCATGAGAAACACTTGTTTGCAACGTGCTAGTATACATGTAGAAAATGTATGTGCGTTACTTGGTTTGTACCTGACTTGTGTGATAACCATACTAGGACGTGGTTGACCATAATTAGCTTGATTTGACCCTTCGTTTATCTGCCGAGCAAACCAAGGTGAGTTCACACTCTACAAAGCATGGGATTCCCAGGGGTTGGGAATGGGGTTAAGGAACATGGATTCCTCGTTCTCCTTGGGTAGGACAGTATTGGTTCAGGAATGTAATTCCTCGTCCTCATGGACAGATAACTCGTACTAGACCAAAACTCTATCACGAAGTCCCTCCTTTTTATATCGACTTAATCGCCGGGCCAATGGCGAGCGGGTCATTAGTTAGATAGCGCTATTTAGGTCTGACAAACCTCACACCGTGCCGCAGAGGACGGGCGTGAACTAATGGATCTGGGGCACGTCAATGCTGATAGACATTGACAGTTTCAGGGCACATAAACATGACTACAGTCAGCAGTCGATATGGTAACGAGTCTAGTAGTATACACGGGGTAGCCCCCACGGCCGAAAAGCCAGATAACTAAACACGGGGTAGCCCCCACGGCTGGATTTCCAGAGTAATCGGGATAAACAGATCACGTTTTTCAACTATGGGGTAACCCCCACGGCAGGATGCCAGATAAAGGAAACTGTTTTCGAAACAACTTAAAACGAACACCCAACTGTGAACTCGCTCAACATTATTGTTGACTCGTTACTACATGCTTTGCAGGTCTATAGGTACTTAGCTGGAGCTTGCATGGAAGAGAGTCGTTGTGGGACATGGACAGCTGTGTGCCATGTTAAACTTTGAAACAATTAAACTTATGTTTTGGTTTTAAACGTTATGCTTCCGCTTGCAACTTAAACTATGTTTTGTTTGGACACCAATTGTATTGGTTGGATTTTATAATCACTACATGCTTGTTCAATATGATTGGTGGCTGGATCCTGGTCAGTAACGCCTCCAAGCGGTGGTATTCCGCAGGTGGATTTTGGGGGTGTGACAGATTTCTCAGCAGTGGTTAGTGCTGCAATGGTTGGAATTGAAAGATAAAGAGAGATCGGAAAAGAGGGCAGTGGGGTTTAGGCAGAAGAAGGTTAAGCAACAGTAAAGTGGCGGCAGTAGGGTTTAGGCCGCACAAGGTTAAGCTGCAGGGATTAGAGACGGCAGCAGGGTTTAAGGTTTCACAACTCTGATACCATGTTAAACCGTAACATTGTAATTAGTTTTTTTATTAATTTGATAATGATTAGAGAGACTCTGTAAATAGAGTTAGTTACATAAGTAATCCTTTTAGAATGTAATATATGAAAACAAGTTCTAATATTTTGTCTAACATTCTACGTATGTGGATGTTTTGAAAACATTCCAAAGCTTGGATATCTAGCTTTAGAAAGACGAAAAGGATGAATATTGTTGGCTAACATAACCTGAATATCCAAAGGTCCAAAATTGTGGATGTTTTAAGCGTAGAACCATGTTTAGCTTCATTGGTGTACCAGAATCATCATCGAGAGTGCCTTGGTTAACAATTTTGTGAATAAGTTTAAACTAATAAATATATGGGTGTTCATTATTTGAATCAGACTAAAATACCAAAATTCAAATCAAATTGTATTTTTTTTTTTTTTTTTGAATTTGGTTTTCAAACTTCTGAACCAGGCTAGCATCTTAATTGTATTTAGAATTCAGTTTTCGAATTTAATTCAAATTTGTGATTTTTGAACTGATTTGACCCAAATATTGGATTTTGAGTTATATAATTTAGCCTTGGTTAATAAAAAAACTACATATATTTTTTGTTATACATATTATTTAATTATTATTATTGATAAATTTATCTCATAATTTGGGTTTTTCGAACGGAATCAACGTGAGTTAGATCTTGATTTTCGGATTCGATTCAGATTCCGTTTTAAAATTTTCAAATTCGAATCACCCGAAACCGACACAATGCACCCACTTGCGTGACTGTGATTATTAAATTAAACGGTTGGATAAGTTAAAAGAGAAAGAAGAAAAATAAATAAACAAAAGTGGGACCCACACCTATCCATAGGTGGCCATACGTCCCCACATCAGTTTTGTTTATAAATCCATGGGTGGACCCGTATAATGTGAAACTTGTGGCTTGGTCGCTATGTCACGTCAGGTGGCGTCCATCAACCCTATATGTGCTATCAGGGTGAGAGGGGCACTTCTGTAAGGCTGGAGGGTGTGGGAGGCGCAACCCCTCCACCTCAGCCATATATAGCGCCCCTTGGGCTTCATCCCCACACCCTCCATTTTAAGGGGGGCGCCATAGACACTTCGCCAACATGATAACGAGGGGAGAAGGGGTTATCAGGTGGACCACACAATAATCAGCCAATGAATTTTTTTTTTTTTTTAATTTTGTTTAATAGGGGGCTCCATCCCACACCCTGCAATTTAAAGGGGAGGGGGGTTATAACGTGGCGCCTAGGTGGCGCTGACGTGTCCGTATAAAGCCCCATGGGGCTTCATCCCACACCCTCTGGCCTAAGACCATTGGGTATGGGGATCGGCAGAGGGCCGTCCCCCCCCCCCCCCCCTTTAGCCCCGTCTAACACCGCCCCTTGGGGCCCGGCACGGCTTCTTCGTCGGAATTGTGACGCAGGCGACGGAGCATATGTGGTGGCCCCCATCTCACTTCTCTCTCATCCTTTATATATATATATATTAATATATTATTAATGGTGGGGTAGTCTTGGCTAGTCCCCACACCCTTGGCTAGTCCCCAAGAGGAGCATCCTCCTCCCGTGATTACGTGGCACCTACGTGGCGGGTAGTCTCCAAAGAGACTATCCTCTCCATACCCACCGGTCTAAGAGGGGAGTGACCTCTCTTACAGACAGTCAATCAGCACGCGTCACGTCAACTCCCCACTTAATTCTCCCCACACCCTCAATTTGATGGCGGCACTCCTCTCTTGGAAGACTTGCTTTTTTATTCAAAAAGAAAAAAAAAAGGAAAATAATTTGATTGGTTGAAAAGCTAGTTGGCCACCCTCTCCCTTCATGCGGAAACCTCTCACCGAAATCCATCCCCTCCATGCGGTGAAACTTGATGGCGGCACCTCCTCCCCGCGCGGTAACCACTCCCCGCATGAAGTCCCCGCAAAGCGCCCCCACACCCTCATAATTGTTATTTACACTCGAAAGCCTTTTATTTTCGTTCTCTTTTATTTAAAGCATCATTTTTTTCGATTATTATATTTGTTATATGATGAGGATACGTCCCTGGCCGGACCGAATCACCGCCATAAGTAGAATTGAACTATGGCACGTCAAGGTCGGACCGCTCCTTGCACCATAGACGGAACGAACAGATACGATGGTGCGGCATAACTAACTGGGTCCCACCTCCATAACTGCCATGATAGTGGCTGGTCCGACCCTAACTAACTCTCCACGTCAGCACACCCAAAGACTATAAATACCATACTTGGACCTCCAAAATGGGTAATCGCTACTTTCTCTCTCTAAACTCTCCTCTCTCTCTCCCTGACCTATTTCCTCCTCACAAATACTTATTCTCACGCCCGAGCTTGGTCACAGAGTGGCCCCCCTCCCTGTGACGAGGCTAACGGTGTGTTTGTTCTCTTGTGATCTTGCAGGTTTCTTGCTAGGTCATCTGAAGCTCTGCTCTAACCAGGTCGCACCAACTGGTTTTGAGTCTTCAGTGGCGCCATCCCCTCGAATTCACATAATTCGTTTCCTTGTTTTCTGAAATCATGGCAGAATCAACGACAGCAGTCTCCACCAGCACTTTCCCATCTTACAATGATATATGGGAAGGAAACGCTGCCTCCACAACTGCTTCAACAGCAGTTGCTGCCTCAGCAGCTTTGTTAGGATCCGCGTCGGCTCCTCCAGCCGCAAATTCTGTAGGCGGAAGCTCTGTCACCACGCTGTCTGTTACTGCCCCGGTTGCCACGCCATTACCTAACTTCGACAACGCTTTCCTTTTAAGGAATGCCGATCTATTGCGTCAATTGCAGCAGCAACAACAGCGAGATGAGATGCTGCAAAATCTCCGAGCAAACTTGTTTACCAATGTCTATCCAGGGGGAAACCCCGTCTCCGTTGGACCCTTCGCTTCCGGATCTCTGGTAAGTTCTATGCTCTCCACTCCTATAACACACGTTACACAATTTTCTTCGGTTACAAGTGCTCCGATGAATAACGGTCTAAACGACCTATTTCTCCAGGGATCTGTGGGTCTAAACCCCCAAGATCAAGAGCTGCTCATGCCATACCACCCCACGTCTATGACTTCCCAATCAAAGTTTACGTTACGGATCGTCAATGCCCCACTTCCAGCTAAGCTGAAGATGCCTCCCACACTGAAGTTCTACGATGGTACGTCTGATCCGGACGACCATATGTTTGCGTTTGCCGGAGCGGCTAAGGTCGAACAGTGGCCTATGCCGGCTTGGTGTCTTATGTTCGCCCAAACTCTCACCGGATCGGCAAGGGTTTGGTTTGATGGGTTGCCAGAGGGGTCGATCGACCACTTTGAGGATTTCCGGCGTATTTTCTTGCAAAACTTTTGTCAGCAGCGACGTTGCAAGAAAGACATTACTGAGGTTCACCATATAAAGCGCCGAGACGGAGAGTCCGTAGAAGATTTTATTGATCGCTTCAATCGAGAAAGCATGCAGATAAGTGGCGCGGTTGACCAACTCCGAGTCTCCGGGTTCTGTCACGGAGTTCGGAACAATCAGCTTATGGAGAAACTCCATGAAGATCTCCCAAAAACTATGGAGACGCTTATGGAGAGAGCTCGAGCCTTTGTTCGGGGAAAAAGTGCCTGCGGTCAACCGAACGAAACTACAGCAAGAAACGCCAAGGCTCGAACCACTTCGTGGAAACGCAATGCATCGCCACCAAAAGATAGAAGCAGCAGTTGGAACAGAAACCGTGGCCCGTATCAGAAGTCGGATCGAGGCAGTTTCCGAACAGGAAACGTGCGTTTTAACACCTTTTCCGAGCTCACCAAATCACCAAGCGAAATCCTCAGTACGGAGACTACTCGGTTCCCTACGCCGTCGAAGCAACGACCCACCTCGGACAGGCATTCCAAGAAATATTGTGAATATCACCGAGACAAGGGTCATACAACTGATGAATGTTGGGCTCTGAAGCAGGAAATCGAAAAAGCTGTACGATCCGGTAAACTCTCGCACCTTGTGAAAGAAGTGAAAGATGGGAAGAAGTCAGCAGCAGCAATTGATAATCCGAACACCGAGCCCGGAATCAACATGATCCGGTCAACCGAACCAAGAGGGGTGAAACGGTCGAACCAGCATATGGCAGCATGGATGCACCAACCAACATACTTCCCTCCGATCGATCCAGATGATGCTCGGGATGGACCAATTACAATTTCGGCCGTCATCGCCGGACATCTGGTCCGACGAATTTACGTGGATGGAGGAAGCGCCTTTGAAATCATGTATCTGCAGTGTTTCCAGCAGCTGAACCCCCAAGTAAAAAAAAGGTTGATTGAAGTCTCCACCCCTCTAATCAGTTTCTCCGGGGAGGTGGTCCGTCCGATAGGACAGATTGCCCTTCCGACCACATTCAATGAGGGTAACAAAAGCAGGACAGTCCAACTAACCTACCTGGTTGTTGGCACTCATTCATCACATAACATAATACTCGGACGACCTGGATTAAGAGCTCTTGGGGCGATCAGCTCGACAATACATGGAGCTATAAAATTCCCCACTGAGGCCGGAGTCGCCACTATTTTCTCAGAATCAAACTCGTTCGTCGCCGAAGTAAGACATGCAGCGGAAACGAGCTCCAAAAAGTCCGAAGTACCTACCGAGCTTTGGACGATCAATCCGGATTTTCCCGAACAGCAAGTAGCTATTGGTGCTCAACTCCCAAAACGAACAAAGAAGCTCCTGTGGGAATTGTTGAGCAATTCGATAGATGTTTTTGCATGGAAGCACTCTGATATGCAAGGAGTCCCCAGATCTATGGCACAACATCACCTGAACGTGAAAGAATCAATCAAACCAATTGCACAAAGGAAAAGGCACATGGCGCCGGATCGAGCCAAAGCAATCGCAAAAGATGTTAAGAGCCTCCTAGACGCGGGAATCATTCGAGAAGTCCGGTATCAAACATGGGTGTCAAATCCCGTTTTGGTACGGAAAAAAGATAATTCGTGGAGAATGTGCATTGATTTCACCGATTTAAACGATGCGTGCCCGAAAGATTGTTTTCCTTTACCGGAGATTGATGAAAAGATTGATTTCGTCGCCACGTTCAGATTAAAGTGTTTTTTGGATGCCTACAAGGGATACCATCAGATACAGATGGCGGTCGAAGATGAGGATAAGACTGCCTTCGTCACCAATGAAGGAGTGTATTGCTTTACTAAGATGTCGTTCGGTTTGAAAAACGCCGGTGCTACGTATCAGCGCTTGATGAGCAAAGCCTTCAAAGATCAGATTGAGCGAAATGTAGAAGTATATGTCGACGATATCGTGATCAAAAGTCATGATGAGGCCACCATGTTAAAAGACATACTCGAAACGTTTACCCGACTCCGAAGCATCAACATGAAGCTAAACCCCAAAAAATGTACGTTCGGGGTAGAAGAAGGTAAGTTTCTGGGAGTCATGGTTGGGTCAAAAGGCTTGCGGGCCAACCCAGACAAAATTGATGCTGTTCTTACAATGAAGCCTCCGACGTCGGTTAAAGAGATACAGTCCTTAAATGGACGGTTGGCTGCTCTCCATCGGTTCTTGTCAAAAGCAGCAGACAGATCGCTCCCGTTCATGGATGTTCTCAGAAAAAGCTTCCGATCGGAGTTTAAATGGACGGAAGAAGCTGCACGAGCTTTCGAAGAGCTTAAAATCTGTCTGGGCACTTTGCCAACTCTTACCGTACCGGAAGAAGATGAGGTACTAACGGTATACTTAGCCGCGTCGTTTGGAGCCATCAGTGCGGTGCTAGTTGCTCACCGTACCGGGAAGCAAATCCCCATTTATTACGTAAGCCGAACGTTAAAAGATTATGAAACAAGATACTCAAACTTGGAGAAATTGGCCCTGGCACTAGTCCATGCTTCGAGAAGACTTCGCCGATACTTTCAAGCCCACCCAATCGAAGTACGAACGGATCAGAGAATTCAGCACGTTCTCCGTCGACCTGAAGTTTCGGGTCGAATGGCAAAATGGGCGATCGAGTTGGGCGCGTTCAATATCACTTTCCGAACCAAAGGACCATTGAAAGGACAAGTAATAGCCGATTTCCTAGTCGAAATTCCGGAAGAGAAAGGAAGGGAAGAAGTTGAAAAAGCTCCAGAGAGGCCTTGGTCCTTATACACCGACGGAGCCTCTAGCTCCGAAGGAGCAGGGGCGGGCTTAATTCTCACCGACCCAGATGGAACGGATGTAACATACGCGCTCCGGCTAGAGTTTAAGAGCTCAAACAACGAAGCCGAATACGAGGCTCTCTTGGCTGGCCTGCGTCTAGCGCTAAAAGTCGGAGCAAAAAATGTCGTAGCCCATGTAGATTCATTGCTCGTAGCAAACCAAGTAAACGGGGAATATGAGGCGAGGGAAGCAAACATGATCGAGTATCTTGAACAGGTGAAGCAAGCCATGGCATCATTCGAAGCATGTAAAGTCGAGCATGTTCCCCGTAGCAAGAACAAGAAGGCTGACGCACTGAGCAAGTTGGCATCAGTATCATTCAGTCACCTGGCCAAAGAGGTAAGAGTGGAAGTTCTAACGGCACCTTCAATTGCAGCTCCGCAAGTCATGTAGGTCGAAGCACCGTCGCAAACGTGGATGACGCCAATAGTTAACTATTTGGTACATGATGTTTTGCCGGTTGACAAAGCGGAAGCAAGAAAGATTCAAATCAACTCTCTCCAATACCAGATGCAAGAAGGAGGCTTGTACCGAAAGACTTTCCTCGGGCCTTTGTTAAAATGTTTGGATCCGGAGCAAGCCAGTTACATCATCAGGGAAATACACTACGGCATCTGTGGCATCCACGCCGGACCCAAAATGATCGTGACTAAGGTAAAAAACGCAGGGTATTACTGGCCTGGGATGCACGAGAGTGCAGTTAAAGAGCTCCAACAATGTGATGAGTGCCAAAAGCACGCACCAATCAGCCTCCGAGCCAAGAATGAGATGATACCGGTAACCGCTGCATGGCCCTTCCAAAAGTGGGGCGTCGATATCGTCGGGCCTTTTCCAAGATCAAACGGAAGTGCGCAGTACTTGTTAGTCGCGGTGGATTATTTCACCAAATGGGTGGAAGCTCGACCGTTTACGATCATCTCCGGCTACAACGTGACACGGTTCTTTTGGGAACAAATCGTATGCCGATTCGGTCTTCCACTCTACATTATAAGCGACAATGCAAAGCAGTTTGCAGAAAACCCGTTCAAGCGCTGGTGTGAAAATCTAAAAATTAACCAAGTCTTTTCTTCGGTTGCTCACCCCTAGGGTAACGGGCAGGTCGAACAGATAAATCGACGAATCGTCGATGGAATAAAGAGGAGGCTTGGTTACGAGGGAAAAGGCTGGGCAGACGAGTTGCCGAACGTTTTATGGGCGCACCGAACACTGCACAAGACTAGCAACGGAGAAACACCGTTTAGTCTTACTTACGGTACCGAGGCAGTAATTCCCGCTGAGATCGGACTCCCAAACCAGAGATGCAAGAATTGGGAGGAAAATGAGCTTGAACTCCGGTCCAACCTTGACTTGTTAGAAGAGCGCCGGAACATCACGGCAATCAAGGAAGCCCGATACAAGAAGAAGATTGAGAAGTACTACAACGCCCGGGCCAAACTCTATAAGTTCAAGGTCGGGGATTACGTGCTCCGAAACAACGATGCGAGCCGCATCGAAGCTCCCGGCAAGCTAACCCCTAAATGGGAGGGACCGTACCGAGTCAAAGAAGCTAGCGATAAGGGCTCGTATGTGTTGGAGAAGATTGATGGAACTCCAGTACCCCGGACGTGGAACGGGGTGCATTTAAAGAAATGCTTCATGTGAAAAGCCTGTTACGGCTAAAAAAGATCGCTATCTTTTGTTTTTCATTTCCAAAATTCCGTATGTAATTCGGGAGGGTAATGCCCCGATATTTTTCCGTTCTATTTGTAACCGGGAGGGTTTTCCCCGGACCTATGATTAGTAAACCAATGAATAAAGCGATCTGTGTTTTTATAAGTATAACAAACAGCATATGCATAAGTTCGAACAATTTCATAAATGTGCACAAACGGGCCTCGACCCATGCCTCGCGCCGATCGAGAAGGCTTAAATAGTTTAAAAGTAATAAAATCTATTAAGCAAGTGATCCGTATTTAACGTGATCCGATCACAAAACAACGTGATAAAATGAAAGAAGTCAAGAAACTTCTTTGTCACGACTCGGTCACCAAAGATGACCGAACGAAACCTGGTCGAACAGTAAAAATTTGGACGCAAATTAAAAACCAAGTAGCCAGGCACAAATAAAAAACGCTAGTTCATACAAAACTATGGTAATACATAAAGCCGGAAGCTAAAATTGTATAATTACATGCCATAATAAAAATATGGTAATAAAAGGTCGTACGGTAGCAGAACTAAACATCAGGCTTCAATATCATCCTTTACAATGGGAAGCAAACTTTCCTGTTTGATGACAGACAGAGGCTTATCCACCAGCTCCGCCACCTTCCCGAGAACGGAGATGTGGAAATTATCAAAGGCTTTTATCGCAGCGTTTAGCGCATCCTCTGCTCCCTTGTCATACCCCGGAACCTCTTCAGCAGAACGTACCGAGTCATGAGCTGCTTTAAAACCTTGTTTAATCCCTTCATTCACTCCGACCGCGTTAACATTATTTACCAAATCCGCAACCACTTTCTCCAACTCTGGGCTTTGATGCACTAGCTTAACCACCCAAGCAATTCCATCCGTCAGAAACCATTGTTTGGTTAACATGAGCTCCGACGTCTGGGAATACAACTCAACCATTTCAGCATCCCAGCGAGTTAGCGTACCTTTCGCTTCATCAATTGTCGCGGCATGCGAGTCAATCGCACGGTCGCGAGCTCTTTTGAGTTCCTCATTATCTACAGAAAGATAAAAGTAAGATAGCAAAGAAAGAAAGACCTTTGAAAGACAAATTGTAGACGTACCACTTATCAGACGATGATGATCGGCCAGAAGGAGGTCATAAGATGTTTGCATTTCCTTTAGTTCAGCCGCATGCATTTTCTCCGCATCAGACAATTTTTTCTCCAAAACACCAAACTTCGACTTAAGGATTTCCAAGTCCTGAAGAGCTTTGTCCCGTGCCTCATAGGCAGCTGCAGCCGAAGCTTGAGTGGACTTATTAATCTCTTTTGCTTCCAAAGCCTATTCCTTCAAACGTTCAATCTGAGACCGGAGAGAGGATAGTTCCTGTTTCGTCTTCGATCGGACATTGTCCTCGTTTTTCAAATTAGCAATTTCGCGTCGAAGTTTGTTACAAGTTGACTCCGACTCTATCCATCGCTTGTACGACTCCACCACCAATGAGTTAGATTGAGCTTGATTTATCATAAGGGCATTCCCAAGCTCCGGGCCGCTCATCTTCCGATAATAAGAGTGCTCAGCCGGAGTCCCCAAATGAAATAACGCCATTTTCGCCGATAGAGCATCCACTATCCGATCCTTGTTTGTCAGCGACCACTCCGGAACATACTTCTCCAATGCTCGAGTTGAGTCCATATCCTCAATGCCGCCCGAACCTAACTCCCGTGATAAGAAAACAGCTTCAGTATTATACCATAAAGGGGACGAAGAGGCACTGTCCCCACCATCAACGGGCTTGGGGCTTGGCCTTGACACATTAGAAGCAACCCCCGTGGTAAACTTACCTGAAGGAGAAGGTTCGGTCTTCTTGGGATCGGACGTGAGAACATCAGCAACAACCATGGTAGCCCCTCCCCCGAAGGACAGTGGGATTGATGGAATGTTTAACGGGTGGTCCCTTGGGGTACGACCCCCATGAAGATGAGCATCTAAATTCGCTAACACGCCTCCAGCAGCAGAAAATTCAGTAACTTGGTCATCATCGTCATCTAGAGTAATAGTCTTAAGATCTGTCTTCGTCTTCTTTTGCTTAGGTTTCGGACCAGACTTAGACGGAGCCTTTTTCCTCTTCAAGCTAACCTGAGGTTGCTCCTCTTCATTTTCCTCTTCCTCATCATCATCATCACCACCCTTCTTTAAACTTTTAGCTCGTTCTTCTTCATCCCCGACAGATAGATGGACACCTTCATCTTCAATCACAAACTTGGAACCGGACCCTTTCGATCCGATCGAACCAGATCCCTTACCCTTACCCTTACCACTGCCGGTCACCATCATAGTCTGAACCGGAGCAACATCCTCCGCTTGTACCGCAGGAATTGAGCCTGAACCACCTTGACCGGCTAAACCTCCTTGGTCATCCGGAACTTCCGGTTCTCGGATCTGATAAAGATTCTCCTGCACCACGTTTAAATACGGAGGGTCACCTTTCGGTGTCCTAGTGGCCCGGATCTCAAGCTCCTTGGAATCAAAGGACTTTAGCCTCAACGCTTCTCTCAAACCCATAGCTGCAAAAGAAAAGAGGGCAAGCAAGTAACATCCGAAGTCCGATACATATATATATAAAAAAAAATGATGAATGAAAAAATGAAAATAATATGGTTATACAAGCGACACGATGAGCACCATATCAAAAGTAAAGACATGACTAACCCTTTCCACTCCACTTAAGGGTAGGATACCACTCCGGTTCGGGCCAAATCGTGCTGATCCGTCCCATAACAAGAATGTGTTCCGGATAACTTTGTATGCGACCCGCTTCTTTAATCAAGTTCGCGTATAAATCTCTGTCATATTCGAAGTCTTCGGGAAGAGGAGGTGGAAACTTTGTCTTTTTTATCCTCCATGCCATAAACTCCGGAACACAACGGTCGTCAACATAGAAAAAACGCTCCTTCCAATCCTTTATGCTAGTAGTAATCCATGTATAGCAGCAGGAGTTTTTATCTCTAACCTCAAAAGTATACCAGTTACCGGACCGATTCAGTTTGTAAAAAGCCCGGAACACATCCAAGTCCGGGTCGGATCCCAAACTACGACAAGCCAACTCAAAATGACACACCTTGGCAAGGCCGAAGGGGTTCATCTGAGAAATATGAACCTCGTGAAACGTAAGAACTCCGATCAAGAAATTCGTCAGGGGAAGACGGTAGTTACAATAATCGAACAGACGAGTGTAAACCCCTATCTTCCCCGGAGGAAACAGGTAAATAGGCGTGTCCTTTTCGGGGAGGACGGGGTGTAGAGATGCAGGGATTGCATATTTTTCGACGTACCAGGCTAAACCATTTTTATTCAAAATATTAAAGCAGCCGGACAAGTTGTTTTTCGCCATTATATAAGGAAGAAACTAACCTGTTTTGCAGATCGTCTGTTTTCAGAGAAAAAGGGGTGAAGAAGATGAAAAGAGAAAAGTGAAATCGGAAGATTGTTTTTTCTCCTCTTTTATAGGGGTATGGAACCGCCTTAAAATCACCAATCAGATGGTGACACGTCATGACAGCTGACGCACACCAACCGTCACATCAGGCGGGAAACATAAAGTGACTGTCGGTTACCAAACTAAGGTCACCGCCTAGAAATTTAAAATTCAAAAACTCAGCAAAACGACAAATTAGGGATTTAGACCGCCAAAACCACGTCTTTTTAGTTCGAAGCTTTTACTTAAGAAACGCTATGAACTAGGGGGACTTGATGAGGATACGTCCCTGGCCGGACCGAATCACCGCCATAAGTAGAATTGAACTATGGCACGTCAAGGTCGGACCGCTCCTTGCACCATAGACGGAACGAACAGATACGATGGTGCGGCATAACTAACTGGGTCCCACCTCCATAACTGCCATGATAGTGACTGGTCCGACCCTAACTAACTCTCCACGTCAGCACACCCAAAGACTATAAATACCATACTTGGACCTCCAAAATGGGTAATCGCTACTTTCTCTCTCTAAACTCTCCTCTCTCTCTCCCTGACCTATTTCCTCCTCACAAATACTTATTCTCACGCCCGAGCTTGGTCACAGAGAGGCCCCCCTCCCTGTGACGAGGCTAACGGTGTGTTTGTTCTCTTGTGATCTTGCAGGTTTCTTGCTAGGTCATCTGAAGCTCTGCTCTAACCAGGTCGCACCAACTGGTTTTGAGTCTTCATTATATATACACACACTTATCTATATTTTTTTTAAAGGAAAACTTCATTAAAACACACTTATCTATATACTATACACTTGGGAAGGGTATTATAAGATACCCTAAACTTAAGAGTTTTTAGAATATAATGCATAAAGTATAACCTTAAAAAAGGATAAATTATTAGCCTTTTAAAAACCAATTATACTTTAATTCCTTCATCTTAGTTACACTTTAATTTAGTCAACTTTACTCAACTTTTGCTTATTTAAATGATAATTACACATTTTCTCCTTATATTAAGCCAAGCATCCCCACTATTTTTAAATGCCTATAATTTTTCATACATTAATATTTTTTTAAATGCGTATTTTATAACAAGCATACTGTTCTCTTTAATATATTTCTTTTAAATTGGTTCTCTTTAATATTTTTTTAGAATACATCATAATAACGAGCATTTTATTCTCTGTAATTTGAGTATAATAATGCTATTTTTTTAAATTAAAAAATTGATGTGTAAAGTGATTAACAATATCTAGGGGTGAACAATAACTGAACCGTTAACCGAAATCAAATAAAAAACAAACGGAACCGAACTAACCAAAAACCGAATTAACTTAAAATCGGTTATCGGTTTTTTTGTACCCTTAGTTTTAACAAAACTAAAACCGAACAATTCATATGTTTACATGTTTTTAGCTTTTATACCTTCATTTCATGTACTTATACCTCTATTTCATGTATTTCTAAGTAGAAATTTTAGCTAACGTTTGGTTTTGGTTATCAATCAAAATTAACTGAAGCGAACTGAAAATCGATAGTCCAACTAAATAAACCGAACCATTTAACCGATTGGTTAACAAGATTGATTAACCGGTGACTTCGGTTTCAATGTCGGTTGAGGCTAATAACCTAACTGAACCGAACCATGCACATCCTTTATAGTGTCTGTGTTCTCCGCCGCATCACGCGAACACTCTTCTGGTTATATTTATAAAGTAGCAATAAATACAATTTTTCAATAAATATAGCATACTATGTAAATGAAAGTTGAAAAAATAAACGATTTGTGTCACATGTTAAACACATTGGTTTAAACAACACCACACATTGTTTATTTTTTTAAAATTTGTAAGCACACTTGTTATATATTTTACATTCTCCCCATCCATATCGTTGATTGTATCTCGCATAACTCATAAGTACAAGATGCATCATACATTCATACGTTGTCATTATGAGATTTACCCAAACAACCATTCTTAAGTCCTGAGATTTACCCAAACAACCAGTCTTAAGTCCATCAAGTTTGTTGGGGTAAAGTTGAATACATCTACGGGGTTGAGTTTAATTTGTTTTCTTTGTTGCATCCATCAACAATCGCAAAGAAGCTACATATTTTATTTGTTGATCTGGTTCATCCTTAGGGTGCAAACTAATGATGGTGATGATAAATCGAAAAGGGTAATCGGTTGGGAGAGAAAGAGGCCGATTGATGTTATGAGCTAATACAAGTTGTCTAACCTTGTAACCTCTATGTTAGTCTTCTTATATGTGCACCCAAAAGGAAACCCAATTAGTTAATAAGAGTAATATGGTTTATCAACAATTACCAACTAATTATTTAATAGATTGTTATATATTTTGATCTATATAATATAAATGATTATAATAGCTACTATATTAAATACAACACCGTAACATATTTAATCTTACATATACTATTTCCATTGTTTACACAACTGAATTTAATAAGGGTCCTAATATTAACACATGGTAAAACTTATTTACACATGGTGTATACGGGCCGTATACTTTTATACGGCCCGTATGGAATAAAAAAAACTGACAAAGTCTGCTGGCACAGACTTTGTTAGTTTTTTTATTCTATACGGGCCGTATAATAGTATACGGCCCGTATACACCATGTGTAAATAAGTTTGCCTGGTCGTATACAATGTATACGAACTTGTATACGGGCCGTATACTATTATACGGTCCGTATGGAACGAAAATTTGATTTTTCAAGTATTTAAGGGATTTAAGGTGTATGACTGTAATAAAACGGAAGCTATCAACGCGGGATTACGGGCATGGTGTTATTCTTTATTTAATATTTATAGAATAAAAGGAAGGGTGAGGCATTTGATGAGAGTTGTAAGGAGTCTGAATAAAACGGAAGCTATCAACGCGGGATTACGGACATGCGTTTAATTCCCACCATATTTGTTTTGTCACGTACATTTCGTAAGAAACTTTTCGTGCACTGAACCTTCACCTTCAATCATTCCCTGGTCAAATCACACACTATAAACAATATCAATTAACGTTCAGTTGTGTACACTTTTCGTGTGTTGTAGTTTGGAAAGATGACCGAATAGAGATCTGAATAACAAACTGTGGAGAACTTGTTTGCGTTATCCACCAACAATCCGTTCATTATCTGTTGTTGTCTAAATAACAAACTGTACACAAATTCATCACCGGTTTCTACAGCACAAGCACATACACAGGTGTCACACCCCAACCGATGGCGAAAACATCGGGATGAGACGAAGTGCGTAGATTGTAAGAGACTTCATAACACTATGTGACAATATTAATTAAATTCAAATTTCATTTCAAGACTAATTGTCATACAAGGTTCAAATAAAATAGGGAAATTGGATTTAAATAATCCGAACTTTCACCTGTTGGCCAATAACACTCCGAACTTTCAGTTTGGCCAGCAGCACTCTCAACTTTCATCCTATTTTCCCAAAACACTCCACCTGTTGGCCAATAACACTGCATTAGTTGACCACGCCCCCGTGTCCGCTGGGCACGACCCCGTGTGCAGAAGCGTATCTGTACTGTCAAGATTTGCCTAGATTCTGGTCAACTAATGCAGTGTTATTGGCCAACAGGTGGAGTGTTTTGGGAAAATAGGATGAAAGTTGAGAGTGCTGCTGGCCAAACTGAAAGTTCGGAGTGTTATTGGCCAACAGGTGAAAGTTCGGATTATTTAAATCCAATTTCCCAATAAAATAACAACATTGTTTCATAAAAAAAAAACATCACAAATAGATGATTTAATCTAGGTGTGTATCTAGTCCATCCTAAATCTTGTTTCATCTTGCAATATCACTTCATCAATTAACCTGCAACATGTATTAAAATAGAGTTCAATGCAAAAGCAAAGGCGAGTATACAAGTTTTGTTACATAGCATAAATAGAATAAAAAGTGCTCATATCCAACATGATTCATAATATGTGAGTACTAGTATGCAAATATGGCGTACAATATGTTCAAACCCGAGAATACAACGCATTAAGAGAGCCTAATCCCAAGAGTTTAGCGGGTGGTAACATGTTTAACTTAACAATACCCAAAAGAATAGCGGGCGGGGCGTTAATCCTATATCGCTATAATTGTTAAGGGAGGCTAGCAAAGTTAACGAGCATATATCGACCAAGTAGTTTACATAGCATACGAGAATAACAAGTACCACACATAGTTTCATGTTAAGCATGGATAGAGTATGTTAAAAATAGTTTAAGTGTCATTTTGTATAATATACATGTTGCATCCCAAAATGGTAAAAGGGAAAAGGGATCAAGTATACTCACATTGGTTGCGTAAGCGATTCCTCGAAATAACGCACGAGTAAGTATGGAGAATAATCCAAGAGAACGAAAACGATTATCCTAAACATAATGATCTCGTTATTACTTATTGGTTAGAATAAATAAATTATGGATTAGGATCAAATACAAAGGATCCTAATTGTAAGAAGTGTAAGAAGGATTTATAGGATTTATTACTTTGGGGGTTTTTTTTGGTGAGGTATAGTTTTTTTTTTTTTTTTTTTTTTTTTTGCGGGGGGGGGGGGGGGGGGTGGGGGTGGGGGTGGGGGTGGGGGGGTTTAGGTTTTTGGGTGGGGGGGGGGGGGGTAGGTTTTTGGGTGGGGGTGGGTGTTTAGGTTTTGGGTGGTGATGTAGTGGGTTTAGTTTTAGGTTATTGGACACTTGTCACTCTATAAATCCTTCTTACACTTCTTACAATTAGAAGCCTTTGTAGAATAACTTGACCCATAAATTATAATCCTAATATGTATGGTTTTACAATTTAAGAATCTGGGTATTTCATTTATTAACCTTTCAAGTTATAAAAAGGATTATAACGAATTATTATGCATTAACGTTATTATTTGATCTTAAAGTTAAATAATAAAGAAAGCGAATTTCTTTTTAAACAAAAAACAAAATTGTTAAAAGGAAAGGAAAAGAACTTTTAAAAGAAAGCAACCTACTGTTATATTCTTCTTTCCAATTTTTAGTTCCATAAGTAATAGTCAAACATCCTTTATTATTAAACTTATTATAGTAGATACAATAGAGAGAGATGTAGATACAATAGAGAGAGATGGTAGGGGATGGAGTTGAATGTTTGTGTTTGGGGACATTTGATGTCTCTGTGTGTATATGTATGTTTAGATTAGGGAATGTAGAAGATGAAGGAGGATGTTTGGTGTGTGACTGCACATATAAAACGATAGGGATTAGGGTTCAGCATTTTAGTTTTAGGAAAAGACCAATATAGTCCCTCAACTTTGAAAGGTTACTTAATTAGTTAACTTAACTTGGTTTAAGTTGATTTCAACTAACTAGGTTATCTGAATAACTGTTAAATTATTTAAACTAATTAATTAATTAATTAATATATTGATTTTTTTACAAACATAAATAATTAAAAACACAGATAATTACCCATATAAACGTTTTCCGACGGTTATTTAATTTGCGAAAAATCTATGCTGGTTCAAGTTTAGGACTCGCATTTCAAAACGGGTCGGATTTCGGGAATCCACTTTGACGGATGTTACAGTCTCCCCTACTTTAGGAGATTTCGTCCTCGAAATCTAAGAGGAAGACTTTTGAAAAGATAGCATCCGAAGATTCGACAGAGAGAATAGATGAGACTTGATCGCGAAAGGGGTTCGTATAATATACATCGAATAATAGAGAATAGTGGGAGTATGGAAGTGAACGATTGACTCTAAGTGAATGCAAGTATAAGAATGACACAAGTATTGGATAGACAAAAGTCGCGTACTAAGAATGGAGTCTCGTCATGGATAATCGGATATAATGCGTTGTGAGTTGTTTAAAGTTTGAAATAGGTCCAATAGGTCTGCAAGACACCGAATTTCTCATGGCGCGTTTTACGAAAGTTTGGTAACTGATATTCGCTAATTTACATATATTTTAGTCCTCGTTTTCGCTATCATCTTGTCTGGTATGCTGTTTTAGGCCTGTAAACAAAAGTGTAGATGATTAAGCATCCGAATGACGGTTTTACGGCCGAAAACGCATAAAATAGGGGTAAAACGGGGGACTAAAATATGTGTAAATTAGCGAATATCAAATCTCCCCACACTTGAACCTTGCTTGTCCTCAAGCAAGCTAAACTAAAATACAATAAAAGATAGAATCAAACAAGAACGATAATTTACACACTATTTTATTGAAAACAACTATAAACGGTTAGCCGGTTTTTCGAAAGACGACATCAAAAGATTCAAACCCAACAAGCATATGCAAATATATAGCGACAACCAAAAAGCTGTGACTTCACATTTAATTGACTCAACATGTTAATCTTCACACAACTCACAATGTTCACACACACTCGGTTTTATTTATGAAACATACATAAAATGTGTACGTGCAAACACTCAATGCCTCGTCAATGAAATGTGTAATATCATAAGCTTGTCATAAGATCTCATCTCCACCAACTAACATGCGAAAAAGTGTAAATCAAGAGGTCTTTACGGGTTGTAATGTTAGGCTTGGGCGAAGGGTATGGAAATGGATATTTAAAGTGGCGAAAATGGTCAAAACTCGGTAGTAGCGTTTAACTAGCAACAATCAATACAACTATACATACATATGCCTTAAAAAAGGCGACTATTGCGCAATCGAGCTCATCAACTATATCTTAACATTTAAGCATTCAAAATTGCTCGATTTTCGTCAACTTCACCCTATTTTAGGGTGTTTTATTTTCTGTTTTTTTTTTTTTTTTTTGCAAACTAGATAAATAATAAACAATAAACTACAACAAACGCTAGTTAAACGATTATTTTTGACCGAGTTTTAACACTAAAAATGTTTAAAACATAAAAAGGCTAAATTTGGCTAAGTGGGCGATAATGTGGGTAAACGGGAAGGCTCAACATGGTTCATCCTAAAGGGTAACATAAGGTTTACGGGAAGCACAACACAAAGAACAAGGTTTACAACAAAGGGTAATCTAAGTGCCTCTATCACTTTTACACAAATCCGCACGTTCATGGTCTTAACAAGCATACTAGTGACAAGTTCTAAATTACACATAAACATCCGGCTCACTCCTATATCCGAAATGAACAAATATATAACAATATCAAGGCTCAAACATGCTCACGTAACGGAAGGAATGGGTAAAAGTGTGAAAACTATCATGTAAGTCTTTCTTTGTTTCTCACGCTTTCCGGTTTCCTTTTTCAAAAATATTTTGCTTGTCGAGTTTTTATCAAGTCCGAAGCTTTCTAAAACACAACCAACCGGTTTATTTACTAAAATATATACACAATACAGGTATTTTTGAATGATTTTTCTGATTTTCTGATTTTTTTTTTTTTTTTTTTAGAGGACAAACAAAGTTAACAAAGTTAACCCCCTCCCCACACTTGAACTTCGCATTGTCCCCAATGCGAGACCCGAAATATAGAGAAAAGGATAATAGTACTCCCCTCAAGATGATGTTGATGCAACGAGACTTCCGAAGCTGTATCTTCCACGTGCTCCGGTCCAAGATATGTCGGCCAAAACCTGCAAATATGTCACATGTGCACCAAAACAGAACAGAAACAGAAAAATCACAAATAAACCATAATTTACATAAATAGAAATACTAGCAATCCCAACAAAGACATAACATAAAAACTAAAGTAAAGAGTCTGAAAAATAAAGCAAACATATCCGGGGTGTTTGAAATAACAGTCAAAATAAACACCCAAAATAAACAAAGTACTGAAATAAAAACAACCACCAACAATCAATACCACCGACTCCTACGCGTCATCACCATCGTCGTCTCTAGTAAAGGACGGACCCGCATCTCCGTAACCAGGTGGGTTCCACGGTGGGAACTGTGGAGGATGCTGAAAGTAGTCGGGATATGCATGATGCATCTCCCCAAACAGATATGAAAACCCAGCACTTACTCCCTGATATAAACTATCCTGGTTTGCCCGAAGCTGATCCTGAGCGGTCCTAATCTCGTCCTGTCTAGACCGGATCTGGTCAATATAAACCCCATGCTGTTCCTGGTTAACCATGATCTGATCCTGGTTAACTTGCATCTGCTGGAACTGCTGATAGAACTCGGGCCAGTCCTGATGCTGGTGGAATGCATGGTGCTGCGGTGAATGTGGTGGTGTATGTGGCTGGTGCTGGTACTGCTGCTCCGGATGCTCCTGATCGTGCATCTCCTCATCATCATGTTCCTCCACAGCTGGAGGCAACGGGTCCCAGACCTCGTTGTTCAACCCTTTCAACCTATCCCCCCTATCAGTTTCCACAATCAAACCCATCGCCTTCAGTGACCTGATATCAACAAAAACACCCTCGGTTATCGGAGTGAGACTCTGAAGCACCTCCTCAGTCATCAAGCCTAAGTTGTAGGCTAATTCGGTCACATACTGACCGCCGTGTATCTCACTGTTCGGAGTCCGCCCCGAGCACTTCACGAAGTATTCAGCCATTCTTGCGGCTAGGTTGATATTTGCTCCCGTAACCAGCGCATAGAGAAAAATCAAATCTGGTGTGGGACAGTTCCCAAGACTGTCCATGCGCACGCAAATTGTGTGGCTAAACACATGATGCATCAGTCGCACCAAAGGGTCTCTCAGTCGTAAAGCCTTCGACATCCTCGGGTTGTAAGGGTCCCCAACTGCATTTTCAGCCCAAAATGCATCCCGTGCTGCATCAGATGGGAATGTGAACTGATCTGTGAAGACATCGGAATCATCTATGTCTTCCCTTGTATAGATCCCGAACCTTCTACCCAAACGCCCCACCGACCAAGTATTCCATTTTCTACCCAATCTGAAAACTACCCGCTCCTTGTGGCGGAATTTGGGTCTTCTATGTGCAACCGGCTTTTCATAGGTATAAGTAGAAAAGAACTCGATTGTCAGCTCACGGTATACGGGTCGGTTGATACCGACCAGATTTGCAAGCGGGATACTGATCATGTCTTCAAGTCGATTATACCGATTCAGCTCCCTCTAGACTTCCCAATCCAGCCATCGGGGGACTCCGAATTGTCCCCTCCTCGCCCATAAGGCGTCGCGTCTCGGAATGCAAAGTGCTTCTCGCTCATTATTGGAGTCGAATTGAAGGAAAGGATGGTCCATCTGTATGAGGAATAACGTTAGAAAGATGGAAACAGGAAAAATTTGAATCAAAAACAACCGAGCAGCCAATTATGAAGAAGATGTGAAACTGATCTGGGCATATGGCACGGTCGTCCTACGAGACGCACGGTCGTGCGTCGCCGATGACAAACACCAGTTGCCCAAATCCGCCGGAACTTCACGGCGTGCGACCAACGGCACCACCGTGCAACACCGACCAACAAGCAGATATCGTGAATGTCCGAAATAGCACGACCGTTCCATCCAAGGAACGTCCGTGCGACACCTGTTCTGCAGATTTCAAACCTCTGAACTTCGAATAGCCTGATTTTTTTCAAAATCAACAACTTTTTTGTACAAACAGGGGTCGGAAACTGCACCGGATGTTCACGATACGAATGGTTCTTACAAGGGTTAGGGTTTCGATTTGTTTATGAAGAGAACCCTAAAAGGCCTTGAAGAAACGGATGAATCTACCCTAGAAAGCGGAAAAACAGATAATCTACACGAAGGAACGTACCGTGCGAAGTAGGGTGTGAAATCGTGCGAAAAACCGTGCGATTTGAAGAGATATCGCTCTGGAACGGCTGCAGATGGCTAGGGTTCGCGAATGAAGGGTTTGGAAGCAGATGGGGGTATTTATAATGTGCCAAATGACAAAACTGCCCTCAGCCCGACGCACGGTCGTTCGACCTATCGCACGGTCGGCATCATTGGAAAAGGTTGAGAAGAATCAGCTTCTTGAGGTTCTAAGACTTCATAAGAGAGCCATTGCATGGAAAATCATGGATATCAAGGGCATCAATCCTTCTTTTTGTACTCACAAGATTCTGATGGAAGACGAGTACAAACCATGTGCACAGCATCAGAGGCGTTTAAATCCAAATATGCAGGACGTGGTGAAGAAGGAGGTGATTAAGTTGTTAGATGCCGGGATGATTTATCCTATATCCGACTCTGTGTGGGTTAGTCCAGTGCAGGTTGTACCTAAGAAAGGTGGTATGACTGTAGTCTCAAATGATAGGAATGAACTAATTCCTACCCGTACCGTCACTGGGTGGCGAGTTTGCATTGATTATCGCAAACTCAACGATGCTACTCGTAAGGATCACTTCCCGCTTCCATTCATCGACCAGATGTTGGAACGTCTGTCGGGGAAGTTGTATTACTGCTTCTTGGACGGGTTCTCTGGGTACTTTCAGATTCCTATCGCTCCTGAGGATCAGGAGAAGACTACCTTTACCTGCCCCTTCGGCACATTCGCCTACCGGCGGATGCCTTTTGGGTTGTGTAATGCACCAGCGACCTTCCAGAGATGCATGGTTGCAATTTTCCATGACATGATCGAGGATTCCATGGAGGTTTTCATGGATGATTTTTCGGTATTTGGGGATTCCTTCGATCATTGCTTGGAAAATTTGAGAACGATGTTGAAGAGGTGTGAGGAGACGAATCTGGTCCTGAACTGGGAGAAATGCCACTTCATGGTGAAGGAGGGCATAGTTCTGGGACACAAGATTTCTCATGCGGGCATGGAAGTCGATCCAGCTAAAGTCAACGTTATTTCACGACTTCCGCCCCCCACCTCTGTTAGAGCTATACGGAGCTTTCTCGGTCATGCCGGGTTCTATCGGCGATTCATCAAAGATTTTTCAAAAATCGCCAGACCCATGACCCGTTTGTTGGAGAAAGATGCTCCGTTCGTGTTTGGAGATGATTGCTTGAGGGTTTTTGACCTTCTCAAGCAAAAGTTGATTGAGGCCCCTATTTTAGTCGCACCCGACTGGAGTCTGCCATTTGAAATTATGTGCGACGCAAGCGATTACGCTATAGGGGCCGTTCTGTGTCAAAAGAAGGAAAAGCACTTCCACCCGATCTATTATGCGAGCAAAACTCTTCACGACGCTCAGGAGCATTACACCACGAATGAAAAAGAGCTCTTGGCAGTCGTTTTCGCATTTGATAAATTTAGATCGTATTTAGTGCTTTCGAAAACCGTTGTATATACTGATCACGCAGCCATTAGATACCTCTTCAGCAAACAGGACGCTAAACCGCGTCTAATCAGATGGATCTTGTTGCTGCAAGAGTTTGATATCGAAATCCAAGATGAAAAGGGTGCTTTAAATGTAGCGGCTGACCATCTATCTCGGCTAGAACATGGAGCTATCGAGGACTCGCGTTGGGATTCAATCAATGACAATTTCCCGCTCGAGTCTTTGATGGGTGTAGAGATATGCGATGAGTCGCCTTGGTTCGCCGACTTTGCGAACTACCTTGCTTGTAGAATTCTGATTAAAGGGTTGACTCATCAGCAAAAGAGGAAATTCTTTTCAGATATCAGGCATTACATTTGGGACGACCCTTTTCTATTCAAGGTGGGTGCTGATCAGGTGATCAGAAGATGTGTATCAGGATCTGAGGCGACCGATATTCTGCGCCAGTGTCATGAGGGACCTACCGGAGGCCACCACGGAGCCAACTTCACCGTAAAGAAGGTGTTGGATTCCGGGTTTTACTGTTCGACCATTTTTCGTGACGCGCAGAGTTGGGTGAAAGCGTGCGATGCTTGTCAGAGGGCGACGAACTTATCGGCACGCGACGAAATGCCCCAGAACTGGATACAGGTTTGTGAAGTCTTTGATGTTTGGGGGATAGACTTCATGGGACCGTTTCCCCCCTCACGAGGTAACAAATACATCCTGGTCGCAGTCGACTACGTATCAAAGTGGGCTGAGGCGCAAGCCTTACCCACAAATGACGCCAGGGTGGTCGTGAGATTCTTAAAAAGTTTGTTCGCCCGATTTGGCGCTCCGAAAGCGCTCATTAGTGACAGAGGGACTCATTTCTGTAACACACAGCTTGAAAAGGCTTTGTCCCGATACGGTGTGCATCACCGTTTATCCACGCCCTATCATCCGCAGACAAGCGGGCAGGTGGAAGTCACGAACCGTGGGCTTAAGCGCATCCTTGAGCGGTCTGTTGGTGCAAACCGCAAGGAGTGGTCGGACAAACTTGAGGATGCATTGTGGGCATTCCGTACAGCTTATAAGACCCCTATAGGGACCACCCCCTTTAGGTTGGTATACGGAAAGGCATGCCATTTACCGGTGGAGTTAGAGCACAAGGCTATGTGGGCTTTGAAAACCGCGAATTTGGACCTTAAAACCGGAGGTGAAGCCCGGTTTCTCCAAATTCATGAATTGGAAGAATTGCGACAACAAGCCTATGAAAGCTCCGTACTCTACAAAGAGCGCACGAAGAAACTTCACGACAAACGCTTGAAGGACCACAAAGAATTCCAAGCGGGTGATCTTGTTCTTCTGTACAATTCACGGCTGCGCTTATTTCCTGGGAAGCTTCATTCACGCTGGATAGGACCATACACGGTTAAGGAGGTATTTCCGTATGGTACTGTTGCAGTAGAGAATGCGGATGGCGTTACATTCAAGGTAAATGGTCACCGGTTGAAGTTGTACGTTGCCGGGCCGATAGATTCGGCGGTGGAGGTAATTGAGCCCCAAACCCCGCACACCTCATAAGTGTGGGGAGGAGAGAGTCTACGCTACTGACTCGCGGATCAAAAATGTAGCAAGAGCGTATTTTGCGCTTTAGGGGTAGTATCGTCTTTTTAGGTGTTTTTCTAGTTTTAGCTTAATTTAGGTATGTTAGGTAGTTTCCGTTAGTTTGTTTAGGTTTCGTACGTGTCGGGCGAAGGTTCTATGGTGAAATATTGTTTAAACAGTTAGCGTGTTGAAAAATGGCAAAAAACGGCCAAAACAGTTGCTGGAAATAGCTTCTGCGGAAAATTCTGATCTGCAGCTGTTGCACGGTCGTTCCACGAGACGCACGACCGTGCGTCTCCGAGGGACGGAACGGTGAGTCGCACCCCCGGTGCATCTCCGAGAACAGTTGTCTGGGTTTGAGCGATGTCGGCGACGCACGACCGTGCGATAGGTCGAACGACCGTGCGTCAGGCTGAGGGCAGTTTTGTCATTTGGCACATTAAAAATACCCCCATCTGCTTCCAAACCCTTCATTCGTGAACCCTAGCCATCTGCAGCCGTTCCAGAGCGATATCTCTTCAAATCGCACGGTTTTTCGCACGATTTCACACCCTACTTCGCACGGTACGTTCCTTCGTGTAGATTATCTGTTTTTCCGCTTTCTAGGGTAGATTCATCCGTTTCTTCAAGGCCTTTTAGGGTTCTCTTCATAAACAAATCGAAACCCTAACCCTTGTAAGAACCATTCGTATCGTGAACATCCGGTGCAGTTTCCGACCCCTGTTTGTACAAAAAAGTTGTTGATTTTGAAAAAAATCAGGCTATTCGAAGTTCAGAGGTTTGAAATCTGCAGAACAGGTGTCGCACGGACGTTCCTTGGATGGAACGGTCGTGCTATTCCAGACATTCACGATATCTGCTTGTTGGTCGGTGTTGCACGGTGGTGCCGTTGGTCGCACGCCGTGCAATTCCGACGGATTTGGGCAACTGGTGTTTGTCATCGGTGACGCACGACCGTGCGTCTCGTAGCACGACCGTGCCATATGCCCAGATCAGTTTCACAGCTTCTTCATAATTGGCTGCTCGGCTGTTTTTTATTCAAATTTTTCCTGTTTCCATCTTTCTAACGTTATTCCTCATACAGATGGACCATCCTTTCCTTCAATTCGACCCCAATAATGAGCGAGAAGCACTTTGCATTCCGAGACGCGACGCCTTATGGGCGAGGAGGGGACAATTCGGAGTCCCCCGATGGCTGGATTGGGAAGTCTTGAGGGAGCTGAATCAGTATAATCGACTTGAAGACATGATCAGTATCCCGCTTGCAAATCTGGTCGGTATCAACCGACCCGTATACCGTGAGCTGACAATCGAGTTCTTTTCTACTTATACCTACGAAAAGCCGGTTGCACATAGAAGACCCAAATTCCGCCACAAGGAGCGGGTAGTTTTCAGATTGGGTAGAAAATGGAATACTTGGTCGGTGGGGCGTTCGGGTAGAAGGCTCGGGATCTATACAAGGGAAGACATGGATGATTCCGATGTCTTCACAGATCAGTTCACATTCCCATCTGATGCAGCACGGGATGCATTTTGGGCTGAAAATGCAGTTGGGGACCCTTACAACCCGAGGATGTCGAAGGCTTCACGACTGAGAGACCCTTTGGTGTGACTGATGCATCATGTGTTTAGCCACACAATTTACGGGCGCATGGACAGTCTTGGGAACTGTCCCACACCAGATTTGATTTTTCTCTATGCGCTGGTTACGGGAGCAAATATCAACCTAGCCGCAAGAATGGTTGAATACTTCGTAAAGTGCTCGGGGCGGACTCCGAACAGTGAGATACACGGCGGTCAGCATGTGACCGAATTAGCCTACAACTTAGGTTTGATGACTGAGGAGGTGCTTCAGAGTCTCACTCCGATAACCGAGGGTGTTTTTGTTGATATCAGGTCACTGAAGGCGATGGGTTTGATTGTGGAAACTGATAGGGGGGATAGGTTGAAAGGGTTGAACAACGAGGTCTGGGACCCGTTGCCTCCAGTTGTGGAGGAACATGAGGATGAGGAGATGCACGATCAGGAGCATCCGGAGCAGCAGCACCAGCACCAGCCACATACACCACCACATTCACCGCAGCACCATGCATTCCACCAGCATCAGGACTGGCCCGAGTTCTATCAGCAGTTCCAGCAGATGCAAGTTAACCAGGATCAGATCAGGGTTAACCAGGAACAGCATGGGGTTTATATTGACCAGATCCGGTCTAGACAGGACGAGATTAGGACCGCTCAGGATCAGCTTCGGGCAAACCAGGATAGTTTATATCAGGGAGTAAGTGATGGGTTTTCATATCTGTTTGGGGAGATGCATCATGCATATCCCGACTACTTTCAGCATCCTCCACAGTTCCCACCGTGGAACCCACCTGGTTACGGAGATGCGGGTCCGTCCTTTACTAGAGACGACGATGGTGATGACGCGTAGGAGTCGGTGGTATTGATTGTTGGTGGATGTTTTTATTTCAGTACTTTGTTTATTTTGGGTGTTTATTTGACTGTTATTTCAAACACCCCGGATATGTTTGCTTTATTTTTCAGACTCTTTACTTTAGTTTTTATGTTATGTCTTTGTTGGGATTGCTAGTATTTCTATTTATGTAAATTATGGTTTATTTGTGATTTTTCTGTTTCTGTTCTGTTTTGGTGCACATGTGACATATTTGCAGGTTTTGGCCGACATATCTTGGACCGGAGCACGTGGAAGATACAGCTTCGGAAGTCTCGTTGCATCAACATCATCTTGAGGGGAGTACTATTATCCTTTTCTCTATATTTCGGGTCTCGCATTGGGGACAATGCGAAGTTCAAGTGTGGGGAGGGGGTTAACTTTGTTAACTTTGTTTGTCCTCTAAAAAAAAAAAAAATCAGAAAAATCATTCAAAAATACCTGTATTGTGTATATATTTTAGTAAATAAACCGGTTGGTTGTGTTTTAGAAAGCTTCGGACTTGATAAAAACTCGACAAGCAAAATATTTTTGAAAAAGGAAACCGGAAAGCGTGACAAACAAAGAAAGACTTACATGATAGTTTTCACACTTTTACCCATTCCTTCCGTTACGTGAGCATGTTTGAGCCTTGATATTGTTATATATTTGTTCATTTCGGATATAGGAGTGAGCCGGATGTTTATGTGTAATTTAGAACTTGTCACTAGTATGCTTGTTAAGACCATGAACGTGCGGATTTGTGTAAAAGTGATAGAGGCACTTAGATTACCCTTTGTTGTAAACCTTGTTCTTTGTGTTGTGCTTCCCGTAAACCTTATGTTACCCTTTAGGATGAACCATGTTGAGCCTTCCCGTTTACCTTTGTTTACCCACATTATCGCCCACTTAGCCAAATTTAGCCTTTTTATGTTTTAAACCTTTTTAGTGTTAAAACTCGGTCAAAAATAATCGTTTAACTAGCGTTTGTTGTAGTTTATTGTTTATTATTTATCTAGTTTGCAAAAAAAAAAAAAAAAAAATAAAAACACTCTAAAATAGGGTGAAGTTGACGAAAATCGAGCAATTTTGAATGCTTAAATGTTAAGATATAGTTGATGAGCTCGATTGCGCAATAGTCGCCTTTTTAAGGCATATGTATGTATAGTTGTATTGATTGTTGCTAGTTAAACGCTACTACCGAGTTTTGACCATTTTCGCCACTTTAAATATCCATTTCCATACCCTTCGCCCAAGCCTAACGTTACAACCCGTAAAGACCTCTTGATTTACACTTTTTCGCATGTTAGTTGGTGGAGACGAGATCTTATGACAAGCTTATGATATTACACATTTCATTGACGAGGCATTGAGTGTTTGCACGTACACATTTTATGTATGTTTCATAAATAAAACCGAGTGTGTGTGAACATTGTGAGTTGTGTGAAGATTAACATGTTGAGTCAATTAAATGTGAAGTCACAGCTTTTTGGTTGTCGCTATATATTTGCATATGCTTGTTGGGTTTGAATCTTTTGATGTCGTCTTTCGAAAAACCGGCTAACCGTTTATAGTTGTTTTCAATAAAATAGTGTGTAAATTATCGTTCTTGTTTAATTCTATCTTTTATTGTATTTTAGTTTAGCTTGCTTGAGGACAAGCAAGGTTCAAGTGTGGGGAGATTTGATATTCGCTAATTTACACATATTTTAGTCCCCCGTTTTACCCCTATTTTATGCGTTTTCGGCCGTAAAACCGTCATTCGGATGCTTAATCATCTACACTTTTGTTTACAGGCCTAAAACAGCATACCAGACAAGATGATAGCGAAAACGAGGACTTTTCGGACAAAACGACGAAGCTGCGAACATTCTGTTAAGAAAACTGGCCTGGGCGTGTGGAACGGTCGTGCGATCAGATGCACGACCGTGCATCTCCGACAGAACCACATCAGTCCGGCATTGAACGAACGTCCAACTCGGTGTGCAAGGAAATCAAGGCAGTCCGGTGATGCACAGGCGTTCCATATCTTGCACCCCGTGCGGATCCGATGATCAGCCAAAACCTCGGTGATGAACGATCAGTGCGACTTGGCGTGCAACAAGAACTCGGCATTGAACGACCGTGCCATCTGAAGAACGGTCGTGCGATATCGAATCTGGTCAAAGATCTGATGACGTCATGCAGTATGGGGCACCATACTCCAATAATTGCTTAAAGTGCATGGTCGTGCAACAGGAAGAACGACCGTGCGACATTGAAAAAATATAAAAACCTGCAGAAACATTCTGCTCGTAACTCTGGACATTTTGGAAGCGATTCTGGCGATTTTCAGGCTCCGGAGGCTTCTGCTTTCACCCGGATTCAAGCCACATTGTGCCGATTAGCTTTGTTATCTTCCAGATTCTTAATCTTATGCTTGTTTATGGTTTGGTTTTCTAATCTTTCCATGATTTTGTTAATCTTTCAAGCATTTAGATTAATGTTTATGTATTATTGTAGCCTTTGGGCAAAAACACAACAATCCCTTGCTTGATTATAACCATTAGTATTTTAATCTTTGTTTGTAATGACATTTGGAAGTATTTTCTATGTTAATCTTTGATTATTAGTTTGCAACCTTGTTATTGATATTGATTTCTTGATTATAAGTAATTGTGTTAGATGATTGGTATTTGGTTAGTTAAGATAGTTGAAAAATGAAGCTTAATTAATCTTGTATTAGTAAACTTTAAACTTGGTTAACTAGTTTAGCTTGGTTAAAATGTGTGCACCATGATACTAGAAATGGTTAGTGGTTTAATAAAATGTAATTATTGTTAATCAAGAAAGCTTGCCGTCACGTAAGGACCTTAACAGGTTAAATGGTGTCGTTATAAATTCTTGCCATGATTTGTTAGCTTAGTTAGTAGTTTAGGCCAAAATTGCTATCTTAGTGAATTTGTGTGCAAGATTTGTAAAATGAACTCGGTTGTGATTTAATCTAGTTTATACTTGTCTCGGTGGTTGCATTGTGTTTATCGGTGTCGCTTTCCTTGTTTAAGTGAGGTTAGAAAAATCCTAACGGCTGACTAACTTATTTTTAAGAGATTTTCATAGACATTTATCAATTGCATGTTAAAGAACAATTTTAGGTGGTTAAAGTGTGTTTATCGTTTTAACTTTCCGAATGATTGTCATGTTAGGATTCCCGAAAGGGATACTAATTGTCTTAAAATGGAAAATTGACCGAATGCTTCTAGTGCCAAAACCGACTTAGGTTACATACTTTGGCTGTGTATTAAGCAAGGCTATTTATCTATAATCTATTATGTTTTTATAAGTAATTGTTTATGCTTACTTTAGTTTATATAAAATCAAACAACTTATGTTTTTACCGGTAGTTTAGTGACAAAGGTCTAGTATTATTCCTCCGCCCATTTCCTTGGATCGATACTTGGTTCTTACCGATACTTTACTACATATATGACGGGGTACACTTGCCTCTTTCGTGTGTGTTTTGATGTTAAAGTAATAATCACTTTTATAAATTTAAAACCGAATCATGTGTTTATTCATGATAAAAATATGTATATACGCGCACACGTCAGTAACATAGTGAAAATACTTATATATAGGGTGTACCAGAGGCGTATCCACCGTGTTTTGACCATATTACGCCCGTCTCGTATTCGGTGTTATGTTACGTTCTGTGTTTTACCATACGCAGTAGTACACTCTATGGTTCTCATTCGCTTATTACTATAATCCCGTGTGCACCCGCGATTATACCCATCGTCGCATGATCCGCATAGCTTGTACTAGTTGCGTATGAATCAAGTTATTCATAAGTTTTGAAAATAAGATTGTGTGTGTATAGAAATGTAGCATGTAATCATGTTTGTGTTCCAAATAGTATAAGAACAATCGTAAGCGAATCCCTCGGGTTTTGCTCGCGTATAGGTGCGAAAGTATAAATTTTGAGTAAAAAGCATGAGCATAGTATAAGTTTAAATATGAATACGCATGTAAGCATAATCACAAAACGTATGACAAGAGTGTGAGCACAAGTATAAGCATAACGTGTATGAAAGTGAGTATAAAACATGTGTACAAACGTGAATATAAGTATAAACACAAAGCGTATGAGTATGAATACGAGTATAAGTGTGAACATAAGGTGTATGAGCATAGTTATGAATGTGAATGTAAGTGTAATACATGAAGGTTTAAGTATGAATAAAATATATATGCATGAATATAAGTGTAAACAAAGTTGTACGAGTGTAAATGAAAACATAAAATGTATGAACATGAATATGAATGTAGTATAAACATGAATGTAAGTACAACGTAAATGTATAATTTTGAGTGTATGTATAAACGTAAAACGTATGAATTTTGAATCATGAGTGTAACATAAATGTGTAAGTGTGAACATAAGTGACTGCATAAAATGTATAAGTATGGATCTAGGAAATAATGATCTTGCTTATTGGGTAAATCGAAATGCACGAGTTTATGCGCGTAAAAGATTAAAAGTTTTGAGTATGAAAGGAAAAGAGAACGAGTGACACGCGTGAGATTGTTGTGAGATATGGACTAGAACGGGTAACATGATATGCATATATAGTTGTTTGCGCAAAACGTGAAGTTAAAATAGATTGAGTTGTCATGGATTGTAGAATCTAGTTTGTGAATGCAGGGGAGTATAAAACAACTATTGGTTACGTGAAACGTACTTTGTAAAAAGAATGGAAATGCTACTACTGTTTTAAAAGAGTTTACATAAGTTGAAATTTTGTCGGTCCTTATGAAGTTTCCTTGCCCACGTGTTTTGAATTTAATTGACGTATCGAGTGACGTTTTGAAAAGTTCTAGGGATTAACAAGTTCGCATCATTTTAAGTAACTTTGTATTAGAAATTTTTGAAGTTTACAGATTCTTGTGAAAAAGTTGACCCTTAGAAGAAGGAATTTGCTATATGAACTTAGTGATCGTGAGAGGTTTTCTTAAAAAAAATATTTTGTTGATCTTGAAAAGAGTTTTGATAAACGATCGGATAATATTTGTAATATTTTGTATGAAAAGTTGGTTTGATTATCAATTGAAAATAACAATCTTTGGTATAATGATGCAAGATGAGGGCGTTTTAGTAATTACGTGGAATACGAAATTTTGTGGGCAATGGGTTTATTAGACCAACTAAGTTGGTGAGTAGCATTTCGTGAAGTTTTGAATGTCGAGAAATAAGCGTTTACGGAAAAATTACGAATTTTGTGTGTGTGAGCTATATGAAAATAGATTGTAAGATAAGAAGTTCATTTATATAAACAATGCATTTTGATATAATTAGAGATTTGACTAATGATAAACGATTTAGATATAAACATGATCGTGTTTACATAATATAGTCTATTAAAAGAAAGTATCGGTAACGATCACCTAGGCAAGGGAATCACCCCCAATTCTTTGGCGAGGTCGTTGTAAGATGAGAAAAGAAGCGGAGTTAATCGTCAAGGTAAGGAAATCACTCCTATCTTGATGATATGTCTACACTCGTTGCAATAGTGTAAATAAAATCACGTGAAATTATGCATACTAATAATATATAATCGTATGAAAAGTAATAGCATGATGTATGCGCAAAAGTGAAATCTCAAAAATAGTTCAAAATTGACAAGAGAGAGTTTCATTGTAAAAGGATTGAAAATAATAAAGCGTAAGTTCGATAAAAAGAGACTTGGATGGTTCCAAAACGGAACGTTGACTAACCAAAGTGGTCGAAAGGTCCTTTGAAATTGAAGAGCATGCTTTGGCCTAATAGGTGGTATACTCTCGCCGACAAGTCGGTTAACGGTATTCACCCTTCCGGTAACTACATGCCCTAATTCAATCGAAAATTCGAGACTTGACGAGATTTATGGAAAATCAAAGAGTGGGACTAGTCGACTAGATGCGGGTTTCACCCCTAGCTTGACGAGTTCGTACCCTAAGTGTGGTTGGTACTCGTTGGGTCAAAATTTAATTTCGACACGTTAACGAGGGTCCACTAGAATTTAAATTTAAAATTCCCATTAAGATGTGGATTTCACTCCTAACTTAATGGTCAATTTCGTGCAAAAATAGAATCAAGCGGAATGAGAGTCGTTTACCAAATTGTGGGTTTCATGCCTATTTTGGTAAACCCGTCTCGTTTGTATGATATGAGTGTTGTCGGATTTAGATTAATCGAGTAAAATGTAAGAGAAAAAGTGTATGTTGAGGATTAGACGAACAAGTATAAACAAGTCAAGAATAGCACATAAAGAATGGAATAATGAAACAATTACTAACACATAAAAAGTATGTCACGAATAACACATAAAGGAGAGAACAATGAAACAAATATTAACACATAATAAAACAAGTATAGCATGTCAAGTGTTAACACATAAGTGACAAATCATGCTTAAAAGATTAAAAGGGAATAAATAAAAGCAAATAAAGTAGCATGCAAGTAGTTTCAAGCAAAACATAAGAATAAAGCTCTAAAACTATAGACTAGGTTAAAGCATTCTTACTTTTCCTAATTTCCTATAGTTATGGCTCTGATACCAATCTGTCACACCCCAACCGATGGCGGAAACATCGGGATGAGACGAAGTGCGTAGATTGTAAGAGACTTCATAACACTATGTGACAATATTAATTAAATTCAAATTTCATTTCAAGACTAATTATCATACAAGGTTCAAATAAAATAACAACATTGTTTCATAATAAAACATAACAACAAAAATAGATGATTTAATCTAGGTGTGTATCTAATCCACCCTAAATCTTGTTTCATCTTACAATATCACTTCATCAATTAACCTGCAACATGTATTAAAATAGAGTTCAATGCAAAAGCAAAGGCGAGTATACAAGTTTTGTTACATAGCATAAATAGAATAAAAGGTGTTCATATCCAACATGATTCATAATATGTGAGTACTAGTATGCAAATATGGCGTACAATATGTTCAAACCCGAGAATACAACGCATTAAGAGAGCCTAATCCCAAGAGTTTAGCGGGGTGGTAACATGTTTAACTTAACAATACCCAAAAGAATAGCGGGCGGGGCGTTAATCCTATAGCGCTATAATTGTTAAGGGAGGCTAGCAAAGTTAATGAGCATATATCGACCAAGTAGTTTACATAGCATACGAGAATAACAAGTACCACACATAGTTTCATGTTAAGCATGGATAGAGTATGTTAAAAATAGTTTAAGTGTCATTTTGTATAATATACATGTTGCATCCCAAAATGGTAAAAGGGAAAAGGGATCGAGTATACTCACATTGGTTGCGTAAGCAATTCCTCGAAATAACGCACGAGTAAGTATGGAGAATAATCCAAGAGAACGAAAACGATTATCCTAAACATAATGATCTCGTTATTACTTATTGGTTAGAATAAATAAATTATGGATTAGGATCAAATACAAAGGATCCTAATTGTAAGAAGTGTAAGAAGGATTTATAGGATTTATTACTTTGGGGTTTTTTTTGGTGAGGTATAGTTTTTTTTTTTTTTTGCGGGGGGGGGGGGGGGGGGGGGGGGACACTTGTCACTCTATAAATCTTTCTTACACTTAGGTTATTGGACACTTGTCACTCTATAAATCTTTCTTACACTTCTTACAGGTTATTGGACACTTGTCACTCTATAAATCATTGGACACTTGTCACTCTATAAATCTTTCTTACACTTAGGTTATTGGACACTTGTCACTCTATAAATCTTTCTTACACTTCTTACAATTAGAAGCCTTTGTAGAATAACTTGACCCATAAATTATAATCCTAATATGTATGGTTTTACAATTTAAGAATCTGGGTATTTCATTTATTAACCTTTCAAGTTATAAAATTAGTTTTAGGTTATTGGACACTTGTCACTCTATAAATCTTTCTTACACTTAGGTTATTGGACACTTGTCACTCTATAAATCTTTCTTACACTTCTTACAGGTTATTGGACACTTGTCACTCTATAAATCTTTCTTACACTTAGGTTATTGGACACTTGTCACTCTATAAATCTTTCTTACACTTCTTACAATTAGAAGCCTTTGTAGAATAACTTGACCCATAAATTATAATCCTAATATGTATGGTTTTACAATTTAAGAATCTGGGTATTTCATTTATTAACCTTTCAAGTTATAAAAAGGATTATAACGAATTATTATGCATTAACGTTATTATTTGATCTTAAAGTTAAATAATAAAGAAAGCGAATTTCTTTTTAAAAAAAAAAAACAAAAAACAAAATTGTTAAAAGGAAAGGAAAAGAACTTTTAAAAGAAAGCAACCTACTGTTATATTCTTCTTTCCAATTTTTAGTTCCATAAGTAATAGTCAAACATCCTTTATTATTAAACTTATTATAGTAGACTTATGTTGTTTTCATTTTATAAAGGAGGACAGTAGGATATGATGCATTTTGTTTTTAGTAGAACCTGAGCACATAATGGAAAAAAATACATAATTTACAATTTCGTAACGAGGATCTTGTTTCCAAATCAAGATTGAAATATTTCTTAACAAAGCCGTCGAGCAAGAATATCAAAACTAAAATGGTATATTTTGAATCAACTATACCACTCGTTCTCGTAACTTGGCAGCTGTATAACATTCATGACGAATCGATAAGGTAACGGAATAAGATCCCCGGAACGATTCGCGGTGTTCATCTACCATGTTTTAACCCAACCCGAACACCCAAAGAAACCTACTGATGTGAAATGAATAAAACGAAAGTAAAGAAGATAAATAGCGGTCAGATTGTATACCGAAATGTAACGAGTCGAAACTGATCTGAGCAGAACAGGACTCGAGCCAAATGAGTGAATCGAGCACCACTGGCCGAAAATGACCCGAGAAGAAGAAAATAAACCAACTTCACTGCCGCCGTTGCCGACGCGGTTGCCGCTGCCGGTGACCGGTACGGCTGCCATCACCGCCGTTTCTCTCTACAATACCGTTGCCGTGTGCCGCCGTGTGTCGCCGTCGTGCCGTCACCATCATGTGCCGCCACTTACGGTGGTGGTCGGCTGATTTTCGGAGGAAGGGGGGGGGCGTCTTGCCCGACAGAACGAACCGCCGATATCACCGACCCCGCCGGTAATTCCAGTCGCCGGACTGAACCCGAGAGAGAGAGAGAGAGAGTCTTGGTCAGGCAGCTTGTGAGTGTATGTTTGGTTTGTGGCTTCTGGTATGCTGTTTTAGGCCTGTAAACAAAAGTGTAGATGATTAAGCATCCGAATGACGGTTTTACGGCCGAAAACGCATAAAATAGGGGTAAAACGGGGGACTAAAATATGTGTAAATTAGCGAATATCAAATCTCCCCACACTTGAACCTTGCTTGTCCTCAAGCAAGCTAAACTAAAATACAATAAAAGATAGAATCAAACAAGAACGATAATTTACACACTATTTTATTGAAAACAACTATAAACGGTTAGCCGGTTTTTCGAAAGACGACATCAAAAGATTCAAACCCAACAAGCATATGCAAATATATAGCGACAACCAAAAAGCTGTGACTTCACATTTAATTGACTCAACATGTTAATCTTCACACAACTCACAATGTTCACACACACTCGGTTTTATTTATGAAACATACATAAAATGTGTACGTGCAAACACTCAATGCCTCGTCAATGAAATGTGTAATATCATAAGCTTGTCATAAGATCTCGTCTCCACCAACTAACATGCGAAAAAGTGTAAATCAAGAGGTCTTTACGGGTTGTAACGTTAGGCTTGGGCGAAGGGTATGGAAATGGATATTTAAAGTGGCGAAAATGGTCAAAACTCGGTAGTAGCGTTTAACTAGCAACAATCAATACAACTATACATACATATGCCTTAAAATGGCGACTATTGCGCAATCAAGCTCATCAACTATATCTTAACATTTAAGCATTCAAAATTCCTCGATTTTCGTCAACTTCACCCTATTTTAGGGTGTTTTATTTTCTGTTTTTTTTTTTTTGCAAACTAGATAAATAATAAACAATAAACTACAACAAACGCTAGTTAAACGATTATTTTTGACCGAGTTTTAACACTAAAAAGGTTTAAAACATAAAAAGGCTAAATTTGGCTAAGTGGGCGATAATGTGGGTAAACAAAGGTAAACGGGAAGGCTCAACATGGTTCATCCTAAAGGGTAACATAAGGTTTACGGGAAGCACAACACAAAGAACAAGGTTTACAACAAAGGGTAATCTAAGTGCCTCTATCACTTTTACACAAATCCGCACGTTCATGGTCTTAACAAGCATACTAGTGACAAGTTCTAAATTACACATAAACATCCGGCTCACTCCTATATCCGAAATGAACAAATATATAACAATATCAAGGCTCAAACATGCTCACGTAACGGAAGGAATGGGTAAAAGTGTGAAAATTATCATGTAAGTCTTTCTTTGTTTGTCACGCTTTCCGGTTTCCTTTTTCAAAAACATTTTGCTTGTCGAGTTTTTATCAAGTCCGAAGCTTTCTAAAACACAACCAACCGGTTTATTTACTAAAATATATACACAATACAGGTATTTTTGAATGATTTTTCTGATTTTTTTTTTTTTTTTTTTTAGAGGACAAACAAAGTTAACAAAGTTAACCCCCTCCCCACACTTGAACTTCGCATTGTCCCCAATGCGAGACCCGAAATATAGAGAAAAGGATAATAGTACTCCCCTCAAGATGATGTTGATGCAACGAGACTTCCGAAGCTTTATCTTCCACGTGCTCCGGTCCAAGATATGTCGGCCAAAACCTGCAAATATGTCACATGTGCACCAAAACAGAACAGAAACAGAAAAATCACAAATAAACCATAATTTACATAAATAGAAATACTAGCAATCCCAACAAAGACATAACATAAAAACTAAAGTAAAGAGTCTGAAAAATAAAGCAAACATATCCGGGGTGTTTGAAATAACAGTCAAAATAAACACCCAAAATAAACAAAGTACTGAAATAAAAACAACCACCAACAATCAATACCACCGACTCCTACGCGTCATCACCATCGTCGTCTCTAGTAAAGGACGGACCCGCATCTCCGTAACCAGGTGGGTTCCACTGTGGGAACTGTGGAGGATGCTGAAAGTAGTCGGGATATGCATGATGCATCTCCCCAAACAGATATGAAAACCCAGCACTTACTCCCTGATATAAACTATCCTGGTTTGCCCGAAGCTGATCCTGAGCGGTCCTAATCTCGTCCTGTCTAGACCGGATCTGGTCAATATAAACCCCATGCTGTTCCTGGTTAACCCTGATCTGATCCTGGTTAACTTGCATCTGCTGGAACTGCTGATAGAACTCGGGCCAGTCCTGATGCTGGTGGAATGCATGGTGCTGCGGTGAATGTGGTGGTGTCTGTGGCTGGTGCTGGTGTTGCTGCTCCGGATGCTCCTGATCGTGCATCTCCTCATCCTCATGTTCCTCCACAGCTGGAGGCAACGGGTCCCAGACCTCGTTGTTCAACCCTTTCAACCTATCCCCCCTATCAGTTTCCACAATCAAACCCATCGCCTTCAGTGACCTGATATCAACAAAAACACCCTCGGTTATCGGAGTGAGACTCTGAAGCACCTCCTCAGTCATCAAGCCTAAGTTGTAGGCTAATTCGGTCACATACTGACCGCCGTGTATCTCACTGTTCGGAGTCCGCCCCGAGCACTTCACGAAGTATTCAGCCATTCTTGCGGCTAGGTTGATATTTGCTCCCGTAACCAGCGCATAGAGAAAAATCAAATCTGGTGTGGGACAGTTCCCAAGACTGTCCATGCGCCCGCAAATTGTGTGGCTAAACACATGATGCATCAGTCGCACCAAAGGGTCTCTCAGTCGTGAAGCCTTCGACATCCTCGGGTTGTAAGGGTCCCCAACTGCATTTTCAGCCCAAAATGCATCCCGTGCTGCATCAGATGGGAATGTGAACTGATCTGTGAAGACATCGGAATCATCCATGTCTTCCCTTGTATAGATCCCGAGCCTTCTACCCAAACGCCCCACCGACCAAGTATTCCATTTTCTACCCAATCTGAAAACTACCCGCTCCTTGTGGCGGAATTTGGGTCTTTTATGTGCAACCGGCTTTTCATAGGTATAAGTAGAAAAGAACTCGATTGTCAGCTCACGGTATATGGGTCGGTTGATAGCGACCAGATTTGCAAGCGGGATACTGATCATTTCTTCAAGTCGATTATACTGATTCAGCTCCCTCAAGACTTCCCAATCCAGCCATCGGGGGACTCCGAATTGTCCCCTCCTCGCCCATAAGGCGTCGCGTCTCGGAATGCAAAGTGCTTCTCGCTCATTATTGGGGTCGAATTGAAGGAAAGGATGGTCCATCTGTATGAGGAATAACGTTAGAAAGATGGAAACAGGAAAAATTTGAATAAAAAACAGCCGAGCAGCCAATTATGAAGAAGCTGTGAAACTGATCTGGGCATATGGCATGGTCGTCCTACGAGACGCACGGTCGTGCGTCGCCGATGACAAACACCAGTTGCCCAAATCCGTCGGAACTTCACGGCGTGCGACCAACAAGCAGATATCGTGAATGTCCGGAATAGCACGATCGTTCCATCCAAGGAACGTCCGTGCGACACTTGTTCTGCAGATTTCAAACCTCTGAACTTCGAATAGCCTGATTTTTTTCAAAATCAACAACTTTTTTGTACAAACAGGGGTCGGAAAATGCACCGGATGTTCACGATACGAATGGTTCTTACAAGGGTTAGGGTTTCGATTTGTTTATGAAGAGAACCCTAAAAGGCCTTGAAGAAACGGATGAATCTACCCTAGAAAGCGGAAAAACAGATAATCTACACGAAGGAACGTACCGTGCGAAGTAGGGTGTGAAATCGTGCGAAAAACCGTGCGATTTGAAGAGATATCGCTCTGGAACGGATGCAGATGGCTAGGGTTCGCGAATGAAGGGTTTGGAAGCAGATGGGGGTATTTATAATGTGCCAAATGACAAAACTGCCCTCAGCCTGACGCACGGTCGTTCGACCTATCGCACGGTCGGCATCATTGGAAAAGGTTGAGAAGAATCAGCTTCTTGAGGTTCTAAGACTTCATAAGAGAGCCATTGCATGGAAAATCATGGATATCAAGGGCATCAATCCTTCTTTTTGTACTCACAAGATTCTGATGGAATACGAGTACAAACCATGTGCACAGCATCAGAGGCGTTTAAATCCAAATATGCAGGACGTGGTGAAGAAGGAGGTGATTAAGTTGTTAGATGCCGGGATGATTTATCCTATATCCGACTCTGTGTGGGTTAGTCAAGTGCAGGTTGTACCTAAGAAAGGTGGTATGACTGTAGTCTCAAATGATAGGAATGAACTAATTCCTACCCGTACCGTCACTGGGTGGCGAGTTTGCATTGATTATCGCAAACTCAACGATGCTACTCGTAAGGATCACTTCCCGCTTCCATTCATCGACCAGATGTTGGAACGTCTGTCGGGGAAGTTGTATTACTACTTCTTGGACGGGTTCTCTGGGTACTTTCAGATTCCTATCGCTCCTGAGGATCAGGAGAAGACTACCTTTACCTGCCCCTTCGGCACATTCGCCTACCGGCGGATGCCTTTTGGGTTGTGTAATGCACCAGCGACCTTCCAGAGATGCATGGTTGCAATTTTCCATGACATGATCGAGGATTCCATGGAGGTTTTCATGGACGATTTTTCGGTATTTGGGGATTCCTTCGATCATTGCTTGGAAAATTTGAGAAAGATGTTGAAGAGGTGTGAGGAGACGAATCTGGTCCTGAACTGGGAGAAATGCCACTTCATGGTGAAGGAGGGCATAGTTCTGGGACACAAGATTTCTCATGCGGGCATGGAAGTCGATCCAGCTAAAGTCGACGTTATTTCACGACTTCCGCCCCCCACCTCTGTTAGAGCTATACGGAGCTTTCTCGGTCATGCCGGGTTCTATCGGCGATTCATCAAAGATTTTTCAAAAATCGCCAGACCCATGACCCGTTTGTTGGAGAAAGATGCTCCGTTCGTGTTTGGAGATGATTGCTTGAGGGTTTTTGACCTTCTCAAGCAAAAGTTGTTTGAGGCCCCTATTTTAGTCGCACCCGACTGGAGTCTGCCATTTGAAATTATGTGCGACGCAAGCGATTACGCTATAGGGGCCGTTCTGGGTCAAAAGAAGGAAAAGCACTTCCACCCGATCTATTATGCGAGCAAAACTCTTCACGACGCTCAGGAGCATTACACCACGACTGAAAAAGAGCTCTTGGCGGTCGTTTTCGCATTTGATAAATTTAGATCGTATTTAGTGCTTTCGAAAACCGTTGTATATACTGATCACGCAGCCATTAGATACCTCTTCAGCAAACAGGACGCTAAACCGCGTCTAATCAGATGGATCTTGTTGCTGCAAGAGTTTGATATCGAAATCCAAGATAAAAAGGGTGCTTTAAATGTAGCGGCTGACCATCTATCTCGGTTAGAACATGGAGCTATCGAGGACTCGCGTTGGGATTCAATCAATGACAATTTCCAGCTCGAGTCTTTGATGGGTGTAGAGATATGCGATGAGTCGCCTTGGTTCGCCGACTTTGCGAACTACCTTGCTTGTAGAATTCTGATTAAAGGGTTGACTCACCAGCAAAAGAGGAAATTCTTTTCAGATATCAGGCATTACATTTGGGACGACCCTTTTCTATTCAAGGTGGGTGCTGATCAGGTGATCAGAAGATGTGTATCAGGATCTGAGGCGACCGATATTCTGCGCCAGTGTCATGAGAGACCTACCGGAGGCCACCACGGAGCCAACTTCACCGCGAAGAAGGTGTTGGATTCTGGGTTTTACTGGTCGACCATTTTTCGTGATGCGCAGAGTTGGGTGAAAGCGTGCGATGCTTGTCAGAGGGCGACGAATATATCGGCACGCGACGAAATGCCCCAGAACTGAATACAGGTTTGTGAAGTCTTTGATGTTTGGGGGATAGACTTCATGGGACCGTTGCCCCCCTCACGAGGTAACAAATACATCCTGGTCGCAGTCGACTACGTATCAAAGTGGGCTGAGGCGCAAGCCTTACCCACAAATGACGCCAGGGTGGTCGTGAGATTCTTAAAAAGTTTGTTCGCCCGATTTGGCGCTCCGAAAGCGCTCATTAGTGACAGAGGGACTCATTTCTGTAACACACAGCTTGAAAAGGCTTTGTCCCGATATGGTGTGCATCACCGTTTATCCACGCCCTATCATCCGCAGACAAGCGGGCAGGTGGAAGTCACGAACCGTGGGCTTAAGCGCATCCTTGAGCGGTCTGTTGGTGCAAACCGCAAGGAGTGGTCGGACAAACTTGAGGATGCATTGTGGGCATTCCGTACAGCTTATAAGACCCCTATAGGGACCACCCCCTTTAGGTTGGTATACGGAAAGGCATGCCATTTACCGGTGGAGTTAGAGCATAAGGCTATGTGGGCTTTGAAAACCGCGAATTTGGACCTTAAAACCGGAGGTGAAGCCCGGTTTCTACAAAGAGCGCATGAAGAAACTTCACGACAAACGCTTGAAGGACCACAAACAATTCCAAGCGGGTGATCTTGTTCTTCTGTACAATTCACGGCTGCGCTTATTTCCTGGGAAGCTTCATTCACGCTAGACAGGACCATACACGGTTAAGGAGGTATTTACGTATGGTACTGTTGCAGTAGAGAACGCGGATGGCGTTACATTCAAGGTAAATGGTCACCGGTTGAAGTTGTACGTTGCCGGGCCGATAGAGTCGGCGGTGGAGGTAATTGAGCTCCAAACCCCGCACACCTCATAAGTGTGGGGAGGAGAGAGTCTACGCTACTGACTCGCGGATCAAAAATGTAGCAAGAGCGTATTTTGCGCTTTAGGGGTAGTATCGTCTTTTTAGGTGTTTTTCTAGTTTTAGCTTAATTTAGGTATGTTAGGTAGTTTTCGTTAGTTTGTTTAGGTTTCGTACGTGCCGGGTGAAGGTTCTATGGTGAAATATTGTTTAAACAGTTAGCGTGTTGAAAAAATGGCAAAAAACGGCCAAAACAGTTGCTGGAAATAGCTTCTGCGGAAAATTCTGATCTGCAGCTGTTGCACGGTCGTTCCACGAGACGCACGACCGTGTGTCTCCGAGGGACGGAACGGTGAGTCGCACCCCCGGTGCATCTCCGAGAACAGTTGTCTGGGTTTGAGCGATGTCGGCGACGCACGACCGTGCGATTGGTCGAACGACCGTGCGTCAGGATGAGGGCAGTTTTGTCATTTGGCACATTATAAATACCCCCATCTGCTTCCAAACCCTTCATTCGCGAACCCTAGCCATCTGCAGCCGTTCCAAAGCGATATCTCTTCAAATCGCACGGTTTTTCGCACGATTTCACACCCTACTTCGCACGGTACGTTCCTTCGTGTAGATTATATGTTTTTCCGCTTTCTAGGGTAGATTCATCCGTTTCTTCAAGGCCTTTTAGGGTTCTCTTCATAAACAAATCGAGACCCTAACCCTTGTAAGAACCATTCGTATCGTGAACATCCGGTGCATTTTCCGACCCCTGTTTGTACAAAAAAAGTTGTTGATTTTGAAAAAAATCAGGCTATTCGAAGTTCAGAGGTTTGAAATCTGCAGAACAGGTGTCGCACGGACGTTCCTTGGATGGAACGGTCGTGCTATTCCGGACATTCACGATATCTGCTTGTTGGTCGGTGTTGCACGGTGGTGCCGTTGGTCGCACGCCGTGAAGTTCCGACGGATTTGGGCAACTGGTGTTTGTCATCGGTGATGCACGACCGTGCGTCTCGTAGGACGACCGTGCCATATGCCCAGATCAGTTTCACAGCTTCTTCATAATTGGCTGCTCGGCTGTTTTTGATTCAAATTTTTCCTGTTTCCATCTTTCTAACGTTATTCCTCATACAGATGGACCATCCTTTCCTTCAATTCGACCCCAATAATGAGCGAGAAGCACTTTGCATTCCGAGACGTGACGCCTTATGGGCGAGGAGGGGACAATTCGGAGTCCCCCGATGGCTGGATTGGGAAGTCTTGAGGGAGCTGAATCAGTATAATCGACTTGAAGACATGATCAGTATCCCGCTTGCAAATCTGGTCGCTATCAACCGACCCGTATACCATGAGCTGACAATCGAGTTCTTTTCTACTTATACCTATGAAAAGCCGGTTGCACATAGAAGACCCAAATTCCGCCACAAGGAGCGGGTAGTTTTCAGATTGGGTAGAAAATGGAATACTTGGTCGGTGGGGCGTTTGGGTAGAAGGCTCGGGATCTATACAAGGGAAGACATGGATGATTCCGATGTCTTCACAGATCAGTTCACATTCCCATCTGATGCAGCACGGGATGCATTTTAGGCTGAAAATGCAGTTGGGGACCCTTACAACCCGAGGATGTCGAAGGCTTCACGACTGAGAGACCCTTTGGTGCGACTGATGCATCATGTGTTTAGCCACACAATTTGCGGGCGCATGGACAGTCTTGGGAACTGTCCCACTCCAGATTTGATTTTTCTCTATGCGCTGGTTACGGGAGCAAATATCAACCTAGCCGCAAGAATGGCTGAATACTTCGTGAAGTGCTCGGGGCGGACTCCGAACAGTGAGATACACGGCGGTCAGTATGTGACCGAATTAGCCTACAACTTAGGCTTGATGACTGAGGAGGTGCTTCAGAGTCTCACTCCGATAACCGAGGGTGTTTTTGTTGATATCAGGTCACTGAAGGCGATGAGTTTGATTGTGGAAACTGATAGGGGGGATAGGTTGAAAGGGTTGAACAACGAGGTCTGGGACCCGTTGCCTCCAGCTGTGGAGGAACATGAGGATGAGGAGATGCACGATCAGGAGCATCCGGAGCAGCAACACCAGCACCAGCCACAGACACCACCACATTCACCGCAGCACCATGCATTCCACCAGCATCAGGACTGGCCCGAGTTCTATCAGCAGTTCCAGCAGATGCAAGTTAACCAGGATCAGATCAGGGTTAACCAGGAACAGCATGGGGTTTATATTGACCAGATCCGGTCTAGACAGGACGAGATTAGGACCGCTCAGGATCAGCTTCGGGCAAACCAGGATAGTTTATATCAGGGAGTAAGTGCTGGGTTTTCATATCTGTTTGGGGAGATGCATCATGCATATCCCGACTACTTTCAGCATCCTCCACAGTTCCCACCGTGGAACCCACCTGGTTACGGAGATGCGGGTCCGTCCTTTACTAGAGACGACGATGGTGATGACGCGTAGGAGTCGGTGGTATTGATTGTTGGTGGTTGTTTTTATTTCAGTACTTTGTTTATTTTGGGTGTTTATTTTGACTGTTATTTCAAACACCCCGGATATGTTTGCTTTATTTTTCAGACTCTTTACTTTAGTTTTTATGTTATGTCTTTGTTGGGATTGCTAGTATTTCTATTTATGTAAATTCTGGTTTATTTGTGATTTTTCTGTTTCTGTTCGTTTTTGGTGCACATGTGACATATTTGCAGGTTTTGGCCGACATATCTTGGACCGGAGCACGTGGAAGATACAGCTTCGGAAGTCTCGTTGCATCAACATCATCTTGAGGGGAGTACTATTATCCTTTTCTCTATATTTCGGGTCTCGCATTGGGGACAATGCGAAGTTCAAGTGTGGGGAGGGGGTTAACTTTGTTAACTTTGTTTGTCCTCTAAAAAAAAAAAAAATCAGAAAAATCATTCAAAAATACCTGTATTGTGTATATATTTTAGTAAATAAACCGGTTGGTTGTGTTTTAGAAAGCTTCGGACTTGATAAAAACTCGACAAGCAAAATATTTTTGAAAAAGGAAACCGGAAAGCGTGACAAACAAAGAAAGACTTACATGATAGTTTTCACACTTTTACCCATTCCTTCCGTTACGTGAGCATGTTTGAGCCTTGATATTGTTATATATTTGTTCATTTCGGATATAGGAGTGAGCCGGATGTTTATGTGTAATTTAGAACTTGTCACTAGTATGCTTGTTAAGACCATGAACATGCGGATTTGTGTAAAAGTGATAGAGGCACTTAGATTACCCTTTGTTGTAAACCTTGTTCTTTGTGTTGTGCTTCCCGTAAACCTTATGTTACCCTTTAGGATGAACCATGTTGAGCCTTCCCATTTACCTTTGTTTACCCACATTATCGCCCACTTAGCCAAATTTAGCCTTTTTATGTTTTAAACCTTTTTAGTGTTAAAACTCGGTCAAAAATAATCGTTTAACTAGCGTTTGTTGTAGTTTATTGTTTATTATTTATCTAGTTTGCAAAAAAAAAAACAGAAAATAAAACACCCTAAAATAGGGTGAAGTTGACGAAAATCGAGCAATTTTGAATGCTTAAATGTTAAGATATAGTTGATGAGCTCGATTGCGCAATAGTCGCCTTTTTAAGGCATATGTATGTATAGTTGTATTGATTGTTGCTAGTTAAACGCTACTACCGAGTTTTGACCATTTTCGCCACTTTAAATATCCATTTCCATACCCTTCGCCCAAGCCTAACGTTACAACCCGTAAAGACCTCTTGATTTACACTTTTTCGCATGTTAGTTGGTGGAGACGAGATCTTATGACAAGCTTATGATATTACACATTTCATTGACGAGGCATTGAGTGTTTGCACGTACACATTTTATGTATGTTTCATAAATAAAACCGAGTGTGTGTGAACATTGTGAGTTGTGTGAAGATTAACATGTTGAGTCAATTAAATGTGAAGTCACAACTTTTTGGTTGTCGCTATATATTTGCATATGCTTGTTGGGTTTGAATCTTTTGATGTCGTCTTTCGAAAAACCGGCTAACCGTTTATAGTTGTTTTCAATAAAATAGTGTGTAAATTATCATTCTTGTTTGATTCTATCTTTTATTGTATTTTAGTTTAGCTTGCTTGAGGACAAGCAAGGTTCAAGTGTGGGGAGATTTGATATTCGCTAATTTACACATATTTTAGTCCCCCATTTTACCTCTATTTTATGCGTTTTCGGCCGTAAAACCATCATTCGGATGCTTAATCATCTACACTTTTGTTTACAGGCCTAAAACAGCATACCAGACAAGATGACTTAACTTGGTTTAAGTTGATTTCAACTAACTTTGAAAGGTTACTTAATTAGTTAACTTAACTTGGTTTAAGTTGATTTCAACTAACTAGGTTATCTGAATAACTGTTAAATTATTTAAACTAATTAATTAATATATTGATTTTTTTACAAACATAAATAATTAAAAACACAAATAATTACCCATATAAACGTTTTTCGACGGTTATTTAATTTGCGAAAAATCTACGCTGGTTCAAGTTTAGGACTCGCATTTCAAAACGGGTCGGATTTCGGGAATCCACTTTGACGGATGTTACAACAGGGAGAATGTTATCGAAATTGAAGGAAAAGAAAAAATGGTTGCTGATGTTTTTCACTATCAGGATTTTGTTGAGTCGTCGGGAAAACTTTTCCTCAGGGGAGGGTGAGTAGTATGAGTTTGAGTCCATTGTGGTTCGTGAATGTTGGAAGAACCCGACAAGTCTTCTGCTGCCTCTTCGGTTGGTAAAAGACATAGGATGGCTTCTAATATAGGCTCTTTGTCAGTTGTGGTTGATTTATAGGAGGAGGTTATGAAACGAATATATGCTTATGCGAACATCCCTATTTTGTCACGTACATGCGTTTAATTCCCAACATCCTTATTGTATCAGACTCTCTCCCCTCCTGACGCAATTTTCACAGTGGTACCAATGTCCTGCTACTACAATCCTTCCAACGCCTGATTCCTATACAACCCTTGATGTTGAAACCGGTTTTACCTCATGAAAAGGAAAGAAAGAATTTTTTTACCATATGTATACGGGCCGTATACCGTTTATACGGCCGTATACTCTCGGTTAAAAACAAATTTACCGATCGTATACAATGTATACGATGATTGTATACGGGCCGTATAATATTATACGGCTCATATACTATGGGTAAAAAAATGGTAAAAAAATGGTTTATTCTCTTTAATCTATTAGAACGATCCTTGTCTTGAGAACCTGATTCTGATTTAAACAATGGAATTTGTGGATCAACAGAAATAACTGAAAATAACTCGCCATTCTCTTGCACATGTATACGTTGATCTCGTTGTTGCAAACTCCTTTAATGTGAGATTCTTCAAGTTTGCACATTTTGAGAAAATACCAATGTGTTTGTCAGCTTTGTCAACACACAAAGTGACAGAATGAAGATCCAATGTTGTTAATGTTGGAAAGATGATCGAACAGAGATCTGGAGAGTTGATGCAATTTTCCAAGCATTTTATCGTGTGTTGTAATTTTAATGAAGCAATGAAGATTGAATATGCAAACCGCATCCGTCTTCTGTTATGATTCGAAACATTCCGAATAAACTAGCAGAACCCGACACGTCTTCTGTGATGATTCGAAACATTCCGAATAACTAGCATAACCCGACAATCACAAGTTGTTGATCTTTGGGTGGTGATTTACTCCCGAACAAACCATGCCCACCTTGACCAGAATAGATAAGCGTATCACTCGATCCACTTACATTCGAATAACGCTAAGAATCCACAACGCTTATGGTCAGATTCTTTCCTTCAATCTTGGCAAAATCAATGCCTGCTTGTTTTATTATCACGAAAGTACTGAACAACCGAGATAACAGCTCCGATATTTATCACCAACTCATCTTTAGTAGTGTTTGTTTGAGAACCTGGTTCAGATACACAACGGTCTCTTTGCTTCGTCCACTAGAACTATTTGTGTATGCATTCTTTTGGTAGTTAACAACGCTAATTAGAAAAAAATCTGTAAAATTAATCATATCGATTGCTATAACAGGATGCATGTGACACACATAGATAGATAAGCTGTCACAGTTGTCAAGACTGTTTGTCGGATTTCCAATGCTCACACAGGGTGATAAACAACGCTGATACACGTAACATCTAGTTATATTCAGATTTAAACAATGCCCGCCTCAACTGAGATAACGGACATCCATCAAGCTCAAAAAGAAAACTTATGTTTCCCATAGTCACAAAAGATTGCGGTTTGTATTTCGCATAACCACCGTTTCCGTAGTAAAAAATGGTTGCGGTTTGTATTTCGCATAGCCATCGTTTCCGTAGTAATTGAAGGAAAAGGAAAAGATCTGTTGAAATCGAATTTGACAACTATGACAGCTTATTAAAAGTATAGTGTGTTGTAGTTTGGAAAGATGACCGAACAGAGATCTGAATAACAAACTGTGGAGAACTTGTTTGTGTCAGGTTCTTCTGCTAGTTACTCGGAATCGATAAATAACCAACACGAAGATCTCTGCGATCGCTAAGGTTTTCATCAACGGACTGATCGGTAACGTTACTCTACCTGTGCTCCAATTTAAGCGGCATGTTCCGGTCAACGTTTATCGACATTGTTAAAGGTGATGAAGAGTTTAGAAACCCTAGAATGATTGTGTTTTTACGGGAATAAAACGTGATACTTGAAAAAACGCCAATATATACGGCCCGTATATAGTTATACGGCTCGTATACATGTGGTAACATCAAAAACCCACAAAAATAAATCAATTGAGCCGTATACGTTTTACAAATCGTATACACATGTATACGACTCGTATAACTGTATACGGGCCGTATATAATAAAACAAAAAAAAACATTCCCTGCGCATTTTCCTATTCAAAAACATTTTATACGAGCCGTATAATTGTATACGGCCCGTATACAATAGGGGATGTGAAAATAAGATATAGGGTATGTGGGAATAAGGCACCCCTTTAATAAACACATGCTACTAGTACTATTTAATATTCACGTGCCATTCATCAACCTACGCAACAACTCATGAGATCTTGGCTCTGAATGTTAATACTGTTACAAAAACTTTAAATAAAACTTAATTTCATAATATAATCAAATGTTCATAACTTAAGTTCATAGTTGTGTGTACATGTTATCTTTATGACAACTTCAATATCTTTTCAAATAACTTATTTACGCTTCTCTATGGTATGCCTTGAGAATTTTTGTTTGGAACATCTATTACAATATGAAATTTGAAAGTTTTGGTAGAAAAAACTGCTTATTTATTCATCTGAATCTATACTATTTAATAAAAGACTAAATAGTTTGGACACTTGTCATTCTCACAATCATCCGCAACCCTTTTTTTCCCGCCCATTAGTCGCATAACCGAATTAATTCCATGGATCCAATTTTTAAACCCGGAAAGAAAACACACGGGGTATTTCATAACCGTCTCTCTAGACCCGTTGTTAAGTTAACCCTAATTTTGTTCCAACCGCATTCAACCCATTCAACCTCTCTCATCTCTGTTGCTTTTGTTTGCAGCAATTACCTCTTCAAACTCTTGCTTGTCGGAGACTCTTCACAGATCACCACCACTACTACCAGTATCAGGCCGCCACCACCACTCCATCGCCACCGCCCGCCAGAGTCACGACTCTCTCTTTCCCTTTATCTCTCAGAATGGAGTATAGCGGCGACGACACCACAACGGCAGATCTGGTTCACCTGCAATCAAATCTGAACCGAGTGCAACGGCGGCGGTAGATTTATCATGTATCCCTAAATTTCCGGCAAGTACCGTATTCTCTTCAGATTTGTAACCATCACTGGCAGATCTACACCTGAAGTAGTTTCTTTAAAATCACGACTATGATGCTTGAGGACATGTCATCGTTGGCATTCGAGTGCTCATATTTTTGGGCAGGTAATGATGTAAATATGAATATGATATTTGGGGGGATTGAGTTGTCGATAAGATTTGATAATTATGGTGAAATTGTTTGATTTGTTTTGGGTTTGTTTAGGCCTTAGAACAAACATATGGATGCAAGTTATGTATTTGGCCATGTACTACAAGTGACGAGGTTTGTTTAATTGTTTCTATCATTTTGATGTTTTTACTTAAAGGTTTGTTTTTACTTAAATGTTTTTTAGTTGTTATGGTTGTAAGATTCGATATTGTACAGAGATTGGTTGCTTGATTAGTGTAAATGTATTTTTTTAGAAGGTTTCTCTTTGGACAATTTACAAAATTAGAACATGCTTTCGCTTTGTTTATGGTTGTGTTATTTAACAAGAACTTTACTAAAATCATTGCATTTTATAAAATTAATTGTTTATGTCAGTTTTATGAGTTTATTTTGCAACAGTCTATGTCGTAACAATAGGTCTTATGGATTTTTTTCCATGGAATTGTTGTTGTAACAGGGTTTTACTATGTTGGTTTCATTGGTGATGTCGGTTTAAATAATGATCAACTTTGATCGAATTGTTTCTGAAGCAAAGAAGGTTGTTATGGTATTTTATATCTCATTCTTATATATATAGAAGTTGATTGATTAGCTTATTTTTAGTTTATTTTATAAACTACATTTTTTTGTTGTTTCATATATTACACATGCCAAATTAAAGCGCTAAAATACAAGACTCTGTGCCCTTATATGTTTAGGAAAAACAACCTTTTTCAGCGAATTGAAGTTTCACGGAAGCAGGCTCTTGAGATGTTTTCTGACAATAAGTTTAAGGTTAGTTTCTACCTAACACATTTAGAGTTTTATTATCCTGAGGACTGCATCACATCTTCTTGGATTCTATCTAACACATTTAGAGTTTTATTATACTAAGGCAACATGTATTCAATCAGGGACAACACTTGTGGCACTCTCGAGAGTTAAAAGCATGGATGGCTTAAAAGTTCTAATCCTATACAGTGATAGAAAAATTACAAATAAAAAAAAACAATGATGTTCACAAAAGAGATATTCACAAATTTATAGTTTTTGTTTTGTATTTTTTTCTCATATTGTCAATGTTTTCTTATCATATGTAACTACAGATTGATACAATTTGCTTCAACTTTGTTTTTCCACATATATTTTGTGTTTCTTAACTATTCCTTATCTATTTGAAAACATATTATTTTCCCAGTCCCGTAAAAGTTACGGGTATTAGCACTTGTACACTATAATCCTATTAAGGTCCTAAACATCTCACCCACTATTGAGCACGTTTAAAAACATATACGATCAACTTATAGGTTCTGTGAGTAATATGTATGACCTTAACACTAAATTTAGTATGGTGCTGTTTGTTTTTTAAGAGGTAAAATGTCTGCAGTCTGCGGACCACATCTGCAGATAGGGCTGTAAACGAACCGAACGTTCAGCGAAGAAGTTCGTGAACTGTTCGGCGGGAAGTTTGTTTATGTTCGTTCGTTTAATAAACGAACGAACAAGAACAAGGAATTTCGTTCGATTAGTTAAATGAACGAACATGAACAGAGGTCTCGTTCGTTCGATTAGTTAAACCCACTTTCACCTTGTTTATGCATCATTTCCCTTTCATTTCTCATTATTTACATCCACGAATACGATCGACATCCGTTCCACAATAAGGGATTCAAGTTCGAGTGCTACTCTCTGGGCCATCTATCTTTATCCTTCGTCGCGTTCGCCAAATTTATTTGTGTTCGTGAACCGTTCGCGAACACGCTCATTTCCTTAATGAACGAACACGAACATAAAATCTCGTTCGGTAAGTGTTCATGAACCGTTCGTGAACACATTTATTTCCTTAATGAACAAACATGAACAAGACCTTGTTCGTGTTCGTTCGGTTTGTTTACAGCCCTATCTGCAGACATCTGTTGAAGAAGAGGTAGACCAAATGTCTGCAGTCTGCAAGAAGAAGACTGTTTGTTTTTTAACATATGTAGACTTCTAAAATAAACTGGTGGAGGTGTACAGACGGTGGTGGGTGGTGGACGGTGATGGTGGTGGTGGTGGGTGGTGGTGTTGATGGACGGTGGTGGTGATGGACGGTGGTGGGTGGTGGTTGGTGGTGGTGGTAGACGGTGGTGGTGGGTGGTGGAAGGTGGTGGTGGCGGTGGTGATGGTGGGTGGAAGGTGGTGGTGGTGGACGGTGGTGGTGGGTGGTGGCTGGTGGTGGTGGGTGGTGGACGGTGGTGGTGGGTGGTAGATGGTGGTGGACAGTGGTGGTGGGTGGTGGCCGGTGGTGGCCGGTGGTGGTGGGTGGGTGGTGGTTGGTGGTGGTGGGTGGTGGTGTTTAACCCTCTGCAGACCTTAGAAGATCTTATAAGTGGTTGGACCAAGTCTGCACCAAGAAGACCTCGCGCAGACCTTTTTTAATGAAACGTCTTCGGAAAAAAAAAACAGTCTGCGAGTTGCAATGTCTGCACTTGGTCTGCACCGCGCACACATAAGAGCTTACGCAGACGTTTTTTCAAAAAACAAACAACAAAAGGTTAGTTGGACATTAAGGGGTGTTTGGTGTTGCGTTTTCAAAATAGATTATGCATTTTCAAAATAGATTTTGTGTTTTCAAAATTGCGTTTTGAAAAAGCATGTAGGTACATGCTTCTCCAAAACTGCATTTTGGAGGCAGATAAATACTTTTTCATCCAAACACTTTTTTAGATTATTTATGTTTTACTATCGCAATAATCAAATAATCACTTCAAAACGCAATCCCAAACACCCTCTAAGTAAGAGTGTGCAAAAAAAAGTAAATTAATCGATAACACCGAACCGAAAGAATCAAACCAAATCAACTGTGGGTCAGTCAATTTCTTTTCTAAAAACCAAAAGTAGTGGGTCGCTTATGCTTATTAATATATCCAAATCCACCATAACCGAACCGACATGTAGTAAAGTCTTTGTCACCATTTTTTCAATAGATGATTTTTGCTTGAACGTGTGTGTGAATTTATGCGTTATATCATATCATTTTGATTGAATGTTTGTTTCAGTTTATTAATTATATCATATCGTTTTTTTTACATTCGGTAAAATCGGTAGTAATATTATAGATTATATTTTTAATGCTATGTAATATATTAATATATAGAAACGTGTAATAGAAATTTATTATATGGTAAAATATGCAAGCTGATGAAACACTGGTTAACACTTAGGCTAACCAGCTGGGTCGTCTCGTATGTGGGGTTCAATCTCTTTCTTCACTCACTGATGATTGGAATCCTGCAAAACAGAACATCGGTGACTCGCCACAAGGAGGAGAATAAGGGGCTTCTCCTTGTGACCACCCTCCGGCGTGAGAATAAGTACTGCTTTGAGGAGAAATAGTGTGTGTTGTAGGTGAAATGTAAAGAGAGCTGAATGTTCTACCTGAATAAGGAAGGGTCCTATTTATAGCCGAAGGATGAAGGAGGGAGGAGAGACCTTGCCAGCTGCCACCGGACCAAGGGGAATATCCTCTTGGTCTCCTCTGCTGCGGTCAGGATAGTGGATGACGTGGCGCGCCGTTATTCGTTCAGATAGGAGAATTACTACTAGAGTTGTCGGTCTGTCCTTAGATCGTGTTGCAGGTCCAGGTGGCGTCCGATTATTGGCGACACGTGTTGCCCTTTTTGTCTGGAGGAGCATCTTTGGTGTCGCCTGAAATACCTTCCAGAAGCTTCTAGAAGCTTCTGGATATTCTTTGCTGATGCGGACGCCATGTAGGATAAAAGTGGTGTGGTCCCTGCCATGTGTGTATGGAATTGGGACCATACCTCTTCAAGTCCCCCCAGTCCAGTGTGCCTTCTAGTTGAGTTTATCGTTTAGGAGGGATTCTGGACTCATAAGGGTTGTGGTTTTGTTGTTTGGTTCCCTTTGAGTTTCGCATCTTATCGAGCGTGTTCTTTGACGTGTCGGTTTGGCTTGAGATGGTGTGCAGCACTTGGTAGTTGCATGAGAGTTTGAGCCAAAACGGTGCGTGGCGTTGGGTGATGGTTTTGTGAAATTGAGCCAAATCGGCGCATGGCGCATGAAGGTGGTTTGCGAAATTGAGCCAAATCGGCGCATGGCGCATGAAGGTGGCTCTGCAAAATTGAGCCAAAATAGCGCATGGCGCATGAAGGTGGCTCTGCAAAAATTGAGCCAAAATAACGCATGGCGCATGAAGGTGGCTTTAATTTTTCCTTTGAGCCAAAATGAGCCAACATGGCGCATGGCGCATGAAGATGCTTTTGCAAAATTGAGCCAAAATAGCGCATGGCGCATGAAGGTGGCTTCAATTTTTTGGAGGTTTCTTCCAAGGGAAGTTTCTGATTCTTTATCTATGAAGATTGTGACAACTGGTGTGACTGATGTTCTGTCTGAGGTGGTTGTCGTGTCAGGGACGTGAACAGTTGCTTTTGCAGATGTGGCAGGCACGTTTTTTGCCGCTTTGTCAGGCGCGTGGCGGCCACGCGCCATAAAGTGGAGGCGTTCCTTCTTCTCTCTCCTGACGTGTCACTGTCCCACTGGACGTCTCTCTGTCTTCCTGACGGTTCCTTACCCATCGCATTAAATGCGATGGGTATAAATATCAGGCGGTTATCACCATTTCCTCACTTTTTCCTCCGATTTCAAAATTTGAATCTCCAGTTTTTCCTCTCCAAATCTTCTACCAAGTTTCTTCTTTCCTCATCTTTAATCATGACTGCCGTCCAAAATCTACCACTACCAGGAAGAGAAAATACAAGCCGAAGAATCCTCCAGGACCAGATCAGGCAGTTATTGGCTGGAGAGAGGATGAACTCAACAATCTGGTTCAAAACTTTAGTTTATCTTCTGATTGGGGGGTCCAGTTTCTGACTCCCAACTCCACCGCTCTTGATGCCCCTCCGGGATACATGACAGTGTACGCCGATTTCTTCCGGGAAGGAAACTTTCGTCTCCCGATGTCAAAGTTCATTGGAGAGGTGTTGACCGGTCATGGTTTGCATATCTCTCAAATAAATGCCCTGGGGTTACCTCGCCTTACACACTTTGAGTTTATTTGTCCGGCTAATCGTATAGAGCCATCGTTTGAGAAGTTCAACACCTTCTATTTTGTGACTTACAACGGTGGTTTTTATTCTTTCAATTTTCTTACCGGTGGTGTCAAGCCCTGTAACCGAGATCCACCTAAGAGCCTGCATGATTGGAAACAGAAGTTTTTCTATATTCGCCACGGTGTTATTCCTATAGACACGCTTTACCGTCTTGAGAGTGAGGGCATTCCTCGGGTGAATGTGTCGATAGATTTTACTCAGCAATAGTGGTATACGGTTCTGACCCGGATGGTTACTTGTAACACCCCAAAACCGGGATTGGTAATTAAACCATGTTAATAATAATGAACGGGTAAAATACCGTAGGTGGTAAAGTAAACCCGGTGAATATTAGGATTTAAATAAATAAATCTAATATTTATTAAAAAGGATGAGAAATACTTTGAGAAAACAATGTATATAAAAGGTCCGAGTTAACGGGACTTAAAATAAAACGGATTATGAACAAGATAAAATAACTATGAATAAATAACTTAGTTAGTCACAAGTCTTGTAGTAATAAAGAAATTGGTTAAAACACACTATATGCAACTTGGGGAAATAGAGGGGTCGAAAGTGATAAACTAGAAACTAGTTTGTAATAAATAAAATATCAAACACCAAAACACACACCTTGAGTGTGTGTTCTGGTCAACACTTTCAACAGGAGCCAAAGAACTCCCTTGTTCAAACCCTAACTAGCATAAATTCAAGCAAATTGGAAGGGCAAATCACACCCAAATTGAAATCCAAGCACGAATTGGTGATCACCTCAGTGAAGTGATCATAAGGTATGTCAAATTTCACTATTTTGTTCCATCTCAAATTCTTGATGAACTCTAGGAATTCGAAATTTGATCTTGAATGATGGATATTTGGGTGGAAATAGGATCTATGCATGATTTGAAACAAATCCTAGTTAATAAACTAAGGAATTTGAGTGCATGTAGTAAAACTCATGATCACTAACTAGGTGTCTAATGTGTTTTGTAAAAAACATGATGAACACTAGAATCATGATTATCAAACTAGTGTTATTTGAACTCTATGAAGTTAATCTTGACATTGAACCATGAACTAGATGATTATTTAGTAAAAGAAGTTGAAATTGGCAAGATATGTAGTCATGGAGTTTGATTGTTAATTTTAAAAAAGTATGCTCACTAGGTGTTTGATATAATGCCTAAGAGAAAGCCAAATGTTGAAATTTCGAATAAAACGCGCATTTGAATAATATGGCAAATTATGTGAAATATGAAGCGATAAGGGTTCAAAACATCATGTTGAATTAGACTTAACTGTGTAAATCATGTGATCAAAAGTAGTTGACATTTGATAAGTTAAACTAACCAATGATGAAGTCAAATAGTAGTTTCAATATAGAAAATACGTAAGGTGGAATAGTCGTGTTTGTTAATGACTAACCTAACCACCTTATAAATGATGACGATAGTTTGACGCTTAACGAGCTAGGTGGCGGCTTGGGGAAAAGAAGCGGGTCAAACGACTTGAATGTGCGGAAAAAGAGCGAAATCGGATAAAAGGTAAGTTAAGCTTACACCCCCTTTTTATTTACAATACACTTACTTGTGAATATTGATTGTGAATAATGTTAAGTAATTGAAATATGATGTTCCGGCATGATACAATGCAAGTCAGAATAAGTAAAAAGGTAAGAAACCATAAATTATGGTAAAAAGGGGTAAAATGGTAAATTAGTCTGGTGAGGACTAATAAATAACAAAATATTGTTGGTAAATTAGTCGGGTGAGGAATAATAAATAACGAAATATTGTTGGTAAATTAGTCGGGTGAGGACTAATAAATAACGAATTTTGAAATATTTCGTTATGGTGTAAACCGGAATGGGTAAAAGAGCGAGATGGTAACTAGATATCATTTCATAATGGAAAATGGTCGTTTGGACTAAACGGGTCAAATAACATTGGTAAAATCATTTGACAATAATAACTGACGACTACTTGTTAAGTTTTTGTGATCACAGGAAATAACATGTGTGTGCAATGCTTTAACTAGAAAAATTGAAGCAAAAAGTATGTATACGGGTCGATGCTATGGCCCGAGCCAGGTACGCATATTTAGAATTGTACTTAAAAGCGATATTTTGGTCAAATATTAGCGAAAATCCTTCGTCGTAAATGAAGGACTAAAATTGACCAAAAAGCCCTTGACGGGTAAATTGGGCAAATGACCCATATGGGTTATTTAGGAACTTGTATGGTGATTATGAAATATAGGTAGATACTTCAGATATGGAATCGCGAAGTGTGAAAAGAAATGAGGTAGTTTTAGACTTGGTTGCTTAAATCCCCTAAACGGGTCAAAACGGATTTATGCGCATAGCTTGCGTACTAGTTGCATAATTCATAAGAATTATGAACCCGAGCTAGAGATCTTGAGTAATACATTGATGTATGTATTTGGTTGTTTAACAAGTTGGTAGTTTTAAATACAAATGGGTCAAAATGTTAAAATTGAAAAATAAGCCGAAGGCTTAAAAATCTAGAATTTTATTATTTTGAATGTTGAATTTTAACTCCATGTGATGGAAAATCAAATTACGATCGCGTAGGAAAAAGAATCGTTTAAAACGGATAAATAACGAGAAAGTTATGCACGTTTCGGCAAAAATTAGCGTTGCTGAAAATATGCAGCTTTCAGCTGCAAACATTCTGGGAAAAAGAAGGGGTCGCGCCACGTGACGACAAAGGCCAGGGGCCGTCGCGCGACGGTGTCCTTTTTGGCGAAAAATTATTTATTTAATCATTTTTGTTTTGCGAACCCATTTAAACACGTTTTAAGCTACGTATGACTAATCTAACTCATGTTTTATGAGTTGCAGGTAAAATTCTAGTACCGGAGGACGATCAAGTTCAACGAAAGAACCGAACACGTTCAAGATACAAGCTTCCGCACATTGTTAATCATTATTTTAAATGACGAATTTAGTCACATTAAGTGGTATACCTGAAAGTTGTAAAAGATTTAATTAATCTGTATTTTCCAATGTAATTGTAATTATAATTATATGATTATGTTCGTGATTTATAACAAAAATCCGCTTTAAATAGTAAGGGTGTTACATTACTTCGATTATTCAGCTTGAGGAAAGGGCTCTGATGGCGGCTGGGATGAGCATGCTGTGGGCTCCTCAAAACCCTAGGGGCTTCCCGGTTTATGGATATAAAGGCAAAGGTACTGCTATTTGTCTATTGCTTTCTTATATATTTTGTAACATCCCGAAAATTTTAAAATCAATTATTTAAAATATAATGCCGGTAAATAAACAAGTAAACTAACTAGGATTAAAAATAACCTAGTTAAATAAAAGTCTTGTAGTGACTTAAAAGTGGGTTAACACACTAAAAACAAGGACTAGATAATACTTGAGGGGCCAAAAGCATTTAAAACAAAACTAGTTATAATAAAACATAAAAATTGAAACTCAAACACACACTTGTATGTGTTGAGGTCGATAGAAACACAGGGGGCGACCTAGAGCTCCCCTCCAAACCCTAACTTCTCACAAATCCCTCAAATTGAAGGTCCAAATCAAGTCTAAATCGAAAACCAAGAACGGATTAGTGATCTCCACTGAGAAAGGAGTCACGAGGTATGTAAATTTCATGAGAAATCTCTAGTTAAATTTCTGAGCAAACTTAGAGGATTCGAATTAGATGGTTGCATGTTCATTATATGATGAAATAGGAACATTGTGGTGTCTAGGAGTAAACCCTAGACAAGTATATGATGAAATTAGGTCTAGTTCTTGTGAATTCATGATCACCTTTGAAGATGATAAATGGGTTTTCGTATGAACATGCTAAACACTAGAAATTGATAGTTGTTCTAGTGTAATTTGAATTTTTATAAGTGAATTCTGATCTTGTAGATGCGAAAATTTATATGAACAAGTTAATTGATGTTAAAACCGACTAAATAACAAGCCATGAACATGATAATAAAGTGTATAAAATTCAGCCCTTGAAGTGTTCGTAAAAATGCCTAAAAGAAGGCTTTAAAACTGAAAAGTTGGGTTAAAACGCGTATTTGTAAATTTCGGCAAGTTATGCTTTACATGTTATGAAAAGAGTTCTAAACGGGTTGTAATTGAACTCTATAGGAAAAGATATCGGAGCGTCAAGTGGACAAGCCGGTGGCGACTTGCGTTTGAAGGGCGTACTTTGAAGGTATGTAACTCGTTATGTTACAATATGTAAATTAGAAATGTTAATCGATCATAATCATGTTTTTTTATAAAGGTTGACATTAGATGAGGTAATATTGTTCGTTATTAATTGAATGAGTCATAAATAGACTAGGAAGTGTTTGGTAGTCATTAGAAACGGAGGATTCCGTAAATGAGCCAAACGGGTCAAATAATTGGTTAGAAGTAATAAGACTTTGTTTTAGATTGACATTTGGCGTAGACGAATCACAAGAGCGTGAAGCCATAACTGTGGTAATGAAACGCTAGTGGTCGTAAGCCTCGGAAGTTGAGGTGAATACGCATTGTCATCATAAATTGTTACTAATTAGAATAGTGTAATAACTATACGGGTCAAACGGATACATTGTGCATTTATTGGTTCACAACCGTACATTCCACTTTTGACTCAATGGTTAAGATAGACGCGTCAGTAATTTTATTACAGACGCATAGGAAGAAGAATCGGCTAAAACGGACACTCGAGTCAAAAGTTATGATAGTTTAAAGTTTGTAAATGGGAAATAGTGATGCTGGGCTGATATACAGCACCCAGCAACGAACATTCTGTCCAAAACACGTGCTCGCGCCACGCCACGGCGAAACAAACTCACCGTCTCGCGACGCGACGGCCGTGGCGGGCCGCGACGACTGGTGTCACCTCGGTCGCGGGGCGCGACCGCCCCCAATCCATTGTAATTGTTGTTTGTTCTCATTGTTTAACCATGGAACTTGTTTTTACTTGATTTTAAGGTGTCAAAACTAATCTTTTTCGTGGTTTTGACCATAGGTGATGATGGACTTAATCCGGACGACGATCAAGTGCAATTACAAGAACCGAACACGATCTTTTGAAGCTTCCGTGATTACTTGTTTATGTTTAAAACAATGTCTATGTAGTTAACACTTAAATACTTGTTTTGGGATCGTTAAACTAGTATTACTTATCTAAAATGTTTATTTGATGAAAATTTTCCTTATGTTTGATATGTAAATCAAAGTTTGGTTTACAAATGCTTCGTTTTTGTTAAATTCCCATAAAAACAAATGGAGTGTTACAAGTTGGTAATCAGAGCTTAAGGTTGTCAACAAAGTGTTCGGTTCAAGCTTGATCGATCGTCCGGTAAGGATTAATTATTTATGTTAGTATATCTTATCTTATGTAAGTAAAAGAAATGAGAATTTAAGTGCACGGGAAGGGTGCGTTAACACACTCAAACCCGGAAGGCGCACTAAATAAGAACGGCCAAAGCAAGTTACGCACTTGGCTAAACCAAAGTAAATAAAGCTATGATTATAAATGAAATGTTTAATAATTGAAGTAAACATTTCAGTTTCGAGATGACGGAAAGGAATGGCGATGATCCGGTGCCGACAAGCACCGAACAAATGAAAGAAATAATTGCCGAAGAAGTGGGAAAGGAAATTGAGGGTAGTCTATCTGGGTTCATAGACAAAATTCAAAACACGGTGTTATCCTTAGTTGAAGAACGAGTCAAAAGGTTGGAAGATAGTGTCAACCTTATGAAAGAGAAATCAGGAGAACGTAAAGGATGTTCGTACAAAGAGTTTATGGCGTGTAAACCGCCAATCTACAACGGGGAGGTTAACCCGATAATTTGCCAAAGATGGCTAAGTGACGTCGAAGGGGTGTTTGAAAGGACCCACTGTGACGTAAGTGATTTTGTTGCTTACGGAACGGGTCAGTTGAGGGGTCAAGCCAAGGATTGGTGGGATAACAAAAATAAGGAGATAGGAGCCGAAGCGGCGTGGGTCATGACATGGGATGAGTTTAAGGTGCCATTCCTTAAACATCATAGTCCCAAGGCAGTCATCAACAGGATTAAGGAAGAGTTCATCCAGTTAAGACAGAAGGGTGAAACAATTGATAAAATCACGAGCATCTTTATGGATAAGCTGAGATTCTGTGACGAGTTAGTCACCACTGAAGAGCAGAAGATATATTACTACTACAACATGTTGAGCGCCGAATATCGGGAGTTCATGACTCCCTCAAAGTATGAAACCCTCACGGAAATTATCAACACCGCCCGGGAGCGGGAAATCGAGTTGAAGAAACAAATTGAGAGGGGTGAGCGAAGGGCACATGATGTGAATCCAAGCCCTACAAAGAAGGCACGAACAGTTGAATCGGCAAATAAAACGGATGCAAAGGGTGGGTCGCCAAGTTGCAAAGTTTGTGGAAAGGGGCACAAGGGTGAGTGTCGTTTCAAGGACAAACCGTGTCCTATATGCGGGAAAACGGGGCACACGGCATCTCTATGTCCGGGTAAAGTCTCAGTTTGTTACAAATGCTATCAGCCCGGTCACAAAAAGTCTGAATGTCCAGACTTAGTTGGAAAGAGAGACACCAAAGAATCCCTAACAGAAGCTCCAAAGGCGAAGGCCAGGTCCTTCCAACTTACAGCGGCTGAAGCAAAAACAGAACCCGATGTGGTCTCAGGTATATTCGCAATAAACTCGATTCTTGCACGTGTATTATTTGATACGGGTGCGAATAAATCTTTCATTTCACATGGATTTATTCGACATCCTTCATTTGTATTGACAGAATTACCTATGCCTTTAGAGGTTGAGATAGGAGATAACAAAAGTTTCATAGTTTGTGAAGTCTGTCAAAGCTGCAAATTAAGTATCGATGATGAGGAATATTTGATAGATCTAATCCCGATGTCGATGGGAGAGTTTCAAGTAGTTGTCGGGATGGGTTGGCTATCTCGACACCACACAATGGTCGTGTGTTTCCGTAAGGAGATAAAGCTAACATCTCCGAGCGGAAACCACATCATCATCTATGGCGAGAAAGGAGGCAATCCTATAATATACTCGATGTTGAAAGCTCACAAGCTCATGAAGCATGGATGTAGGGCGTTTATGATATATGCTAATGAACCTGAGAAAGAATCACAGAAGATTGGAGACGTACCAATAGTACATGACTTTGAAGATGTGTTTCCGGAAGATCTACCGGGGATACCGCCTGAACGGGAGGTAGATTTTGGAATCGAATTGGTTCCGGGCGCAAAACCCGTAGCTAGAGCACCGTACCGACTCGCGCCGTCGGAACTACAAGAATTGATGTCGCAAATTCAAGACTTGCTTGAGAAAGGATTCATAAGGCCGAGCGTGTCTCCTTGGGGCGCGCCGGTATTATTTGTGAAAAAGAAGGACGGAAGCATGCGAATGTGTATCGATTACCGGGAGTTGAACAAACTTACGGTAAAGAACCGACACCCGCTTTCGAGAATAGATGATCTATTCGACCAATTACAAGGTGCGAATTGGTTTTCAAAAATCGACCTTAGATCGGGATATCACCAATTAAAAGTCAAGGAAGAGGATGTATCGAAGACGGCTTTCCGCACGCGATACGGACATTACGAGTTCCTCGTAATGTCATTCGGGATGACGAATGCACCCGCGGCTTTCATGGACCTCATGAACCGGGTTTGCAAGCCAATGTTAGATAAGTCGGTAATCGTGTTTATCGACGACATTCTGGTATACTCGAAAAGTGAAGTAGATCATGCACGTCATTTACAAGAGGTGTTAGAGACACTCAGACGAGAAAAGTTATATGCAAAATTCTCAAAGTGCGCCTTCTGGTTACGAGAGGTGCAATTCCTCGGCCACATCATAAGTGCCGATGGAATATTGGTGGATCCATAAAAAATAGAGGCTGTGTCGAAATGGAGCCCTCCGAAGAATCCTTCGGAAATTAGAAGCTTCTTAGGGCTCGCGGGCTACTACAGGAGATTCATTTAAGATTTCTCCAAGATTGCGTCTCCGCTAACTAAGTTAACTCGGAAAGAGGAGAAGTTTATTTGGGGTGTCGAACAAGAAAGAGCGTTCCAAACGCTAAAAGAAAAGTTAACCCAAGCTCTGGTATTAACGTTGCCGGACGGAGTCGAGGACTTAGTGGTTTACTCAGATGCCTCACTTTCGGGGCTTGGATGTGTTTTAATGCAACGGGGTAAAGTTATAGCTTATGCCTCGAGGCAATTAAAAATGCATGAAAAGAAATATCCCACGCACGATCTCGAATTGGCGGCGGTGGTGTTTGCGTTAAAAATATGGAGGCACTATCTATATGGGGTAAGGTGCACCATATTCACCGACCACAAGAGTTTAAAATACTTCTTCGATCAGAAGGAGTTAAATATGCGACAAAGGCGGTGGTTAGAAACAGTAAAAGATTACGACTGTGAAATACATTACTACCCCGGAAAGGCAAATGTTGTGGCGGATGCTTTGAGCAGGAAATCGGATTATGTCCCAATTCGAGTAAGGTCGATGCAGCTTGTTGTAACCTCGGGTTTACTTGAACGAATCCGAGAAGCACAAGCCGAGGCAATAAAAGAAGAAAACCTGAAAAAGGAAAGGATAGTCGGTCAGTTGAAGGATTTGGCGGGTGGTAACAACGGGTTGAAGACTCGATTCGGAAGAATGTGGGTCCCAAACTCCTGCGGGGTCAAGACGCTTCTACTCGATGAAGCTCATAAATCCCGTTATTCTATTCATACGGATGCAACCAAGATGTACAATGATTTGAAGCAAAACTATTGGTGGCCCGGAATGAAGAGGGATGTAGTAAAGTATGTGGAGAAGTGCTTGACTTGTTTGCAAGTCAAGGCGGAACACCAGAAACCATATGGGAAACTGCAACCATTGGAAATCCCGGTTTGGAAATGGGAACATATCACTATGGACCTGTTGACCAAACTGCCTAGAACCAGTCGGGGATTCGATGCTATATGGGTGGTCGTGGATAGACTGACGAAGAGTGCTCACTTTATTCCTATATGTGATACATATACTTCGGAAAAGATGTCGGAGGTATATACAAACGAGATAGTGGCACATCACGGAGTACCAGTATCCATTGTGTCGGACAGGGATACCAGGTTTACTTCAAATTTCTGGAGAGATTTTCAAGAACAGATGGGAACAAAACTATTTATCAGCATCGCATACCATCCTCAGACGGATGGGCAGAGTAAAAGAACAATACAAACCCTGGAGGATATGCTAAGAGCGTGTATTATCGATTTTGGAAGCAGTTGGGATGTGTATCTGCTATTAGCAGAATTCTCATATAACAACAGTTACCATGCCAGCATTGGCATGGCCCCGTATGAGATGTTGTATGGTAGGAAGTGTAGAACCCCGGTGTGTTGGGGTGAAATGGGTCCACGTGAACTAGCCCACAAAGGAGTTGTCCAAGCCACTAACGAGAAAATCGAGGTGGTGCGAGCTCACTTGAAAGCGGCCCAAGATAGGCAAAAGTCTTATGCCAACAAAAGACGAAGACCGATTGAATTTCAAGTAGGCGACATGGTTATGCTAAAGGTTTCCCCATGGAAAGGTGTGATCCAATTCAGGAAGAGAGGGAAACTAAGCCCGAGATTTATCGGGCCATTTAAAATCATGGAACGGGTCGGTAAGGTAGCGTATCGCCTTGAGTTACCGGAAGAATTGAGTGGTATACATGGCACGTTTCATGTGTCACAACTACGAAAGTGTCTAGCGGTGGAAACGGCTTATATCCATTACGATGATATCGAGGTGGATAATAGCCTTAATTACGCAGTAAAGCCATTAGAGATTCTAGATCGAAAGGTTAAAGACTTGCGAAATAAGAGAATTGATCAAGTTAAGATCAAATGGGAGCATAGGAAGGGTTCGGCCACTACATGGGAGTCCGAAGAGGAAATGCGGCGTCTCTACCCGGCATTATTTGGTACGTATCTCCGGTTCCGAGGACGAAACCCTTTTAAGGGGGGTGGACTTGTAACATCCCGAAAATTTTAAAATCAATTATTTAAAATATAATGCCGGTAAATAAACAAGTGAACTAACTAGGATTAAAAATAACCTAGTTAAATAAAAGTCTTGTAGTGACTTAAAAGTGGGTTAACACACTAAAAACAAGGACTAGATAATACTTGAGGGGCCAAAAGCGTTTAAAACGAAACTAGTTATAATAAAACATAAAAATTGAAACTCAAACACACACTTGTGTGTGTTGAGGTCGACAGAAACACAGGGGGAGACCTAGAGCTCCCCTCCAAACCCTAACTTCTCACAAATCCCTCAACTTGAAGGTCCAAATCAAGTCTAAATCGAAAACCAAGAACGGATTAGTGATCTCCACTGAGAAAGGAGTCATGAGGTATGTAAATTTCATGAGAAATCTCTAGTTAAATGTCTAAGCAAACTTAGAGAATTCAAATTAGATGGTTGCATGTTCATTATATGATGAAATAGGAACATTGTGGTGTCTAGGAGTAAACCCTAGACAAGTATATGATGAAATTAGGTCTAGTTCTTGTGAATTCATGATCACCTTTGAAGATGATAAATGGGTTTTTGTATGAACATGCTAAACACTAGAAATTGATAGTTGTTCTAGTGTAATTTGAATTTTTATAAGTGAATTCTGATATTGTAGATGCGAAAATTTATATGAACAAGTTAATTGATGTTAAAAACGGCTAAATAACAAGCCATGAACATGATAATAAAGTGTCTAAAATTCAGCCCTTGAAGTATTCGTAAAAATGCCTAAAAGAAGGCTTTAAAACTGAAAAGTTGGGTTAAAACGCGTATTTGTAAATTTTGGCAAGTTATGCGTTACATGTTATGAAAAGAGCTCTAAACGGGTTGTAATTGAACTCTATAGGAAAAGATATCAGAGCGTCAAGTGGACAAGCCGGTGGCAACTTGCGTTTGAAAGGCGTACTTTGAAGGTATGTAACTCGTTATGTTACAATATGTAAATTAGAAATGTTAATCGATCATAATCGTGTTTTGTTATAAAGGTTGACATTAGATGAGGTAATATTGTTCGTTATTAATTGAATGAGTCGTAAATAGACTAGGAAGTGTTTGGTAGTCATTAGAAACGGAGGATTCCGTAAATGAGCCAAACGTGTCAAATAATTGGTTAGAAGTAATAAGACTTTGTTTTAGATTGACATTTGGCGTAGACGGATCACAATAGCATGAAGCCATAAGTGTGGTAATGAAATGCCAGTGGTCGTAAGCCTCGGAAGTTGAGGTGAATACGCCTTGTCATCATAAATTGTTACTAATTAGAATAGTGTAATAACTATACGGGTCAAACGGATACATTGTGCATTTATTGGTTCACAACCGTACATTCCACTTTTGACTCAATGGTTAAGATATACGCATCGGTAATTTTATTACGGACGCATAGGAAGAAGAATCGGCTAAAACGGACACTCGAGTCAAAAGTTATGATAGTTTAAAGTTTGTAAATGGGAAATAGTGATGCTGGGCTGATATACAGCACCCAGCAACGAACATTCTGTCCAAAACACGTGCTCGCGCCATGCCACGGCGAAACGAACTCACCGTCGCGCGACGCGACGGCTGGTGTCACCTCGGTCGCTGGGCGCGACCGCCCCCAATCCGTTGTAATTGTTGTTTGTTCTCATTGTTTAACCATGGAACTTGTTTTTACTTGATTTTAAGGTGTCAAAACTAATCTTTTTCGTGGTTTTGACCATAGGTGATGATGGACTTAATCCGGACGGCGATCGAGTGCGATTACAAGAACCGAACACGATCTTTTGAAGCTTCCGCGATTACTTGTTTATGTTTAAAACAATGTCTATGTAGTTAACACTTAAATACTTGTTTTGGGATCGTTAAACTAGTATTACTTATCTAAAATGTTTATTTGATGAAAATTTTCCTTATGTTTGATATGTAAATCAAAGTTTGGTTTACAAATGCTTAGTTTTTGTTAAATTCCCATAAAAACAAATGGAGTGTTACATATTTTCCTTGTTTGTCTCCTCATATTCTGTTGTATGCTTACAGCAGGGTATAGTTTGCATCCTTCCAATGAGAGTTTGGCGACCCATGCTAACACCATTCTAGGTGATGATGGTGGAGATGACCTTGATTTTGATATTAATCCTACTCGAGAGGAGCCTATTCTCCTGTTGAGTGAGGAGTCTGATGATAATGCATCGTACCATCTAATACACCATTCATCCCGTGCAGGTCCACAACGGGGACCCTCTGAAGAGCCAGTTGCTGATGAAGTTGATACTCCTGTTGTGGATCCACGGGCTGGGGTTGCTGAACAAGTGGAGGCTAGGATGAAGAAAAAAGAAGATAAGACTGGGGAGAAGAAGGCTGAGGACCCTGTTGCCGAGACACCTCGTAAGCAGTTTTCTAACTCCTCTTTCTTGGACTATGTTGTCGTGTCTGACACGCTATCTGCCTATCTGGTTTAGACGCAGGAGTCAAACGTTCAGAGCATGATCCTGATGATGATTCTACGTTGACTGAGATGATGAAGAAGAGGAAACTGCTTGAGGACAAGAAGAAAGAACTTGATGCGCAAGCTGCTGCTGCATTGGCTGAGAAAAAAGACAAGCTAAAGAAGGAGGCTACTGCCGCACCGTCGGAGTCAGAGATTGACTTAGGTGTGTTTAGCGAGAAGATCGGTAATCATTTGGAAAAGATATTCAAGTCTGCTTCCGGCTCTCGAGGTATGAGTCTTCTTGTTGTATATGTTCCGTGTATTGTGTTTCTTCCGTTGACTGTTTATGCTTTTCTGCAGAAGCTCCCAAATCTGGCCGTTCTGCACGCAAGATTGATATTTCTAAAATTACCCCGCCTGCCTCTCCTCCATCTAAACTCTTGATTTATCTCCTCCTCACCCGGACCCGAAGGGGAAGGGGAAGGAGGATGAGGTTGAGCAGGTGGAAAAGGTGGTTGAAAATGTTGCTGCTGGTGCTAGAAAAGATTAAGTCCATGTGGAGGGTGTTGTCACACCCCGATATTTCCACGTATTACCGGTGGGCCCGGTGGGGAGTATCGTGACGTAGTTGATATCATCATAGTCAATTAACACAATTATAGCACAACGGAAGTCTTGGAATATAAAATATTATTACAAACCCAATTGTCAGAAATTCTGAAAAGATAATTACATTAGAGCTTGCAATATTAAATCCACAGGCGAATCATATTAAAATGTACAAAATGAAGTTTAGCAGACTTTAGGGCATCCTAAGGATTTGCAAGATCCTTCATTGACACCAAGGAGCTTTCAGCCAATTACGTATAGTACCTGTCACTTAGTCTTTTGAAAATACGTCAGTTTACACTGGTAAATACAATTAACCGACTCATTTGAAAAGTGTTTATAAAATTGGTTTGGATGCACAAGGCATACAATCTTTTATAACTTGGGACAATTATATAAAATAATCTTGTATACAGATTTACATGTTTGTCGTACGTTCAGAACCCGGGTTAGAAGAGCCGGGTTAAGATTAATAGACACACCACTAATATAGTCCACAAGGAGTTATCCTCACGTGTGTTATATCTTATATCTTAATTCCCTTTTGGGGGAAAAGAATCCGTATCGCAACTGTCAGGTGTATGCCTACACCCCGTGCTTAGGTCGTGGCCATTTGCATTTAAATGATGCCAAGGATATCCAGGACATGGTCATTAACCCCCAAATGCTTTGTATCAAACAAGACAGATTAAAACAGGTTCTCTCAATGATTTAACCACTAATCGATTAAATATTCAATACCCGACCAATCGGTAATAATTTACCGTATCCCAAGCCCGTATAAGGGAAAATAAGTTAAAAGTATTTACCTGAGCTAAAATGTAAATTATACTCAGCTGTATATTCTAATCAGCAAGTGTTGGTAGCTTTTACTGGGCTCCTAATCTGGAACGAAGGTTTTAATAACCTATTAGATTCCTAACGGGTCTTATTTAAGTTATAATTTAGACCGGTTAGTTTTAAAGAAAAGTTTACGGTACGAAACGCGAGATTAAGCGATGACCGGATTGGAATGTGATTTAGACCCAACAAGTATGAAGACTTGTATAAAATGGGTAAACTAAATACATTCTGGATTTTGAAATAAAAATGATAAGGTTTGACCCGTTTAGGCTAATTTATGCTACTAGTCACATGAACCGTACCGAACGCGTATAAGCATAACGGGTAACCGAATGAGACAAGTACAAGTTCCATAAGTTATTATGCTTAAAATATGTTGTGATATCAGTAGGATATCTTCAATTATGCCCAAAACGAATTTAAAACCAATTTAAGCCCCGTAGGGGTATTTTGGTCATTTTAAAGTTTATAAAAGAGGTTAAATAGAAAACTAAGGTTCTGGTCTAAAATAATCAGTAAAAATAATTATTTTATCATGTTATATCAGTAAAGTATCATACATATGTGAGGGTTACCAATTATGGCAAAACTATGCACCGTATGGGCATTTTGGTCATTTCACATATGCTTTTAAGGTTAAATTTGGAAATCTGAGTTCAAGACTTATACTTACTGTTAAAGTATAAAAATTTATTTATAAAATCAGTAGGTAACAAGTCTTAGGAGTTAAATATGGTTTTAAACCATACTATGCGCCTAATTAGCGTAAAAGTCGGTATTCAAGGTGTTTATCAAATTCTGAAGTTTTGATCAGTCTCTAATGCTTAAAATATTTTATTTAACATATGATATCAGTAGAAAAAGGTTTGGTATGCAAATCATATGTTAAACTCATTTTATTAACAAAAAGGGCATTATCGTCAATTACCGAATTTATGCTAGAACTCTATGCTATGGTCAGAATAAAATTTGACAAAAATTTCCAAAAATCCCTAAATATTATTTCATAACAGTGGGTAGCAAGTTTGGTGCCAAAAATTGGGTTTAAATATGATTTATGCCGAAAATGCAATTTAATTAACAAAAAGCTTTTGTTTTACGATATCTTGCATAACTTTTATTTTAGACCAGGAACTGATGTCAAATTTTTAGGACATACTTATATATCAGTAATAAAACTTTTTGTCCTCTCACATTTTCAAAAGTCTCGTTTTTTATATCAAAAGGGCATATTCGTCAAGTTTTAAGCATTTAACGGAACATGCAAATAAATGATCACTGATTTCTAAGGAACCATATAGTATAACCTCATAGGGTTATACCAACATGCAATGTGGTCCCAAAGGAACCCTAAGGCATAACTAAATTAAACTAAATCGGGTCAGAACTGAAAGTCAAAGCAAAAGTCTACTTTTGCGACTTCGGTTGCGAACCGATCTTAAACTCAGAACTGTCGGGTTGAACATGCCTATACATGTTCAATTAATATTTACCAAGTTATTAAAGTGACAAAACTGATTTTATAGCTTCTATAGTATCAGTTATGAATTTTATTTAAAAACTAACCCGTTTGACTTTTATTTCATTACTTTGACCCGACAATTAACTAAGTGAACGTGGTAATTAGGAGGTGCCCTTTTGAGGGTTTAACACCTACTTAATTACGATCACGTAGCCATGTTCGTTGCGAACGATGGCTTGACCGTTTATGGTCTAGGTAAAAGTCAAAGCGTTTATAAAAAACGCTTGACTTTTCGGCTTTAAAAGCCAAACAAAAATAACTAGTCACGAAAGGACACTTACAAATGGTCCTATGGATTGAATAGAACTCAAGAGAGGTTCCAGAATGATCAGGATCCTCAATGGATTGAGAGAGATAGTAGATTGAATGAGATGCAAGTGATCAATGGGAAAAATGAGGGCCTATTTATAGTTTTTGAAATGAATTAAGATCATGATAAGTGTTCTTGGGATGTAATGAGATCATTACAGGTGTATACCAGACTTGTAATTCAGTTAGCAATCCCCTAGAATGATCAAATGGTTTTAGAGATCAAGATTGGTGAACAAGGAAGAAGAACCCACAGCTGGAAGTGAAATTCTGTCAAAATTGAGCCATCGCCGCGCGCCACGGCAACAGGGGGAGGCGTCGCCGCGCGCCACAGCCTCATATCAGGTTTCAAACTTGACAGTTTTGGCCCATGTACCTTTTTATTCAATATATCTTTCATTTTAGGCACTTTTAACCCTTTTAGTTAGTTTGTAGATGATCTAGAAAGTATAATCAAACACCGTTAGATCCGGTTTCGTTAAACGATTACCGAAAACACTAGTTTCTGCTCGCTGACGCTTAACCCTTCTTCTTGATATTTGCAATTTAAATCGTTTAGTTGCATCGAAACTTCCACGAAATCATTATCCGACAATCGTGAGAGTATAAAAGATTCTACAAAGCCTCGGGATCGTTAAAAGGTCATTCATAGGTAAGAATTAACATGTTGACACTTTTAACCCCTGTGGTTTGTAAATTTTTGGTTTTAAGCACAAACGGCTTCTGGTGTCCGACAATTTATTCAATAAAGAATACAAACATCATATGAGGTCATTCAGAGGCACACGTTTGGCATGTTGACACAGTTTGGTCCTTCCATATTCATAGATTTAGTTTTTGATGAAATTAGTCCTTCATAGTCAACGTTTAACTTTATTAGGGTTCATTACACGTGTCAACACATCATTGGACGTGATTTTACGAGGTGTTACATCCTCACCCCCTTAAAAGAAATCTTGACCTCGGGATTTGCTTAAAAAGATAGGAGTTCTTTTGTCACGTAGGGAATACGACCTCCCATGTATAATCAGGGCTTCTACGGCATCCCGTTTAACCTTAATAATAGGTATATGCTTTCTTTCGGAGCTTCTTAACTTGTCGATCCTTATTCGACCCTTATTCGACACCGGTTTCTTAACAAACCATAAGTTGTTGTTTTTTTTAGACTACACATCAATGTGATAATGCTATCGACTTATCAGCTAGACATATCCTGAAATCACCAGTGTGAAACACATTGTGATTACCATCAAGCTCCTTAGGTAAGTTTCAGCTTATAAGCTACCGATCTTGACATATTCGATTTTTCTCGAATGGTCCAATATATTTAGAGTTTAATTTATCCGTTACATCAAAATGTAGCACACCTTTCTAGGGTGGTACTTTCTGCTGAATCTTGTTCCTTATTGAGAACTCAAGAGGTTTGCGACTCTTATTAAAATGGATTTTCTGCCAATTACTGGCAGCTTTCAGATGGTCACGAATTCGTGTAATCTTATCCGTAGTTTCCCGGGTAATTTCCGGTCCTGATAATTTGATTTACTAAACTTCTGTCCATCCAACGGACATTAGACATTCCTTTTTATACAAGGTCTCCAAAGGAGTATCCTTGATGCTTATATACTAACTATTAGCTATAGGAAAGCTTATTTAAGGCAAGATAGTCCTTCCAACTACTGGTTAACCAATCTTTAAAGAATATCTAACCTCACGGTTAGTCGAACAAGTCGACGATCCTGGGTAGCTGATAGCGATTCTTAATTGTTGCCTAATTAGGGTTGCGGTAATCAATGCATAAGCATAATGAACCGTCTTTCTCAATTAGTAAAACCGGAGTCTTTCAGAAGTTTGAATTAGGCTTTATGAAACCTTCTCTAAAAGCTTATCTAATTGGCTCTTAGATCTTCCAATTCTGTTGGTACTAACCGATATGGAGATTTTTCAATAGATGCAACTTTAAGTGAGATATAAAACCTAACTCTACTAGCCTCTCAGGAGATAAACAGCGTGATTCCTTGGAGAAGATAATCAAGTCACACCGAGATTACAGTGGTATTCTAAATCTCAGGCCTCAGTTCATCTATCGATACTCGTGTCAGATAAATGACACATGACCGCATGGATGCCTTATTTAGTGACACTTACTTGGACATTTCTATACTGGATATCTTCTTTGAATACCATTAGTTGACTTTTGTACAATATGACCATTGGGATATCTCAATGGTTCCATGCATTAAACCTCCATACTGATCAGGCATGGAAGCAATCTATGGGACACACTAAGATACACCAATCCTCATATGGTGCTTTTATCATACAGTCTGGCATTCGCAGTTGATAGAAATCAATGAGGTATCAAAATAAAATAACATATATTGTCGTACTCTATCTGGAGAAAGAGTACTTTAGATTTTATGAATGAAGTGTTTCCGACAAGAATAGAAGAAATAGTTCCTATGATTTTCGTCGGTAAGTTTTACCTTATACTTAATATCTGGAGTTCTTATGGGAAAATTCTTAAAAGTTTGCTAAGCTTATGATCTATGAAAGACTTAGTAGTACTTAAGGCAAAACAGAATTCTTAACGATTGATTTACGATAAGGGATGTACCTGGTATCATTATTGATATGAATTGTCTCTGGCATTCATCAGGAGGGTTTAAGCGCCTCCATTCTTAGTCTTTCTATACTTAGCTATACTTATTCTTGACAGTTTTAGGGCAGTTAGTTCTGATGTGACCCTTAACGCCATAGCCGAAGCAGACTGCCTTCTCCAAGTTTCTACATTCAGGGAACTACAAATGCCACACTATATTGACCTTCGGTCTGCTAGACACTGTCCTAGTGTCTTTTGTTGCAGGTCTTGTATACAGGCTTCTTAGATTTCTGGGAGTTATCCTTCTCCCTTTTTCCTTTTTCCGGCAGTCTCAGCTTTAACCAATTTACTTCCTAACCCATCTAATGTGAGTGGCTGAGATAGATCCATAATGGATTTATAAATAGCAGGCCTTGAAGCCTTAATATGCCCTCTTATTTCCGATACTAAACCACCAATATATAGTGCATTATGCTTAGATTCTAGGTTAACCCAATAGGGCACTATCCCAGACAATGCACTAAAGTCTGTATCATACTGTCGACAGTCTAGAACTTTTATGGTGTTAGTCAGAAAATTCTGATTCCACTTTTTCCATTTCGTGTTGCAGACAATAGGTTTTTCTGATAAGATCCGTAAACCTGGACCATCCCATATTATATGAGGGTATCTTTCTTGTGGACTTTATTAATGTCCTTACCAACTAAGGGTATCGCCATTGAATGACTGTGATACATAACTCACAATGTCCTTTCCAGCATAACCACTGATACACTTAATGGATTCTATTTCATCCAACAATCTCATGCAATCAATGGCCCCTTTTTCGCCATTGAAGTCTCTTGATTTGCAAGAGACGAAGTACCTTTAAGTACATCCTTTAGAGGAACGGGGCTCCTTGCCATATATGATCTTACTTGGTTTATTCTTCGCATTAGAAGTATGAATAAAGCTCTTCCCATGAGCAGAGGAATGTGTTTTAGAGCAAGTAGCATTCGGCTCTTTGAACCTTTTCACGACTTTTCTCATAGCCTTTCTAACAGCTGCGTCAATCACAGCTTGGAGATTAATTCCATTAACCTTGAGGTTCACATTTGTTGCATCAATAGCATTTGTCGCATCATTAGCATTTGTCGCATCATTAGCATTTGTCGCATCCTTAGTATCGCGACTGTTGTTTGTCTGATCCGAGTTTCTATACTCGAAGCTTGGTACTAAACATCCAATTAAACAATTGCTTAGTTGCATAACAATAGCTAGTCATCATCCTGACGACCTAACATACACTAGCCATGGTATCATTAAACCATATAGGCTAATAGATTATGAACATTCCTAATGAAGGTTATTTGTATGTATATCAAATACATTTAGTCTAGGTCACAAGAGGATCATTAATGGCATTTAGGGTTTGGAGCGAGTCCATTACCTTAGTGACAAGGGATCATAATGTCACAACTGTCTTTGTCACATAGACGATTTTGTATAGCTCTGCGGCTCATCGCAAGGACATTTTAAAATATGAAACATAATTTCATCATGAAGGGCATGAAAAATGTAGTACATAGGCTTGTCTCAAAGGACATATAATAGCCATATGGAACTAAGGCCTTGTCGCAAAGAACATATAGGATATGGCACAAAAGGCGGTCACAGAGGACATTAATATATAAGCCGCAATCTTATTAGATTAGGGGAGTTAAGGTTTGAACGTAGTTCTTCACCTTTGGACAGGGAGTCATAGACTACAACTGTCATTGTCTTTGAAAGACGATTTATTTTGCCCCATAGGCAAACCACTGGACATCACTAATGGATGTTTATACATATATTTATATAATTATTGTAATTAAGGATATTAGTCATGATCTTGTCGATCTCATAGACTATAAGGCTTGGGCAATGCCCATCACCTCGGACGGTAAACCATACCGGACACATTTGTTAATGTCACTAATGGACAATATAATATATATATATATATATATATATATATATATATATATATATATATATATATATCCCGTAGGCAAAACATTACTAAAGGATGTTAAATAACGTGATCATCGTATTAGACGATATTAGTCATGATCGCATTGATCATATAGACTATTATACTTGGACATAGTCCAATATCCTTAGACAGGGGGTCATAGACCACAACTGTCGTTGTCTTATAGGATAATAAGTTTAGCCCGTAGGAACTTCATTACTTGTAGGATCGTTTTCTGACCCAAACGAGTCATTCAGAAGAGTTTTTGCTCAATACGAAAGGCGGAAACAGACGTATCAAGTTGATTCAGCTTGCAATTCATTTTAAATTGTCTTTTGATTGATATAACAACGTTTTACAACGAGTAGACACTTCGGCAGCAGTTCGATACTGAAACCGGAAAGTTACAAATGACAAGGCACCTCAAGTATATATAGGGTTGACTATTTCGTATGAAACCATTCATGCGGAATCAAGTTCACACGAAATAGCTATTTCGTGGGAAATACCAAGTTGATTTCGTGCGAAATGACACATTGTCATTTCGTGCGAAATACCCCTTCAACACATATTTGACATTTATCTCGTACTACGTGCCCTGATCTATCTAATCTAATATAAGACTCGATACAAGACAAAGTCGACAGACGTATGCACTAACAGACTCCCCCTCGGATGTTGACGAAGTCTTCAGTGTCGAGTCGTCAATCTTCAGTCTTTATCAGTCTTCTCGAACTCTTCCAAAGTATCTAACAATGTAAAGTATCCTCAACCAATCTCTTTCTCTTTCTTCCAGAATCTCAACTTGACTCTATATTCTCTTGATCAGATCTCTTGATTCATTAAGTTCATCAGCATCAGCATCAGCAGATTGCATGAACCTCATGACTTGAATCTGACTCTTTATCATTCAAACTCTTTCTTGGCTGTCTTCAGACTCTCCCTTTCGATAAGCTGAGATCGCAGTGTGGAATAATCCTGTCACAGGCTTTAGATCGAACACCTGGATCTTATCACTTTCACGGGCTCTATAATCGTAACCTGGCTTTTCCCAAATTTAATTCCTGCACATTCTCTACCTAACAATAAATTTCACAAATTTAAAATTTTTCAAATTTATATCACTTGCAGAAATAGAATGATTTATCATTTAAAAGTTTCTAATGACCACTTTTAGACAAACATTCAAAATTTATTTATTCTCTGAAACCCACTTGTAAGTATTTCTTCACACAAACTCTCCCAAACCTGTTCATCATGTTTAGCACTCGGAATTTTGAAAATCAGCTCTTCAACATCAATTATCGAAAATCTTTTTGTATTTTCAAAAATTATACTAAAACACTTCTAAAATCTTTTTAGACTTTTGAATTTAAAGAAATGTAGTAAAGAAATATTTACAGACAATATTTTTTGTGAGTTTGTGTAAGAGGGTCATATCAGTTTCTGAAACACATCACCAGCACCGTTAAGCTTTAAACATTTTAAGTTCTAAACGATTCACTTAGATTGTAAGTATATTGATCCATTTAAATTTTCACACAAAGTTCAACTGTTTCGAGATACGAGATTAATGTTTTAGAGACTTAAACTTATACGCGTGTCCCAACTCAGAATATACTCCTGTATCCAGATCCCAATATTCAGTCTTACAGGTGAGTATACCTAGATGATATCTGTAAAGGGTTAAAATGCGAGGGCCATGAGAGCTCAGGCTATTGCTTCCGCAAAATCAGAGAGATGATGGCTTCGACTTAAGGTGTGTTCCCTTTAGAGAATCTTTTCTTCAACAGCACATGATTAGCATTTTGCAATGTTTCATCATTTTTTATGCTGAGGGAGGTGCTATATTTCAAGCAAGCGAAAAGTATTATACGGGGACTAGGCCATTGCTTCCGCAAAATCAGAAGTCCCGGGATAATACCCCAGATATCACTGAGTATAAAGACCTAGTATCTCAGAAAGAGGGACCTTTCAAACAAGATTTCGGGGGTTACCCATATATCCGAGAGATGCTCCCCACGAGATAAGTAAGTTTGAAATTTAGGTTTATATCTCGACACAATCTACTAAATGTGTAAAAACCTACTGGCACATCATCAGTGAGACCGTTTATCACATTTTGACTTTCCAATTTTTTAGCATGCTGTGATAGTCCACTGATGTACTATCATTTCATCTTTTCTCAACAAAACTCATTTTTGATTTTTATCATGTTTTTGGCTTTTTCAAATTTTCAATGTTTTTGGATTTTCTGAAATTTCTTACTCCCCCTAAAATTCAAAACCATTTAAAGAAAATTTGAAAACAAACTGTACAAATAAAGTGACAACTGTTGTGAATTGCTTCAAATCGCCATTCACTTGGCATAAACAATCAGAACTCCCCCTGACAACAAACTATTTTCCCATTATGATTTTAAAACACTTAAGTTTGTTTCTCAAAATGTTGATCTTCATAAATAAGTTAGGGGATCAATTCATCACCTTGTTCTTTCATCTTCAACCTTTTGAAAAATATAAGAGTTTTAAATTCAAACAACAAATATCAATTGTAGGAAATCAAGTACAACTTAATGTCCCTGATTTACCACTTGTAAATTTTCACAAATATACAAAATTTTAAGACAGATGCCGATACCTGCTCCACACTTACCAACCTGGGAGCTCCGGCAAGTCCAGAGTTTAATCATAATAGATTCTATCCCAGTTACCAACCTGGGATAGCCCATCTTTACCTGGTTTCTTTGTTTTCTTCTCATAGAATTCCTTTACCCCTTTTACCTTTCGGTCAACCATTTTTCCAAAAATATTTTGAAGTTTGGGGCTAAAGGCTTTTTCCACATCAAATTCTTTCTTTTCAGAAAAAAATTGATTTGAAATCTCAACTTTTCCAAATTTTGATTTAAAATTTTCAGCTCGCAATGGTGGAAAATTTGCATCATCCATTGGCGGAACCGAATTTTCACCCTTTTTCTCAACCTGTGGCTCCTCTGACTTTATGGAATCAGATTCATCGCCAGAAAATAGCTCCTCTGATTTTGACGAATCAGAATCATTGCTAGAACTATCATCAGATTTCTTAACGACCCACTTTTGGTTGTCAAGATTTGCTTTTCTTTTGTAAAAACCTTTTGAACATTCACCAACCTCAAATTTCGAGTTTTTGAAATCTATAAAAGATTTGGTTGGTGGTTCATTTTCAACCATTTTTTCTTTCAGTTTAAGAAAAACTCCATGTTTTGTTTGGATTGCCTTTGGACAGTTCCTGGCAATATGACCGATTGTTTTGCATTGAAAACAGGTTCTCATTTCCCTTTCTTGATCAACATCTTTCTTCATTTCTTCTTGCTTTTTAGCAAGGAATTCTTTGTTTGTTTGCTTTCTGAACAATTTCTCCTTTTCTTCTTCAGATGATGTTCCTGAAACAAAAACAGTTTTTGTTTTATAAGTTTTCTCATTTTTATGATTTTTCGGTGGAATAAATCCAAGACCTTTTCTTTTGAAATTACCGTTATGGTTTGGTTTCTTTTGAAAATCAGAACCAGAACTGTAACTATTTTTCTTGTTTAACCTTTGTTGATCTCTTGAGGTGTATTTTTTAGGTTTTACAGAAAGATTTACATCTTTTATTTCAGAAATATTAATTTCTGTTAATTTGAAAACCTTTTTGATCATTTCAGTTTTGACACATCTTATTGGAAATTCTTCATCAGAATATAATTTGTCCAAATCATTCAAAGTATATGCTACTTTGAATGTTTCGTTATTCAAATTAGATTTTGATAACATAAATTCTTTATTATACACCCGTTTGTCCTTTTTGACGGTTTGACTTGACGTCTCAGACTTTGACTCTGAGTTTGACTCCAACTTTGACTCCTCGACCTCATCTTTATCCAACACCTGATCGACCACTTTCTTTATTAACTCAGACTCATGATCAGTATCGGACGAAGTGAAAGTGACATCAATGTTGTCTGGCAAATTATCTGAAGGTTCAGATTCCCACTGTAACTTGGTTGCCTTATTGACTCTTTCTGAATTTGGATTTCGTGGAGAATATCCATTTTCAAGCGGAGGTGGACACTTGTTGTAACTGGCACTATGTTTCTTACCAAAATTCTTTACTTCAGTATCCTTCTTCTTTTCACAATTCTTGTCTTCAGATACTTCCTCTTCATCAAATGCCTTCAACGGTTGGATAAATCCTGTCAATAACATAAGAAGTACATGAGTAACTTTTTAACAATCTATTAACTCTCTCTGTTTCAATCCTCTGTGTTTCCAGTTTCTGTTCCAGCACAGTACACTTCTCAATGTAATTGTTTACAATTTTCTGCTTTGTCATAAAAACTCCTTGAAGTGTCTTCATAGCTGTTGCTTGTTCACTGCTTGATTGATTGTACTGATTCATTGCTTTGTTTAGAACATCATAGGATTCTTTCAATCTGTTCATGTTATGAATCAAAGTACTATTTTGCTTTTTCACTGCTTCACAGTTTTCACATTTCACAGGAATCTTTTGTGCATCAGCTTCTGCTTCAACCATGAAAGCTGGAACTTCTTTTACCTTTTTCTTTATCACAGGAATTTCTTCATCATCACTGCTGACATGTTTCTTCACTTTCTTCTTTTTCTTTCGAACTTTTCCATCATCACTATCACTTTCTTCCATCATTCTTAAGTGCTCTTTCATTCTGTTTGCATAATAATCATTATCATTATCACTGTCTTCTGCAACTCGAGCAACAAAAGATTTTGCCAAGAATTCTTTATCCGGACAGTAATTGTCCCAACTAAAACCTTCTGGTAATCTTTCATCATCTTGATTTATCATTTTGTTTGTCAGATATGCTTCACTCTCTGCTGAAATATATTTATTCCAACTGACTCCTTTTGACGAACTTTTATCATCTTGATTCACCATTTAAGCTTTCTTTGATTCTTCAATCTCCTTCCTAGCATGAGCAGTTTGTGGTTGTTGTTGAGGTGGTTGTTGAGCAACTTGATGATAAATTGCTTTCCGATAATAATCATTGTTGTTGAAAGGATTTTGAGCTCCACTTGCTTCGCGGTTAGTGCATTCTCTCTTGAAATGTCCTTTTTCCCTGCAACGAAAACAAGTAACTTTAGATTTATCAAATCCTAAAGTAGAAACATTTGCATCACGGAAATCATCTCTTCCCGTAATTTGTTTAAACTTCTCAGCTCTTCTCAACACACTTGCCATACACCACTTTATATCCATTAGTTCCATTTCTTCAGCATCAATCTGATCGTAATCCTCTTTTGTCAACATCGGATTTCCGATCCTTCCTGCTACTAAACTCCCATACGATTCTAACACAGTCACCAACAAAGACATGTGACTTTTTGCAACTTCTTCCGAGTAGTTTTGATCATTCTCAAGATTTAGTGCAATGTTGCATTGAAGAACTTTGCTGCTCTTGGTTGCTGAAAAATTTGGATCAAATGACGGATATGAAGAAAAACTCATTTTGCTGTTTGATCCTTTAGATGATCCTCCAGATGATTTTTTAGCATTGAATGTGGTTTCAATCTTTGGTGACATGTTGGTCTTATCACTGATACTTCCTTTGTAATATAAACCAATATCTTGTTCACCATCAAAATCCTTCATTCTTGAGATCTTTCTTTGTTCCATCTCTTGAGCTTCAAGTTTTTCAATGAACTTACTCAGTGTCAAATTGCCAAAATCTTTCTTATTTCTCAACATCATAAGATACGTGCCCCAAGTTTCATGTGGCAATGCATCAGCCAACTTTTCAATCAACTCTTCATTATCTTTTGTGATGCTCACCCTCTTCATGTTTACTAACAGATTGCAATATCTTTCGATGATCTGCTTAGTGCTTTCAGTTCTCAGACCACGAAATAAATCAAACTCTTTTTTCAAAAGTGATTTTTTGTTCTTGATCATTTCTTTACTTCCAACAAACTTTGATTTTAATGCTTTCCAGATTGAATATGCAGTTCCATTGTGTTGCAATAAAACCAAGATATCCTCTTTTACAGCTTGATGCAATAGACTTGTCATCATTTTTTCATCTTTGTATTTCTTTTTCTCTTCAGCACTTAGATCTTTAATTGCAATTACCTCTTCGTCATCATTCACTGGTCTAACATATTTTGTTTCAACACATTCCCAAGCATCCAAATAATTTGCTTGCACCCAATTTTCAAATCTTTCTTCCCATCCCTTATACTCCTCAATGTTCATGAGCTTTGGCGGTTTTTTGTATGGTGCCCGTTTCATTTTCTAACAATGTGTTCTGTGCAATGGTAATCGGAGTAGCAAAGGCGTTGTAAAATTCTTCTTCCATGTTTCGGTATCAAAATCTCACAAATTTAATCTTTCAAACGAAATAGCACAATTCAAACGAAATGAACTTTGGTGCGAAATACACTTCTTCACACGAAATGACCTGTCCAAACGAAATAACCAATCTGATGCGAAATAACTGCTTTCGTGCGAAATAGCTGAACTTTCAAGCGAAATAGGTGATTTTGTACGAAATAGGTGATTTCGTACGAAATTAAGTCCTTTATCAAACGAAACACTGATTTCGTGCGAAATGAGCGTGGTATTTCATGCGAAATAGATGAAACAGATACTATTCCGTGCGAAATGCTGCTGATGTCATCAATTCGGCCATGATTTTGTCAAATTGAATAGGTTTTAGTCCGATTTTAGATCTAATTCTTTCAAGGCTTTGTTAAAACACAGTTTCGCATATAATGTGAGAAATTCAAGTCATTTTGACCCTGAAATCAAGTTTAATTTTGAAAAGAAGATGTAGAAAACAGATTCTTTAGCTGAATTGGTAAGAACTCTTCCTCCTGAGCTCTGATACCACTTGTAGGATCGTTTTCTGACCCAAACGAGTCGTTCAGAAGAGTTTTTGCTCAATACGAAAGGCGGAAACAGACGTATCAAGTTGATTCAGCTTTCAATTCATTTTAAACTGTCTTTTTTATTGATATAACAATGTTTTACAGCGAGTAGACACTTCGGCAGCAGTTCGATACTGAAACCGGAAAGTTACAAATGACAAGGCACCTCAAGTATATATAGGGTTGACTATTTCGTACGAAACCATTCATGCGAAATCAAGTTCACACGAAATAGCTATTTCGTGCGAAATACCCCTTCAACACATATTTGACATTTATCTCGTACTACATGCCCTGATCTATCTAATCTAATATAAGACTCGATACAAGACAAAGTCGACAGACGTATGCACCAACATCACTAATGGATGTTTATATCATGATCATCATATTGATGATACTTGTCAAGATCTAATTCGATCATATAGACTTTAAGGCTTGGACAGAATCCAAATACCTTGACGGCTGATGTGGTTTCTCAAGTCACACGGCCGGGAGTGTTAACATGTTTTTAGATGTTAACAAGGATTAATTGTCTTAAGAGGGTTTTACCATCATAGCATGCATGTATTGACATATTGGCTAGGTTATACCATTAAGAAGATCTTTTGAAATTATTTAGCAGATCGATAAAGTTCGAATCAAATTGATACTAAATGGTTGATAAAGGACGAAATGAGTACCTATATAAAATTTTCAAAACTTTCAATAAATCATTAGAAAATTTACCATAGTGCCTTAAACATGACTTTTAGTATCATATTTGTCCACAGAGGGCTTAAAAGGAAATTATAAGTCCGTATAGGGACTATAAAATATCATAAGTCCGTATAGGGACTATATTAAAACAGTTTGCCCATAAAGGGGCTATAACGTAATGTCATGTCTACAAAGAGGTTATAATGAAATATCATGTCCACTAAGGGACTATAATGAAATCTCGTGTCCATGGAAGGACTATTCAGAGATAACATATCCCCAAAGGGATTTTAATAAAATAATGTTTCCATAAAAAGGACTATATTGGTACAGCATGCGCACAAAGGACCTTGCTGAACAGATGCCCTCACAGGGACTTAAATTTAAAATTTGTTCATTAGGGAATTATAGTACACCAACGTCCGCTCAGGGACTATACATAAAAGATAGGTCCTAACAGGGACCTTGGAGTAATACTAGTTCACGTGGGAACTGAAAAGAAAATATAAGTCCATATAGGAACTATAAGATATATCAACACTGGGATTATAGTGAAAAGATATGTCCTCGAGAGGACTATGAAGATTTTTTTTATATTCGCCAGGGGACTTTGATGAAATAACATGTCTACAAAATATTTTTAATGAAATAACATGTTTACAAAAAGATTTTATTTAAATAACACGTCCATGTAAGGAATATAATGGAGTATAATGTCCATGAAAGGACTATTTTTGAAGTATGATGTCCATGAAGGGACTATTATTGAAATCTAATGTCCTTGAAAGGACTATATCGAAATATAACGTCCATGAAGGAACTATTTTGAAACATAATGTCCTCAGTGAGGCTTTATTGAAATATAATGTCCTCGAAGGGACTAGGTTGAAGTACTGTGTCCACGAAGGGACTATAATAATTAAATGCCCTTACAGGGATTTAGAGGAAAAATGAAATATAATGTAAGATCGACCTTCTAATGCCTTCCTTGCTTCATTCCGATTATTTTTCTTCTTTATTTATCGTACGCGGTAGCGACACTGAAGATCTTTAGTGAGTAAAGTAAACATTTAAAATCAAGATCCGTTGCAGAAGTAGAATCCAAAGACTCAATAGTTAAAGAAATGAAATGGATCATGGATTGAGTTTTGACTGGTATAGTCCAAGTCTGAAATTTCAAAACTTGGAAATAGAAAATAGGGATTAATAGCATCCACATGTATTATATTCAATATGGGAGCCTCAGGGATCTCCTGGTATGGACTCCATTGGTACAGACTTCAATATTTGAGCCTCAGGGACCTCCGGTATGGATTCCGAAGTCTGGTTAAGAGTTTAAATAGGTTTAGTTTTGGGAATAGGTCCATAAAGGTCTTTCCTTCAGCCGGTCGCACGCTTATCCTAGCCGTGGTATGAAGCCTGGGATTCCTTGGCTTCGGACGGTAAGAATCTCCATCAATCGACTTCTTTGCTTGGCGACATATTCAAAATACATAAAATAGAAAACACTGTTTACTTAATAGGGATGAGAGCATTCCTATGTTAAGTCTAGACTCAGAAAGGTCTAAGGAATATGCTACTGTGTCATTTGAGATTAAACACTAAAGGCTAGTGTTTAATTCACTCAAACGTTGGCTCTGATACCAACCTGTCACACCCCGATATTTCCACATATTACCGGTGGGCCCGGTGGGGAGTATCGTGACGTAGTTGATATCATCATAGTCAATTAACACAATTATAGCACAACGGAAGTCTTGGAATATAAAATATTATTACAAACCCAATTGTCAGAAATTCTGAAAAGATAATTACATTCGAGCTTGCAATATTAAATCCACAGGCGGATCATATTAAAATGTACAAAATGAAGTTTAGCAGACTTTAGGGCATCCTAAGGATTTGCAAGATCCTTCATTGACACCAAGGAGCTTCCAGCCAATTACGTATAGTACCTGTCACTTAGTCTTTTGAAAATACGTCAGTTTACACTGGTAAATACAATTAACCGACTCATTTGAAAAGTGTTTATAAAATTGGTTTGGATGCACAAGGCATACAATCTTTTATAACTTGGGACAATTATATAAAATAATCTTGTATACAGATTTACATGTTTGTCGTACGTTCAGAGCCCGGGTTAGAAGAGCCGGGTTAAGATTAATAGACAAACCACTAATATAGTCCACAAGGAGTTATCCTCACGTGTGTTATATCTTATATCTTAATTCCCTTTTTGGGGAAAAGAATCCGTATCGCAACTGTCAGGTGTATGCCTACACCCCGTGCTTAGGTCGTGGCCATTTGCATTTAAATGATGCCAAGGATATCCAGGACATGGTCATTAACCCCCAAATGCTTTGTATCAAACAAGACAGATTAAAACGGGTTCTCTCAATGATTTAACCACTAATCGATTAAATATTCAATACCCGACCAAGCGGTAATAATTTACCGTATCCCAAGCCCGTATAAGGTAAAATAAGTTAAAAGTATTTACCTGAGCTAAAATGTAAATTATACTCAGCCGTATATTCTAATCAGCAAGTGTAGGTAGCTTTTACTGGGCTCCTAATCTGGAACGAAGGTTTTAATAACCTATTAGATTCCTAACGGGTCTTATTTAAGTTATAACTTAGACCGGTTAGTTTTAAAGAAAAGTTTACGGTACGAAACGCGAGATTAAGCGATGACCGGATTGGAATGTGATTTAGACCCAAAAAGTATGAAGACTTGTATAAAATGGGTAAACTAAATACATTCTGGATTTTGAAATAAAAATGATAAGGTTTGACCCGTTTCGGCTAATTTATGCTACTAGTCACATGAACCGTACCGAACGCGTATAAGCATAACGGGTAACTGAATGAGACTAGTACAAGTTACATAAGTTATTATGCTTAAAATATGTTGTGATATCAGTAGGATATCTTCAATTATGCCCAAAACGAATTTAACACCAATTTAAGCCCCGTAGGGGTATTTTGGTCATTTTAAAGTTTATAAAAGAGGTTAAACAGAAAACTGAGGTTCTGGTCTAAAATAATCAGTAAAAATAATTATGTTATCATGTTATATCAGTAAAGTATCATACATATGTGAGGGTTACCAATTATGGCAAAACTATGCACCGTATGGGCATTTTGGTCATTTCACATATGCTTTTAAGGTCAAATTTAGAAATATGAGTTCAAGACTTATACTTACTGTTAAAGTATAAAAATTTATTTATAAAATCAGTAGGTAACAAGTCTTAGGCGTTAAATATGGTTTTAAACCATACTATGCGCCTAATTAGCGTAAAAGTCGGTAATTGACGGTATTCAAGGTGTTTATCAAATTCTGAAGTTTTGATCAGTCTCTAATGCTTAAAATATTTTATTTAACATATGATATCAGTAGAAAAAAGGTTTGGTATGCAAATCATATGTTAAACTCATTTTATTAACAAAAAGGGCATTATCGTCAATTACCGAATTTATGCTAGAACTCTATGCTATGGTCAGTATAAAATTTGACAAAAATTTCCAAAAATCCCTAAATATTATTTCATAACAGTGGGTAGCAAGTTTGGTGCCAAAAATTGGGTTTAAATATGATTTATGCCGAAAATGCAATTTAATTAACAAAAAGCTTTTGTTTTACGATATCTTGCATAACTTTTATTTTAGACCAGGAACTGATGTCAAATATTTAGGACATACTTATATATCAGTAATAAAACTTTTTGTCCTCTCACATTTTCAAAAGTCTCATTTTTTATAACAAAAGGGCATATTGGTCAAGTTTTAAGCATTTAACGGAACATGCAAATGATCACTGATTTCTAAGGAACCATATAGTATAACCTTAGAGGGTTATACCAACATGCAATGTGGTCCCAAAGGAACCCTAAGGCATAACTAAACTAAACTAAATCAGAACTGAAATTCAAAGCAAAAGTCTACTTTTGCGACTTTCGGTTGCGAACCGATCTTAAACTCAGAACTGTCGGGTTGAACTTGCCTAGACATGTTCAATTAATATTTACCAAGTTATTAAAGTGACAAAACTAATTTTATAGCTTCTATATTATCAGCTATGAATTTTATTTAAAAACTAACCCGTTTGACTTTTATTTCATTACTTTGACCCGACAATTAACTAAGTGAACGTGGTAATTAGGAGGTGCCCTTTTGAGGGTTTAACACCTACTTAATTAAGATCACGTAGCCATGTTCGTTGCGAACGATGGCTTGACCGTTTATGGTCTAGCTAAAAGTCAAAGTGTTTATCGAAAACTTTTGACTTTTCGGCTTTAAAAGCCAAACAAAAATAACTAGTCACGAAAGGACACTTACAAATGGTCCTATGGACTGAATAGAACTCAAGAGAGGTTCCAGAATGATCAGGTTCCTCATTGGATTGAGAGAGATAGCAGATTGAATGAGATGCAAGTGATCAATGGGAAAAATGAGGGCCTATTTATAGTTTTTGAAATGAATTAAGATCATGACAAGTGTTCTTGGGATATAATGAGATCACTACAGGTGTATACCAGACTTGTAATTCAGTTTGCAAGCCCCTAGAATGATCAAATGGTTTTAGAGATCAAGATTGGTGAACAAGGAATAAGAACCTACAGCTGGAAGTGAAATTCTGTCAAAATTGAGCCGTTGCCGCGTGCCACGGCAACAGGGGAGAGGCGTCGCCGTGCGCCACTGCCTCATATCAAGTTTCAAACTTGACAGTTTTGGTCCCTGTACCTTTTTATTCAATATATCTTTCATTTTAGGCACTTTTAACCCTTTTTGTTAGTTTGTAGATGATCTAGAAAGTATAACCAAACACCGTTAGATCCGGTTTCGTTAAACGATTACCGAAAACACTAGTTTCTGCTCGCTGACGCTTTTAACCCTTCTTTTTGATATTTGCAATTTAAATCGTTTATTTGCATCGAAACTTCCACGAAATCATTATCCGACAATCGTGAGAGTATAAAAGATTCTACAAAGCCTCGGGGTCATTAAAAGGTCATTCAGAGGTAAGAATTTGTTGGTGCATTACGTCTGTCGACTTCGTCTTGTATCGAGTCTTGTACTAGAACTGTTAGATCACGGCACGTTGTACGAGAAAATAGGAGATATGTGTTGATAGTTAATTTCGCACGAAATAGCAGTGTTATTTCGCACGAAATAACAGTTTGCTATTTCGCACGAAATAGCATTTGCCAATTCCGTGCGAAATACCAACACCTATAAATAGGGGAGCTGCCATATCATTTGTAAGGTTCTTGTTTCCGGTACCGAAGTGCTGCCGACGTGTCTACTGATCTGTAAACGTGTTATAGCAATAAAACAAGACAATTAAGAGTGATTTCAAGCTGTTACAAAGTCTAATCAATGAATTCCGCCTCTGATTAGACCGAGAACTCTTCTGATAGACTCGTTTGGGTCACAGAACGATCCTACAAGTGGTATCAGAGCTCAGGAAGAAGAGTTCTTACCAATTCAGCTGAAAAATCTGATTTCTACACCTTCTTTTCAAAACTAAACAAAATTTTACGGTCAAAATGACTTGAATTTCACATATAATAAGCGAAACAGTGTTTTAACGAATCCTTGAAAGAATTGGACCTTAATTCATTCTAAAACTGGTAAAATTGGTTATTTCGCTTGAAAAACAGATCGGTCATGATGATGACAGCAGTATTTCGCATGAAATAGGCAATTGATTTCGTTTGAAATTGCTATTTCGCTTGAAAATTAGCTTGATTTCGCATGAAATTAGGTTATTTCGTACCAAGTTGTTATTTCGCTTGACTAATTTCGCACGAAATTAGTAATTTCATTTGAAAGCTGTATTTCGTTTGAACAGTATTTCGCACCAAAGGGATATTTCGTTTGAATTGTTACTATTTCGTTTGAAGTGGGTATTTCGTACCAAGTGTTTTCGTTTGAAATTGGTTATTTCGCATCAGATTGTCTTTTCGCTTCAAAAGTGATTTCGTGTGAAGAGGTCATTTCATTTGAACTTGTAATTTTGTGAAAAAGTTTACCAAAACATGGAAGAGGAATTTTACAATGCATTTGCTACACCGGTTGCTCCAGTCACGGCTGCTGAAACTCTTTACAGTGAGAATGAGACGGGAACTTATCAAATACCGCCGAAGCTTATGTACATTGAAGATTTTAGAGGATGGCAAAATCAGTTTGAAAACTGGGTGCAAGCTTATAAATTTGATGCATGGTGTTCATTAGAGAAAGATTACGAGAAACCGAAAAATGAGCGTGGGCTTGAAAAGGCTTTTTGTGACTTTTCAGAGGTTGAAAAATTGAAATATACAAGTGAAAAAATGATGATCAGTATTCTTCAACAAGCAGTTAAAGAAGATATCTTTGTTTTACTTCAACATGAGGGAACTGCAAGATCAATTTGGACTGCATTGATTCAAAAGTTTAAAGGAAGTGCAGATATGATCAAGAACAAAAAGGCTTTACTGAAGAAATCATTTGATATGTTTGTAGCTTTTGAAAATGAAACAACAAAAATGACCATTGATAGATATTGTCATCTGGTTTTGGAAATGGGAAGATTGGACATAAAGAAAGACGATGATGAATGGGTTGATAAACTAGCCGATGCATTACCACAGCAGAAATGGGGAACTTATTTGTTGATCCTAAAACACATGAGAAAATCTGAAAATATGAATCTGGCACAGTTTATTCAGAAGATTGAAGAGCATGAGTTGGATATCCAGAAAACGGCAATCATGACTAATCCAAATGCTCAACAAGATGTCAGTTTATACTACAGAGGAAACAAATTTGAAGTTACTCCAAGCCCAAAGATTCAAACTGGTTTCAGTGCTGATAGTTCTTCTGGAACAAAGGGAAGAACTGTGACTCAAAGTGGTGGATCTTCATCTTCGTATTCAAGCTTTGATCCAAATTTTACAACACCAAGTCCTCAACGACAGAATTCTACAAATCTGCAGTGCAACGTTACCTTGAATATTCAAAATGGTCAAAAATTTTCTCCAGAAATAGCTAAGCAACACATGGCATCACTTGTTGCTATGTTGGAATCATATGAAAGCTTGATTGCTGGCAAAATTGGAAATCCGATGCTTACCAAAGAGGATTATGACCAGATTGATGCTGAGGAACTTGAGTTGATGGATGTAAAGTGGTGTTTAGCCAGTGCTGTTCGAAGGGCAGAAAAGTTTCAACAAATCACCGGAAGAGATGAGTTTAGTGAGATGTCTAAATCTCCGACAGGGTTTGACAAATCAAAGGTTCATGTTTCCGGTACCGAAGTGATGCCGACGTGTCTACTGATCTGTAATCGTGTTAAATCAATAATACAAGACAATTAGAAGTGAATCTAGCTGTTACACAGTCTAATCAATGAATTACGCCTCTGATTAGACCAAGAACTCTTCTGATTGACTCGTTTGGGTCACAGAACGATCCTACAGAATTAACATGTTGACACTTTTAACCCCTGTGGTTTGTAAATTTTTGGTTTTAAGCACAAACGGCTTCTGGTGTCAGATAATTTATTCAATAAAGAATACGAACATCATATGAGGTCAGTCAGAGGCGCAAGTTTGGCATGTTGACACATTTTGGTCCTTCCATATTCATAGATTTCGTTTTTGACGAAATTAGTCCTTCATAGTCAACGTTTAACTTTATTAGGGTTCATTACACGTGTCAACACATCATTGGACGTGATTTTACGAGGTGTTACAGGTGTGGAGACTGAGGTTGAGTCAAGTGAAGCTACTCCTAAAGGAACCATTTATACCAAGCGCGACCGGGGTTCTGGAGGAGGTGGTGCATCTGGTGTTCGTCAAAGTCCCGAATTTCACCGTGTGCAGGGTTGGTCGTGGACTAGTCACAACCCTGCTTGTGATGATCTTCCCTATGCCCCTCATTGGACTTTGACTCAGGGCTCCCGGATGAACGATCTCTCCAACTGCCGTGAATTTTATTCTCTGTCTCTCCCCCCAGCTGAGAGACTTTTTCAAAAAAACCTCCATCGCATGGATCTTCTGGATGATCATATCCATGCTGGTGTGAAATTTTATGCCACGACTCAAGAGATTGTGAGGGATTGGCAAGCTATGGGGGAAGACACACTAGAATTTGAAGCTGCCAAGAAAGAACTTGCTGAGGAGAGGGAAGCGTTCAATGTTGAGAAGAAGGGTTTGTTATGGAGGGTTGCTGACAGTGAAGATAAACTTGCCAAAGAAAAGCAATATAATGCGGATCGTCAGAAGGAATGGGAGAGTGCTTGTGAGAGGTCTAACCGGGAGCTGAAGGCTGCCCACGATGAAGTAGTTAAGTTGAAGGGTGAGAAAACTAAGTTAAGTGATGAGCATGAGCAAGCTGTTGTGATGTATCAAAAGAGGGAGGATGAATATATTCAATGTATTGCAAAGTTGGAAAAGATTGCTGCTGAGAAAACTGCGAAGAGCGAAGCATCTGAGATTTTGGCTGAGGAGGCTAACTCTGATTGCAAGTGGCTACTTGCGCGCGGCGTTCCCTTGGTATGTTTCCTTTTGTTACTTTGCTTTTTCCTCTATGTCTTTTCTCGTTGTGTATATTCATTTTGTTTTCCTTGCAGATTGCTGATCGTATCGTTAAGTCCGATGAACTGGCAAAGTACATGTTTGAGTTGGGTGAAGCGGCTTATGATAGTGATCGTAAAGAGGGTTATGGCGAGGGTCGGGCGGCTGCTGCAGCCAATGAGAAGGTAGATGTCACACCCCTATTTTCCACGTGTCACCGGTGGGCCCGGTGGGGAGTATCGTGACGTAGTTGGTATCATCATAGACAAACAACACAATATATGAATGCACAGCGGAAGCAAAGATAGATTCATTTCAACTTTAATAAAGTGTAATATTAAATATCACAAATAGTTGAAACGGATCCACAGGCGGATCAAAATAAAAATAAGATGTTGTTCAACAGTTTATTGTCGTCCAAGCTCGCGAGACTTATTGTGGACGCTCTAGAAGACAGCCAGCCTATTACGTGTAGCACCTGCACTTAACCTTTTGGGAAAAATACGTCAGTTTACACTGGTAAATACAATTTAACTGACTCATTTTGAAAATGGCTGAAAATTGATTTGAATGCACGTGGCACAAAACCTTTTTATAACTTGGGTTAATTATACAATATAATCATGTGAACGAATTACATGTTACTTGTGCGTTCAGTAGCCCGGATCTTGTCCGGGTTAAAGATCAATAGACACACCACATTATAGAGTTATACACTGACAGGTGTACGCCTACACCTCGTGCTCAGGTCGTGGCCATCTCGTAAGATGATGCCAAGGATATCCGGGACATGGTCATTAACCCCCCAAAGGCTTTAAGTGAACAAGACTGTTTAAACGAGCCGATCAAATTGTTCAATTAACCACCCAAAGATGTAAGATTTGATGCTCGATCAAGCGGTATTTTATATACCGTAACCCAAGCCCGTATAGGGAAAATAAGTTAAAAAGTATTTACCTGAGTAAAGTATAATTCTCAACAAGCAAAATGCAAGTAGCTTTTACCGGTGCTCCTAATCTGGAACGAAGGTTTATAATAACCTATTAGATTTCTAACGGGTCTTTATTTAAGCTTAAGCTTAGACCGGTTAGCTTTAAGGACGAAACGGTTCAAACGCACGATTAGGCGAAGACAGGATAGAATTTGATTTAGACCCGAAAAGTTTGAATACTTGTATAATATGGGTATACTAAATACATTCTGGATTTTGAGACAAAAATGATAAGGTTTGACCCGTTTCGGTCAATTTATGCAAACTAGTTACATAAACCGAACTGTTAGTGCATAGAATGTCTGTTGACTTCGTCTGCATTACGTCTTAGGTCAAGATAGTCAAAATTAGATCATATGTTGATAGGTCCGTTTATTTGTCAATGTAGTAGGTCCGCTTATATGGACATTGTCCATAAAAGCGAACCAGAAGCTAATAGGTCCGTTTATATGGACATTGTCCATAAAAGCGAACCATAAGCTAATAGGTCCGCTTATACGGACGTCCATATAAGCGAACCACACAATACTATATATAGGCTGATAGGTTGAACATTGGAGCAGACCTGGATCATTGCTTAGGTGTCGGAACTCTGTCAAATTGTATTCTGAAAGCAATAAAAGAGAAGAAATTAAAATGAAACAGCTGTTGTAACTTTGCGTGCATTGTTTCCGCCTTTACACGTAAAGATGAACTGCCTTGACTGACTTTTCGAGGTCGTAGAACGGTCCAACAAGTGGTATCAGAGCTTCAGGACGAGGAGTTCATACTACATCAGCCGATTCGACACTATTATCTCATTTCTACTCAATTTCTCTTTTAATTTTTCGGATTATACAAGTTCCTACGGACAGAATGATCTGAAGTTCAAGCATATTGAGCGAAATTATCTGTTAATCAATCCGTAATAATATCAGACCTTAAAACAAAGTAAAAATTAATCAATTTTATCAAAAACGCGATCGGTTCACGAACAGATTTTTCAAACTCAGATCTGGAACGATTTTGTGGTTAAAATTGAACATACTATATATCATTGTGATCGGAATTAAGAGTAGTACATTCCTTGAAAGTATCAGATTGTAATTTGGACTAAAAATGGTCAAAATCGGTTAAAAAATGTGGTCCGCTTTTTCGGTCATCGCGAGTTTTTGGTTCGCTCTTTCAGACAATCTTACTGTCAGGTTCGCTTGAACGGACACAGTTGGTTCGCTTATCTGACATTTGACTGGTCCACTCAAACGGACACTATCTGGTCCGCTCGAACGATCATTACTTGGTTCGCTCGAACGAACAAGTCTGGTCCGCTCGAACAGACATTGTCTGGTTCGCTTTTAATACACTTTCTGGTCCGCTGTTACATACATTATCAGATCCGCTCGAACTGATTTTTGCTTATTGGTCTGCTTATCTGTCACGTGCACTGATAGATTCGCTTTTCTGTCACATTTTTCAAAAACCTTCGAAAATTTTACTAAGTGTTTGCTTGTTTGTTTGTTTGCAGGTGATTCAAGGCGATTTCGTTTGAGCAGGATAATTTCATTTGAAAGTGATTGACATTGTGAAAATTGTTACCAAAATATGGATAGTGATGATGAATATGGTTGTTCCTTTGGAGATGATATTTTTAACAATAATTCAATAGATATTATTGATATTCTTGCCAGAAAACCAAACCCTAGAAAATCATTTTCAATAAACAAGGATTCAAAAATTGTTGTGGATAAAATAGAAAAGAGTTTTGAAGTTAATTCTGAAAAAGATGAAAAAGTTTCAGAAGTTGTTTCAGAAAAAGTTCCAGTTTTTGATCATTCATACTCATCTGATGAAGAGTGTGATGATGATAGCAAAGAACTTGAGAAACTTGAGTTTTATAAACAGTTATTTTCATCTGAAATGGTTAATGATTCTTTTGCAGAACAAATTGACGAGCTCAAGAATAAACTTGCTGCGAAAAAGATGAATCAAAGGGCAGCAGATGTTGAAGAAATTGAAGAAATTAAGAAAGAAGCTGTTACGGAAAAACAGCAGGTTTTTGAAGAAGTAATTACAAAGAAAGAAGTTGATGTTGAAAAGACGAATGAAAAATGCTCAAAATGTGATAAACTTGAAGCTGACAATGCCAAACTCTTGAAGGATGTGGAGAGTTTAACATTGGAAATCAAAAGCTTGAAGGATGAGAAAGAATCTGATAATAAACAGATTCTCGAAATGAGAGAAAATTGTGAGAAATTGACATCAGAAAATGTCAAACTGTTGAGTAGTTTGGACAGTTTGACATTGGAAATTAACAATTTGAAAGAAAAAGAAAAAGATTTTGGAAAAATCAAAATTGAAAATGAAAACGTTTCTTGGATAAAGTTGGAAAATGAAGCGTTAAAAGAAAAAGAAAAAAAAATTCAAAGTCAAATGAAGGTTTTAAAAGATGAAAAGTCTGTTATTTTTAACAATAATCTTGAAAAACAGATTGAAATAAATTCTCATCTTCAGAAAATCATTCGGCTTGAAAATGAAGCTGAAATTGCTCGAAATAAAATTACCGAGCTTGAGAATAAATTGAAAGGTTTTGTGACTTCTGCATCACATATTTGTCCAAAACCAATCAATTCTGTTCCAATAAGTGACAATGTCACAAATTTTGACAAAGTCAAAATTGAAAATTGTGATGAAATATCTGATGATGAAAAAGAAAAGAAAAGAAAAATATTTTTAGATTTACAAGAAAAATTTAAAAATACTGTTTTGCAATCTACTGAAACAGGTGAATGTTCTAAACAAAAACCTGTTAAGAAGAGTGTAGAACAGAAACAAAAAGATAAAAATTTGAAAAATCCTAAAAATGAAAATAAAAGCTCATCAGATAAGTCATCCAATCATTTTGAAAAATCACAAAAATTTAAAAATGAAAACTCACAAAATGTTGGTAATAAGTGGTGCAGGTTTGACCACAGTGCTCAAAAGTCAAATTCAGCATTGAAGAAGAGAAATGACTATGACCAAGCCAAACAATGTTATGATCTGAAGGTTTGGACTGACAGAAGTGGATGGTACGATAACAGAGTGTGTTACACATGTGGTGTGAGAGGACACATTGCTGTTAACTGCCAGAATTGGAGTTATGAGACAAGAAGATGCTATAATTGTCATATCAGAGGACATATTGCCAGAGATTGCTCGAGGAGATCGATGGGAAGATCGAGAGTTGAATCTCAAAGAATGGCAAAGAAACCAGTCAACGTCAAGCCCCATGAACAGAAGGTTCTAAAACCTAAAGTTCAGGATCAGACAATTCAAGAAAAGAAAGTTAAACTTTCACAGGGGCAGAAAGACAGACTGCGAAAGAAAAGGAAGAAGGCGAGAGCGTATCTCGAGAAAATTTTGTCTTCAGGTTCACCGGACAGATTGAATAAAAGTTCTGATGAATCAACTAACTTGATTGCAAAGTCAAGAAAGATGAATTCATCGAATACAAATCTGAGGACTAAAGAAGAAAAGAAGAAGAAGAAAATGATCGGCGATGAATCTGATGTGTCAAAGTCAGACAAGCCACCATCAGGCAATGAATCTGACAGGTCAAAGTCAGACAAGCCATGTGCAGGCAATGATTCTGGTTCATCAAAGCCAGAGGAGCCTAGTGTTGAGGTAAAAAATGTCAAACCCAAGGCTGGTCAGGCTTGGGTGAATCTTTTCAAATAGAAAAACCTGACTTGCCGGAGTTCCCAGGTTGGTAAGCGTGGAACATGAATCGGCACATTTCTTGAGAAATTCACAGGATGGTAACTGTGATATTTCGACTTACATGTGGTAAATCAGAGACATTAAGTTGTACTTGATTTCCTACAAGTGTTTGTGTTGATAGAATCTTGAACTGTTAAATCTTTCAAAATGGTTAAAGAAGAACAAAGTGATGAAATAATCCCCCAACCAACAAGTGGTTTGTTAATTCAACAAAACTAATTTTCCGGAAAAACCATTTGATTAAAACAAACTTAAGTGTTTTGAAATCATAATGGGAAAATAGTTTGTTGACAGGGGGAGTTCTGATTGTTAAGCCAAGTGAATGGCGAATTGAAGTGATTTGATATCAGTTTGTCACGTTTCTTGTATAGTTTGGTTTCAAATTTTCCCAGAAAATCAAAATTGAAACATATTTTGATTTTAGGGGGAGAAAAATTTTAAAAAAAATAGAAAATTTGAAAAAGCCAAAAACATGATAAAATGAAAATGAGTTTTGGTGTATAAAAGAGGAAATGATAGTACATCAGTAGACGATCACAGCATGCTAAAGATATGAAATGTCAAATGTGATAAACGGTCTCACTGATGATGTGTCAGTAGGTTTTTGCACATTTAGTAGATTGTGACGAGATATAAACCTAAATTTCAAACTTGCTTATATCGTGGGTAACATCTCTCGGATATATGGGTAACCCCCGAAATCTTGTTTGAAGGATTCCTTTTTCTGATATACTAGGTCTTTATACTCAGTGATATCTGGGGTATTATTCCGGGACTTCTGCTGAACGGTAGTTCTGACCTAGTCCTTGAATAATACTTTCTGCAAATGCTTGAAACATAGCATCACCCTCAGCATAAATGATAAGACAATAAAATTGCTTAGCAATGCTGTTGTAAAAAAGATCCTCTAAAGGGGACACACTCACAAGTTGAGTCATGATCTCTCTGCTGAACGGTAGTTCTGACCTGAGCTCTCATGATTCTTCATAAATTATTAACCCCTTACAGATATCATTTGTGTTATAATTGCCTGTAAGACTGAATATTGGGATCTGGATACGGGAGTATATTCTGAGGTAGGATACGCGATTAAGTTTAAGTATCTAAGTCATTAAACTCGTATCTCGAAGCAATTGAACTTTGTGTGAAAATTTAAGTGGACCAGTATACTGACAATCTAAGTGAATCGTTTAGAACTTAAAATGATTAAAGCTTAACGGTGCTAGTGATTGGTCTCATGAACTGATATGATCCTCTTACACAAACTCTCAAAAATATTGTTTGTATATATTTTGTTTACTGCATTTCTTTCAAAACATAAATCCAAAAAGATTTTCGACAACTGATGTTGAAGATCTGATATTCAAAATTCGAGTGCTAAATATGATGAACTACATTGGGTTGGGAGAATTTGTTGAAAACTTTGAATGTCATATACAAATGTTTTTAAAAGATTGTGTGCTTAGTTAATCAAGGTCATTCATTTGAACTTGATGTAACTAGTATGTTTGTTGAATATATGATGTATACCAGTAAGTTTATTAAATTCAATTGTTATAAATTTGTGAAACTTATGTTGAGGTAGAGGATGTGCAGGGTAACAGGTTTTGAATTTCATCATTCCCACGGAAGCTAAATGTTAAAGCTTGAACCAGATACCTCAGATTCTAGCATATCGAGAGGGGGAGTCTGTGAAAGGGGGAGTCTGGATCAACAGTCAAAGGGAAGATGGAAATTAGAATCAGGTTGTGATTCTAAACCTGTGAAGAATGCTTATGATGTGAAGACAGAGAGTTGGAGAAAAGACCAAGACTGAAGACTCAGGAGCTGAAGACTACGTCAACATCCAAGGGGGAGTCTGTTAGTGCATAGAATGTCTGTTGACTTCGTCTGCATTACGTCTTAGGTCAAGATAGTCAAAATTAGATCATATGTTGATAGGTCCGTTTATTTGTCAATGTAGTAGGTCCGCTTATATGGACATTGTCCATAAAAGCGAACCAGAAGCTAATATGTCCGTTTATATGGACATTGTCCATAAAAGCGAACCATAAGATAATAGGTCCGCTTATACGAACGTCCATATAAGCGAACCACACAATACTATATATAGGCTGATAGGTTGAACATTGGAGCAGACCTGGATCATTGCTTAGGTGTCGGAACTCTATCAAATTGTATTCTGAAAGCAATAAAAGAGAAGAAATTAAAATGAAACAGCTGTTGTAACTTTGCGTGCATTGTTTCCGCCTTTACACGTAAAGATGAACTGCCTTGACTGACTTTTCGAGGTCGTAGAACGGTCCAACACGAACCGAGCGTGAAAAGGGCGTTACGGGTAACCATAAGAGTCATATGCAAGTTCCCTGAGATAATATGGCTTAAATATGTTATAATATCAGTAAGATATCTTCTATTATGCCCCAAATGAATTTAAACACAATTCATGCCTCATAAGGGCATTTTGGTCATTTAAAAGATTATAAAAGAGTTAAATTAGAAATCTGAGTTACAGGTCTGGTTCATACAGTAAATATACTTAATTTAACATGCTATAACAGTAGGGTATGACCCATATGTGAAACTTATCATTTAAAACCAAACTATGCACCTTAGGGGTATTTTGGTAATTTCACAAGGGCTAAAAATGTCAAAATTGGAAACCTGAGTTTAAAAACTTGTACTTACTGTTATTTTATAAAAATATACTAAAAACATCAGTAGGTATCAACCTTTTATGTTTAATATGGTTATAGTACATACTATGCGTTAAAAACACTTAAAAAGGCGATTTAGAGCCGTTTCCGGGTTTTTAAAAGAAAGCTTATATTTTTATATTTCCAGAATGCTCAAAATATTTTATTTATCAAATAAAATCAGTAGGAAAAGGTTTGGGGTCAAAAGGATTTGTAAAACTCATTTTATGGCTTAAAAGGGCAAAACCGTCATAACCGAATCAAACCTAGAGACCTATGTTATGCTCATCCAAAAATTAAATAAAAATATTTAAAAATCCCAAAATATTATATAACATCAGTGGGTAAAAAGTTTGGTATCAAAAAGTGGGTTTAAATGGGTTATATGCTAATTACGCCATTTAAGTGACATAAAGCTTTCAAATTACGATAATGAGCATAACTCTTAATCTAGACCTCAAACTGATATCAAATTTTAGGTGCAAGTTTATAAATCAGTAACAAATGTTTCTACTCTTTCACTTTTTCAAAAATCACGTTTTATAGTCAAAAGGGCATAATAGTCAACTTTAAGCATAAATCGGAAACATGCATATGAATCGGATAGGTGTTGAACCAAGTTGTAAAATCTCAGAGAGTTAAACTTATATGAAAATTGGTCCAAAATAAGCTCTAAGGCAGATCTCAAACATGCATGAACGGATCCGAACTGAAAGTCAAAGAAAAAGTCAATTTATGCGACTTTCGGTTTCGATTCGGGTTTAAACTGAAAATTGTCGAGATGAACATGTTGAGACATGTTCTTACATTAATTACCAAGTTATTTTAATGATCAAACAGGTTGCATGTACCCTACATTGCTAATCATGCTTAAATTTGCAAAAACACATTCTGTTGACTTTTTGAAACAAGCTTTGACTCGACAATTATCATACTTAGAGTGGGAATATGAAAATACCCTTTTGAGGGTTTGTTACCCACATAAATACCATCTTGTAGGTACTTTCAATTTGAGAAAAGACTGAGCCAATTTCGTTTAATCATGAAGTCAAAGTTAATTTACGATGGATTGACTTTCGGTTAATAAACTAAGCTAGAACGGATTTGAGAAGGTTATGAATACTTACAAGAGTCCTAACAAAGCTTAGAGATCACTAGGAAGATGTCTTGACGTCCAGAGAGCTCCAGAAGTTGTCTTGTGAATTTTTGAAAGTGTAAGTGTTCATAGTTTGCAACTTCAATGATCTTTATAACAAGTTTGATCTCACATGGAGCTGCCACAAGAGTCTATGAGTGATATAAGATGAAGACAAGTGCCCCTAGATGCATGTAAGTTCATTGGTGAGCTCCCTGAATCGACAACAGCTGGTTACAACTCGCAACAGACTCAAACTGGCAGCTGGTCGCGATTTTTGTCGCTGGGCAGGTCATGCGGCCCGAATAAGGACCCCAGGCGGGCCGCCTGGCCCCGTCTGACTTGCAAAAACCTTTTAAACATTTATGTTTTGGTCCTTGGTCCCTTGAAACGTGGTTTTGGCTAATTATCTTGCACTCTTGACCCTCAAATCTGACTTTTAAGGACCTTGGGACATTTACAAACAAGGGTAGGTCCTTGGTTAACTTTGTGCTTACCCGAAAAGTCACGAAATTCAACGTTAACGCATTTAACCCTTCGTGCACGGTTTTGATCATATCTTTCTCATACGATAACGAAACTTGATGAAATTTTTACCACGTATTCTAGTGAGTATATTTTATCATTACAAAGTTTCGGGTTTGCCAAAAGATCACTCAGAAGTATACTTTCAACATGTTGACACTTTTAGCCCCTGTAGTTTGTAATTCCTCACTTTCTTTCATTTTCCGCTTCGTATGATCCATGATTTATCCGTTTAAGATTATAAACATCATGTAGGGTTATTTTAGAGCCTATTTATCAATTGTTGACACTTTGGACCCTTATATTCACATAGTTTCACTGTTTGTCAACTTTAGTCCCTCTAAAGTATGTTTTCACATATTCAAAGCCCATGACACGTGTCAAGACATTATTGGACGTAAATTTTCGAGGTGTTACATCCTCACCCCCTTAAAAGAAATCTCGACCCCGAGATTTCCTGAAACAAATGAGGGTATTTTTCTTTCATCGTGGATTCTACCTCCCATGTGTATTCGGGACCTCTACGGGCATCCCATTTGACCTTTACAATAGGTACATGCTTCCTTCGAAGCTTCTTTACCTGTCGATCTTCAATCGACAATGGATTTTCCACAAATTTCAAGCTTTCATCTATATGTACATCCGTATGCGGTATGACCAGTGATTTATCAGCGAAACACTTCTTCAGATTACAGATGTGAAAAACATTATGTATAGCACTAAGCTCTTCAGGCAAGTTTAACTTATAAGCAACTGACCCGACACGTTCGATAACCTCGAAAGGTCCTATGTACCTCGGGCTTAGCTTTCCTTTCTTACCAAATCGCATCACTCCCTTCCAGGGTGATACTTTTAGCAACACTTTATCACCCACTTCGAAGTGAAAAGCCTTACGCTTTGGATCCGCATAACTTTTCTGCCTATCCCTGGCAGCTTTCAAACGATCGCGAATCTGGACAATCTTGTCCGTCGTCTCAAAAACTATCTCTGGTCCTGATAGTTGGACATCTCCAACTTCCGCCCAACAAATGGGCGATCTACACTTTCTACCGTATAAGGCCTCAAAAGGCGCAGCTTTTATGCTGGTGTGGTAGCTATTGTTGTAGGAGAACTCAATTAGTGGTAGGTTCTTATCCCAATTTCCACCTAAGTCGATCGCACATGCACGTAGCATGTCTTCCAACGTTTGAATAGTACGCTCACTCTGACCGTCAGTCTGAGGATGATAAGCTGTACTAAAATTCAAACGAGTACCCAAAGATTGTTGGAAACTTTTCCAAAAATGAGAGGTGTATCTTGTATCTCTATCCGAGATAATAGACACGGGTATACCATGCAACGCTACAATCTTATCAACGTATAACTGTGCTAACATATCGGAGCTATAGGTTTCCTTGATGGGTAGAAAATGTGCTGACTTCGTCGGTCTATCCACTATGACCCATATAGTATCATTTCCCTTTCTCGTCTTTGGCAATTTGGTGATGAAATCCATCGTCACCATCTCCCACTTCCATGTGGGGATTTCAGGTTGTTGCAACAAACCTGACGGTTTTTGATGCTCAGCTTTGACTTGCGCACAAGTCAAACATTTAGCTACGTAGGCAGCTACAGACTTTTTCAAACCAATCCACCAGTAGTTGGCCTTTAGATCCTGGTACATCTTATCAGCTCCAGGATGAACGGAATATTTGGAGCTGTGGGCTTCCTGGAGAATAACATCTCGAAGTCCTCCATAAACTGGAACCCATATTCGTCCATTCAATCTTAGCATTCCGTCCTTGTCATAGGATAACTGCTCCTCAGTTACTCCTAGCTTTTCTTTAGGATAGTTAGCTTCCAGCACAGCTTCCTTCTGTGCTGCTAGCACCCTTTCGTTTAAAATATTCCTTATTTCTATGCGCTTGGCATTGATTCTTATTGGTTTCACTCTTTCTTTTCTGCTCAAGGCGTCAGCAACTACATTTGCCTTGCCTGGATGGTATTTTATCTCACAATCATAATCGTTTAGAGTTTCCATCCATCGTCTTTGTCGCATGTTCAAGTCCTTCTGATTGAACAAATGTTGAAGGCTCTTGTGATCTGAGTAGATCACACACTTGGTTCCATATAAGTAATGCCTCCATAGCTTTAATGCAAATACAACGGCACCCAGCTCCAAGTCATGGGTGGTGTAGTTCTTCTCGTGTATCTTTAACTGTCATGAAGCGTAGGCAATAACCTTGCCTTTCTGCATGAGTACACAGCCCATACCAGTGTGTGATGCATCACAGTACACCACAAATTCTTCTATACCATCGGGCAATGTTAATACTGGTGCATTGCTCAACTTTTTCTTCAAAATGTCAAAGGATTCCTGCTGCTTAGGGCCCCAATCAAACTTAACCTTCTTACGAGTCAACGAAGTTAGGGGCGCAGCAATCCTTGAGAAGTTTTCGATGAAACGCCTATAATATCCTGCTAAACCCAGAAAACTACGAATCTCAGTAGGTGTCTTCGGTTCTTGCCAATTCATAACTGCTTCTACCTTAGCGGGATCCACTTGGATACCACGCTCACTTACCACATGTCCAAGGAATTGGACTTCTCGAAGCCAAAATTCGCACTTCGAAAATTTGGCGTAGAGTTTCTCTTGGTGTAGAAGTTTGAGAATACAACGAAGGTGTTTCTCGTGGTCAGCCTTGCTCTTTGAGTAAATAAGGATGTCGTCAATAAAGACGATGACGAATTTATCCAGATAAGGCTTGCAGACGCGATTCATGAGATCCATGAATGCGGCCGGTGCATTAGTGAGCCCAAAAGGCATCACTAGGAACTCGTAATGTCCATAACGAGTCCTAAACGCTGTCTTGTGCACATCTTCATCCTTGACCTTCAACTGATGATAGCCTGACCTCAAGTCGATCTTAGAGAAGTAGCTTGCTCCTTGCAACGGATCGAACAGATCGTCGATCCTGGGCAAAGGATACCTATTCTTGATAGTGACTTTATTAAGCTCACGGTAGTCGATGCACAGGCGCATCGATCCATCCTTCTTCTTGACAAACAAGATCGGCGCTCCCCAAGGAGACGAACTAGGTCTAATAAAACCTTTGGCTAGCAGATCATCTAATTGCGTCCTTAACTCCTTCATCTCCGTTGGTGCTAACCTATAAGGTGCTCTTGTTACTGGTGCTGCACCAGGGATGATGTCGATTCGGAATTCCACTTGCCTATCTGGTGGTAAACCAGGTAGTTCTTCGGGAAAAACTTCAGGATATTCCGAAATGACAGGGATGTCTTCAATCTTAGGCTTTGGCTCGTCTATAGTAACTTGTGCCATATAAATGACACAGCCCTTCTGCAGACATCTGGATGCCTTGAGCATAGACACTTGCTCAGGCAATCCATGCTGGGTATCTCCTTGGATGGTAAGTGACTCCCCAGACGGAGTTTTGACTACTACTTGCTTTCTGTTGCACATAATCTGGGCCTGGTTATGCGATAACCAATCCATGCCTAACACTATGTCAAAGCCGGCTAGCTTAAAGGGAAGTAAGGACAAAGGAAATGAGTGATTCCTAATGGATATAACACATCCATCTAAAACAGTTGAGGCTGTTTCTATGGTTCCATCAGCTAATTCCACCTCATATTTCACACTTAAGGGTTTTACAGGTAATTTCAACAAGTCACAAAACTTATTATCCACAAAAGACTTATCTGCTCCAGAATCAAACAATACTCTAGCAAAAACATCATTTACAAGAAAAGTACCTGTAATCACGTTGTCATCCTGAACAGCTTCCTTAGCGTCCATCTTGAAGACTCTCGCATTGGTCTTCTTCCCGTCTTCGGCTTTCCGGGTGTTCTTTGGGCAATTTGACTTAATGTGCCCTTTCTCATTGCAACCGTAACATGTTGCATCCTTCAGCTTCTTACACTCCAAAGTCTTATGATCAGTCGACTTGCAAATCCCACAGGATCTCGTGTGAGACTGGGATTTCGACTCAAATCGACATTTCCCAAAATGATTCTTCTTGCATGTTTTACATTTGGGCTTATCCCCCGATTGTTGCCCATCTCTCCTAGATCCCGACCCTTTCATGTGGTCATCATTTCCTCGGTGTTTCTTACCTGATCTTCGTGAGGTATCATCCTCACGCTTCCTTTTGTTCTCTTCTGAATTCCTGAGCGCTCTCAACCTGACTACGTCCAAGGTGAGAGAGAGAGATAGATCAGCTGCTGATCTGAAGGTTGCAGGCCTTGATGCCTTAACACTTGATTTAATCTCTGGGGCCAAACCCCCGATGAAGCGGGCAATCCTCTTAGGTTCTGGGGTTACCAAGTATGGAACCAACCTGGATAGGGTATTGAAAGTGGTGAGGTATGCCTGGCAGTCTAAATTCTTCATCACTAAAGATAGGAAGTCTGACTCAATTCTCTCAACTTCATGCTGCGGGCAGTAATTATCCTTAATAAGAGCAACAAACTGATCCCATGTTAAGTTGTAAAGTGGGATCTTTCCAGCAGCTTGTATGAGAGATTTCCACCACACCAGTGCTTCTCCCTTGAACGACTGGGATACATATTTCACTACATCTCTTTCAGCACAACCGCTGATGTCCACTACAGTATCCATTTCGTCCAACCAGGTTATGCAGTCAACTGCTCCCTTCTCCCCGGTGAAGTCCCGGGGTTTGCAAGAAACAAAGTACTTATATGTACAGGACTTACCATGCGGTTCCTGTTTAGGCTCGACCTTCCTTGACGGGACACTGTTTTGGTTCGAGGAGTGACGTTCATCATCATCCTTCTTTGGCTTATCCTTCTTGGGTACATCTTTCTTAGAGGGCGGTTTGCTATGAGCCTCCGAGTGAACTTTGGGTTTGGAATGTGGTGCAGACCGGGTCCTACTTCGGGTCCCGCTCGATTCACTATACTGTCTATTTAGTGCTTCGATAACAACATCATTCACTAATGCTTTCAACTCCGCACCAGTTACTAATATCTTAGCATTTTCAGGGTTTTCTGCTGGGCGACTGTTTAGTTCTTCAGACTTAGCCATGTAGTTTTAAGTGCTACATAAAAATAAGGACAAGGTCTATTTAGAAGCCTAAACAGTATTATCGTTCTTGACGATTTATTAACCATGGTATATAAGAGCCATATTAGTTAATTTGATAATTTCATTCAGGATTTTTACTAGTAATCTTTTTAGAATGAAATATAATATTGGCATAATAGGCCTAGTCACATAGACAAATTTCTAAATTACAAATTTAGATCTTACAGGATTAGAGTTTGCATAAAAAGACAAATCAATCCTTTTCTTGGCAGGGAGTTTATAAACTACGGCTGCCTTTTTGTTTTATATGACATTAATTATAACCCGTAGGCATTATGTCACAACCAAATATATATAGAAATATTAAACTTGGATACTTTATTAAAAGGGTGGCGTGTGTGATTTTACGGATCACACGAGCCAAGAATGTTAACATGTTTACAGATGTTAACAGAGATTTGAATCTTTTTAAACAGGTTCTACCATATTGGCTAGATTTATGATAACATAACAGCTAGGTTTTACCTTTTAAGATCCTTATCATATTATTAAAATGATAAATCAAAATAATAATTGTTATTTTTCATTTATTTATACACTATGTTTATGCACATAATTTAAAAATGAAAAACTTAAATTAACCATTCCAAATAAAAATTAAACCAGTATAAGTTTGCCCTAAACGGGACTTTTTAAATAAACAACATGCCCACGCAGGAGCCAAATAACAAAACAACAAACCCACGCAGGGGTCAATTAAAAGATATGCCCACGCAGGGGCAGAACAGAAAGAAATACCCTCGCAGGGGTAGAGTACTGAAATAAATATATGTCCACGCAGGGACATGATTACAACTAACATAAATAAACAAACAAAGGATTCAGTGACCCTTCTTGCTTTTACCCTTGATCAGATCCACCATCTTCTTAAACATCCCCCGGTTATGCCTCCGATCATGCCGCAACTCATGCCGCATCTCTTGACGCACCCCTTGTATCTCATGAAGGATTTCTTGCATTTGGGGCGGTGACATCACCGGCGCCTAAGGTGGTTGCTGATAATGCGGAGGTTGGGGAGGCTGTTGTTGATAATGTGGAGGTTGAGGAGGCTGCGGTTGCTGATACCCATATGGTGGGTATCCATAGGTCGATTGTCCCGTAGCCCAGGGACCTCCGTAGGGACCTTCTTGATGGAAAGTGTTGGAGTTTGCTGCTATCCAATAGGGATCCTCTGTAAAGTTGTAACCCGTGTGAATCTGCTGCTCGAAAGGGTTGAATGCAGCCGCGCCAGTGTAAGTGGGGATTGGGTCTCCAAAACCCAATGGTGGTTGTGGCGCGACTGGCGCAGTGTTCACCTCTGAGATGGGGTGTGAAGATTCTCCCGTCTCCGGTTCTTCGTGGACAGGCGAGTACCGGCTGTTGCTTGAATGTGGAGGGGTGCTGATGCGTATTCCCCTTCGTGCGGATATTCGCACTGTCGTTCTCCTTCGCCTTGGAGGCGAGGGAGGTTGAAGCTGAGGCGGTGGTGGCGGCGGAGTGACCGCGACAAGTCGAGAATCCTCGGAAGGATTCTGCTGCTGCTGCTGTAGCTGATGCAGGGGAGAGTTATCTGGCTGAAGCTGGTGCAAGGGAGAGTGATGTGGCTGGTGCAGGGGAGAGTTGGGTTGAAGCTGGTGCAAGGGAGAGTGATGTAGCTGGTGCAGGGGAGAGTTATGATAACTGGGAGTAAACACCCAGTCGTACTGCTTGAAGTTCTCCTCAAAGCTGTCGGGACCATTGTAGGGTGATCCCATAAACGGTGACCCATCTGAAATCTCAATGGGATGATTCGGTGTTCCGGAGGGTGGCATGGCAGGATCAGTATCCTCATCGATGTCCATCGGGTTGCCACCAGAAAAGTGGTATTCTGGTCCAAGTGGGTTAAAACCCACTGCTGCTTCTAAATAGTCATCAGGGTTGAACTGACCCTGGAAGACAGGTGATGGATGGTTAAAGGGTGAATTGTGTCCTAGTAAGGGAATGTAGGACTGTTGAGAGTAATGGGGCTCATTCTCTGAATGAGGCCCAAAGGAGTGCGGTATAGACGGGGAGGTACTCAGTGAGACTGAGCGTCTCGCTGGTTCAGTAAAAGACCTCCAAAGGTCTTGAGCATCTGCGGTATGAGGATCCGAAGGTGTTCGCCGGTGTGACGGTCCGGCCTCGTGGTCGTTTGGGGCTACATGTGCCCCTTGTCCTCGGCCTCTACCTCTCATACGTGGCGGCATTCTTGTGATCCTGTCAAAAACAACAAGTGATACAACAAAATATATGCAAGACAAAGTTAGAAAATAAAACAAAAATTTGGAAATTTCCTAAGTTCTTTGTCTAGACTCGAGAATCGAGGATTGTGCAATTGTGTAACTGAGATTAAACACAAAAGACTAGTGTTTAATTCACTCAGAGTTGGCTCTGATACCAACCTGTCACACCCCTATTTTCCACGTGTCACCGGTGGGCCCGGTGGGGAGTATCGTGACGTAGTTGGTATCATCATAGACAAACAACACAATATATAAATGCACAGCGGAAGCAAAGATAGATTCATTTCAACTTTAATAAAGTGTAATATTAAATATCACAAATAGTTGAAACGGATCCACAGGCGGATCAAAATAAAAATAAGATGTTGTTCAACAGTTTATTATCGTCCAAGCTCGCGAGACTTATTGTGGACGCTCTAGAAGACAGCCAGCCTATTACGTGTAGCACCTGCACTTAACCTTTTGGGAAAAATACGTCAGTTTACACTGGTAAATACAATTTAACTGACTCATTTTGAAAATGGCTGAAAATTGATTTGAATGCACGTGGCACAAAACCTTTTTATAACTTGGGTTAATTATACAATATAATCATGTGAACGAATTACATGTTACTTGTGCGTTCAGTAGCCCGGATCTTGTCCGGGTTAAAGATCAATAGACACACCACATTATAGAGTTATACACTGACAGGTGTACGCCTACACCTCGTGCTCAGGTCGTGGCCATCTCGTAAGATGATGCCAAGGATATCCGGGACATGGTCATTAACCCCCCAAAGGCTTTAAGTGAACAAGACTGTTTAAACGAGCCGATCAAATTGTTCAATTAACCACCCAAAGATGTAAGATTTGATGCTCGATCAAGCGGTATTTTATATACCGTAACCCAAGCCCGTATAGGGAAAATAAGTTAAAAAGTATTTACCTGAGTAAAGTATAATTCTCAACAAGCAAAATGCAAGTAGCTTTTACCAGTGCTCCTAATCTGGAACGAAGGTTTATAATAACCTATTAGATTTCTAACGGGTCTTTATTTAAGCTTAAGCTTAGACCGGTTAGCTTTAAGGACGAAACGGTTCAAACGCACGATTAGGCGAAGACCGGATAGAATGTGATTTAGACCCGACAAGTTTGAATACTTGTATAATATGGGTATACTAAATACATTCTGGATTTTGAGACAAAAATGATAAGGTTTGACCCGTTTCGGTCAATTTATGCAAACTAGTTACATAAACCGAACCGAGCGCGAAAAGGGCGTTACGGGTAACCATAAGAGTCATATGCAAGTTCCCTGAGATAATATGGCTTAAATATGTTATAATATCAGTAAGATATCTTCTATTATGCCCCAAATGAATTTAAACACAATTCATGCCTCATAAGGGCATTTTGGTCATTTAAAAGATTATAAAAGAGTTAAATTAGAAATCTGAGTTACAGGTCTCGTTCATACAGTAAATATACTTAATTTAACATGCTATAACAGTAGGGTATGACCCATATGTGAAACTTATCATTTAAAATCAAACTATGCACCTTAGGGGTATTTTGGTAATTTCACAAGGGCTAAAAATGTCAAAATTGGAAACCTGAGTTTAAAAACTTGTACTTACTGTTATTTTATAAAAATATACTAAAAACATCAGTAGGTATCAACCTTTTATGTTTAATATGGTTATAGTACATACTATGCGTTAAAAAACACTTAAAAAGACGATTTAGAGCCGTTTCCGGGTTTTTAAAAGAAAAATGATATTTTTATATTTCCAGAATGCTCAAAATATTTTATTTATCAAATAAAATCAGTAGGAAAAGGTTTGGGGTCAAAAGGATTTGTAAAACTCATTTTATGGCTTAAAAGGGCAAAACCGTCATAACCGAATCAAACCTAGAGACCTATGTTATGCTCATCCAAAAATTAAATAAAAATCTTTAAAAAACCCAATATATTATATAACATCAGTGGGTAAAAAGTTTGGTATCAAAAAGTGGGTTTAAATGGGTTATATGCTAATTACGCCATTTAAGTGACATAAAGCTTTCAAATTACGATAATGAGCATAACTCTTAATCTAGACCTCAAACTGATATCAAATTTTAGGTGCAAGTTTATAAATCAGTAACAAATGTTTCTACTCTTTCACTTTTTCAAAAATCACGTTTTATAGTCAAAAGGGCATAATAGTCAACTTTAAGCATAAATCGGAAACATGCATATGAATCGGATAAGTGTTGAACCAAGTTGTAAAATCTCAGAGAGTTAAACTTATATGAAAATTGGTCCAAAATAAGCTCTAAGGCATATCTCAAACATGCATGAACGGATCCGAACTGAAAGTCAAAGAAAAAGTCAATTTATGCGACTTTCGGTTCCGATTCGGGTTTAAACTAAAAATTGTCGAGATGAACATGTTGAGACATGTTCTTACATTAATTACCAAGTTATTTTAATGATCAAACAGGTTGCATGTACCCTACATTGCTAATCATGCTTAAATTTGCAAAAACACATTTTGTTGACTTTTTGAAACAAGCTTTGACTCGACAATTATCATACTTAGAGTGGGAATCTGAAAACACCCTTTTGAGGGTTTGTTACCCACATAAATACCATCTTGTAGGTACTTTAAATTTGAGAAAAGACTGAGGCAATTTTGTTTAATCATAAAGTCAAAGTTAATTTACGATGGATTGACTTTCGGTTAATAAACTAAGCTAGAACGGATTTGAGAAGGTTATGAATACTTACAAGAGTCCTAACAAAGCTTAGAGATCACTAGGAAGATGTCTTGACGTCCAGAGAGCTACAGAAGTTGTCTTGTGAATTTTGGAAAGTGTAAGTGTTCATAGTTTGCAACTTCAATGATCTTTATAACAAGTTTGATCTCACATGGAGCTGCCACAAGAGTCTATGAGTGATATAAGATGAAGACAAGTGCCCCTAGATGCATGTAAGTTCATTGGTGAGCTCCCTGAATCGACAACAGCTGGTTACAACTCGCAACAGACTCAAACTGGCAGCTGGTCATGATTTTTGTTGCTGGGCAGGTCATGCGGCCCGAATAAGGACCCCAGGCGGGCCGCCTGGCCCCGTCTGACTTGCAAAAACCTTTTAAACATTTATGTTTTGGTCCTTGGTCCCTTGAAACGTGGTTTTGGCTAATTATCTTGCACTCTTGACCCTCAAATCTGACTTTTAAGGACCTTGGGACATTTACAAACAAGGGTAGGTCCTTGGTTAACTTTGTGCTTACCCGAAAAGTCACGAAATTCAACGTTAACGCATTTAACCCTTCGTGCACGGTTTTGATCATATCTTTCTCATACGATAACGAAACTTGATGAAATTTTTACCACATATTCTAGTGAGTATATTTTATCATTACAAAGCTTCGGGTTTGCCAAAAGATCACTCAGAGGTATACTTTCAACATGTTGACACTTTTAGCCCCTGTAGTTTGTAATTCCTCACTTTCTTTCATTTTCCGCTTCGTATGATCCATGATTTATCCGTTTAAGATTATAAACATCATGTAGGGTTATTTTAGAGCCTATTTATCAATTGTTGACACTTTGGACCCTTATATTCACATAGTTTCACTGTTTGTCAACTTTAGTCCCTCTAAAGTATGTTTTCACATATTCAAAGCCCATGACACGTGTCAAGACATTATTGGACATAAATTTTCGAGGTGTTACAGTAGATCATTTTGATCTTTATAGGATGGACTGCTTGGCCCGTTATGCATCCAAGCGTCAGGAGTATGAGTTTCTTGACTTCGCAATTGTTGGGGTTGTTGAAAAGTTATCCCGTAAAGCAGGTGCTATTGAGGTTTTGAAGAAAGCTCTTGGTGATCAGGATCCAGAGGCTAGGGGTGCGGGTCCCAGTCATCAAGTTTGATCGTTTAACTTCGGCTTGCATGCCGTGTATTGGCCTGCTGGCCTTGTAATCACCAGATAATTTATCCTCGTTGTTTGTGAACAATTTCCTTCTACCGTTCTATGGTTGTTGATACATCTGACACAATTTTTGATGTGTAATGCTAACTTTAGATTGCTAGTTTGCGAATTTTGTTTCAGTTACAATATGTGCATATGTGCAATTGCTTTGGTTAGGTATCGCGAATGAATGATGGCTATGATAAGTTATTGTGTGTTGATCCCTTTGGTTCACACTTTATTGTGTTGAGCTCAAGTGACCTTACAATGTTTATGTTGTCGTTATGCCTGTTTATGTAAGAAGTGATCGTTTAACAGCTTATTGTGTTTTGATGACCCGACTGTGCACTTGGTGCTTCCCAGCCTTAGGGGTCTACAATGTTTTATGTTACCTTGTATACGATGTTTTCGTGTATAGGTGGGTACGAAGTAATAGTTGGCTGACAAGTTTTGATTGTGTATACTTGACCCGGCTATGCACTTAGTCGTGACGAGCCTTGGAGGTCTACAATGTTTTCTGTCGTCAAGCCATTGATGTTTTCGTGTATACCCGAAGTAATATATGCAGTTGTAACAAAAATTCATAGGAGATAAGATAACCAACACTTCTTGTATTAAAGATGACTGTGTTGGCGCATGGCCATACATTAAGGAGAATATCATCGGCCTATTACATATAACATTTTCTTAGCTGTTGAGCATTCCAAGTCCTGGGGACTTCTTTATTTTCGAGTGTGCGCAACTTGTATGCTCCTTTCCCAAGGACTTTGTCCACAACATAAGGCCCTGCCCATTTTGGAGCCAGTTTTCCCGGTCTTTTAGCATTAGATGCCTCATTGTCTCTCAAGATGTAATCTCTGGGGTTGAAAGTGCAGACTCTAACCTTGCTGTTATAGTATTTTTTTCCAGCTTGGTTTTGTACTTTGCTTCATTAATTGCTTCCATTTCTCTTCTTTCCTCTAGAAGGTCCAGGTCCAACCTTCTTTGTTCTTCATTGTTGATGGCGTTCATTGACAACATTCTTGGGGATGGTAATCCAATTTCTGCAGGTATGACTGCTTCTGATCCGTATACTAGACTGAACGGTGTCTCGCCGTTACTTGTCTTTGGCATTGTTCTGTGTGCCCATAAGATGTTGGGTAGTTCGTCGACCCAACCCCTTCGCTGCGTGCCAAGCCTTGCTTTTATGCCATCCATGATGCTTTTGTTCACTGCCTCTACTTGACCATTTCCTTGTGGGTGTGCCACAGAGGAAAAGGTATGTTTGATGTTTAGCTCTCTGATCCAATTTTGGAGGTCGTCAGCAACGAAGTTTGTTCCATTGTCAGTTATGATTCGTAGAGGTAATCCGAAACGACAGATTATTTGTTCCCAAATGAACCTTCGAACCATTGTAGACGTGGTTGATGCCAATGCCTTTGCTTCCACCCATTTGGTAAAATAGTCTACAGCGACTGTGATGAACTTTACTGCTCCTGGGGCTTCTGGGAAAGGACCAACCACGTCTATTCCCCATTGTTGAAACTGCCAAGCCGTTGTGACAGGAACCAGTTCGTTCTTCGGGCGCATGGTTTTGGGAGCATACCTCTGGCATCCACTACACTTCCTTAAAAGTTTGACTGCATCTAGGTGCATTCGTGGCCAATAATAGCCTGCGTTCATTACTTTTGCCACTACCATTCTTAGACCTGCGTGAATGCCACAGATTCCTTCGTGTACTTCGCGAATTAAGTAGTTGGTATCTTCTGGATCCACACAACGTAGCAATGATCCAAGGTATGACTTCCTATATAGGATGCCGTCGGACATTTGGTAGTGCTCTGACTTATACTGTATCTTTCTTGCTTCGGCCTTGTTCTCAGGCAAGATTCCAAATTGGAGGTACATGATGATTGGAGTCATCCAGGATGTTGACCCTAGTTGGATGATGTTTATAACAACCCTCCTAAATATTTTTCGACACCCTAAAATATTTTAAAATGCCCTTATATATCTTAAAATATACCCCGTATGTGAAAACCGAGCCCAATATACAATATATAATTAAAAATAAAATAAAAACAAATTTTCAGAGGCTGTCGCGGGGCGCGTAGCCTTTGGCTACTTCCTACGCGGGCCGCGACCTGGTGCCACCAGACGAAACCCTAGCCCGCCACGTGGCAGGCCACCCGGAGAAGCTAGTTTGTTGAATCGATGATGCTAAGCCCTACACCCCTACTACGCTGGCCGAGTAGCCCTTGGCTACGTCTTACGTGGGCCGCGAGGGAAGGCGAAGGGTCACCTATATATAGGTGCATTCGGCTTCGGTCTTCAGTCGCTCATTCCTTTCTTTCTCTCTCGAATTCTCACATAGTATAAGCTATTTCCGGGCATAATACCCCCCTAAATAACGAAGTTCTACCCCGTTGTAAGTATTATAACCCCGATTACGTATTAGATACACTGCCCGATTGATCCAGGGTTCCGCAAAGGGCTGTCGTGGTTCTGCCCGACGTAGTTGTTGGAATGCCGTCTCGGAGAGGGTATTCCTAATGTAAATATTGGGTTATTATACTAACACATATATATTTGTGTAATTAATAGATAACTACCAGGAAACCCTTAAAAGAAGTCTAAGACAGCAATGTGAGTAATCTCCTTTTTACAAATTGTTTTTACAAAACCTTTATTTAGTTTAAATAATAATTAGCAGTGATTGAGTCTTTGTAGTTCTTCAATTACTGCCGGTATGTTGGGGTTTTGTATACAAAATGTGGAACACGTTACCATTGGACAACGAGTTAGCCAATGTGTAATATGACCCACCAGTCAGGATTGACAGTACTGAATGAGTAATTGTGTAGACATAAACATTGTAATAGCTCTCAATACTGTGAAAATTGATAAAACTCTTCTTGATTAAACTGGGATTCACTCACCAGTATTTCCCACTGACAAAATGTTTTTAAACGCGTTTCAGGTAACAAAATCTGAAAGCCAACTAGAAGCCAGCTGGACAGCACTGAAGGCTTGGAAAAAGTGGCTATAAAAGTTACCTAAATAAAAGAAGATGTTTTATTCAATAAAATAGGGATTTTCCCTATGAAAATGTTTGTAATGGAAACTTGGGTTTTATCCCAATATGTTTAATATTATAAAAGCGTGGTATTTACTCTGATAAATATTTCCTAACTACGGTCCTGATGAAAATTCCGCTGCCAAAATGTTAAACACCGATACCACCAAAACTGGTCTCACGGCCGCCCGTTCCCGGGACAGATAGGGGGCGGGGGTTGCGACAGAAGGTGGTATCAGAGCTAAGCCACTGATTCAGCCACAGAAGTGTTCTGCTGATACCAAGATATTATTCAATTTGTTAGGAAATTAATTATGGAAATACGTGCATATTTGTATTTTATTGTTATATGTTATTTGACTATTTGTTAGTTTACAGTATGAGTGATCAAGGACCCTCCGACGTTTATCGTCAGTTGTCCGATTCACCTAGAAGCGAAGGCACCTCTTCACAGCCTGCCCTCTCAGGGTACTCAGCTGACAATGAAGAAGGAATATTCGTGATTAAGGCTGAGTCTGAAGAGCCATTCCCTCAGAAAAAGAGAGGATGGTTCAGTAGGGGAGCATACGAGCGTAGGAAAAGAATGAAAAAGTTGCAACAGCACCGAGTCCTAGCAGCCGCTAAGCGAGAGACAGTTGCCCACACACAGGATATGCTTAATAGGAGCTTAGCCAACTTTCATATCCTAGCAACCACAACTGCCGACCCAAACCTGGAGCAACACAAAGCCCCACAACCATTACCTTTGTTTCCCACGCAGCCGATGGAGATAGAAAACAACCTAGAAAACCAAGTTCAAAAGCATGATTTTAACCCAAAGGAGATACCTAGGATACCAGCCCCTAATCCCTTAGACCCAGACTACGATCCATGGTTCGATGATCATAGGGATTATGTGCAATGCTACCACCTAACCGACGGACCCGTGCCAAACTTAGCAGCCTATCCAGGTCTGGACCCTCTAGATCCCTATTGTTTTGGTCAAAAATTACCGAAGCGATTAAGTGATCAAATTAGTTAAGTGTGGCAGTGTGCTAAGAATGTGTATCGGAAATATGCTGATTAAGTAGTTTGTAAAAATAGTTTTCATCATACGGCTCAGGATATTGAGTTGTATCTATGATCAAACAATGAGCAAAAATGTAAAGGGTGACACGGGATGTACGAGGAAAGCCCTTGATCAATCTAGATCGCCGGCATAAAACCTCGGGAGCTGACAATCGCAGCTGCCTTGTTCTTCTTATTGCTTCAAATATCAGGATACAGTGCAGGATATGATGCGGATCAACTAAGTGTTACAATGTCATTTCGATACAAGTGTAAGTGTATTGAGAGTGTTTGCAGCTAGAGAGAAAGAGTGTGCGAGAGATTGTGTGTGTTCTTATATGATCCGATCAATCTATTTATAGTAAAAAGAAACTAACTAACTAGCCTATAAATCCGGGATATATGGAATATTCCCTTTGTGAACGTTTTAGTCCACGTCTTCCGGCTTCAACGTCCATAATCTAACTGATTTGCCCGAGTCTTGAGGAGAAGAAGTCCATTTGAACGTTAGAGACTTACACCATTTAATATGCACGTGGGTTAATTAGTTACTACCAGGATATTGTATCAGGATGTTACCAATATCCTGATCCAGTATCCTGGTCACAATAAAACAAACAAAGTCAGAATATTAGTCGGGATATATGAGCAGAAAATCACCCATAACAATTGTCCCCAAAATTTATCTTTTGGTATACCAATTCCAACGGATATATTTTAAAGCTTATCTCTTAAATCGAGGTTATTAAGTCGAAGCGATGATTGATGTGACACACTACAACTTCCCATGCGATATTTACTCAACACCCCCTATATCCAGCCTATAATTAGCCGAAATATTCTGCATTATGATCATCACTTCTCGAGCAAATTTCAGGTATTTTCTCTCCTTTCCTGCTTTTTTTTCTTTGTTTAAATCACTCGTTTCTTGGTTGAGATTTTCCATGGCTGCTCGAACTAGATCCCAAATGGCAGACTCCTTTCCTACTTTTCATAACCAGAACCTGCTAAAAGAACCTTCAAAAGAGGTGTGTTCATTCGATAATGCTGATATCGCGGCCTTACGAGCTTCCGGTGCCTTCCCCGCCGGAGCAATCTTCCGTCTGTTTGACCGAGAGGTCCGATCGGATTTTTGTTCCGACGAGTGGGTATGCTTTTTTGCTTATCCTTTCTCAATAGGGCTCCAATATCCATTCCCAGCCTTCATATCTCGTTTTTTCAAACTTACTGGCCTTAGTTTTGCCCAGACCATGCCCATGGTTTGGCGTGTGTTAGTCACCCTGGAGCAGATCAAAGCTCGTCACATGCCTAACTTGTGCATCGAAGATCTTCCGATGTCCTATCATCTAAGGTCCCATGGTTCCAGCCGGTTCCTCCTTTTCTCTATCTCCAAAGATCCTCTCATTCTTAAAGCTACCAAGAACGAGGATAAATGGAGACGAAAATTCTTTTTTGTAAAAAGGGATTCCATTGACAAGGGTCTTGACCTTCCTAAGAGATGGTTGACTTCCGGTAGGATTTAGGGTTTTAGGAATATCCCCAATCATATCCCGAGACTACATCTTGAACTGATATCCTGATATTTTTATTTTTTGTAGCAAACTTCAAGGAATTGGCTCCTCCAAGTGCTGAATCAGAATGAAGAATAAAGGAAATCTACAAGCTCCCGGAAAGTGAGAGGACTTTTATCCTGATGTACACAAGTCCAAGTCAAAGATCAAGTTCCAACATGTCTGGTAAGCATGATTTCACAAGTTATTTTCATTTATCAAACCGATTATATTTTAAAAGTATAATAAGATTGAGTGTCTCTTCCCCTCATGCAGTGCCGGTTATCAATCTTGAAGGCTTCCAGCTTGATGAGTTGGACAGTTACTCTGACCTCGCATATGTTAAGCAAGAAACCAATCCTAAACCAGCTGCCACGCCAAGGCCTATCGGTTCGAAAACCGCTACTGCACCCAAAACTCCCCCGGCATCCAGAACTCGAGCCTCCAGCTCCCGGAAGAGGAAGGAAGCAGACTACCCTGCTACACCCCATGTATTCCCATTCGAGAACTATGGGTTTACAGAGTCCAGCAAATTCATGGCCGACTTCCTCAACCAGGTTCGTATCCTTGACCTATATCCTGCAGCATATGCTGGTTATAAATGTCAATAAAGGTTAATACATGTTTCCTTATTTTGCAGGGTCTTGAACGCCTGGTGTTCCTCTATGAAGACGCATGTGGCTTGAACACCATGCTAGAGAGCAAGCTGAAAAAGGCCGAAGCCACCATCGCGGACCAAGCAGCGATCGCCACCCGCCAAATCAGAGCCCTATGAAGCCAAATACAAGGCAATGGCCCAAGAGCACCAGTCTGCCATCCAGAAGATCACTCACGAGGCCCAATCCAAGTCCGACGCCGCCCAAGTTCAACACGAGCAGGATATGGCTTCATACCGGGAAAGCCTCAAGAATTTTGTTGTCATCTCCCTCCTCCAGGCTAGACTGAAAATGGCCTATGAGGCTATGGCTCTGGGCTTTGAATGCCCTTCATGGAACATCAAGGCTTGGGAGATGAAGCTGAAAGATTGGTGGTAATCCTGTGGAGCCCCCTGTGAAGTCTACTGTGGAGGAGCCTGCTAAGTGGCTGAGAAGGTGGATAATGCTGGTGCTTCGAGGGATGCTGGTGGCGATGCTGGGACGAATGCTGGAGAGGATGCCGGAAGGGATGCTGGAGAAGACGCCGCCGATAAAGCCATGGTGGAAGAGGGTGCTGCCCCTTAAAGCAGCGAAGTGGGTGATGATAGATATTTGTGCCTAGGCCGGAGCCCACTTTTTTAAGTTTGATGGTTGTGGTTTGTGGTCCTTGAACAATTTACTTTTCCTGTCTTTGAACAATTTACATTTCCTGCACTAAGACAATATGATGGCCAAAGGTGGATGGGTCCTGGGTTTCAGGATGAAGCCCTTGGTCATCAATTAGTATAATTTGTTTTGAACAATACAACGGTTGGAGGCGGATGGGTCTCGGTTTGAGATGAAACCTTCAACCGTTGTGTAAATATAGTTAGAAACTAACTGTGCTTTTGGTGGATGGATCTAAGTTTGAGATGAAACCAAAAGCACAACATTTGCTATCATTGTTGTTTTTTCAATTCTTGTTGTGCATTGATTAATTTGAATTCCAATGTTCCAAACTTGGTACAATTATTTTTTGAAAATATCCTGATCAGTATACTCGCAAATATCCTATTAAGACTTTCGTCAAATAAAGTTTTTATAACTCAAACAATTCAGATGAGGTTTTCAAAGAAAAAAGGATAGTTCATTTATTTTACAAAGTTTGTTTTGATAACACATGTTTGACTAGAATACAGTTTTAGTTTTTAACCCAAGTACCATATCCCAAATATTCCAACCAAATATCCTGAAAATACATTTTAAGAATATATCCTGAGAATATATCCTAATCAGGGTATTTAAGCTTTTGTCAAACATAGTTTCAAAAATTCAAATGATTTAAATAGGATTTATAAAGGAAAGATCATACCAGGAATAGAGTGTAACCCTATCCTCAAGCTTCAATCCTTTTGCAATTTTTTCCAACGAAGATGTCCCCAGTCTGAGATACTTAGTGTACTAGGTCCAAGCTTGATCCTTTGAGATTTACACAATTGCCTCAGTAGGAATGTCCCCTATGCATAACGTCTTAGAAATTTTTTGGTCATCAGTTGCAACCGTTTGAATAATTCTTGTATTACAGGGGATAAACCCTAAAATATACTGGGGATAAATCCTTAGTGTTCTGGGGACAAACCCATAAATATTCTGGGGAAAATCCCAAATTTTTATGCGCTACAGGCGGGAGTGTATAAACTCCAAGACTTAGAAAGGTGAAAACCTTTAAATCTTAGAGAGTATGAAAATACTCTTTCGTGAGAGAGGGTGATCAATCCTCATATACCTTGAGGATCCAGGATATAGCCAACAGTAACGAAATTGTCAGCCACTTTTACATGAACTGTTCCCGCCACCTTGAACTATCCCTGGATAACTTGCGCTCCAGGTGGAGTGTTTAAACCCAATTCGTGAGAAAGGTGAATACCTTTAAACCTGTGAAGGGATCAGGATCCCTTAAGCGTGAGAGAGGGGGCCAATCCTCTAATCTTTCGAAGTATCCTGAGTGTGTATCCTGGAGCTATATCCCGAAGCATATACTGCAAAACAACCGTAAACTAAGGTGGGTGTTAGCCTGGCTAACACCCCTCCGATGCTTAAGTCAGTATTGGGTTCAAAAGAACAAACATTATCAAATATATTAAAAGAGATAGAATTCATACCATCCTGAGTTAGAAATTAAATTCTAAACTCACTTGAAATAGAACTTTAGGTGTATAGCATTCCAGGATCTTGGTAGCATATCCCCCTCCATATTCTTGAGTCGGTATGCTCCTCTCCCTGATTCTGATTCAATCTCATAGGGTCCTTCCCACTTCGGAGCCAACTTTCCATCAGCAGGATTAGTAGTATTCTGAAAAGCCTTTCTTAATACCCAATCTCCAACCTGAAACCTTCTAGTCCTTATATTCTTGTTATATGCTCTGGATATCCTCTGTTGATATGCTGTCATCCTTAGCTTTGCTGCCTCTCTTGTCTCATCAATAGTATCCAATTCTTGACACAGAGCTTCAGGATTCTGCTCAGGATCCCGGAGATTAGATCTTGCTGTAGGTATCACCATTTCTGTTGGGATCACCGCTTCTGCTCCAAATACTAAGGAGATTGGAGTTTGGCCAGTTGCACTTTTTACTGTCATTCTATCAGCCCATAAAACAAAGGGTAATTCTTCTGCCCATCTCCCCTTCTTAGCCCCAAGTCTTTTCTTCAAGTTGTTGACAATTATCTTGTTCGAGGATTCTGCTTGTCCGTTCACTTGAGGATGTACCGGTGTGGATGTGATCATTTTAATTCCCCAACTCTTGCAAAAGTCAGTAGTCCTCTTACTTATAAATTGAGAACCATTGTCACAAATTATCTCAGCTGGTACTCCAAATCTAGTCAGGATATTCCTTTTAATGAAGGATACTACTTCTTGGTCTCTAACTTGAACAAATGCTTCAGCTTCAACCCATTTAGAAAAATAATCAGTCATTTCCAACATGAAGACTTTTCCTCCTGGAGACTTTGGCAACTTTCCCACTATATCCATTCCCCACTTCATGAATGGCCAAGGGGAAACAATAGGATACAGTGGTTCAGCAGGCTGATGTAATATATTACTTTGTCTTTGACATGCATCACATCTTCGAGCATATTCTGCAGCATCTTTCCTCATCGTTGGCCAATAGTATCATGTTCTTAATACCTTCGAGAATAACGACCTGCCCCCAGTATGGTTACCACAATCCCCTTCGTGTATATTATGGAGCACTTCTTTGGTTTCGGGATCCTCCAAGCATCTCAGATATGGTCCTGCAAGAGATTTCTTGTACAAAACATTATTTATAATAGTGAATCGTGATACCTTCATTCTAAAGGCTTTAGGATTTTCATCCTTTGGGATGTGTCCTTCCTTGAGATATCTCATGATTGGAGCCGTCCAGGACTTAGGATCCTCCTCGGGATACTCATCATCAGGATCCTGAATACTTACTACTTCCTTATCCTGAGATTCAAGAGGATCCATCGCAAGATACAGGATATGTAATATTGGTATCTGGGTTCCCTCTTGTATCCTGACTGATGATCCTAGATTTGCCAAGGCATCAGCTTCAGCATTATCCTCTCTCGGTACCTGTTCAAGTGTAAAAACATCGAAATATCCTGCTAAATTTTTGAGAATTTCGAGATACTCGATCAACTTCTCACCTTTAACCGCATAGGTCCCATTAAAATGATTAGTAATTAACAAGGAATCAACAAATACTTGTAAACCCTTGATATTCATGCTCTTAGCCAATTCTAATTCTGCAATTAAAGCTTCATATTCTGCTTCATTATTAGTGGTAGGAAACTCACATCTAATAGCCTGGGGTAATATATCCCCCTGTGGCGATTTTAGTAGTATACCCAAACCTACACCTCTTACATTAGATGCACCATCAATATATAATGTCCAGGATTCTACATTTTCTCCTAGCTGTTGTACTTCTAGGTCTACTTCACTTTGAATATCACTACTGAAATCAGCCACAAAGTCAGCTAGAGCCTGAGACTTTATGGCATTTCTAGGTTCATATATTAGATCATAGGCACTTAATTTCACTGACCACTTAGCCATCCTACCTGACATCTCGGGCTTCCTAAGCACATTTTTAACAGGATAGTTAGTTTTAACATGAATCCTATGTGTTTCAAAGTAATGTCTAAGCTTTGTTGATGCCATAACTAGGGCTAATATTAATTTTTCTAAATGAGAATATCTAGTTTCAGCATCTAGTAAACTTTTACTAACATAATAGACAGGATACTGCTGACCTTCATGATCCTTTACAAGGACATCACTTACTGCATTCCCTGATACTGCAAGATACAGGGATAATGGTTCACCATCCTCAGGCTTCATCAATAGAGGTGCGGTTGAAAGATACTGCTTCAAGTCCTGCAAGGCTGCTTCATGCTTCTCTCCCCATTCGAACTTCTTATTCTTCTTCAGGATATCATAAAATTCCTTGCATTTTTTCGAGGATCTTGAGATAAATCTGTTTAATGCTGCTACTCGTCCCGTTAATCTTTGTACATCCTTCATATTTGATGGTGACTTGATGTCCAAGATAGCTTTATTCTGCTCCGGGCTTGCTTCTATCCCTCTTTTAGTCACCATATATCCTAAAAACTTTCCTGCTCCAACTCCAAAATGGCACTTGGCAGGATTTAGCTTCATGTTATATTGATCCAGGATATCAAATGCTCCCTTAATATCCTAGAGGTGATCCTCAGCCTTCTTAGATTTCACTATCATGTCATCGATGTTGTAACACCTCGAAAATTCACGTCCTATAATGTATTGACACGTGTCATAAGCTTGAACGTGTGAAAGAATACTCTAGAGGGACTAAAGTTGACAAACATGAAAAGTATGTGAATATACGAGTTCTAAATGTCAACAGTAAATAAATATATGGTACATTAACCCTACAAGATGCTCATACCTTCAAACGAATAAATCATGGATCATACGAAGCTAAAAGTGAGAGATTTCAAACTACAGGGGTTAAATGTGTCAACATGTTTAAGTTATACCTCTGAGTGACCTTTTGACAAAACTGAAGCTTTGTAACGGTTAATTATGCTCACTAGAATGCACGATATAAATTTCATAAAGTTTCGTTATCGTATGAGCAAGTTGTGATCAAATTCGTTTACAAGGGGTTAAAGCGTCTACATTGAAAGTTAGGACTTTTCGGGTTAACCAGAAGTGTCCAGGGACTTGGCAAAGTGGGTATAAGCCCTAAAGCCCTTGTAGGTAAATAAGAAGGGGTCAAATTGCAAGAAAAATGCTTAGTTGACCTTTCGAAGAGCCAAGGGACATTATGCAACAACTTGAAAATGTTTTTTGTCTGAATATGATGCCCATGCGGCCCGCCTAACTTTCATCAACATCTTACGCGGGCCGCCTGGCCTGCCCAGATGCAGAAACATCAGACAGAAGCCTGATATCGTGCATAAACCGATTTTAATCAGATCTCTTGACCCCTAGGCACCCCCTAAACACTTAGGGACATGTGTTGATGAGTTGTGGATGGTTGTAGACTTGTGTGTCAACTTCTTGTGGTGATTAAACCACTATATAAAGGACCATAAGTTGCAAACATTCTTCACACCATTCATTCTTGAAATCTGATCATTTGTGGAGCACAAGAGCACCTTCCAAGCCATCCTAGTCGACCATTAGACACTTATAAGTATGCTTAACCTTCTCTAATTGAGTTTAGCTTAGTTATTTAGCTAAAAGTCAAACCGTCGTAATTAACGGTTGACTTAGCAATTAATCACTAATGGCTCAGTGATTAGTCGAATTGAAAGTAGTTATAAGTTGGTAATTATGTGGGTAATAAACCCTCAAAAGGGTTCCCCCTGATTCCCACTCTAACTAGGTCAAATGTCGGGTCAAACTTGTTAAGAAAAAGTCAACAGGATCCTTAAATTCTAATTTATGCTTAATTAGCAATGTAGAACATATACAACCTGTTTGATCAGTAATATAACTTGGTAATAAGTGTAAGAACATGTCTAAACATGTTCCACCCGACAACTTTCAGTAAAGACCCGGTTCGGAACCGGAAGTCACATAGTTTGACTTTCACTTTGACTTTCAGTTCTAACCCGTTTAAGCATATTTTAGAAATGCCTTAGAGTGTTATTTGGACCAGGTAACATGCTAGTATAACCCTCTGTGTTTATACACCATGGTTCATTAGTTAACCGATTAATACGCATGATTCCGTTAATTGCTCATATGTTGACCATTATGCCCTTATTATCATAAAACGTGATTTTTGGAAATGTAAAAGAGTAGAAACCTTAGTTACTGATATATAAACTTGTATGCAAAGTTTGACATCAGTTTGAGGTGTAGCTTGAGAGTTATGCTCATTAGCGCAAATTTAAAGCTTTATGTTAATTAAACGGCGTAACTAGCGTATAGCCTAGTTAAGCCCACTTTTTGATATCAAACTTATTACCCACTGATGTAATATATTATTTTGGGATTTTTGAAGATTTTTAATTAATTTTAGGCTGAGCATAACTCATAGTCGTAGGCTTAATCCGGTAATTGTCGGTTTTGCCCTTACGGGCCATAAAATGAGTTTTACACATCTAATTGACTCCAAACCTTTTGCTACTGCTCACATATGATAAATAAATTATTTTAAGCCTTCTGGAATAGAAAAAATATCAGTTTTATGTATCGAACCCGGAATTGGCTTCTAATCGCCTTATTAAGCGTTTTTAACGCATAGTATGTACTAAAACTATTTTAAAAATACAAGGGTTGATACCTACTGATATTTTAGGCAAATTATAATATTTTGACAGTAAGCAAAAGTTGTTTAACTCAGACTTCAGTTTTGAGCTTTTCGGCTTATGTGAAATTACCAAAATGCCCCTACGGTGCATAGTTTGGTAATAATTGACAAATTTCACATATATAAAAATATCCTACTGTTATAACTTATAAAAATAAGTATTTTTGCTGATTATATCAGACCTGTAACTCAGGTAAATACTTAAACTCTTTTATAACCTTTTAAATGACCAAACTACCCCTACGGGGCAAAGTTTGTGTTTAAATACGTTTCGGGCATAATGAAAGACATCTTACTGATGTCACAAAATATTTGAGGCATAAATTAACTTAGGAAACCTGTATATAGCTCTCATGAATACCCGTCACGCTTATTACGCGTACGGTTCGGTTTATGTAACAAGTTTACATAAATTAGCCGAAACGGGTCAAACCTTATTGGTTTTATCTCAAAATCCAGAATGTGTATGAAATACCCATATTATACAAGTCTTCAAACTTGTCGGGTCTAAAACACATTCTATTCCGGTCTTCGCTTAATCATGCGTTTGAACCGTATATTTCCTTAAGACTAACCGGTCTAAGCTTAGGCTTAATTAAAGACCCGTTAGCATTCTAATTGGTTATTTATACCATCATTCCAGACTAGAGCCTTCCGGTAAATTTTACCTACGCTTACTTAAGTGAATACGGCTGAGTTATTAATTCTTGCTATTTAAGACAGGAGCTAGCTCAGGTAAATACTCTTAACTTATTTTCCCTATTACGGGCTTGGGATACGGTAATATAAATACCGCATGGTCAGGTATGGGATTCAAAGACCAATAAGTCGGGAAATCCAAATAACCTGTTTTTAATTCGTGTTGCTTGACTGAAACATTGGGGATTAATGCGACCGTGTCCTGGATATCCTTGACTCATTAATTGCAATGGCCATGACTTTAGCGCGGGGTGTAGGCATACACCTGACAGATGCTACATGCTTTATTAAAATAAATTATACCCAATAAGGGATTCCCAATAAGGGAATAGTTATACCCAATAAGGGATTCCCAATAAGGGAATAGTGGTGTGTCGGTTAATCATGAACCGGCATAGATCCGGGCCCCGTATGTAGAGCAAGTTATGTAAAACTGATAACATGAAATATAGTTTGTCCCAAGTATACAAGTATAAAAGATTAATTTTGCCTCTGTGCATTTTAATCAAGTTATAAAAGATTAATTTTGCCTCCGTGCGTTTTAATCAAAGTGTCAAATTATTTTGTGCCTGGTGCATTTAAATCAATTTTCTTAAACTCTTTTCAAATGAGTCGGTTGAGTGTATTTACCAGTGAAAACTGACGTATTTTCAAAAGTCTAAGTGACAGGTACAAGTACGTAATAGGCTGGAAGCTGCTCAGGACGTTAATAAGGAATCTTGCAAGTTCTAGGCGTCTAAAGTCTGTTGAACAATGTTTATATTTTTAAGATCCGCCTGTGGATCCTTTACTTTCCGTTGTAATACTGGATATTACTTTATATTCGGATTGTAATATATTTTATCTTTTGCTTCCGCTGTGCATTTATATATTGTGTTGTTTGACTATGATGATATCAACTACGTCACGATATTCCCCACCGGGCCCACCGGTGACACGTGGAAAGTCGGGGTGTGACAGATGTACACCTCCATGGTGTCCCCCAGCTTCTCTTTAATCATCATGTTTACCAATCTTTGGTATGTTGCACCTGCATTTTTCAAACCAAAGGGCATAGCAGTATAACAATAAATACCTGTTGGTGTTATGAAAGCAGTATCCTCCTGGTCCGAAGGTTCCATTTGGATTTGCTAAAATCCTAAGGATGCATCCATGAAGGTTAGCATCTCATGGCCGGCCGTAGCATCCGGGTATTTGGGACAAGCTTTGTTCAAGTCTGTGTAATCTACACAAACTCTCCATTTCCCATTTTTCTTCTGTACCACAACTACATTTGCTAGCCATCTTGGAAATTTGACCCCCCTGATCATCTTGGATTTCAATAACCTCTCTACCTCTTCTTGAATGATCATATTTCGTTCCGGAGGAAATTTCCTTCTCTTTTGTTGTACAGGCTTGAATGACTTGTCAAGACCTAGCTTGTGAGTTATAATATCCTTGGAAATACCTGTCATATCCTCGTGTTTCCACGCGAATGTCGACATCCTGCATTTCAAAAAGTTAGTCAATTGGTTTTCAATATCCTGAGGGATATTGGTTCCCACGAGAACCAAGATATCCGGATTATCCTGATCCAGGATAATTTTCTTTACATCCTGTTCTGAAGCCTCCATGATATCCTGGGCTCGCATCTTTAATTGCTATGCTGCACTAGGCTTTGTTGAGGATTTCATCGAAGAAGAATAACACTCCTTTGCTTCCTGCTGATCACTTTCCACCTTGACTACTCCCCAAGGGGTAGGGATCTTGATGCATTGATGATAGGTTGACGACACAACTTTCATATCATGGATCCAAGGCCTACCTAATATAATATTATAGCAGGATAAGGAGTCCATGACACAAAAGCGTTGCATTGAGTTGACCCCTTCAACATACACGAGCAACTTTATCTCCCCTACGGTATTCCTGGCTTCTCCACTGAAACCGACCAGCACAGTGGATTTCGAAGTAATATCCATCGGGGATACATTCATCCTCTTCAACGTTTCCAGCTGAATTATGTTGACGGAGCTGCCATTATCCACCAGAATCCTGCGCACAAAATGGTTAGCAACATATAACGTTATTACCAAAGCATCATGGTGAGGATCCTGGACAGTATCCCTATCATCATTATCGAACGTGATCACTTTATCAGTTGTGAGGGTTGACATCCTGGTTGGCTTATCTCCCCTCTCTGCCTTAGCCTCCTTTGCATGTCTTTTTGCTGCAGAATAAGATGTGCTGCAAATGTCGGATCCTCCTGAAATGAAATTAATTATCTTGGCATCCGCAGGAGGTGATGCTGCTCATTCAGGATCCTTCTCAGTATCCTGTCCCTTATTCTTCTTTCTTCCTAGGAGATCCTTCAGATATCCCTTGCTCAAGAGATAGCTTATTTCTTTCCTTAGAGCAATGCAATCCTCAGTAATATGTCTGAAATCCTCGTGGAAGGCACACCACTTGGACTTATCCTTCCAATCAGCTTTTTGTTGATTCTTCCGAGGCCACCTTGCTTTGTCTCCTAAACCCTGCATAGCATACATCAGTTCAGGTATATTAACAGAAAAATAATATTCAGACAACTCAGGCTACTCCTCGGGATCCTCGTCTTCAACATCATTCATTTTTTTGCTGTCATTTCTGCCATATGGCTTAGAGCGATATGGTTTATACGAGGATTCTGATTTCCTGTTGGTTGACTCATAGGTTGTGGATGAATTCATCCTCTCTTGCATCTTTTTGTCATCCTCCAGCCGAATATATCTTAAAGCCCTGTTCCGAGCTTCATCCAGATTCCTGCAGGGATTCATTACAAGATCCTGGTAAAATTGAGAATCTTTTTGCAACCCCATCTTGAAAGCCTGCACAGCTGTTGCAACATCAAGATGTGGGATATCCAAGGATTCCCGACTAAACTTGTTCACATAATCCCTCAAGGATTCCTGAGGTCCTTGAGTTATCCTGTAAAGATCACTGGTTAGTTTCTCAAAACATCGACTGCAAGAAAATTGACTATTAAATAAATTCACTAAATGGGCAAATGATGTAATTGAGTGAGGAGGAACGTTTAAGAGCCATTTTAAGGCTGATCCTGTTAAGGTAGAACCAAAACCCTTGCATAGGCATGCTTCCTTGAGATCCGGAGGGATAGGGTTGATTTCCATCTTTTCCCTATACTGGGAAATATGCTCTTCAGGATCCGTAGTTCCGTCATAGAGCTTCATGTTGGGGGTCTGAAATCTTTTTGGGATTTCAGCATCACAAATAGGATATGCAAACCGGGATATCCTGTGGCTGTCTTGGGATACTTCTGGGATTGGTTGGACCACCTCAGGTACACTAGATATCATATCCTTCAATTTCTAAAGCTCCCTAGAAAATGCTGATGTCATACCTGCATCCTGCAAAGATCCAATACCATTAGTAGCAAGAGTATTATTATTATTAGATACGTTACCAGTCTGAGGATTCTGACCATATCCTGAAGCATATCCTGAGCTTCTCACAGTTGACACCCTGACTGAAGAGGGTATCTCAGGGGTATGATTCTGGGAATGGCTAGGCACAATATTCCCCCTGTTATCCTCAGTATATACTGCAGAACTGAAGTTCAAAGCTCTGGGTTGCAAGAGAGTGACAGTATCCTCAGCGGGCCTGCTTGAGCTGGATTTCAAGAGTTGTATCTCTCTCAACAGCATCTGGTTAGTCTCCTGCTGCTGCCTCATCTGTTCCTGTACACTACCAAACAAATTTAGAATTTCTTCATTAGAGGCCAAAACAGGAGCAGATCCCTAAATGTTGCGAGTGGGGATAACATCCTGAGGCAGTGAAGAGGCTTGGGTTCTCGGAGGAGGTGGTGGAAGCACCGAACCAATTGTTGCAGAGGTTGTAGCAGACATGGTGGAAGAGCTCATGTTTGATCTCGAGGCCATTGAAAATAGTGTAGCAAAAAGTTTTAAAAATAGAAAACCAAGTAATGATTTTGCAAAAGCTTTTAGTAGAAATAGCACCACTTGCCCCACGGTGGGCGCCAAATTGTTTTGGTCAAAAATTACCGAAGCAATTAAGTGATCAAATTAGTTAAGTGAGGTAGTGTGCTAAGAATGTGTATCGGAAATATGCTGATTAAGTAGTTTGTAAAAACAGTTTTCAGGATACGGCTCAGGATATTGAGTTGTATCTATGATCAAACAATGAGCAAAAATGTAAAGGGTGAAACAGGATATACGAGGAAAGCCCTTGATCAATCTAGATCGCCGGCATAAAACCTCGGGAGTTGACAATCGCAGCTGCCTTGTTCTTCTTATTGCTTCAAATATCAGGATACAGTGCAGGATATGATGCGGATCAACTAAGTGTTACAATGTCATTTCGATACAAGTGTAAGTGTATTGAGAGTGTTTGCAGCTAGAGAGAAAGAGTGTGCGAGAGATTGTGTGTGTTCTTATATGATCCGATCAATCTATTTATAGTAAAAAGAAACTAACTAACTAGCCTATAAATCCGGGATATATGTAATATTCCCTTTGTGAACGTTGTAGTCCACGTCTTCCGGCTTCAACGTCCATAATCTAACTGATTTGCCCGAGTCTTGAGGAGAAGAAGTCCATTTGAACGTTAGAGACTTACACCATTTAATCTGCACATGGGTTAATTAGTTACTACCAGGATATTGTATCAGGATGTTACCAATATCCTGATCCAGTATCCTGGTCACAATAAAACAAACAAAGTCAGAATATTAGTCGGGATATATGAGCAGAAAATCACCCATAACACCTACTACGATAACGATGAATACATTAGGGAGATCTTAGAGAATCCGTACCCTCAGGAGGAGCCCATGCCCCAGTACCCAGACCCAGTACCAGCACCTGCACCCCCAATGAGTGCAGATAATGTGCAAGAGCTCCGAACTTTCGGAGAAGAGATTTTAGAAAGTAGCGAGAGAATGAGGCAGGTAGGAGAGCGACTCATCTGGAAGTACGACGAGCGCAATATGGATTTCTGGATGAATCCATATCAGTGAAGGTGATGGTGGAGACAGTAATAATAATAAAATAATATATATGTGTAATAATAATATATGTTGTAGTATAGACCACTCCGTGGTTAATGATGCATAGTAGTATTGTAATTTTAATTCTAGTTTTAGTTTGTATTAGATGCATACTATATAAGAAAAGTAAGTCGCAATGCTCGACGTTTTTGGCCATTATGTGTGTTGTGTGATTGTTGCCTAAATTATTAATTATTTTGTGATATTAATAATTGGCAAATGTTTAAAATTCAGATGGACAACGAAGTGAACCAGGAAAACCAGAGCAATAATAACCAGAGTAACAATAACCCGGATAATGATAACCCGAACAACAACAATAATGGAAACCAAGTGGATAATAGTGCCATGCAACATATAGTGGCACAAGGGATAATAGATGCAATGCCATATATTATTAAAACGGTTAGGGAAGCGGAAAATAAAAGTAAACATGATAGTAAACGACCCTCTGAACCTGAACACAGTGTGAAAAATGGACCCGTACTTCAAATGCCCATTCCCAAAAGAAGAAGAACCGTGTCTTATGGTTGTTCTTATAAAGAATTCTGGTCTTGTAAACCAATGGAATTCTCAGGCAATGAAGGGGCCATTGCATCTCTACGCTGGATAGAAAAGACTGAGGCAGTCTTATGAATAAGTAAATGTGCGGAAGAGGATAAGATAATGTTTGCTTCTAATTTGTTTAAGAATTCAGCACTAGAATGGTGGAACACTATCCTTCAGTCTAAAGGAAGTGATAGGGTTTATAATATGGAATGGGAAGAATTTAAAAACATGGTAGAAAGGAAATTATGCCCTCCCAATGAAAAGGAACAGATAGCTAATAAGTTCCTAAACCTTAGGATGATTGGGGTAGATAGTAAGGGTTATACTACATTATTCTTTGAATATGCTCGAATAGTACCAACCATTGCATCACCAGAACCAGTATTAATCTCCCGTTACATCTGGGGATTAATTGGGGAGATTAGACATGTAGTCAAGGCAGCTAGACCCCAAACCATAGAAGAAGCTGTAGAACTAGCAAATACCTTGACAGATGTCACGGCCCCCGACCCGGTTTAACCCGTTTTAGGACCCGCGGGACAGAAAATCCCGTGGTATTTATTTAATTGAGTTTAACAGCGGAAGTTTGTCATCAGGATCTTTTTAAAGCTAAAATTTTCCCGATTATTTTATTTCACAATTCGGGATAAAACCCCGGTAATTTACAATACTATGATTTCACGGAGAAATCTTTATTTTACAAAACATACTTCTTTATTTTATAATGAGCCACTTTCTTAAGCTTGCAGTGCTCCACAGCACCTTTCCTGAATCACAACAGATCACCTGAAACATGTTTGAAAAAGGTTTTGTCAGTGGGAAATACTGGTGAATCATTCTATTTATTAAAACGACACATTTGTTATAATTTACAGTATTAAGAGAGATTACAATGTTTTAGATATCAACCAACTACCCACAGTATTTTGTCACTCGACCCATTGGCCCATTCTTCCAATTGTGTCTGTGACTATGGTCATATCACCCCTTGGCTGCCCCAATGGTGAAGATTATCAAGTAATGTATACAAAACCCCACATACCGGCTGTAATTTGGTGATTACATAAACTTAATCACTGTAATTATAACCTTTGAAAATAAACATGCTTTTTGAAATTAAATTTGATAAAAAGAGAATGACTCACATTGCAGATATAACACGGACAGAGTCTAGTCTACGGATTAGCCTTGTTAACCTAATTTAAATAACAATGCACACAAAACTGGGTTACTAATCAATACAGCATTTACGATAACTCACGAGATCAAACCCTCACAACGAATGACAAAGTGCGATACTTAAACATCCATCGAATTAACGACGAATGACAAAGCATAACCCTAATGTGGGCAGCACTTAAACATCCATTGGATATATTGATCGATCGGACAATGAATCGTAATAGCGATCGAGTTATTACCCTGTTTTGCGGCAGCTATTCGAGATTCGTGTGTGTTATGATAGTAATTCTACGATATCTCAGTGTGTATTACGAATTGTTTCGTCGTTCAAGTGCCCAGATTCCAGTCCCAATCTCTACTATTTATACACGAATTTTGCCAAGCTTACGGACCGTAAGACTCAACCCTTACGGTCCGTAAGGGACACGAAATCACTTATAGAGTAGCCACGTCTGGGACTAGCTTTGCTGACTTGACTGTTTTGTAAATTCGATTTTTGACAACGAGAATTTAAGATAATCGTAACTAGGGTTTACCCCCCCTGAGTTTTAGGGGCCCTGATCCTGATTCCGTTTGTTCTGAAAATTTTAGGGTTTGTGCAGAATCACTTGGGTGTCTCAATTAGGGTTTCCTTTTGGACAAATTAATTAAATAAATATGACTTTTGATACGAGTTGTTACATTCTCCCCACCTTAATAAAAATCTCGTCCTCGAGATTTACTTGAATAATTGAGGATACTTTCGTTTCATTTCGGATTCCAGCTCCCAAGTGTATTCAGGTCCTCTCCTTGAATCCCACTTTACTTTCACTAGCACTAGTCGTTTGTGCTTGAGAAACTTCACTTTTCTGTCTTCTATCTGAAGAGGTTTTTCTACAAATTTTAATTTTTCGTTTACCTCTATATCTTGGAGAGGTACTACCAAAGATTCATCTGATAGACATTTCTTGAGATTGGATACATGAAATACATCATGAACTCCAGCTAACTCTCCTGGTAGTTGTAAACGATAAGCAACTGGTCCTATACGTTGGATCACTGGAAATGGTCCTACTTATCTTGGACTTAGCTTTCCTTTCTTACCAAATCTAACCACTCCTTTCCAAGGAGAAACTTTCAACAGTACTCTGTCTCCAACTTGGAATTCTAATGGCTTGCATCTATTGTCTGCATAACTCTTCTGGCGATCTCGAGCAGTCTTCAGCCTTTCCTTGATTTGTGTGATCTTATCAGTAGTTTCTTGCACAATCTATGGACCTGATAATTGACTTTCTCCTATTTCTGCCCAACAAACTGGAGTTCTGCACTTTCTTCCATATAGTGCCTCGAATGGGGCAGTTTCAATACTTGAATGATAACTATTATTATAGGAGAATTCAATCAAAGGTAAGTGATCGTCCCAATTTCCACCAAAATCTATCACACATGCTCGGAGCATGTCTTCCAGAGTTTGGATTGTCCTTTCACTTTGTCCGTCTGTTTGGGGATGATATGCAGTGCTTAAGTTTAGTCGAGTTCCCATTGCTTCTTGGAAACTTGTCCAAAAAATGAGAAGTGAAACGACTATCCCTATCTGATACAATGGAGAGTGGAACTCCATGTAGAGATACGACTTCATCTACATACAACTTTGCCAATCTTTCCATGCTAAAGGTTTCTTTCATAGGTAGAAAGTGAGCAGATTTGGTTAATCGATCCACAATTACCCAAATCGCGTCGTTACCTTTTCTGGTTTTGGGTAACTTAGTAACAAAATCTATTGTTATGAGTTCCCATTTCCATACAGGCATTTCTAACTGTTGTAGTAGACCTGAAGGTTTCTGATGTTCTGCCTTAACTTGTGAACAAGTAAGACATTTAGAAACATATCTAGCTATATCCTTCTTCATGCCTATCCACCAGAAATTCTTTCTTAAATCTTGGTACATTTTATTGTTTCCAGGGTGTATGGTATATCTAGATTTATGAGCTTCTTCTAAAATCTTATTTCTTAATTCTCCCTGCTTCGGTACCCAAATTCTGCTTTTGTGGAATCTCCAAATTCCATCAGATCCTTGTTCTAACTCTTTTATTCTTCCTTTCATTCCTTCAGCATCTTCCTTGATTGCTGTTTCCTGAACATTCTTTATTTGTTCCATTAAATCTAATTGTAGATTTAGCCTAAGAGCACGAACTCGTCGTTGTTTTTCATGATACTTACGACTTAAGGCATCTGCAACTACATTTGCCTTTCCTTCGTGATACTGAATATCACAGTCGTAATCACTTAGGATTTCCATCCATCTTCTTTGTCTCATGTTTAACTCTTTTTGCCCAAAAATATATTTTAAACTTTTGTGGTCTGTATAGACAGTAAATTTACTTCCATAAAGATAATGTCTCCAAATCTTAAGGGCAAAAATTACAGCTCCTAATTCTAAGTCATGAGTTGTATAATTTTCTTCGTGCTTTTTCAATTGCCTTGAAGCATACGCAATTACTTTCTTGCGTTGCATTAGCACACATCCTAATCCTAGTTTTGAAGCATCACAGTAAACTTCAAAATCTTCAATCCCTTCCGGTAAAGCTAGGATTGGAGCATTTGTTAATTTCTGCTTCAATATTCTAAAGGCTTCTTCTTGTTTAGGTCCTCATTCAAACTTAATGGCTTTACAGGTTAGCTTAGTTAATGGTACAGCTATCTTGGAAAAATCCTTAATAAACCGTCTATAATATCCAGCTAAACCTATAAAACTTCTAATTTCCATTACGGATTGTGGAACCCTCCATTTGGTAATTGCTTCTATCTTAGCAGGATCTACATGAATACCTTCGTGATTTACCATATGGCCTAAGAATTGCACTTCTTGTAGCCAAAATTCACATTTCAAGAATTTGGCGTAAAGCTTTTCTTTTCTTAACAAAGTTAAGAGTGCATGCAAGTGCTGACAATGCTCATCCTGACTTTTGGAATAAATAAGTATATCTTCTATGAAGACAATTACAAATTTATCCAAGTACGGTTTACAGATTCTATTCATCATGTCCATGAATGCTGCAGGTGCATTCATTAACCCGAAGGGCATGACTGTAAACTCGTAATGACCATACCTAGTTCTGAAAGCAGTCTTAGGTATGTCTTCTTCTTGTACCTTCAATTGATGATATCCGGAGCGTAAATCTATCTTAGAAAAATATCTAGCTCCTTGAAGTTGATCGAAAAGATCATCAATCCTAGGTAATGGGTATCGATTCTTAATTGTAACCTTATTCAATTCTCTATAATCAATACACATTCTCATCGAACCATCCTTCTTCTTTACAAACAACACTGGCGCTCCCCAAGGGAATGAGCTAGGTTGTATGAATCCTTTACTTAGTAATTCATCTAATTGTGTTTTCAGTTCTAACATTTCGGTAGGAGCTAACCGATAAGGTGCCTTGGCTATCGGTGTAGTTCTAGGAATTAGATGAATCCTAAATTCTACTTCCCTATCTGGTGGTAATCCTGGTAACTCTTCTGGGAATACATCTGGGTATTCTGAGACTACATGAATTTCCTTAAATTCTTTATTCTTAGTATTAATGATTACTGAAATCATATATATTATTCCTTGCTTTCGTTCATAACTAGCAACTTTCATTACTGATATGAACTTCGTGGGTTTACGCGGTTTATTTCCTGTAATCATGATTACTTTTCCAGTAGGTGCCTGAATTTCTATTGAATTTTTATCACAAATGATTTGAGCATGGTTGGCTATTAACCAATCCATTCCTAACACAACATCAAATTCAGCTAATTTCATAGGTAACAGATTTGCAGCAAATTTATGACCTGAAAGTTCTATTTCTACTTTTTGCAAAACCTGATCTATTTTAACTGAATTCCCATCTGCGGTTTCGACTGTAAAAATCTGCCTAATGTTGGTTAAAGGTAACTTAAGAGCTTGACAGAATAAAGTATTTATAAAACTTTGGTTTACACCAGAGTCAAATAATACTTTTGCGTATACGTTGTGAACTAAGAACGTACCAGCTATCACATCTGGAATGAGTTCTGCTTCTTGAGTGGTTAGCTGGAATGCACTGACATTCTTCTTAGTAGCTCCATCTGTCGCCTTGGTTTTGTTGTCTGCAGGTTTGCCAATTTAGGACATTCTGTTTTAAAATGCCCTGCTTCCCCACAGTTAAAGCAGATTATGGTTTTCTTTCTGCAGTTCTCTTCAAGATGTCCTACAGCTTTGCAAAGGTTACAGGTTACATTACATCTTCCATAATGTTTTCTTTTGCAATTCCTGCAGAAAGGCGGATTTGAAGATTGACCTGTTCCTCTTTTCTTGAAGTTGCTATTATTACCCACCCGAAATCCTTGGGTAATTTTCTGAGCCAGTTCCTTTTTCCTATTTTCATCTCTTGTGCGTACTAGTTCATCAGTTAGAGTGTTAGCTAATTCCACCGCATCGTCAATAGTGCGAGGTCTCGCAGCCTTAACAATGTTGTGGATTTCGCTAATTAATCCCCAAATATAGCGAGAAATGAGTACCGGTTCTGGCGAAGCCAGTGTTGGTACCACTCTAGCATATTCGAAGAATGTCGAAGTATATCCTCGACAGTCCACATTCACCATCCGATGGTTTAGGAACTTATTTGCCATTTGATCTTTTTCATACTCGGGACAGAATTTTCTTTCTACAAGATTCTTAAATTCTTCCCATTTCATGGCATATGCCTCAATCCTTCTTTTAGCTTGTATCACAGTGTTCCACCATTCTAGCGCCCCTTCTTTAAAAAGATTTGACGCATACATAACTTGATCTTCCTCAGCACATTTACTTATGGTAATCACTGCCTCAGTTTTCTCTAACCAACGCAGTGCTGCAATAGCCCCTTCATTACCTGCAAACTCAACTGGTTTACAGGTAAGGAATTCTTTGTAAGTGCAACCAGGTGTTGCAGCTTTCATTTTCTTGAAAATTGGGGCTTGCAGATCATTATTGTTATTAACATGATTTCCGCCTCCGTTGATACTATTACTAAAGTTGTCGCCTTGAGTACGTTTACTAGGAATGATTGATTGAGGTTTAACAGGTTTCTGGACAGCAGCCACGATTGCTGGAATAGCATTGGCTATTCCTTGTGCAACAATATCCTCTATATCTTGCCTATTTAACAATTGTTCTTCCTGAATTGGCTCAGATTGATTTACTTCATTTACTGGTTCATTACCAATGTTTGCCATCTGATAATTAATTTATAGATAAATAATTAGTATAAAAGAAATAACCCAATGTCACAATTAATTGCACATAATCACGAAAACGAATATACAAACAAAATTGTAAATTTTCTCAAATTTTATTTGTTTTATAGATTATATCATGCTTCTATATACAACCGTTTTATTATTTATTTTACACATACTGATTTTACTATTACTATTACACAACCACAGTTTCATAAACCTACTATCTTTCGTCATTTGTTTTCCTAAAAACGAAGCTCCCTTTCATCATATTTCCAGGCAATTTGTCCTCCTATCTCTCGGATCCTATTCCCAGCATCCATCAGCTCTTCACCAAAATGACGAAGTTCAGCCATATTCTCGTTACTCATCGGTGGATTTGGTAGGGGTTCTGGATCGAATTGCGGAAGAAAGGAATAAGGACTGTTGACAATGTTTTGGAATTGCCAGTTATTTGTCCACCATTCGTCCATTCCCAGAGGTTGGGTATGGATTATTGGTTCTGGGATTGCTGGTGCAAAATTTATAGGGATTTGGGTTTCAATAGGACGAGTAAAAACATTTGTATTGACAGGCTGAATAGTATCACAGCTTGCCAATATAAAATCTATTTCCTCCTGAAATGTCATTTCCTGGTTTTGTTTAGAGCTTTCTCCAATTTCCATCTGAGTTTGTCTAGAACCTTTTTCAACCTCCATTTCTATTTCCTTAGAATATTCCTCAAACTGTATTCCCATTTGCCTAGAATCTTCCTTGACTTCAGTCTCCAATTCCTTCTGTTTAAAACTTTCCCTGGTTTCAATTTCTTTTCCTTTTTCTAAGGGATTATTTATTTTAGGAAGTCTCTTAGCTAGCTTTTTCCTATGTATACGACTCCCCCACACGTATCTCCTTCTTTTCTTTGGTTTTGGCTTTTCCAGAGGTGGAGCGTTAAATTCTATTGGTTGTTCCACATCAGGAAAGTACCCAGTAAATTCTTTAGAAACTTCTATGTTTACGGGGTAAAGGTTGAGATTCTCTAGGGCTCCAGATAACTCATTCATGCTGTTTAAAATAAATTAAAAATTTTATAATAACTTTCAAAATAACCTTCACATATTATTGCATACTATATTATTACAAAACAACTGAAATTTAAAACACACTTATGTTTTACTGTAAATTTATTTATTTACTGGATAGATTTTCTAGCTTGTAGGTGATATGGTTTGCTAGTCAATTTATTTAGAGATCTGCATTTACTGCTACTGTAGCTAACATATAAAGATCTGCCCATTTTTCGTCTAACTTGTCTTCCCAGGGTGATTTACTGATTAATTCCTGGGTTTCCTTTTTAACTTTCTTTTCTCGGGATTTCCTTAATTTTTCCTGACTTTTTCTAATAATTAAACTTCTTTTATCAGGAGAAAGTGGTTCCTCGTATTGGCCTTTTCGAACGAATATTCCTTCTTCAGGAGTTTGGGATGAACTTCCTTTTTCATTTGATGACCTATCTAATTTAAGATAGATGTTTGAAAGCTTTTGCTTACCCATACTGTAACTAACAAATAGTCAGTTAATAAAACACATAATCACATAATGGTAATCAGGAAAAATTAAGTATTTCTAAATACTTAATTAGCTTAACTCAGTGGCACTGATACCACTTTTTTCTGTCACGGCCCCCGACCCGTTTTAACCCGTTTTAGGACCCGCGGGACAGAAAATCCCGTTGTATTTATTTAATTGAGTTTAACAGCGGAAGTTTGTCATCAGGATCTTTTTAAAGCTAAAATTTTCCCGATTATTTTATTTCACAATTCGGGATAAAACCCCGGTAATTTACAATACTATGATTTCACGAATAAATCTTTATTTTACAAAACATATTTCTTTATTTTATAATGAGCCACTTTCTTAAGCTTGCAGTGCTCCACAACACCTTTCCTGAATCACAACAGATCACCTGAAACATGTTTGAAAAAGGTTTTGTCAGTGGGAAATACTGGTGAATCATTCTATTTATTAAAACGACACATTTGTTATAATTTACAGTATTAAGAGAGATTACAATGTTTCAGATATCAACCAACTACCCACAGTATTTTGTCACTCGACCCATTGGCCCATTCGTCCAATGGTGTCTGTGACTATGGTCATATCACCCCTTGGCTGCCCCAATGGTGAAGATTATCAAGTAATGTATACAAAACCCCACATACCGGCTGTAATTTGGTGATTACATAAACTTAATCACTGTAATTATAACCTTTGAAAATAAACATGCTTTTTGAAATTAAATTTGATAAAAAGAGAATGACTCACATTGCAGATATAACACGGACAGAGTCTAGTCTACGGATTAGCCTTGTTAACCTAATTTAAATAACAATGCACACAAAACTGGGTTACTAATCAATACAGCATTTACGATAACTCACGAGATCAAACCCTCACAACGAATGACAAAGTGCGATACTTAAACATCCATCGAATTAACGACGAATGACAAAGCATAACCCTAATGTGGGCAGCACTTAAACATCCATTGGATATATTGATCGATCGGACAATGAATCGTAATAGCGATCGAGTTATTACCCTGTTTTGCGGCAGCTATTCGAGATTCATGTGTGTTATGATAGTAATTCTACGATATCTCAGTGTGTATTACGAATTGTTTCGTCGTTCAAGTGCCCAGATTCCAGTCCCAATCTCTACTATTTATACACGAATTTTGCCAAGCTTACGGACCGTAAGACTCAACCCTTACGGTCCGTAAGGGACACGAAATCACTTATAGAGTAGCCACGTCTGGGACTAGCTTTGCTGACTTGACTGTTTTGTAAATTCGATTTTTGACAACGAGAATTTAAGATAATCGTAACTAGGGTTTACCCCCCCTGAGTTTTAGGGGCCCTGATCCTGATTCCGTTTGTTCTAAAAATTTTAGGGTTTGTGCAGAATCACTTGGGTGTCTCAATTAGGGTTTCCTTTTGGACAAATTAATTAAATAAATATGACTTTTGATACGAGTTGTTACAACATATGAGTTAGTCCGTACACGAGAAGAGGATCAAAGGAGGAACCTAACCCAGAAGCTTACCCAAGAATTTCGTTCTTGAAATTCTAAATGTAGGTTCTACCTCTGCACCCTATTGCAAGAATTGCAAAAGGAAACATTCAGGAAGATGCTCATATTGTAACTTCTGCAAAATATCGGGACACAAGGAGGAAGACTGCAGGAAAAAGATTAGCAACAGGATATGCTACAACTGTGGAGAACAAGGTCATATCAAGCCTAACTGTCCAAAACTAGCTCCAGCTACGAACACTAAGAATACTAAAAATGCTAGAGCATTTGTTCTGACTGCAGAAGAAGCAAAGATGATCCCGGATGTGATCGCCGGTACGTTTTTAGTTAATGATGTTTTTGCTAAAGTATTATTTGACTCTGGTGCAAACCAAAGTTTTATTAATACTTAATTTTGCAAACTTCTCAATCAATCATTGACTAAACTCCCACAAGAATGTCTAGTTGAGACAGCAAATGGGGAAACCATTAAGATTTCTGAAATCTTGCAGGGAGCAAGAATAGAAATTCTAAATCAGAAATTTATTGCAAACCTTTACCCAATGAATCTGGCAGGATTTGATGTTGTGTTAGGAATGGATTGGTTAATAGCCAATAAAGGCAGTATTTTATGTGATCAAAAGTCAATTCAAGTAAATTCACCAAGGGGTGAAAAGATCACAATTAAAGGAAATAAAACCTCTAAATTCACAAAATTCATCTCTGTGATGAAAACAGCAAGTTATATAAGAAAAGGGTCATTAGTGTATTTGATTTCCATAATCACTAACACTAAAGGAAAAGAATTAAAGGATATTCCAGTAGTATCCCAGTTTTCAGATGTATTTCCAGAAGAGCTAACAGAGCAACCTCCAGATAGAGAAGTTGAATTCCGAATCCATTTAATACCAGGAACCGCACCAACTGCTAAAGCACCTTATCGTTTAGCACCCGCAGAAATGCAGGAACTGAAGAAACAATTAGACGAATTGTTGGAGAAAGGATTCATTCAACCAAGCTCATCGCCATGGGGAGCACCGATTTTATTCGTTAAAAAGAAGGACGGATCAATGCGTATGTGCATTGACTACCGTGAATTGAACAAAGTCACGATTAAGAATCGGTATCCATTACCGAGAATCGATGATCTGTTCGATCAATTGCAAGGAACACGATTTTTCTCTAAAATCGATTTAAGGTCAGGATATCATCAATTAAAGGTACAGGAAGAGGACATTCCTAAGACCGCTTTCAGAACAAGGTATGGCCATTATGAATTTACTGGCATGCCATTTGGTTTAACCAATGCCCCAGCTGCATTTATGGACATGATGAACCGAATATGTAAGCCATATTTGGATAAATTCATAATTGTCTTTATAGGTGATATTCTTATTTATTCCAAAAGCAAAGAGGAACATGCAGCCCATCTGCACGCACTTCTAAATTTATTGAGAAAAGAAAAGCTTTATGCTAAGTTTTTGAAGTGTGAGTTTTTGGTTAGAACAGGTACAGTTTCTAGGACATCTAGTTAATTATGACGGAATTCATGTAGATCCCACCAAGATCGAGGCAATTACCAAATGGAAAACCCCTGAGTCGCCAACCGAGGTTAGAAGTTTCTTAGGATTGGCCGGTTATTATAGAAGGTTTATTTGAAATTTTTCTAGAATAGTCATTCCCTTAACTAAGTTAACCTGTAAATCTGTTAATTTGAATGGGGACCAAAACAAGAAGAAGTCTTTAGAATTCTTAAGCAAAGATTAACCCATGCACCCATACTAGCGTTACCGGAAGGATCTGAAGACTTTATAGTCTATTGTGACGCTTCTAAGTCAGGTTATGGATGTGTGTTAATGCAACGTCAAAAGGTTATAGCTTACGCCTCTAGACAACTTAAGAATCATGAAGAGAATTATTCAACCCATGATCTAGAATTAGGAGCTATAATTTTTGCCCTTAAAATTTGGAGACATTACCTACACGGTAGTAAGTTTGCCATTTTCACCGACCATAAGAGTTTAAGGTATGTTTTTGGGCAAAAGGAATTGAATATGAGACAAAGACGCTGGATGGAGATACTTAGTGATTATGATTGTAATATCCAGTATCATGCAGGAAAGACAAACGCAATAGCTGATGCTTTAAGTCAAAAGTATAATGAAAAGCCAAAAAGAGTACGTTCTCTTAAGCTAAATCTGCAGGTAGATTTAAATGAACAAATTAGGGAAGCCCAAGAATCAGTAATCAAGGATGATACTGAGAAATTAAAAGGAATGATTAAGGAATTAGAACAAGGAACAGATGGAATTTGGAGATTCCATAAGAAAAGAATGTGGATACCTAAATTAGGGAACCTACGCCACCGTATATTAGAAGAAGCCCAAAAGTCTAAGTATACGATGCATCCTGGAAGTGATAAGATGTATCAAGACTTAAGAAAGAATTTCTGGTGGATAGGAATGAAAAAGGATGTAGTAGCATATGTTGCAAAATGTGTAACATGTTCACAAGTCAAAGCTGAACACCAGAAACCCTCAGGTTTATTGCAACAGTTAGAAATGTCTGTGTGGAAATGAGAATTTATAACAATGGATTTTGTTACTAAATTACCCAAAACAAGAAAAGGTAATGATACAATCTGGGTGATTGTAGACAGGCTAACCAAGTCAGCTCATTTCCTACCAATGAAGAAAACTTTCAGTATGGAACAATTAGCTAAATTATATGTAAATGAAATAGTTTCATTACATGGAATTCCTCTATCAATTGTTTCTGACAGAGATAGTCGCTTTACCTTTCATTTTTGGACAAGTTTCCAAAAAGCAATGGGAACCAAGTTGAATCTAGGCACCGCTTATCATCCTCAAACGGACGGACAAAGCGAAATGACAATTCAGACAATGGAGGACATGCTTAGAGCTTGTATAATTGATTTTGGAGGTAATTGGGACGATCATTTACCATTGATAGAATTTTCTTATAATAACAGTTATCACACAAGTATCAATGATGCACCATTCGAAGCACTTTATGGACGAAAGTGCCGAACGCTAGTCTGTTGGGCAGAAATTGGAGAAAAGCAACTATCTGGACCTGAGATAGTACAAGAAACAACAGAAAAAATCATTCAAGTCAAGGAACGACTGAAAGGAGCACGTGATCGACAAAAGAGTTATGCTGATAACAGACGAAAACCATTGGAATTTCAAGTAGGAGATAAAGTGTTATTGAAAGTCTCTCATTGGAAAGGAGTGGTAAGATTCATCAAAAGGGGAAAGCTAAGCCCCAGGTATGTTGGACCTTTTATTAGAAGAATAGGACCTGTAGCCTACCAGCTACAACTGCCAGAGGAAATGGCAGGAATACATGATGTATTTCATGTATGCAATCTCAAGAAGTGCCTAGCTGATGAATCACTAGTAGTACCTCTTAAGGATATAGAGGTAAATGCGCAATTAAAATTTGTAGAAAGGCCTCTACAAATTGAAGACAGGAAAGTCAAAAACCTTAAGCATAAAAGATTAGTTCTGGTCAAAGTGAAATTGGACTCCAAAAGAGGACCAGAATACACATGGGAACTTGAATCAGAAATGCAAAGGAAATATCCACACCTATTCCAGTAGATCTCAAGGAAGAGCTCTAAAACAAAGTGGGGAGGATATAACAACCCTCATAAATATTTTTCGACACCCTAAAATATTTTAAAATGCCCTTATATATCTTAAAATATACCCCGTATGTGAAAACCGAGCCCAATATACAATATATAATTAAAAATAAAATAAAAACAAATTTTCAGAGGTTGTCGCGGGGCGCGTAGCCTTTGGTTACTTCCTACGTGGGCCGCGACCTGGTGCCACCAGACGAAACCCTAGCCCGCCACGTGGTAGGCCACCCGGAGAAGCTAGTTTGTTGAATCGACGAAGCTAAGCCCCACACCCCTACTACGCGGGCCGTGTAGCCCTTGGCTACGTCTTACGCGGGCCGCGAGGGAAGGCGAAGGGTCACCTATATATAGGTGCATTTGGCTTCAGTCTTCAGTCGCTCATTCCTTTCTTTCTCTCTCGAATTCTCACATAGTATAAGCTATTTCCGGGCATAATACCCCCCTAAATAACGAAGTTCTGCCCCGTTGTAAGTATTATAACCCCGGTTACGTATTAGATACGCTGCCCGATTGATCCAGGGTTCCATAACGGCTGTCGTGGTTCTGCCCGACGTAGTCGTTGGAATGCCGTCTCGGAGAGGGTATTACTAATGTAAATATTGGGTTATTATACTAACACATGTATATTTATGTAATTAATAGATAACTACCAGGAAACCCTTAAAAGAAGTCTAAGACAACAATATGAGTAATCTCCTTTTTACAAATTATTTTTACAAAACCTTTATTTATTTTAAACAATAATTAGCAATGATTGAGTCTTTGTAGTTCTTCAATTACTGCCGGTATGTTGGGGTTTTGTATACAAAATGTGGAACACGTTACCATTGGACAACGAGTTAGCCAATGTGTAATATGACCCACCAGTCAGGATTGACAGTACTGAATGAGTAATTGTGTAGACATAAACATTGTAATAGCTCTCAATACTGTGAAATTTGATAAAACTCTTCTTGATTAAACTGGGATTCACTCAGCAGTATTTCCCACTGACAAAATGTTTTTAAACGCGTTTCAGGTAACAAAATGTGAAAGCCAACTAGAAGCCAGCTGGACAGCACTGAAGGCTTGGAAAAAGTGGCTATAAAATTTACATAAATAAAAGAAGATGTTTTATTCAATAAAATAGGGATTTTCCCTATGAAAATGTTCGTAATGAAAAATTGGGTTTTATCCCAATATGTTTAATATTATAAAAGCGTGGTATTTACTCTGATAAATATTTCCTAACTACGGTCCTGATGAAAATTCCGCTGCAAAAATGTAAATCACCGATACCACCAAAACTGGTCTCGCGGCCGCCCGTTCCCGGGACAGATAGGGGGCGGGGGTTGCGACAACGTTTACCTGCCTTAATAGGACTGATGGGTTGCTTAGAACCTCGATGCGTGGTGTGTGTAAGGTGTAATATGTTTGTATTAATATTTTAAGCCCATTTTAAACATTAGTCAAGTTTTAAATTTATAAAACACGATATTCTACTAACACTAAACACACACATGGGCAAGTGCACCTATCGTGAGCGTAGTATAGCGTTGGTAAGATACCGAGGTCGTCCAATGACACAATAGCCTTTAGTACCAGTTTATCCTCAACGTCTAATCAAATTAAAATTTTTGAGAAAAGATTTTAAAAATAAAAACTAAGAATGCTGAAAATAAAAAAATAAAAATAAAACAGATAGACAAGATGAATCACTTGGATCAGACTCGCCTTTAATGTATCCTTTGATGATTTTCGCAGTTTTACACTTTTTAAGAGATTATCTTAGTTATAGTAGTAGGCCCCTCTTTTGAAGGTGACGTTACCCTCAACCCAGTGGTTTGAGTCAGCAACGATACAATCCCAAAGGATTGGAATATTGAAAGATAGTTAATTAAGTTATTAATGCGAAAAGTGGTAGACCCCTTTTTTGAAGGCGACGTCACCCTCGGCTATGTGGTTTGAGTCAGTAGGGATACAATCCCAAATAGCCGGTTTAATGTATTAATAGTAGTTTACATATGAGGGGATCAAGCCATTCGCACCCCCGCCATCCAATACCAGTGGGTATTGAAGGAGGTCCTAATAAGCTTGACTCAGGTCCTTGTAGGATCTATACACTGAACAAGGCAAGAACCTTACTAAACCATTCCCTTAACCCTGACCAGGTAGCCAACATATCTCTATATAGACCGTAGAGATATGAATGGTGAAAATCTTTTACTTTATATAGACAGTAAAGTAATGCCAAGACACCACGGACAAATGATAAAGAAGTTTCACCTTCAACATAAGAAACTAATTATTAAAGTCATTAATACAAAACCAAATAAAAAGTGCGAAAAGATTAAAAATCAAAAGTAATACATTAAAGACTTGTCTTCACCAAGTGATGCAAGAGACTTAGCCAAACATGGCTTTGATTGACAAGAACTCTTACGATCAATCTTGGATCCCGAGACTACTACACACACTCTAAGGTGGATGATGGATGATGGTGGTGGATGTGGGTGTTGTAGTGGTGGTGGAGTGGTGGCAAAGTGGGAGAGAGGTGGTTTGCCAAGGGATGCCTTTGAAGTGAGCCAAGCACCCCTATTTATAGCCTGAACAGTAGCCCGGCCACGGCCCCGTGTCCGCTGGACACGCCCCCGTGGCCAACCATTTTCTTTTCCTTCATTAATTGCAATTGTCTGTATTAGGCTCCACACGGCCCCGTGTGCAGAAGCGTATCTGTACTACCAAAATTTGCTAGATTCTGCGAATCTTAGCGTTGACCACGCCCTCGTGGTGGGCAATGGAAGCTTCTACAGCTTTGTCTCTTTCTGCAGACACCTGGTCACGCCCCCGTGTCCAGTGGACACGGGCCGTGGTCAGCCTTCTGTTTCCTGTTTTTGCTTGTGGAGATGCTGTCGAGGGGTCGGGCATGCCACATTTATTCCTTTTCTTTGTATTTATGTTAGTTTTTGCTTCATATTTGTTCCTTTTGTTCGTTTAAGCTCATTTGGTCCTGAAAATACAAAAGGAAGACAAAAGCACACTTTTTCCAACATTAGTACTAAAAAATGGTTAGTTTTATGCCTCATTTGATGTAATTTATATGTTGCATTTTACACACATCAATGCGCACGTCTTTAGCCAGATGTTGGAAACTGGTCGAAGCGAGTTTGCTCAATGCGTCTGCTGGCTTGTTTTCACTTCTATTGATGTGGTGTATCTTGTAAGAATTGAAACTTTGGAGTAGGGTTCTTGCTTGCTCTAGGTACAATGCCATGACATCCCCCTTGGCGTCATATTGGCCATTGATTTGCCCTGCCACGAGCATTGAGTCGACATGCGCTTCTATGTGTTTGACCCCCATCTTGACTGTAACACCTCGAAAATTTACGTCCTATGATGTGTTGACACGTGTCATAGGTTTGAACGTGTGAAAGAATGTTCTTGAAGGACTAATGTTGACAAACAATGAAACTATGTAAATATAAGGGTTCAAAGTGTCAACAATGAATAAATATACTTTACAATAACCCTACATGATGTTTGTAACCTTAAATGAATGGATCATGGATCATACGAAGCAAATTGTGAAGGAAAGTGAGAGATTACAAACTACAGGGGTTAAATGTGTCAACATGTTTAAGATATACCTCTGAGTGACCTTTTAGCAAACCCGAAGCCTTGTAACGATTAATTATGCTCACTAGAATGCACCATAAAAATTTCACCAAGTTTCGTTACCGTATGAGAAAGTTATGATAAAAATTCGTGTGTGAGGGTTAGAATCGTCAACATTGAAAATTAGGGCTTTTCGGGTGATCACAAAGTTACCCGGGGACTTGACAAAGATGGTATAAGCCTTAAAGCCCCTAAATGTCAATATTAAAGGTTTAAAATGCAAGAATGAAAGTGAAAGCGACATTTAGGAGGACCGGGGACTGAAAATGCAATAAAAGAAAACAAGTTTACCTGATCCGGAGGTCCAGGCGGCCCGCTTAAGACTTAACCATATCTTAGGCGGGCCGCGTCCGACTGCCAGTTGCAGAAAAAACAGGCAGGTTCCTGTTAAGCTGTGTAACCGACTCAAATTGCATTTTCTTGATTCTATGGGCTGCCTAAAGTGGTATTTAGGCTATAGTGGGCACATGTTCACATCTTGGATCATCCTAGGCTTGCATGGCGTCAATCTAAGTGAGTTTGACTCACTATATAAGTCACAAAGTTGCAACTTATGATCATTCTTTTCAACATTCACTTCCTGATCATTTCTGGAGCATAACAGCCGAGCCCAAGACCTTCCTAATCATCCTTAGACACGTGTAAGTATGTTTAACCCTTTTAAATTAAGTCTTGCTTAGTTTATAGCCTAGAAATCAAACCGTCGTAATTACGGTTTGACTTAGCGATAAAACACAAACGGTCCAGGGTTTTGTCGAAACGAAAGTTGTTATAAGTTGGTAATTATGTGAGCTTTAAACCCTTAAAAGGGCACCCACTGATTCCAATCCTAACCAGGTTGTTTGTCGAGTCAAACTTCTTTCGAAAAAGTCAACAGAATCATTAAACGCGTAATTAGCGATAAAGATGGCGTGTAACCTATTTTATCATTCATATAACCTAAAAATAAGTATAATAACTTGTCTAAGCTTGTTTGATTCGACAACTTTCTATTTTGAACCGATTCGGAGCCGAAAGACGCATAGTTTGACTTTCTGCTTTGACCTCGATTCTGACCCGGTTTGGATAGGTTTAGACATACCTTAAAGTTCCATTAGGACCTTGTAACATGTTAGTATAAACCTCTGTGGTTGTTACCTTGATTGTCCAATTCGTTGCACGTTTCCGTTAAATTGCCAAATGTTGACCATATTGCCCTTATGATCATAAAACGAGATTTTTGAAGATATGAAAGGACAATAACCTTTGTTACTGATTATTAATCATGTCCCTAAAATTTCACATCAATCGGAGGTCTAGATTAGGAGTTATGCTTAATGACGTAATAATAACGATTCTTAGTAATTAAACGACGTCATTAGCGTAAAGCCTATCTAAACCCAATTTTTGACACCAAACCTTTTACCCACTGATGTAATATAATATTTTGGGATTTTTGAAGATTTTTAATTATTTTTAAACTGATCATAAGCTAGGTTTATCGCCTTGATTAGGTTAATACCGAATATACCCTTTCGAATATAAAATGAGTTCTACAAAGTATTTTGACGCCAATCCAATTGCTACTGATTATAAATAATAAATTAAGTGTTTTGAACCTGTTTAACTGATCAGAAAACTCAGAATCCTATTTTAACCCGTACGTCGCTTAAAACGGCTTTATACGCGTATTATACGCGTAGTTTGGGTTTAAAACCATTTTTGTTACATAAGACTTAACACCAACTGGTATACCAAGTTAAAATAAACTATTTTTACTGATTTATTCAGACCTGGATCACAGGAGTTTATTAAATCCCTTTTATAACCTTTAAAATGACCAAAATACCCCTACGGGGCTTAATTATAAGTTAAACTCGTTTTGGGCATAATGGAAGGTATCCTACTGATATCACAACATATTTAGGGCATGTTAACTTAGGAAACCTGTTTAGGACTCTTATGGTTACCCGTTACGCGTCATACGCGTTCGGTTCGGTTTATGTAACTAGTTTACATAAATTAGCCGAAACGGGTCAAGACTTATTAGTTTCGTCTCAAAATCCAGAATGTGTATGAAATACCCATATTAAGCAAGTCTTCAAACTTGTCGGGTCTAAATCACATTCTATCCGGTCTTCGCTTAATCGTGCGTACGAACCGTATCTGTAAAACTAACCGGTCTAAGTCAAGGCTTAATTTAAAGACCCGTTAGGATTCTAATAGGTTATTAAAAACCTTCGTTCCAGATTTAGGAGCCCAGTAAAAGCTATCTGTACTTGCTGATTTGATACGGCTGGGATTGAATTTATATTTAGCTCAGGTAAATACTTTTAACTTATTTTCCCTATACGGGCTTGGGGTACGGTATATAAAATACCGCTTGGTCGGGCATTGAATCTTTAATTGTATGATGGTTAAAGTATTGAGATGTTCCGTTTAATTTGTTTTGTTTGCTTAAAGCCTTTGGGGGTCAATGACCGTTGTCCCGGATATCCCTGGCATCATTTTACGAAATGGCCACGACCTTAGCACACAGGTGTAGGCGTACACCTGTCAGTGTCTCATTTAAAATAATGTGGTGTGTCCATTGATCTTTAACCCGGATCGATCCGGGCTACTGAACGCATAAGGAACATGTAAATCCTGTACAAGTTTATATAATTAAATAAGTATCCCAAGTTATAAAATATTATTTGTGCCATGTGCATACAAATCAATCATCTTTTTAAACCCTTTTCAAAATGAGTCGGTTGATTGTATTTACCAGTGTAAACTGACGTATTTTCCCAAAAAGGCTAAGTGCAGGTACTAATCGGAATTGGCTGGCTACTCCTAGCATCAATAAAGAGTCTCGCAAGCTTAGATGCCTAAAGTCTGTTGAACAGTGTTATTTTATTTTCGATCCGCCTGTGGATCCCTTACTTCTGTTGTAATATTGTGATGTTACATTATTTCGGATTATAATATATTTATCCTTTTGCTTCCGCTGTGCATCTATATATTGTGTTGTTTGACTATGATGTTGCCAACCACGTCACGTTACTCCCCTACCGGGCCCACCGGTAAAGTGTGGAAATATTGGGGTGTGACATTGACTGCCAACCGTAATCCAGCAAGAAAAGCTTCGTACTCGGCCTCATTGTTTGTGCTTTTGAAGTCCAACCGAATGGCGTATGTGAATTTGTGCTTTTCCGGATTTACCAGCCTTAGTCCTGCACCCGCTCCATCCTCATTGGATGCGTCGTCTGTATACAACAGCCATGGCTTTTCTGAGTATTGCTTTTCTGCCTTCTCCATCGCTTTGCATTCTCTATCTTTATCGTCAGGTACTTCTGTGAGGAAATCAGCTAGTACCTGTCCTTTGATTATCTGCCTTGGTCTAAAAACCACATTATGGACTCCCAATTCAATAGCCCACTTTGCTAACCTCCCTGGTATTTCCGGTCTTGCTAGGATATTACCAATGTTGTAATTCGTCAAAACATGGATAACATGATTGGCAAAGTACCAGCGCAATCGTCTGGACGCGTGGATTAGTGCTAGGACTAACTTTTCCATTATGGCGTATCTTGTTTCTGGATCATTCAAAATGCGAGATACGTAATATACTGGTGTTTGTACGCCCTGTCGATCAACCAGAAGAACCGTCCCCACTGCTTTCTCTGATGCAGATAGGTACATGACCAAAGGTTCATCTTTCATTGGGGCCATCAGTGTTGGTCAGCGGTTCAGACAGTCTTTCATTTCCCTGAGTGCGGTTTCCGCTTCAGGAGTCCATGAGAACTGGTTTTTCTTGACACAATTGCGAAGGGTTTTGATGAATGGGAATGCCTTTGCTGCGTGATTTGCAAGGAATCAGTTTAATGCTGCTAATCGTCCGACCAATTTCTACATTTCTTTTATCGTTGATGGGGAGGGCATCCGTTCTATTGCCTGTACCTTTTTGGGGTTGACCTTGAACCCATCTTTGGTCATGATAAAACCCAGGAATTTGCCTTCCTCCATTCTGAAGGAACACTTCGCTGGATTCAGCTTGATGTTTACTTCTCGCAGTGTGTCGAAAGTTTTCTGAATGTTTACCAGCATTGAGTCTTCTTCTTTGCTCATTATGACCAAATCATCCATATAAACTTCGATATATTTCCCGATGGTGTCACTGAATGTTTCGTTCATTAATCTTTGGTATGTTGCTCCTGCATTCTTTAGTCAAAAGGGCATTTTCGTGTAACAGTATCGCCCTGTTAGCGTGCGGAATGTCGTCTTATCCTCATCTTGGATTGCCATCTGCACTTGATGGTATCCTTTGTAACAGTCGAGGAAACACTTCCATCGGAAGGACGCCAGTGAATCAATCTTTTCATCGATCTATGGCAAAGCGTAACAGTCGCGCGGGCAAGCTTTGTTCAAATCCTTGTAATCCACACACATTCTCCAGCTGCCATTTCCTTTTGAAACCATTACTGGGCTGGCTACCCAGGTTTGGTATCTTACTTCTCTGATTATGCCAACATTCATCAGTTCTGTGATCTGTTCCTGCATGGCTTCGTGTTTTATGTCTCCCAAATGACGCTTGGTGTGTACCACTGGTTTGGCATTTTCAGCAACATTCAGCCTGTGTTCAGCTATATGCCGTGGAACGCCTGTCATGTCTGCTGGCGTCCAGGCAAAGACATCCATGTTTTTGAACAATAACTTCTTGAGAGATGCGCGCATGAGTTCTGACATTGCTGGTCCCAAAGTGACTGTTTGCTCTGGATACTTTCTGTTTAGGATCCATTTTTCAGGTTCTTCGCGTGGTGTGTGTTTGCTAGTTTTCGCAAGCCTGACTTCGCCAGTCACAAGAACTTCTTTACTTGCATAGATTATTGCTATCCCTGTCTCTGTAGGGAAGCCGACCGCTGAATGTGGCCCTGAACAATTCATGCTAAAATCTCCCTGGGATTCTCTTCCCAAAAGGATATCGTGTCTTGAATTTGCTGGTAAAACCATAAACATGACTTCTTCCATTCTAGAGTTCTTCCCGTCGGAAAGCAGCACTAGTAAAGATATCTGACCAAGAGGGAATACGGCTTCGTTACAGAAACCAGTGAGTGGGTAGTCTACTGGCTCTAGGCGCGCTTTATCTTCTTGGTCTAATTGATTGAAGCAGTGTTCGTATATGATATCTGCGGTGCTCCCCGGGTCAATAAAAATGTAGTCGGTCTGGTAGTGGCCGAATACGCTGGGGATGACGATGGGTCTTCTTTCCTTTGGGCCGCCTCGGACTACTGGGAACACGACTTGCCTTTCGTGCCAGGAGTCATCCTACGAGCGCTTGTTGTAGTTTTTCCTTGGTCTTCTCTGACCTCCTTGGATCATGTGAGTTTCCAACTTCCTGAGCTTTTTGTTCTCCGGACCCTCTTCCCTTCGCTGGATTTGACGATTGTCCCTTTTTCCTCCTTTGACTAGGTGGGTAAGCTTGCCACTTTTTAAAGCTCGTTCTATTTCCTGCCTTAGGCTGATACAGTCATCCGTGAGATGGCCTGTGTCTTTGTGAAACTCGCAAAAGAGGTTCGGGTCTTGCCCCCTCTTGTTTCTCATTTGCAAAGGAGCTTTAAATTGATGATTTTCAGTTGACAGGACTTCGGAAGGGGTTTTTGTCAGAGGTGTCCATTGCTTTTCTCTATTTTCTATTTTGACTTCCTTGCGATAGCTTATTTGATTGATGGTTGCGCCCGCGTCTTCTTCTGGTGGACTCCTTTCTTTGTAGCCAGATGCCTTCCAGGGCTGACCCTTGCCCTTCTTGTTGCGTCTATCGTTAGCGTGCTGGCTATAGCTGTACTGACGGCTGTCTTCGCCAGTCAGCTGTCTGTCCGTTCTTGCGATAGTTTTTGTTGCTTCGATGAAAGTGTCCCAATCTTTGGGACCTCCATCTCTTCCCTTGATTCTTTTGATTAGATCATCGCACTTGACGGCTCTCATGAAGTGTGCGCGCATCATCTTTTCTCCTACATCTCAAATTTCTAGGCACTCTTTGTTGTATCTGGTTATAAAGTCTTCAATGCCCTCGTGATCTTTCCTCCAGATGTTTAAGCAATCCGCTGGGTCTCTGGTGTGCCTGCGCTGCTAGGAAAAGTGTGCTAGAAACTTGTGCTGAAAATCCATCCAGGATTTGATCTTTCCTTCCGGTAAACTGTCGAACCATGTGCGCGCCGCGCCTACGAAGGTCTGCACAAACAGATGGCACCACGTGGGTAACGACCAACCACCTACCACCCCAGCGCCGGTGAAAACTTGGAGGTGGTCGTCAGGATCCGTTAGGCCATTGTACTTACCCACATTGTGTGGCAACTTCATCTTGTTGATATCGGCCATTGTGATTTCTCTAATAAACTTTGACTTCTCAACTATGCCTTCTGGGCGATAGCTTAACGTGTAATCGTACTCAGCGTTTGGGTTGTACCCTGCGCGTGCGCGGGGCTTGTACGCCTCGTGATTCGGTGGTAGTCTGCTGAATACTGTGCTTTCTTGCTTGTAAGTCGTGTCATCATCTTCGTTGTAACTTTCCCATTCATTATTTATGTTGCGCGGGCCTAAACGACTGTGCACTCACTTCTTTTGCTGGTGAGGGTAATGTTCATTGTTGCTTTCGGTGTCACCATAGGTGTCGCGCGTGTCTTGCAGGCTTTGTCTCCTGATGGTGTGCTGCTCAGAATGTTGTTGGGTCCGCACATGCCTATGCGCATGCGCTTGTTGAGGAATCTGAGTACTTGGTGGTCTTTGAGGTGGAGTAACGAAAGCGGATTGGGTAGCTTGCGCTTGAAGCAATGCTTGTTGTGCGCTTAACTGTGCATAGACCAGGTTCAACGACGCCGTTTGTTTGGCATACCAGGAGGCTAGAGTTTCTCCTTCATGTAGCCCTAAGAGTGCTGAGAAGTTAAACTGTGCCTGAGCTGATGGTGCTGAAGGACCAGCACCATGGTTTGGCGTTTGGGTTCCTGGAGTTGTCTGGTTGACTACCCCATGAGGAGTTTGGGGGTTAGCTCCGTTTGTGGTTTGGTTGATAACTCTGGAGGCGCTACCAAAGAGTTCAGGTATCTCGTTATTCACTAATCACTTGTGCTTCTCTGACGGTCTCGTTCCTTTGGTGCCTTTGGACGTGAGCGGTGTCCGTGTGCAACTCAAAGGAAGAGCTTTCTCCGTCCACATGAAGAGAAGGGTTTTGTTCAGCCATTCAGAGAGTGTTTTTTGAAGAGAAAATAGATGAAAGTGGTTTGCAAAAGATGCGGTGGGCGCCAATGATGAAACACTGGTTAACACTTAGGCTAACCAGCTAGGTCGTCTCATATGTGGGGTTCAATCTCTTTCTTCACTCACTGATTATTGGAATCCTGCAAAACAGAACACCGGTGACTCGCCACAAGGAGGAGAATAGGGGGCTTCTCCTTGCGACCACCCTCCGGCATGAGAATAAGTACTGCTTTGAGGAGAAATAGTGTGTGTTGTAGGTGAAATGTAAAGAGAGCTGAATGTTCTACCTGAATGAGGAAGGGTCCTATTTATAACCGAAGGATGAAGGAGGGAGGAGAGACCTTACCAGCTGCCACCGGGCGCCAGCTGTCTGACCAAGAGGAATATCCTCTTGGTCTCCTCTGCTGCGGTCAGGATAGTGGATGACGTGGCGCGCCGTTATTCGTCCAGATAGGAGAATTACTACTGCAGTTGTCAGTCTGAATCTATATCGTGTTGCAGGTCCAGGTGGCGTCCGATTATTGGCGACACGTGTTGTCCTTTTTGTCAGGAGGAGCATCTTTGGTGTCGCCTGAAATACCTTCCAGAAGCTTTTAGAAGCTTTTGGATATTCTTTGCTGATGCGGACGCCATGTAGGATAAAAGTGGTGTGGTCACCGCCATGTGTGTATGGAATTGGGACCATACCTCTTCACAAGCCTAAACTTTCTTACCCAAATAACAAACAACTATATTGTTTTGAGCAATTTTTAGTTAAGCCTAAATTACAGTTAACTAACTGGCCCATAACTAACCCGCTACAACTTTCAAAACCGATTAATAGAAACACCATAACTGATCATTTATGGTGATGGTTATCCTTTAACCGATATCTTGATTATAGTTATGATTTAGGATAAATTACACTTTTCGTCCTTTATGTTTATATCGGATTGCAATGGATGACCTTTAACTTCAATAATTACAATTACAATCCTTTATTTGGAAATTCATTACACCTTACGTCCTTTAGCACTAACATGGTTTAATTTTTTAGTTAAGTTATATCATGTGCAAGGGTATGTTAGTCATTTTACCTTGTAATTTTATTTTATCCATTTGTTAATATAAAAACCAAAACTTTGTCTCTCTCAGTCTCAACAACCCCTCTCTCTCGTTCAAAATCTCAATCGTCACTACCACCACCACAGTGTTGTCACCACCACCATCACAGCCTAAAACCACTTCCACCTGAAACCACCACTATGTTACCATTACCCACCCTACTCTTTCTCTCTCTAACCACCGCACCACCAATTCCAATCTCTAAAACTTTTCAATCATCTGATACAAATACATGATTATGAGATATACAAAGACTTTGGTTCTTTGAGAACAATAAATCTAAAAAGTAAGAACCTTTTTTCAGCAACCAACACTTCCGGCACCAGCCTCATTCAGGAGATCTTCTAGTGGTGAATTGTGCAACGGATATGAGCAAGATCTGTTTATCCGCACAAGCCCTCTGTTGTTTGATTGTTCGATTGCTGACTAAAACATCAATGGTCTCCTCTCTATCCGGCGAAACCCTCACTTTTTTTCGATTTCAAAATCAGTATCGCAAATTGACGAGTAGATTTTTTAGGGTTTAGGTATAATTTCCTAGATCTACAAGGGTTTTAGATCTGAGGTAGGTTACATGGGTTGAAGTGGTGGTGGTGGTGAGGCGTTTAGGTGGCGGCTGAGTGGTGGATGGTGGCTGGAGTGGCGGTGGTAAGACTTTAGGTTACACGGTGCTGGCCGGACTGTATGGCTGGAGTGACGGTGGTGAGACTTGGTGAGACTTAGGTTACAGAGGGATAGAGAGAGGATGTTGAAAGAGATAGACTTTAGGTTTATGTTTTTGTATATATACTAGAACAGCTCGGAAAACCAAAATTTGATTAAATTTAAAAAGAAAATAATTACAAATTAAAGATTCAAACATACTGATTGAGAAAGAGGAGAGCCACCGATCGTCTGATTCCGACGTCGCTTCAACCACCTGTTGGTATGGCGGTTAAGAATTAACCGGAGTTGTGAGAGAGGAGAACCGCCGTTCATTTCATTGCGGAGCTGCTTCAGCCACCCGTTCGTATGGCGGTTAAGAACTAATCGGATTTTCACTGGCGGAAGCACCTACCAGATGACACGATGACGGTCGTTTTTTATTGTGGTTGATTCCGGTGTAAGAAGCCCTAAACTGATTATTTTAGTAGAATATGAGGAACTGTGCTCCTTTGACTCGTCCTTTTCTTTCAAACCCAGTTTGACCCGTGTTGTGAATTTACAATTTTATAATATTGTTAATGTTAATATAATAATAATAGATAAAATGACTAACCTACCCTCATGTGCAAGGCACATGATATTAGGGGTGTTCAAGATCGGATTATCCGCTTTTCGGATATCCGAAATTTTCGGATAGTGATTCTTGACATCCGAATCCGAATCCGAAATTTCGGATATCCGATTTTCGGATATCCGAAATTTCGGGTTCGAATTCGGATATTCAAACGGATATCCGAATATAATAAAAACAAAACATCTGTTTTGTTTGTATATTAAAACTAAATCTGTATTTGGTGAAAAACAGTATAAGAAATATCTAAATTTCCAAGTTTATAACATCTAAACATTCATCAAATTCATAACAAAATTCAAACTTAAACACTTCAGTTCATTGTTTCAAACAACTACAATAATTTAAAGTTTCAAACTAACCACAAACATTCAAAACAAGATATAAAAACGATTAACGACCATAACCCCTTCAGCAAAACCTGTGATTCTGAAAAAAAAACATTAACATATTATATATTGTAGATCTATACTGATGTATAATGACTAACAATTAACAAATATGTTAGGCTTTATCTTTCTTAATAAAAACTACCTTATAAACACAAATTACAAATCTAAAAGAGTGTATTTCTTTATGAGCAGAAATAAGAAGAATTTTGATGTAGATGTGAACTTAAAAACCAATTAGAAGTATATAGCTTCCAACAGATAGTAAGACGAACATAAAACTTACAGTAGATCGAAAGACGAAGGGTTTCTTAACCAGAGACACCGAGCTTGGGTGATGTAATAACAACCAGTCACGGCGGCCAGTGATGGAAGATGGGATCGGGGCGAGGGAGATCCAGAGTGGGGCGAGGGAGAGCCGGAGAGGGGCTACGACACTGTGATAGTCTCTCCTAAGAAACCCTAGTTTTTCTAATGTGAATGGCTGCTGAAAGAGTTAATCACCGTAGAATTGTGATATATGTATTTTAGGTTAGGTATATGGTCAATGGATATAACATATTAATATATATTTTATTTTTTTATTTTTTAAGTTTTCGGATTCGGATAATCCGAATATCCGAAATTTTTAAAAATTTACATCCGAATCCCAATCCGAACTTTCGGATTATCCGATTTTCGGATATCCGAAAATTCGGATATCCGAAATTTCGGATATTTCGGATACGGGTTTTCGGATATTTCGGATTCGGTTTCGGATTCGGATTTTTTTGAACACCCCTACATGATATAACTTAACTAAAAAATTTAACAAGGTTAGTGTTAAAGGACGTAAGGCGTAATGGGTTTTCCAAATAAAGGACTGTGACTGTAATTATTAAAGTTAAAGGTTTTCCATTGCAATCCGATACAAACATAAAGGACGAAAAGTGTAATTTATCTTATGATTTAAGCTAAAACTGACCCATACATATCACCAATTTCTTTTACAAAGTACAAGCCAGAAACAAAACTAAACAAAATCCTTAGGGGCCTATTTTGCAACTCCAAAACATCGAAGTTTTATCTAAGCGGTGCGGATATAAATAACCGGGTAGTGTGCGATAAATTGAAAGAATAAAAAGGGGTTGGGGCCGTAAATTATCACCGGAGAGTTGAAACGGCGATTTCTCGTCAACCGTCACCGGAATCGTAACAACCATCCGATCGATGCGCTTATATTCCGATTTCCGCATTCTATTTGATCCATCAAGTGCCAAAAACTCACAGATTGATTCAGAAAGTTGCGAAATCGACGCTTATTAGGGTTCCTGTGAGTTCCTCTTTCGATTGAACTATTTTGTTCGGTTTTTTTCGCTTTTTTATCCGATCTGGTATGCTAATTACTCTAATGTTATTAGTAGTTAACAATTTTGCTGATTTGATGAGGTATTGATTAGGAATTTAGCATCTTGTTTGCGAAATTGATAAAAAAAAAGTTTGGAAATTTAGGGTTAGGGTTCATGATTTTTTTTGTAAGGTTGAATTGATGTTTCCATATTTAATTTTTAGGTTTACGCTATCAATTTGATTTTCCCCTAATTTCAGCAATTTAACCCTAATTTAATTTATTGTTTTTGAAAGGCCTGTCAATATTGTCAAGTGTTGGCTGGGAGATTTGAAGATTGAAGATTCAACAGTGCAATGGCAGAATATGATTTAGATGTAAGCAACTTTGGGGTTCAAGTTATGCATATATAATTTTTTTGGTATTTAGGGGTTTATTTTATAAGTCTGCTTTTTTGTTTATGGTCACATTAATGTAGGAATATGAAGATTATGAAGATGATGTTGGTGAATATGAAGATGAGGGTGGTGAATATGAGGAAGAAGAGGAGGAAGAGGAGCGGTTGCCTACACAGGAAGAGATGGAATATCTTGAATTGAGGCAAAAGTTGAAGGAATCTATTAGGAAGAAGATGAAGAAGGATCCGGGATCTGGCATTGGCAATTCATTGGAGAAGAAGAGTAAAATGCCCTATGACAAGTTAGTATCATTCTTTTGTTTTTGTTAGATATTTATGTGGATACACATTTTATCTGTATGTCTTGTTTGGTTTTCAAATTGATCGAATTACAGACTATTAGCATATGAGAGATTTTGTTTTTTGTTTGCTTGCTAGATAAGATGTTTACGTTTTCACATCTCATTCACTGAGGATATACCGATGGCATTGAGATTTACAATGTTTATCTCTTTTAAAGATGTAAATATTAAAGTCGTTTTTGTTGGTGTATGTTGGGATTTCTAATTCTAATTATTGTGTAATTTGTGATTGTTAGTTTCTTGCTTATGGAGCTTACATTGTGAGCTTTGTAATAAGTCTCTCAATGCAAACATTCTATGTATATAATATATATCTAATATCTAACTTGTTAATCTGCATTATGTGCACAACAAAGTTTTACTTAAGCTTGGTTTGTTATGATCTGTAGTTTTTGTTCCATTGTATCAAAATGACCTAACAATCGCGTTTGTTAGCACTATGAACACTAAGTATATTGTTTCTGGTTAAACGGTAACTATTATTGTTATTTTTATATGTTTTACATCTATAAGTGCGAATCCAAATAACTTTTACTCTTCCACAGTTTAATTGAGTTGTGTCTTGCAGTTTTGGATCTTTTTTTGGGCCTTCACAACCAGTTATTGCTCAAAGAGTAATTCAGGAAAGCAAGTCGCTGTTGGAGAATCCACATTTAGCAGAAAGGATTTCAAAAGCTAAGACTGTTGTATGTATTTTCTTTCTTTTTTTATCTTTAAGTGTGCAATTTCATGCAAACAACTACAAATTATGAAGGTTTTGCTCTAAAGTTTGAAATCTAGTAAAGTGTTTAATAATGCTTTAAGGGTTAAAAGTTCTTGATTGTTTTTCTACAACATGAAGTTGTGAGTCCATGTGATCAGGATTATCAGATCTTGAAGACATTCAATATTTTTTCTTTTAACACAAGCTTGGGCATAATCTCTTCATTTATGGTTTCAAGCATTGCATGTTGGAATAACAAGAAAAAACATATTTTTGAAATATTGTATAAAGTGTTATAAACTAGCCGACTTATATGCTCTGAAGTCTTTACAATTATAAACATGCAAATGATCTAGTAATTGGTCTCATTAGTTCCACATCGGTGTGAATTTATATATATTCTTATTGCCTTCAGCAGCAGAACAAGGGTGGTTCCTCAACTACAGTAGTATCCAAACCTCGACCCAATGGGCAGCAGCCTCAAAGAGTAAACAACATGGTAAGAGTTAGTTTTATTTGAATAATACATTCGTTTTTTATCCTCATATATTCATATTGTTTTTTTCCCGTTTATATAGGCAAGACCAAAAACAAAAATCCAGATGCTTAAGAATACAAGGGACTACTCATTTCTATTATCCGACGATGCCGAACTTCCGGTTCCTCAAAAGATCCCCCCTAAAAGTGTCCCCCCTCCAAAACCCGGTATGTTAGTTTTTTTTTTTATCTTGTATGGCTAATCGTTTTCTAATATTGTACGGAATTAAATTAAAATAGTTCTTGCATGACTCTTTGATATGCTGAAGAAAATCATTCGTCACAAAGACAACCAACAAATAGTGGTAGAAAAGTAATTAACGGTCATCACGAAGAGAGGAAACCCTTAACTACATCAAGTCAAACGAGACCAAAACCTGGTCAACAAAGTCAGAGACCGAGTACCTCCAATCGGTTGCCTTCTACATCATCAGATTCTAGAAAACAAGTCAGTAGAAACGAAGGAAGTGGACCGGGCCGGCCTTCAGGACAGAAACCCGTACCTTCAAAGATGTCAGCAGTGGTCAACAAGTCAAAGGCGACCCCTCCACTGGTTTATAGAGGTTCTGTACCTACCGGGCACAAACCTCAATCCTCAAGACCGCCACCTTCATCGCTTCAAAAAAAACCATTGGAACACAAGAAGGATGATAGGAGACCTGCTACGGGAAACATCATCAGAAAGCCTGTGGTTTCTTCTAAGCCCCAGGTATGCCCATGTGATATGTTAGAGATAAAACAGTAACTAAATCGAGCCATAATATATACCATTTAATTGATTGTTATGTAACGTGTGTGTGGCGTGATTGTAAACTGACAGATAAAGCAACAGTTGCAGAAGAAAAAACAAGTTGATGATAAGAGTGATGATGATGAGGCCATCAATATGATCAGAAATATGTTCGGGTATAAATCTAGCATTAATTTTGTAATAGTGATTTATTTTTATTTGATATGAATGTAAAATAGATTCTAGAGATTTGGCAACCTTACCCAGAGGTTTTAACATTATTTCATTGAAAACAAGGATGAATTTGTTTTTTCTTAAAAAAAATAATCTGCTGATTAGTGGTCTGCACTGTTTGATTCGATTTTGTTTTACATCATAACTGAAAGTTTTGGTTATTGGAAATGTATTAAACGATGGGTTCGCTTACTTTTGGCTGTCAGTTATCGGTTAAATATATGAACTGGTTTGATTAACCTATCGACCACTAGTTAAAGATTTAAAATAACATCAAACCCGAAAATTCAAATAAAAGTATTTGTTAGTGCTGATTTGACTTACTTTGAGATGTTTTATGTGCAGATATAATTCCAACAGATACCGTAATATTAATGAGGACGACGATAGTGATATGGAGGCTGGTTTTGATGACATTATGATGGAGGAGAAGCGCAGGTCAGTAACGTAGTAATTATATTTATAACTGTTTTAAAAGGAACAAAAATGCGTGTTGACTTTTCTGGTCAACCCAACCCACCAGACCTGTCGCATACTAAGAACCTTGTTTCAACATGACTTGTAACTCTTAACTACTCATTTTGTCGCCTATTGACCAACACGGCTCCAACACATATGTGGAAATAATCAAAGGCTATTCCCAAACTCCCCTCGAATAAAATTTGTGACAGATTTGTGTTTTCTTTGTGTTTTAGTGCACGGATTGCTGCTAAGGAAGATGAAGAAGAGCTTAAAAAAATAGAAGAAGAAGAAAGGAGGGAACGGATGAGAAAGGCGGCTAAGAAACGGAAGCTTAGCCAACGATAGTGAGGTGTCGAGGCTCGTTTTTGGCATTGATGAGGGGCCTAAATTGGTCGGAGGCTAAGAAACTGAATGATAACGAAGCATCGAGCTCTTTTTCCAGCTTTTTGGGCCCCAAACTGGTCCTATGTTATTGGGAATTCCATGAAACAGAAGTGTACAAGATATGGGACCTGGTTTTTATTTCTTTCAACAACCACACCTTGCATTTTGCCAAATTATCAAATAGTTGAGATTATGGGATAGGAAGTTTATATTTATAAGTTGGTATTGGTATCTTTGTGTTCTTTTTAATAAGCCATAAATCTAGCAATTGTTTCTTGCTATAAACAAAAGAGAACCAGAGAGCTTGATCACGTAACAGTCACGAGGCTTGACTTCCTATTTAGTATCCTTGTGTAAATATGGATTGTTATTTTTCCTTTCCCAAAAAACCCTTGTTACTATTCATATAAATTTAGTTGTGTCCGGTAAAAAGTAGGATTAAGGTTAAGGTAGGATTAAGGTTAAGGATTTTTAAAGGTACACATTTAGCTGTGTCTTAAAGAGTTTAGATTTTCTTACACGTGTGGTTTTATGATATTATATCTATTTTTATTTTATTATATCACTTTCATTGCTTATGTTATTGCTAGGCTTTCTATTTCTATTTTAGTGTTGTTTGTTTTCCTGTTTTGGAGTTGGGGTTATCTTTAGGAGCAACAACCTCTCATTACTTGGGGATATAGGTTATGGGGAAAGTTCTTGTACAAATAATCTTGACATACTAAACATACAAATTGAAGGAAAAGTAAAAAAGATAAGGTGACATTTTTGTAATTATCTTATAACTATCAAATTTACTTTACAAATGTATCTAAAAAACCTAAACCCCCCCCCCCCCCCCCCCCCCCCCCCCTCCCCGCTAAAATGCTAAAAACTAAACCCCAAAAATATCTAAAAAAATAAAAAAAAAACACACAAAATAAATTTTTTTATATTTTTTATAAAAAAATCGCTACTTTTACTAGCAAATTTTTTTTTTTTTTTTACAAAACGTAGCGATTTTTATAAAAAATATTTTAAAAAAAAATTTGTGTTTTTTTAGGTATTTTTGGTTGAGTTCACATTTGTATAGTAACTTTGATAGTTGGTGGTAATTACAAAAATGCCACCTTGTCTTTTTGACTTTTCCTTCAATTTGTATGTTTAGTAGGTTAAGTTTATTTGTATTTGATCTTTTGCCTATAGGTTATGCTTGTCTACTTCCCATACTCTGTCAATAACTTTGCTATTGTTCAATTTCGAAATCTGACTTTAAAAAACCAGTCAAAAAAGTGAAAAAACTTCGATACATCTATAGTTTAACAAACTTATTTACATCGTTTATAAATCAACAATTTCAAATGTATAACATGTTAAAACAAAATAGTAGATTCTTTACAACATGGGGTACAACATTGATTTCCTAACTCATGATATAAGCTAAATAGGTAAGATTATATTTTCATTCTTGATACAATGAAATTGCACCTTTAAACATTTAACTTCATTCATCGTTAGAGCCCCGTCAAACTACACTCGTGTTGGGTGAAGATCATGGCGGTTTGTACAATAATGATGGCACATCTAGAACCTTTGCAGATCTGATGGCTCAATGAAGACCCCAAACATGTAACATACAAAGGATATTTTGGTCATTTTACCTGAATATAACATAGCATAAACTTAGCAAAAGTTTAGTCTTAGACCTCAAAGTTGTTACAAAATTTTCAAACTGGTATAACTTTTTCATCCGACGATATTTAAAAAAAAAATTACACCTAATTAAAGATACTTTTATCATCTTTAATTCGGTGTAATTTTCTAAAAAAATATTACAGTATGAAAAAGTTAAATCCATATAAAAATCATGGTGGAAAATATATCTATACTATATTATAATGCATGAGGCAAGGGCATTTTAAAATACCCAAAAAATAAGAACTTTTCCCCCTTTTATTTATAGATAGACCCCTAAATTGAGGGTAATTTGGTCTTTTAAACACTATTTGTTTTTTAGCCCCTAAACTTATTACACTTAAATCCCTGAGTTTTAATAAAATTATAGATAATTAGTTACACTTTCCCCCTCCACTATAATTCTTTTATGTATTCTTGTGATATCTTTTAAACTATGATGTTATAAAAACATTCGAAGGTACCGTGATGACCTGCTCATTTTTGTCGACGTTTCGATGGTTGTCTTGGTTAATATTGACGTGCTGATTAAAGTGTACAAGTAGATGATGCCTTAGTGTACAAGTGATTAAAGCACTAACATTTATAAAAGTAAAACTATTGTTGAATAATCGATTAAACTTTTCTATACACTTTAGTCAAATATCAACAAAATTTCATATTTTAAAGGTAACAAAATTTTAACCGGGAAAAACTTTTTAAAATTTAAACTCTAAATTATAGTACAATCAGTTGAAAAGCTTTATGTAGAGTCACTCTTCCTCCATCACAGCATATATACATCAGAAAAGGCGGATAACTTAATGCCATTTCAAAATTTAAACGCTTCTTTCCTTCTCTCTCTCTCTCTCAAAATCCCTACTCCCATTTCAAAATTCAGAAAATGATGGTTGGTGTAACCACATATTTGTGAAGATGGCGGCCTCTGTTCAGGTAAGACGGCGACAATGGAGATGAAATCTAGGGTTTGCAGCGGCGCTACAGGCGGTAATAGTTGTGATTCTGAACCAAAGGTGAAAGTAGAAGATGGTGTACGGACGGAACCAAACACAACTTTCATCTTCCTCCTCAGGTACCAAAATCGTCTCTTTGTCTTTAGTTTCCCACGGGTCCTTTATGTTTTACATCTCTAGGGTTAACTTCGATTCTTTGATGGAGGGATGGTTTGGAGGTATTTTTGGAACTAATAATTGATGTGGTGTTAGTTATTTCTCTTGGTGTCAATATGGCAGTAGCTTCCTCACTAGATAATGCTTGATGAGCTTGCCGAAGGTTCAACGAAGCCCAGATCTGGTATGCTTTCTCTTTTTTTTAACCGATTGTACTTTCTTCAATTTGATGAGAATTTATAATTTGTGTGAATAGATTCCATTTGTTGTTAGTGTGCTTTGATGAAAAAAGGAGAACCCGAAAAATAAAACTGTATGCGATGTATACAAATTACTTGTTACTTTATGTGGATCCATCTATGAATACGCAAAGGATGAAAGAATAAGTGACATTTAAGAATTTATATCATTGAGAAAATTATATCCAGTAAACTATACTAAATTCTGATGGCGTATTTTCCTAATGCTGATCAGATCAAGAACAAGAGCTTGTTGAAATGAAGTGTGTGGCAGCATATATATTCGCATTCACAAATTTACTCATGGGTCTTTCATTCTGACCCTGAAGCTTCTTTGACAGTTTCCAGTCTAGCCAAATTGGTCACCAAATGTCGCGTGCGTACTTTGAGTTGGTGTGTGTGGTTGTGGTAGATCATACATATCACACATATAATAAGAGGCGAAATGTAGACGCAATTTCGTTATTTTGTTTAAATTTGTGGTCGAAGGAAAGAGTTAAGGTTATTATATTACCATGCATGAACCGAGTTTCAGTTCTTTGCCGAACTGAATTATTGGTAGCAATTGATAGCATAGTGACCTGGTTCGTCACATAATTTACAAATAATTGAACTATCATTGCTGGCATGAGAATGGGATCTTAAGGATAGAAACTGCTTTCGTTCATTAATTTTTAGAAATTTCTTATTTTTTTCATATCAGTCTGTTGTGTTATGGAATTGAATGCTAGGCATTTGAGGCTTTTACTTTTTGGATGCACATACACATGTTCCAGATTTGGATAATTGGAACCGGAGCTGACGGGAACTGGAATGATGGCACCAATGTTTCTTTGTATTCACACGTTGAGTATTTCGTTATTTTGTTGAAATTTCAGGCTAAGATACTAAAGGTCCGGTTGTTACTAGCTGCTAAGGATTATGTAGAGGCAATTTCGGAATCATGCTAAAAAACAATAAAAGATAGCTCTGGATAAGGGAAAACTTGAAGATGCGGTTAGCTATGGAACAAACAGTAATTCATATCTTCCTGCTTATGCTTTTGAGGGTTTGTTTAAATGAGAGTGACAGTGTCGATATGGTAGTTTTCAGTATGGTTCACTTGTGTTGTTTAATGTTCGTGTTCATCAAAGTGAGTAATATCTTAAAATTGTTGTTCATTGTTTTCAAAATGTGAATATTTAAGTGACCAGTTGTATTGTTTATTTATGCAGATGGGAAACATCCAGCATTAGAAAACCCCTGCGAATAATAGTGGGTGGAGTCGTCCATGAGTGGAAAATGTTATGTCTTGACCCTTCATTGATTCAACTATATTTTTTTACTTTTAACATTGTACAGCTACTGTCAAAATTTCCCACACATTCTGTTGGAGTACATTCAAGATAATACATGGATGACTATGAATTAGCTGAACATGTCGTAGGTTTGACGTGCCGCCTTGCCCCATGCCAATTTAGGTACCTTTTTCACATTTTCCGCGCCGATCCATGTCTTGGGGGTGTTTGGATGTGTGTTTTCGTTGATCTGTTTTGAGTGTTACTGTTAAAGTAAACTTGCCATCCTAACCACCTTGGGACCAAAACATGCATATTTTGGTGTAAAAAATGATTATTGAGATAATTGTTGAGTCATATAGCTAATGGCGTGTGTTTTTCCATTTGTAATACCTATATATTTTTTATTTCATCTTTATTTCTTTAGTAACCTAATCACTCTCATTACATCAAATGGTTTGATTTTTTGTAAGTACCATGACATTTTTTGAATTTGATTTCATATAATCTTGGAGTAATCATAAAAATTGTAGACAAAAGCTTACTTAGCTATACCAATGGTTACCTTATCTCCAAAGATGCTACTGGCCGAACTTTTATAAACAAGAGAACTTGGTCAAAACATTGTTCTATTTAAGATTTTACCTTTTTCCGTCACAAAATTTGTAGCTATCAGAATTATTTAGTTTTTTTTTTGCCCAACTAACAAACTTGGCAAATGACGATTACTGCATAATTTACAGCAGCCAAAGACAACGAATGCAATCTGGTCCTGGCATATTAGTTGCTCTGCTAGCAAAGTACACAAACTTGTAGCGTTTCGCTCAACGGGCCTTCAATATATGAAGATGTTATTGATTCTTTTTGGTCTCTACAGTCTCTGCTAAATAACAGATGGATTTGATTGATTCTTTTTGGTCTCTACAGTCTCTGCTATTAACCTTATATGTTTTTTCACTGCTAGCAGTGATGAGGTAATGTGCTTTTTACCCTTTGCCACTCTATTAATATTTAAATAAAACACAACTTATTTCAGTTCTTAAGAAGATAGCATGGTTTTGCAGTTATACCATACATAGATATGTTTATGTGTATTTATACCATATTTGTTACACCTGTGTGTCACCCTTTAATGTTTAGGATTGTTGTTGCCGCCAAAGAGATCAATGTGGGAATTCTCAGTAGATCAGACTACAAATAAAACATTGGAAGGTAATATTCCTTCGATTAATCATTTGAATCTGATCTTTTCTCCTTCATCGTTTAGGTTTGTGTATTGATGATTTTCCCGTTTTCCCTTTGCTCAAATGGCTTTTCTTTTGCTGTGTTTTTCAAGTGAGTTAAAGAGTCGATGTCAAGAAGGCAAAACCATAGGCAGGCGGTGTTGAATATCAACTACAAATATTGTAATTATACATGTAGTGGCCGTAATATTTTGTAATAGTTACCAAATTCCTAACGTGTGCGCGACATGAAAAGTTTACAACTCTTCTTATGGCGAAGACATTTAATGTCATACTTTTTATATGATTTTACTGAATCATACAATATCGTACAGAGCATTTTAGATACATGTACCCATATTTGGCGATTTTTGATACCGGTATTTTCGGTACTGTTACCGAGCTTATCCCTAATGTTAGGTGTCGCTCCCGCCGCATCGCGCAGGCACCCTACTAATATAAAAAATAAAATGTTAAAGCCTCTCTAGAGCCTTTACAATACATGCTGAAGCCTTTCTAGAACCTTTACAATACACGTGTCACATTGTGATTGGTTCATTTGAAGAGTCTTTGTAGAGACGCTACAACAGCCTCAATTTCGGTAAGAAAGCTTAGGAAGACGTTTCAGTGGGCTAGTTTTGCAAATTTGACTGGTCAAAGGCTAGTTTCGTAATTTTCCCTAAAGTTTGACTTCTTGAACCATAATAAAGTTGAAAAGTCTACTACATATGGGATGCCTCATTCATGACACAATGCTAAGAACATATACCACAATAACAAAGACCAAACTATAACAAACTTCTAATAGTGAAAATTGGGAAAAAAAAGGAAAAATAAAACTAGGGAACCACCTTAAAAAGTCATTACTTTTATTCAAAAAATCCATAGATAATCAAGAAAATACGATTACACCTACTAGACTTGAAAATAATACGGTTGCAAAATGCATGCTTCACGAACTAAACTTCTTCCTTCTTTGGCTCGTTACCATTCTCATCAACACTAATGCACTTATACTTCTTAGCAAAATAAACATAAACCGCGAAGTCAACCACGGTCAAAATGGCAATAAGGAAATAAAACCTATCCATATGACCGTGGTTTAGATTCTCTGGTATCCACCCTACGTCATCTCCCCGAGCCGTGATACTCATCACCATGTGCACCAAAAGGCTACTAACGTAGTTTCCCAAGGAAATCGACGCCATACAAAGCGAGCTCCCGAAACTCTTGATCCCATCAGGCGCCTGGCCGTTAAAAAACTCCAACTGTCCAACATACATAAAAACCTCGGACGCACCCACCAACACGTATTGTGGGACCTGCCAAAATATACTCAAAGTACTCGTGTGTTCCTCGGGAACTGACCGCTTTAACCTCTCAACTTCCGTGACTCCAGCCGCGACCATTGCGAAAAGTCCGATGATTAGACCGACTCCCATTCGTTGAAGCTCGGTTAGACCTCTTGGGTTACCGCTTAAACGTCCGGCTAACGGGACTAACACTCTTCGGTATAGTAGTGTGGATACGAGGACGCTGATGATGTCGAAAACGGACATGCTAGCGGCTGGTAAACGAAAGTTTGGTCCGATTTTGGAGTCCATGACCGCGCCTTGCTCGACGAATAAGGACGCCATTTGAGTGAAGATGACGGAATAGATGATCGTGCATAGCCAAATTGGTAGCATTCTTATCACGCATTTTGCTTCTTCTACTTGTGTTATTGTGCATAGTCTCCAGTGGTTTTGTGGGCCGGATAAATCGTTCTCTGTTACCACGGCTGCCTTATCCAAACACCTGAATGAAACATAGGGTTACGTTAATATTAGAGAAACTCAACAAAATAGACATTTAACTAGTCAAACCTAACAAAATAAACATTGAGTCGACATCTTAGTGCGGAATTCGCTAGTGACATTTCATCATAGTGCGAATTTTGCCTATGGCTTTTTATCTTCGTTTAAATTTAATTCGCCCAAAGATCTCAACCTCTCGCGTAACTGCTTATATCCGAAATTTTCAGATACCTGGTTATATTATCCGAATTCGTATCTGAAATTTCGGATATCCGATCGAATAATAAATCAGATATCCGAATATTCAATTATTTATTTTATTTTTTATTAATCTTAAACCAGGCATTTCGAATATCCGAATATAAATTTTCGGATATCTGTTTTTAAATAATTCCGATATTTTTGGATATCCGAAAATAAATTTATATTTTTTTTCATATCACAATCCGAATACGAAAAAGTTGGATATCTGAATTTTCGAATAATTCGGATTCGGATATCGGTTGGTTCGAATCAGATTTTCGGATTCAGATACTTTTGAACACCGCTAGGTGTTATATGATCTATATGGTTTATTTGGGCGATGTTCATAAATGAAAACCAAAAAACCAAGGCACCAAGATACATAGGTTACTCAAAAAGTTGACAAAATAACTATTTACTTTTAGTTTTACCAATATAGACAACAACGCTGGTTGAGACAGCTAAAGTTTAGTCCGCATTACACATGTGGTCTCTTGTTATTGGCCATTATAAAATGCGCCGACTAAGACTGAAATTTAGCAAACACACATTTAAAAAATTTATACCTTACACATGTATTAATTTGATTGGTTTTTTCATAGACCCATTGTTGTTTTCAATGTTCTTTGTGCCGGCTAAAAAATAACGTACCCTTTACCATAGCAATGCTTTAAAACTCAATGTTAATTTCGAATATTATGTCGTTATCCACTACTTACTTGAACTGCTCGCTATGAAGGATCTTTCGGCTCCCTTTAATAGCCGATTGTGCTCCGTCAACTTCATACAACTTCTTCTCATCATCCACTGGAACCCTACTCTTTCGGCACGCCGCAACGAACACTTGAGCAATACGCGGTATAGGGTTCCCCGACGCCTTAATATACCGATAATGAAACGAACCACACAAATACGATAGCAACCCAACAAGCGCAGACCCCATAGACACCCAAAATCCAACTGTCCAATGCCCAATATCCTCATAGTACACTAGAACAGTGTTTGAGAACAACGATCCGACGTTGAGTGCCACATAGAAGTAAGCAAAGAAAGCCCCTTTCGCGCCCTTTTCTTTATATTTCTTGTTGGATTCGTCGAACTGGTCCACACCAAGAGTGGCTAACGTTGGCTGGTGCCCACCGTAGCCTAATGCGACCATGTAAATCGATAAGTAGAACATCATCGTACCTGTTGATGATGCTGACACGCAATGTTTTTCTCCGTCTCCACATCCGGCAGGTTTCACTAGAAATAGCCAAGATGTTAAGGATAATAACACCAATCCCTACAAAGTACGATACATGAATATCATGGTGTTAGAAGTTAATAAAAAGTTACGTTAATAAAAGTGTAACAATTTTACAATCAATAGGCAAGGTTGGAGAACTCGCTAGTCGGCCGGTGAGGTGAGGACTACGACTACTCGGGATTAATCGGATCGGGTTTTTTATATGTAATTTTCAGTTTTATGTATACATATACACATTTTTTAGGTAAATATTTTAAATAGCTAGTTTTTAACTCTTACTCAACTCATTTTTTAAAGTATACAAGATTAATTGTTGGAATTCACATGAATTGGTTGGAAACTGGTCGGAATTTAGAGATTTTGGCTGGAATATACAGGTTTTTTGCCGGAATCTGGCCGGAATCGCCGTTTTTTGGCTGGCTGACTAGGTCCGACTAGGCCTGACTAGCCCGACTAGCGATTAATTGACTGATTAACGAAAAATTACTCAGTTACTAGCCGACTAACGATTAATCGCCGACTAGTCGCTGACTAATTGCGATTTTTACAACACTGATCATAGGTGATAGTGTACCAAGCTAGGATTTGTTGTCATGTTCATATCACATATTTATAAGCTGGGAGCATTATACTGCCATTTACGTCCTTGTGGTTTGTTATATCATTTTAGGCCAAATTCCAAAATTGTACCTTTTTCCTCCTTGACATTCTCGAAACATGCCATTTCAGTCCAAAAAAACTAACCTAGTTAAAAAAACTCAGGGGTAAAATGGTCACTTTACATAGTTTTTTTATTTTTCAATTTTTTAAAATTTTCTTCTTCTTCTTCTTATTATTATTCGTATTGTAACTGAGTTTAAAAAATGAAAAATAAAAAAAATGTGTAAAATGAACATTTTACCACTTTGGTAACCCAGTTTTTTAACTGAGGTTAGTTTTTTGGACTGAAATGACATGTTTCGAGAATGTGAGGAAGGAAAATAGTACAATTTTGAAATTTACCTAAAATGACATAAGTGGACAAACTACAAGGACGCAAATGGCAGTTAACTCTATTTATACAATACAATCCAGTAATAGAGTGTTATTTTTTTTTGAACGGCAAAGATTACTTGTATCCAATAACAAAAACAAGAGGTTATATAATGTTGTGTATAACAAAACTATACAAGTGATTACCATGACTAGGATAACTTGAAAGATCATGCAGGTGAGATAACGACCCCAATAAGAATCACTTAGGAAAGCTCCTAGAAGAGAGCACAAATAGACTGTGCCGGTCCACTTGCTGACGGTATTGGCAGCATCTGCGTTGCCTTGTTCCATGACTCGGGTCAAGAACAAGACCAAATTAACTCCCACCCCAAAGAATGCAAATGTGGCGAGGGCTTGATTTGCTGCAAAAAAGAGATCGATGATCATCGATTAGGTTAATTTATCTAAAGTTCATAACATGTGAATATTGTCAATGTAGTTCAATTTTGTACCAAGAAGAAGAAATGCTGGAGCCCAGCCGCCTACTTTTCGTTTTGACTTGTGCTGAAATGCTACCGGTTCTTCCTGTTATTTAATATACAAATATTAGTATTTATTGCTATATAAGATTTATCAATTAGTGATTTGATAGGTTTAATAACATAAAACTTATTAGATTAATTAAACATGAAATTAAATAAACTAAATTTGGACGTATTCTCAATTTCGGTCGCAAATGATCCTAGTCACAATCAAGTTCGATCGGATAGTACATTGCCCCGGTCACTAAATTTAATCGCAAAATACTTCAGTCGACGAGAGAATAAGCAAAAAATGAAAATGCAAATGTGCATTTGTGACAGTTTTATGACCCTTTTTGAGGTCAAGTGTGGCTGAAAACGGTCGCAAATGTGCCTTTATGAGCCTTTTTCAGTCGCAAATTTTCTTGTGTTTCTAGTGGTAAAAAATTAAAATTCTTACAATTACGGAGATCTCCAAGGGGACATTGTTTGAAGCCATTGGTACTTTTGATCAAGGATTCCTCTGCAAAAAAATTGATTCATCAAACTATTTAATATTTCACATATGAATTTTATAACTCTTGGAAGTAATATAAATATCTATCATCAGTAAAAAATAATTAATACTAAAATTCCTGTTAACATGCATGTCTTTAAGTTCTAAAAAAGTGGTAACTTATAAAGACAATTTTATGCAATATTAAGGTATAATAATTGTTCCACAATTAATCCCATCATGCACATATGCCTAATTACTGCCTTGAATAGTAGTAAAAAGAAACCACCACGTAATAAATTTAGATAGTAATTAAACACTTAGTTACGTTTTGTTCATTAGTTAAACTCTAAACCAACAAATTATAACTACCAGAAAACTAGACAATTGCAACCGAAATAAGGCAGTCAGTTTTCTAGTAGTGAAATTCCGCATCATAAAATTTCAAACCTCTTGTGGAACTTAGCAACGAAGAGGATGGCAAGGTGATTGGTGACTAATTCTGGTGACGGGGAGGAGGTTGTGTCAATGATTAGTGGCGGAGTCTCCAGGGGCGAGGTTAGCACTTGACGTCGATGACTTGTGTGTAATCGACGAAAACTTATTGTCATTTACGTTAAAACAACAATCAGTGTACTAGATTAGTGTAATCTGGACATTACAAAATGGAGGTGTATGATTAGTTAAAATATGGGGATTATTGCATGGAGATTAAGAAAACCCTAATTAGAGAGATGGAGGTGTGTGAAGTGACTAAGTGAGAGGGGATTAACAGACTTATTTAAACAAGATTAGCTGGGGATTGCGTAACAAACTCCTACTAAGACTCCAAAACTAATGTCTCTAGTAACACATTAATCTATTTTTGTGGGTCTTATTTTGGGAAATATTAACATCTTACTAATTAATTAGTCAAATTACCTATTACCTATATATTACCTATATATTAAAATTAGAACACAATGAATAGTTAAATCATCAAGGGGATGAACAAATGGTATCGGCCTATCGGGTACCTGTACCGGTATCAAATTTACCAAACCGGGTATATTTTCGGTATCGGTTCGGCACAGTTATTCACCGGTTTTTACCCTCAAATACTGGTACCGCACCAGTACCGACCGGTACCGAACCGTACCGTGCCAGGTATATTCGTTACCGGTACCCACTTTTGGGGATTTTCGGTAACGGTATTTTCGGTACCGGTGGGTACCGAACTCATCAAATCCTGTAGCAACGTAGCAACACATGTAATTGCACCGTTTAGATTACTTTTCATACACAACCCAATGAATAGTAACATCATCAAGGGGATGAGCAAATGGCACGTCACTAAAAAGTGACACATCAGATGCTACGTCAGCAAAAAAAGCCACCTCAGATGTCACATCACTAAACAAAGTGGCACATCAGCAAAAAACTAATTAGGTTAGGGTTCAGTTAGTTTAGGAGTGTTATAAGAAAATAAGTTAAAAGTTGGGAGTGTTGTGATACAAATCAAAAGTTGAGAGTGTTATCAGCCAATAGGTGAAAGTTAAGGTTATTTAAATTCAATATTCCAAGTATTTATAAAGTATGAGGCCTTAAATAAACAAAATATAAAGTTTAAAGTAGTAACTAGATCATTAAATGCTATTTTGAAAGGGAAGAAATAGAACATAAATGGTTTGAATTGAAATTTGGTTAGACCATCTGGTTCGGTTCCTAGCTCGATAGTTAGGCGGCCAGTTTAAAGAAAGAGTAGATTACAAGTTTTGTCCTTTATGTTTACATCAAATTGCAGGCGTTGTCCTTTTGGCCAAAAGCTTACAGGCGGCTTAACCTTTCAAAATCTTGCACGTTTTATCCTTTAGGCCAAACTTGGTTAGAAATCTTAGTTAAAAACTGTCATGTGCAATGCACATGAGGGTAAAATGGTAATTTCCCTCACCCTTACACTTTCCCTTCTTCTCCAATGATTTAAACCTGCAATTTAGTTTTTATCAACAACACCGTATCCACTAACCGCCCATCATTTCCAGCTGGAAACCCCCACACCTGTGGCTGTGGCTGTCAACGCTGTGGCCAGGGAGGCCATCTACTCTAGCCTTCTTGCAGAATCCTCACTTGGACTGTAAGCCAAAAGCCTCATCCTTTTCTTCTTTCATGTCGCAACCCCCGACCCCTAAGTTACTTGGGAACGGGCGGCCGCGAGCCAGTATCAGTGGTATCGGTGTTTATCAGTTTGGCAGTGGAATTTACATCAGGACCGTAGTTAGAAAATATTTTATCAGAGTAAAATACCACATTTTTATAATAATAAGCACATGGGAAATTCCCAAATTTTTATTACAAACAGGTTTATAGGGATAAACCCTAATTTATTTAATTAAAAATCCTTTTTATTTAGGTAACTTTTATAGCCACTTTTCTAAGCCTTCAGTGCTCTCCAGCTGGCTTCTATTTTGGCTTTCACATTTTGTTACCTGAAACGCGTTTAAAAACATTTGTCAGTGGGAAATACTGGTGAGTGAATCCCAGTGTAATCAAAACAGTTTTATCCTTGTACAGTATTGAGGGCAATCCAGCAATTACATTTGTTTACATCTACTTTAATTACCACCCATGGTACTGTCAACCCGACTTGTGGTCATGTTACTACTCACAGTGTAGTAACAAATTTTGTATACAAAACCCCAACATACCGATGATAATTGTAGAATTACAAATACTCAATCACTGTGAAATATAATTTAAAACATTGAGGTTTTGTAAAAACAGTTTGCAAAAAGGTTTACAAAAAGGAGATTACTTACAAAATGTTTATAAAAAGAGAAATCATTCACATTGCTATTTTAGGTTTTTTCCTGTGATTTCCTGGTTATAATCTAATAAATTAAACAATGCACACGCGTTAGTATAATAACCCAATATTTACATTAGTTATACCCTCCCTGAGACAGAACTCCAACGACTACGTCGGGCAGAGCCTCGACAGCTGTAAGGACTCGCGCGAAAATGTCCCAAAACGACCCGTAAGTAGAAACCTGGACCCCTAAAACCCTAATCCTTGTTGAAAATCAAGAAATTCAGATTTTCTGGTCGCTCGCGGGCCGCGTAAGACTTAAGCTAAGCTTACGCGGGCCGCGACAGCTTGAAGATCTCCGGATAAGCGTTCAGGCCACGTGTCAGACACGTGGCGAGCCTACGCGTGACACGCTAGCCCTAGCCGTAGCTAGGCTGGCCCTCGTGGGCCACGTAAGATTGTATTAGAGTTTACGCGGGCCGCGACAAACTCAAAATTTTTCTATAAATTGGTTGTGCATGGGGCATTCATCTGTGTTCGAAAAATTTACTCTAAAACGAAGTATACTGCTCAAAATCATAGTTTCACATAGGGAAACGCTGCTACGAGTACAGGGTATTAACTCGATCACTGCTACGATACAATGTCCAATCGATTGAAACCGATCCGATGGATGTTTAAGTGCTGCCCGAATCCGGGCAATACTTTGTCATTCGTCGTGAGAGTTTTAATTTCGTGAGTTTATCGTAAAAGTTGTATTAAGTTACTGACCTAGTTTCGTGTGCATTGTTATTTAACTAGGTTACGAGGCTAAATCAGTAGGCAAAGTTCTGTCCAACTAAACTTGCAAAGTGAGTCATTCTCTTTTTATCAAAAGTATTTTACAATACCTCAAATTATTTTCCAGTTGTATTTTACAGGGGGTAAGTCTTTGTTATATTAAATTACTGGCAGTAAGTGGGGTATTGAGCACATTACTATTGTTCTCTCTCGTTTAGGTGGACGAACCTAAACAGAGATAATCATCATTATTGGGTGAAAGGACCCAATAGTGGTATGACCATCGTCACCAGGGGGTGTCACTGGACCAGATAATTATAAGATAGTGGCAATTGTAATCGCTCTTAGTCCTGTAATTTATAACAATGTGTCATTTTGTGCAAAATGAATGACTCGTCAGGATTTCCCCGCTGATAAAATCTTTTTAAACATGTTTCAGGTGATTTACTGTGAACCAGGAAAAAGTGCCGCGTAGCACACCAGCTTGAAGAATGTGGCTCAGTAAATAAAATAAATAAACATGTTTTTGTAAACAGGGAGTTTCCCTGTGAAATAAAATAATTGGGCATTTTCAATTTAAAAGATCCTGTTAAAATTTCCGCTGCCAAAATAAACAATACCACGGGTTTCTGTCCCGCGGCTCCTGAAACGAGTAAAACCGAGTCGGGGGCCGTGACAGAAAAAGGTGGTATCAGAGCCACTGATTTAAGCCAATTAAGTATTTAGAAATACTTAATTTTTCTGATTGCCATTATGTGATTCTGTGAAAATTTAATTTACAATAAATAAAATTTTAACTTAAATTTGTATGTGTTTCTTCATGTGTGCTAACAGCATGAATGAACTGTCGGAAGCACTCCGAAACTTTACTATCCATACCACCGATATGGATACCACAGGAAACCCATCTGGCTACCAGGCGGATACGGAGGAACCACTAACATTCCAGGCCCAGGCCCAGGAGAAACCAAAGCCGAAAAGAGGAGGAGAACCTTGGACTGGAAACGTGGGCGTAGGAAGAAGCCAGCTGCACAGAAGGTTAAAAAGACTGAGGATCCTAAAGATAAAGGAAAAGGAAAGGAGATCGGGGAAAGTTCCGGACAAGCCCAGGAAATGCCACCATGGGAGGAGCTTGATCGCAAACTGGAAAATTGTGACCTCATCGGACCTGCCGATGAAAACCTCTTCAATTACCCCACTGAATCACAACTTCCAGTTAATTTGGAACCTGCTATCCCAGATCCTATTGTCAACCACCAACTTCTACCTGGAGAATTGGAGGAATGGTGGACGAATGACTGGCAGTTTCAGAATTTCATGAATAACCCCAACGTCTATTTTCCCCAGTTTGACCCTGAGCCTGCACCGAACCCACCTATGAGCACAGAAAACTTGGCTGAACTCCGCCACTATGGCGAGGAACTGGTGGATGCGGGAAATAGAATTCGGGAAGTGGGGGAGAAAATCACGTGGAAGTACGACGAGAGGGAGCGTCGTTTCTGAAAGGCCGGTTAACTGTGGTTGTGTGTTTAATAATAATAATAATATAATAATAATAAATAATAAAAATATAATCATGTAAAATAACTCAAAATAAAACTTTTGTAATATAACTGGTGTGTATCGATGCATACTAATGTATAAAAATATGACAGTCGCAAAGTCGACAATTTTGGCTATACGTGTTGGCGTGATTTTTGTGATTTCCTTATTGTGTTTGGTTATTATCTACTTTGTTACAATAATGTATATTGTTAATTATTCAGATGGAAAACGCGGAAAACCAACCAGTCAATGAAGTTAATCAATCTGAACAAAACAATGAGGATCATTTTCGTAATAGGCAAGACATAGAAAATATCGTTGCCCAGAGAATAGCCAATGCTATCCCGGCAATCGTCGCTGCTGTTAAAAGCCCTGTTGAGCCTTCGCAAGCCAACCCTAGTAAACGCACGCGCGACGATAATTTCAGTAACAGTGTTAACGGAGGCGGCAACAATGACAACAACGTGATTCAAGCCCCAATACTTAAGAAAATGAAAGTTGCAACACCTGGTTGCACTTATAAAGAATTTCTTGCCTATAAACCTGTTGAATTTGCAGGCAATGAAGGGGCGACTGCTGCACTGCGTTGGCTAGAGAAAACTGAAGCAGTAATTAAAATAAGTAAATATACCGAGGAAGATAAAGTCATGTATGCTTCTCACCTTTTCAAGGAAGAGGCATTAGAATGGTGGAATACGGTGTTGCAAGCCAAGGGAAGTGACATCGCTTATGCCATGAATTGGGAAGAATTTGAGCAATTGGTGGAAAGGAAATTCTGCCCCAAATATGAAAAGGAACAAATGGCGAATAAATTCCTGAGCCACCGAATGGTGGATGTTGACTGTCGAGGGTATACTTCGAAATTCTTCGAATATGCCAGACTTGTACCAACTCTGGCTTCGCCAGAACCGGTACTTATTTCTCGCTATATTTGGGGTTTAATTAGCGAGATTCGTGATATCGTCAAAGCTGCGAGACCCCGCACAATTGACGATGCAGTGGAATTAGCCAACACCTTGACCGACGGGCTGGTACGTACGCGAGAAGAAAACAGGAGGAAGGAATTGGCTCAAAAAATTTCCCAAGGATTCCGTGGGGGTAATACTAGTAGCAACTTCAAGAAAAGGGGAACTGGGCAATCCTCCACCCCGCCATTTTGCAGTACCTGTAAAAGAAAGCATTTTGGGAAATGCAGAGGGTATTGCAATTTCTGCAATAGACCGGGGCACCCAGAAGAAGAATGCAGGAGGAAGAAATCAACGATTTGCTACAACTGCGGCGAAACAGGGCACTTCAGGCCAGACTGCCCGAAATTAGTCAAGCCAGCCGATAACAAGGCCAAACCTGCTGAAGGAACTAATAAGAAGAACGCAAGAGCCTTCCAGCTGACCACGCAGGAAGCCGATCTGATCTCGGATGTGATAGCTGGTACGTTTCTTGTACAAGACGTTTATGCAAAAGTATTATTTGACTCTGGTGCAAACCAAAGTTTTATAAATACTTCATTCTGCCAAGCTCTTAAGCTACGCTTAACCCAACTTAGGCAGATTTATACGGTAGAAATAGCAGATGGTAATTCTGTTAACATAGATAAGGTTCTTCAAGAAGGAAAGATAGAACTTTCAGGCCACAAATTTTCTGCAACCCTGCTACCTATGAATTTAGCTGGATTCGATGTCGTGCTAGGAATGGATTGGTTAGTAGCCAACCATGTGCGAATCCTCTGTGACAAGAACTCCATAGAAATCCATACACCCGCAGGGGAAGTAATTATGATTACAGGGGATAAGCCGCATAAACCAATGAAGTTCATTTCAGTAATGAAAGTTGCTAGTTATGAACGAAAGCAAGGAATAGTGTATATGATTTCAGTAATCATTAACACTAAAGGTAAGGAACTTAAAGAAATTCCTGTAGCATCAGAATACCCGGATGCATTTCCAGGAGAACTACCAGGATTACCACCAGATAGGGAAGTAGAGTTTAGAATTCATTTAATTCCTGGAACTACACCAATAGCCAAGGCACCCTATCGGTTAGCACCCACTGAAATGTTAGAACTGAAAAAGCAGTTAGATGAATTGCTCAGTAAAGGATTTATACAACCTAGTCCATCCCCTTGGGGAGCACCAGTGTTGTTTGTGAAAAAGAAGGATGGGTCGATGCGAATGTGTATCGATTATAGGGAATTGAATAAGGTCACAATTAAGAATCGATACCCATTACCTAGGATTGATGATCTTTTCGATCAACTTCAGGGAGCTAGATATTTTTCTAAGATTGACTTACGCTCAGGATACCATCAACTGAAAGTACAAGAAGAAGACATACCTAAAACTGCTTTCAGAACCAGGTGTGGTCACTACGAGTTTACAGTCATGCCATTTGGACTAACAAATGCTCATGCAACATCTATGGACATGATGAATAGAATCTGTAAGCCATATTTGGATAAATTTGTAATTGTCTTTTGTAACACCCCGTGTTTCGGAAGTCAAAGTCAAGATTGAAGTCAAAGGGAGACAAGATTGCTAATTGCGATCTGTCACTCCTTGCTCAATTCATGTTTTGACTTCTTTGACTTGTAGTTAGCCTATTTTATGCTTTACAATTAGTTGTATTATGTGGAGTACTTATTGATAATTGAGGTTTATTCGATATTTATCGCATGTTTTATCGCTTTATCGCTATCGCAATCGCACTCGCAACTCGAATTACGCGTTCTGGATATTGTTCTATGTGTGTGTATGCCTTAAGTGTTACTTGTGCATGTTTAATTATGTTTATGAGTGGTGATTAATTGAATCGCAATCGAAACTCAATCGTAAACGCTAAACGAATATGAAATAAGGATGATTGTATGTTGATATAGTAGTTGGGATTAAAAGTAATTTGACTAGGAAACTCTATCGCATCGCAACGCTCGCAATCGCAATCGAAACAGCAAAACTCATCGCGCCGTGCCCTCCAATCGAGTGGCCAGCCGATCGAGCTGCCACCCGATCGAGCAGTCACCCGATCGGGTTACCACCCAATCGACCAGCCCTCTCTTCCCCTTTCCTTTTATGGTAAGCCTATAAATACCCCTGTCAACATCACAAACTTACCTTTTCTGCACCTCTCGTCCAACCAGCACTTCTTGCCCACTTTTCTTCAGATTTCTCGCGATTCTTGTAAGTTTTCTACCTAAATCTTGTACTTTCTTGATCTACACACACTCCTACACCTTTCTATCTTTTGAATCTTAACATTTAACCGTGAAATCACTAGATTTGAGGTGTTCTAGGATGATGTCATCATGGTGTTCTTAGGAGCTTCATGTTTTGGCTTCAATCCACCAAGAACAACTTAGATCTGAACGATTTCCACACAAATAATCAAAGATCTTGCATAGATCCAAACATATTCAAGGTGAAAAGGATTGAAAGATGGTTTTTAACTTTCTTTCAACTCTTTTACACTCAATGCACTCAAACCGATAGGATCAGACCATGTTCTAACCTTCTACTCCTTCTTGGTGATGTGTTGGTTCGAGATCTGAGTTCTACCAACGAGACAACCGATTTCGGGTTAAGCAAGAACAACCGTCTTGCACCGATTAACTGGTTGAACTTGGGTGATTCCTGTTCGATCGGGTCACTTGTGTCAAGATGGGGTTCTGTTGATTAGCACGTTGACGGGTGGTCCACGGGACAACCCTTAAGTGTGTTAAAAGATAAGTTAATCCCCCATTTGATCATGTAATTGTCTTGAATTAGATGACTACGTTTGCTTGTGTTTCAGGTACATTTGGGGCTTAAAAGTGTGGAAATTAAGCTTCGAATAGGCGCGACTTAATTAGAGGATTGAAGACGGAGAATAAAATGAAAAAAATAAATTTTGGAATTGAAGAATTAAGAAGATAACATGATAGAGGATGAAATTACGAGAACGTAGGCGAAAACGGTGAAGAAAACGGAGTTGAAACGAGAAAGTTATGAAGAAAACAAAATTGATTGCTGAAGCCTACCGTAACTTACGGTGATACCGTAATTTACGGTAGACTCTGACAAAAATTGATGTCGTAACTCAGTTTAAATCCACCGTAAACCATTTTAAGCCACCGTAACTTACGGTGGTACCGTAAGTTACGGTGGAGGCCAGCGTGAAACTTGTAACTCCCTCATTTAAGGTTGTTTATGGTGCCTTTTCATAATCTAATCATTCCCATTTGTTTTGTAACTCCTAAGGGGCGAATTTGGGGTGTTCTAAGGTGTTCTTGAGTGATCTAAACATGAAGACTTTGTTTTTGATTCCAATGGACAAAGGTTCGATTGTGATGATGGTTCATAACTCTATGAGCGGCTAGGTTTGCTTGGTGATCGTCTCGGATGTAAGGTTTTATTTGTGACAATTATGTTTGTTCTTTAATTTCTGGAATATTAGACTGTGCATGTGTTGTTAGTTTATTATGGTGTTGTATTGGTTGTTTGTAAATTGTTGATGTATGTTTGATCATAGTTCTAAACCATACGTTCTTGGTGCCGTTGGCAATCGAGATATCATGGGAGGGATTAGGGTTGGATATGTGTTGATTGGTCATCGGGTAACAACCTCGCGTTCTAGGAATCCGAGTACTTAGTTCCCTTTCATCACAAACAATTGATCTTACATGAGCCATGTCTATGTGGTTCTTTCCAGTTGAACATGAACGTTAGTTGTCCCTTAAAACCTGAAACTCGGGATGATCACTATCCTCTTATCTTGTTACAAAACTTAACCTTGATTTGTAATCTAATTTAGTTTAATTTAGTTAATTAAAACCAATCAACCCAAACATTGAAATTTACATTTCTTAGAATTTAGATTAATCTAGTTAGTTAGACATACATTGAGATAACACATATTCCACAAACTCCCTGTGTTCGATACCCACTTACCGCTAGCTAATTAGTTGTAATTGGATTAAATTTGCGTGAGACCACGACAATCACGTCAAATTTTGGCGCCGTTGCCGGGGAGTAGTGCGCAACGTGTGTTATCTTGTGTATTAGTTTGAAAAAAAAAATTAATCAAAATTAAAAAAAAAAACCAAAAAGATTTCTTTTATGTTCATGATTTACACTTGGTAGTTGAGTTGTGTTGTGCAGGATGACAGGGCATTACACAAATTTCAGCTTATTTACGTGTAGATTGTGCGGGGGTCCTCGACATCCATGTATTGGTTGCCACGAGGCTCACTACAGGAGGGCACATGGAAAACCGGTGTCTTATGTTTCACAGCTTCCACCTCCATCATACGTTGACGATTATGAATCAGAAATGGAGGATGACTATTATTCATATGGATACGATCGGGACGAGGAAGTTTATTATGAGGCAAGGATGGATGGTCTATGTTTTTGTTGCGGTCGCGATCACACTTATGATTATGATGTGTGCCCGGTGTATTCGGAAAACCCGAAGTATTGGAATAAAAAGATGATGGAAGCACGCATCTATAGACCGTATCAGGGATATCGACAATATCATCCCGAAGAATATTCTGAGCCCGAGGGTGTTTATGTTTATGAGACCGAGGAGGAAAAAGAGCTTGCTGTATTGGAAGTAACTTTGTCCAAACTCGAGCAATATTTAGCAACACCCAACCTGTCCGATGAAGACCGAATCAGCTGCTTAGTTTCTAAGTGTCATACTTTAAAATTGAAGATAGAGATAGAAGAACGCCTCTCACCATTACCTGACGATATTAGAGATCATTCTCACATGAAGGAGGAGGTTGTGGAGGATAATACCACACCAATGAGTCCTTTATCTGATGAAGAGTCACTTGTAGATCAGATGATGTGTGCAGATTATGAGGTAGAGCAGGCTGATGGGATGGATATGTGTACCGAACCTCTTACCATAATTCAAATTAACAAGTGTGGGGAAGAGGGTTCGAGAAACAAGATGAGAAGGGTGAAACTACCAGACATTAAGGTATATGTCATGAAGTGGACTAGCAAAGCCCGCAGGAGCAGCTTTAACATGCCAAATAGACTGACAAATCTATGGAGATGGCATGTAAATTTCAGGGCATTTGTTGGAAATGCTGCGGGTAAGTGTGCATTAAGACCACCATAACGCATATCAGGTATGGTCTGGCTGAAGACCTTTAAACTTAGCGCTCTCGGGAGGCAGCCCGAGGATGTAGAGTATTGTATTTGTGTTTTGTTTTGTTTTGTTTTGCTTTGCTTTGTTTGGTTTTATTTTGGTGTTGTGTTTGTGTTTTGGCAGGTTATTACGTTTCAACCCTCGCGGATGCAATGATTCAAGTGTGGGGATGTTTGGCAACATCTCCGTTGAGATATCGGCGAATCCAAGAGATGTTTATGAACCGGTCTGATTACCGCAGCTGCATCACCACCAACACTGCTGATTTACTAATCAGGTTGTGTCTTGTTCTCATTTTGTGCACCTTTGTATGTATTCATGTTTAAGTTTACGGTTGGGCGGTTAGGTGGTGTTTTGATGTGTTTGTTTGTTTGGTGGGTTGTGAAAGTTGGTGGTGTTTTTAGTTATATATAAAAAAAAAACAAAAAGAAAGTTGTGGTTTGAGATGATGAGCTTTTGGTTGATGTTGAAGGGTTTAGCGATCAAGTCTTTCCAAAACCATACATTGGGGTCAATGTATCCCAAGTGTGGGGATGGGGGGAAATTTTGAGGTTTTTAAAATTTTTTAAATCAAGCAAAACATTGTGAGAATTTGAACACCTTGGATTACACCCGAATGATGCACCGGCAACCCTTGATACCCTTTTATTCTTAGTGAGAGTTGAAGCCACACATGTAAATAAATAAATAATACTTGTCTTTGATGAGAGTGGCAACGGGTGGGGATGCATTAGAACTTGTGCCTTAATACGGTTTGAGTCCTTAGTTGGATATGAATGCGAAAAGGATAAGGGCATTTAGGTAGCCTCGTCTTTAGCGTGTGTGAGTGTGGGATTTGGGGGGTTGGACCTCATAAGATATATATATGAGCATGGTTGCGAGAGGGGTGGGGGTTTGGACATTTAGTTGCCCATTTTGTGCTTAAAGCCGATCATTTGTTACCCCTTACCTAGTTCCTCAAAAATTTACCCGACTTGACCCGGTCTTATAGTGTTAGTAGTTGTTATAGTGGTGTTTAGATTTGTTATGTTGAATGTTTCGTTGTTGCTATGTTATGTTTGCTATGTTGTTAAAAAAAATATAAAAAAAAAGAAAAGAAAAGAAAAGAAAAAGAAAAAAAAAAGCAATGAAAAAAAAAATGAAAAAGAAGGATGTGTGAGTTATCTTGTATATAGTAGTTATGCGTTATTTATTTCATTGTGTAATAAAAAGACCGGGTAAAGTCCTTCGCTACTACATATATATTCCATTTCCTACCCGTACACCTAGCCACGTTACAGCCTTAAAGCCCCTTTGATTTGCATTCATGTTTGGCGCTTGTTAGGAGGAGGACCGATTTAGGTATAAGCATATAGTTGTGCAATCACCCATTTGCCTTTTGTGTGTCTAGCTCACAATTGCTAGTGCTTACTTGTTGCCGAGAGGAGAGATATAGAGAGGGGTGTGTTATTTTGGGTGTTAAGAAAGGGTTAGTAAAAGGACTACATGTTTATGCTTGGTTTACGTTGATCACTTGTGAACTTGGAAATGGTTTTTGATGGGTTGCTTGGGGGCAAGCAACGGTTAAGTGTGGGGATGTGACGGGTGGTCCACGGGACAACCCTTAAGTGTGTTAAAAGATAAGTTAATCCCCCATTTGATCATGTAATTGTCTTGAATTAGATGACTACGTTTGCTTGTGTTTCAGGTACATTTGGGGCTTAAAAGTGTGGAAATTAAGCTTCGAATAGGCGCGACTTAATTAGAGGATTGAAGACGGAGAATAAAATGAAAAAAATAAATTTTGGAATTGAAGAATTAAGAAGATAACATGATAGAGGATGAAATTACGAGAACGTAGGCGAAAACGGTGAAGAAAACGGAGTTGAAACGAGAAAGTTATGAAGAAAACAAAATTGATTGCTGAAGCCTACCGTAACTTACGGTGATACCGTAATTTACGGTAGACTCTGACAAAAATTGATGTCGTAACTCAGTTTAAATCCACCGTAAACCATTTTAAGCCACCGTAACTTACGGTGGTACCGTAAGTTACGGTGGAGGCCAGCGTGAAACTTGTAACTCCCTCATTTAAGGTTGTTTATGGTGCCTTTTCATAATCTAATCATTCCCATTTGTTTTGTAACTCCTAAGGGGCGAATTTGGGGTGTTCTAAGGTGTTCTTGAGTGATCTAAACATGAAGACTTTGTTTTTGATTCCAATGGACAAAGGTTCGATTGTGATGATGGTTCATAACTCTATGAGCGGCTAGGTTTGCTTGGTGATCGTCTCGGATGTAAGGTTTTATTTGTGACAATTATGTTTGTTCTTTAATTTCTGGAATATTAGACTGTGCATGTGTTGTTAGTTTATTATGGTGTTGTATTGGTTGTTTGTAAATTGTTGATGTATGTTTGATCATAGTTCTAAACCATACGTTCTTGGTGCCGTTGGCAATCGAGATATCATGGGAGGGATTAGGGTTGGATATGTGTTGATTGGTCATCGGGTAACAACCTCGCGTTCTAGGAATCCGAGTACTTAGTTCCCTTTCATCACAAACAATTGATCTTACATGAGCCATGTCTATGTGGTTCTTTCCAGTTGAACATGAACGTTAGTTGTCCCTTAAAACCTGAAACTCGGGATGATCACTATCCTCTTATCTTGTTACAAAACTTAACCTTGATTTGTAATCTAATTTAGTTTAATTTAGTTAATTAAAACCAATCAACCCAAACATTGAAATTTACATTTCTTAGAATTTAGATTAATCTAGTTAGTTAGACATACATTGAGATAACACATATTCCACAAACTCCCTGTGTTCGATACCCACTTACCGCTAGCTAATTAGTTGTAATTGGATTAAATTTGCGTGAGACCACGACAATCACGTCACACGTTGTCACGCCATCTCGATAAAACGACAAACCATCGAAAATAACCAAGTGTAAAGACGATTAGGCCGACCAGGACGAAGTGCCGCCCGATCGGATTGTCACCCGATCAGGTTGCCACCCGATCGGCTTGCACCTTGGCCCCACACTTAACTTTTATTTCAAACTCCAAGAGTTTTTGAACACCGAACGGATCGCCGTCCGATCGGGTTGCCACCCGATCGACCGACCATCCGACCATGTGATGTTTTGAAACTTCAATACTTAAACAATTTCCAACATGTTCAATTCGCAAGGGTTGCCACCCGATCAGATTGCCATCCGATCGAGTGACCGTCCTGCTGTGAATTTGTTCTCAACTTGAGAAGACTCGCCAATCGGATGGCTGTCCGATCGGACTACCGTCCGATCGACCGACCTGAAAGGAAGAGATACTTCTCTATTTTCAAATGCTACAACGAAAACTTCAAAAGATAAGCCATCATACATAAACACATCATTCCCAAATGAAGTAACAATCCACTCGAAAGGTCACCCGATCGGATGACCATCCGAGCGGATTGTCACCCGATCGACCAGCTACCCGATCGGATTGCTGTTCGACCCACTGACACTTTGCTTCGATTTACGTGTCGCTTATCGTTATGCTATCGTTCTGATCAGGCTAACTTTACTCTCTATCGCTCCCTTCAATCTACCAATCGTTGTGAGTAGACTCGAACCCTTTTTGCTTTACGCACTTTTGGGTGTTACATACGTTCTTATATTAAATCACATCGAACACACTACGCAATACTTTAAGGCTAACCGTTACCGCATGTTATACGAGACTTAATGAATGCTTGTTTGCTATGTTTACACATGGAATGTCGTCTACCTGCCTTAGCAACGATAGTACTATTTGTTTGGACTCAGCACCTGTTTACTCAGGGGTTGTTAAGGACAATTTGTTACATGGCTCACAGTGGTGAGTGTGTATTACGAACTGCCTTGGGCAGTCAACCCGCAGTCATTGGTATCGATAGGTTCATGTCGATAACTAACATGCCTCATTTTACACTGTGTACGTGCTGGTTATGCGTAACGATTTCGAACTCTATTATATCTATTAAACTTGTATGCTCACCTTTACACTTTGTGTATTGACTTTTACTTTAACGTATGTGACAGGTGCATAGGATGCTTATATGCTTACCTTGCTGTGAAATCGAGGCTAGGAAAGGTCTAGAAACAAATAAACAATTGTCTGTATTTTGAAACCTGAGTTGTCGGAACAGAACAATTTGACTGGATTTTGTCTGTATTAATTATGATATATTTTATGACATGGTATGGGACATGTTGCTTTAAATGATTGGTAATTATAGTTGTTATGGAAACTTCTGGACAATCTGTTTCGCTCAGTGCCGCGTCCCGATGATTCCGCCATCGGTTGGGGTGTGACAGATTGGTATCAGAGCCATAACTATAGGGAATTAGGCAAGACTTGACCTAGTCCAGGTCGACGTCTTAGAAATGACCTAGTCTATAGTTAGGAACCAACCGACCGACTTGTGCATATCCTGTAGGGATTATGTACGAGCTTAACTGCTATTTCTCGCTATTCTTGCCTACGCTACACTATCACTGCGCTTTAGTTTCCAAAAATGAACGAGCGATTAGGCCGAGATTAGGTGTGAAATCCGCAAACTCTCGACTAGATTGCTTGTTCGAGCCGCATTTTATCTATAAACACGAAAATTTGCGTTGAATCAGGAGTGAAATCCATACTTTGACGCATAATTCTCCTTTATTTTATCCAAAACAGGAATGAAGTTGTTAAGTCAGGGGTGAAACCCGAACCTTGATGACTTGTTCCGACCTTTACTTGGTTTTACAAAACTCTCACCAAAGTCTCGACGGACTCCAACGACTTGAAGTCACGATATGACTGGAAGGATGTGTGCCGATCGCCCAGACTCGAGGCGAAAGCACAGTCCTGAAGGTCAAAGTGTGAACAAAAGTCCTTGTGAATAGTCGAACCACTTCGGGTAGTCAATGTCTATCGAGCCTGAGACAATCTATTCTCGATTTTTATGTGTTTCGATTCTGAGCCCGCGAACTGTTGACTCTGATGTTCGTCGATTTTATGTGTTTATGTGTGTATTTACCTGCTTATATGTTTTAATTTTGGAAGATTTATTCGAATTTCGCTATTGTTAATCAACACACATGACTCGCACTGCACATCTATCTCAACACGCTAACAAATCGACATTATTGGGATTATACGCATGCTATACTACTCACTATGTTAATCGCGGACGCTATTCTTGAATGCTCGCGGACTTTGAATAATAGGTTTCTTTATTCTGACTACTCCCATGTGCTTCTAGGTGAATTACGTGTTTATATGCTTCTGTGCTTTTTGTGCTTCTGTGCCTTACATGCTTAGGTGCTTCTGTGCTTATGTGAATCTGTGGTTATGTGCATACGTGTTTACATGATCGTATTCCTGAGCTTTAGTAGTATTAGACGTGTGAGGTGAGATTCGATTATGTTGTGATTGAGCCATATGGCGATGTCTGATGCAGACAATGTCGTCATCTGGAACCCGTCACCCACGAGTTACTCGTCAGGAACAGAGAGACAAACGCCTTGCTGCTATCGTCGCTAAGCAAGTGGCAAAGGTTGTTCCCCAGATCGTGAGTGAAATATACGAAAATGTGAGCAAATCGTCTGAAGAGTCCAGAACCGAAGCTCCCAAAGCTACAACACCCAAGGCTGCTTTCAGCTTCAAACAGTTCAAGGCATGCGGACCGAAAGAGTTCACTGGCGAAGATGGCCCTACGGCCTTGTTTCAATGGTTCAACTCGATCGAAGTCACCCTGTGACAGAGCGGATGTTCTGACAATCTCCGCACACTGAACGCTACCGGCGTCTTCCAGTCCCGCGCACTAGACTGGTGGATGGCTGAGAGGAACAAGCGCGGAAATGATGCAACCTATGGTCTGTCATGGGACGAGTTGAAGAACGTTATGCTCGAAGAGTTCTGCCCTCCCCATGAGCGCCAAAAGCTGGAGGATGAATTCTGGCATCTGAAGCAGAAAGATGGTGACAACGCTGCCCTGACTGCTCGCTTCAAGCAGCTCAGTATCATCTGCCCCGATCAAGTCAAGACTACTGACATGACAATCAAGAAGTACATTCGAGCTCTGCCAGACTGTGTCACAGATTTTGTGCATGCCGCAAAGCCAGCAACAATCGAAGAGACTTATTTGCTTGCCGCTGAAATCAACGACAAGCGAGTCAAGGCTGGCTTCTGGGATAAAGCTACCAAGAACTTGCATCAAGCTACCGCCGTACCATCCACTGAAACCGCCGCCGATCAATCATCAAAGTCCTCACGCCGCAAGAAGAAGAACAACAGCAGCTCCAGCAACAAGAACTGTGCTGTCACTACCACTGCTGCTCCACTTCAAGCCGTGCCGGCTCAGCAGCAATCTCAGCATCGATCAGCTCCAGTTATCTATGCACCACCTACAAACGTGCATACACTGGTCCCCACCCTGCCTGCCCAACATGTACTTATCATCACCCGGTGGGTATCGCCTGCCAATTTTGCGTGCACTCAAATATGTACAGCCACTTCACTGCTAACTGCCGTACTGGTCCCCGCCAAGCACCAGCTCAAGCCACTGCTCATCAAGCTCTGCTTCCAGCTCCTCAAGGCCAACAAGCGGCTGATGCGTGTGAAGTGTTATATATATTAGGTGTATATTTTAAGCCCCTTTAACACTTTTTTAGTCAAGTTTTAAATTTAAAAAACACGATATTTACTAACACTAAACACACATATGGGCAAGTGCACCCATCGTGAGCGTAGTATAGTGTTGGCAAGATACCGAGGTCGTCCAAGGACACAAGAGCTTTTAGTACCGGTTTATCCTCAACGTCTAATCAAAATAAAAAGTTTAGAAAAAATGTTTTAAACTAAGAAAAATAAAAAAGAACTAAAATGCTGAAAAGAAAAATAAAAGAAAAACAGATAGACAAGATGAATCACTTGGTTCCGACTCGTGTATAGTGTAACCTTTGATTATTTCTGCACTTTTGCACTTATTTAAGAGATTATCTTAGTTATTGTAGTAGGCCCCTCTTTTGAAGGTGACGTTACCCTCAACCCAGTAGTTTGAGTCAGCAAGGATACAATCCTAAAGGGTCGGATTATTGAAAGATAATTAATTAAGTTATTAATGCAAATTATGGTAGGCCCCTCTTTTGGAGGTGACGTTACCCTCGACTAAGTAGTCTGAGTCAGCAGGGATACAATCCTAAATAGCCGGGTTATAGTATTAATAGTAGTTAACTTATGAGGGGATCAAAGAGTTTGGACCCCCGCCATCCAATACCGTTAAGTATTGAAGGAGGTCCTACTAAATTTGACCCAGGTCCATTGCAGGACCTCTAAACGCTGAACAATGGCAAGACTCTTACCAAACCGTTCCCTTAACCCCCGACCAGGTAGCCAACATACCTCCATATAGACCGTGGAGATATGAATGGTGTAAATCTTTTATTTTATATAGACAGTAAAATAATGCCAAGACACCACGGACAAACGATAAGGAAGAATCACCTTCAACATAAGAAACTAGTTATTAAAGTCATTAATACAAAACCAAGTAAAAAGTGCGAAAAGATTAGAAATAAAAAGTATTACACTAGACACTTGTCTTCACCAAGTGATGTAAGAGACTTAGGCAAACATGGACTTGATTGTCAAGAACTCTTACGATCAATCTTGGATCCCGAGACGACTCACACACTCTATGATGGACAATGGATGATGGTGGTGGATGATGGTGTTATGGTGGTGGTGGGTGGTGGGTGAAGTGTGAGAGAGGTGGTGTGCCAAGGGATGGTTTGAGCTTGAGCCAAGCACTCCTATTTAAAGGTTGAACAGAAGCTCGGGCACGGCCCCGTGTCCAGTGGGCACGGCCCCGTGTCCACATCCTTCTCTTTCTTCATTTATTGCAGCTTGTCTTATTAGTTGACCACGCTCCCGTGTCCGCTGAGCACGACCCCGTGTGCAGAAGAATCTTTGTACTATGAAGATTTTCCTGGATTGTGCGAATCTTATAGTTGACCACGACCCGTGTCCGCTGAGCACGGCCCGTGTCCGCTGAGCACGGCCCCGTGGTGGGCAATAGAAGCTTTTACCACTCTGTCTTTTCTGCTGACACTTGGGCACGCCCCCGTGCTGGCTGAGCACGGGGCGTGTTCAGTCTTCTGACCTCTTGTTTTGCTTGGGAAGATGCTGTCGTGGGGTCGGGCATGTCACGTCTTGTTCCTTTTCTTGTATTTATGTTAGATTTTGATGTCTTTTTGCTTCTTTTGTTAATTTGAGCTCATTTAATCCTGAAAATACAAAAGGAAGACAAAAGCACACTTTTTCCAACATTAGTACTAAAAAAGGGTTAGTTTTATGCCACAATTGATGTAATTTATATGTTGCATTTTGCACACATCAAATACCCCCACACTTGAATCTTTGCTTGTCCTCAAGCAAAACTCTTTAATATGTGGCTATTACACTCCCAAATGGAATGGGTAGAGAAGAAGGTTTTTGGGCTTATCATAGAGTGTCGGGATTTCCAAGATTCTTTATTTAGTTTTATTTTTATTTATTTACAATCCTATTCGTCATGATTTATTTAAAACTTTTCATAAGATAAATTACTTATTAGGGCATAACATGCCTCTTTAAAATCGTATTTATATACAAGTTCACATACCTCACGGGGATCACTCAACACTCGGCCGAAAATGTATTTTTGTGGATCACTCGAGAGCGGCATGGAACTTACTCCTACCATAAGCTTGCCAAGCAATCAATCCTCCTCCTTTTTAACTTATATACCTTTGTAATTATCAAGAGGACTTTGTGGGTGAAGGGTTAGGCTTGGGTTAAAGGTAGGTGGTTGGGTTAGTGGTTAGTGGTTAGTAGAAAAAGGGCGAAAAAGCGTAACAAGCGTCGGTTTTCGTAAGACTTTCTATTTTTGTAACTTTTATTTTGATGAAGCTTTTATTCAAACAAAGTTATTTTTGATGAACTTGTTTGTTTATTTTCTTTTGCTTCATCGTCAACACATTTTTTTTTTTGAAAAGTCATACGAAAAACCGAGCTAGTTACTAAAACAAAGGGTTAAAAATAAAAAGGTTTTGGTGGGTAAAAGGGTGTTTGGTTTGGGTTATGAAATGAAAAGGTTTAGGCTCAAAGGGGCTAACTAGGGGGATTTTGGGTAGGTGGTAAAAAAAAAGAAAAAATAATGGTGTAGAAATAAAAAGGGGTTAGTCCTAATGCCTCCATCATTTGCTTACTCGGGTTTAAGTTGGTAAGGACCGGGAATGTATCGTCATGGAAAGTTCTAGAGTCGTAAGAACCAAGCGGCTATTCACACAAGAAACGAAAAATGAGCATTTAGTCTAATGATATGTAATTGTATGCTCAATAAAGGCTCAAAACTCACTTTTGTGGGAATGGGTTTTTATGTGATCAAGTATATATAATCAAATTTTAACTAAGCTTGTCATGCCTTTTCATAATTTTCTTATGTTGGTTCTTTTTATCACGACGCTATCGGTTGTAAATTCGTAAAAATATAACCTTTTTAGAACTTGAAATTCCCGAGTTAAACCTAGACAAGTAAAAAAAATGAAAAAAATTTTGAAAAAATTTTGGGTGATTAGCGGTTCCAATAGAGTTTTGTGTAAGGCTTGTATTTAGGACTTGCAAGATTCAAGGTTTTAGCATCCCCCCCACACTTAAATTACACATTGTCCTCAATGTGTCCCAAAAATAAGTTTTTAGGTTGATTGAATGTGTAAAAGGTGTGAAAAAGCAAAAATTTTGTGTTACTGGGCGCTGAACACGGCCCCGTGTTGTCCGGGCACGGCCCCGTGTTCAAGTGCCAGTAACAAAATTAAATCAAGAGAAACAGAAGCCTGGACACGGGGGCGTGTCGAGTGAACACGGCCCGTGTCCAGTTACCTGAACTGGGTCTTTTTCTGCAGACTGTGCAGCACGGGGCCGTGTTGGGCGGACACGGCCCGTGCCGAACTTACTGTAAACGAAGAATTTTGTCGGACGGTTCTGTTTTCCTGCATGGGGTGATGGTTCAAGTTTCCCTTGTATCCTTTGCCATCTCAAGTGTGTTTTATTCCTGAAAATTAAAACTAACTAGAAAACATGAAAATTAATCTAAACTAAACTAAGGATAGTTCCACGGAATGCCTCCGTGGTGCGCCACGTTTATAAGGGTCCTTGGCTAGACCCAAAGCCTGGTCATATGTTACCCAAGTGGGATGTATTGCATCCCATGTTACACCGTCGGAGAGCTTCATCCAAGCTTGAGTCTATGACCTTCATGTAGTTAACCGGGTCTTCGTCTTCTACTCTTTTTCCACATTCAAACTTCACTTCCTTGTCCCCAAACTTTAATGTTAACGTTCCGTCATTCATATCCACCACTGATTGGGCGGTGGCTAGAAATGGCCTCCCGAGGATGAGAGGGACATCGGTGTCTTCTTCCATGTCTAGGATGACAAAGTCGGTTGGGAAAACGAAGTTGTCAACTTTTACCAACAGATTTTCAGCGACACCTTGTGGAAATTTGACGGATCTGTCGGCGAGTTGTATGCTCATCTTTGTAGGGCTTGTTGTTCCTAGGCCGAGTCGTTTGAACATCGATGTGGGCATGAGGTTAATGCTAGCCCCAAGATCGGCTAATGCATTTCGAACGGGGGATTCCCCAATCGAGCAAGGAATTGTGAAGCTTCCGGGATCGATTTTCTTTTGTGGAAGTTTGTTGAGTACTAAGGCGAAGCATTCTTCGCCTAAATTAACTAATTGCAATGATTCAATTTTCCTTTTGTGAGTGAGGAAATCCCTCATGAATTTTGCATATTTAGGCATTTGGGTTAGGACCTCAATAAAAGGAATATTAACATGCAATTGTTTTAGTAAATTTTCGAACTTTGCGAATTGCTCATCGGCCTTTTGACGATTTAACCTACCGGGGTACGGAATTGGAGGAGTCTTGGTGGGCTCTTGATTTGGTAAAGAAGCCTTTTCTGATGCGGGCGGAGTCGTGGTTTGGCTAGACTGGCTTCTTTCATCTGGCGATAATGGAGCCTCCTCGGGACCCACGGTTCGATTTCTCAATGTGATGAGATGTACTTGTGCTTTCGGGTTGGTTTCGGTATTGCTAGGTAACGCGCCTTGTGGTCTCTCGGAGAAATTTTGAGCTATTTGGTTTAATTGTTTTTCAATGTTTTGAATGCTAGCTTGTTGATTTCTAAAATTCGATTCCAATTGTTGAAATCGATCCGAGTTTTTCTTTTCGGTGTCAGAGATGAGGCGAGATACAGTATCTTCAAACCTTTCTCTTCCACCTTGTTGTTGAGAGAAATTTTGTGGTTGTTGAAAGTTAGTTCGTTGGTTTTGTTGGTTACTACTATTTCCGGGATCTCTCCAACCAAGGTTTGGGTGGTTACGCCATCCTTGGTTGTAGGTACCCGTTGGAGGACCCGACGGCCTAGGTCTGTTATCAATGTAGTTTACCGTTTCTGTTTGTTCATCTAATTCTTTCATACAACTCCAATTTTCATGTGGCCCACCACACCCTTCACAAGCCATAACCGAGGCCGTTTTTGTCATTTCTAGCTTTTTGATTTTCGAAGAGAGGGCCTCGATTTGGGATTGTAAAAAGGTACTTTCATCAACCTTATGGGCACCTGGGGCAATAGATTTATTACCTCGGGGAGTGTGCCATTGAAAATTGGTTTGAGCAATTTCCTCAATTTGATTATATATTTCATTTGGGCGACGATTACCTAAAAGTCCCCCGGAGCTAGAATCAAGTGTTTGTCTTGTGTGTGGCAACAACCCATTGTAGAAAGTGGATACTTGTTGCCATACCGCAAGACCGTGATGAGGACACTTTCTTAGTAGCTCCTTGAACCTTTCCCACGTTTCATATAAGGATTCCCCATCCTCTTGTGAATATGTATTACTTTCAGTCATTAATTTAGCCGTTTTAGCAGGAGGGAAATACTTATATAGAAACTTTTGGGCTAGTTCATCCCAGGTGTTTACCGAGCCAACTGGGAGGGTGTTAAGCCAAGCCTTAGCTCGGTCTTTTAGTGAAAATGGAAACATTCGAAGGCGGATGGCGTCATTTGATGCTCCATTGATCCGAAAGGTATCACATATTTCTAAGAAATTAGTAATATGTAGATGGGGATCCTCGTCCGCAAGCCCATGGAAGGTTACGGAGTTTTGAAGCATTTGTATCAAATGTGGCCGAAGTTCGAAGTTATTGGCTTCGACATTCGGTGCATTGATACCGGCGCCGAGATTACCTACGGTGAGCCGTAGGTAATCCATGAGGGTACGTTGGTCCGCCATTGGAAGTGGGTCCCCCGAAATTTCTCTTGATTTTTAGCTTTAAGTCTTTTTCTGAGAAAGCGTTCGGGTTCTTCTAGAGGTTCTTTTATGTCTCTACTAGAACTGGAGCTCATGCACTACGTAGGAAGTTCAAATGTGGCGCCAAGGTTCCAAGTCCTACGATAAAAACAGAAAAGAATGTTGGTCAGAAGGTTCACCACGGCCCCGTGCTCAGTGAACACGGCCCGTGGTCAGATTTACAGTAATTGTTCTCCGGATCCCTGTTACTGGGAGTTGGACACGGCCCCGTGTTGCACCGACACGGCCCCGTGCTCAACTCTCTGTAACTCGGAAAATAAAAACTGCCAGTGATAGTGCTGGACACGGCCCGTGTCCGACCAGGCACGGCCCGTGTTGAGCTCTGCAGAAACAGAAAAACTAAAAAAAAATTCTAAAAAAAATGAAAAATAAGAAAAAAGATTAGGCCGTTGATTCTTAACTTTCTTAAAATCCTTGTGTCCCCGGCAACGGCGCCAAAAACTTGATGCGTGTGAAGTGTTATATATATTAGGTGTATATTTTAAGCCCCTTTAACACTTTTTTAGTCAAGTTTTAAATTTATAAAACACGATATTTACTAACACTAAACACACATATGGGCAAGTGCACCCATCGTGAGCGTAGTATAGTGTTGGCAAGATACCGAGGTCGTCCAAGGACACAAGAGCTTTTAGTACCGGTTTATCCTCAACGTCTAATCAAAATAAAAAGTTTAGAAAAAAATGTTTTAAACTAAGAAAAATAAAAACTAACTAAAATGCTGAAAAGAAAAATAAAAGAAAAACAGATAGACAAGATGAATCACTTGGTTCCGACTCGTGTATAGTGTAACCTTTGATTATTTCCGCACTTTTGCACTTATTTAAGAGATTATCTTAGTTATTGTAGTAGGCCCCTCTTTTGAAGGTGACGTTACCCTCAACCCAGTAGTTTGAGTCAGCAAGGATACAATCCTAAAGGGTCGGATTATTGAAAGATAATTAATTAAGTTATTAATGCAAATTATGGTATGCCCCTCTTTTGGAGGTGACGTTACCCTCGACTAAGTAGTCTGAGTCAGCAGGGATACAATCCTAAATAGCCGGGTTATAGTATTAATAGTAGTTAACTTATGAGGGGATCAAAGAGTTTGGACCCCCGCCATCCAATACCGTTAAGTATTGAAGGAGGTCCTACTAAATTTGACCCAGGTCCATTGCAGGACCTCTAAACGCTGAACAATGGCAAGACTCTTACCAAACCGTTCCCTTAACCCCCGACCAGGTAGCCAACATACCTCCATATAGACCGTGGAGATATGAATGGTGTAAATCTTTTATTTTATATAGACAGTAAAATAATGCCAAGACACCATGGACAAACGATAAGGAAGAATCACCTTCAACATAAGAAACTAGTTATTAAAGTCATTAATACAAAACCAAGTAAAAAGTGCGAAAAGATTAGAAATAAAAAGTATTACACTAGACACTTGTCTTCACCAAGTGATGTAAGAGACTTAGGCAAACATGGCCTTGATTGTCAAGAACTCTTACGATCAATCTTGGATCCCGAGATGACTCACACACTCTATGATGGACAATGGATGATGGTGGTGGATGATGGTGCTATGGTGGTGGTGGGTGGTGGGTGAAGTGTGAGAGAGGTGGTGTGCCAAGGGATGGTTTGAGCTTGAGCCAAGCACTCCTATTTATAGGCTGAACAGAAGCTCGGGCACGGCCCCGTGTCCAGTGGGCACGGCCCCGTGTCCACATCCTTCTCTTTCTTCATTTATTGCAGCTTGTCTTATTAGTTGACCACGCCCCCGTGTCCGCTGAGCACGACCCCGTGTGCAGAAGAATCTTTGTACTATGAAGATTTGCCTGGATTGTGCGAATCTTATAGTTGACCACGGCCCATGTCCGCTGAGCACGGCCCCGTGGTGGGCAATAGAAGCTTCTACCACTTTGTCTTTTCTGCTGACACTTGGGCACGCCCCCGTGCTGGCTGAGCACGGGGCGTGTTCAGTCTTCTGACCTCTTGTTTTGCTTGGGAAGATGCTGTCGTGGGGTCGGGCATGTCACGTCTTGTTCCTTTTCTTGTATTTATGTTAGATTTTGATGTGTTTTTGCTTCTTTTGTTAATTTGAGCTCATTTAATCCTGAAAATACAAAAGGAAGACAAAAGCACACTTTTTCCAACATTAGTACTAAAAAAGGGTTAGTTTTATGCCACAATTGATGTAATTTATATGTTGCATTTTGCACACATCACGGCTCAGGCACCCGCGGTCAATGCCAGAGTCTGATTCGCGTGTGGTGATCCCAACCACTTCGCGAACATGTGCCCGAACAGGGTTGTGAAACAAGAGCCCCAGCAGCAGCAGCCTCAGCAACAGTAGCAACAACAGCCTCAACAGCAACAAGCCGCCCGCGCCAGAACCTTCAACATCAACGCGCGCCAAGCCCAAGCCGACAACAATGTGGTTAATGGTACGTTTCTCGTGAACGGTATTTATGCTTCGTGTTTGTTTGATACTGGAGCCGATAACTGTTTTGTGTCGTTTGAATTCGAGAAGCTCCTTAATCGTAAGCGCTCCCATCTCCCCTCGACGTTCGATGTTGAAGTCGCCACCGGAAGAACCGTCGCCGTCAATTCTGTTCTCTGTGATTGTACTCTTGAGCTCAACAATCACATCTTCCCAATTGATCTCATCCCAATGCTTCTCGGAAGTTTTGACATCATAGTAGGCATGGACTTTCTTCGTGAAAACCATGCTGAAGGTGTGTGCTTTGATAAGATGATTCGATTCACACTCGCTAATGGTGATGTATTATATGTTTACGGTGAAACTACTTCGAAGGGTCTCAAGCTCATGTCATGTGTCCAAGCTAGCGAGTATCTCCGCAAGGAATACAGAGCTTTCTTGGCTAACATTGTGGTAGCGGAGAAGGAAAAGAAAGGAAAGACAGGATTGAACGATGTTCCTGTGGTTCTAGAATTTCCTAACGTTTTTTCCTGAGGATCTTCCCGGACTACCGCCAAGTCGTGATATCGACCTCATTCCTGGAGCAAACCCTATTGCTAGAGCTCCTTATCGACTCGCCCCATCCGAAATGCGTGAACTCTCGAGTCAGCTTCAGGAACTGCTTGATAAAGACTTCATTCGCCCGAGCACCTCTCCATGGGGCGCACCAGTCCTTTTCGTCAAAAAGAAGGATGGGTCGTTTCGGATGTGCATCGACTATCGGGAATTGAATAAGTTGACAATCAAGAATCGCTATCCCCTGCCTCGCATTGACGATTTGTTTGATCAGCTACAAGGTGCTATATGTTTCTCCAAGATCGATCTACGCTCAGGCTATCACCAGTTACGCATTCAAGAGGAGGATATACCCAAAACCGCTTTTCGCACCCGATACGGCCACTATGAGTTCGTTGTTATGCCTTTTGGTTTAACCAACGCACCCGCGGTTTTCATGGATCTGATGAATCGCGTGTGTAAACCTTATCTCGACCGCTTCGTCATCGTGTTCATCGATGATGTCTTGATCTATTCCAAGTCGAAAGCCGAACACGCGCAACATCTACGTTTGGTTCTCGAGCTACTCGAAGGGAATCGACTCTATGCCAAGTTCTCCAAGTGCGAATTTTGGCTGGAGGAGGTTCAATTCCTCGGTCACATTGTCAATAGTCAAGGTATTCACGTTGATCCGGCGAAGATTGAAGCAGTTAAGAGTTGGATTACACCTAAGAACCCGTCTGAAGTCCGTTCTTTTCTCGGACTAGCGGGCTATTATCGACGATTTATCGAAGGATTCTCAAAAATCGCTATGCCGCTTACCGCTCTCGCCCACAAGGACAAGCCTTTTGTTTGGGGAACTAACAAGAGTCTGATTTCCAAACCCTCAAGCACATGCTTTGCAATGCTCCCGTTCTCACTTTACCCGACGGAAATGACGACTTTATTGTCTACTGTGATGCCTCGAACCTTGGTCTTGGTTGTGTCCTCATGCAACGGGACAAGGTCATTGCTTACGCATCTCGTCAGCTCAAAATCCACGAGAAGAACTATACAACCCATGATCTCGAGCTAGGCGCAGTTGTTTTTGCGTTAAAGATTTGGCGACACTACCTGTATGGTACCAAGTGTACGATCTTCACCGATCATAGGAGCCTACAACATATCTTTGACCAGAAGGAACTTAATATGCGTCAACGCCGATGGGTAGAACTTCTCAACGATTACGACTGTGAGATCCGTTATCACCCAGGTAAAGCAAATGTCCTAGCCGACGCCCTCAGCAGACGGAGCTATCTGCTCAGCATTCGTGATATCCAAGCCCAATACGATCTCGAAGCCCTCATCCGTGGAGCCCAGCATGCCTGTTTTAATGAGCGCACTTTGAAGAAGGAAAAAATCTATCACGATGGAGCCCAGCTTATGAATAAGTCGAATGGAATATTCCACTTTCTGGACCGAATTTGGATCCCTAAGCGGACCAATTTACGACATATATTGATGGACGAAGCCCACAAATCCCGGTATTCTATTCATCCCGGTGCCGATAAAATGTACCAGGACCTTCCCTACAAGTACTGGTGGCCGGGCATGAAAAGGGATATTGCTCTCTACGTTGGGAAGTGCCTGACTTGCTCGAAAGTCAAGGCTGAACACCAAAGACCCTCTTGCTTACTCGAACAACCCCCGATCCCTATGTGGAAGTGGGAGAGTATAGCTATGGACTTCACAACTAAACTCCCGCGCACGCCATCAAGTCACGACATCATTTGGGTTGTTGTTGACCATTTGACCAAATCTGCTCACTTTTTGCCAATACGGGAAGACTACAAGGTAGAAAGATTAGCCCGAATCTACACCGATGAGATCATTTGTCGACATGGGATGCCTCGCGACATCATCTCTGACCGTGATGCTCAGTTTACCTCGCGTCTGTGGGAAATGTTTCAAGCGGCTCTCGGTACTACGCTTAATCTAAGTACTGTATTCCACCCTCAAACCGACGGTCAGACTGAGAGAAAGATTCGTACCCTTGAAGACATGCTCCGTTCGTGTGTCATAGATTTCGGTGGTAGTTGGGACGCTTACCTGCCGTTAGTCGAATTCTCGTATAATAATAGTTATCATTCCAGCATTCAAATGGCACCGTTCGAGGCTTTATACGGAAGAAAATTTCGATCGCCTATTGTATGGCACGAGATCGGGCACTCGCAATTAACCGGTCCTGAGCTATTGCAAGAAACGACTGACAAAGTCCTCTAAACTTGAGACAATCTGCTGAAAGCTCGGAGTCGACAGAAAAGTTACGCCGATAGACGACGCAAGACCTTTGAATTTGACGTTGGTGACTACGTACTCCTAAAGGTATCACCTTGGAAGAGTGTGGTCAGATTCGGCAAGAAAGGGAAGCTAGCGCCTCCATATGTTGGACCTTTTAAGATTCTGGAAAGGATCGGAAAAGTCGCCTACAGACTCGAACTACCATAGGAACTTAATAACGTCCACCCGACTTTCCATGTTTTGAACCTCCGAAAGTGCCTGGCTGAGCATGATTTAATTATACCTCTTGATGATCTCCAAATAAACGAAACACTACACATCGTGGAGAAGCATGTCGAAATCATGGACCGTCAAACCAATTTCGGGACGAAATTCCCTCAACTAGGGGAGGCTGTAACACCCCGTGTTTCGGAAGTCAAAGTCAAAGTCAAGATTGAAGTCAAAGGGAGACAAGATTGCTAATTGCGATATGTCACTCCTTGCTCAATTCATGTTTTGACTTCTTTGACTTGTAGTTAGCCTATTTTATGCTTTACGATTAGTTGTATTATGTGGAGTACTTATTGATAATCGAGGTTTATTCGATATTTATCGCATGTTTTATCGCTTTATCGCTATCGCAATCGCACTCGCAACTCGAATTACACGTTCTGGATATTGTTCTATGTGTGTGTGTGCCTTATGTGTTACTTGTGCATGTTTAATTATGTTTATGAGTGGTGATTAATCGAATCGCAATCGAAACTCAATCGCAATCGAATCGCAAACGCTAAACGAATATGAAATAAGGATGATTGTATGTTGATATAGTAGTTGGGATTAAAAGTAATTTGACTAGGAAACTCTATTGCATCGCATCGCAACGCTCGCAATCGCAATCGAAACAGAAAAACTCATCGCGACGTGCCCTCCAATCGAGTGGCCAGTCGATCGAGCTGCCACCCGATCGGGCTGCCACCCGATCGAGTGCCACTCGATCGAGCAGTCACCCGATCGGGTTACCACCCGATCGACCAGCCCTCTCTTCCCCTTTCCTTTTATGGTAAGCCTATACATACCCCTGTCAACATCACAAACTTACCTTTTCTGCACTTCTCGTCCGACCAACAATTCTTGCCCACTTTTCTTCAGATTTCTCGCGATTCTTGTAAGTTTTCTACCTAAATCTTGTACTTTCTTGATCTACACACACTCCTACACCTTTCTATCTTTTGAATCTTAACTTTTAACCGTGAAATCACTAGATTTGAGGTGTTCTAGGATGATGTCATCATGGTGTTCTTAGGAGCTTCATGTTTTGGCTTCAATCCACCAAGAACAACTTAGATCTGAACGATTTCCACACAAATAAACAAAGATCTTGCATAGATCCAAACATATTCAAGGTGAAAAAGGATTGAAAGATGGTTTTTAACTTTCTTTCAACTCTTTTACACTCAATGCACTCAAACCGATAGGATCAGACCTTGTTCTAACCTTCTACTCCTTCTTGGTGATGTGTTGGTTCGAGATCTGAGTTCTACCAACGAGACAACCGATTTCGAGTTAAGCAAGAACAACCGTCTTGCACCGGTTAACTGGTTGAACTTGGGTGATTCCTGTTCGATCGGGTCACTTGTGTCAAGATGGGGTTCTGTTGATTAGCACGTTGTCACACCGTCTCGATAAAACGACAAACCATCGAAAACAACCAAGTGTAAAGACGATCAGGCCGACCAGGACGGAGTGCCGCCCGATCGGACTACCGTCCGATCGGATTGTCACCCGATCTGGTTGCCACCCGATCGGCTTGCACCTTGGCCCCACATTTAAATTTTATTTCAAACTCCAAGAGTTTTTTAACACTGAACGGATCGCCGTCCGATCGGGTTGCCACCCGATCGACCGACCATCCGACCATGTGATGTTTTGAAACTTCAATACTTAAACAATTTCCAACATGTTCAATTCGCAAGGGTTGCCACCCGATCAGATTGCCATCCGATCGAGTGACCGTCCTGCTGTGAATTTGTTCTCAACTTGAGAAGACTCGCCAATTGGATTGCTGTCCGATCGGACTACCGTCCGATCGACCGACCTGAAAGGAAGAGATACTTCTCTGTTTTCAAATGCTACAACGAAAACTTCAAAAGACAAGCCATCATACACAAACACATCCTTCCCAAACGAAGTAACAATCCACTCGAAAGGTCACCCGATCTGATGACCATCCGAGCGGATTGTCACCCGATCGACCAGCTACCCGATCGGATTGCCATCCGATCGGATTGCTGTTCGACCCACTGACACTTTGCTTCGATTTACGTGTCGCTTATCGTTATGCTATCGTTCAGATCAGGCTAACTTTACTCTTTAGCGCTCCCTTCAATCCACCAATCGCTGTGAGTATACTCGAACCCTTTTTGCTTTACGCACTTTTGGGTGTTACATATGTTCTTATATTAAATCACATCGAACACACTATGCAATACTTTAACGCTAACCGTTACCGCATGTTATACGTGACTTAATGAATGCTTGTTTGTTATGTTTACACATGGAATGCCGTCTACCTGCCTTAGCAATGATAGTACTATTTATTTGGACTGAGCACCTGTTTACTCAGGGGTTGTTAAGGACAATTTGTTACATGGCTCACAGTGGTGAGTGTGTATTACGAACTGCCTTGGGCAGTCAACCCGCAGTCATTGGTGTCGATAGGTTCATGTCGATAACTAACATGCCTCATTTTACACTGTGTACGTGCTGGTTATGCGTAACGATTTCGAACTCTATTATATCTATTAAACTTGTATGCTCACCTTTACACTTTGTGTATTGACTTTTACTTTAACGTATGTGACAAATGCTTAGGATGCTTATATGCTTAGCTTGCTGTGAAATCGAGGCTAGGAAAGGTCTAGAAACAAATAAACAATTGTCTGTATTTTGAAACCTGAGTTGTCGGAACAGAACAATTTGACTGGATTTTGTCTGTAATAATTATGATATCTTTTATGACATGGTATGGGACATGTTGCTTTAAATGATTGGTAATTACAGTTGTTATGGAAACTTCTGGACAATCTGTTTCGCTCAGTGTCGCGCCCCGATAATTCCGCCATCGGTTGGGGTGTGACTTCTTTATTGACGATATACTTATTTATTCCAAAAGCCAGGTTGAGCATTGTGAGCACCTGCATGCACTTTTAACTTTGTTAAGAAAAGAAAAGCTTTACGCCAAATTCTCGAAGTGTGAATTTTGGCTACAGGAAGTGCAATTCTTAGGTCACATGGTGAATCATGAAGGTATTCACGTAGATCCCTCCAAAATAGAAGCGATCACCAAGTGGAAAGTCCCGCAATCAGCTATCGAAGTTAGAAGTTTTCTAGGATTAGCTGGGTATTACAGGCGCTTCATAAGAGATTTTTCTAAGATAGTTGTGCCATTCACTAAGCTAACCTGCAAAACAGTTAAGTTTGAATAGGGACCTAGGCAAGAAGAGGCTTTTAAGATATTAAAGCAGAGGTTAACCAACGCCCCAATTCTTGCCTTACCAGAAGGAACAGAAGATTTTGAAGTTTACTGTGAAGCTTCTAAGCTAGGATTAGGATGTGTGCTGATGTAACGCAAAAAGGTAATTGCGTATGCCTCAAGACAATTGAAAAAGCACGAGGAAAATTATACGACTCATGACTTAGAATTAGGATCCATAATTTTTGCCCTTAAGATTTGGAGACATTATCTGTACGGAAGTAAGTTTACAGTCTATACAGATCAAAAGAGTTTAAGGTACATATTTGGGCAAAAAGAATTAAACATGAGGCCATGTGTCAGACACGTGGCGAGCCTACGCGTGACACGCTAGCCCTAACCGTAGCTAGGCTGGCCCTCGCGGGCCGCGTAAGATTGTATTAGTGTTTACGCGGGACGCGACAAACTCAAAATTTTGCTATAAATTGGTCGTGCATGGGGTATTCATCTGTGTTCGAAAAATTTACTCTAAAACGAAGTATACTGCTCAAAATCATAGTTTCACATAGGGAAACGCTGCTACGAGTACAGGGTATTAACTCAAGCACTGCTACGATACAATGTCCGATCGATTGAAACCGATCCGATGGATGTTTAAGTGCTGCCCGAATCTGGGCTATACTTTGTCATTCGTCGTGAGGGTTTTGATTTCTTGAGTTTATCGTAAAAGTTGTATTAAGTTACTGACCTAGTTCCGTGTGCATTGTTATTTAACTAGGTTACGAGGCTAAATCAATAGGCAAAGTTCTGTCCAACTAAACTTGCAAAGTGAGTCATTCCCTTTTTATCAACAGTATTTTACAATACCTCAAATTATTTTCCAGTTGTATTTTACAGGGGGTAAGTCTTTGTTATATTAAATTACTGGCAGTAAGTGGGGTATTGTGCACATTACTATTGTTCTCTCTCGTTTAGGTGGATGAACCTAAACAGAGATAATCATCATTATTGGGTGAAAGGACCCAATAGTGGTATGACCATCGTCACCAGGGGGTGTCACTGGACCAGATAATTATAAGATAGTGGCAATTGTAATCGCTCTTAGTCATGTAATTTATAACAATGTGTCGTTTTGTGCAAAATGAATGACTCGCCAGTATTTCCCCGTTGATAAAATCTTTTTAAACATGTTTCAGGTGATTTACTGTGAACCAGGAAAAAGTGCCGCGTAGCACACCAGCTTGAAGAATGTGGCTTAGTAAATAAAATAAATAAACATGTTTTTGTAAACAGGGAGTTTCCCCGTGAAACTTCCTTTATTGTAAATTATGGGGTTTGTCCCAAAATGTGAAATAAAATAACTGGGCATTTTCAGTTCAAAATATCCTGTTAAAATTTCCGCTACCAAAATAAACAATACCACGGGTTTCTGTCCTGCGGCTCCTGAAACGGGTAAAACCGGGTCGGGGGCCGTGACAACAACCGTTACAGAGCACTGGATCAATCGGGCAGTGTATCTAATACGTAACCGGGGGTTATGATACTTACATCGAGGCAAAGCTTTGCTATTTTAGTGGGTATAATACCCGAGTATTACTTTAGCTATTTATAGAATTTAGAGATTGAGAGAGTTTTCGAATTTCTGAACGATTTCAAATGAGAGCCAAAGGTCCCTATTTATGGTTCTGATCGTCCAGCGGGTCGCGGCCCGCGACTGCCGCTTATGTCTTCTTCTTGGCCCGTGAGGCTGTCTAGGGTAGGCCCTAGCTTAGCCAAGTCGACAACTAGACCCAACACGTTGATGACACGTGGCAGCACCGGGTGCTCGCCTAGTGTTGAGCTGTCGCGGCCCGCGACAGACTCTGTTGTCTGTGTCGCGCCCCGCGAGGGACTATTAAACCTGATTTTATTTGATTTTTGTTAATTTAAATGAATTTCGGGCCCATTTTTCGTATACGGTGTGTATTTTAGGACGTATAGGGGTGTTATAAATATTTTAGGAGTGTCAGAAATATTTTAAGAGGGTTGTTATATTTAATGCCCCCAAGGCTTCTTGTTCTCCGTCTTTTCTTATTATTATCAACTGCAAATTAATAACAAACATCATAAGGAGGGACCCATCCTATCCCTATATCTATCTATCTATCAAACATAATATGAATAACAAATTATATACCTTGGCAATCAGTTTAATAGGACCTCTTGTTGCGGAAGAAGTCAATGATTTTGGTTTGAACCAATGGAAATCCTGTGCACGTTACAATTATAAATTAACAAAACAGATCTAGGGCATCAAAAATTAGTGCAAATGAAAAAAAAAATTAGGGCAAAATGAAAGAAACAACATACTTGGAATGGTTTTCCGATTAGATGAGCAAGAAGAGCAGAACCACGAGCCGATTGGAACAGAGGAAAGGATAGGCAGTGGCGAATCCATGATTTTTTTCTAAGGGGTTCACTTTTTTAAGTGTTCCAATATCATATGTCCGAACATAAAATAATACGGGTCGGTTTGACGGTTCAGGTCGGGTAAGTTCATTGCATAATAAAAATACGATACAATAATGAAAAAAAACATAGAGGACGAATGGAAGATATCTCGGTAGAAAATTGGAATAATTTGGGTGTAACCGTAATTCAAAATTAGGCGATGTATGATTAGAACATGTAATGACTTTCTAGCTCTTGACAAATTTGCATTTCACGAAAGTAATAAAATTGATCCTCTTTTATGTTAAATAAAAGTTATTGATCCAACCTAGCATGTTTACTTTAAGTTTGCACTAACAATCCTTTTCAAGAAACCATCTTTCCGAATTTGGCACATTAACAAAATTTAGAAACAAAGACCAAGACCCTTGATTCTAATTAATCTCCCAAATAAGACACAAAATAAAAAAAATTCAAAACAAAGCCCTTACAAGAATCAAACTCAAGACCTCAAGTTTAAGAGGTGCGCACTGAACCAGTTTACCATCTATGGCTTTGCTTATAAGGTTGCCCAATAAAATATTAAAGGGTTCCTTCAGAATTTTCTATATAACTTAACACTATAAATTACGAAATGAACGAGTTCCTGGGAACCCCCTAATTAGCTCTAGATCAGCCCCTGAGGATAAGTCTGAGGCAAAAACTAAATTGCAGGTTTAAATCTTTGAAGAAGAAGGGAAAGTGTAAGTGATGTGTGTAAAATGCAACATATAAATTACATCAAATGTGGCATAAAACTAACCCTTTTTAGTACTAATGTTGGAAAAAGTGTGCTTTTGTCTTCCTTTTGTATTTTCAGGGTTAAATGAGCTTAAATGAACAAAAGAAGCAAAAATACAGCTAAATCTAACAATAATACAAGAAAAGGAATAAACGTGGCATGCCCGACCCCTCGACAGCATCTTTCCAAGCAAAAACAAGAGATCGGAAGGCTGAACACGCCCCGTGCTCATTGAACACGGGGGTGTGCCCAAGTGTCTGCAGAAAAGACAAAGTTGTAGAAACTTCTATTTTCTAACACGGGGGCGTGCCCAGCGGACATGGGGCCGTGGTCAACGCCAAGATTCGCAGAATCCAAGCAAATCTTGATAGTACAGATACGCTTCTGCACACGGGGCCATGCCCAGCAGACACGGGGGCGTGGTCAACTAATGCAGACAAACTGCATTTAATGAAGAAAGAGAAGATGGATGGACACGGGGCCGTGCCCAATGGACACGGGGTCGTGTCCAATGGACACGGGGCCGTGTCCGGGCTTCTGTGCAGGCTATAAATAGAGGTGTTTGGTTCACTTCAAAGGCACCCCTTGGCAAACCACCTCTCTCACACTTCACCCACCCACCACCACCATCACAACCCACATCCACCACCATCATCCATCATCCATCATAGAGTGTGTGTAGTAGTCTCGGGATCCAAGATTGATAGTAAGAGTTCTTGACAATCAAATGTCATGTTTGCCTAAGTCTCGTACATCACCTGGTGAAGACAAGCATTTAGGCTGGAGGGTGTGGGGGCGCCACCCTCGCCAGCTGGATACCTATAGCGCCCCCCCTCCGCCATCGTCCACACCCCCGGCACTATGCCGGGGCGCCATTGAAGCTCCGCCACCGTGAAAACGAGCTCAAAGGGCTCTATCAGGTGGGGCCCACAACTTGTAAACCAATCAATTTTTTTTTTAATTTTGTTTAATAGGGGGCTCCATCCACACCCTGCAATTTAAAGGGGGCTCCATGGTTGAGTTGGATCCTAGGTGGCGCTGACGTGGAGCTTAGGTGGACTTGATAAAGCCCATGGGGCTCCAACCACACCCTATAGCCTTAGTGTAATACTTTTTATTTTTAATTTTTTCGCACTTTTTATTTGGTTATGTATTAATGACTTTAATAACTAGTTTCTTATGTTGAAGGTGAAACTTCCTTATCATTTGTCCGTGGTGTCTTGGCGTTATTTTACTGTCTATATAAAATAAAAGATTTACACCATTCATATCTCCACGGTCTATATGGAGATATGTTGGCTACCTGGTCGGGGGTTAAGGGAATGGTTTGGTAAGCGTCTTGCCTTGTTCAGTGTATAGATCCTGCAAGGACCTGGGTCAAGCTTAGTAGGACCTCCTTCAATACCCACTGGTATTGGATGGCGGGGGTTCGAATTTCTTGATCCCCTCATATGTAAACTACTATTAAAATATTAACCCGGCTACTTAGGATTGTATCCCTACTGACTCAAACTACTTAGCCGAGGGTAACGTCACCTTCAAAAGAGGGGCCTACCACATTACGCATTAATAACTTAATTAATTATCTTTCAATAATTCAACCCTTTAGGATTGTATCCTTGCTGACTCAAACTACTGGGTTGAGGGTAACATCACATTCAAAAGAGGGGCCTACTATTATAACTAAGATAATATCTTAAAAAGTGCAAAAGTGCCGAAATAATCAAAGGTTACACTAAAGGCGAGTCGGATCCAAGTGATTCATCTTGTCTATCTGTTTTTATTTTTTATTTTCTATTTTCAGCATTTTTAGTTTTTATTTTCATGTTTAAACCTTTTTCTAAAATTTTGATTTGATTAGACGTTGAGGATAAACCGGTACTAAAAGCTCTTGTGTCCTTGGACGACCTCGGTATCTTACCAACGCTATACTATGCTCACGATGGGTGCACTTGCCCATATGTGTGTTTAGTGTTAGTAAAATATCGTGTTTTATAAATTTAAAACTTGACTAAAGTGTAAAAAAAAGGCTTAAAATATTCATAAAAACGTATAACACACCGCACACATCAGTAAGGGTGAGGGAAATTACCATTTTACCCTCATGTGCATTGCACATGACAGTTTTTAACTGAGATTTCTAACCATATTTGGCTTAAAGGACAAAACGTGCAAGATTTTGAAAGGTTAAGGACACCGTCTGTAAACTTTTGGCCAAAATGACAGCGCCTGCAATTTGATGAAAACATAATGGACAAAACTTGTAATTTACTCTTAAAGAAAAGTGGATCAATACACACAATTGGACCATTTGTGGTTGCTCAGATAGGTTGATATAGTGATTCCTAAATCGAACTTCACAGTCATAGTAATCTATATCTATATTATCATATATAAAAAATAAGTTTGTAGTATTTTTGAAAATAATATTAAAATAATTATTTTTTGGTTGAATTTGAAGTGAATCGAATTAACTCAAAATCGAATTTCAATTCGAATTGAATTGCAAATTGGATGCGAATTCATATTTTGAATGCGAATTCGAATTCAGCTTCAGACATTCAAGATTACAATACGAATATTTGAAATTCGATTAGTTTTTTTTTTGAAAGGTTTTTTTTTTTAAACGAAATTCGATTAGTTGAGGATAGGGGTGTTCATGAGCCGATCCGATCGAGGGTCTGCTCATGCTCGGATTGAATTACAATCGATCCAATCCGATCGGATCGCATTTGCAAAACCTAGCACAAAAGTGATGCTCATGCTCGGATTGAATTTGAATCGATCGGATCGTTTTCGCTCGGTTTTTATCAAATCCTAACTACAATCGAGCGGATCGTTTTCGCTCGGTTTTGCGCGATTGATCGTGTGGCAGCAGCGAGTCCAACGACGAGGGCTTGATCTTCAAATTTAGGGTTAGATTTTGGTGTGTGGCAAAGGCAACTGGCAGCGGCGATAGATATGCAGATCTTCGAATTCGAACAATCAGTTTATGAGCATTGTTTTAGAAATTAGGGATTTAGGGTTAGATTTTGATATTAACTATTAAGTTGGGCTAGTATATATTTTGGGCTTTTAATCTTTAAAATATATAATATATATATTGTTAGGGGAGGATTTCTTACTGACCTGTGATCCTCAAGTGTTATCCTGTTTGGTGATCCTTACTTCTGTGACAATTAGTAATCCTCAGAAGTACTTCAGGATCAGGATCATGGATCATCCTAAGGTTCCTTATACTAATGATTGTTCGCTTTGAATTCGGTATTGTTTTGCAGGAGTACCGGCTTGGACTTGGTCATGGCGATATTCCTGGAGCATATTCCCTTCAATTCTGCACGTGCTTGACCATTGTGAACGTTATGGAGAACGTGGGGAGAAGGCACGAAATGCGGACAGTTAGTTAGGCTTGATATTTTCTGATTTTAAAGGGGTAGCGAGCTATTTTTTAGAACACTTGGCTATTGTTGGCTACACACACTCGTACAACTGCACTCACCAGCTCTCGGCAAAACACTTAGCATTTTTCATACATTTCTACACGATACAATATAGTGATCCTTGTACTTAGCTCGCTATCATCCGAAGTTGTAAAAGGATTATTGTTTAATTTGAGTTGGTGATCGGTAGTTTCCATCACCCGAGGTTTTTTATGCCGGAGATCATTCATTGATCAAGGGCTTTTTCCCTGTATAAATCTTTGTGTCTCCTGTGCAATTCATTTCTTAGTGATCCTCATTGTTGTTTACCAATTCAAGCATCATACCCCGTAACAGAGAGTTTGGTTGCATCATCCTCGTCTGATTTTTGACCAAAACAGTTTGGCGCCCACCGTGGGGCAATTGGTGCTTCATTCCTAAGAAATTCTCATTTTTGTGATCATTTCGGTTCGTTACATCCAAGCAGATGGCTTCATCATCAAAGAACACCTCCAGTGCGATGTCTGCAGTCAATTCATCCCAGGGCATTCCACCTTTGCCTCCACCACCTTCTGGACCTCAGAAAAATGCCGAGAAGAAACCAACTCCCATTTTCTCAAAACCTCCAACTTCTTCTGCTTCTTATACTCCCACTACTAGTGACTTGTTTACTCTGATTTTGCAGATGAAGGAGCATATACAGCAGCAGGATAAGACCAATGAAAAAATTCTTAGAGAAATTGGAGACATCAAGAAACAGAAGAGATCGGCAGAGGATCATTCCCCACTGATGCCCAGATCTTTGAATTTCGATACTCCGGTTATAACTTCTCAGCCTTCAGTGGTTCCAGACGTTCAATATGTGGGAGGACCAAAAGGAGTGCATTACGGATCATCAGCAATGACTCAGGCTTTAGGGTTATACTTCCAACCAGCAGGATCCCATCCTCAGCATATAGGATCCTTCGTAAGCTCAGGAGGATACTCAGGAGCGCAGCAGATTCAAGGGTTCTGGCCGTTTCAAGGATCCTCCCAGGTTCAAGGATCCTCTCAGTTTCAAGGATCCTCCCAGGTTCAAGGATCCTCCTACGTCCCAGGATCCTCCCAGGTTCAAGGATCCTCCTATGTCCCAGGATCCTCCCAGGTTCAAGGATCCTCTCAATTTCAAGGATCCTCCCAGGTTCAAGGATCTTCCTACGTCCCAGGATCCTCCCAGGTTCAAGGATCCTCTCAGTTTCATGGATCCTTCCAGATTCCGGGATCCTTAAGGAGTTTGCAATCAGGGAGTTCCGATATCCATCAGGGAGATTTTATTCCAATGCAGACCATTGCTTCTACTGGTCCATCGGTCATTCCAGAGCCCCAACAATATGGATTCACATCCGCTCTTCCTAATTTGAACCCAATGGGAGGTAACACTTTCAATAATTCTTATACCACTAACTATGGCCTTATGCAGGATACAGGTATCAATCATGCCATGGCCAGAGAATTGCAAAAGTTAAAGGATATGATATCAAGTGTCCCAGGAGTGGTCAAGCCTATCCCGGAAATTGCAGATGGGAGCCACAAGATATCTCATTTTGCACCGCCAATCTGTGATGCTGAGATACCCAAGAGGTTCCACGTGCCTACCATGAAGTTGTATGACGGTTCTACAGATCCTGAAGAACACATAGCACAGTACAGGGAAAGGATGGAGATCAATCCCATTCCAGAAAGGTTAAAGGAAGCATGTCTGTGCAAGGGATTTGGATCCACTCTTACTGGATCGGCTCTTAAATGGCTGCTAAGTCTTCCCCCTTACTCTATTACCTCGTTTGCTAATCTAGTTAACCTATTTAATAACCAGTTTTCTTGTAGTAGAAAATTTGAGCATTTAACTAGTGATCTGTATAGGATAACCCAAGGTCATAATGAATCATTAAGGGATTATATCACTAAATTTAGTAAAGAATCCTTAGATATTCCTAACCTGGATATAGCTACGGCTGTTGAAGCCTTTAAAATGGGATTGCTTAGGGATTCATTATTCTATGATGATCTTGTTATGACACCATGCAGGAATCTAGATGAGGTAAGAACCCGGGCCCTTAGGTTCATCCGGCTAGAGGATGACAAAAGGATCCAGGAGAGATTAGCAGGATCCTCAAAGCAAGAGAAGCAAGGATCCTCATTCAAGAACAACAAGTTCAGATCCTATAACAAATCTGATAACCAGAATGTGCATGCTGTTGAACAAGAAGAGGATGATGAGGATTATCCTCCAATTTCTGAATATTGTTTTTCTGTTGATAACAATGAACTAATCCTTGCGATGCAGAATTTAGGTGATAAAGCTAGATGGCCCAGGAAAAATGACAGACCAGCTGCAACCAAAGATAAGTCAAAGTGGTGTGCATATCATGAAGATTTTGGGCATCTCACAGAAGAGTGCATCGCACTGAGAAAAGAAATTGGATACTTGTTGAGCAAGGGGCACTTGAAAGAATTATTGGGGAGAAAGAAGTCAAGGACTCAGGATCCTGAAAGGATCCCAGAGAAAGCTCCAGCCCCTCCAGCAGATGCACAAGTTATAAACTTTATTTCTGGAGGATCAGACATTTGTGGAACATCCTTCTCTGTAGCTAAAAGACATGCAAAGGAAACCAAGATGGATAATGGAGATAGACCCATTCAAACATCCAGTGTCTCCGAAGGAAAAGTCATAACTTTTGATGAGGATGATCGTGTTGACATTCAGGATCCTCATCACGATGGTTTGGTTATCACTCTTTTTATTTCTAACCATTTTGTTCGCAGGATCCTTATAGACGGAGGAAGCTCTGTGAACATTATCCAGCTTGATGTCCCCAAGAAGATGAATATTCCTGAATCCGATATCATACCAAGATCCTCTGTGCTCGTGGGATTCAGTGGCGAGACTAAGAACACTCTGGGGGACATTAAACTCCCAATCTATATCGAAGGCCTATATTCTTACCAAAAATTTTGTGTTATTGACTGTTTATCTTGTTGTAATGTTATCCTTGGCAGGCCTTGGATACATGACATGAAGGCAGTCCCATCCACTTATCATCAATGTGTGAAGCTTCCTAGTCCTTGGGGAATAGTGAAGATTGATAGTGATCAGCAAGAAGCTAAGAACTGCTACACCTCATCAATGAAACCAGCCTCAAATTCAAGGGAGAAATAGCAATTAAAGCGTCCTCCAAGGGATGTCTTGGAGGCAAGAGAACAGGATGTAGTAGAAATCCTTATGGATCCTAATGATCCTGAATCTAAAGTTTATATAGGATCAGGGATCCTTGGTGAAATGAAGGAAGACCTCATATCCTTCCTCAAAAGGAGAAAGACTACCTTTGCATGGAAACACGAAGACATGACAGGTATATCTAAAGATATAATCACTCACAAACTTGGCATTGATAGGTCCTTCAAACCAATCCATCAAAAGAGGAGGAAATTTGCACCAGAAAGAAATGCCATTATCCAGGAGGAGGTAGAGAAATTACTCCGAGCAGGTATGATTAGAGAGGTCAAGTATCCAAGATGGTTGGCCAATGTGGTTGTTGTTCAAAAGAAAAACGGAAAGTGGAGGGTATGTGTCGATTTCACTGATTTAAATAAGGCATGTCCCAAGGATCCTTTCCCATTACCCCACATTGACTCCATGGTGGATGCAACTGTGGGTCATGAACTGTTAACTTTTATGGATGCTTCATCTGGATTTCAACAAATTCAGATGGAACCATCCGATCAAGAGGATACAGCCTTTATGACTCCAACTGGTATATACTGTTATATTGCTATGCCATTCGGACTAAGAAATGCAGGTGCAACTTATCAAAGGCTAGTGAATATGATGTTCAAGGATCAGATTGGACAAACTATGGAGGTTTACATAGACGATATGGTGGTAAAATCCAAAAAGGTTGAGGATCACCTAAGGGACTTGGAGGAAGCATTCAATATCCTTGACAAATATAACATGAAACTTAATCCTTCAAAATGTCACTTTGGTGTTAAAGCAGGTAAATTCTTAGGATATATGGTGACAAAGAGAGGCATTGAAGCCAATCCAGAACAAATCAAAGCTATAGTGAACATCAAGTCCCCTGCCAATGCTAAGGATGTTCAGAGGTTAACAGGCAGGATTGCAGCTTTAAACAGATTCATATCCAAATCCTCATAAAAGTGCAAGGAATTCTATGATATCCTAAGGAAGAACAAGAAATTCGAGTGGACTGAGAAGCATGAAAGTGCCCTAAGAGCTCTTAAGGATTACCTATCCTCGGCCCCGGCCTTGATGAAACCAGAAAAAGGAGATGTGTTATCCTTATATCTTGCGGTATCCTCAAAAGCAGTAAGTGCCGTCCTTGTTAAGGATCACGAAGGTACACAACATCCTGTCTATTATGTAAGTAAGAGTTTACTTGATGCTGAATCCAGGTATTCACACTTAGAAAAACTTATCCTTGCATTAATTATGGCATCTACTAAATTGAGACATTATTTTGAAACCCATCCCATTATTGTCAAAACTAATTTTCCAATTAAGAATGTCCTCAGGAAACCTGAAATGTCAGGAAGGATGGCTAAGTGGGCAGTGAAGCTTAGTGCATATGATATAAGATATGAGCCCAGGACAGCCATTAAATCCCAAGCATTAGCTGACTTTGTGGCAGATTTCAGTAGTGATTTGCAAAAGGAAGCTGAATTAGAAGTCCAGCAGCTAGAGGAGACCAAGGATCCTTGGATACTCTATACTGATGGATCCTCAAATGTCAAAGGAACATGGCTTGGAATACTACTAAAATCGCCACAGGGGGACATAATACCCCACTCTATAGCTTGTGAGTTCCAAACTACTAACAATGAGGCTGAATATGAAGCCTTGATAGCTGGTTTGCAAATTGCTAAGCATATGAGGATCAGGTATCTTGAGGTACATGTAGATTCTTTGTTAATCACTAATCACTTTAATGGATCCTATGCTGTTAAAGGTTAAAAGCTAACCAAATATTTGGAGATAGTCAAAGAATTGGCACTCTCTTTTGTTTCCTTTAGTTTGACACAGGTACCAAGGGAAGAAAATGCAGAAGCTGATGCATTGGCTAATCTAGGATCATCTTTGAAGATCCCGGAGGATATAAGTATCCCCATTATCCATATCCTGGCTCCTGCCATCGAGGATCATGTGGCTATGGAAATAGGAGAGGATTCTACAATTATCCCTAGTGAGGATACTCAATCTCATTCAGGATCATGGATCCTCCCAATCATGAGATACTTACAACATGGAGAGATTCCTACAGGAGAAAACCCTAGGGCTTTCAAAATTAAGGTATCTCAATTCACAATTTTAAATAATATGTTGTATAAACGATCTCTTGCAGGACCATATTTAAGATGTATTGAGGATCCTGAAATCCAAGAAGTTTTAAAAGACTTCCATGAAGGAGATTGTGGAAACCACACTGGGGGCAGGGCATTATTCTCAAGGATCCTGAGGACAGGATACTATTGGCCAACTATGAAGAGAGATGCTATGGAGTATGCTAAGAAATGTGATCCTTGTCAGAGACACAGCAATATCCTTCATCAACCAGCTGAATTTTTGCATCCTATATCCTCCTCTTGGCCATTTATGAGATGGGGTATGGATATAGTTGGTAAGCTCCCTAAGGCACCTGGTGGAAAAGTGTTCATGCTTGCTATGACTGATTACTTCTCCAAGTGGATAGAGGCTGAAGCTTTTGCCCAAGTCAGGGAAAGGAAGTTATATCCTTCATTAAAAGAAATATTATAACTAGATTTGGTATTCCCTCTGAAATTATATGTGATAATGGTTCCCAATTTATTGGGGGCAGAACTACTAACTTTTGTGACAGCTGGGGGATTAAGATGATAACATCAACACCAGTCCACCCACAAGATAATGGTCAGGCAGAATAATCCAATAAGATCATCATCAACAACTTGAAGAAGAAGCTTGGATCCAAGAAAGGGAAATGGGCAGAAGAACTACCTTATGTGCTTTGGGCTGATAGGACAACTCCTAAGAATGCTACAGGCCAAACTCCATTCTCTTTGGTATTTGGGGCAGAATCAGTGATCCTTACAGAAATGGTGGTTCCAACTGCTAGAACAAGTATTCGTGATCCTGAGGAAAATGATGAGAACTTGGTTCAAGACCTGGATACTAAAGAAGAAATCAGGGATTTGGCAAGGATAAGGATGGCCAGTTATCAGCAAAGGATGGCTGGTGCTTACAACAAAAATGTCAGGATCAGGAAGTTCCAAATTGGTGATATGGTGTTGAGGAAAGCATTTCAAAATACCACCAATCCTGCTGATGGAAAGTTGGCACCAAAATGGGAAGGCCCTTACTTGATTGAAGCTGAGACAGGAAAGGGAGCATATCGATTGCTAACAATGGAAGGTGATTTGATACCCAGGGCCTGGAATGCTATCCATTTGAAGAAATACTTCATATGATAAGGACCTATGATCCTCACATGATAAGTATCCTTGAAGGATCCTTAGAGCACAGATGATCCTCATTTTGGTAACATTCTAATCTCAAACTATTTCATTTCCTTACTTTCTCACATAAGGATAAGGATCCTGCATCCTTTATCCCCCTTTCACGTGATTCTGAGTTTTGAAGGTTCAGGTACTCTTAGCAAAAGGATGGTTATCCACAAAAGCAACCAGTTACTTGGGCTTGACCCCAGTTCCGCCAGTAGCGCACGATGATCCTGGTATAGTTCATGGCAGTGGGACCAGTACTCGTTTTAGGGGCTGATAATTCCATTGTACTGGCTATACCTAGGATCCTACGTATAATGGTAGACGTACCATACATCCGTTCTTAAGGTTTCTAACGTTTTCACGTTAGCTAAGGTTTTGGCATTTTCATGCCACTAAGTTTGGATAGTCGCCAGTTAGGGCCATACTCCAGTTCACACGCGATCCATGGGCTTGTCCCCAGTTATCCATGGGCTTGTCCCCAGTTATCCATGGGCTTGTCCCCAGTTATCCTTTGGGCTTGTCCCCAGTTGCTAACTTTTATCTTATATTGGCTTAGTCCCAAGTTATGTTCTATTTCAGGTCTTCGAAGTTAAACAACCAAGGATCCTTGATCCTTACTTCTTACTAAGGTTTGTCTTATGGTTATCCTGGTTATAGTATTAAGGGTTAGGATCCTAACTTGGATCCCCAGGTATGATCCTTAACTATTTTGATTTTATTCATTGTTTATTTGAATAACCCTTGTACTTTGACAACTGAACTCATGATCCTTAAAATATACCACTTTTTGGAATTTTTCAACTATAGGATATTTGATCCTGGATCATATCCTAAATTTTTTTATATAATTTGTTCAACTTTTCTTATTCAGACAAGTGTATATCAAAACAATTGAAAATTAAAAGGACAAACAAGGATAACAACACAAGATAAGCCAAAAAAGATTAAAGTTATTTTATTAACAAAAGTTTAACCGTCGAAGGTTGTCAAAATTGCCAACCCACGTTTCTACCAGCAAAACGTGGCCCGTCCACATGGGTTGGCAACGAGTGTCCATTGTTTATGCGGTTATAGCAAGTGCAGGAAATTAAAGGCGGCAGGATCACAATGGCTTCATCCCCCAAACAGAGGATTCCTCCACCATTTGTAATCCTACCTATTATCCAAAGGATCCTAGATCCTTAATCCTAAAACTATTGTTCAAATACAAACCAACCATTGTTTAACAAAAACTACCACCAAACCTAAAGAAAAATTGGGCTCCGGCTATGTCTAGAAGTGTCCATCATTGCCCATTGCTGCAGCCTACACCTTCGCTGCATCACCATCTCCAGCTCCACTAGCTTCACCACCATGATCCTTGCCACTGCCTCCAGCCTCGATTGTCAGGATCTCCTCAGCTTCCTCCTCGTCATCCAGCTCAGCCAGCCTTGCCTTCCAGCCTTCCACATCCCAGTTGCTCCTGTCGAAGTCAGGATCCTGAGCTTCCAAGGCCATCTGCAATTTGGTCTTGTACATCGCTATGGCAGCAGAGACTTTAGCATCTTGGGTGATATCATGCTTCTCGTAATCAGCATTGATCAGAACCTTGGCCGTTTCAGCTTTGGCATTTTGGAGGTCCTTTTGGAGGTCAGCAATCTTAAGATCCTTGAGCAATGCGACTTGTTGGAGGTCAGCAATCTTCTTGTCCTGCTCCTCGACATGCCCAACGTAGTCTTCAATCTCAGCAAATTTCTGCAAAGAAGATAAAGAACAGTTCAAGAACAGGTGATCCTCAAATAAGCTGGGTACCTAAAGCAGGGACAAGGATCCTTACATCGTTGAAGTATTCAAGGAACTGGTGGCGGATCAGGGGCAGACCTTGCAGATCCTCAGCTTCAGAGGCTTTTCTTTTCTTGCCACCCCTTCCTTTAACGGGTGCCTTGGGGATCGAAGCAGTTGGGCTGACAGGAAGCTTCTTCTTGGAGGATCGTACGTTGTCCAGATCGGTCACGCTGAACTTGGAGGCAGATTTTGAAGCTTTTCCAGCACCTGCACATTCAAAGCAAGATAAGTATCCTTATCCTATTTCTATTTAACTAGTTATTTAAATCTTTAACTATACAAAAAACAGGATACTTACTTGACATGGTGACTGAGCCTGAGGATACCTCTTGAGAATCCTGGGTGATTGTCTTGAATGATCTTGTTTCAGGGCCGAGTCTTCTAAAAGCAGCAAGCCTTTCCTTGGTAGCAGGAGACGGTATGAGGTGTGAAACAGTGACAGCTGCATAACATAAAACAAAAGGGAGTTAGTGATCCTATCACAAGAGCAAGATTATCTGGTGATCCTTCTCAGGATCCTCTGTCCTACCCTGGGTGGACCATTCCCTGGGTAGATCCTTTCCGTTTGGGATAGAGTCTCTTCTGACAAAGAAAAAGCGTCGTTTCTAGTTTTTATCGTTCTTGGTGGCTCTAAAAATGGGGTGTTCTTCACCAGGTTTTCATTTAAACAAATATCGGTGGGATCCAAACGTTGTGAGATCATACATCTCAGCCAACTCCGACATTCCTAGATCAATCCCTTCCTGCTCGATGATCCTTTCAAGGGTATATAAGACCCTCCAGATCATCGGCATAGCTTGGATGTAGGAGATGCCGGTAAGGGAGAAAAAGGATTAGGTAAAGGCTGGAAAAGGATAGGTGTATCCTATGGTGAATGGGGTAACAGGAAAGGCAATCCAAGTTTCAGAGATATAGTCACTCAAAGCAGTGGGATCAAAGGATTTGAAAATGGTGTTTGCCGGGAAACAATAGCGAATTCTATCAATTTGTGGATCGGTGAAACAACAGCGTTCTTTTGCGGAATCTTTGATGATCCCTTGGCTCTTTAAGGGGCTGTTCTTCTTGTGATCCTTGCCCGGTGAGTTTCGGAGCATTGATGCGTGTGAAGTGTTATATATATTAGGTGTATATTTTAAGCCCCTTTAACACTTATTTTAGCCAAGTTTTAAATTTATAAAACACGATATTTTACTAACACTAAACACACATATGGGCAAGTGCACCCATCGTGAGCGTAGTATAGTGTTGGCAAGATACCGAGGTCGTCCAAGGACACAAGAGCTTTTAGTACCGGTTTATCCTCAACGTCTAATCAAAATAAAAAGGTTAGGAAAAAATGTTTTAAACTAAGAAAAAAAAAACTAACTAAAATGCTGAAAATAAAATAAAAAGAAAAAAACAGATAGACAAGATGAATCACTTGGTTCCGACTCGTATCTAGTGTAACCTTTGATTATTTCCGCACTTTTGCACATAATTAAGAGATTATCTTAGTTATTGTAGTAGGCCCCTCTTTTGAAGGTGACGTTACCCTCACCCCAGTCGTTTGAGTCAGCAAGGATACAATCCTAAAAGGGTGGATTATTGGAAGATAATTAATTAAGTTATTAATGCAAATTATGGTAGGCCCCTCTTTTGGAGGTGACGTTACCCTCGACTAAGTAGTCTGAGTCAGCAGGGATACAGTCCTAAATAGCCGGGTTATAGTATTAATAGTAGTTAACTTATGAGGGGATCAAAGAGTTTGGACCCCCACCATCCAATACCATGAAGTATTGAAGGAGGTCCTACTAAATTTGACCCAGGTCCATTGCAGGACCTCTAAACGCTGAACAATGGCAAGACCTTTACCAAACCGTTCCCTTAACCCCCGACCAGGTAGCCAACATACCTCCATATAGACCGTGGAGATATGAATGGTGAAAATCTTTTATTTTATATAGACAGTAAAATAATGCCAAGACACCACGGACAAACGATAAGGAAAGATCACCTTCAACATAAGCAACTAGTTATTAAAGTCATTAATACAAAACCAAGTAAAAAGTGCAAAAGATTAGAAATAAAAAGTATTACACTAGACACTTTGTCTTCACCAAGTGATGTAAGAGACTTAGGTAAACATGGCCTTGATTGTCAAGAACTCTTACGATCAATCTTGGATCCCGAGACGACTCACACACTCTATGATGGACAATGGATGATGGTGGTGGATGATGGTGTTATGGTGGTGGTGGGTGGTGGGTGAAGTGTGAGAGAGGTGGTGTGCCAAGGGATGGTTTGAGCTTGAGCCAAGCACTCCTATTTATAGGCTGAACAGAAGCTCGGGCACGGCCCCGTGTCCACATCCTCTCTTTCTTCATTAAATGCAGCTTTGTCTTATTAGTTGACCACGCCCCCGTGTCCGCTGAGCACGACCCCGTGTGCAGAAGAATCTTTGTACTATGAAGATTTGCCTGGATTGTGCGAATCTTATAGTTGACCACGGCCCCGTGTCCGCTGAGCACGGCCTCGTGGTGGGCAATAGAAGCTTCTACCACTTTGTCTTTTCTGCTAACACTTGGGCACGCCCCCGTGCTGGCTGAGCACGGGGCGTGTTCAGGCTTCTGATCTCTTGTTTTGCTTGGGAAGATGCTGTTGTGGGGTCGGGCATGCCATGTCTTGTTCCTTTTCTTGTATTTATGTTAGATTTTGATGTCTTTTTGCTTCTTTTGTTAATTTGAGCTCATTTAATCCTGAAAATACAAAAGGAAGACAAAAGCACACTTTTTCCAACATTAGTACTAAAAAAGGGTTAGTTTTATGCCTCATTTGATGAAATTTATATGTTACATTTTGAACACATCAAATACCCCCACACTTGAATCTTTGCTTGTCCTCAAGCAAAACTCTTTAATATGTGGCTATTTACACTCCCAAATGGAATGGGTAGAGAAGAAGGTTTTGGGCTTGTCGTAGAGTGTCGGGATTTCCAAGATTCTTTATTTAGTTTTATTTTTATTTATTTACAATCCTATTCGTCATGATTTATTTAAAACTTTTCATAAGATAAATTACTTATTAGGGCATAACATGCCTCTTTAAAATTCTATTTATATACAAGTTAACATACCTCACGGGGATCACTCAACACTCGGCCGAAAATGTATTTTTGTGGATCACTCGAGAGCGGCATGGAACTTACTCCTACCATAGGCTTGCCAATCAATCAATCCTCCTCCTTTTTAACTTATATACCTTTGTAAATATCAAGAGGACTTTGTGGGTTAAGGGTTAGGCTTGGGTTAAAGGTAGGTGGTTGGGTTGGTGGTTAGTGGTTAGTAGAAAAAGGGCGAAAAGCGTAACAAGTGTCGGTTTTCGTATGACTTTCTATTTTTGTAACTTTTCTTTTTGATGAAGCTATTTATTCAAACAAAGTTATTTTTGATGAACTTGTTTGTTTATTTTCTTTTGCTTCATCATCAACACAAATATTTTTTTTTTTTTTTTTGAAAAGTAATCTGAAGAACCGAACTTGTTACTAAAACAAAGGGTTAAAAATGAAAAAGGTTTTGGTGGGTAAAAAGGGTGTTTGGTTTGGGTTATGAAATGAAAAGGTTTAGGCTCAAAGGGGCTAACTAGGGGGATTTTGGGTAGGTGGTAAAAAAAAAGAAAAATAATGGTGTAGAAATAAAAAAGGTTAGTCCTAATGCCTCCATCATTTACTTACTCGGGTTTAACTTGGTAAGGATTGGGAATGTATCGTCATGGCAAGTTCTAGAGTCGTAAGAACCAAGCGGCTATTCACACAAGAAACGAAAATGAGCATTTAGTAAAATGATATGTAAGTGTTTGCTCAATAAAGGCTCAAAACTCACTTTTGTGGGAATGGGTTTTTTATGTGATCAAGTGTATATAATCAAATTTTAACTAAGCTTGTCATGCCTTTTCATAATTTTCTTATGTTGGTTCTTTTTATCACGACGCTATCGGTTGTAAATTTGTAAAAATATAACCTTTTTAGAACTTGAATTTCCCGAGTTAAACCTAGACAAGTAAAAAAAATTGAAAATTTTTGAAAAAAAATTGGGGTGATTAGCAATTCCAATAGAGTTTTGTGTAAGGCTTGTATTTAGGACTTGCGAGATTCAAGGTTTTAGCATCCCCCCACACTTAAATTACACATTGTCCTCAATGTGTCCCAAAAATAAGTTTTTAGGTTGATTGAATGTGTAAAAAGGTGTAAAAAGCAAAAATTTTGTGTTACTGGCTACCTGGACACGACCCCGTGTTGAGTGAACACGACCCCGTGTTCAGGTGCCAGTAACGAAAAATTACAGAAGGTGAACACGGGGGCGTGTTGGCTGGACACGACCCCGTGTCTGTCAAGGTCTGCAGAAATAAAACAATCAGCAGGTTCAGGGGAGTGGACACGGGGGCGTGTTGACTGGACACGGCCCCGTGTGGACAGTCTGCAAAGTTGAAAAACAGGTTTCTTTCGTCGGTTTTTCTGTCCCGGCTTTACTAGTACTAATGTTTAGCACTTTAAGCCTCGTGTGTACCTGCTTATTCAATAGACACCATACCATACCATAGCAACATCCTACTTTTACCAATATTCAACATCCATGTCAAAGTTAAAAGAAAAAAATGCAGAAAAATAAAAGAAGTTAGGGGAAAGTAAATTGTTCAACACTTGGCACGCAGGCCATCAATCGTTCAAGAGTGGAAAAGGGTTAACCTGGGGAACCATCAAACAACCTCCGCTCCTCCCGCCTACTCCATGGCATCGTTATCATCATCATCATCATCCCCTCCATGGCGTGCAATGTGGTCTCGTATGTATCCAACATCATCTTGGATATCGGATATGTTTCTTTCGATAGCTCCGACCCGGTGGTAGGTGTTGCTCGCCATGTTGTGAGTGTTCCTGGTGCACATAAGGTTTTCCTGCAACAAATCATGCAAACTTTGGAAATTAGGAAAACCGCCTCCGGAGGAGGATGATTGGCCCGGATCACCATGGGGTTGGTATTGATACTGATGATGTTGCGGAGCTTGGAGGACCAGTGCTTCTTGTGGGTTCCATGCATGACCTTGCATCCTTTGAAAGCTCACCGTCCCGTCCTCCGCCTCATAAATCAGGTTCATTGAGCGGCATATGTGTATATCTACCATACCCGACCATGGGCTCTTCTCAAATGACCTAGGTATGTGGGCGAAGTGCCTAAAGAGACGGTACACCCATCCCCCAAAGAAGATAGGAGTCGGTGCACTAGCAAGGCGGTTATGATGCATGTTTCGGAGCATGAGGAACGGAACATCGAGCGGCCTGCGGTTGTGGATGCAGTGGAGGACAACCAAATCTCTTAACCCAACGATGCCACTACTATCATGCCTTTGGCTAAGAGAGTAGCCGAGGAGCCTATGAATGTATCTGTATAGCGGATCCCTCAACTTCGTACTCTTAGTGCTGCTCGGATTGTAGTACCCTTCACCAATCTGAGCCCAAATAGCTTGGCGTTCGTTTTCGTCAATCTCTCTCATTCCTCCAGTATTTTCTTCGTTTCCCGCATCCTCTTCCGCATACAACCCGACAATCGATCCAAACTGAGCCATAGAGATCGAATATTTCGTTCCGCCACATCGGAATGACACCCCGTCATTGTCGAACGGGTCGCACCTCGAGTTGAATGTGAAGGTGCTATAGAACTCCAACGTGCATTCATGGACGGAACGGAGTCGAGTTGTTAGGGCTACTTTGAGTGGTCCCGTGACAATGTTGTTGAAGCGGTCGATTTGATTCACCAAGGTTAGCAGGTCCGTGCATGCTTGCCTCGGGTATCCATCTGGCCTTGTTTGAAGTATCTCGTATCGAGCTCTAGCATCTAGCTCATTGGCGTTAAATATTGTGAACTTCCTAGCCATCTGAAAGAATACACCAAAAGTTAGCACGAAACAGAAATATTTTCGGACAAAACTGCAAACAGTGGTCTGGACACGACCCCGTGTTCAGCGGACACGGCCCCGTGTCCAGGCGTCTGTTACTCAAAAATTCCATTTTTCGACCCGGTTTCGAAAACTTGAAAATTTTTGGTCCAATAGGTGCGGTTTCCCCCGAAAATGAAACCCTAAGTGCCGTTTTTCCCAAAATATCCCGTTTACCCTATCAATTTTATCTTTTTCGGTTCAAGAACAAGGGTTTGGGGTTTTTGTGAGAAATCGGGTGAATCTATGAACAATACAAGTGTATTTACTTCCCATAACACTAATCTAACTAAATGCAAACAGATCTAAACAAAAATTTGAGGTTCGATCCGGATGAACTTCAAGAACCCTAAATTTTTCCCCAAATTTTTAGTGTTTTAACTACATGCAAGTAACTAATCTAACTACTAAAAGTGATAGAATCATACCTTGATGTTGTTAGAGCGATAAGAGACGTCGAAAATCTGCGAAAAATCGCCTGAAACCAGAGCTTTTTCGGGGAAACGGGGCGTGTGGAATGAAGTAACTGTTTTGAAAAAGGGGATATATCTCGACTGCAGCGCGGACACGGCCTCGTGCCGAGCAAAGTTTTGAAATTTTTTTTTTTTTTAGTGCTCGTGTGAGTGCCCTTGTTTCCCATAAGCTTTGGTTAGAAAACTTAGCGCTTTTGTTGTCTCAATCGTTCGTAACTTACCAGGCATGATGTTTTATTCTTCCACCGTTTGAAGCGAAATCTCTTCTTCTTCATCCTCAATGAATCCTTGATAGAGTTTCAGCCGTTGGCCATTGACTTTAAATGGAGACCCATTTCGAGATTTAATTTCTACTGCACCGTGTGGGAAAATATGGGTGATGGAAAAAGGTCCTGACCACCTTTGGTCTTCATAGGATGTGTATGAAGTTGATGGCTCGTACCTGGGCTCCTCATAGTAGGTGTATGAATTGGATGGTTGATATGAGTGATTGTATTGAACCGAGCGTGCGTTACGACAATTAGTGCAATAATTACCCCTATAATCATCCTCCTCATAGGTGTAGTTGTAACCTCCTGAGTATTGATCCATAAGAATCACTCAGCAGACCACAACCAAGTCTCGAGATCAGAAAACAAAAATAAAACGGAAACAGAGGCTGGACACGGCCCCGTGTTCAGTGAACACGGCCCCGTGTTCAGGAACTGTATCTGGGCGTTTTAATTAAATTTACTGATTTCGTTGAGCACGGGGGCGTGTTCAGTGAGCACGGCCCGTGTTCAAGCTACTGTTACTGGGTGTTAAAAAAAAAAATCGGCAGCACGGCCCCGTGTCCAGTGGGCACGGCCCCGTGTACAGGCTACTGTAAATGCAAATCTAAACTAAAATGCAGAAAAATGTGCGCGCTTTTAAAAAGGTTTTGAAAAACTGATTAGGCCGTCGATTTTAAGCTTTCTTAAAATCCTTGTGTCCCCGGCAACGGCGCCAAAAACTTGATGCGTGTGAAGTGTTATATATATTAGGTGTATATTTTAAGCCCCTTTAACACTTATTTTAGCCAAGTTTTAAATTTATAAAACACGATATTTTACTAACACTAAACACACATATGGGCAAGTGCACCCATCGTGAGCGTAGTATAGTGTTGGCAAGATACCGAGGTCGTCCAAGGACACAAGAGCTTTTAGTACCGGTTTATCCTCAACGTCTAATCAAAATAAAAAGGTTAGGAAAAAATGTTTTAAACTAAGAAAAAAAAAACTAACTAAAATGCTGAAAATAAAATAAAAAGAAAAAACAGATAGACAAGATGAATCACTTGGTTCCGACTCGTATCTAGTGTAACCTTTGATTATTTCCGCACTTTTGCACATAATTAAGAGATTATCTTAGTTATTGTAGTAGGCCCCTCTTTTGAAGGTGACGTTACCCTCACCCCAGTAGTTTGAGTCAGCAAGGATACAATCCTAAAATGGTGGATTATTGGAAGATAATTAATTAAGTTATTAATGCAAATTATGGTAGGCCCCTCTTTTGGAGGTGACGTTACCCTCGACTAAGTAGTCTGAGTCAGCAGGGATACAGTCCTAAATAGCCGGGTTATAGTATTAATAGTAGTTAACTTATGAGGGGATCAAAGAGTTTGGACCCCCGCCATCCAATACCATGAAGTATTGAAGGAGGTCCTACTAAATTTGACCCAGGTCCATTGCAGGACCTCTAAACGCTGAACAATGGCAAGACCTTTACCAAACCGTTCCCTTAACCCCCGACCAGGTAGCCAACATACCTCCATATAGACCGTGGAGATATGAATGGTGAAAATCTTTTATTTTATATAGACAGTAAAATAATGCCAAGACACCACGGACAAACGATAAGGAAAGATCACCTTCAACATAAGCAACTAGTTATTAAAGTCATTAATACAAAACCAAGTAAAAAGTGCAAAAGATTAGAAATAAAAAGTATTACACTAGACACTTTGTCTTCACCAAGTGATGTAAGAGACTTAGGCAAACATGGCCTTGATTGTCAAGAACTCTTACGATCAATCTTGGATCCCGAGACGACTCACACACTCTATGATGGACAATGGATGATGGTGGTGGATGATGGTGTTATGGTGGTGGTGGGTGGTGGGTGAAGTGTGAGAGAGGTGGTGTGCCAAGGGATGGTTTGAGCTTGAGCCAAGCACTCCTATTTATAGGCTGAACAGAAGCTCGGGCACGGCCCCGTGTCCACATCCTCTCTTTCTTCATTAAATGCAGCTTTGTCTTATTAGTTGACCACGCCCCCGTGTCCGTTGAGCACGACCCCGTGTGCAGAAGAATCTTTGTACTCTGAAGATTTGCCTGGATTGTGTGAATCTTATAGTTGACCACGGCCCCGTGTCCGCTGAGCACGGCCCCGTGGTGGGCAATAGAAGCTTCTACCACTTTGTCTTTTCTGCTAACACTTGGGCACGCCCCCGTGCTGGCTGAGCACAGGGCGTGTTCAGGCTTCTGATCTCTTGTTTTGCTTGGGAAGATGCTGTTGTGGGGTCGGGCATGCCATGTCTTGTTCCTTTTCTTGTATTTATGTTAGATTTTGATGTCTTTTTGCTTCTTTTGTTAATTTGAGCTCATTTAATCCTGAAAATACAAAAGGAAGACAAAAGCACACTTTTTCCAACATTAGTACTAAAAAAGGGTTAGTTTTATACCTCATTTGATGAAATTTATATGTTACATTTTGAACACATCAGCATCATTTTTGACGAGATGATGGTAAAGAAAGAAAAACAGAGTAAGAGAAGGAAGAAGAGGAAAAGAGAATACCTGAATAAGTCTTCTGATGAGGATTTAAAAAGGAAACGCTCGGATTTAAATGCCCTTTCACTCTTATCTCTAACTGCCATTTATAATGATGATTTTGCAGGATAAGTCACCTCAGTGACGTCAGGATTCCAACGGCTAGTTCGATCTTAACGGCTATATATCCGTTAGTTTGTTGCGGATAAGATCGACAAAATACAACTCGTTTATTTACAATATTACTCCTTATATTTTGGGGGCAATTGTTAGGGGAGGATTTCTTACTGACCTGTGATCCTCAAGTGTTATCCTGTTTGGTGATCCTTACTTCTGTGACAATTAGTGATCCTCAGAAGTACTTCAGGATCAGGATCATGGATCATCCTAACGATCCTTATACTAATGATTGTTCGCTTTGAATTCGGTATTGTTTTGCAGGAGTACCGGCTTGGACTTGGTCATGGCGATATTCCTGGAGCATATTCCCTTCAATTCTGCACGTGCTTGACCATTGTGAACGTTATGGAGAACGTGGGGAGAAGGCACGAAATGCGGACAGTTAGTTAGGCTTGATATTTTCTGATTTTAAGGGGGTAGCGAGCTATTTTTTAGAACACTTGGCTATTTTTGGCTACACACGCTCGTACAACTGCACTCACCAGCTCTCGGCAAAACACTTAGCATTTTTCATACATTTCTACACGATACAATATAGTGATCCTTGTACTTAGCTCGCTATCATCCGAAGTTGTAAAAGGATTATTGTTTAATTTGAGTTGGTGATCGGTAGTTTCCATCACCCGAGGTTTTTTATGCCGGAGATCATTCATTGATCAAGGGCTTTTTCCTCGTATAAATCTTTGTGTCTCCTGTGCAATTCATTTCTTAGTGATCCTCATTGTTGTTTACCAATTCAAGCATCATACCCCGTAACAGAGAGTTTGGTTGCATCATCCTCGTCTGATTTTTGACCAAAACATATATATATATAGGGGAGCGCTAAAATGAAAATCACCTCCAGTTGTAAGAACCGAGAGAACCACTTTCTAGCCACTAGATCAACAAGATTGATGGATGAGATTAAAAGTAACTAAAATTAATATTAAATACATTTTATCTTATTATGTCTTTACTATTTTAATCCAAAAGAGTAGTTTAGTAAATTTATTTTTTTTTGTCTTTTAGTCTTTATTATTTTTTATTACTTTTTTGTTTTATTATATTACTTTTAAGTTTTTATAAAGAATTTTTTTATTAAAAGCATTTTTAAATTCGAATTTTTTTAACAACACAATTTTTTTTGCGCGCCGTTTTTTGCACGCCGTTTTTACGCCCGGCTTTTTCACGCATCGTTTTTTAACGGTCGTTTTTGCACGCCGTTTTTTACGCTCGGCTTTTTCAAGTGTCGTTTTTTTTAACGCGCCGTTTTTTACGTCCCGTTTTAACGCGTCGTTTTTTACGTCCCGTTTTAACGCGGCGTTTTTACGTCCCGTTTTAACGCGGCGTTTTTTACGGCCCGTTTTAACGCGGCGTTTTTTACGTCCCGTTTTAACGCGGCGTTTTTTACGTCCCGTTTCAACGCGGCGCTTTTTTACGTCCCGTTTTAACGTGGCGTTTTTTACGCCCCGTTTTTTACGTCCCGTTTTAATGCGATGTTTTTTACGTCCCGTTTTTTTTCCGCGGCGTTTTTATGCGCCGCATTCACGCCCCTTGTTTAGGCGTCGTTTTATTACACGGTTAAACTTTTTAAACTTTTTACGTTTTACGTTAAACTTTTTACGTTTTATGTTAAACATTTTACGTTTTACGTTAAACTTTTTACGTTTTACGTTTATACGGTTTACGTTTTATGTTAAACATTTTACGTTATATTTTTCACGCCGTTTTTTACGCTCGGCTTTTTCAAGCGTCGTTTTTTTAACGCGCTGTTTTTTACGTCCCGTTTTAACGCGGCGTTTTTTACGTCCCGTTTTAACGCGGTGTTTTTACGTCCCGTTTTTTTCGTGGCGTTTTTATGCCCCGTATTCACGCCTTTGTTTAGGCGCCGTTTTATCACACGGTTTTTTACGCTTTACAATTTACGTAGAAAAAGTTTTACGTTTTACGTTAAATAGTTTTTACATAAACGTTTACGTTTTACGTTAAAAAGTTTACGTTTTACGTTTTACGTTAAAGTTTTTAAAATTTTTACGTTTTACGTTAAAATTTTTAAGTTTTACGTTAACTTTTTACGTTTTACGCTAAACTTTTTACGTTTTACGTTAAACTTTTTACGTTTTACGTTTTTACGTTTTACGTTTTATGTTAAACTATTTACGTTTTACGTTTTTACGGAAAACGGACAGAGTTTCCTCTGTTTTTTGAATAAGCCGACAACTCAAGTTGTCGTTATCTTTTCAAAAGTCAACAATTTTCAACAATATAAATACAATATATAAAATTTCTATCAAAATGCCAAACGTAACAAGTCACTAAAGTATCGGTTCGAGCTCGGTGCGCGTTAACTAAATAAAATCTAAACTAACGTAATAATAACTCGCTACGTTTAAACTTTACCGATCCTCAGTTGACCATCTTTGACTTGTTTGCCTGCTGCTGACCCGAACCGGGTCCATTGACTGCTTTCGACGGAAACCAAAACCCGAAACTGACCCGAGTTGCACCGTGTCGAGCCGAAACCCGAGCCGCTACTGAACTGTCACCGCCAAACTCAGCTGAAACCCGAAACTCCCGAACCTGCTGAGCTGAAACACGAGACGTAACCCGAACCAAGCTTTGACCCATGCCTGATGTCAAACGAACCCCAAACCATGACCCGAACTAGAACCACATATCTGATGTTAAAAACTTGAACCGAAGCTTGACCAGATCTGAACAACAAAACTCCACCGCCATCATCAGACGGCGAACAACACCACCGCTAACCCGTTATCACCATCACTCCGCAACTCCAATCTTGAACCTCAACCACCACCGAAGCGCCGCTGCCGCCGTCGTCCACACACGCCGTCGCGTATGGTGGTCTCCGCCACCTCTCTGTTTTGCATATGCATTTTGGGAAGAACTTTATGTGTTTAGTTATTGAAAAATACTTTTTATCACACACAAATGATGGAAACAATGAACAATGAAAAATCTAAATAATGAAACGAATATCATACAACTATGAGAGCTATAAACACAGACCTGCTGTCCAAACGTGTAGTTTGGGATTAGAGACCCACCCCACAAAGGGTAAACTTCAATTTCAAAAACTTGAAAACGTAACATTGGTGAGTTCTACACCAAACCCACTTCAACTCACCAACAAAATTCAATAAAGATGAAAGCTTTGTTCTGTGTTTGTCTAAAATATGAAGTAAATTGAAGAAAGAGGGGGAGGTTTGATGAACAAGAATCTGTGATTTTGAATATGGATGTGAAGAGAGAGATAGACCGGTGGTTTTAAAAGAGAGATGGGAGATGTATAAAAAGACTGCTAACTTTAAATGAAGAGAGAGGGGGATATATTTGACATTTGGGGTAAATGACTAAAACACCCTTTAGATTGGCATAATCTTATTGGTTGAAAATGGTTCTCATGGTTCTTACAACTGGGGGTTGTTTTCATTTTAGCGGCTCCCTATATATATATATATATATATATATATATATATATGGAGATGATCATGAGAAAACTAGATATAAACTAGAAAACTAGAAAACTAACTAAAAACCACTAAAAAGGAGAGGGGAGACTTTTAATGAAGGGAGGGGGGGGGGGGGGGGGGCTTTTAATGAAGGAGGGGTAAAATTGGAAAAAAAAAATATATAACTTTTCAAACATTTCCCATTTCTCCATACGTTATCATTTTAAAACAAAAATGGCAACCATAAGATCACAAATTTTTGTATCTTTCATTCAAGTATATTCGAGCATATTTTTTATGACATAAAAAAATATTTATGGTGTCGTCTTGTTTTCAATACTATTATTATAGTAGTGTACATGTGCAATATAACATGTACTACAATTGCATTACATGCTTAAAATTAGCTTTTTGAGTATAGTTTAGCTTTTAGGGTTAGTTTTTTTGGAGGTTTAGGATTAGGATTAGGTTTTTGGGTGTGGGGGGGAGGGGGGTTTAGGTTTTTGGGGGGTGGGGGTGGGGGGTTTAGGTTTTTTTCGGGTTTATGTTTAGGGTTTAGTTTTAGGTTTTCGGGAGGGTGGGGTGGGGGGTTTAGGTTTTTGGGGGGTGGGGGGTTAGGATTTTGGTGGGAGGGTGAATTTAGGTTTTTGGGGGGTGGGGGTGGGGGGTTTAGGTTTTTGGGGGGTGTCAGTGGGGGGTGGGTTAAGTGTTTTAAGCTTTATGTATTAGTGCACATGTGCAGTACAACAAAAAAAAGTTTTTTTTTTTTTTGAAATTTTTTTTCCATACATAAAAAGTAGCGATTTTTCTATAAAAAATTGTAAAAAAAATAAAAAATTGGTATGTTTTTAGGTTTTTTTAGGCTTTTTTGGTTTTTTCATTTAAACTAGTTTTCTCATGATCCATCCCCTATATATATATATATATATATATATACACACACACACACACACACACACACACACACACACACACATATATATATATATAGGTAAAGAGTAAAATACAAATGCGCTTATCGTACGATACGTACGCGATCATCCCAGCCATTCGATCAGGTGCATATCTGGTGCGAATTCAATACATATCGCATGTGAAAAAATGGTTAGCATGGGGTAGTGTGAAAAATGGCATGGGGTGTGTAGATGGACAAAATCGCATGTGGAAGATTTGAATATCGCATGTGAAAAAATGGCATGGGGTAATGTGAAAATGGCATGGGGTGTGTAGAATCGCATGTGGAAGATTGAATATCGCATGTGAAAAAATGGCTAGCATGGGGTAATGTGAAAAATAGCATGGGGTGTGTAGAATCGCATGTGGAAAATTGAATATCGCATGTGAAAAAATGGCATGGGGTGTGTAGAATCGCATGTGGAAAATTTAATATCGCATGTGAAAATATGGCATGGGGTAATGTGAAAAATGGCATGGGGTGTGTAGAATCGCATGTGGAAAATTGAATATCGCATGTGAAAAAATGGCTAGCATGGGGTAATGTGAAAAATGGCATGGGGTGTGTAGAATCGCATGTGGAAAATTGAATATCGCATGTGAAAAATCTGTGTGTGTGTTACTGTTCATCTTCTTCGATTGTTGGTCGATCATTGTCAGTCTTCTTCTGTTTGACCCTTACAACTCCCAAATTAGTAGTTCTTATTATCGATATCGCACTAAAAGGAACGAAGGGAGGTTGGGGAAGAAGATTTTCAGGTTTTTGAATTTGATTTAGGGTTTGATTTTGAACTATCATCGGTCAATTACAGAGATTTATGACCTCGCAATGACGTTTTTAACCTTCCTGGTATGATTTAGATATATTAAAATGATTAATTTAATCATTTAAATTAGTTTCGCCCGCGTTTGATCGATTGAAGATCGTACGGCTGAGGGCATCGCGCACATAATGTAGGATACGAGGTATTGTACGTTAACCGGCCTCTATATATATATATATATATACATATAGGGTAGGGATAGTGTACATTAATTCAAAAGTGTGAGAAGTGTTTTAAACCACTAGATCTTTGATCTTATGGTTGAGATCAATAGGGACCAAATTATAAATTGTGTTTTAATTATTTGGACTGATTTGAAAATTGTAGGGGTAATAGTGTGTTTGTATATGTTTCAAATTAGGTAACTTCTCCTAAATTCTAGTGATTCACTCCTAAATTCTAGCGATTCAAATTTAAATTTATTCTAAAATTCGGACATTCTAGAAAATCCAGAAAATATGTAACTGTTACAAGAAATATATAACACTATACATCTACCATATAACAATATATAACACCATATAACACCGTATAACACTATGTAACACCATATAACACTATGTAACACTATGTAACACTATACAACAATATATAACACTATACATCTATCATAGACATGCTATCAGAAAAATATAACACTATATAACTCTAAAATAACACTATATAACACTATACATCCATCATATAACACTATATAACACCAAAAAACACTATATAACACTATATAAAAATATATAACACTAAAAAGTTCTAAACGAGATGACACAAATTCGTAGATTAATTCTTAATTTGTATTCCTATAATTAAGGGGTGGTGGTTATGAAAGTTTATCAATTAATTAAATCAATAAGAAAATTACTTGTTTACCCTTTTGAATTAATTTAGATTTAAGACACTTGTCATCACCACAATATTTCACACCATTCTCACACTTTTAGATTAATGTACAAGATCCTCTACCTATACACACATATATATATGTATATATATTATTAATAAAAATAATTCGAGCGAAACCGAGCGATCGATGAGCGAGCGGACCTGTGCTCATGCTTGGATTGAATTTGAATCGAACCGATCCGAGCGGCTCATTTACAAACTGAGCGGAAATCGAACAAGCATTTTTCGAGCATTTTTTAGCGATCGTCGAGCAGTTTAGACAGCCTTAGTTGAGAATAGATGTTTTAGCACTTTATACCTTTTAGAATAAAAGTGGAAACGATTAAACTTTAACAAGAAGACGTTTTTGGATCTTAGGTTAGGTAAAAAAGAAAAGAAAACAAGAGTTAAATTATATTTATTTTTATATGAATTAAAAAAAATTTCATGTGTAATTTTTTTTTCCGGTCAAAGTTAAAATTGGTTATTTTGTTCTCAATGTAATCCTCGAATGAAGTTTGAATGAAGTTTCTCGTTACACTTATTACTAGTGGGAAACCCGCGCGTTGTGGCGGAGTCAACACTTTGCAATAGAATTTATAAAAAGTTGTCGGTAGAAACCACTAAATGCTTTCAAGTTTCAAATTATCATCGATTCAACGCATACCGTAATAGCCAACACTCCTTTAACCAATTTTAAAGTACATAATGTTCGAACAAAGAACAGAAGCTATCAACGGTTGATTTCGTTACCTCGGAGCAACTGTTTTTTTTTTTTTTTGTATAAAGGGATGATCCTGAAGACTCAACCGTGCCCCACTCTTTGCTATATAATATAAATTACAAAATTAGATTAGTATAAAAGAACAGGAATATGTTTGATAGACCGGTTACCAAACATGACCAACAATTCCTAAACAAACAATTAATGACATGTTTCAGATTCACTTACGGCTTACGCTTGAGTTCGAACTTAAACTTAAACAAGCCAGCTCAACTCGGCTCGTTTATTTTTTCAAGCTAAAAAGTCGAGCTCGAGCTCGGCTCGTATTTTTTTTTGAGCTGAAAAGTTGAGCTCAAGCTCGGCTCATAAAAAATTCGAGCCTAATCAAGCCGGCTCGTCAACTTTTTCTTAATTTTTTTTAATATTGATAAAAGAGATAGATTAAAAAAAAATATTAACACATTTCTAAAGAATGTAATAAATACACACACATACATACAAGCCATTGAGTCGAGCCACAGAGCCGACCATGGAGTCGCGCCACACACACACACATATATATATATATATATGTATATATATTATTAATAAAAATAATTCGAGCGAAACCGAGCGATCGATGAGCGAGCGGACCTGTGCTCATGCTTGGATTGAATTTGAATCGAACCGATCCGAGCGGCTCATTTACAAACTGAGCGGAAATCGAACGAGCATTTTTCGAGCATTTTTTAGCGATCGTCGAGCGATCCTCGATCGTCGAGCAGTTTAGACAGCCCTAGTTGAGAATAGATGTTTTAGCACTTTATACCTTTTAGAATAAAAGTGGAAACGATTAAACTTTAACAAGAAGACGTTTTTGGATCTTAGGTTAGGTAAAAAAGAAAAGAAAACAAGAGTTAAATTATATTTATTTTTATATGAATTAAAAAAAATTTCATGTAATTTTTTTTTCCGGTCAAAGTTAAAATTGGTTATTTTGTTCTCAATGTAATCCTCGAATGAAGTTTGAATGAAGTTTCTCGTTACACTTATTAGGCTGGAAGGTATGGGGGCCGGCTTAGGCCCGGCGAGGCCCGGCGCCGGTCCCCCACACCGCCCCCCTCCGGCGAGTTCGGTTTACATGATTAACGACGGGTTTAATAATAAAGTTGTGTGAAAAAGGAGATGGTTTTACCAAAGATTCTCTTTTTTTATTTTTATTTTTTTATTTCTCAGAAACAAAAAAAAATATTCATTTTTTAAATATTAAAATATATTAAATTGTTTGAAATACAATGTTTATTCATTTATATTGAAATTTTAAAAAATTAACAAGTTCATCTACAGGAATATTAAAATATATTAAATTGTTTGAAATACAATGTTTATTCATTTATATTGAAACTAGGTTAGAACCCCGTGTATTACACGGGTAGAATAAATGTAATTTTATATATTAAATAATAAAAAAGTTATATTTTTATGAACCCCGTATATTGTACGGGTTAAATAAATGTAATTTCATATATCAAATAATAAAAAATAGTTATATCTTTAAAAACCATGTGTATTACACAGATTAAATAAATGTAATTTTGTATACTAAATACTAAAAACGTCATATCTTTAAAAAACCTGTGTATAATCGGGTTGAATAAATCTACCAAATAATAAAAATATTACATCCTTAAAACCCCCGTATGTTACACGTGTTGAATATATCTAAAAAAGAGTTATATCTTTAAAAACCATTTGTATTACACATATTAAATAAATGTAGTTTTGTATATTAACTACTAAAAACGTCGTATCTTTAAAAAACCCGTGTATAGTCGGGTTGAAAAATCTACCAAATAATAAAAAAAATGTATCATTAAAACCCCGTGTATTACACGTGTTAAATAAATCTAATTTTACATAACAAATGATAAAAAGTTATATCTTTAAAACTTCGTGTATTACACGTGTTATATAAGTGTAACTTTGTATAGCAAATAATAAAAAAGTTATATTTTTAAAAACCTCGCGTTTTACACGAGTTGAATAAATATAATTTTGTATACCAATTAATAAAAAAAGTTATAGTTTTAATAAATTAGGATAACATTTAATATTAATTTATTATATTTATATATTTAATATAAGATAAGTAGGAAAGAGATGTATTTATTTTAAAAATATATTAAATTAACAATTTAGATTTGAGGATAATATTTTATTAAAGTATGATAAGATTTAATATTAATTTATTATTTATTTATTTAGTTAATATAAGATAAGTATAGATTTGAGGATACCTTTTATGAATGACACGTGTCCAAAACTTGTTTTCTTTTATTATAGTAGATAGATTTTAAAAAATTAACAAGTTCATCTGAGGTCATGTATAGGTTATATTATCTATACATATATAAGTTAAAATAAAACATATCAACAAATTAGTTTAATGATTTATAAAATATAAGTTCTTATAAATCTTTATTTTTATGAGTTTACACAAACACACTAATCCTATCTTCATTTTATTAGTTGTTAAGTGGTTTTTATTAATTTTTTTATTTTTTATAAAAGGTTGTTGAAAAACATTTGCAAATGCATTTTTTCTTTTTTAAATTGAATCATAGAAAAAGGTAAATTTGTAAATACTTAAAGTTAGTAAATTCATATCTTCCTTCCATTATTTATTAAATTTTAAAATACTTCCTAATAAAAATTATTAATAAATTCATCCATCAAAAGATACAATGCACTTGGTAAATCTGTTAAACAAATTCATGAACCATTTTAATAATAAAGATACTAAAAGTATAACTTTATTACTTTACCATTTAATTCAAAATATTTGTTATATTTATATACTTCTAACATATTAAGTCCCCAATTCCCAACAAATTCTTTACCGTTTCATTTTCCCAAGTTCCATCCGAACATAACAGAACTTCAAGTTGCCATTGCAATATAAGGTAACAAATTTTTTTGTTTATCGATATATATGTATGATTGATTGGTTATAGTTAATCGATTGTTAGTTACTTTTGTTAATCGATGATTGGTTAGGTCATCTTGTGTGTTTGGAACTTTTGTAGTTAACGTTATAATTGTTCTGAGTATAAACCATATTATATAATTACTTAACATTATGTAATCATGTAATTGTATGTAATCCCATAGGATATTAGAAGTATAACTTTAATGATTTTTAATTAAGATATTAATCATTTTAATTAAGATATTAGGAGTATAACTTTAATGATTTTTCAATTTATGTAGTTCTAATTCACTGTATTGATTTTTATAAGCTCTTATGTTACGGAAACTAAGGGTGGAGGGTATAGGTTCGGGGAGTTGGGTGTTTGAGTTGGAGAGAGTGAACAAAAATCGGTGATTGTTCACCGATGTGATTGAGAGGAGAGAGGAGAGAGAGAGAGAGAGAGAGAGAGGAGAGACCAATCAAGTTTTTTTTTTTTTTTAATTGAGGGGTGTTTGACCATACCTAGTGATTGAGTGTAAAATGGGGAGTTGACATGACATAATATTATTGGGTAGGATTTCACTCAAACACCCTAGTGTGATTGACTATACCCTCCACCCTAATACATTGTTGTCATGCACTATTGTAGTTAATATATATTTCCTAGTTCTACTCCCCATAAAGGAAATTGTATAAATTAACTAAAATACGTTAAGCCTGAAATTACCAATATCCTACCCGAACCTGACCTGCTAGCATCTCTAATCCGTAGTATATAGTGATGTCTCTCCCCGTAACGTTGAGCATTCGAGTTTCATAATGACACAATTATATAAATTTGGGAGTAGGATATCGCGTTCGTGTTTTCTTGCTAAAAAGAGTTATCTTGTTCCCACACCTCTTTTCACTATATCTCTCTATATATCTATGTATCTATAAAGAGATAGAGGTGAGGGGTGTGTGAATATTAACATCCTAAAAAAATTAATAAATAAAAACAATCATAAAACATTAAACAAATAAGGCAATACACTAATTATAAAATAAATAAACTAAAATACGTTAAAGTTGATAGTTTGACCAAATTGAATTTTCTGAAAACAAACACTATTAAAGTTAAGACCCCAACAAATTCTGTGCAAGCTTCATCTTCCCCAATTTCATCTGAGAACACAGAACAGAGCTTCCATTGCAACACAAGGTCACTTCTCTCTCTCTCTCTCTCTCTCTCTCTCTCACACACACACACACACACACACCAAAACCTGGTTCTTGTTTTTTTAATAAATTGTTTATTGCTTGATTATAAGAACAAAAAAAAAATAGGTTTTTAATAAACGGGTCATGTTTGGGTTGATTTGTTCAATCCACTTAATTAAACAATTCAACCTGTTTTCAATTCCTTTATTAAATGTTAGAGATATGGACCCTAGCTGTGTGAGGATTTAGAAATAACATCTTGTGTATAATAATTGATTAATCAGATAATTAGTAGCATAGTTGAATAAGATTATTATGCTCAGATGTTCTAGGTTATAGTTTATAGTTTATTCAGGTATACTGGTTAAGATTTTATTAATGACTTAGATAGTTCTACATTCAATTCAGGTGGTAAGCAGTAACACCGCGCATGTTAAGGGGCAGAATTTTGTGTTTAGCAGTGTAGGGTTTGCTATTCAGAAGGGGGTAGCGGCGCAACTTGTTGCTCGTCTACCTGCCATTAGTCTGTAATCGTCTCTGTTTTAAATCGTTTCGTATTTATTTATTATCGAGAATTTTGAATATTGTTAAAAAAAAAAGCAATGCATTTTGTCAAATGCTTGAATATATTGTTTCTTTTGTGGCTGCTATCTTATATATTTATCAGGTTATGTTGGATCGAATATTTGATGTTAGCCTATAGTTTGTCAAGTCGTTGGCTTTAAACTTGCAGGATGATGATGGTGGCTTCTACATTGCCTCAAAACTCATCCATTCGAGTTAGATCTTCATTGCTGCCGCAGAATACCCAATCTCTCAACAGGGCCCCACAGTTCCTCCCTGTAAATGATGTTACGATGCGCGGTGCACGGTCAAAGGAAGCTAAAGTTTTTCCAAGATTATGCCATGCTGTTTCCGAAAAACAATCTTCGAACTCGATTGGTGCCATGGCCAAAAATAACAGTCCTATAGTTGTCATCGACAATTATGACAGCTTCACTTATAACCTTTGCCAGGTGAATTAAGAAACATGTTTGTTATAATCTTTTGAGTAAAATTCCATTTTTGTCTCTGAGGTTTGGCCAGTTTTGCGACTTTCATCCAAAGGTTTGTTTTTTCGCATCTGGATCCAAAAGTTTTGAAATCTTGCCATTTTCATCCGGTCCGTTAACTCCATCTGTTTTTCTCCGTTAAGTCAGGGGTATTTCCATTTTTTTTGCTAACTTGAAGGGCAATTTGGTCTTTTTCACTTTATGTAAAAAAACGAATATCCCTGAAAAAGACCTAATTGCCGTTTAAGTTAACAAAAAAGACGAAAATACCTTTGACTTAACGGAGAAAAATGGTTGGAGTTAACGAGCCGGATAAAAATGGCAAGATTTTAAACGTTTTGGATCCAGATGCGAAAAAACAAACATTTGGATGAAAATCACAAAACTAATCAAACCCCACAGACGAAAATGACATTTTACTCTAATCTGTTTGTCATGTATCACTGCTTTCTTAACAGTTTCATGTGGCGGTTTGCTTGCTTGCACACAACTATTTGTTGACTTTTATAATATATACTAATGTGTCTCTATAATATGTAGTATATGGGAGAGCTGGGCTGCAACTTTGAGGTTTACAGGAATGATGAGCTTACCGTTGATGAATTGAGGAAGTAATCACTCTAATAGCTTCATCATCTATATTTTTTAAGTGGATATTAATTAGTCAACTGATTTTGGGTATCTAATGTTCTGTTTTATAGGAAAAATCCGAGAGGTATTCTTATATCACCGGGACCAGGTAAGAACATGATTGTTCCTATTTCGTTTCTGAGACTTCACCGTCATAATATCAATCTACTTCATACAGTACAATTCCCTTTTCACAGGCGCACCGCAAGATTCCGGCATATCATTACAGACCGTGTTGGAACTTGGACCTGAAGTACCTCTGTTTGGTGTATGCATGGGATTACAGTGCATTGGTGAAGCGTTTGGAGGTTAACTTTTTGAATTATAGTCATTAGTTTCTTTCTTTTTTTCTTGTTTTCTGCATAAAAGATGATTCAGTCTTCTTAACGGCTGTTTGTTTGCTTGATTCTTGTGCGATCTTTACTATTACTAAACTTTTTATATAATTTTGTCGTCTGTGCTAACAAGGTAAAACTTTTATAGGGAAAATTGTGCGGTCTCCTTATGGTGTCATGCACGGAAAAAGTTCACTGGTTTATCATAATGAGGGTGGGGAAGACGGTTTGTTCGCAGGCATATCAAAGTACGTTCAGTCAGTTCCGATATTTAATTGTAGTCGTTTTTTGGATATATTAAAACTATAGTTTCTGCACTATAGAACCTTTTTGACCTTAAAGGGGGTTATACTCTTACTAATTTTGTTTGCATTTTTGTCCAGCCCGTTTACCGTTGGTAGATATCACAGCCTCGTGATCGACAAGGAAAGCTTTCCTAGTAATTCACTTGAAATTACAGCATGGACCGAGGATGGGCTTGTAATGGCTGCTCGCCATAAAGTGTATCGACATTTGCTGGTACAATTTTTTTTTGGCATAAGGGTTCATTTGAGAATGTTGTTTTGTTTTCTCGTATATGATTGAATTCTTAATATGATGTCGTCTTGATCGCAGGGTGTGCAGTTCCATCCGGAGAGCATTATAACGCCCGAAGGCAAAACAATTGTTGCTAACTTCATCAAGCTAATCGAAAGCAAGGAAGCTGTTTCTGCTCCTTAGTTTGATCAACAACTGCAGTATATTTATCTTGGGGCTTCCTTTTTGGTTGATCATATTTTGAAACTTTGGTGATTATGGATCAACTTTGTTTAGAATGTTATGTTTCAAAGTCTAAATGCAAATGAAATTTAGGGGTTGCCGTTCTTGATACGGCCCATAATTAGTGGTTGAAATAACCCGTTTTTGGTTTGTTACATCCAACCCCTTTGATAAACAGGCTATGTTTAGTGTTAAATAGATTGACCCGTCAACCTGTTCATTACCCATTTATCCTTTTAACTAGACATGTACAAAAAAACCGGTTTGAAAAAAAAAAAAAAAACCCCGACAAAACCGGATCCGGTTTTTTTTGAAAAACCGGTTACAAACCGACTCGACCCGGCTGTTTGTGGATACCAATTCGTTATCTCGATCTTTGAAACCGGTTAAAAACCAGTCCGTTTGTAAAAAAAAAAACCGGTTTTTTTCTTAATCCCAAACCGGTTTAAAAACTTATTCAAACTGGTTGTTACCAGTTCGCGTTCACATCTCCTCAAACCATTTTAAAAACCTAACCGGTTTTTCAATAATCGGTACCCGGACCGGTATTTAAAAAAACTGATTTGTCTATGTATTTTATATGTTTACAACTTAATTAACATGTTTGACTATACTATACGGGGTTACACAAGTTTTTGACACGAATAAATATATTGGCCGTATTCAGGTTCAACGATTCAACCCGTTGCCTCAAAAACACAACTTCGAATACACACGTCAAAATGATTAGGGACATAAACCTCTAAATACATGAGAAAGATAAACATCTCAACATTGTGACACATTCATCTGATCAAGCCAATATCTTTCAGTTACTAAACACATGAACAACATCTCACTTACTCTTCACACTAACACCATCTTTTCCGGCGATGATAACCGCGGTGGTCATATCCAGAAACAACCCATGCTCCACCACTCCTTCAAAAGCCGAAATCTCTTTTCCGGCAGCCCAGGCGTCCTTAATCGGAGTCTTGAAATACAAATCCACAATGTAGTTCATGTTATCAGTAACATAAGGCTTCCCATCATCACTCAACCTCAACTTTGCATCACACCCTTCTTGTATAAACAACTCTTGCAGCCTGATCAAATTATACTTCCAACAAAACTGCACAACCTCAACCGGCATTGCCAACCCGCTCCCACCAAGCCCCGAAACAAGCTTCGAGTCATCGACAACTACGACAAACTTATCCGAAGCTGCTTCAACCATCTTCTCCCTAAGGAGTGCACCACCTCTGCCTTTAACCAAGTTAAGATCAGGGTCAACTTCATCCGCTCCATCGATTGCAAGGTCGAGCTTCGGGTGATCATCGAGGACCGACAAGGGGATACCGAGCAATGCAGCTTGTTCTTGGGTCCGTTTCGATGTGGGAACGCCTATGATGTCTTTTAGCTCGCCTGAGGCGAGTAATTCACCGATTTTCGATACCACAAAGGCGGCGGTGGAGCCTGTACCGAGGCCGAGGACCATGCCGGATTGGACATACTCGACCGCCTTATCGGCGGCGAGTTTTTTGAGGTCGTCTTGGGTTAGTGGTTGGACAGGGGATGGGGAGGAGAAGGGTTTGAAGGTGAGGTGTTTGGGGGGATTGAGAGGGAGGAAGGGGGTGCGGGTGGTGGTGAGGGTGGTGTTGTGGTGGCGGAGGAGGGTGGAGGAGGGTGGACGGGAGAGGAAGGATAGGGAAGACATGGTTGACGGAAGTGGTAGGTGAATGTGGTGTTGGGTTGCTGACAAATGGATCTGTTCTGGTTCTGATTATCCGATGATTAATCAAGTGATTGTTTGTTGTTCCAATTTGTACTTTATTGAAAAAGGGTCTTTTTTTTAAAGAATGCAATTTTCAATTTGGCAACCAGACTTTGTTTCTTCACGTTTTGACCCATTTTTTTTAAAAAGAAAAAAACTTGTTTATATATCAAACTAGCAATAAGATCCGTGCGCGTTGCGGCACGTTACATCGCAAACATCGAATGAATTAGTCTAAACGTTATGTGATGTGTTAACGATATGAAAACACGTGTTTCGACGTATCCGATTGAACTCAATGTAAACTATTCTGTCTACCCCTCTGGTCTCATACGCAAAGGTTCCAAGTCTTGCAACTTCGGGCGTACCAACAGACCCTCCACCATTACTCTTCACATATGTTCGGCGAGGTAAGCATTCAACATCAGAGGCTCTTGATTCAGAACCTGCCTCTACATCTGGTACGTCCATACTTCCACCACCTAACACTGAACCCATCTCCCAATTGCCAGAAACTGTTACCTATGATCCTCCTGGTGCACCGTATCCTGATATACCTATTGCCTTCCGAAAGGATCCTAGACATACCACCTGTTATCCCATCCAGGATTATGTTTCTTACACTCACCTCTCTGCAGAATCTCATGCCTTCACCACTTCCCTTGATTCCTATCCGATTCCCAAAAATGTGATGACAACTCATGCTTATCTAGGACGGCGTCAGGCTATAGAAGAAGCAATTGGGGCTTTACGAAGTAATTATACATGGGATCTTGAGCCGCTTCCTCCTGGTAAGCGTGTTGTTGGTTGTCGCTGGGTTTCCACTGTTAAACTTAACCGTGATGGTTCTCTACATCGTCTGAAAGCTTGTCTGGTAGCTAAGGGCTACTCTCAGGCTTATGGTATTGATTATGACGAGACTTTCTCCCCAGTTTCCAAAATGCTCTATGTTCGCATTTGTATTGCTCTTGCTGCTATTCATCATTGGCCGCTCCACCAACTTTATGTCAAGAACACCTTTCTTAGCAGTTCTTGAGGAGGAGGTTTATATGGAGCAGCCACCGGGGTTCATTGTTGAGGAGGAGGCATCCAAGATATGCAAACTGCGTCCTTCTCTATATGGCCTTAAACAGTTACCAGGGCATGGTTTGGTTGGTTTTTTTAATGTTATGGGAGAATTTGGAATGGTTCGTAGTACATATGATCACTTCATATTCTTCAAACATTATCAGGGACGAAAGATCATCTTAGTTGTTTATATAGATGATATCATAGTTACAAGGGATGATGAAGATGGGATTACTACGCTCAAACAATTCCTTTAGTCTCAGTTTTAGATTAGCGACTTCGGCGAACTACGGTACTTTCTTGGCATAGAAGCATCTCGTTCCCCACAGGAAATACTTCTCTGTCAACGAAAGTATGTCCTTGATAGGCTAACTAAGTATGGCTTACTGGGTTGCAAACCTGTGACAACCCTCATAATTCCATGTATCCGTACAATTTATTAATGATAATTAAAGTGCTTGATGACTGTGCTGAATCATTTAACTACTTTCTGATTACTATGTTATACTTACATGTGCTTATTAACATACTAGTAGTGTACAGAAAAGTTACTAAATAGTCCGGTATGTTTTTCCTGAGTGTTGAGAATTAAAATGATTACAAAATATATATATAGGACACTTTACGGATTAATTAAGCACTTTAACGGAACAACACTCAACCGAACAACCGGACATTACCCGGAACACAAAAATATTGTGAAAAACATTGTTTTTATTTTTCTGAACTTGTTAGGGTCCCCGAGCACCCTAACACACTATACAATATATGACACACCATAATGCACCAACTAAACACATGGTTTCTTTAACTAGATTGCAACTAAACCATTTGAAACCCAACCCTATACCCCCCCCCCCTTGGGACGGTTACCATGGGTGTCCCCACCCATGGATTTGTTTAGTATTTTATTTGATCTTGTTGATGGATTAAGAAACATATTAACTCATGGTTAAAAAGATGTTGGAGTTCACTTATAAAAACACACTAGTCCATACACATTCATCTTCATCTTCACAATTCAAACTCACTCTCACTCTCACTCTCTCTCTTGCTTGTTCGGCCGAGAGCCACCACAACCACCACCATCACCATCTTCAAGTTTCATTCCAAGCAATCTAAGGGCATACAAGGGTGTCATAGTGCATACGACGAAGCTCGGTGTTCTCGGAAGTTGAAGGACCTTCTCTATTCGCTATTAACCACCACATTTCTTCACTTGAACTTCCCTAGTCTTGAACTAGTGGTAAGAACTTAGATCCATTCATTATTCATGTTATTTAAGTGGTTAAAGTAGGTTACATGATGATAAACTTAAAGAACACAAAGAAACTTGAACTAGAAACATGAACAAAAGGTTTACATAAAGATGAAATGTGATGAAGTGATGTTAGTATGAAGTTGTTTTGATTCTTGTTGATTACCTGATGATTTGTTTGTAAATACTGATGTTTGATGTTGTTGTGATCACTAAACATGTTAACGGAACAAATAGAACTTGCGTTAGCACACCATAAGCTGATAACAGTTTCTGTCCGAGCATTTACAGCCAACTTCAGTTGGCTGTAAACAGGTCAATATTTAACGAAAAACGGATTTTCTTGAGTCTATAACAGGCTATTTCGAAATACGGTTCTAATGGCACTGGAATCATAATTTTTGGACTTCGTTTACTATTTTTAAAGATCTGTTTTTGGACAGCAGCTCAAGCTGCATTTTTACTGCTGAAAATATGCGTTCTGTTTTCCGTCATAACTTGAATTCTGTGTAGAGTTAGATCATGAAATTTGTACTGTAGATGACCACCGATGTATTTGTAATTCTCCCACTGGAATTTCGTAAATCGGACTCCCGATGAATTTTAAATAAATTATTCCGTAGACTGCAGTCAGAAAAAGATGAATATGATTCCAGTCCGGAAAATGAATTTTTATAAACCATTGTTAATGAATTGGATCCCGAGATTTTTACAAAATAATATTTGGATCGTTTAAGATATTCTGTAAAAATTTGGGAATTTTTGGAATAAGTTAACTATTTTATTAAAATGTCCGAAAACAGCCCAGTTTTGAATATTTAAGTTGAAATGACATAAGTAGTAATTTGCGTGTCTAAATGTCGAGTATGTTATCTGAGGATGATCTAACATGTTATATGTCAATGAAAGTAATATGTGCAATATCGTATGCTTGTTCTTGAGTAGCTATAGGTGAAATGTTTATATGAGCGTGAACTATTAAAGTGAATGCATGTTATGTAGTAGATACGTGTAGGAACTTTGTGCTCTATTTGAAACCACTAAATGACTAACTGGTAATCATATTAGGACGTGATTGACCGACCTTGACTGTTATCTATATTTGAGAATCTAACCGAGCAAACCGAGGTGATTTCACACTTTTCTACAAAGCATGGTAATTCCCGGTGGGAATGGGAATGGGTTCAGGAATGGGGATTCCTCGTCCTTGGGACGTGTTCAGGAATGAGAATTCCTCGTCCTGTAGGGACGTAATTAGACTTACTGGACTAGAACTCTATCAGCGAAGTCCCTCCCTTTATATCGACTTAATCGCCGAGGCTATGGCGAGCGGGTCATTAGTTAATAGCGCTATTAGGTTTAACAAACCTCACACCGTGCCAGTCGGACGGGCGTGTACTAATGGACTATGGCACGTCGGTGATGATAGACACCGACGCTAGGGCACAAGTAATTTTCGTTAGTAGTCGATATGATAAACGAGTCTGGTAGTTTAAATAATGGGGTAGCCCCCACGGCCGGAGTGCCGGGCTGGATAGCCAGGGAAGGTGGACATGGGATGGTTAACTAATAAATGTTTTCGAACTATGGGGTAACCCCCACGGCTGGATAGCTGATTAAGATTAAACTATGTTTATGGAAACAACTCTAAAATGGACAACCAACCGTGAACTCACTCAACTTTGTTGTTGACTCGTTACTACATGCTTTGCAGGTCGTTAGATGCTATGGAGCTTGCACATGGAGGTGGTCGTTGTGGGATGCGAACTGTTATGTCCCGTACTTAATAAATAAACTTTATGAACTTATGAAACTTATGTTTTGGTTTAACGTCTTATGCTTCCGCTGTTTAAACTGAACTTGGTTAACTTCCTTTTGGTCACCAATTGTATTGTGGTTGGTTTTATTTACTTAAATACGTTGTTCAATATGATTGGTGGCTCGATCCTGGTCACGTCACGCCTCCAAGCGGTGGTACTCCGCATGGTGGATTTTGGGGGTGTGATGTCACGGCCCCCGACCCGGTTTGACCCGTTTCAGGAGCCGCGGGACAGAAATCCCGTGGTATTTATTTAATTGAGTTTAACAGCGGAAGTTTATCATCAGGATCTTTTATTTCACAACTCGGGATAAAAACCTCGGTAATTTACAATACTATGATTTCACGGAGAAATCTTTATTTTACAAAACATATTTCTTTATTTTATAATGAGCCACTTTCTTAAGCTTTTAGTGCTCCACAGCACCTTTCCTGAATTACAACAGATCACCTGAAACATGTTGAAAAAGGTTTTGTCAGCGGAAAATACTGAGTGAATCATTCTATTTAATAAAACAGACCTGTTTGTTATAATTTACAGTATTAAGAGAGATTACAATGTTTCAGATATCAGACCAACTACCAACAGTATTTGTCACTCGAACACACATTGGCTATCTCGTTGTCCAATGGTGCCTGTGACTATGGTCATATCACCCCTTGGCTAACTCATTGTCCAATGGTGACGATTATCAAGTAATGTATACAAAACCCCACATACCGGCTGTAACTTGGTGATTACATAAACTTAATCACTGTAATTATAATCTTGAAAAATATTAATGAATTTATAAAGCATTTTAATATAAAGAGAATGACTCACTTTGCAGATTTAACACGGATAGAGTCTAGTCTACGGATTAGCCTTGTTAACCTAATTTAACTAACAATGCACACAAAACTGGGTTAGTAATCAATACAGCATTTATGATAACTCACGAGATCAAACCCTCACAACGAATGACAAAGTGCAATCACTTAAACATCCATCGGATTCACAACAAATGACAGAGTATTTCCCCGAGTTCAGGTAGTACTCAAACATCCTGTCGGAATCACAACGAATGACAAAGGATAACCCTAATGTGGGCAGCACTTAAACATCCATTGGATATATTGATCGATCGGACAATGAATCGTAATAGCGATCGAGTTATTACCCTGTTTTGCGGCAGCGATTCGGGATTCGTGTGTGTTTTTGTAGTAAATAGCGTCTAAGTGATTGTACGTAACGAATTTTATCGTCGTAACATGCAAACAGTTCAAGTCCCAAGCCCTTGTATTTATACCCACAATTTGCACCGCCCGCGTGTCGCGAAGGGATCCCCTTCCCCTGTCGCGTGTCGCGGGGCATACCCCCTAGCCTAGGGTTGCTTCGTCACCTATCTAGCTCTGATGATTCGACGTTATGTGATTTTTCAATTTAGACAACGCATTTTAGAGATAATCGTCAACTAGGCTTACCCCCCCCCCCCTTGAGTTTTAGGGGCCCTGATTCTAATTCCAACTATTCTGAAATTTTTAGGGTTTGTTCAGAATCACTTGGGTTTCTCAATTAGGGTTTCCTATTGGACAATTAAAATAATAATTAGTACTTTTTGATGAGAGTTGTTACATGTGACAAAACCGGTTGACAGTCATATGCTTCCCACAAGGAAGCTCCTTCAAGAGGACAAAAGTCTAATGAAAGACCCTGAGCTATACAGACGATTGGTTGGAAAACTTAACTACTTAACTGTGACCCGACCAGATATCTCATAGGTCGTCAATGTCCTAAGTCAGTTCATGGCCACTCCATATACGGGACACTGGGATGCTGCCATTCATGTCTTATGCTATCTCAAGAGCAGACCAGGTCTAGGGATCTTATATTCTGATCATGGTCGTTATCGTGTGGGTGCTTTTACAGAAGATGGAAATGGGCGTATATCTGGATTCTCAAACACAGACTGGGCAGGTTGTCCTATTTCTTGTCGATCCACCACTGGGTATTGTGTTTTCGTTATGGGAAATCTTGTGTCTTGGAAGAGTAAGAAGGAACATATTGTATTCACATCAAGTGACGAATCAGAGTACAAAGCTATGACAGATATACATATAGCCAAAATTCAAGTATTCCATGAGAGAACTAAACATATTGAGGTTGATAATTGCCACCTAATCAGAGATCGGATAGTTGGCACTCAAAAGGATCCTCCATCTATTCAGCCAATTCATGTGAAAACGGAATTCCAACTAGCGGACATCTTCACACAACCTCTCCAGAAGACACAAATAGACTTTATATGTACCAAGTTGGGCATGATTAACATCTATGCTCCAACTTGAGGAGGAGTGTTAGTTGTAAATATTAGTTAGTATGAGGACCTAGTTGTTATCTAGAGGTTCCAATGTGTAAATATAGGTGTCCTTACATGTAGTTAGTATTTTCTTGTTGGTCATTCTTCTCTTTATAAATAGAGGGGTCCTTTTCATTTGTGTACACACTGTAAGAACCAATATTCAACTGTGATCTTCTCATTCATAGATAAACGTATATATAGTTACAATCACAATCTCCTATTTTAGGAGAGATATTTACAATATCAATTATAATATACAAATAATCTATTACACCCCCGCAGTCGAAGCGAAGGGTGGACGAATGCTGAGACTGGAGCGAAAATCATCAAACAACACCCTTGGAAGTCCCTTTGTGAAAATATCAGCAACCTGATGACGCGATGGAACATGAAGCACGCGAACTGCACCTCGTTGAACTTGTTCCCGCACAAAATGAATGTCGAGTTCAATGTGTTTCGTGCGCTGATGTTGAATGGGATTGCCAGACAAATAGATAGCACTTACATTATCACAGTAAACAAGTGAGGCACGAGCGATAGGAAGATGAAGTTCCAGAAGAAGATTGCGAAGCCAGCAGAGTTCAGCAACCACATTTGCAACCCCGCGATACTCTGCTTCTGCACTGGAACGAGAAATAGTAGATTGCCGTTTGGATGACCAAGAAATGAGGTTGTCTCCCAAGTAGACACAATAGCCGGAGGTGGAACGACGCGTGTCGGGACATCCTGCCCAATCAGCATCGGTGTAGGCAACCAGAGAAAGGTACGGTGCAGGCATTAGATGAAGACCAAAATCCTAGGTACCCTGAATATAACGAATAATGCGCTTGAGAGCATTCCAATGAGCAACCCGGGGAGCATGCATGTACGTACAGACTTGTTGCACAGCGTATGAGATATCAGGTCTGGTAAAGGTCAAATACTGAAGAGCACCTGCCAGGCTGCGATAAGTGGAAGGATCATCATGTAAAGGACCTGAATCGGCAGAGAGCTTAGATTGTGTATCAACAGGAGTCGCAGCCGGTTTACAGGAATCCATGGCAGCACGACTAATGATGTCCCGAGCATACGACTGTTGAGACAAGAACATGGTGTCCTTGCAGCGAGTAACCTGCATCCCCAAAAAAAATGAAAGAGGGCCCAAATCTTTCATGGCAAACTCACCTGCAAGCGTATGAACTATACGCTGACGGAGATCGTCAGTAGAGGTAGTAAGGATGATGTCATCAACGTAGATAAGCATGTATGCGATATCAAGACCACTGTGATATATGAACAAAGAATTATCTGACTTGCTTTGACGAAAACCCTGTAAGGTGACAAAATCTGTGAACCGCTGGTACCAGGCACGTGGAGCCTGTTTGAGACCATAGAGAGACTTCTTGAGAAGACAAACGTGATCGGGATAGTCTTGATGACGAAAACCCATTGGTTGATGCATATAGACTGTTTCTTCTAAGTTCCCATGAAGAAACGCATTTGTGACATCAAGCTGATGAATTTTCCAAGATTTCGTCAAGGCCAACGAAAGAACCAGACGAATGGTAGCCGGTTTCACAACCGGGCTAAAAGTTTCCCCACAATCAATACCAGGTTCCTGTTTGCGACCGTCATAAACCAACCGAGCTTTATAGCGTTCTAGAGCACCATCAGACCTGTATTTATGTTTAAACAACCACATGCAACGAATAATATTCATGTTAGGGGTTCTAGGTACAAGCTCCCAGGTCTTGTTTTTAATAAGGGCACTAAATTCATTAGCCATGGCGTTGTACCATTCTGGAATAGACAAGGCAACCTGGGGATTTTTTGGTATAGGTATGACAGTGGAAGTGTGGAGATTAAAATGTTGCTTTGGTTTGACGATGCCGCTCATAGAGCGAGTCCGAATGGTGCGAACGGGCGGTGGTGGTGGTATGGGTATTGACGGTGAAATAGGTGAGGAGGGGAAACTGGGCTCGGAAGTGAAGGATGGGCCTGGGCCGGTGGTAGCGGTGGGGGCGGTGTGCTGAGAAGTGGAAGGTTGGGTCGGTTGATGTTGGTGGGTTGTTGAGGGAAAATGTATTTGGGCTGCATGGTATGAAGGGGGGGGGGGGGGTGGGCTGGTTTGAGCTGGTTTGCGGAGAAGCAGTAGCAAGTGGGCCGAGAGGGGTGTTTGGTGGACTGGACTGTTGGGCTAAAGGAGTGGGGGACGGTTTGGTATTGAGGAGAAGGTCCCAGACAAGAGGATAGATGGTAGGATTGAGAAAGTCATATGATGGAGGTTTTGTTGGAGATTGAATTGTGTAGGAAAAAATAGTCTCTTCAAAATGAACGTGTCGAGAGATGATTAACTGATGTGAATTAAGATCGAGGCATTTGTACCCTCGATGATTAGAGGGATACCCCAAAAATACACATGGGTTGGAACGATAGTTAAGTTTGTGAATGTTTGTAGAAGGAGCCAAAGGATAACAAAGGCACCCGAACACTCGCAGATGTTCGTATTCGGGAGTAACTTTGTAGAGACGGGAGGTGGGTGAACGAAATTGTTGGGTTTTGCATGGTAAAATATTTAGTAGGTAGGTGACGGTTTCAAGAGCGTGATGCCAAAAAGTGGGAGGTAAAGAAGCTTGAGCCAAAAGGGTGCGAATCATGTTGTTTATGGTTCAAATTTTTCGTTCAGCTTTTCCGTTCTGGGAAGACGTGTAGGGGCAGGAAAAGCGAAAATGCATGCCGTTTTGGTGACAAAAATTGTAAAAATTTTGATTCACGTATTCTTTACCATTGTCACACTGAAATTGCTTAATTTTACGTTCAAATTGAGTGTGTATTAGGTTGTGAAATTGGATAAAAATGTGGAATACTTGTGATTTAGTTGCAATGGGAAAAGTCCACAAGAAGTTGGTAAAATTATCCAAGAAAAGTATGTAATACTTGTGGCCACCCGTACTAAGTACGGGCGATGTCCAAAGGTCACTGTGTACAATATCAAAGGGCAAGTGGGTGGAATTAATAGAATCAATAAACGGTAATCGAACACTTTTACCAAAAACACATGATTGACAAAGAGTTTTATTTAGTTTTCCATAATCAATAAAAGACGAAAGTTTCAAAGATTGCAATAAATTGTTTCCAGGGTGACCCAGTCTTTGATGCCAGCGATCTTGAGAAAGAGTAGCGAAGGCTTGATGTTGGCTAAGGTTGAGAGGCAGAGGCTCAGTGAGAGGATAAAGATCGCCTGCGCTATTGCATCGAAGGAGAGGAGCCCGAGTTTTGAGATCCTTCACAAGAAAACCAAATGGGTCAAATTCAACAGAAACCAAATTATCAGTCGTAAGGCGACGAACCGAAATAAGGTTTTTAATAATATTAGGAGCAAAAAGAACATTATTAAGTTTTAGGGGGGGGGGGAAGGTGGAGGTAAAACTTGGTTTCCTTGTGCTAGGACCGGAATGGACATGCCATTACCAACGATAATGTGTTTATTAGTGCATGAATTAAAATTAGACGGGGAGTATATACCTTGCTGATTTGCAGAGTGTGCGGTGGCCCCTGTATCCATCAGACCATGATCAGGTGGGTTCAGCGACATGGTGTAGAGAGCCTGCTCTATATCAGTGGGTGTGTAGCTGTTGTAGTGAGCTTGATCAGGACGGGCACCAAGAATTCCTTGAGAGTTGTTGGTTGGCCGTGAGGGATATGGGCATGGAGGTTGACTTTGTGGAGAAGCCCATGGCTGTGAAGACCCATTGAAAAGTCCTGCCCACTGTGATTGAGTCCAATTTTGAGGAAACACAATATATGGATATTGAGGAGAGGGCTGACCATAACCACCGGAGGTACGACCACCGCGGCCATTGGCCGAGCGACCGCGACCCCGTCCTCTCCGGTTGCGTCTGCGGTCGCGCTCATTGGCTGAGTAGGAGGAGCCGTCCCGTGTAGGCTGAGGAGCTGAAGAGACAGCCGCCGCTAAGGCAGTGGCGGAAAGCTGTGAGGCCCGAGTCGCTTGCCGCTTCTTTTTATTTTCTTCCAGGTTCAATTTCGATCTAACTTCATTGAACGATGGAAGTGGGTCTTGGTTTTGCAACACGGTGGAGATGCCATCGTATTGTTCCGTGAGTCCCGTCAATATCTTGATGACGAGCACATGATCAGCGACAGGAGCACCAACACTTTTTAACTGATCAGCGAGATTCTTTGCATGGTCACAGTAGTCAGACATATATGAGAAATTATCAAACGACAGATTTGCAAACTCTTGGCCGAGGAAGATGGCTCGAGTAGTCTTGTTGTCATTAAATTCACTCTCTATAGCGGTCCAAGCATCATTAGCAGTCTGACCCGGTTGTAAGATGATGTGAAGAAGGGGTGCCGAGATGGTGGCGTATATCCACTGGAGAACCACAGCATCCAGTTGAGTCCAGAGAGTGTCAGCCGCGACTTTGGCAGCAGCCGCTGTGTCGGAGGTATCGGCTGCCGGTTTGGTGTCGGGTTGCTTGGGAGATAAGTGATCAAGCACTTCATAAATCTGACAGTGCACTTTGAATAGGGTTTTCCAGGTTGTGTAGTGGGTGGAGTCCTTCTCCAAGATGATGGGGACGTGGGTTTTTATGTTGGAGACGGTTAGGGCGGGGTGAAGTTTGGATTCCATAGCAAAAAGAGAAGAAAGGTATGCAGAGGAGGGAGCCGAAAGTTGAAGAAGAAAGACAGTCGGCGGCAGCAGCGGGTAGGGTTTAGAGGGAGGATCGAAAAAGGTGTGATACCATGTAAGAACCAATATTCAACTGTGATCTTCTCATTCATAGATAAACGTATATATAGTTACAATCACAATCTCCTATTTTAGGAGAGATATTTACAATATCAATTATAATATACAAATAATCTATTACACACATTCAATCAATACAATCAGATTTTCTTCTTAATTTCATACCAGTTCCTGTACAATGCATTAGAATTAATAGCAACCTTAGGACTGTTGATGATTTTAGTGCAATTCAATCATTTTACTTAATTGAGATTTGCTTAAACCCAAACGGGATTCTTATTAGACATTGATAATAGTAGGAGGTGTGAAGTACACACTCGTTGAAGACTAATCTGATATTGGTTCCTAGGAACCTTAAGGGTTCTAAGGGACGAAGCCCCCTAAACGAAGGGGATTCCAACGTCCAACGCCACTGGTTGGTCCAAGTTATAGAGCCCCTACCGGAAAAAAAAAAAAAAATATTATTTTACCTTATTGAAATCCATTGGTAAGTTTAATGAAGTTGACCATATGAGGAACTAATTATTAGTAGTAAGTTATACTGATCGATCACCTTCGATAAGTGAGAGCAGCAACAACTTTATCCAATAGAGGCAAGTGGAATCAGGGGCGGACCTAGCCTTAACCGGGGGGTAACCTCCGCTACGGCTTGGCTCGGAAAAATTTGACTTTTTAGTGTAAATTTTGGAAAAATTTGATGTTTTTTCGATTTCGTTACGGCTTATTTATAAAACGTTACGGCTTGGCGTGAATCCTAGATCCGCCACTGAGTGGAATCAGTTGCAACGACGGACAATAATAATTGTCATCATTGATAATTGGTGGTTAGTGGTAGTTGGTCATCAATAGTAAATGCAGATCGGTCAATCATCATCAGTAACTAAGTTACCGTTAGTGTTACTGCTGAAAGAGTTTCTACTATTAGTTTTAGGTTTTATGTAACCGAATAACTGCCGAAAGTTATAACTGCTAGCCGACATACTCTTTTACGTAGAGTTGTGATGTTTCAATGAGACGTTGTTAGGATTCCTCGACTATAAATGAAATTTGGTTTGTTTTCTTGTACACGTTTTTCAGAATATAATCTACATATTTGTTCTTGTTTTCTCTCTAAATTATCCGATAGAATTTTAAGAGTTCCATCATATATTAATCTAAAAGTGATATTGACACGATTTAAAGAGATATCTAGACCCTTACGAATAACATGCATAGACTCAGGGGCGGAGCTAATGTATTAAGAGTGGTAGCACGGGCTACAGCTCAACCCCGTATTCGTAGTGTATTTTTTTAGTTTTATACAAAGGATACCCCTAAACAAATATGAGAATGCCCTAAATTAATGGGCTACCTCCGCCACTACATAGGCTTTTGACAAGAGCCTCAAGAGTTAGAGACACTAGCAAGAAAATTTAATTTCTTTGGATCGAATGCCACTTCCAAGGTCAAGAATCTAACCGCGTGAAATCTAATATTAGAAAACTGGGTATTTGTGACTGTAATTTAAGTCGCAAATGAGTTGCAAATAGTCTTCTGCTACCAAAATTTTAGGGACAATAGTTCATAAAAAGCTCCGAATTCAACATTTACATAATTTTCATGAATTATTTAATTTTGTTTGATGTTAAATCAAATCATTGGGAAAACAGGAACGCAATATAAATAAAAACCAAACAATTGATGTGTTTAATAACCAAAACGTATAGAATATACATTTAACTGGTATACCTTGTTAGAAGAGTAACATCTAAACAAGGAGAGTCTTTCCACACATTTGAGTGTCTTTTAAGGATCTCTCTAGCTTTTTCCCTTGGGTATGAATGTAGACCATTTACTTGAAGCACCATACATAGTTTCTCAACCGTTCCAACCCTCACCATCTCCTTAAGCACCCAATCTGTCCCAGAGAATTTCGATATCAACGAAATGATCATCAACGCTCGCTCGTCGACCTTTGGAGAAACCTTCGTGATTCTCTTCGTGATAACGGCTATTCCCGCAGCATGACCAAGAAGTTGAGCCCTCCCATCGGCTGAAGAACACAAGTGAAACAACACTGCCATGATCAGCTCGGTAACCGCCTTTTTGGGCGACCCAAGTTCAAGCTCAACAAGCTCGAAAACCGCTCCTGAATCAATCATCATTGAGCAGTTTCTTGGCCATGTGCATGTGGTAAGCATGACATGCAAAACCTCCTTGATCCCATGTTCAAGATTATTAATCTTGAGATGTCGAAGAATGAGTACTATCGTCTTGAAGAAATCGCGGTTCAATCGCTCAAGAACAAGTGATTTCGTGTTGTGTATGATATCTTTTAGTAAAACTATTGCGTGTAACTTCATGGTCGTGATTTGATCATCATGATCATCATCATCTAAATCCAAAACCCATGTTAAAGAATGTATAACAAGATCATGTTTCGAAAGAATCGAGCGCGTATCATCACGCGTAAATCTCACAAGATAAACAACATTAAGGGCTTCTTGTAAACCAACAATCGTGCAGTTCTGATAACAAGAAACAATAACAGTAATCATGGCTCTAACCACACCAACTTCTTTCAAGAAAACCCTATTATTCTCACTCTCAGAAGCAAGACTCACCAAACTTTTAAGTGATGAAACTTTCAACTCCGGTAGGTTAACATTCTTGATTAGGTTTCCGGCGAGTGCCTTCACCTGAAAAGATGATTGCTTGGCCGGAACTTGATCAGAAAGACGCCATGATTGAATAAGACGGCGGAGGTTGTGGTTGGGTGTGTAATCAGGGACAATGGGTAGTGGTTGGTTGGTGACCGGACATGTGTTGTTTTGGCTGTGGGACTGCCAGCGTTGGATGCTATCTCGGTCGTAGGTGATGCCGGTGGCGACAGTCACCGGATCTTTCATGATTTGGAGGGAGATTGGACAGATAAAGTGGTGTGGGATTTCAGGATCATCCATGATTGGTTGATTTGCAAGAAGAAAATGATTGTTGGATTGTTGTTATATGGATTTGGTGATCATGTGGATGGTAAGAGATTGCGGCTAATTTGTTCGGACGTGTGGGTCTCTTCTTCTATAGTTGATTAAAGACTTTGGTTCTTTGAAACTTATCCATCAAATTCCATCCCTACTATATATATAAGACCGTGTGTATGGTGGGGCGGGGGTTTGGGGCATGAGTTGACACATAGACTTCGAGGGCAACGCTAGTTAGTTGCATGTTGGGTCGGTATGGCGGGGCGTGGCTAGCCCGCATGGGTTAGCCACGTGTTATAATTTTTTTTAATGATAGTTATATATCCTAATTTTGTTTAAAGTTTAAACATTTCAATGATTTTTTTTAATCTTAAAATTCTTTAATGTATGTACATTACTTTTTTTATAAAGAAATTATACATTAAATACAAAATTTGATGTTTTGTTAATTTGATGAGTGTTCATATATAATTTTATTTTTTTAATCGACATTTTAATATGGCGTAAATTATTGTTTCAAACCAACTACAATAACACATTTCCATATTATAAATTAGCAACTTTTTCTTGCATTATGATGTTGTACCCCAAGCTTGGGGAGTTTTTCAAAAAAAAAAAAAACTTTGATTTTTCACTTTTAACCCAAACATTTTCATATTTTGTATTTTAACCCCTTTTAATTTTTTTACTTTTAACCCAAAGTTTTCCATCTTTTATAATTTAACACAACACTTTATTATTTATAACTTTGGCCCCTCATACTTTTTATCTTTCGCAAGTTTTACATTTCGTTCTAAATTTTGCGAGTTAACACGTCGTAGCGTGCATGTGAGGTTCAACGTTTTTTGCTCTATTTTTTCATATTTGACAGACCCGTCTCAACGTGTCCATTTTTTTTCCTTTTGACAAGTTCGCCGCAACGGGCGGGTCCTAGATCGACTAAGTTATAATTTTCTACGTTTTACGTTTCTGGTTAATTTCTTCGCATTAACACACTGTAACGGGTGTGCGTGGTTCATCGATTTTAAATCTGCTTTTCGTTCAGTGTAATTTTTCCCATTTTATCTATTTTATTTTTACGATCTTGAGAGTCGATGTCGTTGTGGCATTGGTGCTACTTGGCATGATTTTACGAACGTTTTTAACCTATTCAATGTTTTACTAATATTAGCGTGCATGTGAGGTTCAACGTTTTTTGCTCTATTTTTTCATATTTGACAGACCCGTCTCAACGTGTCCATTTTTTTTCCTTTTGACAAATTCGCCGCAACGGGCGGGTCCTAGATCGACTAAGTTATTATTTTCTACGTTTTACGTTTCTGGTTAATTTCTTCGCATTAACACACTGTAACGGGTGTGCGTGGTTCATCGATTTTAAATCTGCTTTTCGTTCAGTGTAATTTTTCCCATTTTATCTATTTTATTTTTACGATCTTGAGAGTCGATGCCGTTGTGGCATTGGTGCTACTTGGCATGGTTTTACGAACGTTTTTAACCTATTCAATGTTTTACTAATATTTTGTTTCGGTTTACCCCTATACTTCCTTTACTTAAAACTATTTTTTACGTGCATATTTTATGTACGGGTAGGTATAAATATGATTTGTTCTACATTCCGACGTAAACTTTTTTTATAGACGAGTCAGGTCAAATATAATACGTTTCGTTTAAAGAAACCATTTTTACGTGCATACTTTTATGTACGTTTTGGTATAAATTCAAGTTGTTCTACATTTCGACGTAAACGTTTTTGGTAAATGATTTAGGTCAAATATAATATTTTTCGTGTTTATTTTATGTATGTTTCGTAAAGTTTGTTTCGAACCGAGTGGAGTCAAATTATGGTTTTTTTTCTCCCTTTTTTCCGAAAGCTCTAATTAATCCCTTTCGATTACATGTGCAAATTTTCCTTCATACCCGTTACGTTTTCTATGTATGAGTTGGGTCACATATAATACGTTATGATTGTTTGGTATGAATTTGATTTACTTTACGTTTGATCCAATCACAATGCTTATACAGGTTACATTGAGTTCAACTGGATACGTCGAAATGTGTGTTTTCATATGGTTAATGCATCATATAACGTTTGGACCAATCCATTCAATGTTTACGATGTACTCGCACCGCAACGCGGGCGGGTCTTTATCCTAGTTTAAAAAAAAAGGAAGGGATAGCATTGTCCTTTTGCTGGGTTAAAGGGGGAGAACCCCTTGTGATATGTAAGTTGCATGGTAAATACTAAAGTTGAATGTACTAAAGTATTAAGTATGTGCATAATCAACATGTCATACGTAACCGTAAGTATAGTTTAATATCAAATAAACTAAATACAGATAGAATACACATATAGTGTATTCTGTGCATTGTTGCAGAGGTCGCTAATCGCTCCCTATTTGGTCGACTGGGGAGTTGCGAGTACTTGGCTTAGGCAGAGAGTACTTAGGAAGTACTCAGACATGTAAAATTATAAAGAAATTAGTTTTCGGGAAATTACGTATGTGTCAAATATCATAAGTTTACTAATATTTATAACAAAATACGTGAATATCATTATAAATAGAAAAAAATACATGTTCAAATAGTAGAGTATTTCAAAAATTGATATTCATTCCTTGAAAAAAGATATTTATTTTTAATATGTAAACATAGAAATTATGTTTTATTGTTTTTAAGTTAAACTCAGCTAGAGTTAAGCTACTAGATCTGATTCTGATCGAGATTGACCGCGTTTAATCGATTCTGAGTAATTAGGCGGAGTTAAAGAAAATCGTCTCGGCAGCCTACCTCCGAAACCTTGTTTTACAACATTGATTATGTGTATTCACCGATGAATACGTGTACACACCTGTGAATACACTCAAGTATTATTAGAATCAAACATAGTATATTCACCTAGTGGATACACTAAAAGGCCCCGAATCAACATATAGTATATTTAGAAGTGAATACTACAAAGTAATACCAATATATATATATATATATATATATATATATATATATATATATATATATATATATATATTGTTTTCACTAGTTTCATACACTAAATCTTTGTGAGGAGTTTGATTCACTATTGTAATTGGTTTTGACACACTTTTCATAACTATGAATCATAACTTAACAACAATGCATGGAACTTTGCAAGTTTGATGCACTATTGTGATGGTTTAGAAATATAGACTTTTAATAATCCGTCAAAATTGTTATAATAGTATGTCTAACATTACGGAGTTTAATGTATTGTTGTAATGGCTTCTTGTGCACGTGGTCCAGGGGTGGACCCAAGCCCAGCCCAAGGTGGGCGGACGCACCCCCGGGGAAAAAAAAATTTAGTGCTAAATTCCGTCGAAAATCCCGTCCGCACCCCTTGGAATTTTTCGTCCGCACCCTTGAAATTTTTCGTCCGCACCCCTTAGGTAAAAAGTGTTATCAATTTATATTTTAAATTTTTTTTAGTAAACTCTTATTTAAAAAAAAAAAATACTACCTAAATTATATAACTTTTAATATCTAACTAACTAAACCCAAATACCCATACCTTTACCCACTTATAATTTCTAACTAGCTAGCCCACTAAGTCTTAGGGGCTGTTTGGTAGCCTCTGAATGGTCATTAAAAGGCTACCTCTTAATGGAACCATTAAGAATTTTATCAATGAGAATGTAGAAGAATGTGACATGTGATGATTTACTATTCAGAGGTTACCTCTTAAGCATTCAGACTTGAGATTACCTCTTATTCATTCAGAGGTTTTAAACCATTAAGAGGTAGCATCTGAATGGTCATTAAGAGGCTACCAAACAGCCCCTTAGCCCATTAACCAAACCCAACAATATTTCATACTATAATAAAATAATTAAAGCCCAAAACCTTTAAAAATTCTCTCCCGCTCTCTCTCTCTCTCTCTCTTGCGTCCCTGCACTGCCAACGAACAACATCACCTAGCGACAACAGTCCAGCAGCCGGCGACCACCGTAATCAGCCACCACCGTCGTTTGACACCAAATCTAACCCGAATCCGAACACGGGTAAGTTTCTTTGTTATTTTGAAGATTTTGGTTGATATTATAGGAGAAAAAGGGTAATAAAGTTGTTAAATAGGTTTGAAATTTTGTGTGTTTTGACGTTGTTTAGATGATTTTTAGGGTGATTATGTTGTTTATATATTTTTAGGGTGATTACAACTTACGTTATGATTTCTAGGGCTTGAATAGTTGAAAATTAAAATTGAAACATTATGTTATGGAGCGATGAACTTATGTTATATAGAGAAAGAATTGCTTAAGAAATTAGTTTTAGATGATGTTTTGGATAGATTTCAAAAAATGAAAACTCGTAGGGCGTCGACGTTTTAATTATGTTTGTAACAAGGTTTGACATGTTTTTGATGATTATATAATTAGTTTGATGTTCGTTTGTTTTACATGACCCGACCCGACCCGATAGGAACCGATTTTTTTACTTATATACCTAGGGGCCTAAAATTTTTAAAAATGTTCCGCACCCCCATGGAAAAATTCCTGGGTCCGCCACTGATGTGGTCATACATTGTGAAGTCCTAAAACATATTCGCAGTGTTAATAGCTAATTAAATTAGAAGAGTCGATAACACGGAACCACATTCAATGGATGCCTCAGTTGTGCCATGTATAAGCCAATTGAATGAGTCAATTAAACTTCGATTTTTCAAGCTAATGAACTACTGAAAACAAAAAAGACAAAGTCAATCAACGAAGAAATGTTAGGAACGATAACGTGAAAGACCAAGTCATATACATAAATCAAAGAACTAAAGATCAATCCCGAAAAACATAATTATCAAATAAAAGGAAAGATTACAACTCAACATAAAATACTTGAAAATTGAAATATGTTAAGGGTTAAAAACATCACTAAAACAAGTTTTATAAAATTAATAAAGTTTTTATAAAATGTTTTTTAAGGGTTATTGGATTTTAATAATCATAAGTTTCACATGTTGGCCGATAATAATCCCAACTCTAAAAATTCCATCTAACGATCCCAACTTGTTTTTTAAGGGTTATTGGATTTTAATAATCATAAGTTTCACATGTTGGCCGATAATAATCCTAACTCTAAAAATTTCATCTAACGATCCCAACTTGTAAGAATTTGACCCCCATCGATCCTTTTCAAATTGTAAGTGCACTTAATTTAATTAAGGAGGCTACATGTGCACTTGAATCTATTGAGGAGGCCAAATTTTATATGTTATAAAAGGATCAATAGGGGCCAAATTCTTACAAGTTGAGGTCGTTGGAGAGAATTTTTAAAGTTAGTATTATTAATAGCCAACAGGTGAAACTTTTTATTATTAAAATCCAATAACCTTTTTTTATAAAAACAAATCAACTCATTTAAGGATTTTTTTATAAAACTAATAGAAAGCTTTAAACTTTTATAATGTACATAAAAATAACTTATATTGAAACTGTTGGTAGGAAAAATATTCCTATAGAAGAATTTTCTAATATGGTTATATTCCTATAGAAGAATTTTCTAATATGGTTTTTAGTACGCATTCACTAAAAAATTACTTTAAAAACATGATAGGCTAGAAAAAACTTTTACCCAAAATGGTATTGCTTTAAAAATTATTCCTTCTTCTATTTAAATATGTATAATTAATATATTTGAAACATTATCTTACAGAAATAAAAACACAGATATATAGATAGTCTAGTTTAGGGCTGTAATTGAAACGAACGAACACGAACAAGGCTATGTTCGTGTCCGTTCATTAAGAAAATTAACATGTTCACGAACGCATACCGAACATAAGTTTATGTTTGTGTTCGTTCGTTAAAGAAATTTAGTTGTTCGGTAACATTCGTGAACATTGGTCTCGAGCACAAACGAATAATAACGAACATAAACAAACATTTAACTTGAAAATATAAACATTTTTAACCTTAAACATAAGTAGTTAAATACAACCATCAAATTATATTTCAAAACAGAAGAAGTCTACTACAACCACCAAACAATAAATCAAGTTTAGCTAACTTAGATATAATTATCCAGAATTACTTAGACATAATTATTCAGAGTTTAATTAACGTAGACATAATTGTCCCAAAAATTGTCTTAAATGTCCAAATATTAGCTAAGTTAGAAAAAATAGAGGTTCTAGTTTTCAGTATGTTTAAATGAAAGGTTTATTATTTATTAATTTTTTAATATAATCAAACGAACACGACAAATGTAACCGAAGGAATATGAACGAACTTAACTGAACATATTACCGAACGTTCACGAACGCAGTTGAACGAACGAGACCTTTGTGCGTGTTCCTTCGCCAAGCTAACCGAACTAATTTTTTTGTTCGTGTTCGTCCGTTTAGCTAATTGAACGAACATAAACGAACTTCCCATCGAACGGTTCATAAAATGTTCGTTGAACGTTTAGTTCTTTTACAAACCCTAGTCTAGTTTAATCATTTTAACTTTTTTCATATTCCATACACTAAGTTATTAAAAAAGAATTTCTCAGGGTCTTTGTTCAAAACCCCATTATAAAATTTATAAAATTTAGACGGAGTTTAAGTATTGTAGGTTGCAATCTAAAGAGAGAGAAAAACTATTATTCTCATAACTAAAATATGTAGTTTTAAAAATGTGTGTTTTTTGTCATTAGTTATATTTAAAAGAAAATAAGGATTTTAAAGTTAGTGGATGACTATGATTTTGTCTTGCCAGTCAAACAAGAGTTCGGTGGTCAAAAGGGTTGAAAAATTGGGTTGTCCTCATGTGTATGGTCCATATGGAGACTTGGAAAATAAGACTCCGCTACTTTTATTTTACTTCATAGTCCACGACTCCACACATAGATTTAGACAATTTTATTATCTTTCTAATAATATAAAATAAATATAAATACCATACTGTTCCTTACTGAAAGTCTTGGTGTAATAATAAATTACTTATTATAATATGTTGGTTTTATTATTTGTTTCATGAAATAATTTTCAGATTGGATCATGTTTCTGTTCGTTTTAGGTTCAGGGCAAGCCCCATTTTGTTTTTAAAAAACTAGGTTACTATTTAGAGTTATGACAAAATTGAGAGCTATAATAGTTTTTTGGGTGGGATAAGGCTTTAGAACCAATAGGTTCTGGGTTCGATTACCACAAGAAGAGTTTTTCTTATATTTATTAGGTTTCCTCCTGAACACTTTGTATAGGCATAATGCTTAGTGGAGATGGATATGATCGGGTGATTCTGCTGGTGGCACGATGATACTCCAGTGGTCCTTCAGTAATCCAAATTTACCGTTAAAAAAATTGAATAAAAGTCTTTCTATATAATTCTATATTATAATTATAATTTTTTTTTTTGAAAGATCAACAAAATTTTATTTCATACCATCTAATAATTATAATTTTATTTGTAGAAAGAAAAGTTTCGGTAATCCAACCTACTCACTTTTATAATATGATTTAATTTTGAAGAAATCTTGACATTTTGGGGGGAAAACACTTTAGTATCACCAGCATTAATGAAAAATAATCATAACTAATCGATTATGAGAAAATTTTGATGTCAATTTTGATCACAAGAAAATGGAGATTCAATTCTACATTATAAATTCAAATAATTTTATCTTCAAAAAATATTAATGACATTTGGAAAAAGGGTCCGGATTTTCTTTTTGCTTAAGGCCCCCAAAATAATTAAGTTGATTCTATTCAGGTTTGATCTTTTAATTAGCTAACACATATGTTGTTTAAACCCATCATCTCAATTTCGAATCCCTTCCAAGGGTGCTCCCCCCATATTTACATAATTTGCAATTAATATGAATCGAACCTGAGACCTCCCCAGAAGAAAAGCACTTAGTGAAAAATCCCGTGATCAACTGAGCTATACCATATTGGCAAAGTCTTTCCACATTTTCTTGATTCATTGGTGGTAATGGGGCTGGTATTGGTTCAGGGTAACGTGGTATTGGTTCTCCGTAAGGGTATGGATTATTCAATATTTCCATAATTGATAGAAGTCAATATATACTTTCAAAATAATGGAAAATCACCACTCTCCATCATGAACAATAAATGGAGAAAAAATGTCTTTAATGAGTCAAATGACGAATTGGCAGCTTACAGACATGATTTAGGATTTGTTTTTTGGTCGGAAACGATATTAAACATTCATATTCTCTAATAATATATATTATTATACTTGTAATCGCTCATAAAAGTAGATCATTAATTTGAAATAAACTGTAAAGGAATATAGTAGTTATAGTTAGATAAAACATATAACCTAACATTGTATACATAACTGAGATTTGTTGTAATTATTTATTGCAGGAGTATTGGATTTTAATAATCCTAACTATTTGTCGTTGGCTGCATGGAGTCCCAACTACACAAAAATAACTAATGTCAGTTTCAACTATTAACATATTAACCTCAAACCAGTGACGGAACTAGAACATTAATTCAGGGGTATCCCAAAAAATTTTTTTTTTTACCGTGCAATCATACAATATTAAAAAAAACAATAATACATAAATAAAGTAAAACAAATACCTAATAGATTTGTCCTCTTATTTTTTTCATAGCTTGAAATCGATCCATCACATCGTCGTCTTTTACTTCACTTAAAAAATCATTTTTGACCGCACAAACCATAGCATTGTTCAAGAATTCCGGGCCGATTCGATTGCGTAAATCCGTCTTCACAAGCTTCAATTTCGAAAAACATCTTTCGAAATTGGATTTTGGTTTCGTCATCACTTCAAAGAATTCAAAAAATCACACAATCAATTCAAACAATCAAAGAATTCAACGGCTAAGTAACAAAGTATAAAACTAATGAAACTATTAATAAACCAACTAATAAAACTAATGTTAAACCAACTATAAAACTAATGAAAGTATTAATAAAACTACTATTAAACCAACTAATAAAACTGAAAAAAAAAACAAGCTTTAAAAAAAACAAACAATAAAAAAAAACTAATCAAACTAGAAGTCTAGAACATTAACTAATATTAATAAAACTAATCATTAATCAAAGTATAAAACAAATGAAACTATGAAAGTATTAATAAAACCTCGTGACTGTTGGCCGATGAGAGGAGGCAGAGTGGCAGACTGCCGATTGCCGAATGTGGAACAGCGGAAGCCGGAATCTGTGATTTCTGTTAATCCTCCTGGACCTCCTGCGATGTGCGATGCAACGAATCAGCGATGCGATGTAATCCTCCTGTGATTTCTGTTCGTGACTTCGATTGTAATCCTCCTGGACCTCTGCGAATTCTGTTCTGTTCGTGACCTTTGATTATCCCTGCATTCAATAATCTGCCGCCCAATGCACGGTTGGGTTATTATTTTGTTATTTGGGCTAACTAGTATTGGGCTATCATTTGGTTATTTGAGCCAATATAATCAGTATTTTTTGGGCTTAATTTCAGTTTGTAAAATTTTTTTTGAGAGGTGTCCTAGTTGTTGTTGAGGGGTGTCCTTAGTATAAAAATCGAAAAAAAAAAAATTTACACTACCGGATAAAAGTTGAGCCATAGCCCGGGCTACGCCTCGGACTACACTAGGTCCGCCCCTGCCTCAAACGGACCCAGACTAAAAGAAATTTCACGACGTTAGTCGTCGGAAAAAGGTTTCTAAAGGTCTGATCTAATGTTATAAACAGGTTTGTAACAAAAATGTTGAGTTTTCCGAATTATCCTTGCTATACTCCAATAAATAGTTATTAATATTTTTTTGAACCGTAAATTTGTTTTGATCCCTAGTACGTAGGACTTGAACCCAAGACCCCTCCCTCCAAACCCAAGGTGTTTTATTAATTATACACAATGTATTACGAATTATCATTATAATATATGGCATCAAAACTTAAGGTTTTTGCATTCTACTTTTCTCTCATTTCACACCTCTATCCGCCGCTTTTGCCACCTGATCTTAGTTGCTTATCAATTCTCTTTTCCCATTGCCGCCCCTTCTGTTATATTTATCTTTATCTTCTTACAGTCCCCTGGTCGTATCCCGTGGTTGCAATAAACACCTAGATAAGTTCTATGTTGTGTTTGTTGTTTATGGCACCATCGCAGAGTCATAGCTCCTACTCTCACATCATGCGTACGTACCTCATGTCACCATGTCGCTATTGTGCCGCCACATACATAATACTGGTCGTCATTATCCTAGCTTCTGTCACCATAGCCTTGTTGTTGTGCCTCTTGCCATTGTTGTTATTGCTTTATGTTTTTGACATTGTTTGTTTTTCTTATACCAACCTTATCATTGTTTTGAGCTCCAGTCTAAGAGCTAGATTTCCTCTGATCGCCAAGGAAAATATATGAGTTTATAATTTATTATGTGGATAAAATTTATCGTAACTATTTGTATTTTAATTTGAAGTTATAGGTTTGGTTTGGCTTGTAATTTTTAGGATACTTATGTAAAATGTTAATCAATAATACATAACTAGTATTAAGCCCCTGTGTTGTAGCGGTTGTCATAAAACTGTGTTAAGTAATAGCAAAACTATACCATTGTCAGCGACCACCAACACCGGAAAAGCTCGTAAAAACAAAATAAATAAAAACGGGAACAAAACTAACGCTGAGCGAAAAACAGACGTAAAATCTTTGAATCACGCACGCTCGTTGTTGAGAAATTAAACCGAAACGTAAAAAATAGAAAAAAATAACTAAGTCCATCCAGGACCCGCGTGTTGGACGAACTTGTCAAACGCAGAAAAATAGATGTGACGCGACGGGCCAGTCAAACAGTAAAAAAATATACGAAAAAATGTTGAACCTCACACGCACGTTGCGGTGCGTTAACTCACAAAATTTAGAACGAAACGAAAAACTTGCACTACAAAAAAAAGTCATCTAGTGGCACACATTTTTAATGGCATTTAGGTTTTGTGCCACTAATTTTTGTTTTTAATAGCACTTTAGGTATTTAACACATACATTTAGTGGCATTTAACTTTTATGTCACTAATCAAGGCTTTTAGTGGCATTTTGCATATGCCACCAAATTTTTCTATATGTTTTAATGGCACTTTGCCCGTGCCACAAAATTTTTTGAACAACTCGTTTAAAATTTTCACCATTTCCCTCTTTGAAACCTAAAAATTTCCCTAGAAATTTCTTCTTCTCTTTCACCAAAAATCAATTTCCCTCCCCAAATCATTTCATATTCCCGGTCATTCCCCTAACCCCTCATCAATTTCCCTCTCATTCTCACCAAAAAACCAATTTTCCCCACTCTAATTTTTATCTCTCTAAAATCTCATCCATTGCGTTCACTCTGTTTGAATACGACCAGTTCACGACTGCACCGACCAAAATTGATTGTGCTCCTGTTTAAATCCCGACGTCAATTTGGTAGGTAATCAATCATAAATCTCTAATTTTAATTGATGCGCTCCTTGTTTTCTTTCTAATGGTTGATGGATTTGTGTGCTGTTTTGAGGTGCCCTAGCTACAAGAAATAAGAGCTTTAGGGGCGACACCTTTAGGGGCGACATAAAAAAAGTCGCCCCTAAGATTATGGGGTATGGGGCGTGGGTTGGGTACAAACGCCCAAGTCACCACCCCGGGTGGGCTTGGGTTTCAGCGTGGCCCGTTTGGCGCGGGATTCAGCCCGGGCGTTGGGCGGGGCTACCCACATGACATGGCGGAACCTCATTGGCCAAGAGCACTAGCCATGGCGGAACCTCATTGTGATGTGGCTTGGCCACGCCACCCCAGCCACGCCCCACCATACCCCTTTGAAATTGACTTTTGGTCTGGGTACCTCATACTCCACGTGTCGCACCATGCCCCCAATCTACGCCCCACTATACCCCACGGTCTAAAAGTCTAATCCGTGTTTTAATATCACACATGAGATTCTGGCCATTGATAAAAAAACGATCGGACGGTTTATCTTCTTTCTTGATTTGTGGTCATAAAACCCATGGGCGGCCTTTTTTCCCCATCCGACCTCTCTATCCCCCCAAATTGCACAACCCTGAGAGGGAGACGACCACGACCACCACCGCTACTGCGTTTGAGACGACAACCACCACGTGAGACGACCACCACCGCCGGAGCACTAGGCCCCCACCACCTGAGATCCCCAAATCACCACCGTATCTCACCGTTCCATATTTATTTCAAAAGTTAGGGGTTGTGTTCTTATTTTGTCATAACCGATTGCAATTCCACTATCATCTACCTTCAACAAGTTGCAGAAACTGATAGGAAAGTCTCTGTAGGTAATATATTGTTTTTGCCCAATTTTTTGGTTGGAATTTTGCTATTGTTTTGCATAAAGAGAGGAGTTTTGTACCAGTGAAGATTATTTTTGTTTTGTTTCTATATATAATTGGTGAGTTTGGCTTATTTATTGAAAGTTGCATTTGTTTAGATGGTTTGTAAACAGAAATCTTTTGGTTTAGGGCTCAATCATAACCAGGGAAGTATGTTATGGCTTGGGGCTTAAAAGTTAATAGTACTATTACGAGCTTAGGTGTTTTCCTTTTGAAACCCTCAACTACACTATGTTAGACTAAAGAGTCTTGTTTAAGTGGTGACTAAGTAGCTTCAAATTCTTAGCTTTAAACCCTAAACTGCACTATGTTAGACTAAAGAGTCTTGTTTTAGTTCATCTGTGAGTCACTTTTCCAATTCAATCTCATTTTTTTGTTTGATTCTGTTACAAAATCGTTAGTAGGTTAGCTTGTTTGATTTTGTTGTTCAACTCTTAAGCATAGATAGAAGTTGGATGAAGATTTTTGTTGAGTTTGTTTGGAAATTGCACCTGAATGTACGGTATTGATAGGTTGCGATTTAGGGTTTCGCTCGTTTGGAATAAAGAGTTTGTGATTTTGTAGAATATATTTGTCTCATGAAAAAATTAGTGCTATCTCATTTGAATCCAACATCTGAAAATGCATCTGAATGTACTTACATGTTGCGATTTAACTTCTATATGGATAATTTTCTTTATTGGACATTTTAGTTACATTCTATAAAAGTTTTACTCTTTACAGGTTATTTGTTTGAAAAAATGCATCTGAATTAGACATTTGAGTGGAGTTTGGTTGTCATTGTCTCGTAATTGCAGAGGCTGCGCTGGTGAAGCTCAAGATGGTGACAGCAGACCTTTGTTTTCGCGGCAGTAGACAGAAGCATTTGTAAGTTTGTATGATATCAAAATCTAATTATGATGATATTTGTTGCTTGCTAAAGATACCAGCTTTGCATTTGTAAGTCATTGACCGAATTCAACGTGGCCCGTCATTTGTAGCTTCCACCTTAATCCAAGTCGATAACACAAGATATCCAGAACTTTACAGAAATTCTAGAAAGTCTCCAGGCTCTCTTAGATACTATGGTTTAGGGCTAGAAAACGGGCCTTATACTATAACCCTTTTCTTTGCAGAGACCGTTTTCAACCGAACCCCACACACCTGGCAGGGTCATGGGAGACGTGTCTTTGATATTTACATCCAGGTTAGATCTTTAAATATTGTTTTTTTTTCAATTCTGTAAAGTCAACTTAAATACGTTCTTATGTTCTCTATGGAAATCGTAGACGGAAGGATTTTGATATATCAAAGGAGGCAGGTGGTATTGGAAGAGCCCTTGAAAAGAATTTTGACGTTATTGTGACACAAAGTTATCTTGAAATTCATCTGTTTTGGGCTGGCTAGCATATGGATTAAAGAATCATAAAATATTAAATGTTGTCTTTAAGCGTTTGAAAGAACATTCAAAGACTAAACTCGTCGTAGGAGATTGCAATACGCTCTTTGTTTTGGTTTTATATTGTTTGTTTCTTATATAACTGATCTTTTTTATTCTATTGCAGTTTAGAAGCACCACCAAGGCCATAATTTGTGATGTTGATTTGTGTGAGTAGCGAATTGCAGAGTTAATAGTCAACAGAGCAGTTGTGCTTAGTAGGTACAAATCATCCTAATTGTCTCTTTAAAATATAAATTGGTACACTCTAATCTATCAATAATATAGTTTTTGTTTGGTTAATCGGTCATTTGCGGGATAGTTCACGGGTCAGAGGGTCGAATAGAAACGGTTCAGTAGCCTATGGGTCACGGGTCTGCATGTTATTGGGTGACGGGCCAGGGGTTTGATTGTGAGTTCAACACATACGTGAGTTTTGAGTGAGTTTGATTGTGAATGTTTGTGGGGCCTGAACAACAACAAAATGGCTGTAGAACAGCAACAAAATGGCTGTAGAACAGCTGCAAAAAATGTTGTATAAATAAGCATCAAATTGGCTGTAAAAAAAGCAATAAAATGCTATAGAAAGCTGCAAAAAATGCAGTAAAATCTGCGTTAAAAGGGCGGTAAAAACAGCAAAAAAAATGGCTGCAGAAAGCTGGAAAATGCTATAAAATTAGCATAAAAAATGGCTGTAAAAACAGCAACAAAATGACCTGACCCGACCCAAAATTCGTTCTGATGCGGACCTGTTTCAACCAGAACTCATAACTTATGTCCAAGCAGTTTGTTTATTTCTATTATTTCTATATCTTATAATTTTCAGGAAATTATGGCGGATGTAATGCCAAGAAGATATGGAGGCGATGGTGCTGGAGATCCACCACCTCCTGGCGGTTTTTGGCGAGGCTAGCATGAAGAGGACCGTAAGTCTTATTTAAGTTTATTTATTTACTATTTTTATTCATTTTTTATAGAGGTAAATGTCATTTTAGTCCCTGTGGTATGGCCATTTTGACAGTTTAGTCCAAAGGTTTCATTTTTCGCCTGTGGGTCCAAAAACGTTTCACCGTTGCCATTTTAGTCCACCGGCTTGACTTCATCCATTTTTCTGTTAACGAGAATGACAATTCGGTCATTTTATATGTAATTCTGTTAACTAGAAGGGCAATTTGTGCCATCTTAGGTGATGGCATATAGATAACTAGATGTATTGAAAGAACCACCCAATCTTTAGCTGAAGAGAGCTTAACGTGATGTCAAAAGAAGTAAATTAGTCGTTTATTAATTTCTCTTACATCTTTAATGGCTATGGTTTTAATGGCTATGGTTGTGAGATCTAATCATTTGAACATGAATTGTGAAATTTCAGGTTGAATATAGTGAATTGGCTGATGCGGCGACAATAAGGAGTAAGTGCAAGGAACAACTATGAAGTGCGAAATACGATCGCTAAGAAAGAGTTAACACAATGAATATTTTACTCGCATGAAGATTGTGAAAGAGATTTATGATCGCAATGGAGTTTTGAGTTTTTGTTCAAACCTTTTTTAAATATTTGTTTTGTAAGATGATTGATTTAGGTTGACGCTTATTAGTTATTTCTTTGCAAACATTTAGAATCTTTGTAAGATGATTGATTGAACTTTTTAATTGAATTGATTATATTAGAGTAAACTGCCATTTTGGTCCCTGTGGTTTGGCCAGTTTTGCCACTTTAGTCCAAATCTCAAACTTATTACATCCAGGGCCCTGTGGTTTGGTTTTTGTTGCCATTTTGGTCCAAATTTCAAATTTGACCAGATTCTCCTACTTAAACCCTTCTATTTTGTCTTTATTCTCAGGGGCATTTTGGGCATTTTGTAATTATTATATAAAATACCCTAAAATCATCATCCTCATCATCAGAAACCAGAAACCTCTCTCTCTCATCTTTCTCACCAGAAACCTCTCTCTCTCATCTTATAACTCTCTCTCTCTCTCATCTTTCTCACTCTGCTCTCTCTCTCTCTCTGAACTACCAATACCCAAAATCATCATCCTCATCATCAGAAACCAGAAACCAGAAACCTTAATCTTTTTGACGGTGTTTGCACCAAACAAAATCCATTGACGGTGTTTGCACCAAACAAAATCCATTGAATCTTTTTATGCAAACGATGGAGGAGAAAGTGGAAACCCTAACGGTGAGCAGAGGCAAAATCAAGAACACCATTGAATCTTTTTATGCAAACGATGGAGGATTGTGGTGGTGCTAGTGGTGGTTTGTGGCGGCAGGAGGAGAGAGAGAGAGAAAAAGAGAGAGACGGTGGAGGAGGTGGTGGTGGTAGGTACGGTGGTGGTGGTGATGATACACACTCTGTGCTGCATCTCTGTGAATCTTGTTTCTGGTTTTGTTGGTGGTTTGTGGCGGCAGGAGGAGAGAGAGAGAGAGAAAAAGAGAGAGACGGTGGAGGAGGTGGTGGTGGTAGGTACGGTGGTGGTGGTGATGGTGATGATACACACTCTGTGCTGCACATACGATTTAGATCTGAGCACATACGATTTAGATCTGAGCATATCTCTGTGAATCTCGTTTTTGTGTAAAAGAATCGTTTTTTTGCAGGTTGTAAATTCGTGGTGTTTATGAATCTAAGATTGAAGTTTGTGTGTTTATGAATCTAAGATTGAAGTTTGTGTGTTCAACGAAGAAGAATTTTTTTTTTTTTGATTTGTTGCTGCAGATTGATATTGAAGTTGCAGGTTGTAAATTCGTGGTGTTTATTCAACGGCTGATATTCTAAGAGTGAATTTTGTTAAAGTGCGGTTGAAGATGATGAGGGTGGGGGTGGGTAGTTGGGCGGTGGTTGCAGGGGGTGCGAGAGGGTGGTGGCAGGTAGTGGTGCTTGGCGGCGAGAGGGGGGTGGTGGTGGTTGAAGATGATGAGGTTGAACATGATGATGATCAGGAGGTTGAAGATGATGATGATTAGGGGTTGAGGTTGAAGATGATGATTATGTGGGGTTTTTTATATTTTAGGGTTTTTTATTAAATGAATTGCTTTAAATAAAACATAAATGACCAAAATACCCCTGCACTAAAGGACAAAATAGACAGCTCTCAACAGTTAAAAATGGGGTTTTTTTAAATTTGGACCAAAATGGCAACAAAAACCAAACCACAGGGCCCTGGATGTAATAAGTTTGAGATTTGGACTAAAGTGGCAAAACTGGCCAAACCACAGGGACCAAAATGGCAGTTTACTCATTATATTATTATGATTTCTACATTTTACAATTTTATTTTTATTTTTTAATGTAAATAAATAATAATTGTAATCAATAAAAATTAATATGATAAATAATTTGATGTGATTTTTGTGGCAAAAAATATGTGCCACTAAAAGCCTAAAAGTTTGTAGTGGCAGAAAAAACAGTGCCACTAAAAGCTATATACTTTGTGCGGCAGATTGAAAAAGTGTCACTAAAAGGCTTTAGCGTCAGCGCTTCTAGTGGCACTTTTTTTGTGTGCCGCCCATTCCTACAGGTGTTTTTAGTGGCACTTTTTTGTTGTTTTGTGGCACTTTTTGTATGTCACTAAATGACATTTTTTTGTAGTGTTGGGAAGGAAGAAAAGTATGGTGGACCAAAATTGAAAATAAAAAAGAGTTGGGATTAAATTGTAAAAGTTGAAAAACTTTGGGTTAAAAGTAAAACAACAAAGGGTCTAAATTGCAAAAGTGAAGTTATTTATTAATTTTAGATAAAGATAAAAATAAAAATAAGTGATATCTATATATTGGTTATTAATTAATATTAATATTAAAAGAAATTTATTAAACAAATATAAATAAAAGAGTAAATTACAAGTTTTGTCCTTTATGTATATCCAAAATTGCAGGCGCTGTCCTTTATCTTTAAAATTGACGAGTTTTGTCCTTAATGTTTGCAAATCTTGCACGTTATGTCCTTTAAGGCAAACCCAGTTAATTTTTTTTGTTAAATCTGAGGCACATGAGGGCATTGTTGTCATTTCATCTCATCAGGGACCATTGTGTAAAAGAATTTGTCTTCAGGGGCTATTGTGTAACTACAGAAAAGATATTTACTTCACACCAACCCCCCTTTCTTCTCCTTCTTCTTCGATTACAGCTGCAAGCAGACCCACACCGTCTCTCTCATCTTACTGGTGGTCGGAGCCGGTGCCGGTCGTAATCCCGGCGACGGGTCTTCCACAGTCGCACACCCACCAAAAACCCCTAACTTCCCTTTCACCTCATCTCCCCGGTCAAACACACACGCACCCACACCTTGGGTCACCTCTGCTCTCCATCTCGTGGCTCTGACCGACGACGGGTTCCTCACCGGTATGCAGGTTCTTGGGGTTAGGGTTCCAGTGGGGGTGGGGGTTTAATGGTGTTTGTTGCTGGTTTGGGTTGTTGCAGGTTGGGGTTAGGGTTCTAGGTGGAGTGGTGATGGTGGGTCAGGCGATGGTGGAGATAGTGGGTGGTGATGGTGGGTCTAACGATGGTGATAGAGAGGTTGTGATGGGTGTTATCGCAGGAGACAAGAACGGCTGCTGCTGTTGTTCATCGCTGAAGAAGACATGGATGTCGATTGGATGTGTGAATCGCATAAAGTGAAGAGGTGTCGGCTGGATTTTTATTTGGGTATCTTGATTGTTGCTGGGTATCGATGAAGAGGAAGACAGATGTATTAACGGCAGACTGATGTTGTTATGTTTTGGGAACTCAAATTTTTTTTTTAGGGTTTTGGATGTTTGTTCATCGCTGTGAGAAGAGAGAGAGACACAAAGAAGTAGGTGAAAAGGTCTTTGGATAAATACATAAATAAATAAAGGTCTTTGGATAAATACACAATAGCCCCTGAAGACAAATTCTTTTACACAATGGTCCCTGATGAGATGAAATGACAACAATGCCCTCATGTGCCTCAGATTTAACAAAAAAAAGTAACTGGGTTTGCCTTAAAGGACATAACGTGCAAGATTTGCAAACATTAAGGACAAAACTCGTCAATTTTAAAGATAAAGGACAGCGCCTGCAATTTTGGACATACATAAAGGACAAAACTTGTAATTTACTCTAAATAAAATTTATGAGATTGAAGGAGAGAATGTGATGTGTCATTATTTAAAGTTTTTTATTATAAGTTTGATACATTCTGAGCTTTTCATTATTTTATTGTGTAAAATCTAAGTATCTAATTTAAAAGAATGCTCATCAACTTAAAAAGGAGAGCTGCAAATATGCAAATGTAATAATTTAAACACTTATTTTTGCGTAAAATTGATTTCTAATGTATGTGTATACATAAGCATTTCAACAATTAGATTTCAGTATTTGAAAACTAAAAAAACGTGAGAAGTCCATTTAACTCGATTTTGTTCTATTAGTATTTTGCATATGTCGTTTTTTGATGATCAAACCCAATTTGTATTTGTTGTATTTCAATTACCTTTCAAACTCTGTAAATATCCCCACCATAGAACGATTCTGATCATGTATCTACGAAATACCCATTTAGTGTTCATTCATGAGTTTTGAATCACAATTGGGTCGATTTTAATAACGAGATATTATAACGTAGACTTGTTTGTTTTTTTCTTTGTTTTTACATTGTTCTTGTCTTGGGTTTTACAGCATCGTCGGCCCTGTTCTATTGTTCAAAAGAAAAAACTACAACTCAAAAATGTATATTTCACTATTTATTGCGAGAACCAACGTGAACACAACAAAAAATACCTAAAAAAAATTAAAAATACACAAAAGTATATTTTTTTATAAAAAAAACTAAATTTCGTCACTAAAAAAACTGAACAACAGTACCGATGCACATGTGCATATGTGCAACGGTACTGTTGTTTTTTTAGTGACGAAATTTAGCTTTTTTATAACAAAATATTTTGAACAAATACTGTTGCACATGTGCATCGGTACTATTGTTCAATTTTTTTATGTGGGGGTGGGGGGGGGGGGGGGGGTGTTAGGTTTTTTGTGAGGTTTTTTTGGTGAGGCAGAGTTTTTTCTTCTTTTTTGTTAGCAGGTGTGTGTGTGGGGGGGTGTTTATGTTTTGTGTTGTAGTGAGGTAGGGGTGGGTGTTTAGGTTTTGGGAGGTGGTGGATGAGTTTATTTTGTTGTGTTTACATTGGTTCTCGTGGTTCTCAAATGAACACTACCATATATATAGGTGAAGTGTAGGAAGAAAACTCACTTAAGTTGAAAAAACTCAAGAAAACCCTATGTAACATTTTTATAATTTTCTAAAAAAAAACAGGGAATGTAACATACGTATATTTGAACATTTTTTATAAAAAAAATGTAAAAAGCACCGACTAGATTTGTTTTAGAGAAAAATGTCTGGATATCCCTGTGGTTTACCCATTTTTCACCTTTAGTCACTAGCTTTCTAAAATTACAGTTATAGTCCCCAACTTTTTCAATTTCATTATCGGATAGTCCTTGGCGCGGATAGGGGTTAATTTTTATTAGGGGTGCTAAACGGGTCGTGTTCGCGGGTTGGCGGGTTCAACCCGATCCGAACCCGAAAATTTTACCCGAACCCGATCCGAACCCGAAAATCGTATCATACATATGAACCCGAACACGAACCGAAGTTTTATGGGTTGACCCGAACACGACCCGTTTAACCCGACTTTTTAATTTTTTTTTCTAAAATTTATATATTAAAATTACAATTTACTTAAAAACACAAATGTATATAATAATATCATATTTAAATTATAAAATGTATATTAATTTCTTTTTTTAAGTTATAATTATGGCATAAAATACACACCCCATTTAATTTATAACATAAAATATACTGTAAAAAATATAATATAGTATAAATGTGTTAAACGGGTCAACCCACCAACCCGACCAGGTTGACCCGAACCCGACCCGTTAACCTAAACGGGTTTGCGGGTTCAACCTGAAACTGACCCGAACCCGTTTAGACTAAACCTAAACCCGCGAATTCGTGTTAGGTTCGTGTCGGATTTTCAGGTCGTGTCAGAAATTTACACCCCTAATTTTTAGTGTTAGGTGAGTGCGAATGACTAAAATACCCTTCCTAATAAAAATTAACACACTAAAAGCTAATTTGAATTAAATATAGTGGGCCCCGTCATTAAATAAAACAATATAATTAAAAAAAAGCCTTAGACCGTGCGGTATGGGGGTCATCTCCCCTCGTCCCGGCTCGTCCTCGGCGTCCCACACCGCCCCCTGGGCTGCGTCACGTCCCTCCGGGCGTCTGCAAGACGGAGGCGACTCATAAAAAATAAAAATTAACACACTAAAAGCTAATTTGAATTAAATATAGTGGGCCCCGTCATTAAATAAAACAATATAATTAAAAAAAAGCCTTAGACCGTGCGGTATGGGGGTCGTCTCCCCTCGTCCCGGCTCGTCCTCGGCGTCCCACACCGCCCCCTGGGCTGCGTCACGTCCCTCCGGGCGTCTGCAAGACGGAGGCGACGATGCAAATGGTGGGCCCCCTCTCCTCTTTCCCCTCTGACTTCTCTCTCTCTCATCTTTATTATATATTATATTATGTGGGTAGTCTTCCACACCCTTGGGTAGTCCCCAAAGGGATAGTCCTTCAACATTGCTGAGTTGACGCCTACGTGACGGATGGTCTCTTTGAGGACTATCCAAACCATACCCCATAGTCTTATGACCCCTTCTTCCACCACCTGCAACCACCATACCAACACCCACCTCCACCATAATCACCACCTAACTTAATCCCACCATCAAAATTATTAATTTATTACAATCTCCCACACCACATCACACAAACCGGTGAGTGTCTTTGCGTATTGTGAGAGGCTTTCGATAGCATTTGCGTCGCGCAAATCGATTCCAGAGCCACTTAAATCGAAAGCCTTTCGATAGAATACTTTCTGAAGGCTCTTGAAACTAAAACAAATAGATCGATAACTAGGAAATCCAATTCGGTTTTTGCCGTTCGGGCTTTGAGAAATTGGGCTTTAAGCCTCACCTATTATTTAATCATTCGAGTGGGCTGTTAGTTGTATTAGGCCCACTGCAATTCCTAAATTAATATTATATTCCGTTTTTTTTTTCATAAAAGAACATCTTAACTTTAACCACAGGCTATTAAAGTTAGAAAACAAGCATAAAATTTTCTTTTAATATAAAAAATAGTAATTCGAGTGGGCAAACCATTGCTAAGGCAAGCAATTACCAATGAAACCATAATTAAAGTAGAACCAAAGTTGACTAGGTTCACGCATACATGTCACTGTATTACAACTTAGTAAAAATCTACAAAAACCTATAAACCATTCGGTAGTAAAAAGATAAGAGAGAATCTGATATACTTATGTAATTTGCCCTGATGATTGGAATGAAATGCTTAAGTAAAAAAAAAGCAATTTGGAGGGAAAAAAATAAGCTAGTGAAAGAAACATAACACCAAACATAATCTACCTACTAAATTTGAAAATGAAATTTAAGTTGAACTTGTGTTGTTGTCTCCCAGAGGTACTTGTTTTTACTAGAGTCGCTAGCTTGACTCGTCCATTGTTTACATGTACTTTACGCGCTTCAAACTTGCACCTAGTTCATTTTCTTCTTCAGTTCCTTGACAATTTCGTTGTTCATTCTATTTGTTGCATTCAAAATCAACCAATCTAATGTAGTTTACTTTGTGGATATTGTGGATATAGGGAAGTGTCTTGGTGTTACTTGATAACCATAGGGTCATTTTGAGTCCTTTTTCGATAACCCGTATAAATCCTAAATGACATAAGCATGCAAGTGTACATGATCATGTTACTAGTATAGTAGAGGTAAGACCGGGGTTTGTCGAACAATAAGGATATAGATCGAGTGAAACATAAATATTAATCCTTAACAACTATATAGCCAATACCATATCAATTTGTAGTTCTGGTCTCTTTAAACTGATATAATCCAACCATTGGTTACAAATATACTAGAGTTCAAAAAACAACATTGCAACCAATATATTTAAAGTGCGAACTATATATTGAATCCAAACTCACACAACTAAATGGCTAAGTTGATAAAGAAATCTATATAATAATTGTTCAGGGTTCATCTCCTCTAAGTGAATACGAAGGAATGTAGCATCTAAAAAAATGTATAAATAAGGTCATACAGGTTCATCTCCTCTAATCTATACAACATATTATATATACTAACAAAAAGTAACTTGGGTCACCATCATCTAATGAACCGACATGCCTGCAGAGGACACACCGTTCAATTATTCATTCGTTGCATCAATAAAACAGTATTTAGAACTAAAACATTGGCCGCTATCGGTTTACAAACCGACATACCTACTACAAGCCTACAAAATATAAAGCGTTGTGTTGGTAGTCATGCGTCTTAGTTGTACACGCAACGCCGGTTCGAGTGTCATTCACACCATTTCTTTTCTTATTTTTAATCCCTTCTTTTTGTTTATGACACACCATATCTTTACAGGAACCGCCAAGAACAATCTCTGATACATCCACCAGGAACCGCCAACAACAATATCACGGATTCTCTCTCGCCTTCATCTTCCATGTTACCGATCTTCATGTCAATTCCGTTCACCCCTGATTCGGAACAATATATTTCATATTTGCATTTGTATTTTCAATTCGGGTAAGTTTTCACTTTCAGGTTTTACCTTTTAATGTTTTTGCTTTTGATTAATCCGGTTCCTTTATATTATTCGGTTCTTTGTTTGTGAAGCATGAACAACATAAACATTTACAAGTCGTATGTGGATTTTTGCCCACCGCCTGCTACGGCGGCGGGAAGAGGAATGCACGCTCTCTCTTTTGTTGTGCCTTTCTTTATGCTTAGTACGCTCTCTCTTTTGTTGTGCCTTTCTTTATGGTACTGCATTTGGGTTTATGTTTTTGTTTAATCACGCCTGAAAACTTAAACGACAAACCAGAGAGAGAGAATTGTTTCTGGTACAACGATGTTCGCCGCCGCAGAGTGTCACAAGTCGCGTGTAATATCGACGTGTCGGTTTTGTACAAGATTTGTCGGTAAATAATGCATTTTGATAGGGCTACGTATGGGGGTTTGTGGGTGTCGAATGTAGGGGGTGGCGATTAGTTTGGCGAGGAGGGAGTCGGTGTATCAGAGATTTTCGAGGGCGGCGACAACCTTAACAGAGGAAGATAAGGGTTTTGTGATTTGGGGATTTATTTGTCAAACTATGAACGGTTTCGACTGCGGTTTTTGGTTGCGGCGGCGACTGTTGGGGTGTGATTTCCTCCGGTGGGGTTGTGATGGGATCGATGAAAGGGGTTGAGGAGACTGGAGAGTTGTCGGATTTTTTAAAGGATTTTGATAAAAGCAAAACTATATGACAATACTTTGTTTAGGGGGGAGGGGGTAGTCCGTTATGGACTCCCTATAACGAGTTATCCTATCATTAACACCGCCGCCTCCACTTCCATAACGAGTGATAGGAATAACTCGTTATATATATAACGCGTTGAACTTGAGGAGTGATAGAGTATGACTTGTACATTGTGTATTAATACTTGTACATTGGAATCCCATCACTAGTGATGACCACCCCCACTATATTTCTATCACTAGTGATAGAATATTGGGTGATGACATGGCATGATTTGATTAGATATTGGGAGTGATAGAAATCTATCACTAGTGACCACCCCCTCCCCCTTAGAAGAATTTGGTGATTTCACATAGGTATAATTCTTAATTAGAAAAATTCATATGCATAAATCCTAAAAGAAGCCATGATGAAATAATTGTTATAAATTTAAATATCATTTTTAAAGAAATATGGTGCTAGAGTTTCAGATTTACTTAACAACGATTTTTTTTATAAATCTTTGGTGATTTCACCGATAACACATATAGTATAGGAATTTGACAAAGGTTAACTTTGCTAACGGTATATTTCACACCAAATAAATCAATGGGACAGTGAATCTATTTTTAACTGCAATAGAATAGAATGCAAGCCGTACATTTTGGGTTTTTTTATTTGTAGTATGATAGAGCGTTAGTTTCGTAGCAAACCAAATCAGTGTCAACCGTATTCCCTTTGTGCAATGAACCGGTTGCAACAGGTGATAATATTTTTTTCAACTTTCATCCATTTCTCAAAACTACTATTCTTCTATTTTTTGTTTTACTTTTAATCTTTTCAGTTTTCAACCCATATGGTAATATTTTTCCAACCCATTTAGTATTTATCTTTTAGTTTTAGTGCCAACATTTTTCCATTTTCAAATTTGCATGTATTTTTTTAACAAATTTGTCGTTTTATGTTTCAGTCTAAAACTTACGAGTAAATACGCTGTAACGTTATCGTTTTACACAAGTATTAAAAATTTGTAAGTTCTAATTTGACGTATGATTTCGAACTTTATAAAAAACAATATTTTAATTTTGAAGTAAATACTTCTATAATCATTGAACAATAATAATGTAAAATGGTGTGTTTAAAGGGCATAAAAAGAAAGAATATATATTAATAGTTAATGGTAGAAAAATTAGGATGATACAAAAAGCACAAACACTCTTTTGGCGATTCGTAACCCCTGCCTCTTTGTCTCTAATGATTCGTTACCCCGTTTACATTTAGGAAAGCAAAAATAATTGTGCGGCGGGTGGGTGAAGTTTGCGACATTTTTGGATTATAAAAAAATACATCTGATTGTATACTGCGGCGGGGTGAAGTTTGTGATGGTTTAGAAACAAATAAGAGCAACAATTTATTTGTAACATTCATTAGCAAGGAGAACTATGTGCCTCTTTAAAAAAACCAACCAAAAATGCAAATCAATCCTAATTAACTTAGCAAACGCTTGGCTAAGGTATAGTATAGACACATCTTAGTTAGTTTTTTTTTATCATTTGATGGTGTGTAATAAGTCCCGTTGCAACGCGCGGGTATGCGTCTACTCGTTTGGTTATATATAATATAATAAATATTACAATTACAATTAAGATTTGAGTGTGTAACCAACTGTGTTTTCAAGAATGATAGTATTCAGATCGAACATATATTATGTTGCATGTAATTGTGTGATCAGAAGAATGCATTTTGTTACTTTCTTTTAATGTTTTCATGGGTGTATATAGTATAGACACACACATGTGTGTGTGTTTTTGAACGGCAAAATTGTATTTATACCACGAAGTAAACTAGCAAGAAGCTAGATACAATACAACACGAAGAACACCAAAAGAAAAAGGGAAAAAACAAAACAAAACAAAAAGCTAGAGACAAGAAACACCAAGACATACATCACAACCCGAACACACCACACAAAACTAAACGACGCCATGTCACCACCCAAAAGCTAAGGAAACATCACCCTAACAAAACACACCCGCTTGGGTTTTATTCCCCATTTCTGTTTCCGGATGAGATGGGCGGCAGATTTTCTCCCTATGCCAACACAATTCGTAAACTTTTCGCTTGACGTGGAGGAAGCCTCAGTATGTTTAGAATTGCCTGTCACATTGATCTCCATAGAAGGCTCTCGCGGAACTAAGCGTAGAACTGGAAGAGGGTTCAAGGGCTTTGGAGAAGATGGATCTGAAATGATTGGATCCCTTTGGGTAGGATAAGGATGAAGCTTGTTGAGACCCAGAATCTCGTCAAGACCAAAGGGATCGTCATCAATCTTGGATCTTTTCCTAGATTTAGGCCTAAAGGACAGATCAAGAGGATGGGTTGGACTATAACTGTGGGGGCTACAAGATTTAGATCTAAGTCTTTTGCTCTTTGTGTGTGTGTGTGTGTAAAACTTTACTACTTTAGTGCTTAAGATGTCTTATCTATGAACCAAACGTTAACCAGTGAAATCCCACAACTATTGAGATGAAATCAATGTGTGTTGGTGAAATCTCAAAACCAAGATTGAGACTTTGTTTGATAGTTGATGCTGTCTAATCTATACAACTAAATTTTTTTTTTGTATATATTTTTTTTTTATAATGCTATCATTCCACACGAAAAAGGGCAATTACAAAGCAATGGCAGGTAGTCGGGCAACAAGTTGTGCCGCCACCCCCTTTTGAATAGAAAAACCAATTCTACTAAATACAAAGTTTGAAACCTTTAGCGACGAAGAATTACTATTAACGACTTTTTGAACCCGATTCAAAAGTCGCACAGCGTCAGGAGCGAGACCCCCAAAGGTATCAAACGCAAACGGGACAAACACATGTTGATTCTCCAGGCAGGCTTTCTCATGTTTTGCCACTTTGCTCGCCTCTGCCTTCAGCACCGCTTGCCCTACGACAAAGCCCTTGTCCTTGAGCCCGACAAGGGGGGAGACTCCAGTTAGATCTACACAAGCGTGTTTCCCCCCTTCCCATCCAAACACAAGGATGTCCGCTGGGCGTAAAGTGGACCTCCCCTCTAAGGGGTCAGTCAGGAAATTTACTGGAGCCTCCTTTTTGGCAGATATCCCAGCCCGCTTAAGAACATCACATAGCACATCTCTCACCCAATCATGCCGATATTTAAACCCTGGTAGCTCTTTACAGTGGATCGCGTGCTCGCCGAAAGAATCCAAACACGCTTTGCGGCATACCGGACATGGCTCGTCAACTGGGAACAAAGGAATCATCAGTCGGTATCTAAGGATAGCACGGTATTCCACAGCCGACATGTGTTGCCCCAAGCCTTCAATAGGTGTGACAGACAGAAAATCCTGAGCATGTGGGGCACGTAGACATTCAAACACAGCTCTTTGCCGAGGGGATAAAACAAATTTCTCTTCAAACCTCTTGACAACTAAATAGATGATGTTTTAAGTATAGACGGAGAAATCAATATGGGTGTTGGTGAAATCTCAAAACCAAAATTAAGACTTTTTTTATACAATCTAAGCTATAAAACTAAAGAGATGATATACAATCTTCTTAATCATGGTCCAACATCACAACCAACCAAGGATCATATAGAGTTATAGACAAGTTTCATTGAATAAATGATATTGTCATGGCCTTCGTTGCAGTCTAACATGATTGTAATATTATCAGTTTGTCACACTTAAATGATAGGGTTTTATAATCGTATTATATTTTATCCTTTTTGGGTTAAAGAAGTTGATCATAATTCTAAGTCTGATAGCGAATTGTAAATCTTTTTATTAACCAAAAAAACTTACTAGCTTATATTACAACACTATAATTTTAAATTACAAATCATGTGTAAAAGATGTCTTTAAATAATAACATATTAGCCTAGTGATATCAAGGAGTGTAGTAAAATAATGCCCCAAGTGGTGAGGGTTTCGGTTATAGTTTTGTGGTGGACATTGATATAAAATTTAGCAGTAGAATAGGTGGTTGTGTAACGTCGAACACTCTTCACCGGCGTGGCTGTCTTTTGCAGGGCCTGGGGCGCCAACAGCCAATACAACGACGTCAACGAGGCATTAAAGGGGCGCCATGAAGCTGGGGCGTTCGCCCAACAATGAATGAAGAAGCAGAGGAGATGGCGTATAATGATGAGATGGGGGCTTCTCCAACGTGACGATGGGTAACATCTTAGGGAGTTTACCCACACCGGATAACCTAAGCTTGCCCCATAAAAAAGAAGTTACTTTAATATACATACATAGTATATAATTCTTTTTATTTTATCCTTTTAAGGAAGAAACTAGAGATAGTCCATTGTCATGTTGTATGACTAGGTTGGTCACATGGCACAATCAATTAAGTCATATATAACTTTTTTTCTATATTTTGGCAAATCTTGTTGGATATCATTGAATTCGCTTTCATGGTTACATTAATTGAACAAAAACAAAACATAAAAAAAGGGATCATTTCAGGATTAAATAAGCTTTTCTTTTAACGGCTAAAATTACACCACATTTACTCTTTGTAGGATTTAAACTCATAACAATTTGGTTAGAGAGTACACCACTTTACCACCAAACTATCCCTATCGCTTTTATTGTTATAAACCGTTTAATTGATGATATAAAGAGTAAATTACAATTTTGTTCTTTATCTTTATACCAAATTTTAAAGGATGTCTTATGACTTCAAAATTGATTACTTTAATACTTAATTTTCAAAATCTTTCACATTATGTCCTTTGACCTTAACCCGAGTTAATATTTATCGTTAAATTAGGTCATGTGCAGCAAGACACATAAGAGAAGTTTAGTCTTCTCTCCCTCCCTTTTCATTCCCCGTATTCATATACATAAAACTGAAAAATGATATCACCCTCCCACCCCCCCCCCCCCCTCTCTAAATACACACATACTCAAACCAGATTTCTAGTCACCCACCACTAACGCTGCCCAGCTCCACCGGCCACCCTCTTTCTCTCTCTCTCTCTCCCTCTCTCTCAACCATCTCTACTTATGTTCATTAGTAGGGGTGTGTATGGGTCGGTTTTGGCCTAAAACCATAACCATAACCGCTATGTCGGTTAATAGATAACCATAACCATAATCGATCGGTTATGGCAGTTATGGTTAATCGGTTTGATGGTTATAGCGAGTCGGTTGTGGTTGGTTAACCGAGTATTTAGCCTAGCCAAAAATTGCTTAATTTTTTTAACATGGAATAAATTGTTATTGCAGATTTGTATATATTAGTATAAGACGTAGTATTAAAAATACATATAATCTAAAATATTACTACCAATTATTACCGAATATTGAAATAAAGCAACGTGGTATATTCCATAATTCAAATAAACATTCAACCAAAACCACATAACGATTTGAAATAACCGTAAATAATAAAAATCTTTAGTAAAAAACATCAAATATTAAAAAAAATGAAAACTACAAAGTTTTACTACATGTCTGTAACACCCCGAAAACGGGTTTGGTAATCAAACCTCGTTAATAGTAATAAATGGGTAAAATACCGTTAGTGGTAAAATTTAACCCGGTGAATATTAGGGCTTAAACAAATAATCATAATATTAGTTAAAAAGGAAAATAAATGTTTTAAGAAAACAAGGTTATAAGGAGCCCGAGTTAACGGGACTTAAAATAAACGGGTTATAACTCCCGGAACCCACTAAATTAACTAGGAATAATCAACCTAGTTAGTTATTTGGTTTTAAGTCAATAAATAAGCATGAACTAGGGAGCCTTTTATAAACCTTGAATAGTTGAGGGACCAAAAATGGACAAGCTAGAAAAGGGGATTATTAAAAACAAAAAATCTAAAACAAAACACACACACACACAGTGTGTGTTCTGGATAGATCAACAGGAGACCAAAATGGGTGAAACCCTAGTTCACCCAAAATCAACAAATTGAAGGTCAAATCCAGCCCAAATCGGATGCATGAACACAAATTCGTGATCACCTAGTCGTGGGGATTACAAGGTATGTTGAAATTTGTTATTTGGTGATACTTTGAAATTATGATGAGAAATCATAATCGAAATTCTGGAATGAATAACGAGTCTATGAGCGTTGTTGTGATGAAATTCATGTTTAGAAACAAACCCTAGTTGAAAACTTGAAGAATTAGTGTTAAAAACTAGGGGTTTGATGAATCCCCTTGTATGTGCTAAGTGAGTTTTAGCTAAATAATGAGGTTGATGATATGTTTGTGCTAGAAATCATCATAATTGATAGTTGAAGCGAAATACTTAAACAAATTGCAAATTTGAGTATTTGATTATACATGATTCAAAAAGGGTTTTGAAGGTTGTAGTGAAATTAGTGATTTATTTCATGAATATGGAAGTTTGAATTCATGTTAACTACTAAATCGATAGGTGGAACTTGGTTATATTAAGTGTTCGGGTGAATGCTAGTGATATGACGAAACGAGTTTCACTCGTATATGAGGAACCCTTAGTCCTTGTGAAATGAATGAACAAATTTGTCTTGATAATCACATGAACAAGATAAAGTGTTGAAAACATAATAAACTCGGCTAGAACCTTGGGTGAATTAGTGGCCTAAAAATAGTGACAACCGAATAGTTGAAGGAATGCCTAAGTGAGTCCATTAAACTCAATTTTGTGCATTTCATATATATTAAAAAGGGACAGTTGACTTTTGAAAGTCAAACTGACCATTAATAAGATCAAATGAAAATTTTTGATAGAAAATGCGTAAGGTGGAATAATCGTATTTAATTATGATTTAACTAACCACCTTGAAAACGATGATGATAGTTTGACGCGAAACAAGCTAGGTGGAAGCTTGTAAAAGGAAGCGGGTCAAACGAATTAAGAAGGAAAAGAGAAGCATAGTTTGGATGCGAGGTAAGTAAAGCTTACGCCTTTTTATTTTATTACAAAATACTTACATGCGAGTATTGAATATGAATTATATTAAGTAAATGGAACATGATGTTCCGGTACGATATAATGCGAGTCGAAACAAGTGAGAATGGTAAGAAACCATAAATTATGGTAAAAAACGGTAAAATGGTAATCCGGACATGGGTTAACGAATAAATAAAGGATTTGAAAGGACACCATTTGGCATAAGTCATAATGGATCAAACAAAACAAGAAACGACTTTAAGCAAGATGAATTCAAAAAGTAAACCGGAATAGGTTAAAGGGATGAAATGGTAATTAAATACCATCTCATAATTATAATTGGTCATTTCGACTAAACGGGTCAAATGGTGTTGTTAACACCATTTGACAATAATATCTGATGATTGTTTGTTGAGTTTTGTAATCACAGGAATTTAACACATGGTTCGCGTTGCTATTAACAAGAAATTAATAGCGAAAGGTATTTAAACGGGTCAATCCTATTACCTGAGCCAGGTATGCCTAGATGAACTTATAGTTAAAATTTCAATTTTGGTTAATTAGATAGTGATGGTCTTTCGCCGTAACTTGCAGGACATAAAATTGACCAAAAATCCCTTGGTGGGTAAATCGGGCAAACGACCCTTTGAGGTTGCTTAGGAACTTGTATTATGATTATGAAGTCCTTAGATACGCGTAGAAATTATAGGCAATGACATTCATGGATCGAATGTCTAAAAACGGTTCTTATGCGAAAAATGGCTAACCGAAGGGTAGAAATTGGGATTATATCCCTTATGTTAAGTTCACCACAAAAATTGTTGTGGTGGAATAAACTTAGTTGTTTAGTATGAGAATAAAAGGTGCGAAGTGAAAACTGTGAGTTTTAGACTAAATTGCTTAAAATCCCTTAAATGGGTCAAAAATGGATTTATACGTATAGTGTGCGTACTAGTCGCATATTTCATAAGAAAGTATGAACCCGAGCTAGAGATCTCGAGTCAAATACATTGACGTATGTACTTTAATAGTTTAAGAAACAAGTGGGTGGTTTTAAATACAAACGAGTCAAAATGTTGATTTTGGATAATAAGCCGAATGCTTAAAAATTTAGAATTTTATTAGTTTAAATGTTGAATTTTAACTCCATATAATGGAGAATAAAATTACGGTCGCGTAGGAAAAAGAATTACGTAAAACGGAGGTCTAGATCAAAAGTTATGCCATTTTGAAGTTGGGTTTTTGGTTAAAACTTAGCTGGGCAAATATGCAGCAATAAGAAACAACATTCTGTCGAAATGAAGGCGTGGCGTCGCGCGACGCCTAAAGGGAATCACCGTCGCGCGCGGCAACGGGTTTAAATCCTGCAATTTTTGTTTATTTTGTTTATTTGACCCATTTACCTTGTTGTGCTTGTTATTTAACTATCAATACTAACTTCTAAGTTGGTTTTGATAATAGGTGAATGTCGAGAGTCCCGAATGAAGATCAAGCGACGAGCAAGAACCGAACACACGTTAAATGAAGCTTCCGCGTCAAATCTTGATTTGTTTTGTTATAAGTGAATTATGCAAACACTTACAAATATGTTTTTGAAATGTTGTAAACATATGGGAATGTTGGTATGACAAGTTTTTTTTTTTTTGTAAAGTCACATTTTAGCATTAAAATGTGTATTTTATTATTAAAATCTTGATTAATTGAGACGGGCGTTACAAGTTGGTATCAGAGCTCACGGTTAAAAGAATAAAGTGTTCGGTTCGAGGCTTGATCGCAAATCCGGTAAGTACATGTATGTTAAAGGTTTAGCATGTTAAAGTGTTGTAAACAACACATAGGGTTATCGCGTAATACACGCTACCCCAATTAAAATGATTGTTATAGTTAATGAAATTACGTGCGTTGACACGTATAGCAGAAAGCCTCGTATTATAATACGGGCGATTATTGATGTCGACATTACTAACCTTTGTGAAAGTTTTAATTGAAGGACACTCGCATATGAAGATGATGAGAATTGAATCAATTGCGGATATGACATAGGAACGGTCCGAGGTATGACAAGCAGAGCATACTCATCAAGGACCTAAATCGCGTAGCGATCGCGAACAAGGTTAATAGCAAGAGAAGCCCGTTAGGGCAAGCATTACCAGGTGCACATTTTACATTTAATCGTAGAAATAGCAATATGCAACAAACATGTAGAGAATGATTGTTGAATATGTAAATTAAAAGCTTGGAAAACCTGAATAGAATACCTATCCAGGATATTATTTCCAAGAAAAATTAAATAGCGGCGTTACTTACATGGGGTGTAATGTGAAAATTATAAAAGGTCATGTATATCAGGTGTTGATCGCTTACTCTGGCCAAGTAAGTAGTGAACACGTGGTACCACGAACTTTTATGATGGACACATTTACGTCTGATGTAGTAAGGACGGGGTGAGTGGGACTAACTAAAAGGTACCCAAACGAATCAAATGAGTAAAATGTTTTGATGATAATGTAAACGCACAGCCGGGTGATGGAAGCGTATTACATTAAAATAATGAGCCCGAGAGGAGGGACAAAGATAAATGTAAATGAAAATATAAAGGAATAACCTAAAGAAGAATCCGTGAAAAATAAGTCATTATGGACAAAAGGGGCAAGTAAAACCAAAGTATAGATGACCCGCCCGGTCATAAAAACGAAGGTATTGCCCACATGAAAATCAAGGTTGTTAATTTTGGTTGTAATAAAGAAGGGATTTTGGTTGTAATAAAGAAGGGATGACGATGATAATCGTCACTCATAATTTATAAGGCCGTCAAGGATGGTCATATAAAGAATAAAAGACGGCTGAATAAAAGCGATGGATTTCGCTAAGACGAACAAATAAATTGAAACGAAGTCTTAATGCATACCGGAAGGGTTGCAATGATAACGACTTTGGTAAAACACCTAGTTGATGGGTAAGGATTTAAACACATGCGTGGACCGAGTGTAACACCTCGAAAATTTGTGTCCAATAAAATAACGACACGTGTCATGTAAGACAAAAGTGTTATAAACCCGGAGCTAGTTAAAGATCTATGGTAGGATTTAAAAGTGTCGACATGTTAATTAAATACCTCTGAGCGACCTATGTATAAATCCCAAACCTTAACCTGTGTTATAAACATCTGATATACATTCAAATCCGGTTAATACTAGTAATAATTGATTCAAATTGTAAAGATGGGATCCTATGAGAATGTGTTTGACAAACCTTCGTTTATGGCCCTTTCAAAAGAATCCAAGGCAACTTTAAAACATGGCAAGGTGGTCTTAACTGTTCAGGACATGATCAAGTGGCCCTATACTGATAATAAAGGCCCAAATTCGTAATACCTAAGTTGCCTGTTCGAAGCTTGAAAGGTTACAAATTTTTGCTTCCTGGTAAAGGCTTCCGGACCGCAAAGGATACCCCTTACGGTCCGTAAGACAGTCCCAGCAGCAGAAAACTTGACATGTGCCTGTATAACGAGTTTAACCGACTTATATTGCCATTTTTCACTACCATGGGCAGCACAAACTAGTTCTTAGGCACTAGAGACACTTGTAATTGATCAGGGATCAATCCTAGAGTTGTTTGGCATGATCCCGATCAATCAAGATCACTATATAAAGACCCACATTGTTTCAATTTTTGATCATTCATTCCCAACTCAACTTCTGATCATTTCTGGAGCTCAAGGCCATTCCCTAAGCATCTCTAGTCGTAATTAGGACCTTGGTAAGTATCCTTAACCTTCCTTAATCGTGTTTTACTTAGTTAATTAGCTTAAAGTCAAACCGTCGTAATTAAGGTTTGACTTATCGATTAATCACTAATGGTCTGGTGTTTAGCCAAATTAAAAGTAGTTATAAGTTGGTATTTATGTGGGTATTAAACCCTTAAAAGGGCACCCTCTAATTCCCGCTCTAACTAGGTCAAATGTCGGGTCAAACTTAATCCGAAAAAGTCAACAGAAACTTAATTTTCAATTTAACGCATAATTAGCAATGTAAGAGACTTGTAACCTGTTTTACCACTCATATAACTTGGTAATCAATGCAAGAACATGTCTAGGCATGTCCGACCCGACAATTTTCAGTTTAGGACCGGTTCGGAACCGAAAGTCGCATACTCTGACCATTGCTTTGACTTTCAGTTCTGATCCTTATTAGCATGAATTAGAAATGCCTTAGAGCTTCATTAGGATCGGGGTATATGTTAGTATAACCCTCGGTGATTGGTTCATGGGTTGTCCGATTCGTTTACACGTTTCCGTTAATTGCTTAATGTTGACCATAATGTCCTTTTGACCATAAAACGAGAATTTTGGAAATGTGAGAAGACAATAATCTTTGTTACTGATTTATAAACATGTCCCTAAATTTTCACATCAGTTGGAGGTCTAGGTTAGGAGTTATGCTTAATAGCGTAATTAGAACGCTTTTTATGAATTAAACGGCGTAATTAGCATAAAGCCTATCTAAACCCAATTTTTGACACCAAACCTTTTACCCACTGATGTAATATAATATTTTGGGATTTTTGAAGATTTTTAATTATTTTTAAACTGATCATAACATAGGGTTATTGCCCTGATTCGGTAATTACCGATTATACCCTTTTTGATTATAAAATGAGTTTTACATATCAAATTGATACCAAATCTTTGACTACTGATTTTATATGATAAATGAAATATTTTGAACTTTATAAACTGATCAGAAAACTCAGATTTCCTGTTATAACCCGGAAATCGCTTAAAGCGACTTTTTACGCGTTTTAAACGCGTAGTATGAGTTAAAAATCATTTTGTCATATAAGACTTATCACCAACTGATATAACTTATTAATTTAAGTATTTTTACTGATTAATTCAGAACCGAACTTCAGAATCTTATTTAATCACTTTTATAATCTTTAAAATGACCAAAATACCCCTACGGGACTTAAGTTGAGATTAAACTCGTTTTGGGCATAATGGAAGGTATCCTACTGATATCACAACATGTTTAAAGCATATTAACTTAGGAAACCTGTTCTTGACTCTTTTGGTTACCCGTTATGCGTTATTCGCGTTCGGTTCGGTTTATGTAACTAGTTTGCATAAATTGACCGAAACGGGTCAAACCTTATCTTTTTTCACCTCAAAATCCAGAATGTGTTTAGTTTACCCATATTATACAAGTATTCAAACTTGTCGGGACTAAATCACATTCTAATCCGGTCTTCGCTTAATCTTGCGTTTTGAACCGTACACCTTCGTTAAGACTAACCGGTCTAAGTTTAAACTTAAGAAAGACCCGTTAGGAATCTAATAGGTTAATTAAAACCTTCGTTTCAGATTAGGAGCCCAGTAAAAGCTACGTGCACTTGCTGATTGTGATTTATACTTTGCTCAGGTAAATAATTTTAACTTATTTTCCCTATACGGGCTTGGGGTACGGTATTATAATACCGTTTGGTCAGGTATGAAGTCGTACAATCAAATATTGATTAAAAAGATGCATAACCCGTTTTATTTTGTCTTGTTTGATGCAATACCTTTGGGGGGTTAATGACCGTGTCCTGGATATCCTCGGCTCATTCATTTGAAATAGCCACGACTTAAGCACGGGGTGTAGGCATACACCTGATAGTTGCGTATGTAAAAAGGTAGTCCACAAGAAGGGTATCTTCTTGTGGGTATTATACCATGTGGTGTGTCTGTTAATCTTATTAAACCGGCTCTTCTAACCGGGTCCTAAATGGACGACAAACATGTAAAACTGTATACAAGTTTATTTTTAAATAATTATCCCAAGTTATAAAAGATTATTTGTGCCTTGTGCATTCAATACATTTTTCTTAAACTCTTTTCAAAATGAGTCGGTTAATTGTATTTACCATTGTAAACTGACGTATTTTACAAAAAGGTTAAGTGCAGGTACTATACGAAATAGGCTGGCTACTCCAGGCATCAATAATCAAGTCTTGCAAGCTCTAGATGTTAAAGTCTGTTGAACAATGATCTTATTTATCTTTTGATCCACCTGTGGATCCTTTACAGACCGTTGTGATACTTTGATATTACTATTTATTCGGTTTGTGATGTGATTATTATCTTTTTGCTTCCGCTGTGCATTTATATATTGTGTTGTTTGACAATGATGATATCAACTACGTCACGATACTCCCCACCGGGCCCACCGGTAATACGTGGAAATATCGGGGTGTGACAGGTTGGTATCAGAGCCAACACTGAGTGAATTAAACACTAGCTTTTTGTGTTTAATCTCAGTTACACAATTGCACATTCCTCAAATTTTCGAGTCTAGATAAAGAACTTAGGACTAATCCAAATTGCTTTTAATTCTAACCTTGTCCTTTATATTTTTGTTATACCTTTCAATTGTTTGACAGGAAATATGCCACCGAGGTTCCGAAGAGGAGGACGAGGCAAGGGGCCAATCCACGCCCCCAACGATCACGAAGCCGGGCCTTCACACCGACGGACTCCTTCTACTACTATGAGTGTCGATCCTCAGGGGAACTGGAGGACCCACCTGGAGCCCGCTAGGCGATCTGCCTCGATTAGCTCAACACCTCCTTATCGTCACTCCTTTGGGCCGCAATCAGAAAACGAGCCCGATGATTCACGCCACTCCTTTTTGCCATTACAGCAATCCCTTTCGCACCATTCCTTTGGCGACCCCACTCCTGTCTTTCAGGGCCGGTTCAACCCGGAAAACTATATTGAAGAACCAGTGGGTTTTAACCCACTAGGACCTGAAGACCATTTCTCGGGAGACCATGCAATGGACATGGACGAGGACACGGATCCCGTTGAGCTTGCAACCGGGACCCCCAACCACCCCATCGAGATCTCTGATGGATTATCCTTCCACGGATCACCCTACGGTGGTCCAGACAGTTACCAAGCAAGGTTCAACCAGTATGAGTAGTATTTTACACCCTCTCATAACCCACAGCAGCAGCAGCAGCAAGATCCCTCCGAGGATTCGCGTTTCGTGGCAGTCACGCCACCGCCTCCACCGCCGCCAGTTCATCAAGCACCTCCAGAACCACCAAGGCGTAGGAGAACAGGCGCACGAATATCCGCGCGAGGGGGGGTTTTCACTTTAGCACGCCCCATCACTCAAGTGGCAGTCACTATCCGCCACTGCATGAAGACCCACAAATGGGTGGGCCTTCGAACCCAGTTTCAGAACTGAATTCTGCACCAGTTGCACCACCACCGCCACCATTGGGATTTGGTAATCCAATACCTACATACGCCGGTTCAACGGCGTATAATCCATTTGAACAGCCGGCTCATACTAATTACAATTATGCTGAAGCCGACCCATACCTTGTAGCAGCCAACTACAACGCCCTTCATCCTGAAGGACCATATGGAACCCCCTGGGGAGTAGGATACCCAACTCATGGGTATCAAACAACTGCTCAACCTCCGTTTCAGCACCAGTCACAGCCACCACGGTTTTCCCCACCGGAACAGGAGGAAATCCTCCACAGGCTAAACAGGGTGGAACGAGAATTTCAAGAAGAACGTAGGAACAACAGAGGATTTCTCAAGGGCCTAGCAAGCCTGTTGAAAGGAAAGAAGAAGAGGGATCATTGAATCCCTATATGTATTGTTGTATTTCCTTATTTCAATCAAGTCCCTGCGTGGACATTTATCTATGTACTTAGTCCCTGCGTTGACTTGTCTTTATAGTCCCTGCGTGGACACCTTTCTTAGAAATCAGTCCCTGCGAGGACTTGTATTATCAGTTTAGCTCCTGCGTGGGCAAGTGATTTCTGTTAAAAAGTCCCGTTTAGGGCAATATGTACTCCTTTTAATGTTTAATGGAATGTTAAATTTAAAAATTTCATTTTTGTCATTATATGCATAAAAATATTATACATGAAATAAATAAATTAAAAATCGTTCCTCTTTAAATAATCTGCCTATTTATATATTAAATAAGAATCTAAAAGGTATAACCTATCCAGCATGTCATTATAAGACTTGGCCAAAATGGTAAGACCTGTTTAAAAAGATTCAAATCCCTGTTGACATCTGAAAACATGTTGACACTCCTGGCAGACGTGATTCGTTAAAATCACACACGTCATTCTTATACTAGGATTCTTCAAAAGATTCCTATCTTAACCTGATGATCTATAAATCGTGGATTCAAATCATCAATTAAGATGATCACCTATTAAACATCCATTGGTAATGTAGTGCCTACGGGCCATAATAAATGACAAATAAGACAAAAGACAGTTGTAGTCTACGACTCCCGGTCAGAAAAAGGTAAAGAACTATGTTCAAACCTTAATGCCTTGATTCTCTGAAATCGTGGCTTATGATTTAGAATGTCCTTGTGACTAGGCCTATTGTGCCATTAATAATACTATTAATTTTTAATTAGGATAAATTATAATAAAAAACCTAAATAAATATGATTAGAAAAATTTACCAAAAATGGTCTATATTTACCATGGTTAATGAATTGCCATAAAAGACAATTCCATAATAAACTCCCAAATAAATTATTTTCAATATCTTATGTAACAGTTCAAACTACATGGCTGACTCGGATGAGATCAACAGTCACCCAAGGGAGGATCATGATAATACCCGAATTAACATAGCGGGTGCAGAACTGCAAGCATTAATAGACAATGTTGTTACAAAAGCTATAGAGCGGCAATATAATGAATATAGCGGGACTCGAAGTAGGACCCTATCCGCACCACATTCCAAGCCCAAGACTCATTCAGAGGCTCACAGCAAGCCGCCCTCTAAGAAAGATGAGCCAAAGAAAGATGATGATCGACATTCCTCAAACCAAAACAGTGTTCCATCCAAGAGGATAGTATTTGATGATAAACCACGTACCAAGTCCTGTACTTATAAGTACTTTGTTTCCTGCAAACCCTGAGATTTCACTGGGGAGAAGGGGGCAATTGACTGTATGACTTGGTTAGATGAAATGGACACCGTGGTCGATATCAGCGGTTGTGCTGAAAGGGATGTAGTGAAGTATGTATCCCAATCATTCAAGGGAGAGGCATTAGCATGGTGGAAGTCTCTCATTCAAGCAGCTGGAAAGATCCCACTCTACAATCTGACATGGGATCAGTTTGTTGCTCTTATTAAGGAGAATTACTGCCCTCAGCATGAGGTTGAAAGAATTAAGTCAGATTTCTTATCGTTGGTTATGAAAAACCTAGACTGCCAAACTTATCTTACAAGCTTCAACACGAGGTCAAGATTGGTTCCTTACCTTGTAACACCAGAACCCAAATGAATTGCTCGCTTCATTGGGGGTTTAGCCCCAGAGATTAAAGCCAGTTTTAAGGCTTCAACACCTGCTACTTTTAGATCAGCAGCTGATCTATCTTTGTCTCTTACCTTAGATGCGGTCAGGCTGAGATCGCTAAAGAATTCAGAAGAAGGTAAGAGAAAGCGTGAGGATGATAACTCACGTCGTTCAGACAAGAAACACAAGGGGAACCATGAGAACAAGAAGAGTTCAGGGTTCAACAAAGGTAACCAACAGTCGGGTGAGAAACCCAGATGTAAAGTGTAACAACTCTCATTAAAAAGTCCTATTTTATTACTTTAATTGTCCAATAGGAAACCTTAATTGAGAAACCCAAGTGATTCTACATAAACCCTAAAAATTTCAGAACAATCGGAATCAGGATCAGGGCCCCTAAAACTCAGGGGGGGTAAAACCTAGTCGGTATTATCAATACAGTTTAACGTGTAAATTGAAAATGCATGCGAGACCAACTCACCTGAGCTACCTGGACACAAAGCTACCCTATGGAAGACCAGTGTCTCTCGCGCCACGCGAAGGCCCCTCGCGCCACGCGAGGGAGCCGTTTTTCATGTATAAATAGTGGAGTCTGTTACTTGCAATTGTGTGTTAGTTCGACGTTCAAACTCAATACGTACGTTGAGATATTGTCCAATTACTACAAAAACACACACGAATCACGAATCGCTGCCGCAAAACAGGGTAATAACTCGATCGCTGCTACGATTCAATGTCCGATCGATTAAACTATCCAATGGATGTTTAAGTGCTGCCCACATTAGGGTTTATGCTTTGTCATTCGTCGTGAATTCGATGGATGTTTAAGTATCGCACTTTGTCATTCGTTGTGAGGGTTTGATCTCGTGAGTTATCGTAAATGCTGTATTAGTTACTAACCTAGTTTCGTGTGCATGTTATTAATTTAGGTAACAAGGCTAATCAATAGACTAGGCTCTGCCCGTGTTAAATCTACAATGTGAGTCATTCTCTTTTTACCAAATTACTTTCAAAATCATGTTTATTTTCAAAGTTATAATTACAGGGATTAAGTCTTTGTAATCACCAAATTACAGCCGGTATGTGGGGTTTTGTATACATTACTTGATAATCTTCACCATTGGACAACGGGGTAGCCAATGGGTGATATGACCATAGTCACAGAAACGAGTCGAGTGACAAATACCGTGGGTAGTTGGTTGATATCTGGAAACATTGTAATCGCTCTTAATACTGTAAATTATAACAAACGTGTCATTTTAGTAAATAGAATGATTCACCAGTATTTCCCGCTGACAAAACCTTTTTCAAACATGTTTCAGGTGATCTGTTATGATCTAGGAAAAGTGCCGAGAAGCACTACAAGCTTAAGGAAGTGGCTCAATATAAAATAAAGAAACATGTTTTGTAAAATAAAGATTTCTCAATGAAATCATATGATTGTAAACTACCGGGGTTTAACCCGAATTGTGAAATAAAAATAATCGGGAAATTTCAGTTTTAAAAAGATCCTGTTAAAATCTTCCGCTGTTAACTCAATTAAATAAATACCACGGGATTTCTATCCTGCGGCTCCTGAAACGGGTAAAACCGGGTCGGGGGCCATGACAGAAAAAAGGTGGTATCAGAGCCACTGAGTTAAGCTAGTTAAGTATTTAGAAATACTTAATTTTCCTGATTACCATTATGTGATTATGTGTTTTATTAACTGACTAATTGTTAGTTACAGTATGGGTAAGCAAAAGCTTTCAAACATCTATCTTAAATTAGATAGTTTGCCAAAATAGAAGGGAAGTTCATCCCAATCCTCAAGATACTCAGTAGATACTGAGGAGGGAATATTTGTTCGTAAAGCCCAATATGAGGAACCACTTTCTCCTAATAAAAGAAGTCTGATTATTAAGAAAAGTCAGGAGAAAATAAAGAAATCTCAATCAAAAGAAATGAGAATTAATCAGGAAATCCAGAAACTAGACAGTAACCCACCATGAGAAGACAAGTTAGATGAAAAATGGACGGATCTTTATATGTTAGCCACTGTAGCAGTAAATGCAAATCTTTAGTGAAACGGACGTGGAAACAGCTTAATACTAATAAATCTGTCACTTTGATTGATTATAACACTAATTACAACCTGAACAGATTTCGGCAGCACTTCGTTACAAATCCTGAAGCGTACCAAATGAAATCAACAAGTGCCCTATTTATAGTGTGTGTAGTTAGCTTGAAATGGACATGGCATGTTCAAGCGACCAGGCCTGTTCAAGCTACCAGGCCTGTTCAAGCTACCATGCATGTTCAAGCTATCATGCATGTTCAAGAGAACAGCCTTCTAAACTTTCTAATAACAGTTTCTTGCAACTCGGACACTGATAATCCTAACCTATCCTATTACATGATTCAAGACGAAGTCAATAGACGTAATGCACTAACAGACTCCCCCTCGGATATTGACGAAGTCTTCAGTATCTAGTCTTCAATATGACACATCTTCGGTCTTGATCATTCTGCCTTCTCATTCAAGTTGTAACATTATAAAAACATCCATCAATCTTTCTCTCCTATCAGCTTCAGGCTCCCCCTTTCGTTAAGCTTCCGTGCTTTTGGGATCGACACCTAGCTATCCATCTACAAGCTTCCTCTTGCTTCAAGCTTGTCTTCAGACTCCCCCTTAGACTCTGCTCTCGGGATCGTAATCTGGACTATCTGCAATCACTCATACGTTTATAAGTAACAACGTTTTGAACATTCAATTTTCCAGAAATCGTAATCTGGCTCTATTCAACTTTCTAAAACACTCCCTCTATCAACAATCTTTACAGATATGGCAATGTTCAGTATCCAAAATCCTCACAGAAAATCATCCAAGTCCAAACTAATGACCTTGGAGATATCACAAACTGTTTTTGATTTTTGAATTTTAATTCAAGTTTCAAATTAAGGAACTTGTTTTATTTTCTGAAACACAATCAACATACTTAGATTTTGAAACTCAGCATTTCAGACATCGGTTGTCGAAAATAAATCAGAATCAAAAATCTTTTTGTATTTTTCTGAAAATATAAAGCAGTAAAGAAATATGTACAAACATATTTACAGAAAATATTTTTGTTTGAGTATGCGTCAGATGATCATACCAGTTTCTGACAAGTCACAAGTACCGTTGAGCTTAGTTACACATTAAGAATTAAACAATTCACTTAAATTGTCGATATACTGATCCACTTTAAATTTTCATACAAATTTCAACTGATTCAGGATACGAATTAGGTGAATTAAGAACTTAAACCCATTCATGTGTCCCACCTCTTGAATATACTCCCGTATCCAGATCCCAATATTCAGTCTTACAGGTGAGTATACCTAGATGATATCTGTAAGGGGAATAAATTATAGTACGAAACCGTGAGAGCTCAGGTCAGAACTTCCGTTCAGCAGAGAGATGACGGCTCGACTTTTGGTGTGTCCCCTTTAGAGGATCTTTTGTATTACAACAGCAATGACTATCAATTTTATTGTTTCATCAATTTGCTGAGGGCGGCGCTATATTTCAAGCATGCGGAAAGTATTCTCCGGGGACTAGGCCATTGCTTCCGCAAAATCAGAAGTCCCAGGATAATACCCCAGATATCACTAAGTATAAAGACCTAGTATCTCAGAAAGAGGGACCTTTCAAACAAGATTTCAGGGGTTACCTATATATCCAAGTAGTGTTCCCCACGAAATAAGCAAGTTTGAATTTATGTTTATATCCCGAAAAAGTTTACTAAATGTATAAAAATCTACCGACATATCATCAGTGAGACCGTTTAACGCTATATAATCATTACATTTCTTTAGCATACTGTAACTGTCTACTGATGTACTATCATTTCCTCTTTTTACGCAAAAACTCAATTTTCATTTTTTAATGTTTTTGACTTTTTCAAATTTTTAAATGTTTTTGTATTTTCTGACAAATTTTTCTCCCCCTAAAATGCAAAATCATTTAAAGAAAATTTGACAACCAATACTGATAGCTTTGTCTCGCCATCCATTTTCTGCTTCAAGTGCACTGATTTGCAGAAAATCTAACATACCCCCATGATTTACAACACATTGATATTTTACAGTTTGAAAACCGTTTTTCAATTTTATGAAAATAATCATGTTTGTTCAGCCGTGAGGGTTTCGGCGTATTCAATCAAAACTCCCCCTTACAACAAACTATTTTCCCATAATGATTTCAAAACACTTAAGTTTGTTTTAATCAGAATGGTTTTTCTGGAAAAATTAGTTTGTTTACCCATCACTTGTAGGTTAGGGGTTCACATCACCTTGTTCTCTTTAAAACCGTTTTGTAAAAATTTTAACAATATAAGATCAAACACCACTATCACTTGTAGAAAATCAAGTACAACTTAATGTCCTTGATTAACCACGAGTAAGTCGAAATATCACAGTTACCATCCTGTGAATTTCTCAAGAAAGATGCCGATACCTGTTTCGCACTTACCAACCTGGAAGCTCCGGCAAGTCAGGAATTCAACCAACAGATTTTGACACCCATGCCTGACCAGCCTTAGGTTTATTTTGAGCTTTTCTTTTTTCTTCATAAAATTCTTTTACTCCTTTTTCCTTACCATCAGCCATCTTACTAAAAATATGTTTGACATTGCTATTAAACATTTTTCCAGCATCAACACCTTTTGATTTTATGTTTGTGGCTCGCAATGGTGGAAAGTTTTCATCATTCATCAACGGAACTGTCTCTTCCTTTTTTACCTCAACTTGTGGCTCATCTGATTTTGTAGAATCAGATTCATCGCCAGAACTTGACTTGTCTGACTTGGATGAGCCAGATTCATCGCCAATAACTTTCTTTTTCTTCTTGTTTGTCCTCAGATTTGCATCTGAAGAATTCGATTTGCTTGACTTTGCCGTCGAGTGAATTGATTCATCAGAACTTTTATTCGAACCAACTGGTGAACCTGAAGACAAAATCCTTTCCAAATAATCTCTCGCCTTCTTCCTCTTTTTCCTTAGTCTGTCTTTTTACCCCTGTGAAAGCTTCACTTTCTGTTCTAAAACCTTCTGTTCTTTGGGCATGACATTGACTGATTTCTTTATCGTTCTCTGAGATTCAACTCTTGATCTTCCCATCGATCTCCTTGGGCAATCTCTGGCAATATGTCCTTTGATATGGCAATTATAGCATCTTCGTGTTTCAAAATTCCAATTCTGGCAGTTAACAGTAATGTGTCCTCTAACACCACAGGTATAGCACACTCTGTTATCGTACCATCCACTTCTGTCAGTCCAAACCTTCAGATCATAACATTGTTTGGCTTGGTGATAAACATTTCTCCTCTGCAATGCTGGATTTTGCATTTGAGCACTGTGGTCAAACCTGCACCACTTATTACCAACATTTTGTGAGTTTTCAATTTTAGATTTTTGTGGTTTTTTATAATGATTGGATGACTTAACTGATGAGCTTTTATTTTCACTTTTAGAATTTTTCAAATTTTTATCTTTTTGTTTCTGTTCTGCATTGTTCTTAACAAGTTTTTGCTTTGAGCATTCACCTATTTCAGTCGATTGCAACACAGTATTTTTAAATTTTTCTTGTAAGTCTAAAAATATTTTCCTTTTCTTTTCTTTTTCTTTTTCATCATCAGCTTTGTCATCGCAATCTTCGATTTTGACTTTGTCAAAATTTGTGACATTGTCACTTATTGGAACAACATTGATCGGTTTTGGACAAACATATGATGCAGAAGTCACAAAACTTTTCAACTTGTTTTCTAAATCAGCAATTTTCTTTCTATTACCTTCGGCTTCATGCTCAAGTCGAATGATTTTATCAAGATGAGAATTTATCGCACATTGTTTTTCGAGATTATTTTTACCAAAAACATCTCTCTCATCTTCTAAAATCTTTAACTGACTTTTGAAATCATTTTCTAATTTTTTAAAATTTTTGTTTTCTGATGACAAACTCTCAACATTCTTCAAAAGTTTGTCATTTTCAGATCTCAATTTCTCATAGTTCAAGCGCAACTCCAGAATCTGTTCATCATCAGCTTTCTTCCCATCTTTCAAAGCTTTGTTTTCCAATGTCAAATTCTCCGCATCACTCAAGAATTTGGCATTGTCTGCTCCAAGTTTATCACATTTTGAACATTTTTCATTCATCTTTTCAACATCAGCTTCTTTCTTTGTTTCCATCCTGAATAAATCAAGAGGGTTTTCATATTCATCAATAAAACAACCTCTCTTAATATCATATTTCATGACATTTTTTGCAGCAAGACATACAGAAAATCTTTTTCTCATTTCGATGATCACTTCCAAATTTATCTTTTCTAAATCCCTCTTCATCTCATACATCAACTCTTCTTTTCTTTTTTCTTTATCAAACTTATGTGATCTAAGCTCATTGATGAATTCTCTAAATGAAAATTTTGAGAAATTTGCATTCCTTTTTAGTTCACTCAAAAATTCATCCCATTCTAGAGGTAACGCATCAGCAAATTTTGAAATTTTTTCAGCATTTGAAAACTTTATCTCATATTTATCTATCTTATCAATCAATTCATCAAAACGTCTATCCAACTGTTCCAAAGATTCATGTTTCATGCACAAGAAATTTTCGGATCTTTTAATCCAAACGTCCTTCTTGTTCTTCTTATCAATCCAAGAATCAGAAATCCAAACGTTTAAATCTTTAAGATTCTCGTTTTCCTGTTCATCAAACATTTTAGCCATCTTGAATCACCTTGAACAAACAAACAAACACAATCAGTTCTAACAATATCAAATATTCTGAAACAGACTAACACACAGTTGACGTGAAATGATCTTGACTCGAAATTTCCACTTTCAAGCGAAATGAGATTTCAAGCGAAAAAGCACTTCAAGCGATCAGATGTTTTCAAGTGGTGTGTCGTTTCAAGCGGTCAGACGGTTACAAGTGGTCAGACGATTTCAAGCTGTCAGACGGTTTCAAGTGGTCAGACAGTTTCAAGCGGTCGACGTTTTCTAGCTAACATGTCTTGACACTTTCAAGCGAACAGGCTGTTTGAAGCGAACACAACTATATTTTCAAGCGAACAGACAATATCCGTTCAAGCGAACACAAGTTTTAGACCTGTTTTTGTCATTTTTAGTCCGAATTTGACCATAAAACTTTCAAGGATTTGTCTATGTCCAATTCCGAGTGCACTGTGAAAATTTGAACCAATTTGGACTGTGAAATCTCGTTCAATTGAAGAAAGAAGGTGTAGAAGTCAGAAAATATATGATATCAAGCTAAACTCTTCTTCCTGTGCTCTGATACCACTTGTAGGATCGTTGTTGGACCTAACTGAGTCGTTCAGAAGAGTTTTATATCCGATTCAAAGGCGGAATCAGTGAAACGGACGTGGAAACAGCTTAATACTAATAAATCTGTCACTTTGATTGAATATAACACTAATTACAACCTGAACAGATTTCGGCAGCACTTCGTTACAAATCCTGAAGCGTACCAAATGAAATCAACAAGTGCCCTATTTATAGTGTGTGTAGTTAGCTTGAAATGGACATGGCATGTTCAAGCGACCAGGCCTGTTCAAGCTACCAGGCCTGTTCAAGCTACCATGCATGTTCAAGCTATCATGCATGTTCAAGAGAACAGCCTTCTAAACTTTCTAATAACAGTTTCTTGCAACTCGGACACTGATAATCCTAACCTATCCTATTACATGATTCAAGACGAAGTCAATAGACGTAATGCACTAACATTTAGAATACCTTGACCCCTTATTAGCAACCTTATCACTTACAAGCCAGAAAAGTTATCCAGTAAATAAATAAAATTACAATAAAACCTAGTATGTTTAATTGTCAATTGTTCTTTGTATTAAATTAAAGACATATGGTATGCAATAATATTGAAGGTTATCTGTGAAATTTGTTATATTTTAACTTATTATTTTTACATATATGCTAAATAGCATGAATGAGTTATCTGGAGCCCTAGAAAATCTCAACCTCTACCCTGTAAACATAGAAGTTTCCAAAGATTTTACTGGGTACTTTGCTGATGTGGAACAACCTATAGAATTCAACGCTCCACCTTTGGAGAAACCCAAGCCTAAGAAGAGGAGAAGATTGGTAGGATGGAGGCGTGTACGTAGAAGGAAACCCGCCACTAGGAAGATTCCTAAAATAGACAATCCCTTAGAGAAAGGAAAGGGAATTGAAATCGGGGAAAGTTCTAGACAGATGGAATTGGAGATTGGGGAAGATTCTAGGCAGATAAAGATGGAAATTGGAGAAAGCTCTAAGCAAACCCAGGAAATGACATTGCAGGAAGAGCTAGATTTTATATTGGCAAGTTGTGATACTATTAAGCCTGTCAATGAAAATGTTTTTACTCATCCTATTGAAACCCAAATTCCAATGAACTTGGAACCAGCAATCCCAGAACCTATAATCCACACCCAACCTCTAGGAACGGACGAGTGGTGGACCAATGATTGGCAGTTCCAAAACCTTCTCAACAATCCTTATACGTTTTTCCCTCAGTTTGACCCAGAACCTATACCAAATCCACCGATGAGTAATGAGAATGTGGCTGAACTCCGCCATTTTGGCGAAGAGCTGATGGATGCGGGGAATAGGATCCGAGAGATAGGAGGACAAATCTCATGGAAATATGATGAGAGGGAACATCGTTTTTAAAATGCAAGTTAATGAGGGAGAAGTAGGTTGTGAATTTGTGTTTGTATAATAATAATAATAGTAATAAAAATCAGTATGTGTAAAATAAACAATAAAACGGTTGTAAGATAAAAGTGTGTACGAAAGCATGTTATAATATACAAACAAATGAGAATTTAGAAATTTACAATGTTGGTTATATAATTGTTTACGTGATTATGTGTATATTTGGTTGTTTCTTATTTTATACTAATAAAATATATATATTAATTATCAGATGGAAAACGCTAATAATGAACCAGTTAACGAGGTAAACCAATCTGAGCAACATCAGGAGGATCATTTTATGACTAGGCAAGATATAGAAAATATCGTTGCTCAAGGGATAGCCAATGTTATTCCAGCAATAATTGCTGCTGCCCAGAAACCTGTTGAATCTCAACAAATCATTCCTAGCAAACGTATTTCTGAAGATAACTTTAGTAATAGTATAAACGGAGGCGGTAATCATACCAATCACGATAATGATCCACGGCAGGCTCCGCTCCCTAAGAAAATGAAAGCTGCAACACCTGGTTGCACTTACAAAGAATTTCTTGCTTGTAAACCCAATGAATTTGCAGGCAATGAAGGAGCGACTGCTGCACTGCGTTGGTTAGAGAAAACTGAGGCAGTGATTACAATAAGTAAATGTGCCAAGGACGATAAGGTCATGTACGCGTCAAATCTGTTTAAAGAAGGGGCGCTAGAATGGTGGAATACAGTACTTCAAGCCAAAGGAAGAAATGTGGCCTATGCTATGAACTGGGAAGAATTTAAGAGTCTTATAGAAAGAAAATTCTGTCCAGAATATGAAAAAGACCAAATGGCAAATAAATTCCTAAACCATCGGATGATGGGTGTAGACTGTCGAGGATATACTTCGACATTCTTCGAATATGCTAGAGTGGTACCAACGCTGGCTTCGCCAGAGCCGGTACTCATTTCTCGCTATATTTGGGGATTAATTAGCGAAATCCATAATATCGTTAAAGTTGAGAGACCTCGCACTATTGACGATGCGGTAGAATTAGCTAACACCCTAACTGACGAATTGGTACGTACAAGAGATGAAAATCAGAAAAAGGAACTAGCCCAGAAAATTACCCAAGGATTTCGTGTGGGTAATAGTAGTAACTTCAAGAAAAGAGGAACAGGGCAATCCTCAACTCCTCAGTTCTACAGGAATTGCAAAAAGAAACATTATGGAAGATGCAATATAACCTGCAACTTTTGCAAAGCTGTAGGACATCGTGAAGAAAACTGCAGAAAGAAAACCATAATCTGTTTTAATTGTGGAGAAGCGGGGCATTTTAAAACAGAATGTCCTAAATTGGCCAAACCAGCAGACAACAAAACCAAGACGGCCGATGGAGCTACTAAGAAGAATGCCAGAGCATTCCAGCTGACCACTCAAGAAGCAGAACTCATTCCAGATGTAATAGCTGGTACGTTCTTAGTTCACAACGTTTATGCTAAAGTATTATTTGACTCTGGTGCAAACCAAAGTTTTATAAATACTTCATTCTGCCAAACTCTTAATTTACCCTTAACCAACATTAGGCAGATTTTTACAGTCGAAACGGCAGATGGGAATTCTGTCAAAATAGATAAGGTTTTGCGGGAAAGAAATATAGAACTTTCAGGTCATAAATTCTCTGCAAACCTGTTACCTATGAAATTAGCCGAATTCGATGTTGTGTTAGGAATGGATTGGTTAGTAGCCAACCATGCTCGAATCCTTTGTGATAAAAACTCTATAGAGATTCAGGCACCCACCGGAGAAGTAATCATGATTACAGGAAATAAACCACGTAAACCCATGAAATTCATATCAGTAATGAAAGTTGCTAGTTATGAACGAAAGCAAGGAATAGTATATATGATTTCAGTAATCATTAGTACTAAGGATAAAGAACTTAAGGAGATTCCTGTAGTCTCAGAATACCCAGACATATTCCCAGAAGAGTTACCAGGATTACCACCAGATAGGGAAGTAGAATTTAGGATTCATCTAATTCCCGGAACTACACCGATAGCCAAGGCACCTTATCGGTTAGCACCCACAGAAATGTTAGAACTGAAAAAGCAATTAGATGAATTATTAAGTAAAGGTTTCATACAACCTAGTTCATCCCCTTGGGGAGCACCAGTGTTGTTTGTAAAGAAGAAGGATGGTTCAATGAGAATGTGTATTGATTATAGAGAATTGAATAAGGTTACAATTAATAATCGATACCCATTACCTACGATTGATGATCTTTTTGATCAACTTCAAGGAGCTAGATACTTTTCTAAGATCGACTTACACTCCGGATACCATCAATTGAGGGTACAAGAAGAAGACATACCTAAAACTGCTTTCAGAACTAGGTATGGTCATTACGAGTTTACAGTCATGCCCTTCGGATTAACAAATGCACCTGCTGCATTCATGGACATGATGAATAGGATCTGTAAACCGTATTTGGATAAATTCGTAATTGTCTTCATAGACGATATACTTATTTATTCCAAAAGTCAAGACGAACATTGTAAGCACTTGCTTGCACTCTTAACTTTATTAAGAAAAGAAAAGCTTTATGCCAAATACTCGAAGTGTGAATTTTGGCTAAAGGAAGTGCAATTTCTAGGTCACATGGTGAATCACGAAGGTATTCACGTAGATCCCTCTAAAATAGAGGCAATTATCAAATGGAAGGTTCCGCAATCCGCAATAGAAATTAGAAGTTTTATAGGTTTAGCCGGATATTATAGACGGTTTATTAAGGATTTTTCCAAAATAGCTGTACCATTAACTAAGCTAACCTGTAAAGCAATTAAGTTTGAATGGGGACCTAAGCAAGAAGAAGCTTTTAAGATTCTAAAGCATAAGCTAACAAATGCCCCAATTCTAGCCTTACCAGAAGGAACTGAAGATTTTGAAGTATATTGTGATGCTTCAAAACTAGGATTAGGATGTGTGCTAATGCAACGCAAGAAAGTAATTGCGTATGCATCAAGGCAATTGAAAAAGCACGAAGAAAATTATACAACTCATGACTTCGAATTAGGCGCCATAATTTTTGCCCTTAAAATTTGGAGACATTATCTGTATGGAAGTAAGTTTACTGTCTATACAGATCATAAGAGTTTAAGATATATATTTGGGCAAAAAGAGTTAAACATGAGGCAAAGGAGATGGATGGAAATCTTAAGTGACTACGACTGTGATATTCAGTATCACGAAGGAAAGGCAAATGTAGTTGCAAATGCCTTAAGTCGTAAGTATCATGAGAAACAACGACGAGTTCGTGCTCTTAGATTAAATCTACAGTTAGATTTAATGGAACAACTAAAGCATTTTCAAGAAACAGCAATCAAAGATGATGCTGAAGGGATGAAAGGACGAATAAAAGAATTAGAACAAGGAGTTGATGGAATTTGGAGATTCCATAAAAGAAGAATTTGGGTACCTAAGCAAGGAGAATTAAGAGATAAAATTTTAGAAGAAGCCCATAAATCTAGGTATACCATACACCCTGGAAACAATAAGATGTACCAAGATTTAAGAAATAATTTCTGGTGGATAGGCATGAAAAAGGATATAGCTAGATATGTTTCTAAGTGTCTTACTTGTTCACAAGTTAAGGCAGAACACCAGAAACCTTCAAGTCTACTACAACAATTAGAAATGCCAGTATGGAAATGGGAACTCATAACAATGGATTTTGTTACTAAGTTACCCAAAACCAGAAAAGGTAATGATGCGATTTGGATAATTGTGGATCGATTAACCAAATCAGCTCATTTTCTACCCATGAAAGAAACCTTTAGTATGGAAAGGTTGGCAAAATTATATGTAGAAGAAGTCGTATCCCTACATGGAGTTCCACTCTCCATTGTATCGGATAGGGATAGTCGTTTCACTTCCCACTTCTGGACAAGTTTCCAAGAAGCTATGGGAATTAAATTGAACTTGAGCACTGCCTATCATCCTCAAACAGACGGGCAAAGTGAAAGAACGATACAAACTCTAGAAGACATGCTCCGAGCATGTGTACTAGATTTTGGTGGAAACTGGGACGACCACTTACCTTTAATTGAATTCTCCTATAATAATAGTTATCATTCAAGCATCGAATCTGCACCATTCGAAGCACTATACAGACGTAAGTGCAGAACTCCAATATATTGGGTAGAAATAGGAGAAAGTCAATTATCAGGTCCTGAAATAGTGCAAGAAACTACCGACAAAATTACTCAAATCAAGGAAAGACTAAAGACAGCTCGAGATCGTCAGAAGAGTTATGCAGACAATAGACGGAAGCCGTTGGAATTCCAAATAGGAGACAGGGTACTCTTAAAAGTTTCTCCTTGGAAAGGAGTAGTTCGGTTCGGTAAGAAAGGAAAGCTAAGTCCAAGATACGTAGGACCATTTCCAGTAATCCAACGTATAGGACCAGTTGCTTATCGTTTACAACTACCAGACGAGTTAACCGGAGTACATGACGTATTTCATGTATCCAATCTCAAGAAATGTTTGTCTGACGAATCCCTGGTAGTACCTCTTCAAGATGTAGAGGTAAATGAAAAGCTGAAATTCGTAGAGAAACCTCTTCAAATAGAGGATAGAAAGATCAAGTTTCTCAAGCACAAGCGATTAGTGCTAGTTAAAGTTAAGTGGGATTCAAAGAGAGGATCCGAATACACGTGGGAGCTAGAATCGGAAATGAAGCGAAAAAATATCCTTACTTGTTCCAGTAAATCTCGAGGACGAGATTTTTATTAAGGTAGGGAGGATGTAACAACTCTCATTAAAAAGTCCTATTTTATTACTTTAATTGTCCAATAGGAAACCTTAATTGAGAAACCCAAGTGATTCTACATAAACCCTAAAATTTTTAGAACAATCGGAATCAGGATCAGGGCCCCTAAAACTCAGGGGGGTAAAACCTAGTCGGTATTATCAATACAGTTTAACGTGTAAATTGAAAATGCATGCGAGACCAACTCACCTGAGCTACCTGGACATGAAGCTACCCTATGGTAGACCAGTGTCTCTCGCGCCACGCGAAGGCCCCTCGCGCCACGCGAGGGAGCCGTTTTTCATGTATAAATAGTGGAGTCTGTTACTTGCAATTGTGTGTTAGTTCGACGTTCAAACTCAATACGTACGTTGAGATATTGTCCAATTACTACAAAAACACACAAGAATCACGAATCGCTGCCGCAAAACAGGGTAATAACTCGATCGCTGCTACGATTCAATGTCCGATCAATTAAACTATCCAATGGATGTTTAAGTGCTGCCCACATTAGGGTTTATGCTTTGTCATTCGTCGTGAATTCGATGGATGTTTAAGTATCGCACTTTGTCATTCATTGTGAGGGTTTGATCTCGTGAGTTATCATAAATGCTGTATTAGTTACTAACCTAGTTTCGTGTGCATGTTATTAATTTAGGTAACAAGGCTAATCAATAGACTAGGCTCTGCCCGTGTTAAATCTACAATGTGAGTCATTCTCTTTTTACCAAATTACTTTCAAAATCATGTTTATTTTCAAAGTTATAATTACAGGGATTAAGTCTTTGTAATCACCAAATTACAGCCGGTATGTGGGGTTTACATTACTTGATAATCTTCACAATTGGACAACGGGGTAGCCAATGGGTGATATGACCATAGTCACAGAAACGAGTCGAGTGACAAATACCGTGGGTAGTTGGTTGATATCTGGAAACATTGTAATCGCTCTTAATACTGTAAATTATAACAAACGTGTCATTTTAGTAAATAGAATGATTCACCAGTATTTCCCGCTGACAAAACCTTTTTCAAACATGTTTCAGGTGATCTGTTATGATCTAGGAAAAGTGCCGAGAAGCACTACAAGCTTAAGGAAGTGGCTCAATATAAAATAAAGAAACATGTTTTGTAAAATAAAGATTTCTCGGTGAAATCATATGATTGTAAACTACCGGGGTTTAACCCGAATTGTGAAATAAAAATAATCAGGAAATTTCAGTTTTAAAAAGATCCTGTTAAAATCTTCCGCTGTTAACTCAATTAAATAAATACCACGGGATTTCTGTCCCGCGGCTCCTGAAACGGGTAAAACCGGGTCGGGGGCCGTGACATAAAGTTTGCAAGAAACATCACTTTGGGAAGTGTAGATTGGAATCGAACTAGCAGACACAATCAAGGACTTTTGCATGTGGGATATGCAAGTCCAAGGAACACAAGACCTTAGATTGCAAAAAGTTGAAGGATGCGATCTGCTACAACTGCAACGAGAAAGGGCACATTAAGTCGAACTGCCCAAAATATGCCAAGAAATCAGAAGAAGGTAAAAAGACCAACGCTAGGGTCTTCAGAATGGATGCTAAGGAGGCAGTGCAGGATGATAACGTGATAACAGGTACCTTTCTTATAAATGATGTTTATACGAGGGTGTTGTTTGATTCAGGGGTGGATAAGTCATTTGTAGATAATAAGTTTTGTAAGTTGCTGAATTTACCTGTTAAAACCCTAAGTGTGAAATATGAGGTGGAATTAGCTGATGGTACCTTGGAAACCGCCTCAACCGTGTTAGATGGATGTTTCATATCCATTAGGAATCACTCTTTTCCATTATCCTTACTTCCTTTGAAGTTAGCTGGTTTCGATATAGTGATAGGCATGGATTGGTTGTCTCGCAACCAAGCCCAGATCGTTTGTGCTAAGAAGCAAGTGATTGTCAGAACGCATCATGGCGAGCCTTTGACAATCCAAGGAGATACTAAGTACGGAATGCCTGAACAAGTGTCCATGCTCAAGGCATCAGGGTGTTTGGCAAAGGGTTGTGTTATCTACATGGCGCAAGTAACTATTGATGAACCAAAACCTAAGATCGAAGACATACCTATTATCTCTGAATATCCAGGAGTATTCCCTGAAGAACTACCTGGTTTACCCCCAGATAGGCAAGTGGAGTTCAGGATTAACATTATTCCTGGAGCAGCACCTGTTGCAAGAGCGCCTTACAGATTGGCACCAACGGAGATGAAAGAGTTGAGAACTCAACTGGATGATTTGCTAGCCAAAGGATTTATTAGACCTAGCTCATCTCCTTGGGGAGCACCAATCCTGTTTGTGAAGAAAAATGATGGGTCGATGCATCTGTGCATCGATTATCGAGAACTTAACAAAGTTACTATTAAGAATCGGTATCCATTGCCCAGGATCGACGACTTGTTCGATCAGCTTCAAGGAGCAAGTTACTTTTCCAAGATCGACTTAAGGTCAGGATATTATCAATTGAAGGTCAAGGATGAAGATGTACATAAGATTGCATTCAGGACTCGTTATGGTCACTATGAGTTCTTAGTGATGCCTTTCGGACTCACTAATGCACCAGCCGCATTCATGGATCTCATGAACCGCGTATGCAAGCCCTACATGGATAAATTTGTCATCGTCTTCATCGATGATATTCTTATTTACTCGAAGAGTCAAGCTGAACATGAGAAGCACCTCCATTGCATTCTGAAACTGCTTCATCGAGAAAAGCTCTACGCCAAATTCTCTAAGTGTGAATTTTGGCTTCGTGAAGTCCAATTTCTTGGACATGTGGTTAGCGAATGCGGAATCCTGGTAGATCCCGCTAAAGTTGAAGCTGTCATGAATTGGCAAGAGCCGAAGACGCCCACAGAAATTCGCAGCTTCTTGGGATTGGCAGGATATTACAGGCGTTTTATTGAAAACTTCTCAAGGATTGATGCGCCCCTGACTTCGTTGACGCGTAAAAATATTAAGTTCGACTGGGGACCGAAGCAACAAGAATCTTTTGATATCCTTAAGCAGAAGCTAAGCAATGCACCAGTGTTGACATTGCCTGAAGGGATTGAAGAATTTGTGGTATACTGTGATGCATCACACACCGGTATGGGGTGTGTGCTTATGCAGAAAGGCAAGGTTATTGCCTATGCTTCTCGACAGTTAAAGGTGCACGAGAAGAACTACACCACCCATGACCTGGAGTTGGGTGCCGTTATATTTGCACTAAAACTGTGGAGGCATTATTTGTATGGAACCAAATGTGTGATCTATTCTGATCACAAGAGCCTTCAACATCTGTTCAATCAGAAGGACTTGAACATGAGGCAGCGACGTTGGATGGAAACTTTGAATGATTATGATTGTGAGATAAGATACCATCCTGGCAAGGTGAATGTAGTCGCTGATGCCTTAAGTAGAAAGGAAAGAGTGAAGCCTATAAGAATCAATGCCAAGAGCATTGAGATAAAGAATAGTTTGAATGAAAGGTTGTTAGCTGCGCAGAAGGAAGCTGTGCTGGAAGCTAACTATCCTGGTGAAAAGCTAGGAGTAACCGAAGAACAGTTATCCTATGGCAAGGACGGAATTCTGAGGTTGAATGGACGAATATGGGTTCCAGTTTATGGAGGACTTCGAGATGTTATCCTCCAGGAAGCCCACAGTTCTAAATACTTCGTTCATCCTGGAGCTGACAAGATGTACCAGGATCTGAAGGCAAATTTTTGGTGGATAGGCTTGAAGAAGTCTATAGCTACCTATGTAGCTAAATGTTTGACGTGTGCGCAAGTCAAAGCTGAACATCAGAAGCCGTCAGGTTTGCTACAACAGCCTGAACTTCCCACGTGGAAGTGGGAAATGGTGACAATGGATTTCATCACCAAGTTGCCAAAGACAAAGAAAGGAAATGATACTATATGGGTGATAGTTGATAGACTGACTAAGTCAGCACATTTCCTACCCATTAAGGAGACCTATAGCTCCGACATGTTAGCCCAATTGTACGTAGATAAGATTGTATCTCTGCATGGCGTACCAGTGTCTATTATCTCTGACAGAGATACTAGATACACATCTCATTTTTGGAAAAGTTTCCAACAATCTTTGGGCACGCGCTTAAATTTTAGTACGGCTTACCACCCTCAGACGGACGGGCAGAGTGAGCGTACAATCCAAACGTTGGAAGACATGCTTCGTGCATGTGTGATTGACTTAGGTGGTAGTTGGGATAACCACCTGCCATTAATCGAGTTCTCGTATAACAATAGCTATCATACCAGCATTAAGGCTGCGCCTTTTGAGGCCTTGTATGGTAGAAAGTGCAGAACGCCCGTTTGTTGGGCGGAAGTTGGAGATGTCCAACTGACAGGACCTGAAATAGTCCTGGAGACGACAGATAAGATTATGCAGATACGCGATCGTCTCAAAGCTGCCAGGGATAGGCAGAAAAGCTACGCGGACTTAAGGCGTAAACCTCTAAAGTTTGAGGTTGGTGATAAAGTACTACTTAAAGTATCACCCTGGAAAGGGTTAATGCGATTTGGTAAGAAAGGCAAGTTAAGCCCCAGATACATAGGACCATTCGAGATCATCGAATGTGTCAGATCAGTGGCTTATAAGTTAAATTTGCCTGAAGAGCTCAGTGGTATTCATAATGTATTCCACGTCTGCAATCTGAAGAAGTGTCTAGCTGATGAATCACTAGTCATACCACATACAGATGTGCACATAGAAGAGAGCTTGAAGTTTGTTGAAAAACCTGTGTCGATTGAGGATCGACAGGTTAAGAAGCTTCGAAGGAAGCATGTGCCAATAGTAAAGGTTAAATGGGATGCCCGTAGGGGTCCCGAATACACATGGGAGGTAGAGTCTACCATTAAAGAAAAGTACCCTCAATTATTTCAGTAAATCTCGAGGTCGAGATTTCTTTTAAGGGGGTGAGGATGAAACACCTCGAAAATTTGTGTCCAATAAAATAACGACACGTGTCATGTAAGACAAAAGTGTTATAAACCCGGAGCTAGTTAAAGATGTATGGTAGGATTTAAAAGTGTCGACATGTTAATTAAATACCTCTGAGCGACCTATGTATAAATCCCAAACCTTAACCTGTGTTATAAACATCTGATATACATTCAAATCCGGTTAATACTAGTAATAATTGATTCAAATTGTAAAGATGGGATCCTATGAGAATGTGTTTGACAAACCTTCGTTTATGGCCCTTTTAAAAGAATCCAAGGCAACTTTAAAACATGGCAAGGTGGTCTTAACTGTTCAGGACATGATCAAGTGGCCCTATACTGATAATAGAGGCCCAAATTCGTAATACCTAAGTTGCCTGTTCGAAGCTTGAAAGGTTACAAATTTTTTCTTCCTGGTAAAGGCTTACGGACCGCAAAGGATACCCCTTACGGTCCATAAGACAGTCCCAGCAGCAGAAAACTTGACAGGTGCCTGTATAACGAGTTTAACCGACTTATATTGCCATTTTTCACTACCATGGGCAGCACAAACTAGTTCTTAGGCACTAGGGACACTTGTAATTGATCAGGGATCAATCCTAGAGTTGTTTGGCATGATCTTGATCAATCAAGATCACTAAATAAAGACCCACATTGTTTCAATTTTTGATCATTCATTCCCAACTCAACTTCTGATCATTTCTGGAGCTCAAGGCCATTCCCTAAGCATCTCTAGTTGTAATTAGGACCTTGGTAAGTATCCTTAACCTTCCTTAATCGTGTTTTACTTAGTTAATTAGCTTAAAGTCAAACCGTCGTAATTAAGGTTTGACTTATCGATTAATCACTAATGGTCTGGTGTTTAGCCAAATTAAAAGTAGTTATAAGTTGGTATTTATGTGGGTATTAAACCCTTAAAAGGGCACCCTCTAATTCCCGCTCTAACTAGGTCAAATGTCGGGTCAAACTAAATTCGAAAAAGTCAACAGAAACTTAATTTTCAATTTAACGCATAATTAGCAATGTAAGAGACTTGTAACCTGTTTTACCACTCATATAACTTGGTAATCAATGCAAGAACATGTCTAGGCATGTCCGACCCGACAATTTTCAGTTTAGGACCGGTTCGGAACCGAAAGTCGCATACTCTGACTATTGCTTTGACTTTCAGTTCTGATCCTTATTAGCATGAATTAGAAATGCCTTAGAGCTTCATTAGGACCGGGTTATATGTTAGTATAACCCTCGGTGATTGGTTCATGGGTTGTCCGATTCGTTTACACGTTTCCGTTAATTGCTTAATGTTGACCATAATGCCCTTTTGACCATAAAATGAGAATTTTGGAAATATGAGAGGACAATAATCTTTGTTACTGCTTTATAAACATGTCCCTAAATTTTCACATCAGTTGGAGGTCTAGGTTAGGAGTTATGCTTAATAGCGTAATTAGAACGCTTTTTATGAATTAAACGGCGTAATTAGCATAAAGCCTATCTAAACCCAATTTTTGAAACCAAACCTTTTACCCACTGATGTAATATAATATTTTGGGATTTTTGAAGATTTTTAATTATTTTTAAACTGATCATAACATAGGGTTATTGCCCTGATTCGGTAATTACCGATTATACCCTTTTTGATTATAAAATGAGTTTTACATATCAAATTGATACCAAATCTTTGACTACTGATTTTATATGATAAATGAAATATTTTGAACTTTATAAATTGATCAGAAAACTCAGATTTCCTGTTATAACCCGGAAATCGCTTAAAGCGACTGTTTACGCGTTTTAAACGCGTAGTATGAGTTAAAAATCATTTTGTCATATAAGACTTATCACCAACTGATATAACTTATTAATTTAAGTATTTTTACTGATTAATTCAGACCCGAACTTCAGAATCTTATTTAATCCCTTTTATAATCTTTAAAATGACCAAAATACCCCTACGGGGCTTAAGTTGAGATTAAACTCGTTTTGGGCATAATGGAAGGTATCCTACTGATATCACAACATTTTTAAAGCATATTAACTTAGGAAACCTGTTCATGACTCTTTTGGTTACCCGTTATGCGTTATTCGCGTTCGGTTCGGTTTATGTAACTAGTTTGCATAAATTGACCGAAACGGGTCAAACCTTATCATTTTTCACCTCAAAATCCAGAATGTGTTTAGTTTACCCATATTATACAAGTCTTCAAACTTGTCAGGACTAAATCACATTCTAATCCGGTCTTCGCTTAATCTTGCATTTTGAACCGTACATCTTCGTTAAAACTAACCGGTCTAAGTTTAAACTTAAGAAAGACCCGTTAGGAATCTAATAGGTTAATTAAAACCTTCGTTCCAGATTAGGAGCCCAGTAAAAGCTACGTGCACTTGCTGATTGTGATTTATACTTTGCTCAGGTAAATACTTTTAACTTATTTTCCCTATACGGGCTTGGGGTACGGTATTATAATACCGCTTGGTCGGGTATGAAGTCGTACAATCAAATATTGATTAAAAAGGTGCATAACCCGTTTTATTATGTCTTGTTTGATGCAATACCTTTGGGGGGTTAATGACCGTGTCCTGGATATCCTCGGCTCATTCATTTGAAATGGCCACGACTTAAGCACGAGGTGTAGGCATACACCTGATAGTTGCGTATGTAAAAAGGTAGTCCACAAGAAGGGTATCTTCTTGTGGGTATTATACCATGTGGTGTGTCTATTAATCTTATTAAACCGGCTCTTCTAACCGGGTCCTAAATGGACGACAAACATGTAAAACTGTATACAAGTTTATTTTTAAATAATTATCCCAAGTTATAAAAGTTTATTTGTGCCTTGTGCATTCAATACATTTTTCTTAAACTCTTTTCAAAATGAGTCGGTTAATTGTATTTACCAGTGTAAACTGACGTATTTTACAAAAAGGTTAAGTACAGGTACTATACGAAATAGGCTGGCTACTCCAGGCATCAATAATCAAGTCTTGCAAGCTCTAGATGTTAAAGTCTATTGAACAATGATCTTATTTATCTTTTGATCCACCTGTGGATCCTTTACAGACCGTTGTGATACTTTGATATTACTATTTATTCGGTTTGTGATGTGATTATTATCTTTTTCCTTCCGATGTGCATTTATATATTGTGTTGTTTGACAATGATGATATCAACTACGTCACGATACTCCCCACCGGGCCCACCGGTAATACGTGGAAATATCGGGGTGTGACACCGAGAAACGGGAACGCGGATGGAAAGTCAAAAGACTCGGGTTTCGGGTCATGACTAAAAGTCGACAAGATTTTGCAAGCATAAATTTTGAAATTTTCGTTCAACTATTTCAAAGTTGAATGGGTAGAATAAAGAATGAAGTTTGACATCTATAAGTGATGAAATTTCACATGAACAAGTCAAATGAGTTGAATAAAGAACAACGCTTGCTAATGTAAGTGAGCGCGAACCGAATAAATAAAAGCGCAAATTATTAATAAACCTATGCAAAGGGTTATAAGCGTTAAAAACATTAAGATAAAAGAACCCTGGGTATGGGTTGTAAAGAAGTATAGGTATGAACCGGGTGACGGTAAACGTAGAACAAACCGACTTATAGACGACTTAAGAAGTCGTAGAGTCAGAAGGTTAATCCAAGAGGAAACAAAGGTAGCCTTAGACCACGGTCAATGTCCATAAAATTCAAGAATGAATATGAACGATTTCTAAACTTAAAATGGTGAAAAGACCTACGGGTTAATAGCGTAAAGCGAGGAAACGGGTTACGATTCCCCGTGTAAAATGAAAACGGAAAAAGAGAATAAATTATGGGTTGTCAATTTCCTTGATATGAGTAATTGACATAGTTAAAGAGAAAAATGTTAAACTAAAATTCAGTTTTAGTAAGAAATAACATTTTAACAAATATGAATACTATGAGACGAATTTCGAAATGAATAATATCAAAGAATGTGGGTCTTAACACCGATAGGTGCGAGACGATACATTCGAAAAGAAGAAGTATGATAAAGAAAAGTTGAATTAGACTTAGACGTGACGTGACACGCTCACGGACAAGAAAAGAAATATAGAAAATGATCACGTTGTAACGTGGGTTACAGGGTATGAAGTGACGGCGACTAATTAGTCTAGCCGGTAAAACTATTCAAAGTTAAGAAAATGTCATGACAAATACAAAGCGCTTGTTAATATAACACAAGCGCGGGATAAACCTGTTAACAGGCTGATGAGACTAAGTGGTCAAGTAACAACTCGGTCAATAAGGATAAAGGATATAAGCTGGAAGTAACGGCCCGCAAGGTCTTACACGTGAAAGATGTATGCATCAACATAAAGGAAAATGATAAATCGAAAGGAATGAATGAATGCCTTGAAAACAAAACTAAGATTCGTTTGGTTTAAATTAATGAACTACATAAATAAGGTTTCGGGGACGAAACCTCTTTAAGGGGGTAGACTTGTAACACCCCGAAAACGGGTTTGGTAATCAAACCTTGTTAATAGTAATAAATGGGTAAAATATCGTTAGTGGTAAAATTTAACCCGGTGAATATTAGGGCTTAAACAAATAATCCTAATATTAGTTAAAAGGAAAATAAATGTTTTAAGAAAACAAGGTTATAAGGAGCCCGAGTTAACGGGACTTAAAATAAACGGGTTATAACTCCCGGAACCCACTAAATTAACTAGGAATAATCAACCTAGTTAGTTATTTGTTTTTAAGTCAATAAATAAGCATGAACTAGGGAGCCTTTTATAAACCTTGAATAGTTGAGGGACCAAAAATGGACAAGCTAGAAAAGGGGATTATTAAAAACAAAAATCTAAAACAAAACACACACACACAGTGTGTGTTCTAGATGGATCAACAGGAGACCAAAATGGGTGAAACCCTAGTTCACCCAAAATCAACAAATTGAAGGTCAAATCCAGCCCAAATCGGATGCATGAACACAAATTCGTGGGGATTACAAGGTATGTTGAATTTTGTTATTTGGTGATACTTTGAAATTATGATGAGAAATCATAATCGAAATTCTGGAATGAATAATGAGTCTATGAGCGTTGTTGTGATGAAATTCATGTTTAGAAACAAACCCTAGTTGAAAACTTGAAGAATTAGTGTTAAAAACTAGGGGTTTGATGAATACCCTTGTATGTGCTAAGTGGGTTTTAGCTAAATAATGAGGTTGATGATATGTTTGTGCTAGAAATCATAATAATTGATAGTTGAAGCGAAATACTTAAACAAATTGTAAATTTGAGTATTTGATTATACATGATTCAAAAAGGGTTTTGAAGGTTGTAGTGAAATTAGTGATTTATTTCATGAATATGGAAGTTTGAAATCATGTTAACTACTAAATCGATAGATGGAACTTGGTTGTATTAAGTGTTCGGGTGAATGCTAGTGATTTGACGAAACGGGTTTCACTCGTATATGAGGAACCCTTAGTCCTTGTGAAATGAATGAACAAATTTGTCTTGATAATCACATGAACAAGATAAAGTGTTGAAAACATAATAAACTCTGCTAGAACCTTGGGTGAATTAGTGGCCTAAAAATAGTGACAACCGAATAGTTGAAGCAATGCCTAAGTGAGTCCATTGAACTCAATTTTGTGCATTTCATATATATTAAAAAGGGACAGTTGACTTTTGAAAGTCAAACTGACCATTAATAAGATCGAATGAAAAATTTTGATAGAAAATGCGTAAGGTGGAATAATCGTATTTAATTATGATTTAACTAACCACCTTGAAAACGATGATGATAGTTTGACGTGAAACAAGCTAGGTGGAAGCTTGGAGAAGGAAGCGGGTCAAACGAATTAAGAAGGAAAAGAGAAGCATAGTTTGGATACGAGGTAAGTAAAGCTTACGCCTTTTTATTTTATTACAAAATACTTATATGCGAGTATTGAATATGAATTATATTAAGTAAATGGAACATGACATTCCGGTACGATATAATGCGAGTCGAAACAAGTGAGAATGGTAAGAAACCATAAATTATGGTAAAAACGGTAAAATGGTAATCCAGACATGAGTGAACGAATAAATAAATGATTTGAAAGGACACCATTTGACATAAGTCATAATGGGTCAAACAAAACATGAAACGACTTTAAGCATGATGAATTCAAAAAGTAAACCGAAATAGGTTAAAGGGATGAAATGGTAATTAAATACCATCTCATAATTATAATTGGTCATTTCGACTAAATGAGTCAAATGGTGTTGTTAACACCATTTGACAATAATATCTGATGATTGTTTGTTGAGTTTTGTAATCACAGGAATTTAACACATGGTTCGCGTTGCTATTAACTAGAAATTAATAGCGAAAGGTATTTAAACGGGTCAATCCTATGACCTGAGCCAGGTATGCCTAGATGAACTTATAGTTAAAATTGCAATTTTGGTTAATTAGATAGTGATGGTCTTTCGCCGTAACTTGAAGGACATAAAATTACCAAAAAGCCCTTGGTGGGTAAATCGGGCAAACGACCCTTAGAGGTTGTTTAGGAACTTGTATTATGATTATGAACTCCTTAGATACGTGTAGAAATTATAGGTAATGACATTCGTGGATCGAATGTCTAAAAACGGGTCTTATGCGAAAAATGGCTAACCGAAGGGTAGAAATTGGGATTATGGATCCCTTATGTTAAGTTCACCACAAAAATTGTTGTGGTGGAATAAACTTAGTTGTTTAGTATGAGAATAAAAGGTGCGAAGTAAAAGTGTGAGTTTTAGACTAAATTGCTTAAAATCCCTTAAATGGGTCAAAAATGGATTTATGCGTATAGTATGCGTACTAGTCGCATATTTCATAAGAAAGTATGAACCTGAGCTAGAGATCTCGAGTCAAATACATTGACGTATGTACTTTAATAGTTTAAGAAACAAGTGGGTGGTTTTAAATACAAACGGGTCAAAATGTTGATTTTGGATAATAAGCCGAATGCTTAAAAATTTAGAATTTTATTATTTTAAATGTTGAATTTTAACTCCATATGATGGAGAATCAAACTACGGTCGCGTAGGAAAAAGAATTACGTAAAACGGAGGTCTATATCAAAAGTTATGCCATTTTGAAGTTGGGTTTTTGGTTAAAACTTAGCTGGGCAAATATGCAGCAATAAGAAACAACATTCTGTCGAAATGAAGGCGTGGCGTCGCGCGACGCCTAAAGGGAATCACCGTCGCGCGCGGCGACGGGGTAAAATCCTGCAATTTTTGTTTATTTTGTTTATTTGACCCATTTACCTTGTTGTGCTTGTTATTTAACTATCAAAACTAACTTCTAAGTTGGTTTTGATCATAGGTGAATGTCGAGAGTTGTAACAACCCTCGGTAAAACCAACACTCTTATAATATTTCCGACACCCTATTATATATTAAAATACCCTTATATGTCTTATATTACACCATGTATGTGAAAACTGAGCCCGAAATATGTTAGAGTTTATAAAATAAATTAAAAACAATAAAAGTTAAGCTGAGGTGGGCCGCGTAGACCCACCCCATTCTTTTACGCGGGCGGTATCAGGGTCTAAACCTGATATCGTTGAATCCTTTAGTTCAAGCGGGCCGCGTAAGAGTTCTAGATAGTTAACGCGGGCCGCTAGAGATCATGAAACGCGGAGACATCCGGTGCTGACACGTGTCGACATCGTGTCGGGTCTACTTGGTGACCGGGCTAAGCTATAGTGTTGACCAGGGTTGACGCGGGCCGCGTAACCCTGGCCTGTGTTTTACGCGGGCCGCGTGAGAGTCGGGTTTTGCAACTATAAATAGCAGGCATCAGTTTTTGTTTTCCGTCGCTCATTCTCAATTCTCAATCTCGAATTTCTGAAGTTATAAGCATAATAGTTGGGTATTATACCCCTAATTAGCGAGGTTCTGCTCCGTTGTAAGTATTATAACCCCAGTTTCATAATAGTTACGCTGCCCGATTGATTTAGGGTTCCGTAACAACTGTCGTGGTTCTGCCCGACGTAGTTGTTGGAATGCCGTCTCGGGGAGGGTATCATTAATAATTTCAAAGGGTTTTGATATTAACCAATGTACATTTGTATAAATTATAGATTATACCCAGGAAACCCTTACAAGAAGCCTAAGATAGCAAAGTGAGTTTATCCTCTTTTTGTTTATATTTTTGGAATGTTTTACAAAACCTTAATTGTTTACAATGTGATTAAGCGGTGATTGAGTCTTTGTAGTTCTTCAATTACTGCCAGTATTATGGGGTTTTGTATACAAAATTTATTACTACTTGCGAGTAGTAAGTCGGGAACGACAGTACATTACCATTGGACAACGAGTTAGCCAATGGGTAATTTGACCATAGCCATAGATCCGGTCGAGTGGCAAGTACTGAATGAGTAATTGTGTAGACATAAACAATGTAATCGCTCTCAATATTGTGTTAATTAATAAAATGTTTCTTGATTAAACTGGGATTCACTCACCAGTATTTTCCGCTGACAAAATATTTTTAAAACATGTTTCAGGTAACACAATGTGAAAGCCAACTGGGAAAAAGCCAGCTCGAGAGCACTGACGGCTTGGAAAATAAGTGGCTATAAAAGTTATCTAAGAAACGATGTTTTAAATTAAATAAAATAGGGTTGTCCCTATAAATGTATTGTAATAAGAAACTTGGGTTTTTCCCATGAGTTGATTAATATCAAATATGGTGGTTTTACTCTGATAAACATTTCCTAACTACGGTCCTGATGTAAATTCCGCTGCAAGATTTAATAACTAATACCACCACTACTGAGTTCGCGTCCGCCCGTTCCCTGGACAGATAAGGGATCGGGGGTTGCGACAGGAGGTGGTATCAGAGCCTAGCCACTGGTCTGAGCCAAAGAAGTGTTCTGCTGACACTTAAATTTTTAAAATTTTATGTTAGGAAATAAATTATGGAAATATGTGCATAACTGTATTTATTGGTTATGTGTTATTTGACTATTTGATAGTATACAGAATGAGTGATCAAGGACTATCAGACATGAATCGTCAGTTGTCTGAATCACCTAGGAGTGAGAGTACATCATCACAGCCTGCCCTGTCGGGATACTTTGCTGATCAGGAAGAAGGAATATTTGCCTTTAGAGCTCAATCTGAAGAACCATTTCCTAATAAGAAACGAGGATGGTTCAGTAAAGAAGCTTTTGCTCGTAGGAAGAGAATGCAAAAATTTCAACAGCAAAGGGCTTTAGCAGCTATTAAGCGAGAGACAGATGCCCATACTCAAGATATGCTAAATAGAAGCCTAGCTAATTTCCATATCTTAGCTACAACTGCTGCTGAGCCAAGTCTGGAACAATTAGTAGCCCCACAACCACAAAACCCAGAACAACCTATGGAGATAGAAAATCAGGAAAACCAAGTGGAGATGCATGACTTTAACCCGGAAGAAATCCCTAGAGTGCCTGCACCAAACCCCCTAGACCCAAATTACGACCCCTGGTGGGACGACAATAGGGACTTTGTGCAACGTTACCCTATCCAGGATTATCCACCCATACAGAACATAGAAGCTTACCCAGGTATGGACCCTTTAGATCCCTATTACCATGATAACTATATTAGGGAGATATTAGAGGATCCTTACCAATTTCATGAACTGTCACCCCCATATCAGGACCCCGCACCCCAGATTCCAAACCCAGTCTGAGAACCTGCACCCCCAATGAGTGCAGAAAACGTTCAAGAACTTAGGACTTTCGGGGAGGAAATTTTAGAAAGCAGTGAGAGAATGCGTCAGGTGGGAGAGCGTCTCGTATGGAAATACGATGAGCGTAATATGGATTTTTGGATAAATCCATATCCATGATGGGATGGAAGAGATGGTAATAGTATTAGCAATATAATAAAATAAAATAAAATATGTGTGTACGGATGCATAGTACTATTAGTGTAATTTTCTTTCTGTTGGTATTGTAATCTTTATTTCAGTACTAGTGTGTAATAGACACATAATAGTATATGAAAAGAGTATAGTCGCAATGATCGACGCTTTTGGCAAAAATGCGTGTCATTTGATTAACTATATTAAGATATTATTTGTGATATTAATATGGGGTAATTGTTTAAAATTCAGATGGCCGATGAAGGAAACCAAGGAAATCTGAATAATGATAACCAGAGTAACATTAACGTGGTTAATGAAAATCCAAGCATCAATAACAATGGAAATCAAGTGGATAATAGTGCTATCCAACACATAGTAGCACAAGGAATTATAGATGCAATGCCATTTATTCTTCAAACTATTAAAGATGCTGATAATAAAAGTAAGCATAGCAGTAAGCGACCAGTTGAACCAGAAAACAGCGTGAACAATGGACCTGTACTTCAATTGCCTATTCCCAAAAGAAGAAGAACCATGCCTTATGGTGGTTCTTATAAAGAATTCTGGTCTTGTAAACCAATGGAATTCTCAGGCAACGAAGGGGCCATTGCAACCTTACGCTGGATAGAGAAAACTGAGGCAGTCTTAAGGATAAGCAAGTGTGCTGAAGAAGATAGGATATTGTTTGCTTCTAACCTGTTTAAGAATGCAGCACTAGAATGGTGGAACACTATCCTCCAGACAAGAGGAAGTGATCAAACCTACAATATGGAATGGGAAGAATTTAAAAACAAGGTAGAAAGGAAATTATGCCCACCCAATGAGAAGGAACAGATAGCAAACAAATTCCTAAATCTTAGGATGATTGGTGTGGATAGTAAGGGATATACTAATATATTCTTTTAATATGCTAGAATAGTGCCAACCCTTGCTTCACCAGAACCAGTGTTAATTTCCCGTTATATTTGGGGATTAATTGGAGAGATAAGACATGTAGTCAAGGCAGCTAGGCCTCAAACTATAGAAGAAGCAGTAGAACTAGCCAATACCTTGACTGATGAATTAGTCCGTACCCGAGAAGAGGATCAAAGGAGGAACCTAACCCAGAAATTGACTCAAGAATTTCGTTCTGGAAATTCTAACCGTGGAAGAAATGTAGGTTCTACCTCTGCACCCTACTGTAAGCATTGCAAAAGAAAGCATTCAGGAAGATGCTCCATATACTGTAACTTTTGCAAAATATCGGGACACAAGGAAGAAAATTGCAGGAAGAAAACGAACATCCGGATATGTTACAACTGCGGAGAACAAGGTCACATCAAGCCTAATTGTCCGAAATTAGCTCCAGCCACAGACAACAAGAATGCCAAAAATGCTAGAGCATTTGTTCTAACTACAGAAGAAGCCAAAATGATTCCAGACGTTATAGCTGGTACGTTTTTAGTTAATGATATTTTTGCTAAGGTATTATTTGACTCTGGTGCAAACCAAAGTTTTATTAATACTTCGTTTTGCAAAATTCTAAATCAGTCATTAACTAAACTACCACCAGAATGCCTAGTAGAGACCGCAAATGGAGAAACTATTAGGATTTCTGAAATCTTGCAGGGAGCAAGAATAGAAATTTTAAATCAGAAATTTATTGCAAACCTATATCCCATGAATCTGGTAGGATTTGATGTTGTTTTAGGAATGGACTGGTTAATAGCCAATAAAGCCAGTATATTATGTGATCAAAAGGTAATTCAAGTAAATTCACCAAAAGGTAAAATGATCACAATTAAAGGAGATAAACCTTCTAAGTCCACTAAGTTTATTTCTGTGATGAAAACTGCAAGTTCTATAAGAAAAGGTTCTATAGTGTATTTGATTTCCATAATCATTAACACTAAAGGAAAAGAACTAAAAGACATTCCAGTAGTGTCACAGTTTTCAGATATCTTTCCAGAAGAATTACCAGGACTACCACCCGACAGAGAAGTTGAATTTAGAATTCATCTGTTGCCAGGAACAGCACCAATTGCCAAAGCACCTTACCGATTGGCACCCGCTGAAATGCAAGAGCTAAAGAAACAATTAGACGAATTGTTGGAGAAAGGATTCATACAGCCAAGTTCGTCGCCATGGGGAGCGCCGATACTTTTTGTTAAAAAGAAGGACGGATCAATGCGTATGTGCATTGACTACCGTGAATTAAATAAAGTCACGATTAAGAATCGGTACCCATTACCGAGAATCGATGATCTGTTTGATCAACTACAAGGAGCTCGATTTTTCTCTAAAATCGATTTAAGGTCAGGATATCATCATTTAAAGGTACAGGAAGAGGACATTCCTAAGACCGCATTTAGAACAAGGTATGGTCATTATGAATTTACTGTCATGCCATTTGGTTTAACCAATGCCCCAGCTGCATTTATGGACATGATGAACCGAATATGTAAGCCATATTTGGATAAATTCATAATTGTATTTATAGATGATATTCTAATTTACTCTAAGAGTAAAGAGGATCATGCAAGGCATTTGCACGCACTTTTAAGTTTATTAAGAAAGGAAAAGCTTTATGCTAAATTTTCAAAGTGCGAATTTTGGTTAGAACAGGTACAATTCCTTGGACACCTAGTCAATCATGAAGGAATTCATGTAGATCCAACAAAAATTGAAGCAATTATTAAATGGAAAACCCCTGAATCACCAACCGAGGTTAGAAGTTTCTTAGGATTGGCTGGTTATTATAGAAGGTTATTAAAGATTTTTCTAGAATAGCCATTCCCTTAACTAAGTTAACCTGTAAATCTGTTAAGTTTGAATGGGGATTAAAACAAGAAGAAGCATTTAGAATCCTTAAGCAAAGATTAACCCATACACCTATATTAGCATTACCAGAAGGAACTGAAGACTTTGTAGTCTATTGTGATGCTTCTAAACTAGGTTATGGATGTGTATTGATGCAACGACAAAAGGTTATAGCTTACGCATCTAGACAACTTAAGAATCATGAAGAGAATTATTCAACCCATGATTTGGAATTAGGAGCTATAATTTTTGCTCTTAAGATTTGGAGACATTACCTTTATGGTAGTAAGTTTACTATATTCACCGATCATAAGAGTCTAAGGTATGTTTTCAAGCAAAAAGAGTTGAATATGAGGCAAAGACGTTGGATGGAATTTCTTAGTGACTATGATTGTGATATCCAGTATCATGAAGGAAAAGGAAAAGCAAATGTAGTGGCAGATGCTTTAAGCCGAAAGTATCATGAAAAGCCAAGAAGGGTACGTTCTCTTAAATTAAATCTGCAAGTAGATTTAAATGATCAAATAAGAGAAGCACAAGAATCAGTAATCAAGGAAGATACTGAAAAGTTAAAAGGTATGTTGAAAGAATTAAAACAAGGAACAGATGGAATTTGGAGATTCCATGAAAAGAGAATGTGGATACCTAAATTAGGAAACCTACGTCATCGTATATTAGAAGAAGCTCATAAGTCTAAGTATACGATGCATCTAGGAAGTGATAAAATGTACCAGGATTTAAGGAAAAATTTCTGGTGGATAGGAATGAAGAAAGATATAGCAGCCTATGTTTCTAAATGTTTAACTTGTTCACAAGTTAAAGCTGAACATCAGAAACCCTCAGGTTTGTTACAGCAATTAGAAATGCCAGTTTGGAATGGGAATTAATAACAATGGATTTTGTTACTAAATTACCCAAAACTAGGAAAGGAAATAATACAATCTGGGTGATAGTAGATAGGCTAACCAAGTCAGCTCATTTTCTACCAATGAAGGAAACAATTAGTTTGGAACAATTATCTAAATTGTATGTAAATGAAATTGTTTCTTTACATGGTATTCCTTTATCAATTGTTTCTGATAGAGATAGTCGCTTTACATCTCATTTTTGGTCAAGTTTCCAAAAGGCAATGGTAACCAAGTTAAAGTTAAGCACAGCTTATCATCCACAAACGGATGGACAAAGCGAAAGGACAATTCAAACAATGGAGGACATGCTTAGAGCTTGTGTAATTGATTTTGGAGGTAATTGGGACGATCACTTACCTTTAATAGAATTTTCTTACAATAATAGTTATCACACAAGTATCAATGCTGCACCATTTGAAGCACTTTATGGAAGAAAGTGTCGAACCCCAGTCTGTGATACGTGGTTGAAAACCGGTGCTTGTAATCGTATAACTTTATGTTTTTATATGAGTTTTAATCTTGAACGGCCTACTTTTAATTAGATTTGTGTTTATGCAGGTTTGATGGAGTTTAAGGGCTTTTCGGGAGCGTTACAAGCCACCGGGTCGAAAACCGGAGTACCGGAACGCATTACGGATCAAAAGGGAGCAAACAAGCAAAAATCAGAAAAGGCAGGCTGGAGAGCCCGTCGCCGACGGGTCCCAAGCCGTCGGCGACGGGTTGTGGAATTAACCGTCGGCTGAAATTGGTCGTAACCAGTCAAATAGGCCGTCGGCCGTTTTCACCTTTTTTGCAGCCCGTCGGCGACGGTGTCATGCCCGTCGACGACGGGTAACAGATTTTTGAAACGCGAATTTGGACTTTTTGGGTGAAAGTTCGATCCTTATTGGCTCTTGGGTATTGATTTTCGGGAGTTACACACTCTTGGGAGTTTGAATCCTCATCTTGGAGCCTAATTGAGATAGCGTTCACCTACCATTCCATCATCATCATCACTACATCACCGAAATCAATCTCTTCACCATCAACAATCCATCTACACAATCATTTCATCAAAACCCTAATTCTCCATACTTCACCATTACCAATCATTCCACAAACCCTAATCATCCAACATTCATTCATCCATCAAGCTTCAAGATGTTCTCATTCACGTTCCAAACATCCGGTGATCAAGCTTCTTCAACCATGAGCGGCTAATCATCTCGGTTTCACCCCGGTGTAGGTAGTTGTTAATTCTAGGATTTCGAATTGTTCTTGTTTCAACTTAGTGACAATTTGTGTTTGATTTTTGAAACTTTTGACAATAGTATTACATTTGTTTCGAATTCGTAAACTGTCGAACGATGTTAAAAGTTATGACTTTGCGAAATGGTGATATGTAATTGTGCATTGTCGTTGTTAGGATTTACTTGTGTTGATTACAAAGTGTATTCTTGTCCGTTCTTCGGGACGTCGATAGTTATTAGCACCTAAGTCACGGTACACTAAATCCGTTAATCGAATGCATTTGAGTTGAATCTAAAACTTGTAGAAATCCTAAGTTAGCAATTACCGAAACCGGGTGTGATTCCTTTTTCTTATTATTGTTCTAGTAACCAATTTTCTTGTAATCGTTAATCATTAGTTGTTAATCAATTTAATCAATTCACTTAGTTTAAACTCACATCTCTCAATTAAACAAAAACATAAAGATAATCTAGTAAGCTTCATAAATTGTGACATTTGTTTTAATTCAATCGAATCCATACACAAACCACATACTCTTCGTGGTTCGACCCCTTGCTACCACTAACTATTTGTTAAGGGTAATTTGGGCTTATAAATATTATCTTTGACCGGAGCGCGACACTCCGATCAAATTTTGGCGCCGTTGCCGGGGAGTGCGTGCGCTTTGTGTTTGGATATTGTTTGAATTTGCGTGATTACCTGTTTAAGTTGTTTAGTTTCTTTTTACACTTTGTCTTTTTCCTTGTTACGCGGGGTGTGTTACTTGTGCAGATTACAGGTAGTGCATGCATACAAGGAATTCTGGTAGGACTTCACCGTTAGTCTACGAGCCAGAGATCGAAAGGGTTGCAAGAAGGAACCTAGCAAGCCGGTTGGAAGCAACACTTGCTTCTAACCAAACCACCCAAACACCACAACTCACCCAATCCATTGAAACCGATTCAATGGCAAACCAAAATTCCAGTCGCCCAAATCTCAATCAAAACCAATTCCAATCCCGAGGAACCTTCAACCCCGGTCCAAATATTCAACCCATACCTCAAGAGCAACCGGGTGGCAACAATTCTAGACCACCCACACCACCATTCCGAACCCAAAATCCCAATAACAACCAAAGAACACCCCAACAGCAAAACCTTTACCGACATAACTCCTTACCCAATAACCTCGATGATCGAAATGTCAACTCCGATCGTAGAGGTAATCGAGATCGCGGCAATCCCGCGAACGAAGACCCGTTTTTCAATATCGATGATTTGAGAGATGCTATCCCCGATGATGAGCCATTTAGTGTTCCCGGTTACCAATCACCGGAACATGTGAGTGTTCACACGGAGTACTCGGATGATGGGGGTAATTATGATGATCGGGTTAACGACGATGAAGATTGGGGATACGTAAATAGGGGGAATGTCTACAATGCGAGAGGCTTTGAAGATGACGAGTTCGGCTATCAAAATGCCAACTTTGTGGGGGACGATGATTATGGGTACGGGAACGTGATAAATGATGGTTACGGAAACAACCGTCAACCACGAAACAACAACCAACGTAACCGGAATGATGGGTTTTACAACAACAATAACAATGCAAACCCTAACCGGATTCCTCGTTTCGTGGGGGGAGGAAATCAAAGAGGTAACCAAGGTCGAAATCAGGATGGGGATAGAAGAGGTGACCGAAGAGAAAATCGAAGACCGGTCGATCAAGAGGTTAACGGTCTACAACGTCGTCAACAACCCCCATGGGGAGTGAATGACCGTTTCCGCCCGGTGGTCACCGAGAATGATTCACCAATAGTGTGCGAAAGAAGGATGTTCGATTGCAAGCCCCACTACATTAACATACTTCCCCACTTCAACGGGAGGTCCAATGATGAACCGTACACTCATTTGGCGGAGTTTTCGTCTATATGTAGCACTATCGGGGGGCATAATTTTGCATTGGAGGAGGTCAAGCTTCGCTTATTTCAGTTTTCGCTAAAAGATAAAGCGAAGCAATGGTTTCTTACACTTCCGGCGAATAGTATTCGCACATGGGCTGAAATGCAACAAGTTTTTCTTGACGAATACTACTCAATGGCGAAGACCGACGATGCTAGAGATGAAATTCGGTCTTTTCGCCAACTTTCGAGTGAACCGTTACATGAAGCATTCACTCGATTCAAGGAATTGATCCGGAAGTGCCCACATCATCAAATTGAAAGGTGGGAGTTGGTCAAATGCTTCGTGAGGGGTTTGGATGATGAGACGTGGAACCGCCTTGAATCGACCAGCAATGGAACTCTATTAAGCAATCACGAGGATGACGATTGGGAATTCCTAGAAAGAATGAGCAAGTGATCAAAGGCGAAAGAGTCGGCTGACCGAGCCAAAAAACACCCCACCTCAAGGTCTTGGCCTGATCGTGATGTGAATTCTAAGGATCGAATTGAAACGTTAGAGCGGGAGTTGGCTCGCATGAAGAAAAGAGAAGTGAATGCGGTGCAATACGCCGTATGTGAGGAATGCGGAGACATCGGTCACCGGACCGAGAATTGTCAAGCCACCGTGGAGGTGAATCAAGTGTATGGGGACCGAAGGCAATATGACATGAACTCCAACACTTATCACCCCGGGTTGAGGAACCATCCTAACTTTAGGTATGGTAATTCCTCCAACCAAATGAACCCGAATTTCCAATCGGGAAATCAAGGTGGGTATTCGCACCAAACTCACCAAAGGAATTACAACAATCAAGGCGGTAATGGAAGCGGGTCGAACAATCAAACCGGTGGCGATGATTTGAGTGCCAAAATGGATGCTTTGTTGAATATGCAAAAAGAATCTCAAAACAATATAAAAGAATCTCACCATGATATCAAGGAGATAAAGAAGACAAACGAGATTCGGGATAAAGTACATGAGGCATTGGCAAAGCAAGTGGGCCAACTCGCGGAGGAAATGGCTCAAATGAGGGGAAGCATGGGAAAGCTTCCAAGTGACACTACAATGAACCCGAAGCATCAAGGTTCTAGCACAAGCAATGTGAGGAATGCACGCGTTAGCGCGGTAAGTATTCTTCCAAATGATGAAAATTGTAGTGTTGAAAGCATTCCACCACCACAATTCAATGATGGTGTAGTGGAAAATATAAGTGATGAGCCGGGAAGTGAAAATGAACAAGAAACGATTTCACAAAGTAAAATTGAAAACATAACTAAAAATGCTTTTTGTGAAAATTGTTTAAATCAACTTAACCCGCTTAATGTATCGAAAAGTAAAGAACGGTGCCCACCAAAGGACGAGGGGTGGGAAAATTTTAAACAAGCTAAAATTAATTTGCCGTTACTTGATGACATTAAAAAGGTTCCGGCTCATGTGGAATGCTTGAAAGAGTTGAGCATTGAAAAGCGGCACAATAAATTACCCGAACCGGTTGATTTGGTATCACATGTTAGTGCCGTTTTATCAAGTGCGCTCCCCCAAAAAGCTCAAGATCCGGGAGATCCTCTTATTCCAATTCAAATTGGAACATTTAAAATTGAGAGGGCACTCTTAGATCTTGGAGCTTGTGTGAGCATCTTGCCCGGGAGTTTGTATGACCAATACGATTTTGGTCCATTGAAAAAGTTTGACACTCCCGTGGTATTGGCCGATCAGACTCCCACGCATCCAAGGGGGATGGTGGAAGATGTGATTGTTAAGGTGGATGATTGCTACTACCCAGTTGATTTTTTGGTAGTAGACTATGTTGGGTGTGTTGAAGACACCCAACCGATAGTCATACTGGGTAGACCGTTTCTGGCAACTGCTAATGCCATAATAAATTGTGCAACGGGAACGGTAAGCATGAAGTTTGGGGACCGGGAGTTAAATTTAAATGTTTTTTCCAAAATTTACTAACCCACTTGGTGAGGATACGTGTCCCAAGAAGGACACAAATCCAAACAAAAAGATGTGTGCTATGGTTGGTAGGTTTGGAGAAACAAAGAAGAAAACGGTCAAGAAGAAAAAGACGAAAAAGTCACCTCTAGAAAAGAGCATAGAAGAGGAGGTGATGAAGTTTGGACCGTTTAGCAACAAATTGTACGAATCACCGGTGGGTGATTTCGAGGAGTTCGTAGGCGGCAAGCACGCCATTCGACCACCATGAGGTGGTAAGTCAATTGTTGTTGTATATTTTCTTCCGCAATTAGTTTTAGTTTTTCTTTGTAGTTTTGTTGTTGTTGTTGTTGTATAATGTTGCTATTTCGTTTTAGTAGTTAAATGAACGTTGTGGGTGTGTTCCCTATATAACCCTCACGAGACCTTCTCGTCCTCCCGAGCTATCGGGTGGTTTAAAGGGCTTGCGTGCATATGCTAAATGCCGCCGTGATTCCTACGAAAGTGAGTTAGGATTGTTATTGTTGTAAATTTTTTTTCCACAGAAATCAAGGTAATTTAACGCATGATTTGGTAACACTTTCATAAAAATGGTAGAACTAACTACCTAACAAATTTCAATGGTTGTGAGAAGCATGCTTCTACACAAGGGTTAAGATTTGTAGGTACAACATGTTCGCGAGACAACCGTTTTTATGACGAGAAGAAGAAGATATGAGCATCTAGAGACAAAAATCAGGTGCATGTGTTTCCTTTTACCTTGATTCTTAGAGTAGTAATAAGTGGATTGTACATTGTATTTTATTTTCCGGGGTGAGATTTTGGGAAGGTTAGACGTGTCACATCCCTTGTGCGTTTTAAAACTCTAGTTCTTGCACATTGAGGACAATGTTTACCTCAAGTGTGGGGATGGGGGAGTAGTAAAAGTTTTCGAGTTTGACCCGTTCATTGAAATTCTACACATTGAGGACAATGTTTACCTCAAGTGTGGGGATGGGGGAAAATTTCAAAAAAATTTCAAAATTTCTTGTTTCAAAAGCGATCTTAAAAGCACAAGTAACCAAGTCAACGAGGGATGTCACAGCCCATTTGGTCTTTTGTCATGGTCAAGTTCAAATTAATAAGCATAACGGGTATTTAGCGGGTGGTTATTTGGGAATAATTCGCCTAAGGAACTAGCAATTTATGCATATCACATATCATACCCTTATACGTGAGGTTTGAGCCACTTTGATATCATGGATTTACATTTACATGTTTCTTTGTTTGAGTGGACCATTAGTCGCGTATTGTAGAACTTGAAACTTTTGATACGTTTGAGACCATAGACCGAATACAAGCACGAGAATAATTAAGGCATTAGGTAAACCTTTTCCTTTTACACCATTTTTATATCCTTACCCAAAAATTATCCCCTAGTAGCCAACTTTGAGCTTAAACCTTTCGTTTGACAACCCACTTAGCCCATAACCATAAGCCTTTTCTTTTTAAACCTGTGTGATGAAAAATTCGATTATAAGAGCTTAAGTTGTATAGTTGTGATTCAAAAAAAAAAAAAACAGAAAATGTTGCGAAAAAGAATGAAAAAGCATTGAGAAAAACACAAAAAGATGTGCTAGCAGTTTGTTGAATAAAAGGCGAAAGTCGTTGCCTCATAGTTATGTTTATATTTAGTGTTGTTAGTTTAGTCTTTTGTAATAAAAATCGAATTTATTTTTCATCACCTTAGCCACTTTAAAAATATCCTATGTCCTACCCTTCGCCTAGCCCCATTACAACCCTTTCAAAGACCTTTTGACTTGTGCTTAGTATTCGTGTTCCGTGGTGGAGAATGATTGAGTTGCAAGCCTATGCGGGTACGTGTTCTAATCGGTTTTGAGTGATTAATTGTTGAAGTGCTAATACATTATACACGTTAGCCAATTTTAAGCCGAGTGGAGAGCACATTATGAGGGATATGCATGAGTTGTTAGTTTTACGGGCGGGTTATTCTTGGATAACCATTATTATATGTGATTATTCACTTTACCGGTAAATATGTGGAAATTGTAAAGAATGTGAACTTTTGTATGACAATAGACCTTAACCTCCGTCTCGGGAATGGGATGTGTATTCGTTGTTCGACCCACGTGAAAGTGAAAAACAGATTTGCTTGAGGGCAAACAAAAGACAAGTGTGGGGATGTGATACGTGGTTGAAAACCGGTGCTTGTAATCGTATAACTTTATGTTTTTATATGAGTTTTAATCTTGAACGGCCTACTTTTAATTAGATTTGTGTTTATGCAGGTTTGATGGAGTTTAAGGGATTTTCGGGAGCGTTACAAGCCACCGGGTCGAAAACCGGAGTACCGGAACGCATTACGGATCAAAAGGGAGCAAACAAGCAAAAATCAGAAAAGGCAGGCTGGAGAGCTCGTCGCCGACGGGTCCTTCATTTAAATTCTACACATTGAGGACAATGTTTACCTCAAGTGTGGGGATGTGATACGTGGTTGAAAACCGGTGCTTGTAATCGTATAACTTTATGTTTTTATATGAGTTTTAATCTTGAACGGCCTACTTTTAATTAGATTTGTGTTTATGCAGGTTTGATGGAGTTTAAGGGCTTTTCGGGAGCGTTATAAGCCACCGGGTCGAAAACCGGAGTACCGGAACGCATTACGGATCAAAAGGGAGCAAACAAGCAAAAATCAGAAAAGGCAGGCTGGAGAGCCCGTCGCCGACGGGTCCCAAGCCGTCGGCGACGGGTTGTGGAATTAACCGTCGGCTGAAATTGGTCGTAACCAGTCAAATAGGCCGTCGGCCGTTTTCACCTTTTTGGCAGCCCGTCGGCGACGGTGTCATGCCCGTCGGCGACGGGTAACAGATTTTTGAAACGCGAATTTGGACTTTTTGGGTGAAAGTTCGATCCTTATTGGCTCTTGGGTATTGATTTTCGGGAGTTACACACTCTTGGGAGTTTGAATCCTCATCTTGGAGCCTAATTGAGATAGCGTTCACCTACCATTCCATCATCATCATCACTACATCACCGAAATCAATCTCTTCACCATCAACAATCCATCTACACAATCATTTCATCAAAACCCTAATTCTCCATACTTCACCATTACCAATCATTCCACAAACCCTAATCATCCACCATTCATTCATCCATCAAGCTTCAAGATGTTCTCATTCACGTTCCAAACATCCGGTGATCAAGCTTCTTCAACCATGAGCGGCTAATCATCTCGGTTTCACCCCGGTGTAGGTAGTTGTTAATTCTAGGATTTCGAATTGTTCTTGTTTCAACTTAGTGACAATTTGTGTTTGATTTTTGAAACTTTTGACAATAGTATTATGATGGGTGTCAAGTGTTATATATAATAGGTGTATATTTTAAGCCCCTTTAACACTTTTTAGTCAAGTTTTAAATTTATAAAACACGATATTCACTAACACTAGACACTCATGTGGGCAAGTGCACCCATCGTGAGCGTAGTATAGTGTTGGTAAGATACCGAGGTCGTCCAAGGACACAAGAGCTTTTAGTACCGGTTTATCCTCAACGTCTAATCAAATCAAAAAGTTAGAAAAAATGTTTTAAACTAAGAAAAATAAAAACTAACTAGAATGCTGAAAAATAAAAATAAAAAGAAAAACAGATAGACAAGATGAATCACTTGGTTCCGACTCGTATCTAGTGTAACCTTTGATTATTTCCGCACTTTTGCACTTATTTAAGAGATTATCTTAGTTATTGTAGTAGGCCCCTCTTTTGAAGGTGACGTTACCCTCACCCCAGTAGTTTGAGTCAGCAAGGATACAATCCTAAAAGGGTGGATTATTGGAAGATAATTAATTAAGTTATTAATGCAAATTATGGTAGGCCCCTCTTTTGGAGGTGACGTTACCCTCGACTAAGTAGTCTGAGTCAGCAGGGATACAGTCCTAAATAGCCGGGTTATAGTATTAATAGTAGTTAACTTATGAGGGGATCAAAGAGTTTGGACCCCCGCCATCCAATACCGTTAAGTATTGAAGGAGGTCCTACTAAATTTGACCCAGGTCCATTGCAGGACCTCTAAACGCTGAACAATGGCAAGACCTTTACCAAACCGTTCCCTTAACCCCCGACCAGGTAGCCAACATACCTCCATATAGAACGTGGAGATATGAATGGTGAAAATCTTTTATTTTATATAGACAGTAAAATAATGCCAAGACACCACGGACAAACGATAAGGAAAGATCACCTTCAACATAAGCAACTAGTTATTAAAGTCATTAATACAAAACCAAATAAAAAGTGCAAAAAGATTAGAAATAAAAAGTATTACACTAGACACTTTGTCTTCACCAAGTGATGTAAGAGACTTAGGCAAACATGGCCTTGATTGTCAAGAACTCTTACGATCAATCTTGGTTCCCGAGACGACTCACACACTCTACGATGGACAATGGATGATGGTGGTGGATGATGGTGTTATGGTGGTGGTGGGTGGTGGGTGAAGTGTGAGAGAGGTGGTGTGCCAAGGGATGGTTTGAGCTTGAGCCAAGCACTCCTATTTATAGGCTGAACAGAAGCTCGGGCACGGCCCCGTGTCCAGTGGGCACGGCCCCGTGTCCACATCCTTCTCTTTCTTCATTTAATGCAGCTTTGTCTTATTAGTTGACCACGCCCCCGTGTCCGCTGAGCACGACCCCGTGTGCAGAAGAATCTTTGTACTATGAAGATTTGCCTGGATTGTGCGAATCTTATAGTTGACCACGGCCCCGTGTCCGCTGAGCACGGCCCCGTGGTGGGCAATAGAAGCTTCTACCACTTTGTCTTTTCTGCTGACACTTGGGCACGCCCCCGTGCTGGCTGAGCACGGGGCGTGTTCAGTCTTCTGTTATCTTGTTTTGCTTGGGAAGATGCTGTCGTGGGGTCGGGCATGTCACGTCTTGTTCCTTTTCTTGTATTTATGTTAGATTTTGATGTCTTTTTGCTTCTTTTGTTAATTTGAGCTCATTTAATCCTGAAAATACAAAAGGAAGACAAAAGCACACTTTTTCCAACATTAGTACTAAAAAAGGGTTAGTTTTATGCCACAATTGATGTAATTTATATGTTGCATTTTGCACACATCAAATACCCCCACACTTGAATCTTTGCTTGTCCTCAAGCAAAACTCTTTAATATGTGGATATTACACTCCCAAATGGAATGGGTAGAGAAGAAGATTTTTGGGCTTGTCATAGAGTGTCGGGATTTCCAAGATTCTTTATTTAGTTTTATTTTTATTTATTTACAATCCTATTCGTCATGATTTATTTAAAACTTTTCATAAGATAAATTACTTAATAGGGCATAACATGCCTTTGTAAAATTTTATTTATATACAAGTTCACATACCTCACGGGGATCACTCAACACTCGGCCGAAAATGTATTTTTGTGGATCACTCGAGAGCGGCATGGGACTTACTCCTACCATAGGCTTGCCAAGCAATCAATCCTCCTCCTTTTTAACTTATTAACCTTTGTAAATATCAAAAGGACTTTTTGGGTGAAGGGTTAGGCTTGGGTTAAAGGTAGGTGGTTGGGTTAGTGGTTAGTGGTTAGTAGAAAAAAGGCTAAAAGCGTAACAAGCGTCGGTTTTCGTAAGACTTTTTATTTTTTTGTAACTTTTATTTTGATGAAGCTATTATTCAAATAAAGTTATTTTTGATGAACTTGTTTGTTTATTTTATTTTGCTTCATCATCAACCCACATATTTTTTATTTTTTTTTTGAAAAGTCATACGAAAAATCGAACTTGTTACTAAAACAAAGGGTTAAAAATGAAAAAGGTTTTGGTGGGTAAAAGGGTGTTTGGTTTGGGTTATGAAATGAAAAGGTTTAGGCTCAAAGGGGCTAACTAGGGGGATTTTGGGTAGGTGGTAAAAAAAAGAAAAATAATGGTGTAGAAATAAAAAGGGTTAGTCCTAATGCCTCCATCATTTACTTACTCGGGTTTAAGTTGGTAAGGACCGGGAATGTATCGTCATGGCAAGTTCTAGAGTCGTAAGAACCAAGCGGCTATTCACACAAGAAACGAAAAATGAGCATTTAGTCTAATGATATGTAATTGTATGCTCAATAAAGGCTCAAAACTCACTTTTTGTGGGAATGGGTTTTTATGTGATCAAGTATATATAATCAAATTTTAACTAAGTTTGCCATGCCTTTTCATAATTTTCTTATGTTGGTTCTTTTTATCACGACGCTATCGGTTGTAAATTCGTAAAAATATAACCTTTTTGAGAACTTGAATTTCCCGAGTTAAACCTAGACAAGTAAAAAAAATGAAATTTTTTGAAAAAATTTGGGGTGATTAGCGGTTCCAATAGAGTTTTGTGTAAGGCTTGTATTTAGGACTTGCAAGATTCAAGGTTTTAGCATCCCCCCCACACTTAAATTACACATTGTCCTCAATGTGTCCCAAAAATAAGTTTTTAGGTTGATTGAATGTGTAAAAAGGTATAAAAAGCAAAAATTTTGTGTTACTGGGCGCTGAACACGGCCCCGTGTTGTCCGGGCACGGCCCCGTGTTCAAGTGCCAGTAACAAAATTAAATCAAGAGAAACAGAAGCCTGGACACGGGGGCGTGTTGAGTAAACACGGCCCGTGTCCAGTTACCTGAACTGGGTCTTTTTCTGCAGACAGTGCAGCACGGGGCCGTGTTGGGCGGACACGGCCCGTGCCGAGCTTACTGTAAATGAAGAAATTTGTCGGACGGTTCTGTTTTCCTGCATGGGTTGCTGGTTCAAGCTTCCCTTGTATCCTTTGCCATCTCAAGTGTGTTTTATTCCTGAAAATTAAAACTAACTAGAAAACATGAAAATTAATCTAAACTAAACTAAGGATAGTTCCGCGGAATGCCTCCGTGGTGCGCCACGTTTATAAGGGTCCTTGGCTAGACCCAAAGCCTGGTCATATGTTACCCAAGTGGGATGTATTGCATCCCATGTTACACCATCGGAGAGCGTCATCCAAGCTTGAGTCTATGACCTTCGTGTAGTTGACCGGGTCTTCGTCCTCTACTCTTTTTCCACATTCAAACTTCACTTCCTTGTCCCCAAACTTCAATGTTAACGTTCCGTCATTCATATCCACTACCGCTTGGGCGGTAGCTAAAAATGGCCTCCCGAGGATGAGAGGGACATCGGTGTCTTCTTCCATGTCTAAGATGACAAAGTCGGTTGGGAAAACGAAGTTGTCAACTTTTACCAATAGATTTTCAGCGACACCTTGTGGGAATTTGACGGATCTGTCGGTGAGTTGTATGCTCATCTTTGTAGTGCTTGTTGTTCCTAGGCCGAGTCGTTTGAACATCGATGTGGGCATGAGGTTAATGCTAGCCCCAAGATCGGCTAATGCATTACGAATGAGGGATTCCCCAATCGAGCAAGGAATTGTGAAGCTTCCGGGGTCGATTTTCTTTTGTGGAAGTTTGTTGAGTACTAAGGCGGAGCATTCTTCGTCTAAGTTAACTAATTGCAATGATTCAATTTTCCTTTTGTTAGTGAGGAAATCCCTCATGAATTTTGCATATTTAGGCATTTGGGTTAGGACCTCAATAAAAGGAATATTAACATGCAATTGTTTTAGTAAATTTTCGAACTTCGCGAATTGCTCATCGGTCTTTTGACGATTCAACCTACCGGGGTACGGAATTGGAAGAGTCTTGGTGGTTTCTTGATTTGGTGGGGAAGCCTTTTCTGATTGAGGAGTGGGTGAAGTCGTGCTTTGACTGAGTTGACTTCCTTCAACCGGCGCCAACGGGGGCATCCTCGGGACCCACGGTTCGGTTTCTTAATGTGATGAGGTGTACTTGCGCCTTTGGGTTGGTTTCGGTATTGCTAGGTAACGCGCCTTGTGGTCTCTCGAAAATTTTGAGCTAGTTGATTTAATTGTTTTTCAATGTTTTGAATGCTAGCTTGTTGATTTCTAAAATTCGATTCCAATTGCTGAAATCGATCCGAGTTTTTCTTTTCAGTGTCGGAGATGAGGCGAGATACAGTATCTTCAAGCCTTTCTCTTCCACCTTGTTGTTGAGAAAAATTTTGTGGTTGTTGAAAGTTAGTTCGTTGGTTCTGTTGGTTACTACTATTGCCGGGATCTCTCCAACCAAGATTAGGGTGGTTACGCCATCCTTGGTTGTAGGTACCCGTTGGTGGACCCGACGGCCTAGGTCTATTATCAATGTAGTTTACCGTTTCTGTTTGTTCATCTAATTCTTTCATACAACTCCAATTTTCATGTGACCCACCACACCCTTCACAAGCCATAACCGAGGCCGTTTTTGTCATTTCTAATTTTTTGATTTTTGAAGAGAGGGCCTCGATTTGGGCTTGTAAAGAAGTGCTTTCATCGACCTTATGGGCGCCCGGGGCAATAGATTTATTACCTCGGGGAGTGTGCCATTGAAAATTGGTTTGAGCAATTTCCTCAATTTGATTATATATTTCATTTGGGCGACGATTACCTAAAAGTCCCCCGGAGCTAGAATCAAGTGTTTGTCTTGTGTGTGGCAACAACCCATTGTAGAAAGTGGATACTTGTTGCCATACCGCAAGACCGTGATGGGGACACTTTCGTAGTAGCTCCTTGAACCTTTCCCAAGTTTCATATAAGGATTCCCCATCCTCTTGTGAATATGTATTAATTTCAGTCATTAATTTAGCCGTTTTAGCGGGAGGGAAATACTTATATAGAAACTTTTGGGCTAGTTCATCCCAGGTGTTTACCGAGCCAACTGGGAGGGTGTTAAGCCAAGCCTTAGCTCGGTCTTTTAGTGAAAATGGAAACATTCGAAGGCGGATGGCGTCATTTGATGCTCCATTGATCCGAAAGGTATCACATATTTCTAAGAAATTAGTAATATGTAGATGGGGATCCTCGTCCGCAAGCCCATGGAAGGTTGCGGAGTTTTGAAGCATTTGTATCAAATGCGGCCGAAGTTCGAAGTTGTTGGCTTCGACATTAGGTGCATTGATAGCGGCGCTGAGATTACCTACGGTGGGCCGTAGGTAATCCATGAGGGTACGCTGGTCCGCCATTGGAAGTGGGTCCCCCGAAACTTTCTCTTGATTTTTAGCTTTAAGTCTTTTTCTGAGAAAGCGTTCGGGTTCTTCTAGAGGTTCTTTTATGTCTCTACTAGAACTGGAGCTCATGCACTACGTAGGAGGTTCAAATGTGGCGTCTGGGTTCCAAGTCCTGCAATAAAAACAGAAAAGAACGTTGGTCAGAATGTTCACCACGGCCCCGTGCTCAGTGAACACGGCCCGTGGTCAGAGGTACAGTAATTGCTTTCCGGATCCCTGTTACTGGGAGTTGGACACGGCCCCGTGTTGCACCGACACGGCCCCGTGCTCAGCTCTCTGTAACTCAGAAAATAAAAACTGCCAGTGATGATGCTGGGCACGGCCCGTGTCCGACCAGGCACGGCCCGTGCTGAGCTCTGCAGAAACAGAAAAACCAAAAAAAAATCCTAAAAAAAATGAAAAATAAGAAAAACGATTAGGCCGTTGATTCCTAACTTTCTTAAAATCCTTGTGTCCCCGGCAACGGCGCCAAAAACTTGATGGGTGTCAAGTGTTATATATAATAGGTGTATATTTTAAGCCCCTTTAACACTTTTTAGTCAAGTTTTAAATTTATAAAACACGATATTCACTAACACTAGACACTTGTGTGGGCAAGTGCACCCATTGTGAGCGTAGTATAGTGTTGGTAAGATACCGAGGTCGTCCAAGGACACAAGAGCTTTTAGTACCAGTTTATCCTCAACGTCTAATCAAATCAAAAAGTTAGAAAAAATGTTTTAAACTAAGAAAAATAAAAACTAACTAGAATGCTGAAAAATAAAAATAAAAAGAAAAACAGATAGACAAGATGAATCACTTGGTTCCGACTCGTATCTAGTGTAACCTTTGATTATTTCCGCACTTTTGCACTTATTTAAGAGATTATCTTAGTTATTGTAGTAGGCCCCTCTTTTGAAGGTGACGTTACCCTCACCCCAGTAGTTTGAGTCAGCAAGGATACAATCCTAAAAGGGTGGATTATTGGAAGATAATTAATTAAGTTATTAATGCAAATTATGGTAGGCCCCTCTTTTGGAGGTGACGTTACCCTCGACTAAGTAGTCTGAGTCAGCAGGGATACAGTCCTAAATAGCCGGGTTATAGTATTAATAGTAGTTAACTTATGAGGGGATCAAAGAGTTTGGACCCCCGCCATCCAATACCGTTAAGTATTGAAGGAGGTCCTACTAAATTTAACCCAGGTCCATTGCAGGACCTCTAAACGCTGAACAATGGCAAGACCTTTATCAAACCGTTCCCTTAACCCCCGACCAGGTAGCCAACATACCTCCATATAGACCGTGGAGATATGAATGGTGAAAATCTTTTATTTTATATAGACAGTAAAATAATGTCAAGACACCACGGACAAACGATAAGGAAAGATCACCTTCAACATAAGCAACTAGTTATTAAAGTCATTAATACAAAACCAAATAAAAAGTGCGAAAAGATTAGAAATAAAAAGTATTACACTAGACACTTTGTCTTCACCAAGTGATGTAAGAGACTTAGGCAAACATGGCCTTGATTGTCAAGAACTCTTACGATCAATCTTGGATCCCGAGACGACTCACACACTCTACGATGGACAATGGATGATGGTGGTGGATGATGGTGTTATGGTGGTGGTGGGTGGTGGGTGAAGTGTGAGAGAGGTGGTGTGCCAAGGGATGGTTTGAGCTTGAGCCAAGCACTCCTATTTATAGGCTGAACAGAAGCTCGGGCACGGCCCCGTGTCCAGTGGGCATGGCCCCGTGTCCACATCCTTCTCTTTCTTCATTTAATGCAGCTTTGTCTTATTAGTTGACCACTCCCCCGTGTCCGCTGAGCACGACCCCGTGTGCAGAAGAATCTTTGTACTATGAAGATTTGCCTGGATTGTGCGAATCTTATAGTTGACCACGGCCCCGTGTCCGCTGAGCATGGCCCCGTGGTGGGCAATAGAAGCTTCTACCACTTTGTCTTTTCTGCTGACACTTGGGCACGCCCCCGTGCTGGCTGAGCACGGGGCGTGTTCAGTCTTCTGTTATCTTGTTTTGCTTGGGAAGATGCTGTCGTGGGGTCAGGCATGTCACGTCTTGTTCCTTTTCTTGTATTTATGTTAGATTTTGATGTCTTTTTGCTTCTTTTGTTAATTTGAGCTCATTTAATCCTGAAAATACAAAAGGAAGACAAAAGCACACTTTTTCCAACATTAGTACTAAAAAAGGGTTAGTTTTATGCCACAATTGATGTAATTTATATGTTGCATTTTGCACACATCATATTACATTTGTTTCGAATTCGTAAACTGTCGAACGATGTTAAAAGTTATGACTTTGCGAAATGGTGATATGTAATTGTGCATTGTCGTTGTTAGGATTTACTTGTGTTGATTACAAAGTGTATTCTTGTCCGTTCTTCGGGACGTTGATAGTTATTAGCACCTAAGTCACGGTACACTAAATCCGTTAATCGAATGCATTTGAGTTGAATCTAAAACTTGTAGAAATCCTAACTTAGCAATTACCGAAACCGGGTGTGATTCCTTTTTCTTATTATTGTTCTAGTAACCAATTTTCTTGTAATCGTTAATCATTAGTTGTTAATCAATTTAATCAATTCACTTAGTTTAAACTCACATCTCTCAATTAAACAAAAACATAAAGATAATCTAGTAAGCTTCATAAATTGTGACATTTGTTTTAATTCAATCGAATCCATACACAAACCACATACTCTTCGTGGTTCGACCCCTTGCTACCACTAACTATTTGTTAAGGGTAATTTGGGCTTATAAATATTATCTTTGACCGGAGCGCGACACTCCGATCAGTCTGTTGGGCAGAAATTGGGGAAAAGCAACTATCTGGACCTGAGATAGTACAAGAAACAACTGACAAGATTATTCAAGTCAAGGAACGACTGAAAGCAGCACGTGATCGACAAAAGAGTTATGCCAATAACCGACGCAAGCCATTGGAGTTTCAAGTAGGAGATAAAGTATTATTGAAAGTCTCTCCTTGGAAAGGAGTAGTAAGATTCATCAAAAGAGGAAAGCTAAGTCCCAGGTATATTGGACCTTTTGAGATTATTAGAAGAATAGGACTTGTAGCCTATCAGTTACAACTGCCAGAGGAAATGGCAGGAATACATGATGTGTTTCATGTATCTAATCTCAAAAAGTGTTTAGCTGATGAATCATTGATAGTGCCTCTTAAGGATATAGAGGTAAATGAACAACTCAAGTTTGTAGAAAAACCTCTACAAATTGAAGACAGAAAAATCAAGAATCTAAAACACAAAAGACTAGTTCTAGTCAAAGTAAAGTGGGATTCCAAAAGAGGACCAGAGTACACATGGGAGCTTGAATCTGAAATGCAAAAGAAATACCCGCATTTGTTTCAATAGATCTCGAGGACGAGCTCTAAATTAAGGTGGGGAGAATGTAACAACCCTCGGTAAAACCAACACTCTTATAATATTTCCGACACCCTATTATATATTAAAATACCCTTATATGTCTTATATTACACCCTGTATGTGAAAACTGAGCCCGAAATATGTTAGAGTTTATAAAATAAATTAAAAACAATAAAAGTTAAGCTGAGGCGGGCCGCGTAGACCCACCCCATTCTTTTACGCGGGCGGTATCAGGGTCTAAACCTGATATCGTTGAATCCTTTAGTTCAAGCGGGCCGTGTAAGAGTTCTAGATAGTTAACGCGGGCCGCTAGAGATCATGAAACGCGGAGACATCCGGTGCTGACACGTGTCGACATCGTGTCGGGTCTACTTGGTGACCGGGCTAAGCTATAGTGTTGACCAGGGTTGACGCGGGCCGCGTAACCCTGGCCTGTGTTTTACGCGGGCCGCGTGAGAGTCGGGTTTTGCAACTATAAATAGCAGGCATCAGTTTTCGTTTTCCGTCGCTCATTCTCAATTCTCAATCTCGAATTTCTGAAGTTATAAGCATAATAGTTGGGTATTATACCCCTAATTAGCGAGGTTCTGCTCCGTTGTAAGTATTATAACCCCAGTTTCATAATAGTTACGCTGCCCGATTGATTTAGGGTTCCGTAACAACTGTCGTGGTTCTGCCCGACGTAGTTGTTGGAATGCCGTCTCGGGGAGGGTATCATTAATAATTTCAAAGGGTTATGATACTAACCAATGTACATTTGTATAAATTATAGATTATACCCAGGAAACCCTTACAAGAAGCCTAAGATAGCAAAGTGAGTTTATCCTCTTTTTGTTAATATTTTTGGAATGTTTTACAAAACCTTAATTGTTTACAATGTGATTAAGCGGTGATTGAGTCTTTGTAGTTCTTCAATTACTGCCAGTATTATGGGGTTTTGTATACAAAATTTATTACTACTTGCGAGTAGTAAGTCGGGAACGACAGTACATTACCATTGGACAACGAGTTAGCCAATGGGTAATTTGACCATAGCCATAGATCCGGTCGATTGGCAAGTACTGAATGAGTAATTGTGTAGACATAAACAATGTAATCGCTCTCAATACTGTGTTAATTAATAAAATGTTTCTTGATTAAACTGGGATTCACTCACCAGTATTTTCCGCTGACAAAATATTTTTAAAACATGTTTCAGGTACACAATGTGAAAGCCAACTGGGAAAAAGCCAGCTCGAGAGCACTGACGGCTTGGAAAATAAGTGGCTATAAAAGTTATCTAAGAAACGATGTTTTAAATTAAATAAAATAGGGTTGTCCCTATAAATGTATTGTAATAAGAAACTTGGGTTTTTCCCATGAGTTGATTAATATCAAATATGGTGGTTTTACTCTGATAAACATTTCCTAACTACGGTCCTGATGTAAATTCCGCTGCAAGATTTAATAACTGATACCACCACTACTGAGTTCGCGTCCGCCCATTCCCGGGACAGATAAGGGATCGGGGGTTGCGACAAGAGTACCGGATGAAGATCAAGCGACGAGCAAGAACCGAACACACGTTAAATGAAGCTTCTGCGTCAAATCTTGATTTGTTTTGTTATAAGTGAATTATGCAAACACTTACAAATATGTTTTTGAAATGTTGTAAACATATGGGAATGTTGGTATGACAAGTTTTTTTTTTTTTTTTGTAAAGTCATATTTTAGCATTAAAATGTGTATTTTATTATTAAAATCTTGATTAATTGAGACAGGCGTTACAATGTCGGTTCGGTTCAGTTATGGTGGGTATGGAAACATTGATAATCATAACCGACCCGCTACATTCGGTTTTCAAAAAAACATTAATCGACCCACCGGTTTTTTATTTGGTTCAGTTTTTTCGGTTCAAACCATAACCGACCCGCTACTTTCGGTTTTCAAAAAAACATTAACCGACCCACCGGTTTTTGTTTGATTCGGTTTATTCGGTCAGTTTTATCGGTTAATTCGGTTATGGTTCGGTTAATTCGGTTTTTGCACACCTCTACTCATTAGTTGAACAAACACAACAACAAACCACCATTGTGCGCCTCAAACATCGGTATCCCCACCATAGCCGACAGATTTAGGCCATACAACTAGAAAAAGGACCCAGGTTTGTTGGATTTAACATTGTTTGTTGAAAATCACCAGATCTAACCGGATTCGATGTTACCTTCACCTTAATCCTAGTTTCTCCTTTTTGTCGCTGCTGCCACTGGTTGTAGGTTTTGGGACTTTCAAATCTAAACTAGGGTTTCAAGTAGAGAGTAAAAGGTTGGAGAGATGGTGAACGATGGCGAGGTTGGTGGGTGTGGTGGTAGTGAATTGTGTGAAGGTGTTTTGGTGAACCAGTGAGGCCTAGTAGTGAACCGATGGGGCCTAATGGTGGTGATGGATGTGGATGACGATGGTGGGTGTGGTTTCTTATGGTGGATGCAGTGGTGGTGGATGTTATGGTGTTGATACCGGTGGAGGGTGTTGGCAGGTGGGTTCGGTGGTTGCAGGTGGTGGCGTGGTGACAGGTGGGGGCGGTGGTAATGAACGGTGGTGAAGGTATGGTGGTGAATTGGTGGGGCCTAATGGTGGTGGTTGTATTTATTAAAATATTTTTAAAATTAGTTTTGTTTTATTTATTAAAATACTGTTTAATAAATGGGTTAAAGACTAAAATACCACTGTGTTTTCTAAATTTACGATAAAAATTAAATGGGTTAGAGGCAAAGGATGTGACGTGCAACATTTTAAAACATTACGTACAAAAGTCGTCAATTTTAAAGGCAAAGGATCTCTGTAAAACCTCGACAACTGACTAAACGTCATGTTGCCTTTGTTTTCGTTATTGATTTCGTATACGAGTACAACTCGAGAGCTTGTCTGCGATAGAATGCTAAGTACAGAGAGTGTGTAAGTTGTGTGTGAAATCGTTAGTGTCCTATCCATCATCAACAGCCTCATTTAAATAGAAATAGAAATAACAAACTATGAGCTAAATCCGGGAGATCTAGAATATCCTTTTTTTACTGTTGTAGACCCATTTCTTCGTATCTCTTGCATGTTTTCTATAACCTCTTGACGGATTCTTCAGGAATGATTTAGTCAACATGTTTTACCTACGAGTGGGTGTCAAAATAAACGGACAAATCACTGTTAATAGCATTAACATTATAATATAACATTAACTATAATCCCGGTATTCCCGCTGAATCTGTTATCTTCAGTTTTAACTATTACATGACTCATTTCGCCTATTCTTCAATACATTTCTGATCAATTAGCATAGACTAAATCATTAGCCATTATGATTTACCTGCGAGAACAAGTTAAAGTGAAAAGAACAATAATTGGTGAATAACGTTAGTACTCTGGATACCGGTCTAACTCGAAATCCAAGATCCCGGAGCATAAAATTGAGCCACAACGATTGTCCCCAAAATTTGAAAGTTGTTATCACCATATTACAGTTGTTAAATTTTCTAATCTTAGTACGGCGTGACCCATGTTTCAAAGTTGTGCAGCATCCAAGTTCTCTGAGCTAGCACTTGTAAAAAGTGGCGCATTTAAGAAAATAAACTCCCTATTAGAAATTTCTGCTGCCGAAAGAACATTTCGCCTGGAATCCCCTGTCTCTAAAGTAAGCTTTTACTCATAGTTCTCATACTCCAATATCTATACTCGTAAGCAATTTTATATTTACTTATCTAATATGCCTAATTCTAAGCCTTTTGAACTCTTACACGAATAACAAATCGAGCTCCTTCTTTGTCCTATCCAATATTGATAGCTTGATCTCCAAAAATATCAGCTCGTCCCAAATCCTGTATTGGTTCTTTATGTGGTTGTGATCCTTAAACAATTTACTTTTGTTTTGTTTTTTTTTTTTTTTTTTTTTGTAGTGGTGATGCTGAACAATTTTACTTTTTTTTTGTCTAAACACTGGTAGATGGCTAATGTCACACCCCAACCGATGGCGGAATCATCGGGGCGCGGCACTAGGCGAATCAGATTGCTCAAGAGAATCCATAACAACTATAAAGCGACAATATTGATTACATTTATTATCCCATGCTAACAAACAATACAATCACATAAATTATCACAGATTTCTTGTCCTCTCGAACAATACAAATCCGACAACCTAGATTTTAGGTGAGTTTCTAGACTTCCTAGCTTGATTTGATGTAGACCGCGACTAAACCTGCAACATACGTTAAAACAACGTCAATACAAAAGTATTGGTGAGTATACAAGTTTTGATAGTAGCAAAAAGTAGATAAAAAGTGCTGTGAATTACCAAATACATAAACGAGATACCTTAACATACATGCATATAAGACCGATACTACCAGCTAAGTCACTCGAGCTGCGATTGCTATTCGTCCTAACTAGACCCCGTCGGTTGCTATAGTACTATACTAGTTAAGGCGGGACCTCGCGAGTATAAGTCCTAACACATATGTAACTAGCATCACGTGTAAATATGCATAATAGTTATTCGCAAGTGATAAGCAGTTTGATTGAATAATTCGTTTTGATAAATTCGATTTAATAGGAACGTATATTACACCCAAAATGCGATAAATAAGGTTCGAGTATACTCACAGTCGGTGTTCGGCAAGTAAACACAACTTGGTTGGATTGAAGGGAGCGCGCATGAGATTAGCCTGATTACAGATTGATAGCGTAAGCGTCGAACAATGCGTTAAACGGTGGCAGAGAAACAAGTGTCGAATGGTAATCCGATCGGATGGCGATCCGATCGGATGGCCAGTCGTTCGGGTGGCAATCCGTTCGGATGGTCATCCGATCGGATGTCCATTCGTTTGGATTGTCACCTTAATTGGTGAAGGTGTGATTGAATGTGGAACTAAGTGCAATCCGATAGGACGGCTGTCCGATAGGACGGCATCGGACGGCTGTCCGATCGGGATCTGATCGTCTTTGGCACCTGATTATTTTTTAAGGTTTTACAGTTTTGATCGAGACGGTGTTATGAAGTGCTAAACAACAGAAACCCCATCTCGAACCAAGTGACCCGATCGGACAGGAATCACCCAAATCTGACCGGTTTACAGGTTCATGACGGTCATTCTGGGTTAACCCGAAATCGGTCGTCTATTTGATAGAAACCAGATCTTGAACCAGCACAACATTAAGTATGAGTAGAAGGTCGGTACAAGCTCCGATTCTATCGGTTTTGAGTGCATTAAGTGTAAAAGAGTTGAAAGAAAGCTGGAAAACCATCTTTCAATCCTTTTAACCATGATTACGTGTAGATCTATGCGAGTACATTGTCTAATCATGTGGAAATTCCTTCAGATCTGAGTTGTTCTTGGTGGAATGAGGCCAAAGCTTGAAGTTTATAAGAACTCCATGATGACATCATCCTAGAACACCTCAAATCCATTGATTTCACGGTTAAAAGTTGAGATTCAAAAGATAGAAAGGTGAAGGAGTGCGTGTAGATCATAAAAGTACAAGATTTGAGGTAGAAACTTACAAGAATCATGAGAAATTGAGAGGAAAGAGCCCCAAAGCGTGCTGGTCGAGTGAGAGCTCCACATCAAGGCTATTGATGTGAAAGTGGAGGTATTTATAGGCAAGAGAGGAGAGGAGGTGGTGCAGTGAGTCGGATCGGATGGGGGCTGTCCGATCGGACGGCTGTCCGATCGAACGCCTCCGGCGAGTTGAGTTTTGGCGTTTCGTTTTGATCGTTAAGCGTTGCGATAGTTTGGTTACACATTTTCATACCCATACTCGTATATTTATTATAATTAATCACATAGGGTCGTATAAATATCCATATTTCAAAGTTGCAATACAATAACCGGGTTTCGAATATGCGTTACTCTGCGACGCTTCACGACCATCGAGGAGGGTTGAATAGGTCCTCACTCAACGTCATCGTGAGCGTTGGTATGTGTGATGCGATGTGTTATAGTGATAACGTATGCGTAATATGCGAAAATACTGCGAAACAGCGATGTATGCGATATAGCTACATTATGATCTGAATCTCTGGTGCTAGGCGTAACGAGTATAACGAGTAGCAACAACGCACGAACGTGCGGGTTGTTACAGCTAAGGTGGAGGGATACTGAGTTTCAGGATGAAGCCTTGGCCATATTCTATTTCATGCTTTAGAAAAACATTTGATGTTTGTGATGGATGGGTCCAATTTGGGATGAAATCATAAGCATCAACTTTCGATTAATATAACGTTAGTTTTTAATTTATTTTGCGTTGATCATGGTTCTATATTTGTCTTGTGTTATATTCATGAAAACAACTCTAGGATATTGTGTCATGATACTGAATCCTTTAGGGATCCTTAGAACAAAATCATGATTTCAAATATTAGATATTTTGTTAAACCTCTAACTTTAAGAATCTAATTTTGAAAATAAAGGAAAATACATAAAATTAGATTGTAAAATTATACCATTTAGTAATTATGTTGAAGAACATCACACAACTCAGAAAATCAGTTAAATATGTATCTAAAAAGAGAGTATTGCGACTAGATACACGTATCAAGTGATATGAGATAACTTGAATTTAAATAACTTTGAATTATCTTAGTTGTCCCCTGAATGATGTTGGAAGAGCATATAAGTACTCTGATTCTTTCGGCCACTATAATAGATCGTTAAAAAGTAATTTGGGTCACACCAGAAATACTTGGGCGTTATACCAATTTTTTGAAGACACTTGGGCTATGCCAGTATTTCAGAATACTTGGGCCATGCAAGAATACTTGAGCTAAGTCAATCTTTGATAATTACTTGGGATACCTCGGTATGCCAAAATCTTAAGTTTAACATGTCAATGTTAAATGCTTGGGTCATGCCAAAATACCTGGGCTATGCCAATCTTTGATAATTACTTGGGATACCCAGTATGCCAAAATCTTAAGTTTAACATGACAATGTTAAATGCTTGGACCATGCCCGATGTATAACATGTACATGTTATTCCATTGATTATATTCGGTAGGTCCAACATATTACTAAAAATTTTAGCCACGTTAAATGAACTAATACTACTATCTTAAACTACACTTGGATATCGTGTGCCCAAGTAGAGTGTCAGAACGCAATGTCATAAGAAAGAGAAAACCTTTCAACCGTTGAAGGGATTAATGAATACCTTAAACTTAGAAGAGATGGCCAGTCTCTAACGTTGGTCGGGATCCTGAAGGATACTGGCTGCAAAACACTTAAACCTTAGTAAAGGTGGGTGTTAGCCTAGCTAAGACACATCAGATGCTTAAGTCAGTAATTTGTAGAAATATATAGTAATAAATTAAATATATTTAAACAAAGGAAAATGATTAAGGATACTAGACATCCCGGACCAAGTTGGAAATTAAGTTCTAACTTACGTAAAATAAGCTTTGAGGTGGATAGCATTCTAGGATCTTGAAAGGATCAGAATCAATGAACTATGGGTCTTCCCACTTAGGTGCTAACTTACCATCACTGGCATTAGTAGTATTCTGAAATGTTTTCCTTACTGCCAAATCTCCTACTTGAAACCTTATAGTCCTAATGTTTTTATTACAGGATCTTTGATGTGCAGGAAGCGGTATGTAAGAAACTTGTAAAAATGGTTAAATAAAGATTGACTCAAAAACTAAACTTTTGGACATGCTTTGGCCTAATAGGTATCGGTACTCTCATTGGGATTGTCCCCAGGTAGGCAACGGGTCCTTATAATTGGATTTGTACGAATGCCAGCCTAGACAGGAGTTCCCAACTAACGATACTTAACCCTTCCAGTTACTACATGTCCGACACGAAAAACACATTTCTTACAAATAATGTACAAAAAGACAAACTTTAAAAAATAACCTTAAACTATACACTCTAAGCTTTAAATTTATAAACTTAGACTCGATCTAAACCTAAACCACACATCCGGCAAGTGTACCGATCAGTGTAGTATAGCTGATGTAAGTCCGAGTATCGAACCCAAGGAACTCTGTTGAATTACGTTAATGACTTTGTTTATACAAGACTGACACGGACTAAAATGTTTTGTTTAATTGATGGGGGGTTTTTACTTGAAAAATATAAATTTGCAATTTATTAAAATAAACTAATTAAACAAGATAAGCAAAGCACAATTTAAAGCAAAGGATGAATTTCAATGATTTATGAAAGACTACTTAGGTTGGAATCCCACTTGTTATTAACATACTTTTTACCGGATAATTATGTGATATGAAACCGGGATCTTTAAATATTAAATCCTAAGAGAAAACAAATAGGTTTCCCAATTCTTCTCGGGAAGACATCTATGTAACTCTAAAGATTTATTTTTATTACCGGTTAATCTAGACTTCCTGTCGGTTATCTAGTGTTCTAGAAAAGTGCTTGGAAAGACTAACTTCATTTCGGTTGTAAGTCTAAAGCAATTTAAGAAACTTAATTTGGTTTAATAGACAAGTTAGTGATAATTAAACTAAAACCGGGTTTCTTTCAAAACACAATCCTAATAACACACTAAACTAGACCTATTAATATTTGTATACTTTTCGGCGCTAAAAATAGTAGAACATTAAAACCGGATTAATTCTTGATCATTATTTCTATGGTTTATTGGCCATTTTACCATAAGCTTACCCAAACCCGCTAAGATTTGAAAATCAACATTAATTCTTTTTATGAAAAGACATTCACCGGAATTTATGTGAAATATATAATCAAAATATTAACCAAGTTAAAATATGCATAAACACCAAACTAGTTTCTTAAATTATTTACTTATCAAGAACAAACCATAATCACATAATAACCGGCATAAAAATTACATTTTTAACAAGTGTTCATCACAACCTAAGTAGTTTAAGGTGATTAACCGACAATCATTATTATACAAATTAAAACATCAAACTTAAAAACGGAATTCATGGTAAAGTATGGAAACAAAAAGGAAACAATAATTGAAATAAGAGAGTATAACCCTTAAGTCTTCAATATTGATCGTTCCCGAGCTTCTCCCGTTGATTCCCGTCTTCAAGAATTCACCACAACTTGCTTCTTAGCTCTTCCAAGATCACTCCATGGCTGAATTGTATCAACTCTTAGTGAATTGAGAATATGTGCATGAATGTTGCAAACTTGTGTAAATTGGTGTGTGAATTTGTTGTAGACTTCCATGGCCTTTTATAGGCTTCAAATCCTTGCCATTTTGCTAATAATTCACCACTAAGTCTATAATGCATTTAATCATTCACCACTATAGTGCATTTAATAATTCAAAGTTAGGCCAAAAGTGTTTTTTAAATCAAAATCCCGTCACCACTTAAATTCCTTCCAGAAACGGTTGCCCAAGCTCTAGTCACTCGATTTTAACCTCATATTTGGATTCCTCTCGTCGAGCTACCCCAAAAACGTATATTATGGCTCTCGTAACTCATTTTCTAGCTCCGGATATGTCATGATGAAATTCTGACTGTTTCTGACGCGAATTTAATTCATTTTATGGTTCAACATTAGGTTGTTTAGTTTTCTGATAGACTAAACAACCTAACGTAAGGTGTTATCCCTTACGGTCCGTAAGGGGTCCCCTCAGGCAATTTCTGTCACGCTTTTCCGTGTTCTTTCGCATTGTTCGTTTTCTTCCGTTTCTTTCGTAGAATTTATCGTTTTCGATTCATTTGCACCAGGATCTGACAAAACACAAAATATCATAATAAAGTACTAAAAAAAACAAATAAAACCATACAATAATTATACATTTCACACTGGATAAATGTGTGTATTTTTCCACACATCAAATATCCCCACACTTAAACATTTGCTTGTCCCTAAGCAAATCTTAAACAACTGTACAAACTGATATTCAAGCGGTTAACTTAAAATGGATAACACACATAAAAATTAATGTACATAAATGATTTAAAATTAGCTAATAATGATAGAGATGAGAAAACTAAATGTGATTTTTCAAAAATAGAGTTTTATCATCAATTACTCACTTACTTGCATCTTTGATTTGCTTCCCTCGGCTCACTTGTGTAAACTAGTGAATGGTGCACTAGTAATTTTCTGTGATCACTCAAAAGCCGGGCCATATAGTAACATTATCATAAGCTTGTCATGAATTCTCATCTTTACCAATTAACATATATAAATCATATAAATCAAGAGGACTTTTATTGTGGGTTGTAACGTGGCTAGGGTTTAAAGGTAGGAATATATGGCTATTTACTGGTTGAAGTGTTTCAATCCGGTCTAGCAAATTATCCTAACAAACCTTAAACTATTTTTTTTTTTTTTGAAACACGAACATACTCACAAACCAAGTGACTCTTTTAAGGTCAGATCGTCAAGACCGGTTTTATCCAAGATGTGAATCAAATCTTCCTTAATCCTGTAGTGAACATTACTTCCAACTCTAATGGACCGTTCAGCATCGAGCCTAATAGCCCCCACCCTTATTAGAAGCGTGTATTCATGTTGGGATTCAGTTTGACTTTTTCTACATCTTCCTGTGTGAGACCAGTTTCCACATCCCATATATTTGTCATATCGTTTAGCTCTTCTTTTCATAGCACTTTTGGATGTCCCACAAAATGGTGGCATTTGTTCTTTTTGTCGCCACTTTTTTCTAACTTCATTACTTAAGTGAAATATTTTCTCTCTTAGCTCTGCAGGTAATCTTGGTTTCGCGAATTGTAGACAACAAAGCAAATTTAAATCGAATGAATGCATCTCCAGTTCTTTAAAGTCTGCCGGTAAAAGACCAAAACTAAATTCTAATGAAAGGAAAATTAAACTAAACCGGAATTCACACATGGGTTTAAAACAACTGAACAGGAGAAGGCTCAACATGGTTTACTATTGATTTTTTTTTTTAGAGGTTTAAAAGAAAAGGGGAAACAACTGGGTTAATCCTATTGCCTCTATCCTCTTTATACAATTTTATAGTTAATGATTTTGACAAGTATATTCAAGACAAGTTCTGAAATGTATACTATTATGCGGCACACTCAATCAAATGAAGTCTTAAGCATATGATGAATGCTTTTAGAAAGGCTCAAAACTCACTAAAATTGGGTGTGTATTTTAGATGCAAATTTATGAATAATTAGAAAAATTTCCATTTATGAAAAACACTTGAACATTTTCTCATATGTACAATTATTAGATAAAAATAAGTCAAATATGCACAAAAATAAAACAATAATTTTTTTTTATTTTTTTTTTAATTTAGAATTTTTTTATAAACACTCAAGTGTTCCCATCCCCACACTTAAATTTTGCATTGTACCTAATGCAAAGATGGAAGCAAAATTAAACAAAATAAACTACTAAAACTCGAAAAGTAAAAATAATACAAATCACACACAAGTGGAAACGACTTAGCTAATTATGTGAGACTGCCGATGTGCTAGTCAATTCCACATATGCCTTCCAATCCGGAGGTGGTATCACAAATCAACCTTATTTTGCAAGCGATTCCGATTACGCTAGTCAGGATTAAATTGTCTGATAATAAGGACTCAAAGTTGTCCTGAAACTCTTTTCTCTTGTCGATCTCGCCAACGTACAAATGGTATTTCCCTGCAAAAACTCATGACACAACAATACGAATGCAAAAGACAAATACGAAACACAAAACTAATTATGACACGACACGACACGAAAACGACTATATGTACAAAACTTGAGTTTTCACTCAAGAACCTAGACAGTGGTGGTCGAAGGAGCTTCGAGCGGAGTTACCGCCGTCTCGGTCGTGTCGATTGGCCCTCCTAGGTAATGTTTCAACCTATGACCATTAACTTTCCATGTACCTCTATTGGCTTCATCCAACAATTCAACTGCACCGTACGGGAATACCTCTTTAACAACATACGGTCCTGTCCACTTTGATTTCAACTTTCCTGCAAACATTTTTAAACGTGAATTGTATAAAAGCACTTTATCGCCGGTTTTGAATTCCTTCAACCTCTTAAGCTTCCTGTCATGCAATGCCTTTGTCCTTTCCTTGATATTCCAAGATCGTTCGTAAAAGGCGTCTCTCAAGGCCTCCAATTCATGGATTTGGAAGTATCGTCTCTTGGCGGCCTCCGTTAAGTCAAGATTAACAGTTTTGAGAGCCCAAAGTGCTCGGTGCTCTAACTCGACGGGAAGATGGCAAGCTTTTCCATAGACAATCATGAATGGTGTGGTTCCCAAAGGTGTTTTGTAGGCGGTTCGAAATGCCCACAATGCATCGTCAAGTTTATCTGACCAATCATTCCTACTATTTCCAACGGTTTTTTCTAGGATTCGTTTCACTCCACGATTCGCATTCTCGACTTGCCCACTAGTTTGGGGATGGTAGGCGGTGGAAAAACGATGAGTGACACCGTAGCGAACCAACGCCTTTTCCATGACGGCGTTGCAGAAATGAGTGCCACGGTCACTTATAAGAGCACGAGGAGTACCGAATCGAGTGAAGAGTTTCTTGAGGAATTTAACCACTACTCGGGCATCGTTTGTAGGAAGAGCTTGTGCCTCCACCCACTTTGAAACGTAGTCTATCGCCACAAGTATGTACCGATTTCCTCTAGATGAGGGGAATGGTCCCATGAAGTCAATGCCCCAAACATCGAAGATTTCAACAATTTGAATTGGGTTTTGGGGCATCTCATCTTTGGATGAGATATTGCCAGTACGTTGGCAACGATCACAGGTCTTCACAAACTCTACCGCATCCTTCACTACCGAAGGCCAATAAAAACCACAATCAAAGACTTTTTGTGCAGTAGTGTGTGGACCGTGGTGACCTCCTGTTAAACCTTCATGTACGTGCCTAAGAATCTCTAAACCTTCTTCCTTACTCACAAATCTTCTCAAAATTCTGTCTCCTCCTATCCTGAAAAGATAGGGGTCATCCCAAATGTACCTCCTCGCATCCCGAAAGAACTTCTTCTTTTGTTGGGTGGTCATACCCTTCAACACCACCCCTTTTGCTAGGTAATTTGCTAAGTCTGTGAACCATGGCATACCTTCTTTTTCAGCTGCAATGAAATCTATATGCTCGTGAGGGAATTTATCTCCAATTGCTTCCTCTCGAATCTCCTCTCTTTCAGGATCCTCCAATCGTGATAAGTGATCTGCGGCCGTGTTTTCCGCTCCCTTCTTATCTTTGATTTCTATGTCGATCTCGGAAAGGAGTAGAATCCACCGTATGAGACGGGGTTTTGCGTCTTTCTTTTTGAAAAGATAACGCAAGGCTGCATGGTCAGTGAAAACGATGGTTTTGGAAAGAACAAGATATGAACGAAATTTGTCGAATGCGAACACTACGGCGAGAAGATCTTTTTCAGTGGTGGTATAGTTTTCTTGTGCATCATTAAGAGTTTTGCTCGCGTAGTAGATCGGATGAAAGTGTTTGTCGATCCTTTGGCCCAAAACTGCTCCTACGGCATAATCGCTAGCATCGCACATGAGTTCAAAAGGTAAACTCCAGTCGGGTGAAATAAGAATGGGTGCACTTACAAGTTTCTCCTTCAAAAAGTTGAAGGCTTTCAGGCATTCCTCGTCAAAGACAAAGGGCACATCTTTTTCAAGGAGTCGTGTTATGGGGCGCGTGATCTTTGAAAAGTCTTTAATGAAACGTCTGTAAAAGCCCGCATGACCAAGGAAACTGCGAACGGACTTCACATTTGTCGGTGGAGGCAACCTACTGATGGTATCTATCTTTGCTTTATCAACCTCTATGCCGGCTCTTGAAATTTTGTGTCCTAGCACAATCCCTTCTGTCACCATGAAGTGACACTTTTCCCAATTAAGCATTAGCTTCGTTTCAATACATCTTTTCATCATGTCTTCAAGATTTGCTAAACAATGATCAAAAGAGTCGCCATAAACTGAAAAATCGTCCATAAAAACCTCCATGGGCCTCTCAATCATATCCTGGAAAATAGCGACCATGCATCGTTGGAAAGTCGCTGAGCGTTACACAATCCAAACGGCATGCGTCGGTATGCATAAGTACCATATGGACATGTGAAAGTGGTTTTCTCTTGGTCCTCCGGTGCGATTGGAATTTGGAAATAGCCGAAAAAACCATCGAGAAAACAGTAGAACTGTTGGCCTGCAAGGCGTTCGAGCATTTGATCAATGAACGGGAGTGGAAAGTGGTCTTTTCGAGTGGCATTGTTAAGCTTGCGGTAATCGATACACACTCGCCAACTGGTGACTGTACGGGAAGGTATAAGCTCATTTTTCGCATTCATGACAACGGTCATTCCTCCCTTCTTAGGGACGACTTGGGTCGGACTCACCCACGCGGAATCAGAAATAGGATAAATTAGCCCGGCCTCCATCAACTTAATTACCTCTTTCCTAACCACCTCTTTCATGTTAGGATTTAAACGCCTTTGAGGTTGCACTACTGGTTTGAATTCATCCTCCATGAGAATCCTATGTGTGCAAAAAGTGGGACTAATTCCCTTGATATCGGACAACTTCCATGCTATGGCATCTTTGTGCTCTCGTAGTACCTCAATCAACTTTCTTTTCTCCTCCTCCGTCAACTTAGATGATATTATGACGGGCAAACTGGACTCCTCTCCTAAGAAAACGTACTCTAGGTGGGAAGGAAGGACTTTGAGCTCTAGAGGTGACTCTATGGGTTTGCTCTCATTTTCCTCCTTGATCTCACATAGCTCCAATGATTCCGGAATCGGCTCCGGATCGTCTTCTTCTATCTCAAACTCATCCTCTTCTTCATTCTCGTCTTCACCAACTAAATCGGCTCCACTTATGTAGTTAAAACACTGATCAACGCACGAGATGAGGGAATCTAGGAAGTAAACTGAATGACATGGACCATTATAATCGCCACTATCATTGGGATATTGCATGGCTCTTTCTATCTCGAATGTGACAATCTCGTCACCTGCACGAAGTGAGATTTTACCGTCGAAGACATCAATGACTGCCTTAGCGGTTCGAAGGAATGGACGGCCTAAAATGATTGGAACTTTTTCATCAGCCTCCATGTCAAGGACAACGAAGTCAACGGGGAATACAAATTTATCGACTTTGGCTAACAGGTTTTCTACAATCCCCCTAGGATATTTTATTGAACGATCGGCCAATGACAACAACATGCATGTGGGTGTAAGCTCTCCCAGACCTAGCCTCTCGTAAAGTGAAAATGGCATCAAATTAATGCTCGCGCCTAAATCGGCTAACGCATGAGCTGGAGCAATGGAACCTCCGAAAAAGCATGGAATGGTGAATGTGCCTGGATCGGTTAATTTCTCAGGTAGCTTATTCAAGACTACCGCGGAACAACCTCCCGTCAATGGAATGTTTGAAAACTCACCTAACCTATCTTTTCTTTTCTTTTAAGAAGGTCCTTGAGAAATTTAGCATATTTAGGCATGGTCTGAAGTGCCTCGATGAATGGAAGATTTATCTTTAGCTGCTTAAAGATCTCTAGAAAGTGACCATATTCCTTATCGTATTTCTGCTGCTTGAGGCGAGCAGGATATGGAACACGCGAATGATCAACCAAAGGGGATGGCTTAACTCCTATTGGTTGATTTTCTGCCTTCTCTTCAACTTGCGGCTCTCCGGTTTGTGCGGTACTTGCTGGATCTGATTTCTCTTGCATCTTACCGGGAGTTTCCATTACAATCTCTTCATCTACCTCGTCTTCATCTTCTGTCTCTGGTTTCTCTCGAGCAACATCTCCTAGAATCCTGCCACTACGAGTAGTAATAGCTTTAGCTGATTGATTAGCTGGATTCTGGTAGGTGTTTCCAGAGAACTGACCAGGAGGTTTCTGGTGTAGTTGTTTTGCGATATCACCTACTTGTCTCTGGAGATCTAAGAGAGAGGATTGTTGGTTTTTATTATGAAGTTCTTGATTTTTGTTAATTTGGTCTTGATTTCTGGCGAAGTTAGTAAGTTCGTTTAGATTTTTCTGAGTAGCTTGATCCTTCGCCATTAATTGAGAAAATATCTCCTCAATTCTTCCTAGATTCGTCTCTGGACCTTTGCCATTAGCTTGACTTTCTTGAGATGAACTCCCTGTAGCAAATTGATTACCTGAACTTGAACCTCCAAACTGACCTCCTTGATTTGAATTACCAAATTGATTCCCTTGACCTGAATTACTATTAGAATAGAAACCTGGCCCTCGACTTTGATACTGACCAGAAGAAAATCCAGGAGGATTTCCAGAAGAACGGTAATTACTACGCCAATTAGAGTTGTTATTGAATGTGTTGGCGTTGAATGGGTTGTTGGGACCTCGGTTTTGACCTGCTATAAACTCAACTTGTTCTAGGGTAAGTGTTGGACAATCTCCAGTATCATGCCCTCCCCTACATACTTCACATCTATCGACTTTTTTCTTGATCTCATTAAGCTCTCTCGTAAAAGTCTTCTCCATCCGATCTAGAACAGCAGCTACCGATGAATCCAAGCCAACTTGGTTCACCCCTCGAGTGGTTGAAGAGGTGTTAGTCACAGGAATAGAATTCCTGCTGGCAGCGCTATAATCCATATCAGAATGGGCAAAACTCTCGAAAAGATCGTTACACTCAGCGGTTGTTTTCTTTCCCATAAGTTGTCCTCCAGCCGAAGTGTCAAACCGGGCTTTGATTTCTGGGGTGAGACCATTGTAGAATTTCTCTACAAGTGCCCATTCTGACAATCCGTGTTGTGAACAACGAGCAAGTAAAGTTTGAAATCTCTCCTAGGCAAGATGATAAGGTTCATCAGGTTCCATCCGGAATGAATGGATCTGATCGCGAAGTCGGGATGCCTTGGCTGGTGGGTAATATTTAGCTAAGAAGGCATCTCGAAGACCTGCCCAGGTGGTGAAAGTTCCTGCTGGCTGCGAATTGAACCAGATGGCTGCGCGTCCAGCGAGAGAAAATGGAAAGACCTGAAGGTAACGGGCTTCAAGGTTCACACCCTCGATAGAATAGGTGGTGCAAAGACGGACGATACGGTTTATGTGAGCGGGTGCATCCTCATCATCACGGCCATGGAATTGGCAAGAGTTAGTGATAGCCGTCATGATGTAGGATGGGATTTGCCAAGATCTTTCATTGGTGATCTCGGGAAGGGTGACGGGTGAAGCTTCACCGGTGAAACCGGTTGTGGCTTGTTGGTAAACAGTGCGGTTAGCCATTTGAGCTTTGATTTCTGGACTCGAAGAACGTGAAATTTCGAAGGATTCGGAATCTGTTTCTGTTTCCGTGCCGAAGTAAGGGTTCCCGTAAACTTGGAATTCACTTGTGTTACCTAAATCTCCTTCCTGATTGTTGGTACGTTGAGAGAATAAAAGCTCAGGATCGTCTTGTGGCTCAAACTCAGGCGGTCCTCGTGAGCGTGTATGTCGCATAAACTAAGGAAACTTAAACTAGGAATTGGAAATAAACAAGTAAACAAAATCTAACTAAGGATTAAATAAAAACTAAAAATAAAAATTGCAAAATAAATAAAAAAAAATACACTAGAATTAAAATAAACAAAAATACAAAATACACTGATGGATTTTAGATTCCTATGACTCAAATAAAATAAAAAAAATTATAAACAAACTAATTAACGCAATTGCAAAGTTCCCCGGCAACGGCGCCAAAAACTTGATGTGCAGGAAGCGGTATGTAAGAAACTTGTAAAAATGGTTAAATAAAGATTGACTCAAAAACTAAACTTTTGGACATGCTTTGGCCTAATAGGTATCGGTACTCTCATTGGGATTGTCCCCAGGTAGGCAACGGGTCCTTATAATTGGATTTGTACGAATGCCAGCCTAGACAGGAGTTCCCAACTAACGGTACTTAACCCTTCCAGTTACTACATGTCCGACACGAAAAACACATTTCTTACAAATAATGTACAAAAAGACAAACTTTAAAAAATAACCTTAAACTATACACTCTAAGCTTTAAATTTATAAACTTAGACTCGATCTAAACCTAAACCACACATCCGGCAAGTGTACCGATCAGTGTAGTATAGCTGATGTAAGTCCGAGTATCGAACCCAAGGAACTCTGTTGAATTACGTTAATGACTTTGTTTATACAAGACTGACACGGACTAAAATGTTTTGTTTAATTGATGGGGGGTTTTTACTTGAAAAATATAAATTTGCAATTTATTAAAATAAACTAATTAAACAAGATAAGCAAAACACAATTTAAAGCAATGGATGAATTTCAATGATTTATGAAAGACTACTTAGGTTGGAATCCCACTTGTTATTAACATACTTTTTACCGGATAATTATGTGATATGAAACCGGGATCTTTAAATATTAAATCCTAAGAGAAAACAAATAGGTTTCCCAATTCTTCTCGGGAAGACATCTATGTAACTCTAAAGATTTATTTTTATTACCGGTTAATCTAGACTTCCTGTCGGTTATCTAGTGTTCTAGAAAAGTGCTTGGAAAGACTAACTTCCTTTCGGTTGTAAGTCTAAAGCAATTTAAGAAACTTAATTTGGTTTAATAGACAAGTTAGTGATAATTAAACTAAAACCGGGTTTCTTTCAAAACACAATCCTAGTAACACACTAAACTAGACCTATTAATATTTTTATACTTTTCGGCGCTAAAAATAGTAGAACATTAAAACCGGATTAATTCTTGATCATTATTTCTATGGTTTATTGGCCATTTTACCATAAGCTTACCCAAACCTGCTAAGATTTGAAAATCAACATTAATTCTTTCTATGAAAAGACATTCACCGGAATTTATGTGAAATATATGATCAAAATATTAACCAAGTTAAAATATGCATAAACACCAAACTAGTTTCTTAAATTATTTACTTATCAAGAACAAACCATAATCACATAATAACCGGCGTAAAAATTACATTTTTAACAAGTGTTCATCACAACCTAAGTAGTTTAAGGTGATTAACCGACAATCATTATTATACAAATTAAAACATCAAACTTAAAAACATAATTCATGGTAAAGTATGGAAACAAAAAGGAAACAATAATTGAAATAAGAGAGTATAACCCTTAAGTCTTCAATATTGATCGTTCCCGAGCTTCTCCCATTGATTCCCACCTTCAAGAATTCACCACAACTTGCTTCTTAGCTCTTCCAAGATCACTCCATGGCTGAATTGTATCAACTCTTAGTGAATTGAGAATATGTGCATGAATGTTGCAAACTTGTGTAAATTGGTGTGTGAATTTGTTGTAGACTTCCATGGCCTTTTATAGGCTTCAAATCCTTGCCATTTTGCTAATAATTCACCACTAAGTCTATAATGCATTTAATCATTCACCACTATAGTGCATTTAATAATTCAAAGTTAGGCCAAAAGTGTTTTTTAAATCAAAATCCCGTCACCACTTAAATTCCTTCCAGAAACGGTTGCCCAAGCTCTAGTCACTCGATTTTAACCTCATATTTGGATTCCTCTCGTCGAGCTACCCCAAAAACATATATTATGGCTCTCGTAACTCATTTTCTAGCTCTGGATATGTCATGATGAAATTCTGACTGTTTCTGACGCGAATTTAATTCATTTTATGGTTCAACATTAGGTTGTTTAGTTTTCTGATAGACTAAACAACCTAACGTAAGGTGTTATCCCTTACGGTCCGTAAGGGGTCCCCTCAGGCCATTTCTGTCACGCTTTTCCGTGTTCTTTCGCATTGTTCGTTTTCTTCCGTTTCTTTCGTAGAATTCATCGTTTTCGATTCATTTGCACCAGGATCTGACAAAACACAAAATATCATAATAAAGTACTAAAAAAAACAAATAAAACCATACAATAATTATACATTTCACACTGGATAAATGTGTGTATTTTTCCACACATCAATCTTGTAATCCTTTGTTGATATGTTGCAATCAATAGCTTGGCGAGATCCCTGATTTCATCCACAGTATCAATGTCTTGTGAAAAAAACTTCTTTGTTTGTCTCATATGTCTGTAGGCTTGATCTTACAATAGGAGTAACCATTTTGATGGGGATCATCGCTTCTGTTCCAATGTCCTATATGCCCATAGAACAAATAGTAGTTCTTCTGCCCACTTTCTAGTCCTTACATCTAATATTTTCTTCAAATCGTTAACTATTATCTTGTTGAAAGATTCTGTTGTCCATTAGCTTGAGGATATGCGAGAGTCGAAGTGACCATATTTATTCCCCAGCTAGAAAAGAAGTTTATTGTTCTTTTACTCATGAACTGGGATCCATTATCAGACACTATCTCTACCGAAATCCCGAACTTAGTTAGAATATTGCGTTTAATGAATGATACCACCTCCTTGTCCCTAACTTCTACAAATGCTTCTGCTTCAATCCACTTGGAGAAATAATCAGTCATTGCCAACATGAATATTTTTCCTCATGGAGCCTTGGGTAGTTTACCAACTATATCCATTCCCCATTTCATGAATAACCAAGAGGAGATAATTGGATACACTGGTTCAGCCGGTTGGCGAGGGATATTACTTTGTCTTTGGCAAGAATCACATGTCTGAGCATAATTCATAACATCTTTTCTCATAGTAGCCCAGTAATACATGTCCTTTAGATCTTTGAGAGTAATGCTCTACCCTAGTGTGATTTCCACAATCTCCTTCATGAATTTCATTCAACGCTTCTAGGGCTTCATGATCCTCCAAGCCTCTTTGAAATTTCATTCCTTTGTTTTTTTCGATTTACTTCTATCTTTCCCTAATCGGATGATTCGGTTCGTCCAGGCTATCATACTCATCATTCATGTCATTACATTTTATTTCAACCGCGCATCTGAAGCGGCTTGAGAGATGCACGGTTGTTGGACGAGATGCCACCGGTGCGTTTCCTTAAAATTTGCCTCAGTTATTCCCTGGTAAACCCGTGAGACTCTCATGTTTAAATATTTTATGGACCTCAATTAACACGTCCACATCACTTGACCCGCTTACCCTTGAAGGGTTGTTGGAATGGTTGTTGAAAATGGCGTTAAATGCATACACTTTTTCTGTATTGCTCTTCATTTACTGGATAATTCACATTAAACACATTTTAGAGTTTGAGTTTGGTTGATTTTTTTCTCTTTAGGTAAGCAAGATCAACTCTGCATTACCTTAACGATTTTGTGGATTAAAAGGAAGAGTGTTGAAAAACCTAGGGGTGTTCAAGATCGGATTATCCGGTTTTCGGATATCCGAAAACAGGATATCCAAAAATTTCGGATAGTGAATATTGATATCCGAATCCGTATCCGAAATTTCGGATATCCGGTTTTCGGATATCCGAAATTTCGGATATTCAAACGGATATCCGAATTTATAAAAAAAATTAAAAAAATGTTTTGTGCATAGATTAAAACTAAACTTATATTCGATTTTCCAAATTTCCAACATTGAAAACTAAAAACATTCATAAATCCACATCTGAATCCGATATTTACTATTTTTTACTATATTTCAAACTAAATATAATGTTCATATACTATATATATTTATAAAAAAAAATTAGTTTTCGGATATCTGATAATCAGATTATCGGAAATTTTTTAAATTAATATCCGAGTCTGAATCCAAAAATTCGGATTATCCGGTTTTCGGATATCCGAATTTTCGGATATCCAAAATTTCGGATATTTCGGATTCGGTTTCGGATACGGAATTTTTTGAACACCCTTAGAAAAACCACTTTATTGAAATATTTTACATGTTAATGGTTCTTTTTGTTTTTTTTTTCTTATAATAATAGCTAAGTCATGGGGCGAACAATATTGAATTACGAATTAAATGGAAAATTTGACACCTTGTGTTTGATATGGTGTTCCTCCAATCTTTTAGTCACATTTCACCATCTTCATTTTGATGTTTGATGATGGAAACACTATTCATGAAAATATTATTTACGGCAAAAAAAATTATTGAGTAAACAAAGAAAATGAATCTAGTTTTAGTCAATCTATAGATGGAGGGTTGTGGGCTTACTAATTTAGTTTAAGGGTCAAAAGGTAAAATCGTATCCCACCATCTAGTTTAAGGGTCAAAAGGTAAAATCGTATCCACCATCCATTGTTGATTTGTTGGTAATCTCCAATATCTTAAACAGAATCATTTTAGGTCACTCACAATCTCTCTTATATCATGTTTCCTTTTCATTACCTTTTATTGCACTTTTTTTTGAATTATTCAAAGATCATTTTTTTTAACGGCGTAGGTTAAGATGTCGCTAACTGGGTTAGTAGTTAGTATGTTAGTATCACCAAGTTAAAATTAAAATCCCCTTTGTCTGGATTTGAACCCAGGACCTTCAAGAGAAGCTAAGCTTCCCACCTCCCTTTTAACCACTATACCAAGAGATCATTGGTCATAGATGTTAAAAAATAGAACTTGAATATCAAATTATGTAATTGAAAAACAAAAATCAAATATGCTAGAATCTCAAACACATTAACACCAATTAATTTACATTATGTAGTAATAGCGTCTACGGTCTACTTATGTAGTTACAAATTATAACACAAAGCATAATCTCATATATGTAGTCATAGAAATTACATAACCAAAAAACAAGATTACATATATGCAATAACACTTGTTAAAAAGAACGTGAACAGTTTATGTATATTTTAATGGTTAACCTGCATATTTGTTGATCATTTATATATGTAAATTGTTAAATTCATCTGTATCGGTTCGTCTATCACACCCTGACTTTTGCGGAAGCGTATGATGTGTGACTTGATCAATATCATTGCATTCAATTATAATAAACAACTATATGATTAAAACATGATGTTCATCCATTCATAAGTTTAAAATGTTACAAACACAAGTCATTTAAGTTTCAACCAACATATCCTCAAGTTATGTTACAAATTAAAAGGGGATGACATCTAAACTTGAAATTTACGTCTTGAAAACAACACCAGCGCCCAAGATCCATCTCGTTTCCTGAAATACATGTAATTTTGAAAACATCAACAAAAGTTGAGCAAGTTCATGTGTTTTGTATGAGTTCCAATAGACTTGTAAACATTTGAGTAATTCCTTTGAAAACGGGTATGTAAAGCGTCTATGAACAGATCAATTAATGTTTTGCAAGGACATTAATATATGTGATGACATAGGGAGTACTCAACCCGAGTAGACGATTATTAATGTCGAATCACCTCGACTGTGTCTGTGTCAAATCCCCTTGACCGTATCAAATCACCTTGACTGTGTCAAATCACCTTGACCGTTTTCGAATCACCTCGACTAGGACACAACAGCACTCTAAGTGGTCACACAAGGACCATGAGTGGGGCTCGGCCGTACCCGTTATATCTAACCCTTGTCCATGGTTCTTAAATGAGTTAATGGCACTTCTGTTGCAGCCTATGCTCACATGATCTAATAGTTCATTTCATAGCCAAATCATACCCATGTTGACATGTATTTCACCCCCGAGAGTTATAAATCCGAAAACAGTTAAGAGAAAAGGGGGGCATGAAATCACAAGTTTGCGTCCTGCTGTCTCGTAAACTCAAAGGGTTCACTTCCTGGGTCGTATCACTACCTACACACGTACTATGTCTTATTAGCCGTTTTGGTCGTGTAACGACTCTTAGTCTTAGTTATAATTAAGACTTATTTTTGGAATTTAGGATACCTTGAGTTATACGATTGATGTGCATTATATAATTCCCAATTATATAATTATTGGTTAAAATATGAATATTTTAACTTAAACTATTTTTATTCCATTATTTGAAATATTGTCAAAATAATATATTTTTAACTTGGTTTATTATGTATTTCCACATATATATATTTTACCCAAGTGTGGGTATACTTGTACTTGTGTATTTTGCATACGGGTATTTTGCCAAGTATTGGTAATGTATTCCGGTATGTATTTATACGTATTGAGGATACGTATCTTCTTGTATTTATTAAGTATTTTATACTTAATTTGTATTTGATTTTTCCGGAATATTATTTTTACACAACTAAAAATCCCCAAATTTATATTCTCAAAATATACATATTTTAAGAGAATTTTTATAGAAAAATTATCTATAAATTTTACTTGGCAAAAATAAGTATACTTCCATATATCTCAAAAATATTATATGAGTAAACTGCAATTTTACCCCCTAGGGTTTGGGGTGATTGGCATGTCTACCCCCTAAGGAAATAATTGCAATTTTACCCCCCAACGTTTGCTCTTATGTCGCATTTTACCCCCGGCGTTAATTTGGCTTAACAGTCAACATAAGAAGCTGATGGTCAAAGGGTAAATATGTTATTTTGCTATTAATGTGAAGCTTCTTCTCTACAACACCCCTATAAGTAACATATCAAAGCAGAATTACCCCCCCCCCCCCACCTTCCCACCTTCGAACCTGCGATCACCTTCTTCGGCGACATCAGGGTTCTCCGGCGATCAGGCTTCTCCTCCGATCAATCTTCTCTACAAAATGCCGGTTGTTTGTTGGCTAATCCGCTATCTCATCTGCAACACCGCAGGTATAATCGGCCAATGTTAGTTAATCAGGGTCAGATTTAGTCATTATCATGTTATAAACAGGGTTAGGGTCTGATTTGGTTCACTGTTGGTTTTTTTACAGTTGACCTGACGATGAGCTTATCAAGCTCATCATTGGTGGTCCACCTGGTGGTCTCTGTGTTTGGGAGGCCTGTCCTCAACTTCCATTATCCACCGGAGAGTTGAGCGGATGTTTACTCTAGTAGTTATTTAGCTTTTGTGTAATATGTAGGTTAACTTAACTTAATCGAAGCTTTTGTGTAATATGTAGGTTAACTTAACTTAACTTATTTAGCTTTTGTCTAAAATGATGATGATGATTGTGGGTATGTTGTTAGCTTGGTTACCTTTATGCAGTGTTGTTGGAATCCTTTATGCATTTTGTGTAAAATGATGATTTTGGGTATGTTGTTAGCTTGATCAGCAGATTGATGTGCCTATAATGTGCCAAGTTATAAGAACAGCAGATTGATCAGCAGGTATGTTTGAACTTCCCCTCAGCAGGTTTTATGTGCAGGTATTATAGAAGCTATGATGCAGAAAAATATCATGGAAACATGGAATAATGTGTTGTTTTTGGCCCAGATTCTTGACATTATGTTTGATCAAAATGGGCAGCATGTTAGTTGTTGATTAGGATTACATTTTTGATCTCCATTTGATGACAGTGGTTAGTCCATAACTTATAACTCAATAAACAGGTTCTTTATTATAAGGTTATGACTTGATCATGAATAAGAAATAGAAGCTATGATGCAGAAAAAAAGATCATGGAAACATGGAATAATGTGTTGTTTTTGGCACAGATTCTTGACATTATGTTGGAGGGCAAAGGTGTAAGTATCCACTTTCCTTTCCTTTTGTCACAAAAACAGAAACTATTTATGATGTGTATTTCAGGTTGTAGGCTAGTAACCTGCTAGCCATATGATCATACAGATGCTAGGGCTAGTAACCTGCTAGCCATATGATCATACAGATGATCATACAAAAACAGAAACTACTCCAGAAACTATTTATGCTAGGCCATATGATCAAAACATTTGCTGTTATTAGCTGCTGATCAATAACAATGGATATTGATGCTAAAATGACAGTTTGGGTCAGGTATGTGCCTTTCATGTGCATTTGCATTACAGATAGACTAAAATGAATTGAATCAATATGTGAGCAATGAATTGAATGTGTATACTGATGCTAAAATGTGTATACAGTTGCTGCAAATGAATTGAATCAATATGTGAGCAATGAATTGAATCAATGGGTTGATTAAGAGCAGGGGTTTATAAGAGCAGGGGTTATTAATTGCATCAATATGCATCATAAGTTATTAATTGGTTTCGATTATTAAGTTATTCAATATGCTGCAACTGAATTGAATATGGGTGGTGGCGGGAAGGGATTTGGATGTCCCAGGGGGTAAAATTGCTTCTTAACAGAAAGTATAGGGGGGAATAAGAAAAGGCATTTTAGTAATTTACCTGTGGGGGGTAATTATGCAACATAACAGGAATGTTGGGGGGTAAAATAAAAGGGTAAAATAGTCATTTCATATTAAATCTAACAGATCAGTTAGCCAAATTAACGCCGGGGGTAAAGTTGCGACATAAGAGCAAACGTTGGGGGGGGGGGGTAAAATTGCATTTATTTCCTTAGGGGGGTAGACATGCCAATCACCCCAAACCCCAGGGGGTAAAATTGTTGTTTACTCATATTATATTTTTAAGATTAACCTTAGAAAAATATATATTTTTAGTTTTCACTAAAATAATATATTTTTAAATTGTTTAAGAAAATATATATTTTTCTTTACTCAAAATAATATATTTTCTATTTGACAAAATATGATATATTTTGTTGTAGTTATAAAAATCCATATTTTTCCGTTTTCTTCGGTTTCAAAAATACCGTTTGTCATACTTGTCGAGTTATGAATTTATTTCCGGAATATATATAATTGTAGTCCATATGTCCGTTTGTCCGATTGTCCAATATTCGGGTATAACTTATATATTTATTTTCTTGGGATTTTGGTAATATTTTCATGTTACAATTTTTAGTATTTTGGTATTGTGTATTATTTTTAAGTCCTAATTTTAATATAACTAATACAATCAATATACAAGTAACACATAGGTTGTGACATCTAAATATATATTTTCCTAAATATACACTTAGTGATTTTTATTATCAAAAATCAACCTCCAATATTTGTAATTTTTGTAATAAAAATTATGGCAAGTTTTTATATGAAAACCATGATCAAAATTTACTTGTAAACACTTGTTTAAAGATATTTTTCTAAGTGTTTAATTTCTACAAAAAATTTGCCATAGTTTCCCCTTAAAAATGAAGGTTTCCATGCTCATAAGCATATCATTTTCTTTTAAAAACTCATCATCAATCATCAACAATTTACACATAACTTACCATAAGCCTTAAATATGCAATTTCACAATATGTCATGAACTTGAACTTTAACAAAAATGTGTAGTAATTTCACATGTTGTTTATTAAGCTTACTTATCTCTAAAAACATGGTTTTTAGTTTATAAATCTCATTCTTGTGAATTTTCATTCTTTACAACTTGTGTGATGATTTTTCAAAAATCAATCTTCTTGTATTTTTCTTGTTACATGTACTTTACTAGCTTTTTTTAACCCCTAAAACATGATTACTTTCTTTAAAAACCAAGTTCATGTTAAATCTTGTAATAAACTTTAGTTTCTTGAAAATATTATTTTTGAAATCTTTTATTTTCAAGACTTACAACTTGTATAAATAATCATCATACACTAAAACAGGTTCATGTTCAACATAAAGGATGATCATCACAAATTTCACAAGATTAATCCTTATACTTGCTAGATCATGTGTTTAATCATCATCTAGCAAGTCTCATATGATGATCTACATCATAATCACAATAAATCAACAAACAAGTATACTACATACACTTAAACATCTTTGATTTTCTTGTTTTTAAGCTTTATGTTAGTGTTCATGCTTATGTTTCTTTGAGATTCTTAAGATTAACAAGTTACATAACACTTTAACCACTAAAATTAGAAGTAACAACAAGTTTGAATGAGCTTACTACTAGCTCTAAAGCTAGGGAAGAACAAGTATGAAGATGATGAAGAAGTAGAGTGGATAAAAGCTCCTAGATGAGGTCCTTCAACTTCCAAAGCTTCCAACCTTCTTAGGTATGCTTCTTACACCTTAGAGAGCCCTTACAATGCTTGGAAATGGAATGAAAATGGAGGTTGTGTGAGAGGTGAGTCTTGCCGTGAGCTTTGGGGTGTGGGAGAAGAAGTTTTGTTAAAGATGATGAATGATAATTATGTTATAGTGTTGTGGTTTAAATAAAAATCCTTCCAACATTTTATTACATGTAGGTTATAATGTTCAAAATCTAAACAACAAGTTTAATAAAATAACTAAAAGAAATCAAGAGTGGGGCCCTTGTCTATAACCGGTTATGGGGGGGGGGGGGTATCTAGTTTGGTTTCAAGTCTTGGTTAGTTAGTTTAGTTAGGATTTAAGAGCTAGTTTAGGGTTTAAGTGTGTTTATGTGTTTAGGGGGGTAATATGATGTTTAGTGACCATAACTAGCTTTGTAATATTAAAACAATGCTTCTAGTTGAATTTTGGTGTTTCGGGTAATGTCCGGTTATTCGGTTGGTTACCGGTTTGTTAAGTTGCTAAATTGCGCAGTTTAGTGTGCAATATGATGTATTTTATGACAGTTTTGATTCCCGACACTTATCAAAGTATTCTGGACCATTAAACCATAATTTTGCATTATATTTTGATGTTAAAATGCTGAAAATTGCTGAATTTTGTTGTTTTGTGCAGAATTCTGCAGTTTTTGTGTGTTTCAGGCACTTTCCAGCACTTAAATCATCACTCGGAAGGCAGTTTTATGATCCTTACTTTCCTACACACTATTCTAGTGTAACTCTTGGTTCCGGGGCTCATTCTGTGTCTTAACATCATGTCTGTCTGAGTACTGAACTCCCATCAGTACTTCTAGTTTGTCTGATAACTGTGCTAACTTTATTCTGTGCACTAATTGAACCACATTGTACTGCATGTAATAATGATAAGCAGTCATGCATCATGTAATGTATTTGTATGTACATGACAGGAATCAGAAAATCATTTGTCTTGTTAATTCAATCATGCACCGTCATCAAGGTACAATTTACTGTTTATTATTGTACGAAAATACATGGAAAAGTGTCAGTTGTCACATCGTCTTCGAATTCATCAATGGATTTTTGGTTCTCTATCTTTATACTGTTTATTTTTTCGTCTGCATCTCTATTGCAAAATTTTGAAATTCCTTCGCTAGAACAAAAAATAACATAAAACATGATTGCACATATGTAACAAATAGAATTACATTTCTAATAACAAGGTTACACATATTTAACTATACGTATATGTTATATCATGGTTATATATTGAAAGTAAAAACTATTAGAATAGATGGATTCTATTGTAAAGAAAGAACCTTGAAATGCTAATTTAACATTGTGTTCTTTGTGTTTATCATGGCTTGCTTGTTTATTATCTATAATCTATAATCTATATCTATACTACCTTATTAAGAGAAGTGGGATTTCTATCCTTTTGGTAATTTGCCATTGTGTACACATATTCAAGCAACATGTACAAGTGAACCAAGCTATTTTAGAGGGGTTAAAGTTGCCAATTCTTTAAAATTTTAAGACACTTTAGGGGCATTTTAGGGATTGTGGCATATGTGTAACCTATAACTTAATTGATAAAATAAAGATGACATATGAAAAGTCTAATTTAAATAAAGATGATACTAATCAAATGGCACCAGCCACCTTAACTGTCATAATTGATTTTCTCATTTAACTCTAACCTTCAATTGAAGGCCTTCAATTGAGAATTTAGGGCCTTAAGTGAAAGTCGTCTCTTCAAATCCCTACTTTCTTCCTTTCTTGCTACCATCTATCCAATTTAAGTCTGCGATTGAGCTTTGCCCTTTCAAGCCAATATATTGAGAAGCCGGCCATGGAAACCAGCCGTAAACGTTTGCACCTTAATCTCCATCTTATCAGGTTTGAAGCCTCCGTCTCCCTTTAATTTCGGTTTAATTTCCATTTTTTATTATTTTGATCTCATTGTCAAGCAGGACCCTACATAAGATGTTGGTTTATGCTTTGTATGGTGAGGCACCATGTTTTTGTATAACCTTTTATATAGAACCGATATATCCAAGTGATTTGTTTTATAAGCTGAGATTATGGGGCTAAATTAACTCACGTTGTCTTTGAAATTTTGCATACAAGGTGCTCGATGAAATGCGGCGGCCAGAGCCAGTGCAGGAGATGGAACCGGGGTGGCATCAGAAGAGCCGAAAGGTGTCGTTTGTTTGTATTCTCATATGGAACTATTGTGGTTGACAATAGCGCTATTTTCAAAAACATCATAGATCTCAGTTGTATGTTTTTAATATATTAGAATCAAATTCCTTGTTTGTTTGTTTCTTGTGATGATGCTTTTATTCATTGAATTAGGTATTGAATGGCAAGTTAATCAGGCGAGCGCTACTAGATGTAATATGATTGTGCGAGTAAGCAAAGTTATGTTTGAAGAAGAGGCCTGGCAAATCCTAAGTGTCACCGAGCAATATGGGAAGAAACTGAACAGCCAAGTGAATGCTGTGCGAGTAAGCAAAGTTGTCATTGAAATTTTTGTTTAATGACTTTATGTTTATATTGTTGGCCTTTTTGTTGATTTTTACAAAGTTTTGTATTCTTTTATCTGTGAATTTTGGCTACAGGATGCTTACTTTCAGTTGAGTTCTATAGAATTATAAAGATGTAACAGTAAAGTTATTATTAAACCAAGTATGACATACTTCTTTGCTTAAAAGAATAGAAAAAGATAGTTATTTTTATGGTCAAAGTGTTAATCTTCGAATAGAAATGAATTCAATTTTGGTTTAGATCTTAAATTTGGTATCTCAAAAGTCAAACTTGACTCTTGGGCCAGACTTTGATAATTGAATCATGAAGTCTTTTATTTGTTATGGGTGCTTCATGTGTTGTCATATATTTTGTTTAAATCATGTGTTCTTGAAAATTCTAAAAAATTATCGTGGGAAATTTACCCTATTTTTCGTAGTTTCAGGGCTTCTATTGTGAGTTCAAATATATGTATATCTTATTAAAAAGTTAACAATGTTACAAAAGATAGCTAAAACATGATCACTTTGTTGTGTGGCTGTAAGAACATATAGGTCTAATGCGGTTAGTGAGGACTGGTCCATGGGTTCACATGAACCCTACTGGAGGAAAAACACCAGCTTCTCACCTTCCCCACCACCAAGTCGGGATTTTTGGTTCCAAAATGAAGGCAAGTCATTTGGCTCTCAAGAGGGAAGTCGATTATATGGTTCGTGTCGAACAGTAGATGAAGTAGGAACTGGTTTAGGGGAATTTTTTTACCCAACCATCGGCATTCTACTTCTGATGGATTTGGGTCGTTTTTTTGGTAGTCTGTCTGAATGATCACCACCTCAGAAGTGCACTCCTATGGTACAAGAAGCTAGCCTTGATGAATTTGCTAATTCGACAAAAAGATATATTATTGATACTTGATTAACTCTTGGTATGGTGTTTGCGATATTATCGTAGTATGTGCTTAATGTTTTCTCGTGTGTTAAATGAGGTATAGATAAGAAGATATATATGCTAAGTTAATATGATTGCTTTTACCAACGTGTTTACTTATAAGTTATAACTTGATCTGCCTTTCCAAGGTGACCGTTTTGATTCATTTACGTAATAATAACTTACTCTTGGTTATAGCTATATGGGATAAATTAAAAACTTAGTTAATATGAAACTGGTCACTAGCTCAGAAGTTGCTTCACCGCTTATCCGATAATCCTCTAAATAAATTTATAAAAAATCTATCATTATTGGTATAATAGTTTATAATAATCATTATTGGTATAATAGTTTATAATAATCATTAATCATCTATATTAGTAGTCGAAAAAAGTGTGCTGATAAGTGCGTAAATCTGACCCGTTTTAACTGCTTATATTTTGATGATTCTATATGTTATTATGTTTATCTGATCATGTGTCTATATTATGCTGTCATCTTTTATTTAAAATTCGATTTCTAATTATGAAGTGGTTTCAAGAAACCTTTTAAATGTTAATCTAGCTAATCAGGTAACAATATAAGGTGTGCAAGACATGCTAATAAATCTGTTTTGATGAAATCTGTTGAAGATAGTTTTATAAATATACTGTCATGCATTTCTATTCAGTTTCATCTCTTAACAAGATACAATTGAAGGGTTTTTCTTTTCTACACTTGTGTGCTTATAAATATTCAAGTAGGTGTTATTTTTTAGGATATACAAAGCATTTGTTCTGGGCATATAGGAATTTATCTTTATTTTTATATTTGTAGAGGATTTAAGCTTTTCTGAGTTTGTTGTTAAGTATGGTGCTCTTTCTACATATTTGTCTTGCACGTTTGTTATGTTTTAATAGGATCTTGAACATCAGTCACACAACAATCTTACAAACATCAACAATTACCACATAGTTAATTTATCCCATAACGCCGCTATGTGTTTGGTCTCTAATTTGTTATATATAATAATATTCTATTACACCCTTAATCTTTAGTATGTGTTTCATACGGACCCTCAATTTTTTTTCTTTAACACATTACACGTTAAAAAAATAAGTAATTTGTTATATTTCTTCAACCATTTGCTTTTGAGTTATAATAAAACATAAAACTATTACTATAATTATTAATAACCAAACTTATGGTTTGTTCATAGCTTTTTAATAATCGATTATAGTGTCACCTTTTCAGTTATACGTATTGTTCAATACAACAAATTGAATCTGATATCAGTTGGTACACCCGCTGCAACGCGCGGGCATTCCCACTAGTACCTTTATTAAGGAAACTGGGTTTTTTACCCTTTTCGTAATTTTACCATTCGTATACATCTTGATGCATTATGTACAAGAGAGTCAAGCTATTTTAGAGGGGGTAAACTTGCACATTATCCAAAGATTTAAGACACTTTAGGGCTAAAATAGTAAATTTATCCATTAATTTTTAATAACAATTCCACCTTTATCCTTAATTTAATTTGGATTTAATGTTTTGAAACCCCTGGCATTGTAAAATTGCTCCTCCTCTCACCGAGCCTACTCATCAATTCGTCGGTTACAAAAGGACTCAGATTGTAATCATCGTCATGAAAGAACACATTCAATTGTCCATTCAATTCTCCATTCAATAGCCTCATGAACTCCATCATTTCCCTTCTTCAATTGAGTATCCGTTACCATACTCACAAAACGAAAACCCTTTCCTTCCCTGCCCCTCAAGAAACCAAAGCGACATATCATTGATTTGTATTTAATCATCCCTCTCCATATCTGATTGTTCCCTGTACTTCATATTCATCTTCCTTTTCTCTCCAAACAAAAGTCTTAGTAGAGAGAGAGGCGACCAAATATAAAAAAGCGTCGGTGTTGGAGCCGATATCCGGAAGGAAGAAATAGTCATCGTCATCGTCTATCGGATCCAGCCTTTGTACCACACTCTTCCTGCATAAGTAACTTTTCTAGATTAATCATCAATTTTATTGATTAGGTCATTAGGATTTGTTTTCTTTTAAGATTGGGGGTTCCAGGGTTTGTTTTAGATGATGTAATCAGTCGCACACATGTATCTAACCTCATTTGATCTTCAATTTGTAGGTGAGTTTAAGTGGGTTTGCTCTATCTCTGTTTGATTTCTTAAATGAACGTGTACAATTTGATCCGGCTAAGCGGTGATCACTTTTGCAGGTTATTAATTATGATATTATCATTTCATGTTTTATTTATTATGATGATATTAGTAAGGTTTTTTTTTCTTTAATGTTGATATAAGGTTTTAATGGTATAAATGTTCATGGTGCTGGATTCTAAACATCCTTTTCATATTGGAGAAACTTTTACATGTACTTATAAGCCTGCTCCTTGTGTGGGTGTTGGATGGGTTTGCAGTTGAGTTGTACAGACAGTGAGAAAAGCCTATCGTTTCATTTTCCCCATAATTCCGAGTATGTGTCGTCTTGACTCAATGCTTTGTGGTGTGATTTCTTTGAGCTTAATTAATGATTATGTTCTTACTTGCGATTGTGCCAATTTATTATTACCGCAGAGTATATTGCAACAAGTACCAGTTATTATAACAACAGAAGAGCTTGGGGCGAAAGATATATCGCCTTATAAAAAGTGTACAAATGTTATTCCCATTATTGAAGATGCTAGACATCCAGCTAAATACAGGATGCTTGTTGCTTTGCATTTGCTATTTTTGGTATTGTTTATTTTTAAGATTTATATCAAGTTAACAACTGTTATATTTCGTGTGTTTTTGTAGCATCTTAACTTGTTAATTAATTGTATTGTTTCCAAGTTTTAGCACATTTTTTGTTAGTTCTTGCATTGTATCATATGATGAGCTACTCGGATTCCCCTTCAGGACATCATGGATGATGCCAAAACCGAGTTTCTGATGGTCTTTTTGCTAAATGATTTGTTATTTAATAATTGTTTTTTTAACGCTTTGTATGCTAACACTGTTTTTTCTTGTTGTTTTGTTGCATCTTAACTTGTTTTATATATTTTTTCCAAGTTTTTGCATTTCTTTTTGTTATTTTTTCGCATTGTTTCATATGATGAGCTACTCAGATCCCTCTTCAATACATCTGTAGGATGCAAAAACCGAGCTTTAGATTGTTCTTTTTTGCTATTGCTTTGTTATTTTTTTAATTTTTTTTAAGGAAGCCATGCTAGAGATCCTAACCCCACCCCCATCTCAAGGGATTCTTCCTTCGTCCCCGTGGTGGACTAGGTGGCTTCCTAAATGAAATAGATGTTCGGTCTCAATCATGTTAAGGGTTCAAAGAGGGTAAGGATCTTTGCACACTATGATAATAATTGTTTTATATCCTCGTTAAAGCAAGCGCGATGCAAGAGTATATGATTTGTACTTTGTATTCATGTAACTTGGTTATTTCGGTTCTTAAAGCGTGACGGATATTAGTTTCCTAGCTAGCTAATAAACAGCTTCCTTGCATGGTTTGGTTATGGCTGTTTGGTTTTCAAGTAAACGAAAATGAGAAATAGTGATGTGCTTTTGCTTTATATTACAAGATAATAACTTACTTTAGTTTTCTTAAAGCACTACTAATTTGATGCTAAAAACAATAAACACTTGAATTTTTAATTTTAACATGCACTTTATTAATAAATGTTTATGTCACGTGACTTGATAAATGTTATGTGTTTATATTACCCGGTTACACCGTTGAAAAAAGCCCAAGTATTTGGGTTTAACCAACATAAGCAACTTTGAAAGCCCAAATATGTGACTTGGTAAATGTTAATTATAACATGGCCTTTATCATAAATGTTTTTTTCTTCTTACTATAGCATCTCCCTTTGGTGTATTTTCATGTTTTGGAGACATAAGCGACTTTGAAAATTTATCATCATACACTTTTAATTGTTATTTGACTAAGGTGGCTGCTTTAAGTGATCAAGTTGTGGATATGGGGTATGGGGCGTGGGTTGGAGAGAAACGCCCAAGTCACCACCCCGGGTGGGCTTGGGTTTGGGCGTGGCCCCTTGGGCGGGAGTTTCGGCCCGGGCGTGGGGCGGGGCTATGAGCCTGACATGGCGGGATGTCATTGGCAAACAAAACTAGCCGTTTATATATATATTAAAAAAAAATGTGGCTTGGCCACGCCAGCCCAGCCACGCCCACCATACCCCTATGAACTTGGGTTTGTGTATTGAGTGCCCCATAATCCACGTGTCAACCCATGCCTCCAACCCACGCCCCACCATACCCCACGGTCTAAGCGGCGTTATTTAGCAATGAGTGCATTATTGAAAAAAGCCAATATGTGTCGTGAAAGTTTCATTTAATTTTATGATGTACAGTTGATCCAAACCTTTTCGTTTAAGATGATATTTTGTAAGATAAGAGTGACGGGTTAGGTTTTATAAGTTAAAAACTTAATGCTTTAACGCCAACATTTGTAATAAATATCATAATTGGAACTGATATCAGTTGGGACACCCGCCGCAACGCGCGGGCATTCCCACTAGTACTATATAAAGGAAATCTAATGGACAAGATAGTAATTTTATTTCGCGTATAAATTTTGAAGCATTATGTACAATAGAGAGAAGCCATTTTAAAGGGGCTAAAGTTGCACCTTTTCCAAAATTTTAAGACACCTTAAGGGTGTTTTAGGGATTTCATCCATGGAATAACCCTACAATTAACTCCGCAATTGAATCGTTTGTTTTCCTCCTGCAATTGAACCATCTAGCCCCAAAACTCAAAACCCTTGATAGCAACCGGATCGAAAAACGTACACCACACACATAATGGCGACTACAGTGGCTGCCGTCCGATCAATTTTCCAGTCATCATCCCTCTGTAGCGCGGCGGCGCGTGCATGCTCTCAAGCCACAGCCGCTCGCTCTCCTTTTCGTATCGGTAGCCAGAACTCTCTCTCTCTAATCGCATCTTTAGGTAACCACCGTTTGATTGTTTTTTTACCCATGTTTAGTGTATATTCGGAAGCAATTCGGTATTTTGATGTTGTTTGTGATTCAATACTTGGATTATGTTTTAAAATGACGGTGGTAACAGGTTTGGGGTAATTGTCTGGCTCATTGAGGTTTTTTATTGGGATTTTTAAAATGATGATGCGTACCAACCGCTGTTCTTGCGTGTAAGTCTTTGACGGAAACCCTTTATACTTTTATTATTTATATACATCTGATGAGTTTCTTGGAAATCATGAACAAACAAGATACAATGAGGTATATATTTATAAATAACTTGAAGATCTGTGGATAATTAGTTATGTTGAGTTTTAGTTCCCTCATTTGCAGACGCTTGGCTATGCTTGGGAAATTGCATTTGGAAAAAGGGTGATTTGCCCACAACGAGGAACTGCTTTACACTTGCTCTAAGCAAGGTTGTTTGTTCGATAAAACATTAAAAATTGTATTTGAACCTTTTGTTCTTGTTTTTAACGGGTCATAATACAAGGCCCAAACAAAAGGATACTAAGCCAGTTATCAATGCTTGAAAGACGAATGGCTCAAGGCAAGAAAAATTTGTCTTTATTGTGGTTGTTAACTTGTTATTTGATCCTGTTTATCATCATTAAGTTGTTTATTTACATTTTCTTGTCCATCTTTAGGTGTCGATAATCAGGATGAACTCGTTAATGATAGCATCAAACACGCGAAAGAAGCTATTGCTCTCGATGTCAAGGATGGGAATTCATGGTGTAAGATTTATTTGTAATTTGTAACTTTTTGTCTCAATCTTAAAATGCATATATCCTCATTAAAGTGGCAATTAAATATCACTAAACCTTTCTTATTTAGTTGAGTTAACCTTGTATTTTGCTGACAGACAACCTCGGGAATGCTTGTCTCACATGTTTCTTTGTGACGGGTGCATGGGATCACAGCAAATTACAGCAGTCTCTGAAAGCATACCAAAATGCCGTACGTTTGAAATCTACTTATAATTCATTCTCTTGTGTTTCATAAATAAAATTTTCTTCCATGATGTAACAGGAGAAAGATGAGAGCATGAAGTTGAACCCAGACCTATATTTTAACTGTGCTACTGTACTTATTTCTCTCTGATTATCATGAGCAAGCTCAACTTAGCTTTTTTGTTTTTTTTGTTTTTCCTATGATTGCTTGTTCTTTTACGTTGTCATATGTGTTTGCTGACTTGCTTTGTTTTTTTTCCCATTAATCAGGTAAATAAGTATCTAGAGATTTATGAAAGGGCTCTCAGTGGATTTGAAGCGGCTGCATCGATAGATCCTTGCCTTAATGCCACTGAGGAAGTTCAAAAGATGATTAATCTTTTTGATAAATTAGACAGTTTGTTGAAGGTGAGTTTCAGTCTCTTGATAAGACTATCTCCAATGCTAAGGGAGCCCTTAAGCGCCCTTAGCTGCCTAGTCAGCTGCCACATCATATCCTTAAAAATCCATACAAATCCTTAAAAACCTTACTTTCATCTCCAACCATACAAACATTCTTACATATCCTTACATTTTTCACATCATTGTCCATTTTTTCTTTAAATTTAATTACCTAAACAATTAAAATGTATAATAATTAAATGATTATAATCAATATATGTAAATAATAATATTTAAAATAAAAAGTAAACTATATTTAAGAAAACATAGCCCAACCGGCAATTCCCATGTGGTTTGGGTTGGGCCGGCTTCCTCTTCGGAGGTCGCCGGTTCGACTCCCGGGAGGTGCAAACGGGGGGTGGGACGTCCCAATGATGGATCGTATCCTACCGAGGCATGGTGCGGTCTTGAGGGCAACCCGGTTTTACCCAGCTGTTACCCCAGCGAGTCTCTCGTGTGGGGGCAGTATGGTTTCCGGGCGGAAGTCAGCTTGCGCGGCGGCCGGGGCCCGATCGAACATCGCGTCCGAGAGTGTGGGGCTGACGGGGGATTGTCTTCGACATGAACCCGGTGACCAATAGGTCCAGTACATAGAAAGTCACCTTCCAAAAAAAAATACCTTTACATAAAAATCGTAATTGAACCAGATTTAAAGTTTGCTTTGTATCATGTTGGTAACTCAATTAATAGCTATTAAATAAATTGCATGTAAATCAATTAATATCTATTAAATAAATTGCATAATAATGGGTAACAAAATAAAGCTGGTAAATAAATCAATTGATTTAGTTGAAAACAAATTGAAAAATGGAAAATGGATCTGAAAAATGGAAAATGTGTGAAAAGTTGGCTCAAGAACCAAAATAATTATGCCTTGCAGTCGGATTTCTCATTTGGATTTCTTCCATTTGGTTAGTCTTCAATGGGCCTGAAAGTTTGGATATATTCCACATCATCAAGGGCGTGCTTATGGATTGTGCATTGGAGTTAGTCTAATCTTAGTACATTTGTTTTTCCTTTTTTATATGAGTAAAGTACATGGATGGTCCCTGTGATTTACCAAAATTTTGGATTTGGTCCCTAGCTTTCTAAAAGTACACGGATGGTCCCTGTGGTTTGCACTTTGTAACACATTTAGTCCCCAACTTTATCCAAAAGTACATGGATAGTCCCTGTGGTTTGCACTTCGTAACGCATTTAGTCTCTAACTTGGACATGCTAGCCTAAAACCTTTAGATTTATTGGTTGGAGACTAAATGCGTTACAAAGTGCAAGCTATAGGGACCATCGGTGTACTTTTGAAAAGCTAGGGACCAAATCCAAAATTTTGGTAAACCACAGGGACCATCCGTGTACTTTACTCTTATATTTATTTTTTAGAACATGAATTTCTTATTTGTTTAGTTCTAGATTTAGAATATTTGTGATCTTATTTGAAGTTCAGCATTTGCACACATACAAAGTAATACAAGATTGCAAGTTGTTGAAAATAGATAGTTAAATGCTTGGTTAACTATATAATTCAGCATGATATGCACATTAGGTCGGTTCGTGTGGATTTTCTTGAGCAAGTGCAAGTGAATGGAAAACCCATTCCTCCTCGCCATTCTGTTCGATCATCAATCTATGCGCAACATAAACCATGTTTGTTTTGATTCCTTCGATTTCATCTCATCAATCCGACAATAAATTCCGTTTTACATGTATCGACTACTCTATTATATGATAATTTTCTTTCTATTTACCCCATTTTATTTCCCTTTAATGGCTGTCACGGCATCCTGCTGGTAAATAGGATTTGATTGTGGGTGATTCTATTTGGGAGGAGGTTAGAGGCGAAGTCTGAGGTAATTTGAAACTACTGAACTTGACTTAAAAAGTGATATAAATTATTGTAGGGTTTTGAATTTCTGAGTTCTGTATGTGTTTTGATAAACCTTAAATTGCAGTCTTTAAAATGATCATTTAACGTTATAACCAAAACAACCCTACGTATTATGATCAGTGGCGAAGCTTCAGATTTCCGACCGGGGGTCGAAAACGTATACACCCAAAAATTTCTATAAAACGGGGGGTCGAAAACGTATATACCCAAAAATTTCTATACGAAAACTACATATTCTGCACTATTGAGCGAAAAGTTTGGGGGGTCCGCCGCCCCCTCCCGCCCCCACTATCCTACGCCCTTGATTATGATCAGGTGGATACTTTTGACGCGTTTCCTTTTTCGCTATTTTTTGTCAGGTTGAACTTACATTTTAAGTGATATGAAGTGGGAGTTTCAAGTTGGGCCGTCGGTTGGCATCTCTGCTAGGGATGAGTCGTGGGTTGCGCGATACAATTACGTGAACAGGTACTCAGTAGAGTTTTCGACCAGTCGGAAACCGCAAATGCTCCACTTGGTTGGCCATAATTTGGCTGTTTTGCCGCAGTTTTGTCTCCCTTAGTAACTTGGCAAGGGTTTGATCCGTATAGGGATTGTCGGATCCAACTGGTATAACACTTGATCCACTAATTTAATGCATTGACCCATATAAGTTGGTTAATACTTGGATCGTTCCACTAAAAAAAAAGTAGTCTTTTTAATTTCTTGCCATATTTCTACCCGCCATACTGTTTCTCTTGACTTCTCTCTTTCTTGTATGAGATTTTGCGCTTACATATGAAATACAAATTATGCAAGGGACTGTTTGTTGGTTCAGTTCTGTTTGAACATAATGGAAAACATGAAAACATACCTTTGGTTGCATCAGCACAGGTTAGCAGAGAATCCAGATGGAGTCGCAGCAATTAAGGTTTGACATGATTGTCATCTTGGTCTGGTTCCTCCTTAGGGTGCTGACTGATGATGGTGAAGATGAGAACCGAATAGGGGATTCGGTTTTGGAGAGGAGGTCGAAAATTGATGTTATGCTTATGGGGTGTGTCTAATTGTGTAACTGAGTAACCCTTTAACCTCCACCTAATTCTCCTTATATAAGCACCCAGGAGGAAACCCTAATTAGTTAATAAGGGTAATATGGTCCATCAACAATTACCAACTAATTATTTAATAGGATTGTTATATATATTTTGATCTATATAATGTAAATGATTATAATGGCTACGGATTAAATATTAATACGTAATATATTTAATCTTACATTCTCCCACTTAGCCGAGTAATCATTTACTATGAGTATTAGATAAGCCTGATCAGGAGTTAACACTCATTTTAGCCTTAAACAAGTACTATAGCAGAGAAATACAGCCGTTGAATCATTATGCGACTCAGGACCCCCATTAATCATACTATAGCCTTAATTTAAAACCTAATCATCATGATCAAAATACGCATAAGCCCTTTGTTTGATTTGTAACTTTATTTGTCTTATATGCCATTATGTCGACTTGACATATTCTTAGAGACATACAAAATCAAACTGATGAGGAAAAATTAACTAATACTTAGTCATTCATAGTACGATATGCAGTTGCGCATGGCCATTAACTAATACCCGTCTATGAGCTCTCTTAATAAGACTTATGGGTAATAGCCCTTCAGTTATAGGATCCTTAAGCATATCATGAATGTATTCGATACAAAACTTAGTTTCCTCAATTCGTTCATAAACGAATAATTAATTGCGTATCGAAATTTAATGCAGCACCTCTTGAACTGTTACTGTTCAAGGAGTCATGGTAGCTGACTTTATCACACTAAGTCTTCAAAACATTAATTATATGGAGTTAATAAGCTTATGAGTCCACTGATAAATTTCCAACAACATTTAGTGACTATATTATGTCGTTATAACTTAGGTTGTTATTATCAGTTTGTTATGACTCCTCCATAAGATAAGTTTTGTCTGCTGACATAAGGATATACCCGAAATTACATTTTGTCATCTTTGAATATCTCAAAGTTAGAGTAATAAACCAGTTTTAATTCTCACTTCTTCTTCAAATTATAGCCTCTCATTTCTTTAAAGATATTATAATACTCCATTAGATGCTACACATTAATCTAGACATATCTAGTGTGTTGCAATGTGAGTAATATCTAAAAGAGTATAGACTTAAACTTACATAAGGCTTCTAATTAATGAAGCATAAAGAAATAATCTCATTTATCCTATTATCCTCTAAAGGAGAGCAGTATTTAGTTACATATGTAAGGACCCATTTGATGTTAAACTTCTGGAACGAAACTATTGTCCCATTGAGTCTATCTCAGTATGTTATGATATCAATCACGTAAGAGATATCTCTGACATTTATTATATCAAAGTTTGTGTTAACAATGCTTTGACTTATGTAACATATACTTGTCAAAAGAATATCATCTATATAGACAAGTTTATCTTAGTTGCTCCCACTCATTTTGAGGTAGGTACATTAATCCACTTGATTCTTGATGAAAATGATTATGTTAAGATTTCATCACATTATGATGTTTGCATTAACCCATACATGGATTTTATTGGCTTACAAATAAAGTGTTCTTTAACCTTCAGTTTGAAACTTTAGGTTGTTATCTAATGAACATGTAAATGTGTCGGCCATTTGTTATGGAAAATTGTTTATAATGTTCATCTAATGTAGCTTTAAACTATTATAAGCTACTAGAACAGTGATGATCCTCAAAGAAAACTTTGATAATTTATCTCTTCCTAAGTATAACCTTTGACAATCAATCATGTTTCTTAGTGTCTTAACGTTTATATTAGGATTTGATTTAGTTATGAACACTCTTAGGTAATTCAATCAAATCTCAAACGTTATACGAACACATAAAATCAGTTTTACTAGAAAACTGTTTTATTCCATTTAAAATAATATTGATTGACACTAATGGCTTAATTTGAAGAGATAGGACCAGTAAACTTTTCCAAAATCCATTTCAACTTCAGTTAGGGAGGTTATGTAATCATCAAAGTTAGTAGGCTTTTAAACCTAGATGACCTCCTGAGTTGATTATTGGGTTTATTAGAAGTTTCAGTTTTATGGATTAGCTCTTGGTTAGGTTGCTATCATTTTCATTCTAAGTTTGTAAGAGTTGGTGCAGTATGGTGTACAAGAGGTGTAACCAGAGTTAAATTTGGAGTGAAATTTAATGACACTCTTCCCCCCGCCTCTTGTATTCCTTGCAAGTCATAATAAGGACTTTGACTGCTCCCACTGACCTTAGAAATCTTTAGGAACTCAGCATGCTTAGAGTCAATATTTAACGACCAACAAATTCTAATAGAGAAACACAAATTAATGACGTTAGTCGTTGTAGTTTCTCTTGTTGAGGATTATGTTAGTTTAGGTAAGAAATCCAAGTGCGCCCACAATTAGGCAACAATGAAACTTTTGTAAGAGTAGCATTAGATTTAAGGAGATAAGTTTTGATAGAACAGTGTCGTGATGGAGCGGTGTCTTGTACAAGAGGTGCAAATTTAGGTAATGTAAAATTTTCACTCCCCCACCTCTTGCAACTGTTGCAAGTTATTATTAAGACACTTAATGCTCCCACTGATCTTTAATATCTCTAGAATGCTACAAGAAAAGTTTCAATGAGCTATGTGACGTGGGAACCTATCACATATACGTTAGACTTTATTTGATTTCTTTAATGTCCAGATATCAAAAGAAACTTTAGGGACATATCTAATAGAAATCTTATTAAGTATACATATGAATAGATTTCTTCTAAGACTGTGGGCCATATGCGACAAAATTTAGATACAAGTTGATAGTCTTTTAAATGATAAATGAATTATGTCTGAATATTCCATTTTGAATAAGTTCCACGAATGTCAATGAATGACTTATGATGGACCCATACTTATTCCTTAAGCCAAATAATATTTAGGGCTATAACGTCATGATTTGAAATCACTTAGAATGAGATTAGATGAATAATCATCCTCATTAACCATGTCATAATTTTTCATGAATTTCGGTTATAATGGATGAAATTTATAAGTCTCATTTTCCTTTTGTCAAGTTCTCATTTGCATGATAACAAAAGTTGTGAAAATGTAAGGTATCATCTAGTTTCATTTTAGTAATGTTTCTATCCAGATATTTAGAACAAATAAGATGAGAGTTTAAGATAAGTGTGACTTTATGTTGACTATGCAAACCTCACAACCTTCATGACATAGCCTAAGTAATGATACTGTACTCTGAGTAATAATCAGAACATGTAATGTATCGAAAAGCTTTGTTAGAAGACTGCTTATTATGGTTCTTATAGCCTTAACAATTTATTTTGTCACTAACTCTCATGTTAATTATTTTTCAAGTTCTGGTAAGGAAACGTATGGAACTAGAGTCAACTAATCATGTGTTAATTGGAATATTGAAATTACCAGACTTAAATATCATTAATAAGTGACTATCTAATTAATTTACCCAACTGTTCTTTAGAATAATGGATAGTCTCGTTGCTTATGTCTAGCCTAATGACATAGTTATGCAGTGAGATTTTCCTTTGAAGAACCTTAAAGTTGGAATTAGCACTTGTAATTTGTCTATGGACCTTAGAACAATCCTCTTTAAACGTTTTAAGTGGTTGTAAGGTGAATAACAACTTATTTTCCAGCTTTAAACATTTATTTCTTTGTACATATGTTGCTTATCAACACACTCGTTATACTTTGGTATTTTTGAGTGTTGTAGTTGATTTATAATGCATCAAATTGTACAAGTGAAAATCTTAGTATATAATGTACTGGAAAAAATGTACTTATTTCCATGCGTAAGCCCTTAACTTTATGGGTCATGGTTTTGTACATTATAATGTATTCACATATACCACTTAACTTTATAGTTTAGAGTTTTAAATTAAGGCATGCATCTTAGGAGTTCTAGTGATTATTCCATAATTATAGATTAGTCTTAGGAAAGACTTAATCTGGAATAACTTTAGTGATAGCATTTACGTTAGAGAGTTCTTGATTATCATAAGAGACATCATGTTCGATTTATCCTATTCATCATGCTCTAACTTTCTTCTTTTATAATCTTTATCAGAAGAGAGCAATAGGATTATCGTGTCTTAGGAAATAATCAAGGATTTAATTTAAGAGCTAATTCTTATAGAAACTGTAAATAAAGCAAACATTTTAGATTTTAAGAATTGGAGTGGATCAGATATAGATTAATAGAAGAAAATTACAGTGAGTAAAATATGGGTACTAAGAATAAGGCAGACGAAATGATCATAAAACTTAATTAAGGATCATTAATCTAAGGATCATTATGTGAAGAGATTGTGATATGTCTATTACTAACATCAAAATAATAGACTTAGCTAAAAAATTCTACTTAAACGAAGACAAAACAGCTTTGGCCAGAAGTGTAATCATTTAAGCATGTGTGCAAAGTGTTTGTGACAAATCAGCTTTGGCCAGAATTGAAACAATCACTTTAGTTATGCACTCGTTGAGTATGCCATCTATGAATGAATTAAATCAGCTTTGGCCAGAAATTAAGACATTCATGCTTATGATGCACACACAACATAGCTTTCGTAATACTTGAATGATAAGTAGACGTATCAAGTCAGCTTTGGGCAGAAATGATATATCAAAAGCTCATTCAAGTAAAGCCATTTTGGTTTTGTAAAACATTTTTTAGTTCACATTAAACAGCCTAAAATAATGAGGTTTCGAGTCAGGTTTCGACTGAGTTATGAGATCTCGAGTCAGTTATGAGGTCTCGAGTCGCAACCTTATTGTCTCGAGTCATGAAAGACTAAAACACTTATGGTCTCGAGTCGCAACTTTATTCTCGAGTCATAATCATGGTCTCGACTACTGTTTTATGAGATCTCGAGTCCTTATGAGGTCTCGAGTCGAGACCTTGTAGTCTCTAGTTGTAGCTTTATGGTCTCGAGTCGCAACCTTATGGTCTCGAATTATGACCTTATGGTCTCGAGTCAAGACCTTTGTCTCGAGTTGTAAAGTCTGAAGCCCTTAGTTAAAACCTCAGTGGTCTCGAGTCGAAATCGTTGTCTCGAGTTATACACATTTGAGAACACTTATGATTTCTAGTCGAGTTCTTGCGGTCTCGAGTCGAGACCTTGGTCTCGAGTGGTTAAAATTTATCTCGAAACTTCCTGTTAACAGCTGTGAATGTGAAGCATAACTGAAAATTCGAAATTGTTAGGGATTTTGTGATAATGTTTCCTATTTTGGTGCTGATCTGATTTTACCAAATATTTCGAAAAAACATAATCTGTTTATCTAATAACAGATTTCGAAAATCTTTTAGAGAACAAAATCAGATCAAAACAGGAAAAAACACTTAACAATCCGAATCGTATTCCAAAACATAAAGGAAACTTCGTATTTTCTAAGAACATATTATGAACCCTAAAAACATAAAACATGATTCTGGAAACCCGAAATCTGAAAATTTAATAGTCTTATACAGATTTCGGAATATTTGTTTTACCCATATTGATTTCGAAACGAACATATGATAGATCTTTGGTCCGAAAATAGTGATTTCGGTCCAAGACCTAAAACCATCAGTTATGTTTACGAATTTATTCAAAAAATTCTGTTTTCATGATTTCAATTCCAGAATAATGGATACGAAAACAGAACTGACTAATCAACATATGCTCTGATACCACATGTTGGTTCAGTTCTGTTTGAACATAATGGAAAACATGAAAACATACCTTTGGTTGCATCAGCACAGGTTAGCAGAGAATCCAGATGGAGTCGCAGCAATTAAGGTTTGACATGATTGTCATCTTGGTCTGGTTCCTCCTTAGGGTGCTGACTGATGATGGTGAAGATGAGAACCGAATAGGGGATTCGGTTTTGGAGAGGAGGTCGAAAATTGATGTTATGCTTATGGGGTGTGTCTAATTGTGTAACTGAGTAACCCTTTAACCTCCACCTAATTCTCCTTATATAAGCACCTAGGAGGAAACCCTAATTAGTTAATAAGGGTAATATGGTCCATCAACAATTACCAACTAATTATTTAATAGGATTGTTATATATATTTTGATCTATATAATGTAAATGATTATAATGGCTACAGATTAAATATTAATACGTAATATATTTAATCTTACACTGTTGAGTGTTGGCAGACAGGTGCAGGCAACAAAGATTATGGGAGTCATAAAGTAAAGATATGATAAAGTTGATTTCATCATAACGGTTTTTTTTATTAGACCATGCGTAGTGGGGCGTTTTTTTTTTAAATTGTCCAATCACGCCCAATAACGCCCCTTCCCCACTTAGCCTGGGCGTTATTGGGCGTTATCTTGCAAAAAATGCTCCTTGGCGTGGTTTGAAAAACGCCGAATGGGGAAAAGGTTGGCCAATCACATTAGAGATTCCATTTCCTTGGCTAATAAGATTTTTAGGTGTTTTTTTTAATTTTATTTTACTACAAAACATATTGCCCAATAATGCCCCATCCCCACTACACCCATTTTAGAAAACGCTCAATAATGCCCCATTGCTGACTGGGCTGCCACATGATGCAAAACGCCCAAGGGTATCAAGTTGCCCACTACGCATGGTCTTATTTTGAAGATGGTTAGTTTTTTTTATTTAACTTGACCGATTTAATTGGTATATTCTAAGCCAGGTTCAACTCGATGTGGCATATTTTAATAATAAGACTTATAAACATAATATATATTATAACGACAAGTTACTAATACAATCGCACTCTCTTCATATTTCATTCGACTAACATAATTAATGAATACCATGTTATAAATTGTTGTTGCCGTCGTATTGCGCATGTTTTTTAAAACCCAAATAAAATGTTAGAAACCCGAAATGAGTTGTGGTTCGTAATAGACATAATAATTGAATCTAATATTATGCGGGACACCCGTTGCAACGCGCGGGTATTCCCACTAGTAATTAATAATTATCATTAGCACTTAATTATTCTCACCATTGTTGATTTTGGAATATAATATTACTGAATTGAATATTAAATTTGAATTAATAAAATATATAAAAATGACAATCATCCAACCGTAAAAAACTAACTTTCAACCAACAATGTTGTCGAAGACTCATTTTCAACATTGCGAAATGACTTTTATGTCCCCACTCACTGGATGCAATTTCTTATTTCTACGCCACTTTTATTGTTTTGTTCGTCCTAATAGAAAATGGTTTTGTGTTCTACGCCATTTTTATTGTTTTGTTTGTCCCAATAGAAAATGGTTTTGTGACTTGTTTTGCAGCTCAACTTTGTTCATGTACATCCCATCTGGCCTAATGATAGGAGGCTTAAGTTTTCTAATTGAGGCTTAAGTTTTTTAATTGAGACTCAAGTTCAATTTCTACTTGTGTCATAGATATAGGCAATGAAAGATTTGAATTAGGCCTTGTGTGAGGTTCTTAGTTTGATTCCCGAGCTCACCCGGGTTTTCGTCTCACCGTGTGTTACGCCAAAGAGTTTTACTCTTGTGGTGGCACAACGATTTTCAAGTGGCAGTCGGTGGTATGGTTTCTTGGAGGAACGCCCAAAAAAAGCTAAACTCTGAAGCCAGCGTGGGTCCGGTTAAGAAAACATAGCCTAGCCAGAGTGGGGTAATATGAGGCTCTCCAATTTGAAGAGTGTGGTAACCTTATACATGAAGTTCAGTGTTTCAGAAAGAAAAAAAAACCTTTGTTCATGCTCATATGGACAGTAGTGGATCTATGAATGTTTTTCAGGAGGTTTGTTTTGTTAAATTTTCATTAATTCTCACTATTTTTTTCACTTCATACAATGTTTCCACTAATTTTTCTATTTTTTTCCGAACCTAGAGGGTTCCTGGGGACCCTCAAAAACCCCATGGATCCGCCCTTGCATCTGGAGTTCGGTTTATGAGTCTAATAATATCAAATTAGAAAGCTAAGATTTGGTTCAAACTAAAATAGATTCACTTCATTATTTTTACAAAAACAAAAAAAAGCTTAATCGTAAAATCACACCTGATAAGCAGTTATAGACTTTTAATATTTTATGATGCTACTCGTACTTGATGTTGAGCTCTCTTTGATGACTTTCTTTTTTTTTTTGAACGGTAAAAAAAAATAGTTTTCTTAAATGAGTTGTTTTAAACCAAATGATAACAAATAGTTTTCTTTAGCTTTAACTTGGTTTATAAGTTGGTCACTATATTTTTTTAGAGTTAAATGTCATTTTAGTTCATGTGGTTTGGACCATTTTACCACTTTAGTGCAAAGGTTTTATTTTTAACATCTGGATCCAAAAATAAATTGTTTTAAACCCAATGATAACAAATAGTTTTCTTTAGTTATAAGTTGGTCACTATATTTTTTTTAGAGTTAAATGCCATTTTAGTCCCTGTGGTTTGGGCCATTTTGTCACTTTAGTCTAAAGGTTTCATTTTTAACATTTGGATCCAAAAAGGTTTCATCGTTACCATTTTGGTCCAACTGACTTAACCCAATCCAATGAACTATGTTAAGTCAATGGCATTTATGTGTTATTTTTATGTTTTATTAATAAACTGAATAAAAAAACAAATTTATATATATATACACTCGCATATAACACATTCAGTCATACACCAGATCTCTCCACGCTTTCTCTCTCTCTCTCACTCTACGGCAACCATCCTCACCAACTACCACCTGTCGCCATCACCACCGCCCGTCCACCGCAACCATCACAACCACACGGCCACCACCATTCGGAGAGCAATCTGTAACCGTCGGCCACTGCCATTGTGGGAACTCCGACGAACCCTCCGGCGTCAAATCCGACACCATTAACGGCAATTCTTTCCCGCATTTCACTCGTTTTTTGATTCCTAACAAAACCCCTCTCTCAATTTGCCATGACAGGGGGGATTAAACGATCAATTTGGTGGATTTGAAATCTAGGGTTCTTGATGATTGGGGGTTAGTTTCAGTCACCAACGCGGGTGGTGGTGATGTTGGTGGTGGTCGGGTGCAGGTGATGGTGATGGTGAAGCGGGGATGAGGCAGTAATGGCGATGGTTGTGGTGAGGCGGTGGTGGTGAGGCTGTGATGGTGATGGTGGCAATGGTGGTGGTGGTGTTGGAGTCACACTAGAAGTTGGAGTGGTAGTGGTGAAGAGACGGTGATGGTGAAGCTGTGGTGTTTCACGGTTGTAGGAGGTTGTGAAGGATTTGGTTGCTATTAGGTGGTGATTAGGGTGAGGAGTGTTGATGATTGTTCGGATTTATGGTAGTGTGTTGAACAGTAGTGGAGAAAGTGTCACACCCCTTTCTTAGGCGGAAGCACGAGGTGTGATCATGAAAGGTTCTCATTGCATACGAATGGTAAACATACTACATGCTCGTAAAATAACTTCAAAAACCAATAACATTACGTAACTGAAAACATAGGTTGAGTGTTTACATCACAAGACAACATAAGACATTGTCTGAAAAGTTACAACATTATTCAAAGATAAACATAAACAACATCCAGAGCAAGAGTATGACCGCGCGCACATCCACTTTAGTTACCTGAAATACATGGGAGTTTTTTGAAAAATCGTCAACATAATGTTGGTGTGAATTCATGCAGTTTTTGTATTGAGCGTTTGTAATCTTCGTATGAAAACATGGTATGTAATTTGTATAACTCAAGTATTTCTGTATGCATCGAGATTGTTAATGGGTTGCAAGGCCATTAACATGTGACACGACATAGGAAGCATCCAAACCATAGGCATTTTTCTAGTTGTCGATTCACGACTGAGACACAAAAGCACTACTTGGTACTAGTTTTCACCAAGAGTGTGGCTGCCCGAAAACCCATTAGATCTAACCTTTTGTTATGCGGTCTAGGTATATTGTTGATTAATGGTGCTTCTGGTACCCTATTCGTGACACGATTTAAAGTATCATTCCTTAGTCTTTGTATCCAGCATACCATAACACATGTATTTTCCCCAAGTTTAAAAAGTATGTAAAAGGTTAAAAGTGGGGACATGAACTCAATTGTCTGTAAACATTTAGTAACATGTACTTCACCCCCAAAGTTATAAAACTGAAAACAGTTAAAAGAAAAGGGGGAGCATGAACTCACAACTTTGCGTTTCTTGCGCCGTAAACTTCACCGGGTTTTGCTTATATAGCGTCGTGACCTATACGTGTTTTATTAACGTTAGTCACTAGACTTGTATCGCACAAGTACAAGTCACCATCTTTTATGTATTTGTTCTTTGTTGTTAAAAATAACTTATATTTTTAACTATGTATCTTACTTATATTATTTTCTCAAAAATAAATATAAGTATCTTGTATTTTTCACCCGAGTTATGTATTTTCGTCCAAAACTTCATTTTAAGTTCGTAACTTGTCCGAGTTACATAATCTATTAAGAAATATATTTTCATAAATATATTCTCTTGTATTTGTCTATGCATGTTGTATGTGTATTTTGTATTGTTACTCATGAGGAGTATTTAGTGTATTTTCAAGTCCTAATACACTATTACACATAATACATACTACATACACTTAGCACAAAATTTGGTGATCAATAAATATATATATTTTCCTAAAAAATATACATACTTAATATCAATTTTTATCTTGAAGAAATCATCATTTCTTAACTTGAAGTTTACATAAAAATTAGGGAAACCTTGGTAAATATTTTTAGGTGAATTTTTAGGGAATAAGTTTCACCAAAACTTATATTTTTTCTAAGTGTCAAAATTTTATAGAAATTTTGACATAGTTTCCTCTAAAAATGGAGGTTTCCCATGTTTTCAAAATATGTGTTTATTTTCTTTTAAAATCATCACAACAATCATCAACTCATTTAACACTTACCGAGTGTCAAAATCAAGTAAATCATGAACTTGAAGTTTTTGTAAAAACTTGTAGTAACTTACCATGTTATTTCGTAGGTTTAGTTACCCCTAAAAACATGGTTATTTGTTTGTAAATCACTTTATTAAAAGATTTAGTCCTTTACAACTTGTAAGATGATTTTTCTAAAAATATTTCTTTTGTATTTTTTTCTTGTTACAATCATGTTCCTAGTCTTGTTTAAACACTAAAAATATGATTAGTTTACTTAGAACCCATGACTTTGTAAATCTTGTAAATAAACTTGGTTTCTTGGGAAAATTATTTTTGTAATCATCTATTTACAAGATTTGTATTTTGTTTAAATCATCTTTACATATGAAAACTACTTTCATCATTCAAGTTCATGAAGACATAAAGCATGATGATCTTGGTCTTTCACAAGATCACCACTTTAGCTTACTAGATCGTGTGTTTAATCACAATCTAGTAGGTTTCTTATGATGTCTAACATCACTAACACAAATCATCATTCATCAAGAAGCAACTCATCATCTTTTACATGTATTCTTATGTATTTAAGCTTATGTTAAAGTATCATGATTATGTTCTTTTATGTTCTTGTGATTAACAATATTCATCATCTTTTAACCAACTAAAAATGAAATAACAAGGGATCATAAGAGTCTTACTACTAGGACAAGGCTAGGGAAGAACACAAGAGGTTGAAGATGACAAATGGGTTGGATAAAAGCAAATGGAGAAGGTTCTTCAAGATCCACAAGCACTAAACCTCCTTAAACACATTCTAGCACCTTATGTAAACCTTGGAATGGATTGAAGTTGGATGAATGTGGTGGTAGTGTGGGGGGTGGCTCACGGCCGTAAGGAGAGGAGGAGAGGGAGAGTGGTGTGAGGTGATAAATTAGATGTTGATGATGATATTTATAGTGCATGACAAGATCTCTAGTAAATCTTTCAAGATCACATAATATCTATTGAGATCAAGTAAAGATCTTGGAGGATCAATGGAGATCTAAGTGAATCAAGGGGAGATTTTTGGTGGGGCCACTCCATGACCGTCCCAACCAGGGGGGGGGGGGTAATGTGTATATTTCAATCACCAATTATAAAATCAAGTTAGGTTTCAAGTATAAGGTTTAGGGATTTAATGTGCTAATATGTTATAAGGGGTGTTATGGTGTTCGGGGACCGTAACTAGTTCAGAAACATTAAAACAATGCTTCTAGTATAATTTTGATGTTTCGGGCAGTGTCCGGTTGTTCGGTTAAATACCGGTTCATTAAAGTGCTAAATTATGCTGTTTAGTGTTCCTTATGTACCCTTTTGTGACGCTTTCAATTCCCGACACTTAGGAGGGTATTCTGGATAATAAAACATGAATTATGCATAATATTTATGTGTGAAAAAGCTGATTATAGATGATTTGTGTAGAATTCTGCATTTAAAGTGCGTTTCGGGTGCTTTTTAGTGCATATTCTAGCTTCCGGAAAGTTTATATGTTAACCCTTGTATCCATTCTTGTGTTTTAATGTATTTTAGATGTTGAACCTACTCCTAGGCCCCAATTCTATTGTCTGAATGCTTTCTGCAGAATTGTTGACACAATGTGTCTTACCGGTGAGTTTACTAGTATTTCTGACGCAACGCTATCATTAATGCATAAAGCAATTTCTTGTAGTAGAAAACGTGCATGAATTCACAAGTATAGCATGTAATCAGACAATGTTGACATTTAAGCACATAATTGTAGTTATTAAGTATTAATTAAATTGTACGGAAATTACCGGTTTTGTGCCAGTTGTCACACTCTCCCCCCGTTAAAAGAATTTCGTCCCGAAATTCAGGCTGAATTAACTCTCGCAGGAGTTTTCTTGAACATGTGGGGGTACTTTTCTTTAAACTGGTCCTCACGTTCCCACGTGTACTCGGGTCCGTGCTTAAAGTTCCAACGTACTTTGACAAGTTTGACACTACTCCTTCGGGTCTTGTTGACTTTCCAGTCTGTAACCTCAACGGGTTGTTCTGTAAATCGGAGGGTGTCGTCAATATGCACTTCATCCGCATGGATGATCATGGTTTCTTGGGTTGGACTCTTCTTGAGGTTGGACACATGAAACGTATCATGTACTCCGTTTAGTTCTTCTGGTAATTCCAACTTGTACGCCACGGTACCAATTCTTTCCAAAATCTTGAACGGTCCGATGTATCGTGGATTCAGCTTTCCACGTTTTCCGAATCTTACTACGCCCTTCCAAGGTGAGACCTTTAACAAAACTCTGTCTCCCACCTCGAACTCTAAAGATTTTCGTCTTCGATCAGCGTAGCTCTTTTTTCGATCTCGAGCCGCCTTAATGCGCTCTCGGATCTGTATGATTTTGTCGGTTGTCTCTTGCACAAGTTCAGGGCCAACCATACATTTGTCTCCAGCGTCTGCCCAACATAATGGCGAGCGGCACTTGCGGCCATATAGAGCTTCGAACGGTGCGGCTTTTATGCTTGTATGATAACTGTTATTGTAGGAAAACTCAACTAAAGGTAGGTGAGTATCCCAGCTGCCGCCTAAGTCCATAACACATGCGCGAAGCATATCTTCCATTGTTTGTATGGTCCGTTCACTCTGACCGTCTGTTTGTGGATGCAAGGCCGTGCTTAGATCTAGCTGAGATCCAAATGCTTCCTGAAAGGATTGCCAGATTCTTGAGACAAGGCGTCCATCTCTATCTAAAATGATTGAGATAGGGACTCCATGACGTGCCACGATTTCTTTTAAGTATATCTCAGCAAGCTTTCTAGTGCTATCCTTCTCTCGGATTGGTAGGAAATGCGCAGATTTCGTTAATCGATCAACTATCACCCATATCATATCGTGCCCCGTAGGGGTCCCGGGTAATTTTGGTATGAAGTCCATAGAGATTTGTTCCCAATTCCACATGGGTATCTTGGGTTGTTGCAGTAGCCCAGATGGTTTCTAATATTCAGCCTTAACCTTAGCACAGGATAGGCATTTTCCAACATAGATTGCAACTTCGCTTTTAAGCCTCGGCCACCAATAGTAGTCCTTCAAGTCTTGATACATTTTGTCCGATTCTGGATTGATCGAGTATCTCGGTTTGTGAGATTCATTAAGGATGACTTCTCGAATACTGCCATAGAGCGGAACCCAAATACGCCCCTCAAAGTACAAGGTTCCCTCTTTGTTTGGCACCAAATTCTTCAGCATACCTCGCAGGTATTCAGCTCTACGATTCTCCATCTTAAGGGCTTCTTGTTGTGCCTCATGAATGAGTGCAGTGAGGTTCGTCCGAATAGTCATTTCCAATGCTCGAACTTTTAGGGTCTTAACCCTTTCTTTTCGACTTAACGCGTCCGCTACTACGTTTACCTTTCCAGGATGGTACTTAATCTCACAGGCATAATCGTTCAGCAGCTCGACCCATCGTCGCTGACGCATGTTTAATTCCTTCTGATCAAATATGTGTTGTAGGCTTTTGTGATCTGTGAAGATTGTACATCGAGTACTATATAAATAGTGTCGCCAGATCTTCAAGGCGAATACCACTGCGCCTAGCTCCAGGTCGTGAGTGGTATAGTTCCTTTCATGCACCTTTAACTGTCTTGAAGTGTAAGCGATGACTTTTTGGCGTTGCATGAGCACGCGACCCAACCCTTGACGCGAAGCGTCGCAGTATACCACGAAGTCTTCAGTGCCTTCGGGTAAGGATAGTATCGGTGCATCGCATAGCTTATTTTTGAGCAGTTGGAAGGCTTCTTCATGCTTATCACACCAGTCGTACTTCTTTTCTTTCAGCGTAAGGGTTGTCAGCGGTTGAGCTATTTTGGAGAAATTCTCAATAAACCGTCGGTAATAGCCCGCTAAGCCCAAAAATTGTCGAACTTCAGTCGGGGTTTTGGGAGCTTCCCAATTCTTTATGGCTTCTATCTAGGATGGGTCTACATGAATGCCTTTCTCGTTCACGACGTGACCAAGGAACTGTACTTCGCGAATCCAGAGTTCGCACTTTGAAAACTTTGCATAAAGTTTCTCTTTCTTCAGTAGTTCCAGAATGGTCCTGAGGTGTTGCTCGTGCTATTCTCTAGTTCGCGAGTAAATCAGGATATCATCGATAAATACAATCACGAATTTATCGAGATATGGTTTGCATACGCGGTTCATCAGATCCATAAATACCGCTGGCGCGTTCGTCAGTCCGAATGGCATCACAAGGAACTCGTAATGCCCATAGCGTGTTCTGAATGCAATCTTTGGTACGCTTTCCTCTTGGATTCTTAACTGATGGTATCCCGATCGAAGGTCGATTTTGGAATACTAGCTCGATCCTTGCAATTGATCAAATAAGTCATCAATCCTTGGTAGTGGGTACCGATTCTTGATAGTGAGCTTGTTCAGTTCTCTGTAATCGATACACATCCGCAGTGTTCCATCCTTCTTCTTCAAGAACAATACTGGAGCTCCCCAAGGTGAGAAGCTTGGCCTTATGAATCCTTTATCCAACAACTCCTGAAGTTGTGTAGATAATTCTTGCATTTCAGATGGTGCAAGCCGATAAGGTGCCTTGGCTACAGGAGCGGCTCCTATGATATTTATAGTGCATGACAAGATCTCTAGTAAATCTTTCAAGATCACATAATATCTATTGAGATCAAGTAAAGATCTTGGAGGATCAATGGAGATCTAAGTGAATCTATGGGAGATTTTTGGTGGGGCCACTCCATGACCGTCCCAACCAAGGGGGGTAATCTGTAAATTTCAATCACCAATTATAAAATCAAGTTAGGTTTCAAGAATAAGGTTTAGGGATTTAATGTGCTAATATGTTATAAGGGGTGTTATGGTGTTCGGGGACCATAACTAGTTCAGAAACATTAAAACAATGCTTCTAGTATAATTTTGATGTTTCGGGTAGTGTCCGGTTGTTCGGTTAAATACCGGTTCGTTAAAGTGCTAAATTATGCCGTTTAGTGTTCTTTATGTACCCTTTTGTGACGCTTTCAATTCCCGACACTTAGGAGGGTATTCTGGATAATAAAACATGAATTATGCATAATATTTATGTGTTAAAAAGCTGATTATAGATTATTTGTGCAGAATTCTGCATTTAAAGTGCGTTTCGGGTGCTTTTTAGTGCATATTCTAGCTTCCGGAAAGTTTATATGTTAACCCTTGTATCCATTCTTGGGTTTTAATGTATTTTAGATGTTGGACCTACTCCTAGGCCCCAATTCTATTTTCTGATTGCTTTCTGCAGAATTGTTGACACAATGTGTCTTACCGGTGAGTTTACTAGTATTTCTGACGCAACGCTATCATTAATGCATAAAGCAATTTCTTGTAGTATAAAACGTGCATGAATTCACAAGTATAGCATGTAATCAGACAATGTTGACATTTAAGTACATAATTGTAGTTATTAAGTATTAATTAAATTGTACGGAAATTACCGGTTTTGTGCCAGTTGTCTCTGTCTCCCCCCGTTAAAAGAATTTCGTCCCGAAATTCAGGCTGAATTAACTCTCGCAGGAGATTTCTTGAACAGGTGGGGGTACTTTTCTTTAAAATGGTCTTCACGTTCCCACGTGTACTCGGGTCCGTTCTTAAAGTTCCAACGTACTTTGACAAGTTTGACACTACTCCTTCGGGTCTTGTTGACTTTCCAGACTGTAACCTCAACGGGTTGTTCTGTAAATCGGAGGGTGTCATCAATATGCACTTCATCCACACAGATGATCATGGTTTCTTGGGTTGGACTCTTCTTGAGGTTGGACACATGAAACGTATCATGTACTCCGTTAAGTTCTTCTGGTAATTCCAACTTGTACGCCACGGTACCAATTCTTTCCAAAATATTGAATGGTCCGATGTATCGTGGATTCAGCTTTCCACATTTTCCGAATCTTACTACGCCCTTCCAAGGTGAGACCTTTAACAAAACTTTGTCTCCCACCTCGAACTCTAAAGGTTTTCGTCTTTGATCAGCGTAGCTCTTTTTTCGATCTCGAACCGCCTTAATGCGCTCTCGGATCTGTATGATTTTGTCGGTTGTCTCTTGCACAAGTTCAGGACCAACCATACGTTTGTCTCCAGCGTCTGCCCAACATAATGGCGAGCGGCACTTGCGGCCGTATAAAGCTTCGAACGGTGTGGCTTTTATGCTTGTATGATAACTGTTATTGTAGGAAAACTCAACTAAAGGTAGGTGAGTATCCCAGCTGCCGCCTAAGTCCATAACACATGCGCGAAGCATATCTTCCATCGTTTGTATGGTCCGTTCACTCTGACCATCTGTTTGCGGATGGAAGGCCGTGCTTAGATCTAGCTGAGATCCAAAGGCTTCCTGAAAGGATTGCCAGATTCTTGAGACAAGGCGTCCATCTCTATCTGAAATGATTGAGATAGGCACTCCATGACGTGCCACGATTTCTTTTAAGTATATCTCAGCAAGCTTTCCAGTGCTATCCTTCTCTCGGATTGGTAGGAAATGCGCAGATTTTGTTAATCGATCAACTATCACCCATATCATATCGTGCCCCCTAGGGGTCCTGGGTAATTTTGTTATGAAGTCCATAGAGATTTGTTCCCACTTCCACATGGGTATCTCGGGTTGTTGCAGTTGCCCAGACGGTTTCTGATATTCAGCCTTAACCTTAGCACAGGTTAGGCATTTTCCAACATAGATTGCAACGTCGCTTTTAAGCCTCGGCCACCAATAGTAGTCCTTCAAGTCTTGATACATTTTGTCTGATCCTGGATGGATCGAGTATCTCGATTTATGAGCTTCATTAAGGATGACTTCTCGGATACTGCCATAGAGCGGAACCCAAATACGCCACTTAAAGTACAAGGTTCCCTCTTTGTTTGACACCAAATTCTTTAGCATACCTCGGAGGTATTCAGCTCTACGATTCTCCATCTTAAGGGCTTCTTGTTGTGCCTCATGAATGAGTACAGTGAGGTTCGTCCGAATAGTCGTTTCCAATGCTCGAACTCTTAGGGTCTTAACCCTTTCTTTTCGACTTAACGCGTCCGCTACTACGTTTGCCTTTCCAGGATGGTACTTAATCTCACAGTCATAATCGTTCAGCAGCTCGACCCATCGTCGCTGACGCATGTTTAATTCCTTCTGATTAAATATGCATTGTAGTCTTTTGTGATCTGTGAAGATTGTACATCGAGTACCATATAAATAGTGTCGCCAGATCTTCAAGGCGAATACCACTGCGCCTAGCTCCAGGTCGTGAGTGGTATAGTTCCTTTCATGCACCTTTAACTGTCTTGAAGCGTACGCGATGACTTTTTGGCGTTGCATGAGCACGCAACCCAACCCTTGACGCGAAGCATCACAGTATACCACGAAGTCTTCAGTGCCTTCGGGTAAGGATAGTATCGGTGCATCGCATAGCTTATTTTTGAGCAGTTGGAAGGCTTCTTCCTGCTTATCACCCCAGTCGTACTTCTTGTCTTTTTGTGTAAGGGTTGTCAGCAGTTGAGCTATTTTGGAGAAATTCTCAATAAACCGTCGGTAATCGCCCGCTAAGCCCAAAAATTGTCGAACTTCAGTCGGGGTTTTGGGAGCTTTCCAATTCTTTATGGCTTCTATCTTGGATGGGTCTACATGAATGCCTTTCTCGTTCACGACGTGACCAAGGAACTGTACTTCGCGAATCCAGAATTCGCACTTTGGAAACTTTGCATAAAGTTTCTCTTTCTTCAGTAGTTCCAGAATGGTCCTGAGGTGTTGCTCGTGTTCTTCTCTCTTTCGCGAGTAAATCAGGATATCATCGATAAATACAATCATGAATTTATCGAGATATGGTTTGCATACGCGGTTCATTAGATCCATAAATACCGCTGGCGCGTTCGTCAGTCCGAATGGCATCACAAGGAACTCGTAATGCCCATAGCGTGTTCTGAATGCAGTCTTTGGTATGCTTTCCTCTTGGATTCTTAACTGATGGTATCCCGATCTAAGGTCGATCTTGGAATAGTAGCTCGATACTTGCAATTGATCAAATAAGTCATCAATCCTCGGTAGTGGGTACCGATTCTTGATAGTGAGCTTGTTCAGTTCTCTGTAATCGATACACATCCGCAGTGTTCCATCCTTCTTCTTCAAGAACAATACTGGAGCTCCCCAAGGTGAGAAGCTTGGCCTTATGAATCCTTTATCCAACAACTCCTGAAGTTGTGTAGATAATTCTTGCATTTCGGATGGTGCAAGCCGATAAGGTGCCTTGGCTACAGGAGCGGCTCCTGGAACCAAGTCTATATGGAATTCGACTTGTCGTTGCGGAGGTAATCCTGGCAGATCTTCGGGAAAAACATCAGGGAATTCCTTCACCACGGGAATGTCTTCGAGTTTCGGCTCCTTAGCCTTCTTATCTACTACGTGTGCCAGGAAAGCAACACATCCTTTCCTTAAGCACTTCTGTGCCTTCATGCAACTGATGATTCACAGAGGCGCGTCTCGTTTTTCTCTATGTATGATGAGAGTTTCATCATTCGTCAGAGGGATTCGAATGATTTTCTCGTGACAAACAACTTCAGCCTTGTTCTCGGACAACCAGTCCATTCCGACAACTACATCGAAGCTACCCAATTGAATAGGTAAAAGGTCGATGCTAAATATTTGCTCACCAAGTTCTAACGTGCAACCCCTAACAACTTCTCCTGATTCAACAAGTTTACCATTGGCTAGTTCTATGGAATAAGGAATATCTAATCTACTAGATTCTATTCCAAGCATACGTTTAAATTCCAAAGACATGAAGCTATAATCGGCACCAGTGTCAAATAGTATGGATGCAAAGTGATTGTTAACGAGAAATGTACCGGTGACCACATTAGGGTCCTCGCGTGCGTTCTTTGCTCCAATCACAAATGCTCGAGCCTGAGCATTGTTCTCCCTTGGGAAGTATTTCTTGAAATGATCTTTGCTTCCACAACCAAAGCGTCCTTGGTTCTGCCCAGTTTCATTACCATTCCGATTACCATTGCCATTGCCGTTTCCACCATTGTTTCTATTACCAGCGCTGTTGCGGTTTCCATTCCCGTTTCTATTTACTTTTCCCCAACAGTCTTCTGTTTGATGACCCAACCTACCACATTTGTCGCATCTTGGAATACGCCAAGCTCCTTCATAATGATACCTACATTTTTGGCATCTAGGCAGGGTGCCTTGGTATCCTTTGGCTACAGTATCATTTGCCGCTGCAGAGGTTCTCGCCTCCTTAGGTGGGTTAGTGTCACGCTTCTTGTTGTTGAAACCCTTTTTGTTACGTGTTGCTTGATTCAGGTTCGCATGCTTCCTTTTCTTGTCACCAGACGACTCAGCATGCGTCTCGGTCTTTTCAGTAGGGTTTAGCGATAACTTCTTCATTCGGACATCATCTTCAGTAAGGCTGACAGCCAGAGTTACAGCCTGAGTGATCGTTTCAAGTTTGGCCGAAGTTACCATGCTGCGAAACTCCAGAGCCAATCCCCAGATGTAGCGTTCTACGCATTTGAATTCAGGAGTCACCATGTATGGGATCACTCTAGACAAATCGTGGAACCTTCGAGTATAACCAGTAATGTCAGCACCTTCCATGGTCAAGTGCCAGAACTTAGTCTCCAACCTTTGGAGTTCAGCACGTGAGCAATACTTTTCTCTCATACGCTCCTTTAATTCATCCCACGTCATGTCGTACGCAGCATCATCACCCAGAGTCTGGACTTGCAAATTCCACCAAGTCAAAGCTTCATCAACAAACAACCCCGTAGCAAAAGTGACTTGTTGATCCGTGGTACACTTGCTCATGCGGATAGTGGCATCAGTCTTTTCCGTCCAGCGTACAAAAGCTACTGCACCTCCCGTGCCGTCGTAGTTCAGCGGCTTGCAGTCGAGAAACAGCTTGAAAGTGCAGCCTTGAGCTGTATTTCCTCCAGATGTATCTCCCTGCCCATTACGTCCAGCATTGATTGGTCCTCCACTTTGTTCGGTGCGGTTCGCCTCGTATTGGGCGATAGCTGCGGAGATCCTTTCTTCCAGTAGGGCATTCAGTTCTTCAGCAGTCCTTGGTAGAAGAGGAGGAGGAGGTTGATCAGAACCTTGATTGGTCACAGCTCTCCTAGGTGCCATGTTATGTCGGAACATAACACAACAGGGTTAGACATTTGTTTGATATCGTCATACAAGGCAGTGGTAGTATATATACACAGGCATATACCACATAAGTGACATCAAACAATCCGCCCAGTGTATAAATCAATTCACACAGCAACAAGCATGCATAAATAGATAAATACTGATGTGTCATAAGATATTCACCGAGTCTTTACACATATCATAACAACTTGTTACACCCTTGTTTGCGAAGTAAACAAAATGCATAAGGGTTACATCTCCCCATAGTACAAGTTTAATATATGTAAAGGACAAAATATCTTACTTCACATTGGCAGTTTTTTTGTCTTTATACCCTAAATAATTACTCCAAAAGAGTATTTAGTTACGAGTACCTGAGATATTCTATTTCTAGTATATGTATATACCAATTATCACACATAGTTGCAAGTAATTTCTAGTCAAAGACATGTGCTACTCCAGTGCACCCTAAGTCTCGTAGTGTCTTTTCTTGACTCTTTGAAAAACTGTTTCAGGTAGTGGATGTCGCGGAAAGTTTTATGCAATGAAAAACTTTTTGAAAAATTGTTTACGTGAAAGGATCCTAGAGATTGTAGTCTAGACTCGAGAAGGAATCCTGGTTCACTACAATCACAGCTCTGATACCAATCTGTCACACCCCTTTCTTAGGCGGAAGCACGAGGTGTGATCATGAAAGGTTCTCATTGCATACGAATGGTAAACATACTACATGCTCGTAAAATAACTTCAAAAACCAATAACATTACGTAACTGAAAACATAGGTTGAGTGTTTACATCACAAGACAGCATAAGACATTGTCTGAAAAGTTACAACATTATTCAAAGATAAACATAAACAACATCCAGAGCAAGAGTATGACCGCGCGCACATCCACTTTAGCTACCTGAAATACATGGGAGTTTTTGGAAAAATCGTCAACATAATGTTGGTGTGAATTCATGCAGTTTTTGTATTGAACGTTTGTATACTTTGTATGAAAACATGGTATGTAATTTGTATAACTCAAGTATTTCTGTATGTATCGAGATTGTTAATGGGTTGCAAGGCCATTAACATGTGACACGACATAGGAAGCATCCAAACCATAGGCATTTTTCTAGTTGTCGATTCACGACTGAGACACAAAAGCACTACTTGGTACTAGTTTTCACCAAGAGTGTGGCTGCCCGAAAACCCATTAGATCTAACCTTTTGTTCTGCGGTCTAGGTATATTGTTGATTAATGGTGCTTCTGGTAACCTATTCGTGACACGATTTAAAGTATCATTCCTTAGTCTTTGTATCCAGCATACCATAACACATGTATTTTCCCCAAGTATAAAAAGTATGTAAAAGGTTAAAAGGGGGGACATGAACTCAATTGTCTGTAAAAATTTAGTAACATGTACTTCACCCCCGAAGTTATAAAACTGAAAACAGTTAAAAGAAAAAGGGGAGCATGAACTCACAACTTTGTGTTTCTTGCGCCGTAAACTTCACCGGGTTTTGCTTATATAACGTCGTGACCTATACGTGTTTTATTAACGTTAGTCACTAGACTTGTATCGCACAAGTACAAGTCACCATCTTTTATGTATTTGTTCTTTGTTGTTAAAAATAACATATATTTTTAACTATGTATCTTACTTATATTATTTTCTCAAAAATAAATATAAGTATCTTGTATTTTTCACCCGAGTTATGTATTTTCGTCCAAAACTTCATTTTAAGTTCGTAACTTGTCCGAGTTACATAATCTATTAAGAAATATATTTTCATAAATATATTCACTTGTATTTGTCTATGCATGTTGTATGTGTATTTTGTATTGTTACTCCTCAGGAGTATTTAGTGTATTTTCAAGTCCTAATACACTATTACACATAATACATACTACATACACTTAGCACAAAATTTGATGATCAATAAATATATATATATTCCTAAAAAATATACATACTTAATATCAATTTTTATCTTGAAGAAATCATCATTTCTTAACTTGAAGTTTACATAAAAATTAGGGAAACCTTGGTAAATATTTTTAGGTGAATTTTTAGGGAATACGTTTCACCAAAACTTATATTTTTTCTAAGTGTCAAAATTTTATAGAAATTTTGACATAGTTCCCCCTAAAAATGGAGGTTTCCCATGTTTTCAAAACATGTGTTTATTTTCTTTTAAAATCATCACAACAATCATCAACTCATTTAACACTTACCGAGTGTCAAAATCAAGTAAATCTTGAACTTGAAGTTTTTGTAATAACTTGTAGTAACTTACCATGTTATTTAGTAGGTTTAGTTACCCCTAAAAACATGGTTATTTGTTTGTAAATCACTTTATTAAAAGATTTAGTCCTTTACAACTTGTAAGATGATTTTTCTAAAAATATTTCTTTTGTATTTTTTTCTTGTTACAATCATGTTCCTAGTCTTGTTTAAACACTAAAAATATGATTAGTTTACTTAGAACCCATGACTTTGTAAATCTTGTAAATAAACTTGGTTTCTTGGGAAAATTATTTTTGTAATCATCTATTTACAAGATTTGTATTTTGTTTAAATCATCTTTACATATGAAAACTACTTTCAACATTCAAGTTCATGAAGACATAAAGCATGATGATCTTGGTCTTTCACAAGATCACCACTTTAGCTTACTAGATCGTGTGTTTAATCACAATCTAGTAGGTTTCTTATGATGTCTAACATCACTAACACAAATCATCATTCATCAAGAAGCAACTCATCATCATTTACATGTATTCTTATGTATTTAAGCTTATGTTAAAGTATCATGATCATGTTCTTTTGTGTTCTTGTGATTAACAATATTCATCATCTTTTAACTAACTAAAAATGAAATAACAAGGGATCATAAGAGTCTTACTACTAGCACAAGGCTAGGGAAGAACACAAGAGGTTAAAGATGACAAATGGGTTGGATAAAAGCAAATGGAGAAGGTTCTTCAAGATCCACAAGCTCTAAACCTCATTAAACACCTTCTAGCACCTTATGTAAACCTTGGAATGGATTGAAGTTGGATGAATGTGGTGGTGGTGTGGGGGGTGGCTCACGGCCGTAAGGAGAGGAGGAGAGGGAGAGTGGTGCGAGGTGATGAATGAGATGTTGATGATGATATTTATAGTGCATGACAAGATCTCTAGTAAATCTTTCAAGATCACATAATATCTATTGAGATCAAGTAAAGATCTTGGAGGATCAATGGAGATCTAAGTGAATCAAGGGGAGATTTTTGATGGGGCCGCTCCATGACCGTCCCAACCAGGGGGGGGGGGTAATGTGTAAATTTCAATCACTAATTATAAAATCAAGTTAGGTTTCAAGTATAAGGTTTAGGGATTTAATGTGTTAATATGTTATAAGGGGTGTTATGGTGTTCGGGGACCATAACTAGTTCAGAAACATTAAAACAATGCTTCTAGTATAATTTTGACGTTTCGGGTAGTGTCCGGTTGTTCGGTTAAATACCGGTTCGTTAAAGTGCTAAATTATGCCGTTTAGTGTTCCTTATGTACCCTTTTGTGACGCTTTCAATTCCCGACACTTAGGAGGGTATTCTGGATAATAAAACATGAATTATGCATAATATTTATGTGTTAAAAAGCTGATTATAGCTGATTTGTGCAGAATTCTGCATTTAAAGTGCGTTTCGGGTGCTTTTTAGTGCATATTCTAGCTTCTGGGAAGTTTATATGTTAACCCTTGTATCCATTCTTGGGTTTTAATGTATTTTAGACGTTGGACCTACTCCTATGCCCCAATTCTATTGTCTGACTGTTTTTTGCAGAATTGTTGACACAATGTGTCTTACCGGTGAGTTTACTAGTATTTCTGACGCAACGCAATCATTAATGCATAAAGCAATTTCTTGTAGTATAAAACGTGCATGAATTCACAAGTATAGCATGTAATTAGACAATGTTGACATTTAAGCACATAATTGTAGTTATTAAGTATTAATTAAATTGTACGGAAATTACCGGTTTTGTGCCAGTTGTCACAGAAAGGACTTATGTGATGGTGGTTAACGGGTAGTTAAGTGCAGGCAGTGGTGTACAGTGGTAGGTGTGGTGGTTTACGGGTGAGCGTGGTGATGGTGAACAAAGATTGGTTGTTTGCAGGTTGTGGTCTAGGGTTTCAATTTAGATTGAAGATGCAGTGTTAAATAAGCAAAGGGTTGGATATATATTAATGTTTTTAAACAATAAAGAAATGAAGGGTTAATTAAAAGAAAAATGAAATGACGAAAATGCCCTTGACAGACTTAACACATATGGATGGAGTTAAGTCAGTTAGACCAAAATGGCAACAATGAAACCTTTTTGGATCCAGATGTTAAAAATGAAAACTTTGGACTAAAGTGGCAAAATGACCAAAACCACAAACACTAAAATGACATTTAACTTTTTTTTTTTAAAGGCAGGTTAGTCACTATTTTAGAGAACGATTCCAAATTGTAAAAAGTGGATATTGCTATATGAGAGTGATTTCAGTTATCGAAATTTTAATTTATTTTTTCTTTGTGCTTTTTTTTTTATTTTCATTTAACACATACTTTAGTTTTCTTTAATAATATGTACTATCTTATTTTCTTTAATAACATGTACTATCTTATTTTTTTCTTTAAAAAAATAATGCATAGTTTTGTTTTGTTTTGTTTTTGTTTACGTTTCAATATAAATTTTATTAAAAACGGAGTTGAATCCAAAATAAAGTATTATTTGATCCAATAATATTAAAAATATATTATTCTGACTACACCTCGATTTTCAATAAAATTTGTATTGAAACATAGATAAGAAATAAAACCAAACGTCGTATTCAGTATTCGCATTGTTTTTAAATATCAGATATTACATATAATACATAGTATGCAAATGTGGAATTTCTTACTAAATGATCAAAATATAGTTTCTTAGCAACAGTCCTATATGCAATTGAACCGAAAACCAATTAAGCAAAGGGAGGTGTTGTGTTGTGTCATGTGTGTCCATGTGAATGTATAATGGAAGAAAGTGAGAGAGGGACATGAAATGATGATGATTATGAATGTAACAAACAGGATAATCCATTAAATCTTTTTTCTTGGCTGATGGGGAAAGTAATGGGGCAGGGCTTGACCAAGCCAAAACACACACATTTTGATTGGAGGTGGGGGTAGGGGTGGGTGGGGTGGAGGGAACACCTTTGGTACCCATTTGAAGGTATTGGGTGGTTACATGACAAAACCAAAGGTTGATACATATGTCCCACATAAACAAAAGCAATTTCAAATTGGTCCCCATGCAATCTTATGCGTATTTCATCAATATAAACATATATTATTCATAGATGGGCCAAACCAACACACACAATTTCTAGATGCATTGTATAGATCCACTTCACTATCTATTTCATACCTATAAGTCTATGGTGTTTTTTTATAGCTAGGGAAAACGACCCAAAAGTTCAACTAAACCGGCTACATAATCTTTGCTATAAAACATCTAAGATATTTGTTTGACTATGTTTATCACGTTGAGACTCGTTTTCCATGTGGTGTGTCATCACATGATATTATGATCGTATTTGAATTATATACACACATATATCCGTTCAGTACAAATCAATTATAAACAAAGAACTGAGAATTGTATGAACAGATGTACATATTACGAGGCACTCACTCACTTTATACTCTAAGTTGTATATAATGGTTCCACTAAAACAAATTAAATAAAGCAAAATCTATACTATCTATAATAAGAGATTATGAGCTGATGTAAATCAGCCTATGTGTCAACTTCTAAGGTATGCCACATGTCAATGATGATGTCATAATTCCGGTTTACAATTTACAACCACAAATAATCTATAAATCAGATATATTTATTTTTATTAGAATTAATTATTGGTTTTTTTAGGCGAGCCAATTTAAAATTCAAAATTTAAACAACTGATCCATAAAAACCTCTCTCTAAAATTCAAAATTAGAGCTTCACTTTCAGAAATCAATCCATTTCTCTCTGATGGAGTTGGTTCTCCTGTTCACTCCACCCTCTCTGCTTCTCTACCGCAACCCCTCAACGCCGCCGTGCTCCGCCGCTGCCGGCATCTGATTGCCGTATCTATAGCCGTAAACTTATCATCGATTCAGGTCACAATGTCATCTACGACCCGTGATTTTCAACTACTCAAAACAAAAACAAGATTGATTATCGTTCTCTAGGGTTTTCATTCTTCCAATCATTTTAATGGCTAAATTTTCAATATCTTTTGCAGGTGTCTTCTTTATTCTTTGGTTCAACCCATGTGCACAACTCACTATCACTTATTCTTTTCATTTGTGGATTTCTGCCTTTGACATAGGTACGTAGAACTAATTTTCTTGCAATTTGATTATAATATGTTCGATAATTACATTATCTGTTTGTGGTTTCTCTTCATATGTTTGCTTTAGACTTAGTTTTAAGGACGAGCACAAGCTCAAAAACACCTAAATTTATAACTACTAAATTTAGTGAAGTGGATGTTGATTTATAATTTTAATTAACCAGGTGGATACGATAAGGAAGACAAAGCAGCTAGAGCTTATGAATTAGCAGCCCTCAAGTATTGGGGTCCCACCACCACCACAAACTATCCGGTAGTAATCTTTATCTTATATGACCTGAATTAATTGAAAGTAAGGATGGGCTTGCTAAAAGCTTATACACCGACTCTGATCATATTTTATATAAATTTGGATGATTTAGGTTTGCAACTATGAGAAAGAGCTTGAAGAAATGAACAACATGACTAGGCAAGAATTTGTTGCTTCACTTAGAAGGTATATATAAGTTGTGTCGGTTTCACTTTGTGAATTAAGTGCAATTGTGAGTGCATTAGGTTATATATAGATAGTGTCTAATTAACCTTTAAATTTGTAGGAAAAGCAGTGGTTTTTGTAGAGTAGCCTCAATTTATAGAGGTGTGACAAGGTAACAAATGTTAGTTATCATATAACCGGATGTTCACCGTCCAGTTCGCCAAGTTTTTGTAAAAAATATGGATTAAACTGCTAATAATGGTTTTAGATTAAGAAAACCGAACCGACCACGTTGGTAATTGGTTGGGCTGCCAGTCACTATCACAATGCAGTATACTCTCATTTTAATGGCTAAATTTTCAATATCTTTTGCAGGTGTCCTCTTTATTCTTTGCTTCAACCCATGTGCACAACTCACTATCACTTATTCTTTTCATTTGTGGATTTCTGCCTTTGACATAGGTACGTAGAACTAATTTTCTTGCAATTTGATTATAATATGTTCGATAATTACATTATCTGTTTGTGGTTTCTCTTCATATGTTTGCTTTAGACTTAGTTTTAAGGACGAGCACAAGCTCAAAAACACCTAAATTTATAACTACTAAATTTAGTGAAGTGGATGTTGATTTATAATTTTAATTAACCAGGTGGATACGATAAGGAAGACAAAGCAGCTAGAGCTTATGAATTAGCAGCCCTCAAGTATTGGGGTCCCACCACCACCACAAACTATCCGGTAGTAATCTTTATCTTATATGACCTGAATTAATTGAAAGTAAGGATGGGCTTGCTAAAAGCTTATACACCGACTCTGATCATATTTTATATAAATTTGGATGATTTAGGTTTGCAACTATGAGAAAGAGCTTGAAGAAATGAACAACGTGACTAGGCAAGAATTTGTTGCTTCACTTAGAAGGTATATATAAGTTGTGTCGGTTTCACTTTGTGAATTAAGTGCAATTGTGAGTGCATTAGGTTATATATAGATAGTGTCTAATTAACCTTTAAATTTGTAGGAAAAGCAGTGGTTTTTGTATAGTAGCCTCAATTTATAGAGGTGTGACAAGGTAACAAATGTTAGTTATCATATAACCGGATGTTCACCGTCCAATTCGCCAAGTTTTGGTCAAAAATATGGATTAAACTGCTAATAATGGTTTTAGATTAAGAAAACCGAACCGACCACGTTGGTAATTGGTTGGGCTGCCAGTCACTATCACAATGCAGTATACTCTCATTTTAATGGCTAAATTTTCAATATCTTTTGCAGGTGTCCTCTTTATTCTTTGGTTCAACCTATGTGCACAACTCACTATCACTTATTCTTTTCATATGTGGATTTCTGCCTTTGACATAGGTACGTAGAACTAATTTTCTTGCAATTTGATTATAATATGTTCGATAATTACATTATCTGTTTGTGGTTTCTCTTCATATGTTTGCTTTAGACTTAGTTTTAAGGACGAGCACAAGCTCAAAAACACCTAAATTTATAACTACTAAATTTAGTGAAGTGGATGTTGATTTATAATTTTAATTAACCAGGTGGATACGATAAGGAAGACAAAGCAGCTAGAGCTTATGAATTAGCAGCCCTCAAGTATTGGGGTCCCACCACCACCACAAACTATCCGGTAGTAATCTTTATCTTATATGACCTGAATTAATTGAAAGTAAGGATGGGCTTGCTAAAAGCTTATACACCGACTCTGATCATATTTTATATAAATTTGGATGATTTAGGTTTGCAACTATGAGAAAGAGCTTGAAGAAATGAACAACGTGACTAGGCAAGAATTTGTTGCTTCACTTAGAAGGTATATATAAGTTGTGTCGGTTTCACTTTGTGAATTAAGTGCAATTGTGAGTGCATTAGGTTATATATAGATAGTGTCTAATTAACCTTTAAATTTGTAGGAAAAGCAGTGGTTTTTGTATAGTAGCCTCAATTTATAGAGGTGTGACAAGGTAACAAATGTTAGTTATCATATAACCGGATGTTCACCGTCCAATTCGCCAAGTTTTGGTCAAAAATATGGATTAAACTGCTAATAATGGTTTTAGATTAAGAAAACCGAACCGACCACGTTGGTAATTGGTTGGGCTGCCAGTCACTATCACAATGCAGTATACTCTCATTTTAATGGCTAAATTTTCAATATCTTTTGCAGGTGTCCTCTTTATTCTTTGCTTCAACCCATGTGCACAACTCACTATCACTTATTCTTTTCATTTGTGGATTTCTGCCTTTGACATAGGTACGTAGAACTAATTTTCTTGCAATTTGATTATAATATGTTCGATAATTACATTATCTGTTTGTGGTTTCTCTTCATATGTTTGCTTTAGACTTAGTTTTAAGGACGAGCACAAGCTCAAAAACACCTAAATTTATAACTACTAAATTTAGTGAAGTGGATGTTGATTTATAATTTTAATTAACCAGGTGGATACGATAAGGAAGACAAAGCAGCTAGAGCTTATGAATTAGCAGCCCTCAAGTATTGGGGTCCCACCACCACCACAAACTATCCGGTAGTAATCTTTATCTTATATGACCTGAATTAATTGAAAGTAAGGATGGGCTTGCTAAAAGCTTATACACCGACTCTGATCATATTTTATATAAATTTGGATGATTTAGGTTTGCAACTATGAGAAAGAGCTTGAAGAAATGAACAACGTGACTAGGCAAGAATTTGTTGCTTCACTTAGAAGGTATATATAAGTTGTGTCGGTTTCACTTTGTGAATTAAGTGCAATTGTGAGTGCATTAGGTTATATATAGATAGTGTCTAATTAACCTTTAAATTTGTAGGAAAAGCAGTGGTTTTTGTATAGTAGCCTCAATTTATAGAGGTGTGACAAGGTAACAAATGTTAGTTATCATATAACCGGATGTTCACCGTCCAATTCGCCAAGTTTTGGTCAAAAATATGGATTAAACTGCTAATAATGGTTTTAGATTAAGAAAACCGAACCGACCACGTTGGTAATTGGTTGGGCTGCCAGTCACTATCACAATGCAGTATACTCTCATTTTAATGGCTAAATTTTCAATATCTTTTGCAGGTGTCCTCTTTATTCTTTGCTTCAACCCATGTGCACAACTCACTATCACTTATTCTTTTCATTTGTGGATTTCTGCCTTTGACATAGGTACGTAGAACTAATTTTCTTGCAATTTGATTATAATATGTTCGATAATTACATTATCTGTTTGTGGTTTCTCTTCATATGTTTGCTTTAGACTTAGTTTTAAGGACGAGCACAAGCTCAAAAACACCTAAATTTATAACTACTAAATTCCATAAACAAGTGTATATTTTCTACTTTATTTAATTTTTCTGCAGCTTCTATTTGTCTTGGTATACCGAATTACATTGTTGGAATTGAACCTTAACAGAGGAACAGTTGATTAAGGCCAAAACCGGTTCAGAGCAGTGGAACCAGAATAATCAGTTGTTAGGCTTCAGACTTTCCCCTTGACAGTGGTTCAAACAACTGCTGATCTATAATTCTGATTTGTTTTATCCACTGCTTAGCACAACAGCTGATGTGAAGTCTAAAAGAATGCCAAATACTAAGTACTGCTCTTCGAACTATTGCCTTCAGTCAAGCATTGCTGAGAAGACCAAAGCCCTGCTTGTAATAAAGCAGTGGAATAAAGAAACAGTTGTTTACTTTGTCTTATTGTAATAGGATCAGTTGTTAGATAACAATGGATGTATAGATCAGTACTTAGAGTTAGTTAGTTGTTAGATGTCACGTTCATGGTGACGTCAGCCAAGACGCTTCAGTGGTTTGACATGCTCTATAAATGGACCAGTACTCTGTACTATTTCACTTGATGGACTGACTGTGTTTATCTCCTCTGATCCAATCCTTTCTTCTTGTGTGATCGACCAAGTAGCATCAGGCTGAGGGGAAGTTTTAGTTTGTAAGCATGCAATGTAATCTTTTGATTTGATTACAAATCTTTCGATTAATGAAAAGCATGTGTTTATCAAAACTATTTTCCTCCTTGATTGTGTTTACAAAGTTTGTGTTCATTTCCGCTGCATAAATCATTGAATCATATTCATTCATTGTTTATCTATTACAAAAAACACAATCAATTTAACAATCAATTCATCTATTACAAAAAACACAATCATGACGACATCTGAGCAGCAGATGTACAAAACAGATGTTAAAGCTCATCCACTGATATACCAACAGTTGCTGATCAAATTAAACTTCAAATCCCCTAAAAGACAGAAAGTTGGGTAGTGTCAATAAGAGGAGCTTCAACAGTTCAGGGAAAACAAGTTTGATAACTTGCACACTTACCAAAGGATGAGAATCTTTTGGGCAAAAAGTGGACCCTCAAAAACATTGTATATGTTGGAGTATAGTTGTCAAGATTTATACTCATCAAACTAAGCACAAACAGCAGATGTTTCCACAACCACTGTTTTGAAGAAGACTATGTTGCTGCTGCATATTGAGAAAATCAAAGTCTGTCGTAACCACTGATTGGTTCAAACATCTATTGGTTTGTAGCTATCCAGTGTTGAAAGTCGACCTCTGTTCCATCATTTTCATTGTTTTCCACTGTTACCAAACTTCAGTGCTTTAAACCACTGACACAGCTATCCACTGATAGTTAAAGTCACCCACTGTCCTCATTTTCATTTTCATTTGTAATCCACTGATATTCATCCATCAGTGGTTTCCTTAACAACTGTCTTCCATTATCCTTTATTTGATCAGAGGTTGGCATATGGTCAGTTCTTATCCGTCAAATCTTTGTAACCGTTGCCACGTCAGCAATCACCTTTTTCCCTATAAAACCCTGATCAAAAACCCCAAACAGGGGTTTTACTGTCGATTCGAATTCACAAAAAAAATTGTTCTCAAAGCAGTTTCCAACTTCTTATCTCAAATTCATTCTTCGATTTTCTTCATCAAAATGACGAAATCAAAATCATCATCATCTTCCAAAGAGGTCGCTCAAACGACCGCTGAAACCATTGAAATACCATACAAATCCCCTCACAACTACTTGGGTCTACTCACAAAACCCACCAACAATCACACCTTCGATTCAATCATCAACATCATGGCTGCATCAAAGTATAAAACTTTGCTTACAGCAGATGCTCCAATTTACCAACAAACCCAGAGAGAATTTTGGAAAAACACTACCCTCGAAAAACAAGGCGAGACCGTCACTGCCATTAATTCTTCCATACAGGGTAAAGCGATTCAAATTACTCCACAATCCATCTCAGAAGTCTTTAAACTCGATGATCAGAAAGGTAAAACTTCTTTTCTTAAAAGCGAGTTGAAAACTGATTTTCTGGAAAGGGGGTATGCTGATCAAATAAAAAAGGATACCTTAGAAAAAGGTTCCTTCCCCTCTGCAACTAGGTTTTTATTTCATACTCTTTTGACACGTGTTTCAAATAAAATAACTGCTTTTAACGAAATACCATTAAAGATCCAATGCCTAGCTTATGCCATTCTACATAATGAAAATTATAACTATTCCCGGGAAATCTTTCATGATTTGGTGAAAAATGTTGATAGCAAAGCATTTCTACTTTTTCCAAGGTTTCTAAGCTACTATTTCAAAGAAAAATTTGGAAAAGAAAATGAAAATTTACTCAAACAATGTGCTTATTTTAAAATAAGTGGTTTAACCACTGAAACATTCTCTAGAATGATGGCACCTACAAAAACAAAAGCAGAGGTGCCTCAGCAGAATTCAGCAGAAAACACTGCTCCTCAGGCATCTACTGTTGAGCCCACTGCTCCAGGTGATCATAGTAACACAACCACTGCTATGAAACCCACACCTGTAATCACCAAAAAGACCAAAAAGAAATCATACAAAAAGCCCACCAAACCCAAAGCAAAGGCAACTCTGGAAGATGAGATCCCAGAGCAACTGCCAGCGACAACACAAATGTCACCAAAAACCACTGTTGCTACTTCCTCACAGCAGATGGTAGAAAGATCTCCACCCTTACCTCAAACTCCTCCTGCATCCTCACAAAAGGATCAGGTTGTAAACACAGGGACTCCACATTATGAAGCTCTGGATCCACTCGGATCCATCTTCCACAGTCCTGATCCCAAGGACATGTCTCTTTCAACACCCTTATCCTCACCTCTCACATTACCACAATCCATAATACCTTTGTTGCATGCAGTTGATATAGCTCAGACACAAACCAGATCCTCTCAATCACCTATCACTGAGAGCATACTCCTACAAGTGACTGGGTCTGATGATTATACCTCTGCTATCCCAGCAACAACTGAGGAGGTTACACTGTAGGAGTTACAAGTAATTCCTATCAGTAGTTCAAGTGAAGCAGCCACTACAAATGTTGAACCCACTGGTTTACATTTGGACAGTGGTTACATCTATAAGACTTCCTTGAAGGCAATTCCTTCTATAGCACCTCTGATAACCACCAGTGAGTATGTTAAAACTACTGGCAACATTGAAGGGCTATCAAGTGTTGAAGGAAGAAGACCCCAGAACCAAGAACAAGGGGCATCAATGAATGATTTCTGGGACTCAGTTCCAAAGTCACACATTGATATAACCACTGCTGGTGGGAAATCAGATGATCCCATTAAAGTTGGTGATGATTTAAAATATCAGGAATTGACGGCCAGAGTTGAAAATCTTGAAACAAAAGTTGCTGAAATAAAGGATATGGTGCAACAGCTGTTAAAAGCTCAAAAAGCACAATCCACTGCTGTTCCAGCTCAAGCACCTGCACAACCTGCACCTGCTGCAAATGAGCTATGGAGTGTTTTCCACCCCCTGCTTGAAAAACAAAAACAAATGGCTGATCAGCAGCATGCAATACATGTACAAATGCTGACAAACATGGTGGAGTCAAGGTTCAAAGATACTCAAGCAGACATCAAGGCTATAAAGGCCAGCATCCAGAACACCACTGGCAATGCTCCTCCCACTGTACTATTCATTGATAACCCCCTTCCAAATAATGCCAAAAAGGGGGAGAAAATCAAGCAGTGGAGGAAGAAGGGAATAGAAGATGGCCTTTATGTTGAACCAGAAAAAAAAAAGCAGATTTCAAAAACTGCTAGCCAAACAGCTGCCATCTCTTCAACACACACCACTATAACACACACTACAACCACTGCTCTACCTCCACCTAAAATCACCTCACCAGCAAAAGTCATCACTTCAACTACATCACCAGCCATCAAATCAACCCCTGCTAAAAAGCAGAAGACATGTACTGACACATCAGTAGTTGTAATGACAACAGAGGTTGAAACACCTGTTGTTTCAACAGTTGTTTGCCAGTCATCCACCACTGCTCTCATCAATGTCACATCACCACCATCACCTCCTGCGAAAAAGCAGAAGACATCAGATGTTACAACATCTGTTGTAATGACAACAGTAGTTGAAACACCGGTTGTTTCAACAACTGTCAGTCAGCCACAATCCACCACTGCCCTCACTTCACTTCAAGCCATCTTTACTTCAATTAATAAATCACCCAAAACGTCACACCCCAACCGATGGCGGAATCATCGGGGCATGGCACTGAGCGAAACAGATTGTCCAGAAGTTTCCATAACAACTATCATTACCATTCAATTTAAATAATACGTCCCATACCGTATCTCAAATAGTTAAATAATTATTACAGACAAACATCAAGACAAGTATTCTGTTCCGACAACTCAGATTTAAACATAACTAATTTATTTGTTGGTTTCTAGGACTCCTTCCCTAGCCTCAATTTCATCACCAGCAAGTTAAGCACAGAAACAACCTAAGCACCTGTCACATACGTTAAAATAAAGTCAATACATATAATGTAAAGGTGAGCATACAAGTTTGATAATAGCATATAGAGTTCGAATTCGTTTACGCATAACCAGCACGTACACATAGTGAAATGAAGCACGTTAGTTATCGACATAGATCCATCGTAATCCATGCAAGTAAAAGATCCTTAACAACCCCCGAGTGAACGGGCGCTGAGTCCAAACTATAGTACTATCGTTGCTAAGGCAGGTAGACAGCATTCCATGTGTAAACATAACAAACAAGCATTCATAAGCCACGTATAACATACATTAATGGTTTAGCATTAAAATAGCTTGAGTAGTGTGATAGTTGTAGTTTGAATATTCGTAACGTATGTAACACCCAAAAGTGCTAAAAGCAAAAAGGGTTCGAGTATACTCACAGCGATTATGGATTGAAGGGAGCGCTTTTCAGCGAGTACGGTTGGCCTGAATAGATTTGATAACGTAACGATAAGTGGCGCGTAAAACGTATAGAGTGAGAGTGGGTAGGATAGCTGATCGTGCGGACTAGTTATCTGTGCGAGTAAGCTATCCGTGCAAGTGAGTTATCTGTGCGAGTGAGTTATCCGTGCGGATGGTAATTCGTCCGGATTAGTCACTCGTGCGGATTGTTCATCCGTGCGGACATGTAATCCGTGCGGATTTGCAATTTGTCCGGACTAGTCACTCGTGCGGATAATATGTTCGTACGGATAACTATTCGAGTAGATTGTTTCTTCCTAAGGATGTGTTTGTGTATGATGGCTTGTCCTTTGAAGTTTTCGTTGTAGCATTTAGAAAGCATTTAAGTATCTCTACCTTTCAAGCCGGTCACGCGGACAACAATCCGTCCGGATGGTAATCCGTGCGGGCACGTCTCTAAGGCTGAGTCACTTGATGAAATTGGTGGAATCCGTCCGGATGGTAATCCGTCCGGATAGTCTGTCCGTGCGGACAACTTGCCCGTGCGGATGAACATTGTTTGAAATTGTTTAAGGTCTTAGTATCTCATGATCCGAAGAGTAATCCATTCAGAGGTCGCCCGTCCGGATTATTCATTCATCGATACTCAAACCTCGTTTTGAATGTGGGTCCCAAGTGTAGTTCGTCCGGGTGACAACCCGTCCGGATCGTCTGTCCGTGCGGATAACTTGTTCGTGTGGACAACTTGTCCGTGCGGACAGCCTCTCGTTCTGGTTGTTCCATTCGTCTACTCTTGGTTTCTGTTGTCGTTTTATCGAGACGTTCTGATCACGTGTCAACCACTTGGAATTGTATTCTTACTCGCATGACTAAGCCGGCTAGGAACCACCCTAACTCGAGGCCTGTCGGCGACTCAGAATGGTCATTCCGGTTTAACCCGAAATCAGGTGTCTTGTGGGTAGAATCCAGATCTAGGGCTAGTGCATCACTAATATTGAGTGGGAGACTAGAACTGATCCGATTCGTACCGTTTTTTAGGGTAAAAGAAGGAGAAAACCTGAGTTTATTTCTTTCAACCCTTTTATCCTTAGAAAAGTTTAGATTTAGGTGAAGTTGTTGTGAAATCTTGTGGAAATCGTTCAGATCCGAGTTATTCTTGGTGGAATGAGGTCACACTTGAAGTTCATGAGAACTTCATGATGACGTCGCCCTAGAATACCTCAAATCTTGATGATTTCATGGTTAAAAGTTGTGATTTGAAAGATAGAAAGGTGTAGATGTGTGTATAGATCAAGAATGTACAAGATTTAGAGCAAGATCTTACCTGGATTGAGAGAAATCGGAGAAAAGGTGAAGAATGCGTGTAGGTCGGACGTCACTTGCCAAAAGTGGAAAGTTTGGAGAGTGACCCGCGTATTTATAGGATGCCAAAAGGGGAAAGGGTGATCCGTACGGATTGCAGGTCACCCGGATTGTTTATCCGTGCGGATGGGTCATCCGTGCGGATTAGCAATCCGTGTGGATTGTCAATCCGTGTGGATGGACCATCCGTCCGGATGTCGACTGAAGGGTGCGTTCGGTGCGACGACGCTTCGGTTTCGATTGCGAGCGATTCGATAGGGTTTCCTAGTCAAATTACTTTTAGTCCCAACTACTTCGTATATAACATGGTTCGATTCGGAATTCGGGTTCGTTTACATTCGAGTTAAACTTCGAGTTCGATTGAGTTCGTTTAATTACCACGAAAAAACATAAACAAACATGCACAGGTAACACGTAAGGCACACACACACGTATATAAGTAGAATACACAGTTCGGGTTGCGATTTGCTGTCGATTCGATTAGCATAGCTTGATTATTAGTTGATTAACTTTATCGCATTGTTACTGCCTATGATTCACAGTCGTGGGTCGATTAAAATATGATTAACACGATTCGATTATTGCAATGGACGACACTTACTCCACATAATATAAATAAAATAAAAACATTTCTACAAGTCAAGTTGCGCGAAATCGGTCGTTGACTTTGACCTTGACTTTGACTTTCACTTATGAAAACACGGGGTGTTACAGCCTCCCCTTGTTTAGGGAATTTCGTCCCGAAATTAAGCTGAAAGCCGTAACAAAGCCGTGAATCACATGTGAGCACTTTTCGATTGGACCGATTTTAACTCGCGTAACGTGCGGAATCCGTACACGAACGTGCGTGGATTGTGTAGGTCCCGGTTTTGACTCCGTTTCGATTGCGAACCAACCGTGCGACGTGCGGAATCCGTACATGATCGAGACCGAACATACAAGAACGTATTAATACGTGATTCTTATTGATTTGATTGAAATCGTACAACACTAGAATCACAAAGCCATTTTCTCTCTAACGCTTCCCTAATTAAACAACTGTGGATACTTTGTCTTCATGTCGCTTTCGAGTTCCCAAGTGAACTCCGTGCCGCGTTTGCCTTCCCATCGGACCTTCACAATAGGAATGCGTGAGCGCCTGAGCTGCTTGGTTTGGCGATCCATGATTTCGACAGGCTTTTCCACGAAGTGTAATGTTTCGTTCACTTGTAGATCGTCTAGAGAGACATGTAAATCGTGGTCGGCGATGCACTTTCGGAGGTTTGACACGTGAAAAGTCGGGTGGACATTGCTAAGTTCCTCCGGTAATTCGAGTCTGTAGGCGACTTTTCCGATCCTTTCCAGAATCTTAAAAGGTCCAACATATCGAGGCGCGAGTTTCCCTTTCTTGCCGAATCGGACTACACCCTTCCAAGGCGATACCTTTAGGAGTACGTAGTCACCAACGCCAAATTCACGGGGCTTGCGCTTTTTATCGGCGTAAACTTTCTGTCGATCCCGAGCTTTCGCTAGATTGTCTCGAATTTGGAAAATTTTGTCTGTCGTTTCTTGTAGTAGCTCCGGACCGGTTAATTGCGAGTGACCGATCTCGTGCCACACAATAGGCGATCGACATCTTCTTCCGTACAATGCCTCGAAAGGTGCCATCTGAATGCTAGCCTGGTAGCTGTTGTTATACGAGAATTCGACTAACGGCAGGTGTTTATCCCAATTACCACCGAAGTCCAAAACACACGAACGGAGCATGTCTTCAAGAGTACGAATCGTTCTTTCAGTCTGAACGTCGGTTTGTGGGTGGAAAGCGGTACTTAGATTAAGCGTTGTACCGAGTGCTGTTTGGAACGTTTCCCACAATCGTGAAGTAAACCGAGCATCACGATCAGAGATGATGTCACGAGGCATCCCATGTCTACAAATGATCTCGTCGGTGTAGATTCGGGCTAATCGTTCCACCTTGTAGTCTTCTCGTATTGGCAGAAAGTGAGCTGATTTAGTTAAACGGTCAACAACAACCCAAATGCTGTCGTGACCTGATGACGTGGTTGGAAGCTTGGTTACGAAATCCATAGCTATACTCTCCCACTTCCACATGGGAATTGGTGGTTGTTCGAGTAAGCCAGAGGGTCTTTGATGTTCAGCCTTGATTCTAGCATAGGTTAGGCATTTTTCGACGTAGAGAGCGATATCCCGTTTCATACCCGGCCACCAGTACCTATAGCGAAGATCCTGGTACATTTTGCCAGCACCGGGATGGATAGAGTATCGGGATTTGTGGGCTTCATCCATGATAATCTGTCGCAAATTGGTTCGCTTGGGAATCCAAATTCGGTCTAAGAAGTGGAATATCCCATTTGATTTGCTCACAAGCTGGGCTCCATCGTGGTAGATTCTTTCTTTCTTCAAAGTGCGTTCGTTGAAACACGCATGCTGGGCGTCGCGGATGAGAGTTTCGAGGTTGTGCTGGGCTTGAACATTACGAGTGCTAAGCAGATAGCTCCGTCTGCTAAGTGCGTCGGCAACAACATTTGCTTTGCCTGGGTGATAACGAATCTCACAGTCGTAATCGTTGAGAAGTTCTACCTATCGGCGTTGACGCATATTTAGTTCCCTTTGATTAAAGATGTGTTGTAGGCTCCTATGATCGGTGAAGATCGTACACTTAGTACCATACAGGTAGTGTCGCCAAATCTTTAATGCAAAAACAACCGCGCCTAGCTCGAGATCATGGGTTGTATAGTTCTTCTCGTGGATTTTGAGCTGACGAGATACGTAAGCTATGACTTGTCTCGTTGCATAAGAACAAACCCGAGGCCAAGGTTGGAAGCATCACAGTAGACAATGAAATCATTGTTTCCGTCGGGTAGTGTGAGAACAGGAGCATTGCAGAGCATGTGCTTGAGGGTTCGAAAGGCAGACTCTTGTTTGTTTCCCCAGACAAAAGGCTGGTCCTTATGCGTGAGAGAGGTAAGTGGTACAGCAATCTTCGAGAATCCTTCGATAAATCGTCGATAATAGCCCGCCAGCCCGAGAAAGGAGCGGACTTCAGACGGGTTCTTAGGCGTAACCCAGCTCTTAACAGCTTCAATCTTCGCAGGATCGACGTGGATACCCTGACTATTTACAATGTGACCGAGAAACTGAACCTCCCCCAACCAAAATTCGCACTTGGAGAATTTGGCGTAGAGTTGGTTCCCCTGGAGTAACTCGAGAACCAAACGTAAATGTTACGCGTGTTTGGCTCTCGACTTGGAATAGATCAAGACATCGTCCATGAATACGATGACGAAACGGTCGAGATATGGTTTACACACGCGATTCATCAGATCCATGAAAACTTCTGGTGCGTTTGTTAGGCCAAAAGGCATGACAACGAATTCATAATGGCCGTATCGAGTACGAAACGCGGTTTTGGGTATTTCCTCCTCTTGTATACGTAGCTGATGGTAACCTGAACTTAGATCGATCTTCGAAAAACACGTAGCGCCTTGTAGCTGATCAAACAAATCGTCGATTTGAGGCAGAGGATAGCGGTTCTTGATAGTCAACTTATTCAATTCCCGGTAGTCGATGCACATCCGGAACGTCCCATCCTTCTTTTTGACGAAAAGGACCGGCGCGCCCCAAGGAGAGGTGCTCGGGCGAATGAAGCCTTTTTCAAGTAATTCCTGGAGTTGGGTTGAGAGTTCGCGCATTTCGGACGGCGCGAGTCGATAAGGAGCTTTGGCGATAGGATTAGCTCCTGGAATGAGGTCAATACGAAAGTCGATATCACGACTTGGCGGTAGTCCGGGAAGATCCTCTGGAAAAACATTAGGAAATTCTCAAACCACAGGTACGTCTTTCACTTCCTTCTTCTCTTTCTTTTCCTTCTCCGATGCTACAACGTTCGCCAAGAAAGCCCTGTATTCCTTGCGAAGATACTTGCTAGCTTGGAGGCATGACATAAGTTTGAGACCCTTCGAAGTAGTATCACCATAAACGCACAATGAATCACCGTTTGTGAGCGAAAAACGAATCATCTTATTGAAGCACACAACTTCGGCATGGTTTTCTCGAAGAAAGTCCATGCCTACTATGACGTCGAAGCTTCCGAGTTGCATCGGAATAAGGTCGATTGGGAAGATGTGATTGTTGAGCTCGAGAGTACAATCACGGATAACAGAATTAACAGCGACGGTTCTTCCGGTAGCGACTTCAACATCGAATGCAGAGGAGAGTCGGGAACGTTTACGACTAAGGAGTTTCTCAAATTCGAGCGACACAAAGCAATTATCGGCTCCAGTATCAAACAAACATGAAGCATAAATACCATTCACAAGGAACGTACCATTGACCACGTTGTTGTCGGCCTGGGCTTGACGCACGTTGAGATTGAAAGTTCTGGCACGTTCGGCCTGTGGTTGCTGCTGCTGTTGTTGCTGCTGTGGTTGCTGCTGTTGCGGTTCTTGTTTCACAACCCTGTTTGGGCACACGTTGGCGAAATGGTTCAGGTCGCCACATGAGAAGCAGGCTCTGGCTTTGACTGCGGGTGCCGGAGGAGCTTGTTGACCCTGTGGGACAGTGAGTAGAGCTTGATTGGCAGGAGCTTGACGAATACGGCAGTTGGCAGTAAAGTGGTCGTATACGTTGCAGTGAGCACAAAAGCGGCATTGAATAGCTGTCGGGTGATGGTAGGTGCAAGTAGGGCAGAGTGGGTGTGGCCCGGTGTATGCACGCTTTGCAGGCGGTGCATTGGCCACAGGCACCACTACTTGACGCTGTTGGGCATGTACAGCTTGAATCGGTGCAGCAGTAATCGCACAGTTCTTGTTGGTGGAGCTGTTCTTTCTCTTGTTCTTTCTCTTGTTGCTTGATGAGGTGGGTTCAGCAGTTGGTGCGGTAGCGGTAGCTTGATGCAGATGCTTCGAGGTCTTATCCCAGACACCAGCTTTAACCCTTTTGTCATTGATTTCAGCGGCCAACAGATAGGTCTCCTCGATCGTTGTAGTCTTAGCCGCTTGCACGAAATCAGCAACGCAGTCGGGCAAAGCTCGAATGTACTTCTTAATGGTGATCTCCGGAGTCTTGACCTGGTCGGGACAGATAATACTGAGCTGCTTGAAACGAGCAGTGAGACCAGCATTGTCACCATCCTTCTGTTGTATGTGCCAAAATTCATCTTCCAGCCTTTGACGTTCGTGAGGAGGGCAGAATTCCTCTAGCATGACTTCCTTGAGCTCGTCCCACGACAGACCGTAGGCTGCATCATTCCCTCGCTTGTTCCTCTCGGCCGTCCACCAGTCTAGAGCACGGGACTGAAAGACGCCGGTAGCGTTCAGAGTTCGAAGGTCATCAGGGCAACCACTTTGTCGCAGAGTAACCTCGATAGAGTCAAACCAGTGGAAAAGTGCAGTAGGACCTCCTTCGCCAGTGAATTATTTTGGCCCACATGACTTGAATTGTTTGAAACTGAAAGGTCTTGTGACAGCTTTAGGACCTTCAGTCCTCGATTCCTCGGATGATTTGCTGGCGTTCTCGTAGACATTACTCACGGCCTTAGCTACACTTTTCGCGATGATGGAAGCAAGGCGTTTGTCCCTCTTTTCCTGACGAGAGAGTGCATGACGGGATCCAGACGACATTGTCTGCAATAGACATCGCCATGGAACTCAACACATTGTATTCGAATCTCACCTCACACGTCTACTACTTACTAAAGCTCAGTAACACGTACATTCGTGTAACAGCGTAACACACAGTGCATAGTCACATAAGCATGTAGAGCACATAATCACATAATTCCTAAGCATACCGAGCACAGAAGCAAGGAAAAAGAAACACATACGCTTTTAGTCACTAGAGGCATTCAGAAAACAGAAACCTAGTATTCAGAGTTTGCGAGTGTTCGAACATAGTGTAGTGCGAGCGATTCGTTAATGATGTGTTGTGTGTTGTGTGGGTTGCGAAAGCAAAAGGCATTAGATCGAAACCAGTAGTATCTCAAAACGCTAACAAATAAGCATGAAACACGTAATTCACATAAAATCGACGAATCGTCAGAGTCAATAGTCTTGGCTCAAAGCTTGAAACACATAAAATCGAGAATAGATTGTCTGCGGCTAGTAGACTTCGACTAACCAAGGTGGTTCAATTATTCACAGGGGATCTGTTATGCACCTTCAACCTTCAGGATCGTGCCTTGGCCTCGATTCTTGGGCGTTTGGCGTTAATCCCGTTAGTTTTATGGCGTCTACAGATCGTCTGTTGAGACCTTGGTGGGAGTTTTGTAAAATGCGCGGAACAAGTTATCAAGGTTAGGGTTTCACCCCTGGCTTAACAACTTCGTCCCTAAAATGGAGGAGATTATTCATCAAAATGTGGATTCCACTCCTAGTTTGGCATAATTCTCCTTGTTCGTAGTTAAAATGCAAGTTGATTAAGTGACTTTAGCCGAGAGTTTGCGGTTTTCACACCTATTCTCGGCCTCCGTGCTTGCTCATAATTAAAATTTCGAGTGCAATGATAGGAAAGAGCGAATGATAGTGGCGAGTTTATGCATACGCGCGAGTTGGTCTGGTGGTTCCTAACTATAGTCTAGGTCTCTAAGACTTTGACCCGGACTAGGTCAAGTCTTGCCTAATTCCCTATAGTTATGGCTCTGATACCAATCTGTCACACCCCAACCGATGGCAGAATCATCGGGGCATGGCACTGAGCGAAACAGATTGTCCAGAAGTTTCCATAACAACTATCATTACCATTCAATTTAAATAATACGTCCCATACCGTATCTCAAATAGTTAAATAATTATTACAGACAAACATCAAGACAAGTATTCTGTTCCGACAACTCAGATTTAAACATAACTAATTTATTTGTTGGTTTCTAGGACTCCTTCCCTAGCCTCAATTTCATCACCAGCAAGTTAAGCACAGAAACAACCTAAGCACCTGTCACATACGTTAAAATAAAGTCAATACATATAATGTAAAGGTGAGCATACAAGTTTGATAATAGCATATAGAGTTCGAATTCGTTTACGCATAACCAGCACGTACACATAGTGAAATGAATCACGTTAGTTATCGACATAGATCCATCGATACCAATGACTGCGGGTTGACTGCCCGAGGCAGTTCGCAATACATGATTACCACCGTAATCCATGAAAGTAAAAGATCCTTAACAACCCCCGTGTGAACGGGTGCTGAGTCCAAACTATAGTACTATCGTTGCTAAGGCAGGTAGACAGCATTTCATGTGTAAACATAACAAACAAGCATTCATAAGCCACGTATAACATGCATTAATGGTTTAGCGTTAAAATAGCTTGAGTAGTGTGATAGTTGTAGTTTGAATATTCGTAACGTATGTAACACCCAAAAGTGCTAAAAGCAAAAAGGGTTCGAGTATACTCACAGCGATTATGGATTGAAGGGAGCGCTTTTCAGCGAGTACGGTTGGCCTGAATAGATTTGATAACGTAACGATAAGTGGCGCGTAAAACGATATAGAGTGAGAGTGGGAAGGATAGCTGATCGTGCGGACTAGTTATCTGTGCGAGTAAGCTATCCGTGCGAGTGAGTTATCCGTGCGAGTGAGTTATCCGTGCGGATGGTAATTCGTCCGGATTAGTCACTCGTGCGGATTGTTCATCCGTGCGGACATGTAATCCGTGCGGATTTGCAATTTGTCCGGACTAGTCACTCGTGCGGATAATATGTTCGTACGGATAACTATTCGAGTGGATTGTTTCTTCCTAAGGATGTGTTTGTGTATGATGGCTTGTCCTTTGAAGTTTTCGTTGTAGCATTTAGAAAGCATTTAAGTATCTCTACCTTTCAAGCCAGTCGCGCGGACAACAATCCTTCCGGATGGTAATCCGTGCGGGCACATCTCTAAGGCTGAGTCACTTGATGAAATTGGTGGAATCCGTCCGGATGGTAATCCGTGCGGACAGTGGTAATCCGTCCGGATAGTTTGTTCGTGCGGACAAAGACAATCCGTCCGGATAGTCTGTCTGTGCGGACAACTTGCCCGTGCGGATGAACATTGTTTGAAATTGTTTAAGGTCTTAGTATCTCATGATCCGAAGAGTAATCCATTCAGAGGTCGCCCGTCCGGATTATTCATTCGTCGATACTCAAACCTCGTTTTGAATGTGGGTCCCAAGTGTAGTTCGTCCGGGTGACAACACGTCCGGATCGTCTGTCCGTGCGGACAACTTGTCCGTGCGGACAGCCTCTCGTTTTGGTTGTTCCATTCGTCTACTCTTGGTTTCTGTTGTCGTTTTATCGAGACGTTCTGATCACGTGTCAACCACTTGGAATTGTGTTCTTACACGCATGACTAAGCCGGCTAGGAACCACCCTAACTCGAGGCCTGTCGGCGACTCAGAATGGTCATTCCGGTTTAACCCGAAATCAGGTGTCTTGTGGGTAGAATCCAGATCTAGGGCTAGTGCATCACTAATATTGAGTGGGAGACTAGAACTGATCCGATTCGTACCATTTTTGAGGGTAAAAGAAGGAGAAAACCTGAGTTTATTTCTTTCAACCCTTTTATCCTTAGAAAAGTTTAGATTTAGGTGAAGTTGTTGTGAAATCTTGTGGAAATCATTCAGATCCGAGTTATTCTTGGTGGAATGAGGTCACAATTGAAGTTCATGAGAACTTCATGATGACGTCACCCTAGAATACCTCAAATCTTGATGATTTCATGGTTAAAAGTTGTGATTTGAAAGATAGAAAGGTGTAGATGTGTGTATAGATCAAGAATGTACAAGATTTAGAGCAAGATCTTACCTGGATTGAGAGAAATCGGAGAAAAGGTGAAGAATGCGTGCAGGTCGGACGTCACTTGCCAAAAGTGGAAAGTTTGGAGAGTGACCCGGGTATTTATAGGATGCCAAAAGGGGAAAGGGTGATCTGTGCAGATTGCAGGTCACCCGGATTGTTTATCCGTGCGGATGGGTCATCCGTGCGGATTGGCAATCCGTGCGGATTGTCAATCCGTGCGGATGGACCATCCGTCCGGATGTCGACTGAAGGGTGCGTTCGGTGCGACGACGCTTCGGTTTCGATTGCGAGCGATTCGATAGGGTTTCCTAGTCAAATTACTTTTAGTCCCAACTACTTCGTATATAACATGGTTCGATTCGGAATTCGGGTTCGGGTTCGTTTACATTCGAGTTAAACTTCGAGTTCGATTGAGTTCGCTTAATTACCACGACAAAACATAAACAAACATGCACAGGTAACACGTAAGGCACACACACACGTATATAAGTAGAATACACAGTTCGGGTTGCGATTTGCTGTCGATTCGATTAGCATAGCTTGATTATTAGTTGATTAACTTTATCGCATTGTTACTGCCTATGATTCACAGTCGTGGGTCGATTAAAATATGATTAACACGATTCGATTATTGCAATGGACGACACTTACTCCACATAATATAAATAAAATAAAAACATTTCTACAAGTCAAGTTGCGCGAAATCGGTCGTTGACTTTGACCTTGACTTTGACTTTCACTTATGAAAACACGGGGTGTTACACAAAAGCACTCCTTCACTAGAGAAAAGTTACACCAGAAAAAGAAAAACAACTCAGGCAGCTGATGACAAATATGATCCTAATGCTGCAAAATATCCACTGGAACTGGAAGCTATAAAAATGAGATGAGACAATTCTACACTGTGGATGACCCTTCGAAAAGAAGATTTCCTTCTCTCATAGGTTTCATAGTCCCAGAAAATATGGATGAATATCTCGAGCTCAAAGCAAGGCAGGCTAAGATAAGAGCCAAACTTGAATGCAAAGATCAAGGTGATGAAGCCATTTCTGAAAGAATGGAATTCTTCCTCACCAAAGTCAAACAAATGGAAGACTATGCATGAGATCTGAGCAAAGAAATGTCAAACTTACCACCTGAAGCAGATCTACGAAAAGAAATGAGAAAAGAATATGTTGCATACATCATGAAAGAAAAATTATATCCAGCTGAAGAAAAACAATTCGAAGAATGGCCAATAGTTGCATTAAAGCATGAGGCAAACATAATTGAAAGAATTAAAAATGATCCAAGCAAGAAGAGGACAGCTCCAAACTGGAACATATACAAAAAGCTCATAGCTGAGCTTACATCTGAGTACAAAAGAAAGAAGCAGGAGCTGGTGGATGCAAAGGTGGATACTGCCAATGCCATAACAAAATGGACTAAGCAGCAAACAGATGAGGCTTATGAAAGGCTTAAGAAAAGGAGGATGACAGTTTCTGACACTCCAAACAAGCCTGACTACAAAAAGCCAAAGCAGCAGATCAAAACTTCTGAATCACTGATCACCTCTACAGATACCTCTGTCACTGTGATTGACCAAGAAAAAAGTAAACAACTGACTGTTGCAGAAGAAAAGGAAAAGGAAGCTGAGTATTTTGAAGAAGCCATCAAGAAAATGGCTTTAGATAAAGATAGATCAGCAAAGCTTCAAGACCTTGCCAAAAAGGTTTTGAACAAACCATCATCACCAAACACATCAGCAGATATATCAGACATTGAGCTAGATCAACAAAAGAGACAAGAGCAGATTGACAAAGAAGTTGCAGAAGACATAGCTGCAGCAAATGAAGTCATAGACAAGGCTTTCAAACAAATGTCTGAAAATTCTGAGCTAGCAAAACCTCAGGATACTGCTTTACAAATCTTTACAAGGCCAAAATCTCCCAACTCATTAGTAAATAAACCTCTCCCAAGAAACCCATTGGGTTCAAAAATACTAAAATGGCTCTCTGATCAAAAGACCCATGTATTGACCCTGATCAGATCCAATGGTGAAATGAAGTACATATCAAGGAAACAAGCACTGACCCTTGGTGTTGAAGATCTACAAGATCTCCTTGAACTTTCATTGTGCAGGGATGAGGATGACCCAAGTTCCAAAGATTTTGAAGCAGAATTTAAAAGACAAGCTAGGGAACTTCTGATGAGAGAATAAATATCCAAAATAACGAAGAGTTTTGGCATTATCTGTTCCAGGGGGGATTGTTGGAATTGAACCCTACCAGAGGAACAGATAATGAAAGCCAAAACTGGGTCACAACAGTGGATTAACAATAAGCAGTAGTTTACAACAGGCTTTCCCCTTGAAAGTACTTATAACATCTGATACCCTCCATCCACTGTCCACATACAACTGCTGCTGCCCTTTAAACTGCTGATACAGCCCTGAAGAAGGAAACACTGCTGGTTAAATCTACTGATGCTAAAAGACTGCCCACTCAAAGACTGATCAACTTTGAGGAAAGCACTATTGAAAGAAGAAAGCAGTAGTTCAATGATTTACTTGTATTGTATAGAAACAGTGGTTAGGATTAGCAGGGTTTGTATAAGAACAGTGTTTACAGGTTGTTAGGTTGTTAGACGTCGCTTTCATGGTGATGTTAGCTGAGATGCCTCAGTGGTTTGGTTTGTCTATTTTCCTCCTTGATTGTGTTTATAAAGTTTGTGTTCATTTCCGCTGCATAAATCATTGAATCATATTCATTCATTGTTCATCTATTACAAAAAACACAATCAATTTAACAATCAATTCATCTATTACAAAAAACACAATCATGACGACATCTGAGCAGCAGATGTACAAAACAGATATTAAAGCTCATCCACTGATATACCAACAGTTGCTGATCAAATTAAACTTCAAATCCACTAAAAGACAGAAAGTTGGGTAGTGTCATATAAGAGGAGCTTCAACAGTTCAGGGAAAACAAGTTTGAAAACTTGCACACTTACCAAAGGATGAGAATCTTTTGGGCAAAAAGTGGACCCTCAAAAACATTGTATATGTTGGAGTATAGTTGTCAAGATTTATACTCATCAAACTAAGCACAAACAGCAGATGTTTCCACAACCACTGTTTTGAAGAAGACTATGTTGCTGCTGCATATTGAGAAAATCAAAGTCTGTCGTAACCACTGATTGGTTTAAACATCTGTTGGTTTGTAGCTGTCCACTGTTGAAAGTCAACCTCTGTTCCATCATTTTCATTGTTTTCCACTGTTACCAAACTTCAGTGCTTTAAACCACTGACACAGCTATCCACTGATAGTTAAAGTTACCCACTGTCCTCATTTTCATTTATAATCCACTGATATTCATCCATCAGTGGTTTCCTTAACAACAACTGTCTTCCATTATCCTTCATTTCATCAGAGGTTGGAATATGGTCAGTTCTTATCCGTCAGATCTTTGTAACCGTTGCCACGTCAGCAATTACCTTTTTCCCTATAAAACCCTGATCAAAAACCCCAAACAGGGGTTTTACTGTCGATTCGAATTCACAAAAAAACTGTTCTCAAAGCAGTTTCCATCTTCTTATCTCAAATTCATTCTTCGATTTTCTTCATCAAAATGACAAAATCAAAGCCATCTGCAACATCCACTTCAAAATCATCTAAAAAGGCCTCTCAAAAGGCTACTACAAAATCCCATACAAATCCCCTCACAATTATCTGGGTATTCTTAAAAAACCAGGCAGCACCGATGTTTTCGATTCCATCATTGATACCATGACTGCATCAAAGTACAAAACTTTGTTAACAGCATATGCTCCGATTTACCAGAAAACCCAGAGAGAATTTTGGGAAAATGCCATTCTTGACAAACAAGGAGAAGACATCATAGCCATTAATTCCTCCTTAATGGGTAAACCAGTCAAAATCACACGACACTCCATCTCGGAAGTCTATGAACTCAATGATCAGCAAGGTAAAACTTCTTTTTCCAAAAATGAGTTAAAAACTGATTTCCTTGAAAGGGGGTATGCTGAACAAATAAAGAGGGATACGTTAGAAAAGGGTTATTTCCCTCCTGCAACAAGATTTTTATTTCATACCCTGTTAATGTGTGTTTCAAATAAAACAACTGCCTTCAATGAGATACCATTAAAGATTCAATCCCTGGGGTTTGCTATTTTACAAAATGAAGATTTTAATTATTCCCAGGAAATCTTTGATGATTTGGCCAAAAATGTTTTAACAAAATCTTTTCTATTATTTCCAAGGTTTTTAAGTTATTACTTTACAAAGAAATTTGCAAAGGATGATGTTCATGTATACCAACAAGGTGAATCTTTTCAAATTAAAAGTTTAACAGCTGCAACTTTCACTAGAATGTCAGCACCTTGCAAAACACAAGCAGAGGTGCCTGAGCAGAATTTAGCAGCTACCACTGCTCCTCAGGTATCTGCTGCTGAGCCCACTGCTCCATGTGATCATAGTAGCACAACCACTGCAATGAAACCCACACCTGCCATTACCAAAAAGACCAAAAAGAAATCATCCAAAAAGCCACCCAAACCCAGTAAAACGGCAACTCTGGAAGATGAGATCCCAGAGTAATTGCCAGTGACAAAACAAAAGTCACCAATAACCACTGCTGCTACTTCCTCACAACAGATGGAAGAAAGATCTCCACCATTGCCTCAAACTCCTCCGACATCCTCACAAAAGGATTCGGTTGTAAACACAGGGACCCAAGATTATGAAGTTCTGGATCCAATCGGCTCCATCTTCCTCAGTCCTGATCCGAAGGACATGTCTCTTTCTACACCTATTCCTTCACCCGTCACATTACCACAATCAATGTTACCTTTGTTGCATGCAGTTGCTATAGCTCAGACACAAACCAGTTCCTCTCAATCACCTATCACTGAGAGTATACTCCCACAAGTGACTGGGTCTGATGTTCATACCTCTGCTAGCCCAGCAACAACTGAGGAGGTTACACTGTAGGAATTACCAGTAATTCCTGTCAGTAGTTCAAGTGGAGCAGCAACTACTACTGTTGGACCCACTGGTCTACATTGGGTCAGTTGTTCCATAAATAAGACTCCCTTGAAGGTAATTTCTTCAGAGACAACCAAGGAAACCACTGGTGTGTTTACTTTAACAACTGGTGAGTTGTTCAAGGTGTCCACAAATGAAGAAAGAAGTCCCCAGTACCAAGAAAAAGGGGCATCAGTAGATGACTTTTATGACATATTCCCTAAGTCTGCTGCTGATACAACCACTGTTGGTGGGAAATCAGATGATCCCACTAAGTTGGGTGATGGTTTAAAATACCAAGAACTGATGGACAGAATTGACACACTTGACACATATGTTGCTGAACTAAAAAATATGATGCAACAGCTGTTGGAAATTCAAAAGGTACCACCCACTGTTGTTCCAGCTCAAGCACCTGCACAACCTGCACCTACTGTAAATGAGTTATGGAACTTATTTCAACCCTTGCTCCAACAACAAAGACAATTGACTGATCAGCAGCTTGATATAGATGTCCAAAAGCTGAGGAACATGATGGAGTCCAGATTTAAAGACACCCAAGCTGACATCAAGGCCATAAAGGGCCATATCTTGAACACCACTGGCAAAGCACCTCCCACTGTTCTCTTCCTTGATAATCCACCACCAGATAATGCCAAAAAAGGGGAGAAGATCAACCTGTGGAAGAAGAAAGGGATTGAAGATGGTCTCTACATTGAGCCACAAAAAGATTGTATGACTAAAGACATTCCCTTGCCAGATGGGAGCAAAAAGATTGATTTTACCACAAATGCACTTGCTGAAGCAAAAGCAAGTGTAAAAAGGGATAGAGAGGCAAAGGATAAATCAAGGTGGAATGAGGAGAAGGGAGCTTACATGGAGCTGGATGCACAGGGTTGTTCTGAGCCAAAGGATGTTAAAAATCCTGACCCAAAAAGAAAAAATCCCACTAGAAAAGTGAGGGAACCCAAATCCACACCATCCATACTCACAAAGCATACTCCAAAACCACCATCTAAAATCCCTCAACATCAATCTTCCACACAAACAGTTGTTGTATCAACAACTGTTGATACCTCAGTGGTTTCAGCAGTTGTTAAACCAACAACCACCACCTCAATGACAACAACTGCTACTTCAACATACACCACTCAAACACCTGATCTCACTTAATCATCCACCACCACTTCAACCACATCATCAACCATCAAATCATCACCTGCCACTGTGCAGAAGACTTCTACTGACACATCAGTAGTTGTAATGACACCTCAATCTTCCACCCAAACAGTTGTTGTAACTCCTGTTGTATCAACAACTGTTGGTACCTCAATGGTTTCAGCAGTTGTTAAACCAACAACCACCACCTCAATCACAACAACTGCTACTTCAACACACACCACTCAAACACCTGATTTGACTAAATCATCCACCACAACTACAACCACATCACCAACCATCAAATCACCACCTGCCACTGTGCAGAAGACTTCTACTGACACATCAGGAGTTGTAATGACAACAATGGTTGAAACACCTGTTGTTTCAACAACTGTTAGTCAAACACTTCTCACTTCAAACACAACCACTGATCCACCCAAAACATCATTAGTCTCTCCTCAACCAAAAAGGAGAAGGTTAATTTTGATTGGTGATGAGCCTTCACCTTCACCAACATCTTCACAACCTCTACCACTTGTCACGTTACCAAACCCTGTACCTCTCTCTTCAATACAGATACAAAAGCCAATCACTGATATTGCTCCTCAGGTGTTCAATTTCCTCTAGAACTTATTGCTGTCAGAGAAGAGATCAAATCCTTCTACTATGAGGATGATCCTGCAAAAAGGAGTTTACCATCTGTTGAAGGATATCCTAGGCCTAATAATATTGATGAATATTTAAAATTAAAGGCCAAACAAGCAGAGGATATTGCTAAAAGAGAATCAACAGGGAAGACTGACAAAGAATATCAAAGGCACTACCAATTTTTTCTTACTCAAGTCAGTTCCCTGGAAAAATTTGCAAAGAATGTTTGTCAAAAATTATCAGAAAGAGCAGATGAATCTCTGAGAAAAGACTCTGTTGAGAATATCATGGCTCACAAGAAGTATAAGGGAGAGAAGCATATGTACAAAGATTGGACCATTCCTGAGCTTGAAAGTGAAGCAGCCATGATCCAAGAGATGCTTAAAAATAAGGTTAAACACACTCCTCCTGACTGGAAAAAATTCAAAAAGAATGTACCTGACAAGGCTTTAGAGTTAAAGAGAATGCAAGAGGAGCTGATAGCAGCTGACTATGGGTCAAAGAATTCAGTGTCAAAGTGGAGAGAAGATAGGGTCAGGGCCACTTACAAAATGTTGGAGGAACTAAGGAAGAAAGATCCAAATGTTCCACAAAAACCTGACTATCCTAAAACTGAAGGTTCAAAAAGACCACCAAAGTTACAAATCAAGAGATGCACTGATCCAACAGGTGCTACTATTTATCAAAGAAAAAGACAAAAGCAGATGGATACTGAAACCTTGAAGGAACTTATGGCTGGTGATGAACTTTTAAAAGAAGGTATCAACAGAATGGTGATAGAAAGGCTTGAAGTGAATCAATCTGCAGGCACAGATCAGATCTGATGGTGATGTGATTCTCCTTGATCTTCAACTGTGTAGGAATGAGGAAGATACATATTCTGTTTAGCCAATTCTACTTTTTTACTATATAGTTTTTTTTTTCTTTTTGAGGTTGAATTACATGTTAAACTCACGAAAAATTATTAGTTGGTTTTCAATGTTGATGACACTGATGGCCAGGTACATTATGTTATCATGACGATAACTGGAATAGGTTGATCAATTCTTCTTTTTTTGCTTTTTGTAAATTTTTATCATTTAGTTATGTTGTATAGAAAAGTAAAATATACTAAAGCTTCTTGCTAATAAAGTAGAGCTAAAACAAAAGTTTCATTGAAAATTAAAATTATAGATTTGATCGGTTTGCGGATATTATTAGACATAGATGATTTATTGAAAATGTGTATTACCAAGATCGGTAGGCAAAGTACCAGTATTGAGATGTACCGAGTTTGTGGTTGGGACTTTTAAATGTATACTTAACTAAAATGCGAATGTGAATTCATCAAATATTTGTTCACGTGATAGTTTACATATTTACATAGAGAAAAACTTTTATCATTATAGTTATTATAATACTAACACATACTGTCTTTAACATTATTTTATAAAGATATAGATCTAAAGACCAAAATTTAAATGATATATTATAATATGTTTTTTAGTATTTGATTTCGATCATTACTAAACCTACCCGTGTGGTTACACGGGTCCTACACCTAGTAGAAAATAAATAAAGGAGTAATGGTTTGAGGGGCTCAAAAATTACAGAGTTAAATGTCATTTATAGTCCCTGTGGTTTGGGCTATTTTGTCAGTTTAGTCCAAATGTTTCATTATTCGTCTGTGGGTCCAAAAAGGTTTCAATGTTGTCATTTTAGTCCACTGGGTTAATTTCATCCATTATTTCTGTTACCGAGAAGGGCAATTCGGTCATTTTATATGGCCGAATTGCCCTTATAGTTAACAAAATTACATATAAAATGACCGAATTGCCCTTCTCGTTAACAGAAAAAATGGATGAAGTTAACCCAGTGGACTAAAATGGCAACGGTGAAAATTTTTGGACCCACAGACAAAAAATGAAACCTTTGGACTAAACTGACAAAATGATCCAAACCACAGGAACTAAAATGACATTTAACTCACAATTATAAAAAGATGTTTCTGACAAGTCCATGCCTGACACCATTACCAGTGTGACACCCCCCCCCCCCCCCCGCGCGACTAAATACCCCTTTAACGCCCCAAAACGAGGCTGGCTAGGTGGGGCGCCAACCTACTACAATTAATATTACTTTAAAGGTGATAGATAAGGCGGTAACCACCAATCTTTCTCTTTTAGGCTAGGTGGTGTGGAGTGGACCCTATTTTTCAGACCCACAACCATTACGAGCATCCTATTTGGCAGGGTTGCCACTCCACATCCCCAACCTATTTTTCAGACCCACAACCATTACGAGCATCCTATTTATCGCATGATTAATCGATTTATCGCTTATCGCAATCGCACACGCAACTCGAATTACGCATTTTGGTTATTGTTATACGTGTGTGTGTGCCTTATGCGTTACTTGTGCATGTTTATTTATGTTATATTGTGGTGATCAATCGAAGCGCAATCGAAACTCAATCGCAATCGAATCGCAAACGCTAAACGAATACAAAATAAGGATGCTTGTATGTTGATATAGTAGTTGGGATTAAAAGTAATTTGACTAGGAAACTTTATTTCATCGTAACGCTCGCAATCGAAACAGCAAAACTTGTCGCACCAAACACTCAAACAAGGTGACTGATCGACCAGGCGACCAGCCGTTCGATCGAGCTGCCGCTCGATCGGCCAGCTGTTCTATCGGACTGCCTAACCGATCGACCAGCCCCCTCCATTCCTTTCCTCTTTGGGAAACCCTATAAATACCCCTTGTCACCATCAAACTTACTACTTTTGGCACTCTCTGTCCGACCAGCGCTCCGATCTCATTTTTCCTTCGATTTCTCGCGATTTCGGTAAGATTTCGTCCTAAATCTTGTACTTCCTTAATCTACACGCACTCCAACACCTTTTTATCTTTTAAATCTTAACTTTTAACCGTGAAATCACCAAGATTCAAGGTGTTCTAGGATGACGTCATCATGTGTTCTTGAGAACCTCATGTTTTGGCCTCAATCCACCAAGAACAACTTAGATCTAACCGATTTCCACATAAACAAACGAAGATCTTTCATAGATCTAAACATATTCACTATGAAAAGGATTGAAAGATGGTTTTCCAACTTTCTTTCAACTCTTTTACACTCAATGCATTCAAAACCGATAGGATCGGAGCTTGTGCCGACTTACTACTCGTTCTTGTGGTTGTGTTGTTGCAAGATCTGGATTCTATCCACGAGACTACCGATTACGGGTTAAACATGGAACACCGTCTCGAACAGTTAACTGGTCGGATTTGGGTGATTCCTGTCCGATCAGGGGTACCAAGTATTGACAAGGTTTCTGTTGTTTAACACGTTATCAAAAACGTCTCGATAAAACGTCAAACAATCAAAACAACCAAGTGTAAGACGAACAGGTCGACCAGGACAGAGTGCCATCCGATCGAACTGTTGTCCGATCGGAAAGCCACCCGAACGATCGGCCAATCCGATTGACTTGCACCTTGGTCCCACCTTAGTTTTCAAATCAACCCTCAAGAGTTTTGGGAACACCGAACGGATTGTCGTCCGATCGAGTTACCACTCGATCGACCGACCATCCGACTATGTGATGTTTCGAAACTTCAACACTTAAACAATTTTCAACATGTTCAATGCACAAGGGATGCCACCCGATCAAACAACCGTCCGATCGAGTGACAACCTGTTGTGAACTTGTTCTCGCGGAAGTGTCCAACCTATCGGACTGTCGCCCTATCGAACGGTTGTTCGATCGATCGACCGGAAGGATAGAGGTACTTCTATGTTTTCAAAATGCTACAACGAAAACTTCAAAAGTCAAGCCATCATACACAAACACATCCTTCCCAAAGGAAGTAACAATCCACTCGAACGGTCATCCGACCGGACGACCGTCCGAACGGACTGTCACTCGAACGATCGGTTGTCCGATCGGACTACCATCCGATCGAACTGCTGCCCTACCCACTTGCACTCTGTATCGTTTTACGCGTCGCTTATCGTTATGCTATCAACCTGTTCAGGCTAACCCTACTCTCTAGCGCTCCCTTCAATCCACCAATCGTTGTGAGTATACTCGATCCCTTTTTGATTTATGCACTTTTGGGTGTTACATACGTTACTTATACAAAATCACATCGAACACACTACGCAATTCTTTAAACGCTAATCATTATCGCATGTATACGTGACTTAATGAATGCTTGTTTGTTATGTTTACACATGGAATGTTGTCTACCTGCCTTAGCAATGGTAGTACTATTAGTTTGGACTCAGCACCTATTCACTCAGGGGTTGTTAAGGACAATTACCTACATGGCTCACAGTGGTGAGTGTGTATCGCGAACTGGCTTGGGCAGTCAACCCGCAGTCATTGCTATCGATAGGTTCATGTCGATAACTAACATGCGTCATTTTACACTGTGTACGTGATGGTTATGCGTAACGATTTCGAACTCTATATGCTATTATCAAACTTGTATGCTCACCTTTACACTATGTGTATTGACTTTCATTTTAACGTATGTGACAGGTGCTTAAGTTGCTAGGATGCTTTATTGTGCGGTGATGAAATTGAGGCTAGGGCAGGTCTAGAAACCAATAAACAATTTTCTGTAATAAGAATCTGAGTTATCGGAACAGAACAATTTGACTAGATCTTTTCTGTAATAATTGTATTATCATTTATGGCATGGTATGGGACGTGTTGCTTTAAATACTTGGTAATTATAGTTGTTATGGAAACTTCTGGACAATCTGTTTCGCTCAGTGCCACGCCCCGATGTTTCCGCTATCGGTTGGGGTGTGACATTTGACTCCTTTTTTAGCTTTCTTTTGGGGGGGTTTTTTTCTTTGTTGGTTGTTTTCTCTTACGACTTGATTCCACTTTGTCATTACATGTTTCCTTAACCAATTCCGAATCATCATCAAGTTCGAAATGGTCATGAGGGGTATCATCTCATCTTCCTCCTACCCATATATAATCCACACAAAAAGGTAAAGATGAATAATATTCTACGTGCAATCTATAGGTATCGGTGTATTCAGTAACCATGAAATTAATTATTAATAGACATTTCATCCAAGTTAAACTATTGTGATTAGTAGTGCTTGTTCATTTAAGTGTTGAACCATAAAATAATTGATTTATGTCCATTAAATGTTAAACTTGATGAATGTAATCAAGTTTTGGTTACTGCATTTCTTTTATTGTCGTTCATTTTGAATTTGTTTGGTTTTTTATCCCACATCGATAGCTTGAGCAGAAATTGTATTGACTCTCTATTGAAAGAAAATACAAATCAATAATAAATAGTGGGTTGTTTTTTAGAGCTCTTACTTAACCAAGTTACAGTTTAAAGCCCATGTAAAAAATTCAGTTCAAGTAACTTACTTGACTAGAAGGTGGTCCATTCAAAGATGCCATTTGGATTCTTGCTATTAGACTCAGCTGAAGAAAAACACAATCATAAGGTATGTAAACACAATCGAAAGACATTAAGATATACACCTGTCATTTAACAGCCAGTATGACCAAGAACTAGCACAAAGTACCAAATCTAAGTTCTCTTTCAAGTGAGTAATTCTACATATTAACTCTTGTTCACTGTATAATTCAATTTTAGAAGCACAAAGTTCCAAATCTAAGTTCTCTTACTAGATATGGTATCGATTTATCTGAGATAAGAGTACCTTGATGGAGCGATGGAGCAAGCAACTTCAGAATCTGAACTTCTGAAGTGATGGAGTGCAGCAGCAAGCAAAGCACCACCTTAATTTTCTTTTTTACAAAACTTCAGATGCATCGATGGAGGGCAACAGCAAGCAACTTGTTAAGACTCTTCGATAGTTCGACCTAGGGTAAAAGGAATTGGGATCAGTCATGTTATGTTTTTGAGGATTAGGAATTTTATTTGGTAGGCAAGGGATGTGAGAATAATTACAGTTCACCACAATACATGAATTATGGGTGGGATATATAGGGATGAGCATGAATAATTACAGTTCACCACCCTACATGAATTATGGGTGGGAATTTAGCTGGTGGGAAATCGGTATTAAGAAAGTATTACCGAAAAAATACCGATACCAATCCCGATTATCCCGATCCCGAAATAATGGTAAAACATAATACTGATACCGATACCGAATACAAGCGGTATGGTATCGGTACGGGACGGTACCGGTATGGTATCGGTATGGGATCAGTATCTGGTACCACATGCTCATCCCTAGGCTGCTATGTAAACATGTCTATTTTCTTTTCAAGATGTTTGGTGTTAAAGAAATACCAAACAAATATGTTATGAAGAGATGGACAAAAGATGTGGTTCCGAATGAATTAAACGCCACATTTGATGTAAAGGTGGATGCTAAGGATGAGCAATACAAGGCTAAACAGATTGCTAGCAAAATTATGTACATAGGGGAGTATTTGGTTAGCAATTTGATTACTGATGCGTGTCGAGTGTGATATATTTTTAAGTATATTTTAAGCCCCTTTTTACACGTTAGCCAGGTTTTAAATTTATAAAACACGATATTTACAAACACTAAACACACATATGGGCAAGTGCACCCATCGTGAGCGTAGTATAGTGTTGGTAAGATACCGAGATCGTCCAAAGACACAAGAGCTTTTAGTACCGGTTTATCCTCAACGTCTAATCAAATCAAAAGTTAAAAAAAAGTTTTTTAAACAAGATAAATAAAACTAACTAAAATGCTGAAAAATAAAATAAAATAAAAACAGATAGACAAGATGAATCACTTGGATCCGACTCGTGTGAAGTGTAACCTTTGATTATTTCCGCACTTTTGCACTCTTTAAGAGATTATCTTAGTTATTGTAGCAGGCCCCTCTTTTGAAGGTGACGTTACCCTCAACCCAGTAGTTTGAGTCAGCAAGGATGCAATCCTAAAGGGTCGGATTATTGAAAGATAATTAATTAAGTTATTAATGCATAATGTGGTAGGCCCCTCTTTTGAAGGTGACGTTACCCTCGGCTAAGTAGTCTGAGTCAGCAGGGATACAGTCCTAAGTAGCCGGGTTAAAGTATTAATAGTAGCTTACATATGAGGGGATGAAAGAGTTTGGACCCCCGCCATCCAATACCAGAGGGTATTGAAGGAGGTCCTACTAAATTTAACCCAGGTCCTTGCAGGATCTATACACTGAACAAGGCAAGACTCTTACCAAACCGTTCTCTTAACCCCCGACCAGGTAGCCAACATATCTCCATATAGACCGTGGAGATATGAATGGTGAAAATCTTTTATTTTATATAGACAGTAAAATAATGCCAAGACACCACGGACAAACGATAAGGAAGAATCACTTTCAACATAAGAAACTAGTTATTAAAGTCATTAATACATAACCAAATAAAAAGTGCAAAAAGATTAAAAATAAAAAGTATTACACTAAACACTTGTCTTCACCAAGTGATGTAAGAGACTTAGGCAAACATGGCCATTGATTGTCAAGAACTCTTACGATCAATCTTGGATCCCGAGACGACTCACACACTCTATGATGGATGATGGATGATGGTGGTGGATGATGGTGTTGTGGTGGTGGTGGAGTGTGGGTGAAGTGTGAGAGAGGTGGTGTGCCAAGGGATGGTTTGCAAAAGAGCCAAGCACCCCTATTTATAGCCTGAACAGCAGCTCGGGCACGGCCCCGTGTCCATCCTCCTTCTCTTTCTTCATTAATTGCAGTTTGTCTGCATTTGTTGACCACGCCCCTGTGTCCGCTGGGCACGACCCCGTGTGCAGAAGCGTATCTATACTATCAAGATTTCCTCAGATTCTGCGAATATTAGAGTTGACCACGGCCCCGTGTCCGCTGGGCACGCCCCCGTGGTGGGTGATAGAAGCTTCTACAACTTTGTCTTTTCTGCAGACACTTGGGCACGCCCCCGTGCTCACTGAGCACAGGGCGTGTTCAGCCTTCTGTTTTCTTGGTTTGCTTGGGAAGATGCTGTCGGGGGGTCGGGCATGCCATGTTTATTCCTTTTCTTGTATTTTTGTTAGATTTAGCTGCCTTTTTACTTCTTTTGTTCATTTGAGCTCATTTAATCCTGAAAATACAAAAGGAAGACAAAAACACACTTTTTCCAACATTAGTACTAAAAAAGGGTTAGTTTTATGCCTCAATTGATGTAATTTATATGTTGCATTTTGCACACATCAAATACCCCCACACTTGAATCTTTGCTTGTCCTCAAGCAAAACTCTTTATAATGTGGCTTTACACTCCCAAATGGAATGGGTAGAAGAGAAGGTTTTGGGCTTGTCAAAGAGTGTCGGGATTTCCAAGATTCTTTATTAAGTTTTATTTTTATTTATTTACAATCCTATTCGTCATGATTTATTTAAAACATTTCATAAGAAAAATTACTTATTAGGGCATAACATGCCTTTTTAAAATTTCATTTATATACAAGTTCACATACCTCACGGGGGACTTTTGGGGTGAAGGGTTAGGCTTGGGTTAAAGGTAGGTGGTTGGGTTAGTGGTTAGTAGAAAAGGGAGAAAGGCGTAAAAAGCGTCGGTTTTTGCAAAACATATTGTTTTTGTGACTTTTTATTCCAATGAAGCATTTATTCAAACAAGCCTTCTTTTGATGAGCTTTGTTTGTTTATTGCAAACTTCATTTTTGTTTTCTTCTTTATCAATTTTTTTTCAACATAAGAGAGTCACACAGAAACCGAGCTTTGTTAATAAAATAAAGGGTTTAAAATGAAAAAGGGTTTTGGTGGGTAAAAGGGTATTTGTTTAGGTTAAGAAATGAAAAGTTTTAGGCTCAAAGGGGTTAACTAGGGGGATTTTGGGAAGGTGGTAAAAAAATAAATGGTGTAGAAATAAAAAGGGTTAGTCCTAATGCCTCCATCATTTACTTACTCGGGTTTAAGTTGGTAAGGACCGGGAATGTATCGCCGTGGCAAGTTCTAGAGTCATAAGAACCAAGCGGCTATTCACACAAGAAACGAAAAAAGAGCATTTAGTTTAAAGATGTGTATTTGTATGCTCAATAAAGGCTCAAAACTCACTTTTTGTGGGAATGGGTTTTTATGTGATCAAGTATATATAAACAAATTTTAACTAGGTTTGTCATGTCGTTTCATAATTTTCTTATGTTGGTTCTTTTTATCACGACGCTATCGGTTGTAAATTTGTAAAAATATCACCTTTTTAGAACTTGAAATTCCTAACTTAAACTTAGACAAGTAAGAAAAATGAAAGATTTTTGAAAAAAATTGGGGTGTTTAGCGGTTCCAATAGAGTTTTGTGTAAGGCTTGTAATTAGGACTTGCAAAATTCAAGGTTTTAGCATTCCCCCCACAATTAAATTACACATTTCCTCAATGTGTCCCAAAAATAAGTTTTTAGGTTGATTTGACGTGTAAAAAAGCAAAATTTTATGTTACTGGGTGTCTGGACACGGCCCCGTGTCGGATGGACACGACCCCGTGGTCAGAGTGCCAGTAACGATAACTTACAGAAGGTGGACACGGGGGCGTGTTGGCTGGGCACGACCCCGTGTCTGGCAAAAATCTGCAGAATTTTAACAAACAGCAGGTCTGGGCAATGGGCACGGGAGCGTGTCGGCCGGACACGACCCCGTGTAGACAGTCTGCAAAGGTGAAAAACAGGTTTCTGGCTTCGGTTTTGCTGTCCCGACTTTAATAGTACTAATGTTTAGTACTCTAAGCCTCGTATGTACCTGTTTCATCAATAAACACTACAACAAACCATAGCAAACATCCTAAATTACCATCGTTCAAACATCCACGTCACAAGGTTAAAAAGAAAAATAATGCAGAAAGTAAAAAGAGTTAAAGGAAAGTAAATTGTTCAACACACGGCACGCAGGCCGGAAATTGTTCATAAGAAAAGAGGGTTAACCTGTGGGATGACCAACCAGCTGCTCCTAACTCCGCCCATCCCGCCTAGTCCATGTCCTCGTCTTCATCATCACCTCCTCCTCCGTGCCCCGCCATGTACTCCCGGATGTTCCCAATGTCATCCTGAATGTCGGAGATGTTTCTCTCAATTGCTCCGACCCAGGTGTACGTATTGCTCGCCATGTTATAGGTGTTCCTTGTGCACATGAGGTTTTCCTGCAATAAATCATGTAAACTTTGGAAGTTAGGAAAACCGCCTCCTTATGAGGAGGATTGGCCCGGATCACCGTGGGGCTGGTACTGGTATTGAGGAGGTGGTTGAAACTGTGGAGCATGAAGGACGAGTGCCTCTTGCGGGTTCCATGCATGCCCCTGGACTCTTTGGAAGCTAACCGTTCCGTCTTCGGCTTCATAAATCAAGTTCATGGAGCGGCAGATGTGTATGTCCACTCTTCCCGACCATGGGCTCTTTTGGAAAGACCTGGGCATGTTCACGAAATGCTTGAAGAGATGGTATATCCACCCCCCGAAGAAGATAGGGGTTGGTGGAATAGCAAGCCGGTTCCAATGCATGTTTCGGAGCAGGAGGTACGGAACATCAAGGTTTCTGCGGTTGTGAATGCAATGAAGGACCACTAGATCTCTCAACCCTACAACGCCACTGCTATCGTGCCTTTGGCTAAGAGAGTAAGTGAGGACCCTATGGATGTAGCTGTAAAGAGGGTCCCTCAACTTAGTGCTCTTAGTGCTACTTGGGTTGTAAATTCCATCTCCTATTTGAGCCCAAGCGGTTTGGCGTTCGTTTTCTGATAGTTCACATAACCCTCCGATGTTCTCTTCATTACCCGTATCTTCCTCCGCATACAACCCAACTATCGACCCAAACTGTGCCATCGAAATCGAGTACTTAGTCCCCCCACATCGGAAGTCTACCCCATCATTATCAAATGGGTCGCATCTTGAATTGAACACGAATGTGCTATAGAATTCCAGATTATACTCGTGGACCGAATGAAGTCGAGTGGTTAGGGCGGCTCTTAGTGGGCCGGTGACTAGGTTGTTAAACCGGTCAAGTTGGTTCACTGTTGCTAAAAGATCCATGGACACTTGTCGTGGATATTCCTCCGGTCTGGTTCGAAGCACATCGTATCTTGCTTTAGCATCCAACTCATTTGCATTGAACCGTGTGAATTTATTCGACATCTGAAAGGATACACCAAACAATTAGCACGAAACAGTGAAATTTCCAGAGAAAACTGAAAACAGTCGGCTGAACACGGCCCCGTGTTCAACGGACACGCCCCATGTTGGTCAGAAAATGGCTGGTCACGCCCCCGTGCTCAGCGAGCACGGCCCCGTGTCCAGACGTCTGTTTCCCAAAAATCCCATTTTTTCGACCCGGTCCCGAAAACTTGAAAATTTTTGGTCCAATAGGGGCGGTTTTCCCCAAAAATGAAACCCCAAATGCCGTTTTTCCCAAAACAAACCGTTTAGCTCTTCAATTTTATCTTTTTCGGTTCAAAAATAAGGGTTTGGTGTTTCTGTGAGAAATCGGGCAAATCTATGAACAATACAAGTTGACTTACTTTCTATAACATGTATCTAAACTAATGCTAACAGATCTAAGCAAAAATTTGAGGTTCGATCCAGATGAAGTTCAAGAACCCTAGATTTTTCCTCAAATTTTTGGTGTTTTAACTACATGCAAGTGCTTAATCTAACTACTAATGATGATAGGATCATACCTTGATGTTGTTAGAAGTAGAGGAGACGTCGAAATCTTGCAAAAAAATCGCCTGAACCAGAGAGTTTTCGGGCAAACGGGGCGTGTGGAAATGAAGAAACTGTGTTGAAAAGGGGTTTTATCCCGACAGTTGCACGGACACAGCCCCATGTCCAGCGGACACGGCCCCGTGCCGGGTGATTTTTAAATATTTTTTTTAATGCTCGTGTGAGTGCCCTTGTTTCCCAAAAACTTGGTTAGAAGACTTACCGATTTGGAGGTCAACCCGTTCGTTCGTAACTTAACAGGTATGATGTTGATGCTTTTATTCTTCGACAGTTTGAAGCGAGATTTCTTCCTCCTCATCCTCAATGAATCCTTGATAGAGCTTCAGCCGTTGGCCATTGACTTTGAATGGAATGCCATTCTGAGATTTAATTTCTACTGCACCGTGTGGGAAAATGTGGGTGATGGAAAAAGGTCCTGACCACCTAGACTTTAGTTTACCAGGAAACAATCGAAGTCGTGAATTAAACAATAGAACTTGATCTCCTACTCGAAATTCATTAGGTTTAATGTTTTTGTCATGCAATTTTTTCATTCTCTCCTTATAAATTTCAGAGTTAGAGTATGCATAATTCCTTAATTCATCTAATTCATTTAATTGACAAAATCGATTTTTACCGGCAAATTCTAAATCAAGGTTTACATTTTTAATTGCCCAATAGGCCTTGTGAGCTATTTCTACTGGCAAATGACAACTTTTTCCGTAGATGAGCTTGTATGGGATTGTACCTATTGTTGTTTTATAAGCAGTGCGAAAAGCCCATAGAGCATCATCTAATTTATCGGCCCATTCCTTTTTATTTAACCCTACGGTTTTTTCAAGTATTCGTTTTAAACCTCTATTAGTCACTTCGGCTTGTCCGTTTGTTTGAGGGTGATATGCTGTTGAGACCCAGTGATAGACCCCATATCTTGTTAAAAAAATTTCAAGTTGATGATTACAAAAATGGGTACCTCTATCACTTATTAATGCTTTAGGTGTGCCGAAACGAGAGAATATTTTTTTCAGAAATCTTACCACGACTCTTCCATCATTTGTTGGAAGTGCCTCGGCCTCGGCCCATTTAGACAAGTAATCTACTGCCACAAGTATACATTTGTTTCCTTTTGACGGCGGGAAGGGTCCCATAAAGTCGAGTCCCCACACATCAAAGATTTCACAAACAAGAATGCCATTTTGTGGCATTTCATTTTTCGAAGAAATATTACTTGTCCTTTGGCAAGCGTCACATGTCTTGACTAGACTTTGGGCGTCTTTGTAAATGGTCGGCCAATAAAATCCTGAATCAAATACCTTTCGTGCGGTACTAGCGGCACCATGATGTCCTCCGTATGGACCTTCATGACAATGGCGGAGAATTCTTCTTGCTTCATTACCATTACGCATCGTCGGATGAGTTGGTCGGCACATATTTTGAAAAGATAAGGATCTTCCCAAAAATAATGCTTTACATCAGCAAAGAATTTCTTTCTTCGATGATATGGCCAATCTTTTGCGACTATACCGCTAGCTAGGTAGTTAGCATAGTTGGCATACCATGGTTCTTCTCTGTACTCCACCATTTCTAGGGACTCCGTTGGAAATTTTTCGTTGATTTGCTCGTCCCTGGTTGCCTCCAAATCTGGGTCTTCTAAGCGTGAAAGATGATCTGCTGCAGTGTTTTCTACTCCTCTTTTGTCTTTGATTTCAATATCAAATTCTTGGAGGAGTAGAATCCACCGAATCAAACGTGGTTTAGCATCCTGTTTCTTGAAGAGATATCGAATGGCTGCATGATCTGTATAGGCTATTGTTTTAGAAAGAACAAGATAAGAACGAAATTTATCAAAAGCAAATACCACAGCCAGTAATTCTGTTTCAGTTGTTGTGTAATTTTCTTGTGCATCGTTAAGTGTTTTACTAGCATAATAAATCGGGTGAAAATGCTTTTCTTTTTCTTTGTCCCAAGACAGCTCCAACTGCAAAGACACTTGCATCACACATGATTTCGAAAGGTAATTTCCAGTCAGGCGCTATCATGATAGGTGCATTGACTAGCATTTCCTTTAGGGTTAGAAATGCTTGATTGCAATCCTTTTCAAAGATGAAAGGGGCATCTTTTTCAAGTAGTTTTGTTAGAGGCCTTGAGATTTTAGAAAAGTCTTTGATAAACCGCCTATAAAATCCGGCATGCACTAAGAAACTTCTGATAGCTCTAACGGAGGATGGGGGTGGTAATCGAGAAATGGTGTCTATTTTGGCTCGATCAACCTCCATTCCTTCGCTTGAGATTTTGTGACCGAGTACTATTCCCTCTGTTACCATGAAATGGCATTTTTCCCAATTAAGGGCGAGGTTGGTTTCCTCACATCGGGATAGCATTCGTTCAAGGTTATCGAGGCATTGGTCGTATAAATCTCCAAAGATAGAAAAGTCGTCCATGAAGACTTCCATTGTCTTTTCTATCATGTCATGGAAGATGGCTACCATGCAACGTTGAAAAGTTGCGGGGGCATTGCATAGACCGAATGGCATGCGTTGATAAGCAAAAGTTCCATAGGGACATGTGAAGGTTGTCTTTTCTTGGTCTTCGGGTGCTATCGGGATTTGAAAGTAACCTGAAAAACCATCCAAGAAACAATAAAATTTATGACCAGATAATCTTTCTAACATTTGATCAATGAAGGGCAAAGGAAAGTGATCTTTCCTTGTTGCTTCATTCAATCGTCTATAATCTATCCATACCCTCCATCATGTGACGGTTCTCGTTGGAATTAATTCATTCTTTTCGTTAGTTATTACCGCCATACCTCCTTTCTTTGGAACTACTTGGACGGGACTTACCCAAGGACTATCGGAGATAGGGTAGATAAGTCCGGCGTCAAGTAGTTTGATGACTTCGTTTTTAACCACTTCTTGCACATTTGGATTTACTCGACGTTGTGGTTGTATTACCGATTTGTAGTCATCGTTCATTAGAATTTTGTGCGTGCACATGGAAGGACTTATTCCTTTAATGTCTACAAGTTTCCAAGCAATCGCATTTTTGTGTTTTTCAAAAGTTTAATTAATTTTTCTTTTTCTAAATGACCTAATTTAGATGAAATAATTACAGGTAATTTACCATCTTTGTCTAAAAAGCATATTCCAAACCTTTTGGAAGTTCTTTGAGCTCAAGAGGTGGGTCTTTAGGAGACTCCTTATTTGGTTGCTCATTTTTATCAAGAACTTTAAAAGTTTGTTCTATGGCGACCTCTTCTTCAACAAAGTGGTCGATTTCTTCACTTGTATCGGGTGGTTCATCTTCATCTTCAATTAGGGGGTCATTTTTGCCGAAAGGATATTTCATTGAACGCTCAAGATCGACACTTCTTTTAAATGCCCCTAATTGAATAGATAGATTGTTGCGCTTCAGGTTTTTCAAAGCTTCGTGGGTTTTGACAAAAGGTCGTCCCAACACTAGAGGAGCGTCATCGAGTATGACAAAGTCGGTTGGGATTACCATTTGATTTGTTTGAACCAAAACATCCTCAACTACACCGATTGATTTTATTACTTTTCGATTAGATATAAAAATGGGTATTTTAAGTGGAGAAAAATCACTAATACTTAATTTTTCGAAAATGTAATTGGGCATTATGTTAACACAAAGATCTTTATCAATTGTGACATTACTAATAAATGAATTTTGAAAAAAAAACATGGAACCGGTGTAATGTTGATTTCAAATGGGTCTTCTTTTATTAGCGAGGTTTGATCATTAGTTAACTTAATGATTACTGTTTCGTCAATTTTAATGTTAGTGTTTAACTCTTTTAAAAACTTAGCATGAGTGGGTACTAAACAATGATTTTCGAAAGAAGGTGACAAGAGATTAATTTCTTCAAAATTAGACTCTTCTTGAATTTTAACGTTGTCGGACTCACCCTTTTCGTTGTTTAACTCATGTGTCGGTTTTTCACTTATTTGTTCTTCCATTTTTACATTTTCAACTATCTCTTTTTTATTCAATTATTCTATTGCGTTGGACTCCTCTTCCCTTGCGCGAGATTCCAATATGCAACGTTCGATAGTTTTAATGTGTTCTATTATCTTATCGGTTATGTCGGTGATAGAATAAGGATCGGGATCCTCAAAGCTTGAATCCGGTTATTCGATCCTTTGTTCCTCATAATACCCATAGGAAGTAGATGGTTCACACCATTGTCCTTCATTGTAAGTATATGATGGATAAGGGTCGTAATTTTGTTCTTCATAATACTCATATGAGGTGGGTTGTTCATGCCATGGTTCCTCATAATAAGCATATGAAGGTGGTGGCTCATATCTTGGTTCCTCAAAGTATGAGTATGAAGGCTTATACCTTGGTTCATCAAAATATGAGTATGAGGGAGAAGGTTCATACCTTTGGCCTTCATAGGTTGTGTATGAAGTTGATGGCTCGTACTTGGGCTCCTCATAGTAGGTGTATGAAGTAGACGGTTGAAATAAGTCACAGTATTGAACCGAGTGCGGGTTACCACAATTAGTGCAATAGTCTTCCCTATAATCATCCTCCTCATAGGTGTAGTTGTAACCTCCTGAGTATTGATCCATGAGAATCACTCAGCAGACCACAACAAAGTCTCGAGATCAGAAAACAAAAATAAAAACGGAAACAGAGGCTGGACACGGCCCCGTGTTTAGTGAGCACGGCCCGTGTTCAGGATCTGTATCTGGGCGTTTTAATTAAGGTTACTGATTTCGTTGAGCACGGGGCGTGTTCAGTGAGCACGGCCCCGTGTTCAGTCTACTGTAAATGCAAAATCTAACTAAAATGCAGAAAAATGTGCGCGCGTTTTGAAAAACTGATTAGGCCGTCGATTTTAAGCTTTCTTAAAATCCTTGTGTCCCCGGCAGCGGCGCCAAAAACTTGATGTGTGTCGAGTGTGATATATTTTAAGTATATTTTAAGCCCCTTTTTACACGTTAGCCAAGTTTTAAATTTATAAAACACGATATTTACTAACACTAAACACACATATGGGCAAGTACACCCATCGTGAGCGTAGTATAGTGTTGGTAAGATACCGAGGTCGTCCAAGGACCCAAGAGCTTTTAGTACCGGTTTATCCTCAACGTCTAATCAAATCAAAAGTTAAAAAAAAGTTTTTTAAACAAGAAAAATAAAACTAACTAAAATGCTGAAAAATAAAATAAAATAAAAACAGATAGACAAGATGAATCACTTGGATCCGACTCGTGTGTAGTGTAACCTTTGATTATTTCCGCACTTTTGCACTTTTTAAGAGATCATCATAGTTATTGTAGTAGGCCCCTCTTTTGAAGGTGACGTAACCCTCAACCCAGTAGTTTGAGTCAGTAAGGATACAATCCTAAAGGGTCGGATTATTGAAAGATAATTAATTAAGTTATTAATGCATAATGTGGTAGGCCCATCTTTTGAAGGTGACGTTACCCTCGGCTAAGTAGTCTGAGTCAGCAGGGATACAGTCCTAAGTAGCCGGGTTAAAGTATTAATAGTAGCTTCCATATGAGGGGATCAAAGAGTTTGGACCCCACCATCCAATACCAGTGGGTATTGAAGGAGGTCCTACTAAATTTGACCTAGGTCCTTGCAGGATCTATACACTGAACAAGGCAAGACTCTTACCAAACCGTTCCCTTAACCCCCGACCAGGTAGCCAACATATCTCCATATAGATCGTGGAGATATGAATGGTGAAAATATTTTATTTTATATAGACAGTAAAATAATGCCAAGACACCACGGACAAACGATAAGGAAGAATCACCTTCAACATAAGAAACTAGTTATTAAAGTCATTAATATATAACCAAATAAAAAGTGCGAAAAGATTAAAAATAAAAAGTATTACACTAAACACTTGTCTTCACCAAGTGATGTAAGAGACTTAGGCAAACATGGCCTTTGATTGTCAAGAACTCTTACGATCAATCTTGGATCCCTAGACGACTCACACACTCTATGATGGATGATGGATAATGGTGGTGGATGATGGTGTTATGGTGGTGGAGTGTGGAGTGTGGGTGAAGTGTGAGAGAGGTGGTGTGCCAAGGGATGGTTTGCAAATGAGCCAAGCACCCCTATTTATAGCCTGAACAGCAGCTCGGGCACGGCCCCGTGCACATTGGGCACGGCCCCGTGTCCATCCTCCTTCTCTTTCTTCATTAATTGCAGTTTGTCTGCATTAGTTGACCACGCCCCCGTGTCCGCTGGGCACGACCCCGTGTGCAGAAGCGTATCTGTACTATCAAGATTTCCTCAGATTCTGCGAATCTTAGAGTTGACCACGGCCCCGTGTCCGCTGGGCACGCCCCCGTGGTGGGTGATAGAAGCTTCTACAGCTTTGTCTTTTCTGCATACACTTGGGCACGCCCCCGTGCTTACTGAGCACGGGGCGTGTTCAGCCTTCTGTTTTCTTGTTTTGCTTGGGAAGATGCTGTCGGGGGGTCGGGCATGCCACGTTTATTCCTTTTCTTGTATTTTTGGTTAGATTTAGCTGCCTTTTTGCTTCTTTTGTTCATTTGAGCTCATTTAATCCTGAAAATACAAAAGGAAGACAAAAACACACTTTTTCCTACATTAGTACTAAAAAGGGTTAGTTTTATTCCTCAATTGATGTAATTTATATGTTGCATTTTGCACACATCAATTACCGACCCTGATCAACTTGTTTTAGTCAGGGATCAAATGAAGCAGAATAAATAAAAAGTTGATCAGAGTTGTATAACCAAGCAGCTTGATCCAAAGTTTGACCGGTTTTCAAAGTTGATTGGTTATCAACAACCAGTAACTAATGCACCTCCTACTGTCCGTGTGCCAGCTGGTATAAGAAACAAAGGTCGTGGCTCGCTTAAAAGGATTAAATAGAAGAAGGAACAAATGATCAGCCGCAAAGGAAAAAAGGTCAAGGACATGTAGTGTATGCAATGAAAAAGGTAATGATATTCGGACTTGCGAGATACTGAAAGGCAAACAACAAAAGAAGATGAAGGGAGTCCAGATTGAAAAAGATCCCAGCCACAAAGTCAACGAGGTCGAAGACGATGAAGAGGAAGATGATTCGAAGATTACAGTGGAGGGAGTGATGATGGCAGTGAAGAAGATGTTTGGGTAGAGGTTTCAGAGGATGAAGATTAAATTTTTTAATTGTACATACGATTTTACATGAGAAACATGCGATTTTATATACATCAGTTTTTATTATACAAACATGTGATTTCATATACATCAGTTTATAAGTAGTTTAACATGCATTTTATTGTGTTTTTCATTTTATGACATGCGATTTGTGTTATCTTGTATTTGTTACAAACATGCGATATATATGTAATTCATTCATGCGATTTATATAATAATTAACCATCAGATGTTTTCAAAACATGTATACAAAACATAAACATAAAGATATTGTTATTGTTTAACACAATTAAAGACTATAAAATGATAAAGAGAAATCTAGTTACTTGAAGCAAAGATTTTGTCACGTTTAGCCGAGCTGAACTCCATCTTCTCTTTCATTGTGTTCAGAGCATCATTCAGGAAAGAGAAGGCTAAGTCATCAGCTCGAGACTGTTCCTTGATGTGATCCAATCCGGCGTCTCTGAAGCTCGATGGTGGTTCTTCAAGGAGTCTCTCCCACATGCCTTGATTTTTTTTTATTTCTGCAAGAATCTTTCCCTACACATCAAGAATCAAATGAGGAGAGTTGACATCGGTGGTTATTTCTGTCAACGTGCGAGTTGACAATAGTTCCTTTATTGCAATGTTTTTTAATTGTTCTAAATCTTCAGAAGACATTTTTGTATGTGTTTTTGTTTGGTTTCTTAATATGGAAGGTTTGTTATCCTTGTGTATTATATATTAAAATAGTAAATTTATTATGTAGGTAGGGTGGTAAGTTCTGGAGTATTTATGTTAAAAGTGATCATTACAAGTCACATTACAGTCACATCGGTATTAAATTCATTTTTTATATAAAATAGTAAATTTATATTTATTTTAATTATCAATTCATAATTTCTTATTTGTGTATTTTAATCATCAGTATCATTTTTTTTAAATCGCATGCGATTCGAAAAAGAATTCGCACACTATAAGAAATCACAAACAATATCCCTTTTTTTAAATCGCATGTGTATCGAAACAAAATTCGCACACTTTAGCAAACCACAAACAATATCACCTTTTTGAAATCGCATGTGGCTGGATACAGATATCACACACTGTAACAAACCACAAACGATTCTTTTCGCACGTTTTTAAAAAATCAACAACCTTTCTTTTGTTTTCAATTGTTTTTTCACATGTTCAAAATGAATTTCGCATATTATAATGTTCATCATGGATTCGCATATTATAATGATCATCCTGGATCATCTTCTTCGATTGATGGTCGATCGATGTTATTGTAGTTCAGAACTTCCATATCAGCAGCTATGAAATCGCAGCAGGGAGGAGGAGGTCTGTGAATAAGAATCTTACGTTGTTGTATTTGATTCAGGGTTTGATTTTTGATTCAGGGTTCGATTTTGAATATAAGATTTGAATCTCCGTCGGTTACAGAGATTAAGATCTCGTAATGACGATTTTAACCTTTTTTTATAAGATTTGATACATTAATATGATTAATTTAATGATTTAAATTAGTTTGATGGATTGAAGATCCTATGGCTGAGAATATCGCGTACGTAATGTAGGATAAGTGGTATTGTACGTTAACCGGCTTCTATCTATATATGCTTATGTTCATTTGTGAACAACCGCCTTGATAGTGAACTAATCCTAGCCCTTGATTATCAATACACAAGTGTAAATCAATGGTCATGATTTGATGATGAAAACACACTAGTGTATTTTATGATTTGATGATGTAAATTAGTTGCCAGGATTTGTTCACTCAGTTCACAAATACACTAGTGTTCACTCTAAAAGCCCACCCTATATATGTATATATGTGTGTATATATAAGGCAAGGATCCTGAGAGAACTGCTAGTTATTTGAGAACTTGAGAGAACTGCTAGTTATTTGAGAACTTGAGAGAACTAGTATCAACCAAGTAATTTTTTTTTTATTTTTTTCAACTTTTTTATTAAGTCAAATTGGATTTTAATAATCCAAACTAACTCTTTTTGCCGATAATAATCTCAACTCAGTTAATTATCCACGATAATCTGAACTCCTTGATCTGAGTATAATGTTGTTATAATTGTTTTAATTAAAAAAGATTGATATATTACATGATTAAGAGTGTATAGAGGTGAGCAATAATTGAATCGTTAACCAAAGCCGAACCGAAAACAAATGAAATCAAACCGAAATTAACTAAAAACCGAATTAATCAAAATCCGTTATCAATTTTTTGTACCTCGTTTTAAACCAAAATTAACTGAACCGAACAATTCATATTTCTATATATTTCTAGCTTTTATACCTTCAGTTCATATATTTTATATTCTATACATTCATTTCATATATTTATACTTCATTTCATGTATTTAACCTTTATTTCATGTATTTCTAAACAAAAGTCTACCGCAACTTTGTTTTGGCTATTAAGCGAAATTAAACGAATCAAACCAAAATCTGTTGATCTAACCGAATAAATCGAACTGATTAACCGAAATCCGATTGAGTAATGAAATACACTAACTGATGACTTCGGTTTCGGCTTCGGTTGAGGATAATAACCGAATCGACCAAATAATGCACACCACAATGAAATGGACTAACCAATGACTTCGCATATGACGTATATCAACCACAATGATACTACAACAAATATTATTTGAGTAAGAAAACTACTAGAAACAAATCGCAATATAAAGTGTCGTTCCCGTCGTATCGCACAGACACCCTGCTATATATATAGTGGAGGGTTTAAATGAGAAGAATTTTTTTGTAAGAAGAAAAAAGAAGAAGTTTCAACCAATAAGAATGCTTCATTTTACTTCATTTAATATTTGTATTTAATTTTAATATATGGGTATAATGGTAAACTTACATAAATCATTAATTTGTATTATTCCCCTTTAATAACTAACTAAATTAAATTTGTAACTCCTTTTCAAAATATATAGTTTTTCCAAATTAAAAAAAAAACAACTTAATTTAAAGTGTAAAATAAATTACTAGTTGTTTAGGATAAATTTCGAGTTGTGTAGGATGTATTTCGAGGTGTGTAGGATAAATTTCGACTGTGTAGGATAAAATTCTATAATATGTAGGGTATATGTAGGAAAATTTTGATATGTGTAGGTTTTGTATATTATATGTAGGATAATTAATGATTAGTTGACTAATTAATTAAAGAGAGAAAAATTAATGATATAAGTTATAAATGAAATAGTATTTTACTAATATGTCATTTCTTCTTTTTCTTCTCACATTAAACTTCTTCTCAAATGAACCTTCCCCTATATATATATATAGGGTAAGGTTCATGCGAGAACCACCTTTATTGCGAGAACCAATGTGAACACAACCAAAAATACATAAAAAAACCTAATCCCCCCACCCCTCCCCCCCCCCCCCCCCCACAAAACAAAAAAAAACCTAAACCCATCCCCCACCCCCCCAAAAGCCTAACCCCCCCCCCCCCCCCCCAAGCTAAAATACTAAAAACTAAACCTCCAAAAAACCTAAAAAATAAAAAAACACACAAAAAGTTTTTTTTTTTTTAATATTTTTTATATTAAAATAATTTTTTTGCTACTAAAAGTAGCGCTTTTTTTATAAAGAATATTAAAAAAATTGTGTAGTTTTTATCTATTTTTAGGTATTTTTGGTTGTGTTCATATTGATTATCGCGGTTCTCGCAATAAAGAGTGGTTCCTAACGGATCCTTTTCCTATATATATGCTTGTGTGTTAGTAAAAGTATAATTTAGGAGTGAGTAAAATTAAATAGATATAATTTTTCATCAACCATAAAATTAGGTATCAAGTAAACATAGATATAATTTTTCATCAACCAAGCAACTTGATATAACACTCAACTATCGACTTTCCTAATTTTCCGAGGAGTTAAAAACTTACGGACCTAAACAAGATGAAAGTAATGAAGGGGTCTTTAAGTCACGGAATGTGTTTGGGTAGTTTGGTAATATATTACCGATAATGAGATCTCCTTTGTGTCCCCACGTCATAATCATCAAGATATGGGAAAGCGATGTTTGATATTCTCAACCTCCCTATTTTTTTATTTTTATTTAAATTGAGGGTAATTTTGGTATTCAAATATAAGTTCATATATTCCTTGATTCTTTTTTCTAGTTTTGATAGTTGTTGAGTTGTTACTTAACATAATTTTACACAATTTCGCCCAGTAACGCTCGTGTCATTGTTTTATACCCCCGCACCATAATACGGGAGACTAAAAGCTAGTATATATTAATTCATAACATCACGAGGAATAATGACTTTTTGTTTTTCTAGTTCTGTCTTTTGTGGGGTTTTTTTATTGCATGGTAGATTTTAAGAATTTTTTTTTTATAATTTTGTCATAAAAGATAAATGAGTTTAGATTTTTTAATTAGTTTTTGTTTTATGCTTTTTTTTAATTTGGTTATTATTCGTTTGCTATTTAGCATGGTTTTTGATGGTTACTTTTGGTTCCTCGTTTTTTTACTCCCTCGTCTTTCTGATACATGTTGGTATAAATTCGACTTCGTCTGCATTTTACGTCATGTGAGTCACCTGGTGTTAGAAATTTTTGTTTTTATCTTATTTTTTTCCTGGTTTTGGTTGTCATTCGGTTGCCACTTAGCATGGTTTTACGCCCTTTCGCCCCCCAAATGCTGGTGTCATGGTTTACGCCCCCGCACCGCAACGCAGCGGGCTTAAAACTAGTTGGTATGAAACCGTCCGATGACTAGTAATTGTTGATCAGTTCTGTTAAGACATAATGGAAAACATGAAAACATACCTTTGATTGCATCAATACAGGCCAGCAGAGAATCCAGATGGAGATGCAGCAACAGTGTTTGACATGATTGTCAGCTTGATCTGGTTCCTCCTTAGGGTGCAATCTAATGATGGTGATGAAGAAACCGAATAAGGGAGTTCGGTTATGGAGAGAGGGGCGATTTCATGAGTGATGTTATTGTGATTAGAGTCTAACCCTTTAACCCTCTAATTATCTCCTTATATATGCACCCAAGAGGAAACCCTAATTAGTTAATAAAGATAATTTGGCCCATCAACAATTACCAACTAATTATTTAATACGTTGTTATATATTTTGATCCATATAATGTAAATGATTATAATGGCTACTAGATTAAATATAAAATAACATATATTTAATCTTACATTCTCCCACTTAGCCGAGTAATCATTTACTATGAGTATTAGATAAGCCTGATCAGGAGTTAACACTCATTTTAGCCTTAAACAAGTACTATAGCAGAGAAATACAGCTGTTGAATCATTATGCGACTCAGGACCCCCATTAGTCATACTATAGCCTTAATTTAAAACCTAATCGTCATGATCAAAATACGCATAAGCCTTTGTTTGATTTGTAATTTTATTTGTCTATATGCCATTATGTCGATTTGACATATTCTTAGAGACATACAAAATCAAACTGATGAGGAAAATTAACTAATACTTAGTCATTCATAGTACGATATGCAATTGCACACGGCCATTAATTAATACCCGTCTATGAGCTCTCTTAATAAGACTTATGGGTAATAGCCCTTCAGTCATAGGATCCTTAAGCATATCATGAATGTATTCGATACAAAACTTAGTTTCCTCAATTCGTTCATAAACGAATAATTAATTGCGTATCGAAATTTAATGCAGCACCTCTTGAACTGTTACTGTTCAATGAGTCATGGTAGCTGACTTTATCACACTAAGTCTTCAAAACATTAATTATATCGAGTTAATAAACTTATGAGTCCACTGATATATTTCCAACAACATTTAGTAACTATATTATGTCGTTATAACTTAGGTTGTTATTATCAGTTTATTATGACTCCTCTATAAGATAGGTTTTGTCTGCTGACATAAGGATATACCCGAAATTACATTTTGTCATCTTTGAATATCACAAAGTTAGAGTAATAAACCGGTTTGAGTTCTCACTTCTTCTTCAAATCATAGCCTCTCGTTTCTTTTAAAGATATTGTAATACTCCATTAGATGCTTCACATTAATCTAGACATATGTAGTGTGTTGCAATGTGAGTAATATCTAAACGAGTATAGACTTGAACTTACATAAGGCTTCTAATTAATGAAGCGTAAGGAAATAATCTCATTTATCCTATTATCCTCTAAAGGAAGAGCAGTATAGTTTGTTACATATGTAAGGACCCATTTAATGTTAAACTTATGGAACGGAACTAATGTCCGATTGGATCTATCTCGGCTTGTTATGATATCTATTACGTAAGAGATATCTCTGAGATCTATTATATCAAAGTTTGTGTTAACAAAGTTTGACTTATGTAACATACACCTGTCAAAAGAATATTATCTATATAGACAAGTTTAATTTAGTTGCTCCCACTCATTTTGAGGTAGGTACATTAATCCACTTGGTTGTTGATGAAAATAATTACGTTAAGATTTCATCACATTATAATGTTTGCATTAACCCGTACATGGATTTTATTGGCTTACAAATAAAGTGTTCTTTAACCTTTAGTTTGGAACTTTCAGGTTGTTTTATGAACATGTAAATATGTCAGCCATTTATTAGGGAAAATTGTTTTTAATGTTCATCTAATGTAGCTTTAAATTGTTATAAGCTACTAGAACACTGATGATCCTCAAAGAAATCTTTAATAGTTTATCTCTTCCTAAGTATAACCTTTGAAAATCAATCATGCCTCTTCGTGTCTTAACACTTATATCAAGATTTGGTTTAGTTATGAACACTCTTAGGTAATTCAATCAAATCCCAAACGTTATACGAACACATAAAATCAGTTTTACTAGAAAACTGTTTTATTCCATTCAGAGGATTAATTGACACTAATGGCTTAATTTTGAAGAGATAGGATCAGTAAACATTTCCAAAATCCATTTCAACTTCAGTTAGGGAGGTTATGTAATCATCAAAGCTAGTAGGCTTTTAAACCTAGATGACCCCCTGAGTTGATTATTGGGTTTGTTAGAAGTTTCAGTTTTATGGATTAGCTCTTGGTTAGGTTGCTATCATTTTCAGGATTCTAAGTTTGTAAGAGTTGGTGCAGTATGGTGTACAAGAGGTGTAATCGGAGTTAAATTTGGAGTGAAATTTAATGACACTCTTCCCCCCGCCTCTTGTATTCCTTGCAAGTCATAATAAGGACTTTGACTGCTCCCACTGACCTTAGAAATCTTTAGGAACTCAGCATGCTTAGGGTCAATATTTAACGACCAACAGATTCTAATAGAGAAAACAAATTAATGACGTTAGTCGTTGTGATTTCTCTTGTTGAGGATTATATTAGTTTATGTAAGAAATCTAAGTGTGCCCACAATTAAGCAACCATAAAACTTTTTGTAAGAGTAGCATTAGATTTAAGGAGACAAGTTTTGATAGAACAGTGTCGTGATGGAGCGGTGTCTTGTACAAGAGGTGCAAATTGAGGTAATGTAAAATTTTCACTCCCCCGCCTCTTGAAACTATTGCAAGTTATTATTAAGACACTGAATGCTCCCACTGATCTTTAATATCTTTAGAATGCTACAAGAGAAGTTTCAATGAGCTACGTGACGTGGGAACCTATCGTACATATGTTAGACTTTATTTGATTTCTTTAATGTCCAGATATCATAAGAAACTTTAGGGACATATCTAATAGAAATCTTATTAAGTACATATATGAATAGATTTCTTATAAGACCGTGGGCCATATACGACAAAATTTAGATACAAGTAGATAGTCTTTAAATGATAAATGAATTATGTCTGAATATTCCATTTGGAATAAGTTCCACGAATGTCAATGAATGACTTATGATGGACCCATACTTATTCCTTAAGCCAAGTAATATTTAGGGCTATAACGTCATGATTTAAAATCACTTAGAATGAGATTAGATAAAAAAATCATCCTCATTAACCATGTCATGATTTCTCATGAATTTTGGTTATAATGGATGAAATTTGTAAGTCTCATTTTCCTTTTATCAAATTCTCATTTACATGATGACAAAAGTTGTGAAAGCGTAAGGTATCATCTAGTTTTATCTTAGTAATGTTTTAATCCAGATATTTAGAACAAATAAAATGAGAGTTTAAGGCAAGTGTGACTTTATGTTGACTATGCAAACCTCACAACCTTCATAACATTGCTTAATTATGATACTATATTCTGATTAATCTTCAGAATATATAAGGTATCGAAAAGCGTTATTAGAAGACTGCTTATTATGGTTCTTATAGTCTTAACATTTAATTTTGTCACTAACTCTCATGTTAGTTATTTGTTGACTTCTGGTAAGGAAACGTTTAAAACTAGAGTCAACTAATCATGTGTTAATAGGAATATTATAATTAGTAGACTTAAATATCTTTAATAAGTGACTATCTAATTAATTTATCCAACTGTTCTTTAGAATGATGGATAGTCTCGTTGCTTATGTCTAGTCTAATGACATAATTATGCAGTGAGATTTTCCCTTGAAGAACCTTAGAGTTGGGATTTTGTACTTGTATTTTGTCTATGGACCTTAGAACAATCCTCTTTTAAAGTTTAAGTGGTTGTAAGGTGAGTAACAACTTATTTTCCAGCTTCAAACATTTATTTCTTTGTACATATATTGCTTATCAACACACTCATTATACTTTGGTACTTTTGAGTGTTATAGTTGATTTATAAGGCATCAAATTGTACAAGTGAAAATCTTTATGTAATGTACTGAAAATATGTACTTATTTCCATGCATAAGCCCTTAACTTTATGGGTCATGGTATTGTACATTATTATGTATTCACATATACCACTTAGCTTTATAGTTTAGAATTTTAAATGAAGGCATGCATCTTAGGAGTTCTTGTGATTATTCCACAATAATAGATTAGTCTTAGGAAAGACTTAATCTAGAATAACTTTAGTAATAGCATTTATGTTTAGAGAGATCTTGATTATCATAAGAGACATCATGTTCGATTTGTCCTATTCATCATGCTCTACTTTTCTTCTGTAGTACCTTTATCAGAAGAGAGCAGTAGGATTATCATGTCTTAAGAGATAATCAAAGATTTAATTTAAGAGCTAATTCTTATAGAAACTTTAAATAAAGCAAAACATATTAGATTTAGGAATTAAAGTGGATGAGATATATTTATAGAAGAAAATTACAGTGAGTAAAAATATGGGTACTAAAATAAGGCAGACGAAATGATCATAAAAATTAAAGAATGATCATTGATATAAGGATCATTATGTAAAGAGGTTGTGATATGTCTATTACTAACATCAAAATAATAGACTATTTAAAGTTCTACTTAAACGAAGACAAATCAGCTTTGGCCAGAAGTGTAATCATTTAAGCATGTGTGCAAAGTGGTTGTAACAAATCAGCTTTGGCCAGAAATTTAGACAATCACTTTAGTTATGCACTTGTTAAGTATGCCATCTATGAAGGAATTAAATCAGCTTTGGCCAGATATTAAGACATTCATGTTTATGATGCACACTTAACATAGCTTTCGTAATACTTGAACGATAAGTAGATGTATCAAATCAGCTTTGGCCAGAAATGATACATCAGAATCTCATTCAAGTCAAGCCATTTTGGTTTTGTAAAACATTATTTGATCCTTATTAATTAACTAAGTAATTACAAAAACCAATTATTTAGTAGCAAACCACCTGTTAGCGCGAATCGAACTAATGAGGTTTCGAGTCAAGTCTCGACTCATCTTGCAACATTATGGGGTCTCGACTCATTAATGGTCTCGAGTCGCAACCTCAGTGTCTCGAGTCGTAATCATGGTCTCGACTACTGTGTGTTATGAGATCTCGAATGCTTGATGAGATCTCGAGTCGCAACCATGGTCTCGAGTTGTGAAGATTGAAGCCCTTAGTCGAAACCTCAGTGGTCACGAGTCGAAACCTTATGGTCTCGAGTCGAAATCGTTGTCTCGAGTTGTAAACATTTGAGAACACTTATGATTTCGAGTTGAGGCCTTGTGGTCTCGAGTCGAGATCTTAGTCTCGAGTCGAAACCTCATGGTCTCGAGTCCACTGTTACAGCTGTTAATGTAAAAGCATAACTGAAAATTCGAATTCTTTGGAATTGTGATAGAGTTTCCTGTTTTAACATTGATCTAATTTTAACAGAATATTTCGAAAATCATAATCTGTTTATCCTTTTAACAGATTTCGAAAATTCTCTTTAGACAAAACAGATCAAAATTAGGAAAAACATTCAATAATTCAAATTATATTCCAAAACATAAAGGAATTTTCGAATTTTCCTAAGAACATGTGATGAACCCTAAACTTAATAATAAAATTCTGGAACCCGAAACCTGAAAATTACGGCTTCTAAAACAGATTTCGGACATAATTTTACCCGTTTTGATTTCGAGATATTCATAAACCATCCTTTTTTTCCAGATTTTCGAGAATCAGTGTTTTTTCGGAATTTTATTAGGTCTCGAAACAATAATTTCGAGAACAATGACTCGAAACATGGCTGTTAATTTTATTAGGCTTTCAAAATTTCTGTTTTCCAGATTTCAATCCCAGAATAATGGATACGAAAACAGAACTGATTAATCAACATATGCTCTGATACCACATGTTGATCAGTTCTGTTAAGACATAATGGAAAACATGAAAACATACCTTTGATTGCATCAATACAGGCCAGCAGAGAATCCAGATGGAGATGCAGCAACAGTGTTTGACATGATTGTCAGCTTGATCTGGTTCCTCCTTAGGGTGCAATCTAATGATGGTGATGAAGAAACCGAATAAGGGAGTTCGGTTATGGAGAGAGGGGTGATTTCATGAGTGATGTTATTGTGATTAGAGTCTAACCCTTTAACCCTCTAATTATCTCCTTATATATGCACCCAAAAGGAAACCCTAATTAGTTAATAAGGATAATTGGGCCATCAACAATTACCAACTAATTATTTAATAGGTTGTTATATATTTTGATCCATATAATGTAAATGATTATAATGGCTACTAGATTAAATATAAAATAACATATATTTAATCTTACAGTAATATAATAAAACGAATAATGTGTTACAAACTTACAATGTTATATAGACATTTAAGTCTTTTTCTACAAAAATATTATTTTTATAAAATAATTTTTGGAAAAATTATAGTAAGTTTCGTGTGGCATTAGGTTACATGACTTTGGAAAAATTATAGTAAGTTTCGTGAGGCATTAGGTTACATGACATTCTGTTCCTTATGGAAATCTAAAAACGATCTGGTTTTTAATCAATGCAAAATCTCACAGTTTAGCCGTTTAGGTTGATGAATAACATTAAAGCACACATGTTTTTATGGATTAATCGCCAATCAAGAAGTATAAATATTGGCTGGTCTAGCTCGTATGATTCCCCCTTTCTTGCTTTTAGGTAGTATGCATGTTTGGTTGAAGAACGTTAAATAGTCATTACGAGTCAAAGGTAATGGGATATTGGATTTGAATAACCCCAATTTTCATCACCTGGCCGATAACACTCCTAACTTTTTATTTGTACCACGTCACTCCCAACTTTCAACTTAGTGGTCGATATCACTCCCAAGACTAACCCACTTTGTTGACATCAGATGCCACGTCACAAAATCAGTGCCATGTCAGCTGTCACGTCATCAAAAATCCAAGTCCATCTCCACGCCAGCTGCCACACTATCAAGAAATTCCACATCATATGCCAGGTCACAACACAAGTGCCACATCAGCAAAAAACTATCTGGGATAAGATTCAGTTAGTTTGAGAGTGTTATCGGCAAATAAGTTGAAAATTGGGAGTGATGTGTTTACAAATCAAAAAATGGGAGTGTTATTATTCATGTTATTTAAATCCAAATGTGATAATTATATTCGTAGCCGAGAGAGTTGTTTTAATACGCTTCTACCGTCAATCCATCTTAGCTATTAATATTTAATGATTTGGTATAAAAGTACTATGGGGTTAGCGAAAGGAAACGTATTATTATTTTAGCTTACTAACTTCACAAGTTATTCTTTAATTTATCAAAACTTTTGAATGTCATCTTGTTAGGACGATATATATCTTATGCATTCAGCTTCTCTCATGATATTTAGTGTTCTATAATCCCTTCTCGTTGCATCTTCCTGTGTATCGCTCTAAATATGCACGCTTATAAATAATAGCTGGAAAATAAATTGTCGAACAAAAATTAATCAAAAAAGAGAAACGGCTTGGAAAATAAATATGAGGAAAAAATTAAAATAAATAAAAACTAATTTTGTTAAATTGTTCTTTGTAATTAAAAAACTATTTAGTACGATTAATGAAATTATACCAGACAATCAACTAGATTTGATTCTCAGTTTTGTTCTCGTTTGAAATTTTTCTTATTAACATATAAATATTTTATTCTTAATCTTGAAAGCCAACTTATTTTATTCTTAATCTTGAAAGCCAACTTATTAAATGGATAAGCCCGTCACCTATCGTATGTTGGTAAGCATAAAAATTAATATTAGCAGCTTGCTTGTGATGATAAAATATACCTTTTTTAATATAGATGTTTAGTTAATAAGAACATAATATAGTAAAATTAAATATTATTCTCATCAAAAGCTTTAAGTTCAATGAGTGGTTTTCTAACAATAGTTCAACTGACCGTTTTACCCGTATACAAGTATTATAAACCAGATGTCTTCATAGATAAATTATAAGTTTATAACTACATGTATAATATCAAGAGTAAACTGCAATTTTACCTCCTGGGGTTTAATCCAATTGGCACTCTGACCCCCTCTATGGAAATAATTGCAATTTTACCCCAACGTTGTTGTTATGTCGCACAATTACCCCTTGGCGTCATATAAGTTAACAGATTTGTTAACTAGAATGTGAAATGACTATCTTACCCTTTAATATTACCCCCAACGTTGTTATGTCGCATAATTACCCCCCACTGTTAAATGACTAAATTGTCCTTTCTTATTACCCCCTATACTTTGTTTTAAGAAATAGTATTACCCCATGCAGTAACCAAAACCCTTCCCGCCAAAAAAGTTTGACCAGCCAAAGTCAACTACACATGTCTGCACATGATAATTAACAAGAAATCGGTGTAATGTATTTGAAATTGCCTTAACAATCTGATTTAAACTTAATAAAGCTAAGTTATGGTTGGAAATTCACTTACCAATCTGATTAGAAGTAGATGGTTGACTTAACCTACAAAATGATTGTTTCCTGGTTCCTTCAACAACAAGGGGAAAACAGGTTTTATGCTTACTGCTCTAGCAAATGTTATGACCCAATCAATAAAAGATTGCCTATAAATACACACACTTCCAAAGAGAAACATTACAATCTGTCCAAGGATCAGAACATGCACATTAGCTGTTTGGCTGCAGCTGTATGCAAATGTATGCAAAACACATACCTGGTCACATAAGCATTCAGAACATGCTCAATTGGTCATGCAGTATGCAAAACACATACCTGCAAATGGTATCAATTGGTCAAACATGCTCAAAACACATATACTCAAACCTGTTCAAACACATATACTCAAACCTGTTCAAACATGCCCAAAACACATATACTCAAACCTGTTCAAACATGCTCAAAACACATATACTCAAACCTGCTGAACCATTAACCTGTAGTTGCAAGATCTATTTTGTAGTCATTGATCTGAGGGGGTGTTAAAATTATACGTCCTAGATTAACATCATAGTAAAATGCATGTTTATCATAACCATGATTAACAAGTGATTTTCAAAACAAGTTAAATACAAACACTTAAGATTGTAAAATGCATGTTTATCATAATCTATTACACAAAATGCATGTTTATCATAACCAAGTTGCAAGATCTAATTTAACTTAAGTTAACCTACATATTACACAAAAGATCCTAATATATTAGAGTTCAACTACGCAACCATTTCCTGCTGAGGGGGAAACTGGAAGTGCAGGAAAGGGCAGCCTCGCGTTTTCACAACCAACGACACCACAATCGATCCTAGTGAAACACGAATCCTCATGTCCACTGCAAACACATAAAGATCCATGTTCAATAACCCCTGTTTTTTTTTTTTTTCAAAAACCCATGTTCAATAACATCTGTTTTTAACCTGGCATTACTTGTTCTATAACCTGACATTACTTGTTCATTAACCACAATACTTGTTTCTATTTTACCTGACAAGTGCGAGAACAGGGGGGATCGCCGGTGGACAGGGGGATCGCCGATGGACAGGGGGATCGCCGGTGGTGTGGACAGGGGGATCGGCTCTGGTGGTGGAGGTGGAAGTAATGTCTCATCTGATCGGCTCATTCTCCGGTGGACAGTGGGGATCGCCGGTGGACAGGGGGATCGCCGGTAGTGTGGAAGAAGGTGTGGGGGGAGTGGTGGGGAAGCTTAGGGGTTAACCTAGTTTATTAACATAAGAGTACATGGTGTTTTAAGAGGATGCAGGTAACTATTAAGGTCAAATTACCATTCTGCCCTTTGACCCCCTTTGACCGTTTAAAGAAAACGATGGAATGATGTGCCGGGGGGTAATTGTGCGACATAAGATCAACGTTGGGGGGGGGGGATTGCAATTATTTCCATGGAGGGGGTCAGATTGCCAATTGGGTTAAACCCTAAGGGATAAAATTGCAGTTTACTCTAATATCAATTTAAAACAACTTATGTAACTATTTATTTATTTGTGTGGATTTCCAATGTTAAGATGATACCAGGCATATGTAAAAAATATATAAGGTTTAAGTAGTAAATAATCATGTTAATTAAACGAAGACAGTTTATAAATACTCAACCAAATCGACTATAAAACAGGGCCGGCCCTGAGAATTCGTGTACCCTGTTCGAGCTAGAAAAAATACGCCCTTAGGTGTTAACGAAATTGGGTATTAGGCTCACTAAAGGTTTAAACCTAATGCCAATTTGCCAAAGGGGTTAATAACAAATCTAAACCATAAGAATAGTTTTGTAATGGGGCCTATGTTGGTGTTTGTATGGGTGTGCCCTATTAAAAAAATATTTTACATATACATATCGGGTTTTTTCATAAAAAAATGTGCCCCTCGAAATATCGGGCCTTAGCAGGTGGTCCTTCCCGCCCCACCCCAGGACCGGTCATGTAAAACAACTTATGTAACTATTTATTTGTTTGTGTGGATTTCTAATGTTAGGGTGATACAAGGCATATGTAAACAATATATAAGGTTTAAGTAGTAAATAATCATGTTAATTAAACAAAGACAATTTATAAATACTCAACCAAATCGACTATGATGGTGGTTGTGGGGGGTCTCATTGACCGCATGTTCGAAGCTTTTAAGACGGGGTGTGGGTTTAGGTTTGGGGCGTGGGAACCAAATCAACGCCGCTTTAGCCACACCGGGCCAGCCAGGGTAGCGGAGTTGTCCCTCTGGCGTGGTTATGAAGCCTGTTGTGAGGCGGGTTGGCTAGATTATGTGAATGGCTGAGATTGGCTAGCAAAATATGATCGTTACCCATAGCCGTTTGGGCTAGCCGTTGGCCATGACGGTAACCACTATGCAAATCAAATTTTTAAAAAATTTTACTAATTTTTACCTATAAATACTCACCCCAAACCCCCAAATTTTTTACACCTACTTTCTTCAAACACAAATCTTAATCCAAAACCAACCCAAAAACCGAAAATGGTTAACTGGACCGAGGAGGAGGAGCTAGCGCTAGTGACGTCAATCGTTGACGCACAACGAACGCTACGATGTGGTCAAACCGCCTACTGGACACAACCGTTTCAGGAATACCAACAACATGTTGGAAACGCGCGTCACAACTTGAACGTGTGTCAACATAAGTGTCGGGAGCTAAAACCGCACCTGGATCGGTTTAAAGTATGCTTCGATCGTGTGCCTACGGATGACCTAAGCTACGACGATCGAGTAGAGATCGCCAAAATCGAGTACAAGCACGATGAGAACCTGGAATTTCGTTGGGTTCCCCATTTTAATATTTATCTTACTTTGTAATTATTTTTTTAGAATTTATTATGAAGTTTTTATTTTATTTTATTAGGATTTATTAAGTTGTTTTTTAAAAATTTTAGGATCTATTAAGTTGGTTTTTTAAATTATTAGGATTTTATGTAACTTTTTTATTTAAATTAAATTAGTGGTGTGTTTTATTTTATAAATGTCAAAATATAAAAATAAATAAAAATAAATTTCCACATGTCAACCCAAGCCCCCAATTCACGCCGCTACCACACCCCACCTTTTTTGGGGTGGCCTGGTGGAGCCCATCTCCGCCACATGTCAACCCAAGCCCCCAACCCAAGCCCCACACCCAGTGATCTAAGGAGCGGGAGGGGGCGGCCGACCCCCCGAACTTTTCGCTCAATAGTAGAGAGTATATAATTTTCGTATAGAAATTTTTGTGTATATACGTTTTCTATCCCTGGTTTTATAGAAATTTTTAGGTCCGGTGATTTCCGCCCTACAGTCGAAAATCTTAAGCTTCGCCACTGATTGGCCGATTGAGTCTTATTATAATAATATTAAATTTAACTTAACATATAATGAAAAAAAACTTTAACTAAAACAATCAATTCTTCCTATACTAATAAATGAAAAATTATTTTTGGATACGTGTCACTTCCTGTGCTTTCTCACCTTATTTTCCTATTTATCTCTTATATTGAATAATAATAATAATAATTTTAAACAAAATATATGATAAGAATACATATTTGTTTTTCTATATGATCATATTAAATAATAATAATAATAATAATTTTAAACAAATAATTAGATAAGAATATTTATGTTTGTTTTTATTTATGAATATATTAAATAATAATAATAATAATAATAATTAAAAAAATTGATAACAATATTTACATTTGTTTTTGTTATTTATCACATTAAATAATAATAATTTTAAACAAAAAATTACATAAGAATAAATATTTGTTTTTCTATAATTAATTTTTAAACAAAAATTTAGATATTATGAGTATATTAATAGATTTTCGAGTTCGGTGATTGAAATTATGGTAAATTAGGAAACAAAGGTTCTCGTTTGATATATACTTAATAATTGTATTATTGTCTTTTTTTTCACTAGAATTAAATAATTATTCTAGTTCGGGCATATGCTTCTATCAAATTGTAAGTGTTTTTAGACGCATTGCTATAATGGTTTAGAACGCCCTTTTTTAAAAGATAAATCTTGACGACTGTTTGTGTTATCATATGACGTTATATTTTATTTAACGCTGCAATATACGAGTTTTTTTAAAGATATATATTATTTTATAATTTTTTTAAATAAAATTATATTTATACAACCCGTGTAATATACGGGGTTCTAACCTAGTACCTAAAATAAGAAAAACCAATCAATACTTGTTAAAAGACAAATATAACTAACTTAATTAACATTGCAATATTTACCTAAAAAGATTAAAAGACAAATAACTAACTTAACATTGCAATGTTTACCTAAAAGAGTTTTGATCAATGTAACCATCTAGCCATCTTGACACAAAACTATCGGTGAAAAACTAATACAAACTAATTTTAAGTAAAGAATCATAAACATATATAACTATTATTTCAACTGTTAAAACTAAGACAGTCAAATGATAACCCGTTTCTTTCTTGGCCAAGCCAAACGGTTTGAATTTAAAATTCAAACTTTTCATATGGCCCGCTATGACATGGCGGGGTTAGCGAATGGAAGCAAGCCAGCTAGGATGTCAAGACCGCCCCACGCCCGGCTTGAAACCCAAGCCCCAAGGGCCACGTCCCAACCCAAGCCCACCCGGGGTGGTGGCTTGGGCGTTTTCCCCCAACCCACGCCCAAACCCCCGCCCCATACCCCATAGTGTTATATCTGATGAATATTATGCATAAATACATGTCCGTTTTTGAACAACGGAATTCAATGATATATAAAAGGAAAATTGGCCTGTAATAATCCTAACTAGAGGTCATTGGCCATTGACAGTCTCACCTTTCACGTATTTTTCCTACACCGATCCCCCGTTTAAAAACTTAACGGAGCTATGTTTTTTTTTACAAATTACAGACAGTTTTTTTACGGCTTTTGATCAGAACGACGATACGAGTCCATTGATGTAAAACTTACCTTGAAAACGATGAAAACGACGCTTCAATTAAGGTGTTTAAATTTCCAATTAACAAAAATCAAGTCATTTGTAGCACCATTTCGAGGTAAGTTTTACATCAATGGACGTGTATCGTCGTTCTGATCAAAAACCATAAAAATATGTTTGTCATTTGGAAAAAGCTTAACTCTGTTAATTTTTTTTAAAGGGGACCGGTGTAGAAAAAATAGGTGAAATGTGAGACCAGGAGAGGAATATTAAAGATGAGACTGTCAATGACCAATTACCTTCGGTTGAAATTATTACATGTCAAATCCCTTCTATAAAACAACATAAATATATAACATGTATTAAAATTTGTTAAATCTATACTATACAATAAAAGAAACCATTTTAGGGACACTTGTCATCATATTAGGCCATGTTTTATAGATAAGTATTATTTTAGTTTAATATTTTCTAATTAATTATAGATAATCCTCCTACTAAATATTATTTAGTTTAATTTGTTATGGATAATTATTATTTATTTTAATCTCCTTCTCACTTATAATATTATTTATTTAACTAATAGAGTAAATTACGATTTTGACCCCTGTGGTTATATCACTTTTACTCTTTTAGCCCAAAAAGAATTTTTAACATCTAAGCCCCCAACATCTTTTTTTTTTTCTAATCCTTTTGGCCCCTAACGTCTTTTTTCTAACCATTTTGGCCCCTAACATTTAATGGATGGGGTTAGTGTTAGGGGCCAAAAGAGTTAGAAAAAAAGACGTTGCGGGCTCAGATGTTAAAAAATTCTTTTTTGGGCTAAAAGGGTAAAATTGATATAACGGAGTTCTAAATAATATTATTTATCATTTAGAACTCTAACTAATATTATTTATCATTTATACATTTACGGAGTTCTGAATAATGGGTTAAATTTATTGAGACTTCGTTAACAAATTTTGCTACAACAAAATAATCTATTTATATCAATATAAATTTTTATATATACTATACTATATAATAAAATATTAATGTGTGACACATGTCGTTCAATGTAGGTATTTATTTTATGATTTTCTCGCCTCACTTCCAAACTTATCTTATATTAATTAAATAAATAAATGAATAATGAGCTAATATTAAATTTTATCTTACTTTAAATTTCGAATACCATTCTTCTATTTTTCTAATAAAATATTATCTAAAATTGTAAATTGTTAATTTAAAACATTTTAAATAAAACAAATTATTTATCACGAAACCAAACTTTGTATTAATCTATTAAATATTTTTATTTTCACTGTACAAAATTACATTTACTAACTTTTCTATTGTTTAGTATATAAAATTACATTTATTTAACTCGTGTAATAAATGAGGTTTTTTAAGAAGTATTATTTTATTATTTGGTAAACAATGTTACATTTATTCAACCCGTGTAATACATGTGGTTTTAAAGATATATTTTTTATTTGGTATATATAATTACATTAATTCAACCCGTACAATATGGTTCTTATATATATAACTTTTTATTATTTAATATATAAAATTATATTTATTCAACCGGTGCAATAAAGGAAGTTTTTAAAGATATAATGTTTTATTATTTAGTATATAAATTTATTTACTCAACCCGTGTAATATACGGGGTTATAACCTAGTTATATTATTAAAAAAAGTTGGTTGTTTTTATTGAAGGGAGATGGGGAGGGGGGACAAGCGCGTATCTTGAAAAAAATCCTGAAAATTCGATTCAGTTGCTTTATAAAGTAAGGTAACCAAACATATCCTTCTTTTTTATTATCATTTTTTTTCCTCCATTATTAAACAACTCATGTTTATATGTTTATGTTTACACCCAGTTATTATTAAACCAATTCACAACTCAAAAACCTTCTAATTTGTCTTAGATTTCACATGATTTCTTTCCCTTTTTTAATTCAAGATTACAGAGAAGAACAGTGAATGTGCTGGTCTTTGTCTGCTACCCTCTTCACGCCTGTAGATTTATTAATTATTTTAGGGTTTTCACAACAACATTTTGATTCAAAGTTTCTTTGGAATCTGGGCTTCTGTGCATCTTTTTAGGGCTGTAAACATTATAGACCCCCATGCTTGTCCCTTTAAGATCAACTTACTAATTCTTTATAAATTTTAAAAAATTAAAAAAATTTTAAAAAACCCTTTTTGTGCTGCTGTTCTTGATTCTTTCTCTCTCTGTGCTACAAAATTCTTGTTTTTGATCATTAATATTTTGTGGGTTTTCTGGGGTTGTGTGTTTCTTGACTAAAAACACACAAAACAATGCTGCAATTATATGGTTTTTAGTAAAAAAGAGTAAAAAAGATAAAAGCTTTATACTTTGCTGAAAAAGTTGTGACCTTTAAAGAAAACTTTAGTGGCATGAAGTGTGGAGCAACTGCAACTGCAACAGAACAACAACAACAAGAAGTTTGAGAGTTAAAATGGGTTTGAAAATGCAAGGCCACCACCATCACATGGTGGCAGTGAGTTTGAATAGTGACCAACAATTGGGCACAAAAAGAAAGTACACATCATATGTTCCAAGAACACATCAAGGCAAATACTTGGCTTTATGGATAATTGCTTTTGGGTTTGCTGCTGTTCATGTTTATAGATGCATAGATGCAGGCCACCAACAGAGAATCCAAGAGGGTTTGGTTAGCATGTGTGATCAAAGAGCAAGGATGTTGCAAGATCAGTTTAGTGTTTGTGTTAATCATGTTCATGCTCTTGCTGTTTTGGTCTCCACTTTTCATTATTACAAGAACCCATCAGTTATTGACCAGGTTTGACTTTTTTTTCCAACTTTTGTGCTGTCTATCATTGTGTTTCTCAGTGTTTGTGTGTGTGTTTTTTAGTTTCTTGTGTAGAATTTTTGTGTTCTTGTGGAATTTTACCATTTTCTTGATTCAATTTCAGTAATAATTACAAATTCTTTGTTTATTTATTTGTTTGATTAATTAATTTGTTTGTTTATTTATTCTTGATTATTTTAAAATTCTTGACCTTTTGTTTTGATTTTTGGTGTTCTTTCTTGATCAAATTGTGGGTAGGGCAATAAACATATTGGGGAAGAAACAAGAAAGCTAAATTGAGGGATTTTTTTGTTTGTTTGTTTGTTTTTTTTTTTTTTTTTTTTTTGTAATGCAAATTGATGTGCATTGTTGGAGATCTAACCCATCTGGTTATCTGTTTTTATCAATTGTATCTTGCAAAATTTTTTTTAAATTTCACATCAAATCTGTGATTTGAAATGATTTCAGTTTGACCTCAAAAGTCAAAATTCAAATGGGAAAATTTGATTTTGAAAATTTTCATTGATGGAATTCATATAATGCAGGAAACATTTGCAGAATATACAGCAAGAACTGCTTTTGAAAGACCACTGTTAAGTGGAGTAGCATATGCACAAAGGGTATTGAATTCACAAAGGGAAGACTTCGAAAGTCAACACGGTGGGACCATAAGAACAATGGCCAACAAGGAGCCGTCACCACACCGCGACGAGTATGCCCCCGTGATCTTCGCTCAAGAAACCGTTTCTTACCTTAATTTGGTAGATATGATGTCGGGCGAGGTGAATCTTTTTAAACCCTATTTGGATTATAATTCATTAATCTTTACGGGTATTCGAGTATTTGAAAGAATCTCGAATTTAATTACAGGAGGACCGTGAAAACATCTTGCGCGCTCGGTCAACGGGGAAAGCGGTACTCACAAGCCCTTTCAAGCTCTTGGGTTCCCACCATCTCGGAGTCGTTTTGACCATTCCGGTTTACAAATCAAAACTCCCGCCAAATGCATCTGTCCGAGAACGAATCGAAGCTACTGTCGGGTATCTTGGTGGCGCATTCGATGTGGAGTCGCTAGTCGAAAACCTGCTTGGTCAACTTGCGGGAAACCAGGAGATCATAGTAAAAGTTTACGATGTCACCAACATGTCGGATCCTTTGATCATGTATGGGCGCCAGGCTCAATACGGTGATCTGACACGCGTACGTGTCAGCACACTCGACTTTGGTGACCCGTTTAGGAAGCACCAGATGACTTGTAGGTATCTCCATAAGGCGCCGATCTCATGGACCGCTATGACCACTGCGTTTTTAGGCTATGTGATAGTTTTCTTAGCGGGCTACATGTTCTATACTGGCGCCATTCATATCGTTCAAGTTGAAGACGATTTTCATACAATGCAGCAGTTAAAAGTCCGAGCAGAAGCTGCAGATGTCACCAAATCCCAGGTTAAATCCTTAAATTTTCAAATCTTTAATGTTGTTTTAAAGTAAAGAATGTTACTTACTAGATTTTTTGTATGTTGTGAATGCAGTTTCTTGCTACTGTTTCGCATGAAATCAGAACACCTATGAACGGCATCCTCGGTATTATTTTAATCTTTTTGCTCTGTTTTTTCGTACATTAATGTGTTGGATAATAATCGTATAATGAACGTGCATTTGGGGTTGTAGGGATGCTTGCATTACTTCTCGATACTGATTTAAGTTCGACACAAAGAGATTACGCTCAAACGGCTCAAGCGTGTGGACGCGCTTTGATTACTTTGATTAACGAAGTGCTTGATCGGGCCAAAATCGAAGCTGGGAAGTTGGAGTTAGAGGCGGTCCCGTTTGATCTCCGGTCCGTATTAGATGATGTACTCTCGTTGTTCTCCGAGAAGTCCCGAAACAAAGGAATTGAGGTAAAATGCACATTTTTTAAATTCTTTTTCCTTTCAAATGATCTGACTTTATGCTCGTTTTTGGTATATCGAAGTTGGCGGTTTTTGTATCGGATAAGGTCCCGCAAATTGTGATGGGCGATCCTGGAAGATTCAGACAAGTGATAACGAATCTCGTAGGAAATTCTGTTAAAGTAAGCAAATTTCACGATTTTCTGTTATATATTTATATTTAAATATCTCAAGATCCTCATGAAGATTTGTTTTTTTGATAGTTTACCGAACAAGGACATATATTTGTTCAAGTTCATCTAGCCGAACATTCTATAGCGGTACACGATGCAACATCAGATAGCTGTTTAAGCGGACGATCTAACGGTTGCCAGACAAACACATTAAGTGGCCGAGAAGCAGCGGATGACCGAAACAATTGGGATAGATTTAAGCATCTAATAGCGGACGAAGAATTCCCGTTTCAAGTGCTAACATCCGACGGGATTTCTCAAAATGTTAATCTAATGGTCTCGGTTGAAGACACAGGAATTGGGATCCCGTTACATGCTCAAAAACTCGTTTTCATGCCTTTTATGCAAGCCGATAGTTCAACATCTAGACATTACGGTGGGACGGGAATCGGGTTGAGTATTAGCAAGTGTTTAGTTGAGCTTATGGGTGGTCATATTAGCTTCATTAGCCGACCACAAATCGGTAGCACGTTTTCTTTCACGGCAAGCTTTAAACGGTGTGAGCAAAACATGGTAACGGACCCGAAAAGATCTCTTTATGATGAGTTACCGACTGCTTTTAAAGGGTTGAAAGCGACTATTGTTGATACAAAACCCATTCGAGCTGCAGTAACACGATACCATTTGAAACGGTTGGGTGTTTTCGTTGAGGTTGTGAATAGCATAAGAACCGTGGTGTCGGTTTTGGGTTCTGGTCAACCGGACATGGTTCTAGTCGAGAAAGACGTGTGGCTATCCGGTGACGATATGAGCAACATACGGGCTTCGGTTTTCGGGCACGTGTTAAAATCACCCAAAATGATCCTTCTTGCCACGAATATAACAGGTGACGAATTCGATAAGGCAAAGGTCGCGGGGTTTTCCGACACTTTGATTATGAAACCGTTAAGAGCGAGTATGGTGGCAGCATGTCTTCAACAAGTGTTTGGAACAGGGAAGAAGGTAGAACAAGGTAGAGTTATGGCGAATGGGTCTGTTTACCTTCGCAGTTTGCTTTGTGGGAAGAAAATATTGGTAGTTGATGATAATCGAGTGAACCGTCGGGTTGCAGCCGGCGCACTTAAGAAGTTTGGAGCTGAGGTCGAGTGTGCCGAATGCGGGAAAGCGGCTCTTGATTTGCTTCAAATTCCACACGGGTTCGACGCCTGCTTTATGGATATCCAAATGCCGGAAATGGACGGGTACGTACCAACAAAAACTAGTTTACATCTTTTAGACTAGGGGTGTAAACATTTGAGACGCTTGTAAGCTACTTGAGAGCAGCTCGCTAAAAGCTCAAAACGAGCGTGCTTAAACGAGCTCGAGCCCAAGCTTGAGCCTAAATTAGAGCTCATTAATAAACTGGCACATACCAAGTTTCACTAGGCTTGCGAGTCTAAACAAACCTATTTTGTATATAAATACGATAATATTGTTTTATATATAAATATATATTTGCATAACAAATATAAATGTTATAGTATAGAAAATTGTGATAAAAATAAATAAATAATAACATTTAAATATTTGATAACCACTAAACGAGCCAAGCTCGAGCTTGAAAAATTATTAACAAGCCAAGCTTAGGTGGGCTCGTGCTCGGCTCAAATCATTTACACCTCTGTTCCGCTTATCAAACCATGATATACTAAACTTGTGTTACTAAATTTCAGTTTTGAGGCCACGCGCCGTATTCGGGAGATGGAAGAGCAACAGACGAGTGGTTCGGTAGACGGTTCTTGCGACACTGGAACCACCACCGAGTGGCATTTACCGATCTTGGCGATGACTGCGGATGTGATCCACGCCACGTTTGAAGAGTGCCAAAAAAGTGGAATGGATGGGTATGTATCAAAACCCTTTCAGGAAGAAAATCTTTATCAAGCAGTGGCCAAGTTTTTCGAGTCCAAACCCGCAACAAATTCATAAGAAAACTGAAAAATTGCGGCATAATCGTATGTACTTTTGATGGTATTGGTTTTTTATCCATTTCGGGATCACATGAAAACAGTGGTATAGTTCGGAAAACCGGCTGTAACCCTAACCGACTTTGGATCTAACTCGATTTGCTACTTGATGGGTCGACTCGAAGCGTGTCTGTATTAGATGGTTTAGGGAAGGGGAAGAAGTTGTATCTTGTGACCGATTTTTGTATTGCATTGTATTGTACTGAATCATTAATACGGTGTCGGTGTACGTATTGAGAGGCCACCTGAAACACACATGTAATGATGTGTAATTGTCTTTGGTAATACAAATCTATGCTGCTTCATGCTTGTGTGTATGTTTTGTAGTTTATTTTGTTGTGGGTTACGTTATACACCTGAACCAGATACATATTATGTAACGTTAAAGACCCCCAGTACGTTTTGATACTTGTTTAGACTCTATCCTTACATATCAAACTTAAATATTGTGTTATTATTTTTATCTTGTTTATAATATGCGAGTCTGCATTGCTTATGTATTGAATTTTGTCACCTAACTAGACCGTATGTCAGACTGTTCATTTCTGGACTCAGGCGAGAGAGGTCTGTTTGCTGGACTGGCTCGTCTTTGACCATTTTAAAGTGGGTCAGAAATAAACTTAAAGCCCATGCTAGTGGCTACATATGCCCTAAAAAGCCGGTGACTATAACTAGAGATAGGCAAATCGTTTTTTTTTAATATCTGGAACCGGTTCCTAACCGTACCCGGTTTTTGACTGAGTTTAAATGGAACCGATTCTTGTAGAATTCAAAATAAAATATAACACGCCCTAAAAAGCCGGTGACTATAACACGCAGAACAAAATGGATTACTCATTTTTTTCAATCCTAAAAACCTTAAAAGTAAATGAAAATGTTACAAATGTAAGATTTATTGTTTCTCACACTATAATTCAAAATAAAATACGAAAAATTTTCAGTTTTTATATAACCTACACATAGGTAGGTAGGTTATGTGTAGGTTAAATTACCTACATGTGTGTAAGCTATGTGTAGGTAAAAATATATGGTTTTTTTAGGTTATGTATAGGTTAAATTACCTACATGTAATACACATATGAATGTAAGAAACATAAAATTTTAAAAATATCAACCTTAAATTCCAAAATTTAGAGATTTAGAGTTGTTCTTTTTGTTCTCGCAATATTTAGTGTTCTGTAATGATCCTCATCCTATATATATCAATTTTGCATTTAAACACATGATAACACTACAAATTGTCAAATTAAACCTAATTTAGCAACAAAAATCCCCAATTTCAGTGTCTTCGTTACAAATCTAACAAGAATTGCGATGAAAGAAACAATTAGTGATAAGAATTTTAAATTCCGTATTGAATATTTGATTAAATATTGAACAAAGAAAATTAACGATAAGCTTGATTAAATATCCCAATTTCACTGAAAATGGGTTTGTGTGAAAAGTATATTACTGATTATTCTCAATTATTTGTGATGGATTTTTTGTACTATATTTTTTTTTGTGCTGAATTTTTTCGTGCTAGATTATTTGTTGTACTATATTTTTTTTGTGCTATATTTTTTGTGCTGCATTTTTTGTGCTATATTTTTTATACTGGATTTTTTGTGCTAGATTTTTTGTACTGGATTTTTTGTTTTATCTTTTAGAAAACAAAAGGGGTGCCACATGTCATTTTCAGACTTCTATTTATAAGGACCAAAATGTCATTTCTCATTATCACAGTCATTTTTAGGCTATTTAGGTAAAATCTACTTTTTTATGGATCCTTCCCCTTATATTATAAATTTAGGTATTTTTTTTTTATTTTTTTTACATAGCTTTAAAAAATGGTTTTTTTAACCTATTAAGCGTAGGAGCACATTAGACCGTGGGGTATGGTGGGGCGGGGGTTTGGGGCATGAGTTGACACGTGGATATGGGGCACTCAATACACAAACCCAAGTTTATAGGGGTATGGTGGGTGTGGCTGGCCTGGCGTGGCCAAGCCACATCATTTTTTTTAATATATATATATATATATATATATATATAGGATATATAGGATTAGGTTCAAGAGTGAACAACTTATTGAGAGTGAACTGTGTGAACTAATCTTGACCCTTGATCATTTTTTAGATTAAAAGGTTAAGATTGACATTAACCAAGTATGTTTAATTAAAATACCTTAATTTTCTCCTCTCTTAACTATCTCTCTCTATCTCTCATTTCTAATTATTTCTCTATCATTTCTTTATCCATAGATTTTGTTTTAATTTTAGCTTTAATATTGTTTTTCTTATATATATATATAGGGGAGGGTTTAAATGAGAACGCTAAATATTGTGAGAACCGTGAGAACAAATGAAAAAATCGCGAGAACTTAGTCAAAAACAATTCAAATTCAAAAAAAATTTCTACACTTATCTTTATTATTTGAATACAATGTTAGAAATTTAATTTACACGTTTAAATTTACGTGAATTCGTAAATAAATAAAATTTACACATGTGTAAGTTTGCCATTTACACATGTGTAAATCTGTTATATTTACACATGTGTAAAAAATCTAAAAAGAGTGATTTTGAAAGGAGAAATGAATTTTTTGATGTTGTAAATTCTTTTTTTGATGTTGTATCTTAATTACAATGAGTTTTGTATTAAAAAAAATGGTTTTGATTGGTTTTTTCATTCGTTCTCACGGTTCTCGCAATATTTAGCGTTCTCAAGATAACCCTCCCCTATATATATATATATATATATATATATATATATATATATATATATATATATTTCATAATATATTGTTTTAACTTTTTATAATTTTCAGTAAATATTGAAAATATTCTCTGAGATTGAAATTATAATTATTTTTGGGCATTAATTTTTTTTAATATGTGATGAATTTATTTATTTTTGCATACATGTGATATGTTTCGTTTTCATTAATTTCATAGTTTTTATATGAATCTACTCATGCAATATACTATATGTTTTTAATATACACATATGTAACCATTTTTGAATATAATACAAAGATGTATAAAAGACTGTACACATGTGTATAAACTAACAACTGTGTATCTTATATAACCTTATAGTTAGCGAGACTGTACACATGTGTATAAACTAACAGTTGTGTATCTTATATAAACTGATAGTTAGCGAGACTGTACACATTTGTATAAACTAAAACATGTATATCTTGTATAAACTAATACTAGCGGGACTGTACACATGTGTATACACTAACAGCTGTGTATCTTGTATATACGGAAACTAGCGAGATTTTAGGGATTTTGATTATATTGTTTAATAAATGCAATTTATAAAAGACGCAAATACTCTTATGTCAATTAATTTAAAGGGAGGTTACCACATGATAATTACAATATTGCCATTGTTTAAAAATCTTTAGATGATGTAATCCAATGGCCCAGATTAGTTCACACAGTTCACTTTCAACCTAGTGTTCACTCTAGAACCCTACCCTATATATATATATATATATATATATATATATAAACCATTAAAAACTACATAAACATACATAATAATTACAAAAAAACATAGTATCAAAATAAAAACAATCATTCTTCGTCGGTTTCGAACCCAGGAATCGTTGAAACATGATCCACCAAATCAGATCGAAGGTTGTCATGTATATCCCTTGACTTGATCAAAAATTCATTTGACGATTTATCTTCGTTTGTAACTGTTACGTTATCTGGTTGGGGGTCATCGACATCATAGTAGGTAACGACCGCTCTACCTTCATCCTCCAAAATCATGTTGTGAAGAATGATACATGCGTACATCACGTTTCCCATCTGATCCTTGTCCCATAGTCGACAAGGCATTGCCAATATTCGCCACCTTTTCTTTAAAACACCGAACGCTCGCTCGACGTCTTTACGTGCAGCCATTTGGACCCTGTTAAACTTTAATCTCTTTGGATCTATGGTACTGTGTCTTGTGAACGATTTTACGAAAACCCCCCACTCCGGGTAAATCCCATCAACTAGGTAGTACCCATACACGTACTCAACCCCGTTTACAAAGAAACTCCCTTTGGGTCCTATACCATTTACCCCGATCATTGAAAAGGGGCGAGTGGTTTATGATGGTAATATCATTATGTGAACCTGGCATACCGAAGAACGCATGCTATATCCAAAGATCTTGGGACGCAACCGCTTCAAGCATGATGGCTGGCATCCCGTGAAATCCACTCGTGTGAGCGCCTTGCCATGCGGTTGGACAAAATTCCCAAGGCCATTTCATACAATCTAAACTACCTAGCATCCTGGGTAGCCCATGATAATCTGCGTGATGTTCCAATATTTGTTGCATGTCACTGAACGAGGGTTTTCTCAAATATTTTTTCTTATAAAGTTCTAAAATACACGAACAAAAGTTGTGAAGACTTTCTCTAGTTACACGTGCAGACATTTTTAAATAGTCATCCATAATGTCCGAACTATTGCCGTACGCTAACTGTCTAAGTGCGGCCGTGACCTTTTGCCACATACTAAATCCTAATTGCCCGGTTACATCCGGTTTTTGTTGGAAATAAACATACTTCTCCTCAAGATCTCTAGATATCCTTAAAAATAAGTTTCTACTCATACGAAAACGACGCCTAAACATTTTTTCATCATACTTAGGTTCCGCTGAGAAATAATCGCTTACCAACAAATTGTTAGCGGTGTGCCGTTCACGAGAGATGTACCTCCTCCGTTTAGGTTTCGAAGTCTCTTCCTCATCGTCTTCCACGATAGCTTTCACCACCGTCGCGATCATTTGTAGAAATATTTCTGCACCATCGTCAGATGATGATGACGATTCACTTGAACTTGAAGAACTCATGGCAAGATTGTGTTTTATGTGTTTGATATTGTGTGAGAAAAATATTAAATATGGTAAGGTATTTATATAGGAAAAAATGTTTTTTTTTAAATAATGCCCAACGGCTAGCCCAAACGGCTAGTTTTGTTGGCCAATCACATCCCGCCATGTCACCTTGATAGCCCCGCCCAACGCCCGGCCTTAAACTCCCGCCCAAGTGGCCACAGGCCACGCCCAAACCCAAACCCACCCGGGGTGGTGACTTAGACGTTTATGGCCAACCCACGCCCCATACCCCATAGTCTTACCCCAAGTACTCCATCATAACACCCAATAGAGTCAGCTACCTCAAAACTAACCCAAATGCTCATTTTTTTATCGGGACACCTTACCCAAGTACTCATCCTATTTTCTTTATATATAAAAACTAGGTGGACACCCGTCCGATGGACGCGGGTACATCGTAAACATTGAATGTAAGCCTACGTTTATATGTAAAATATGATGTGCAATTATTTAATGAATTCACATTCGCATTATACTTAAGAATACATTAAACTTGTCGACCGATTAAGTTTAGACACAAGAGAAGCATAACGAACCCACAAAACATGTTTAATTTCACTAAATGATTTAATTTCACTAACACAGAAAACGCAGTAATTAAAAATATATTATCTAATACATCATTTAGTTCCAAACCTCTTGAGCGAAAACGCACATACTCAACATGTCAAATTCTGCAGTGGTTGTCCCCCATCAGAACTCCTCTAGCAGCCAGCGTTGAGGCTGTAGGGATGTTACCATTCATGGCCTGCCACACAAAAAGGTAGACTGAATTTGTTTATCTTATAAAATCAACCAAGAGAAAAACAGAATCATTATTAAACATAAATAAAACAATTGGACGCAAATATGAAAGCACACATTATAAGAATATAATTAACCAACATCTTCCCAGATAAGTTGATAAGCACTCTCATATAAGAATGCAAAAGAATGAAATTACCTCATATATATCCTTAACGCTCCAAACGGATGGAAGATCAGGTGTTCCAGTTGATTAATTAACAGTATTTTCCCGAGTTTTCAGAAATCTACATAAACAGAAGAAAAACATATAAGAAAATATCATTATCTAATATTACACGAGATTGAAAAACTTACTAACCGATAATTGGTGTAGTTTTCCATGTTTTGTGGGCTTGATGACTCGACCTTATCAGTCAATTGTGGTTGAGATGTCCTCGAACCGGGAGAAACTGAACCAGAGCTTTGTTCGTCTACCAACTCAGCTGGTTTACCTCCGGAAGGTTCATCAATAGAAGATTCCGACGGTTTTAGGAATACATAGTGCAACTCACCTAATAATAGCCAAATAAATGGACGGAAAATATGTTAACTGGATCAAAAAGTCGTCCAACATGTAGTCAAAACCCTTGTTATTTTATAAAGAGTTAAATGTCATTTTAGTCCCTGTGATTTGGGCCATTTTACCAGTTTAGTTCAAAGGTTTGAAACGTTGCCATTATAGTCCAAATAGTTTGAAACGTTGCCACTTTAGTCCACTGTGTTAAATTCATCCTATTTTTCTGTTAATGAGAAGGGCAATTCGATCATTTTATATGGCCGAATTGCCCTTCTAGTTAGCAGAATTACATAAAAAAATGACTGAATTGCCCTTCTAGTTAACAGAAAAAAAGGATGAAGTTAATCTAGTGGACTAAAATGGCAACGTTTGAAACTATTTGGACTAAAATGGCAACGTTTCAAACCTTTGGACCAAACTGACAAAATGGCCCAAACCACAGGGACTAAAATGGCATTTAACTCTTTTATAAAACTAATTTAGGTTCGCAAGTCATATAAATTTTGAAATCTCAATTCACATGTTTACGATCGAAGTGAAACCGAGTGAAATTAATAAACAACTTAAAAAAAATATTTTATAAAACTATTTTAGTCAAATCTCCCGTTTGAGTTAGGGGTGTTCATGAGCCGATCTGATCTAGGGTCTGCTCGTGCTCGGATTGAATTACAACCTATCCGATCCGATCGGATCGGATCGAATTTGCAAAACCGAGCACTCGGATTGAATTACAACCAATTCGACCACTCGAGATCACCGTTGGTCCACACAACTAATTGCATGACTTGTTGATGAGCTTGATGGATCATAGAACTCCATAGGAATCTGTTTCACCAAAAAGAAATTCATTTAACAGGCATCATTTCATATTATTTTATTTAATCATAACAAATAATAACTGGTCTAAGTTAATGTAACTTCAAAAAGGTATCTTGAAAAATTGAGCCACCAATATTGGACTTTACTCATCCATTAAAACATATCAGAAAGTTAAATTCATTTAACAGGTGATTTGACTCTAATTAAATATCTTACTTGCGAAAGAAGCTTTGTGCACAGCTTCTTTAGCTTCAGCTTAGATTCACTACGTTTTTCTGATTCTGATGTAAACTTCGATTTTCCATTATTATCTTCGGGTTCAGGTTCCGGTTCAGATTCACTCTTCGCTCTCACTATCGCTGAATGACGTTTTCTTACCTTGAAAGTGCACCCCGGCTACTTTTCTTGGACGATCCTTTATACCAAGTCCCTGTTTTCCTGAAGTTGCTTTATCCTGCAAAGAAATTATAATAATAAAAAAAATGAACAGAGTTGTGTAAAATAATAAAGGTACGTGACAAAGTACATACTTGTACAAGTTTGTAAAGATTTTCTTGATCATCCTCATGAAATGCAGTCCTCTTGTTACAGCCTTGATTTGTAAGAGACTTCTTTCTCTTGGATTGAGCTCCAAGTAATCCCCCCGATACAAATCCAAATTTGTTACCCCACCACTTCGGGGAAATTTATTTTTCATCTTCGACTGTTAATAAACGCAGTTTTTTAAATAGCAAGAAAACATATAAGTAATAGTAGAAAAACGTAGCTAGCAGGAAACGTACCTTCTTCAGTATTATCAGATGCTTCTACCAAATCTGAGTCTCGAGACTGACAATTATCAAGCTCCGGCTCGGGCTCAGCACTATCATCTACCTTTTTGACCTGCAGAATATCGTGTAAGAAACATCTTGTAGGGGAAATACAAATAAGTAAAACTGATAAGAATGCTTGTAAGCCTGCTTCTTTCCATAAAATAAGTTAGTTCAAGCAGTTAAGGATTGGTTACGGATTGGATAGGTTTAGTCAGCCAGTCAGGTTAACCAAATTAACCTAAATAGGCTACTTATCGTTTTTTATGTATCCTAAATTCCTAGACACCCCCAATATCCTGATAATCCGTCCCGTCAATCTGCCATTCTCCCCATGTGTTAGACACTGCTCATACTCTCTGCCCTAACTTCTACCCGACAAAATCTCACTTAGAAACTCTTAACAGGTAGAAAAGTAGCATATGCAAAAAGTAGCCCATATGCACCTGGATGGCATTTTATTTTATAAACGTCACCATATGCACCTTACTGACATAAATTGATTTATTGAATGTAAAATTCACTTTGAAATATAATTTCTTTTTAACGATTAGATGAAGTAATCCAATAACATGAAGTCTAAAAATCAAATACAACTTGCAGTGATTATCGTCGTCACTGCCATGCACACTGCAAACTGGCTTTGATTACACTCCTCTCCGGCAATGCTATTTAAAAAAAACTGCATTTGATGTGTTGTACCTGCTGCTTAGTTGTTGTAGACAGCATCTAGGCCTTTAAAACCTATTTTTCGCCCTCCTTTGACCCACCATTTGCATATTTGGACCACTGGACATAAATATAATCGAAAATTAAAAAAAGATTCATTGATACTAGTAATATCATCTTGACACAAATAGATTATAAAATGAGAATCTGAATGGTAGAGTACACTTACCACATTCTTTATCCCCTTTTGTGGAAGACGAAAAGGTAGGACAATTGACACAATGCTATCAATTATCCAGTAATTCATCCTGCAAAATTAACACATCAACGAAATTGTTAGTTTTAACCCAACAATGTTTAACTTATTGGAGCTCAAGCTCGGCTCGGCTCGTTTACTATTTATTAGTTAATATATTAAATAAAAATAATATAATACTCTTAAAAATCAATCACTACAATATACTTTGACGTCGTCGGAGTGGAGACAAAAGCTGAGTCAAAAGCCGACGGTTGCTTCCGACGCCGTACACAGTGGAGTTTTCTTATCTTCTTCTCCGTTACCATTTTGCTATCTTCTTCACGCGAAGACATTCCGTAATGCCGTTTTCTTACAACCTACTTTCTTGTATTCCGAAACACCTATAGATTAAATATTTATTTCCTAATACATACCTCCATGATTTCTTCTTCTGTGATCTTACCATCGTTATCTTTATCAATCCTGTATTTATTATATTTCTCAACGTAAATTTCCCTCAAACAAAAATATGAATTAACTATGATTATTAAACAAAAAAAAATATATATTATATACTCACATTGCCAGGTAAATCTGTAGCCTTGAATGAAAGCTCTGATTATAAATTTCTTCCCAAAATTCCTTAAATAGTGTTTTGTTAATAGGATCACTGGTTATAACTCTACGCTGGCAAAGTGATTTAAACAAATCTTCCGCGAACTTGTCTGAATCTGTATTCATTCCTATCAAATTCAAAAAATAAAACAATGAAACTCATTAGTAAAATTATTGTAAACCAAACTTACAAAAAGAGTAATGTCCATGTGGTTTAGAAAATTGCAGGCTTCCTACTACAAATTCAATATCATCATCACATACAAATGAAGGTTAAACATAAATTCTTACCAATAAAAGATGTAAAACACCAATGTCATAAATTCGCTTAGTCTTGACTTTGGCGGCCCAATATGATTCTGCCATCCAACATATATATCTCTCAAGTTCCCTTTTTGTCCACTAAAACTCCAAATTGATATATATGCGTCCTTTTTTTCTCATCATAACATAACATATAATATGTTTCAAAACCCAACTCCACAAAAAATAATAGTAAAGATGGCAGCCGCTTTTTAGATAACATAGAAATAGCGGGCTCTGCAATCAAAACCTCTGCATTCAGATTCATTCAAAACTGAACCAAAAGTGAAAGAGATCGACCTTAATACCTGCTTAGGATCGGGTTGAAGATGGATTCAGAGGCTTTATTGTTGTGTGATTTTGAATTTCTTCTCGCCTCTCGTCGTCCTCCATAATCTAACTCTCAAAACTCATAACCGAACTCATAACCCTCCATAACCTAACCCCATAAATCTTTATTATGACCAAGTTTCACTTTCTAATACAATAATCCTTACATACATCATTGCAGTACTCTCTCTTTGGTTTTGGGAAAAAAGAAATAACCACAGACAGACACAAGTTAACACACTTTTCTTATTACTATCACTAATGTCTTAAAGAAGTTATTCTTTATTAATTGACTAAGATGTAAAAATAGTTTGAATCAAAGCACAAGTATAAAGGAGTGAGCTGAAGGCTGCATACCTCAAACAGCTGATTGCTTTACCAGAGTGAACAACAAACATTGTGGTCCATTCTTGAAGCCCTTGATTACAAAGCAGTAGCAAATGCTTCCCATATGTGAATCTCAACTGCCATTTTACAACTACTTTCTACTGTTAACAACGGAGTCTTGAACCACGTAATAGATATCCAGTCTTTTGCTACTCTCTGCACAGTTGCTTATAGCAAGGCCTGAAGGTACTTTCCTCTTGCTCTTCACACCATTTTAAGCACCTTTACACTTCCACCCGAATTGGCAGCAACAATCATATTTGATTTCTCCCTCCAGCAAACACTTGAAACAAACTGAGCGTTGCTGTCATCACCAGAGATGGAATCGCTACATCCGAATTTGTAGAAGGTAATAGGCATCGGGAAACTTTTGTGATACGCAAAAACCTGAATACAAATAAACCCTTTGTTACAGGCCCAACGTGCTTACCTACTTAGCGATTATTGCCAATAATGCCTCATTGGATTCGGAACCACATGCTATATATCCGTCCAGAACAGATAATCCAACAAAGTTCTGAGTAAGATTAAAAGAAAATGGTCAACAAACTCATTTGATTAAAAAAATCATGAATAAAAATGTTAAATGCTTGAAATAGGTGTCTACCTTTTCATTGCGGTGACCTCTGTAAGTCATGCAGCAAGCATCATGTTACAAGTGTGCACGGCTGAGAATTAGGGTTATTGGAAGATGATTGAAACAAAAAGGGGAAGAAACAACATACAAATTGGGCAACGTACCTATTGAAATTGATTGAAAAACAAAGAGAGCAGATCTACAATCTTCAACAAAAACCCATCCATTTTAGGATCAGAAAACATGAGTTCGGATCTTACTGATCTGCGCCGGTCTTTCTCTCATGCTCCTCATAAATTGGTATCGTAGAGCAATCAGACTAAGGGCGATGTGATTGAACTTCAAGGCGCTGGTTTTAGGAGTTTTTGAGGGAGCAGGGGTGTCGACGTAGCGGAGAAATCCTAGGGTTGGAGATTTGATTTTGAACCCCTTGATATGCAGAGATATATGTGGAGATTTGATTTTGATTTTGATTTTGATTTTGAATTTTGAATCTCCCCCTCAGTTAATTGTAATAATTTGTTAAATGAAGTGATAAAAAGAAATTTATTTAAAGTGATTTATGATGTTAGAGAGAAGTATGAAAATCCTAGTTGGCATACCTGAGAGGATGACACATAACCTTTGCTTATGTCAGCACTACTTCTCCTTTTATATATAAGTAGATTAAACCTTAACTAAAAATACACGAATTAAAAATAAACATTAACTAAAAATACACTAACTAAGAAAAAAATACAATAGTAGAAAATAGAATAATAAAAAAACCATAAATAAGGTACGAAAAAAATAAGAAAATACTAATCCTTTTTCGAATCATCGATGTTCCAGTCCAGTAGGTTAGGGATGAGCTCGGTACCGATATCAGTATCAAAAATCGCCTAACTGGGTACCGGTACCGGTATCAAAAAGGTAAGGTACATTACGATACCGATTTCTAAGGTAAAATTCGGTAAAATACCTGTACCATACCGAAAGTACCGGTACTAAAAATGCCAAAAAGTGGGTACTGATTCGATAACAAAAATAATGCGGTACGGCAAATTCGATACCGGTACCTAGTATCCAATGCTCATCCTAGGTAGGATAGCGATGTGTTGTGTTGGAAAATATCATTTCAAAGTCTAAAGTGTGTATCTTCATCTCGCAACTCATAGATTACATCATCGTCTACGACTACATCGGTCGGAGGGTCCAACACGTAATTGGATGATAATGTATTCCCATCATGCTTTATAATCGTATTTTCTCACGCTTAATTGCTCGTTATGGTCGATTAAGTTTACCCCATCTAGATATTAAGACACCAAACCCTCGTTCGACATCTTTTCTTTCTGACTCTTGTATTTTATTGAACTTTTTTTCATTTGAGTCAACCGGGTATGAAAATGTTTTCACAAAAACAAACCAAGTCGTGTAAATTCCACGCAAGATAGTAGCCATGTTTGTATTGGTGCCCTTTAACCTCAAAAGGGCATTTCGGGGCAGTTCCATGTAGTATTGGACAACGGAGATTGATTAAGAACATTGATGTCGTTATTCGAACCGCAGTACCATAGTATGCATGCAAAACCACAAGTGATGTGAGACCACCGCTTCGAGCATGATCGTTGGGTATTTGTGATCATCTCTCATAAATTTGTCTCACAAATTTGTCGGACACATCCTCCTCATGATATGTGTATAGTTGATGCTACCTAGAATCTCTAGATGGCCCCTTCCAACTTTTTGCGTGTTGTATGATACTAACGTGCTTAGACAGTAACAAATAAAACATGAAACACCCACAATCCAGTATTAAGGTAAAAGCCTGTAGGATCGTTGTGCGACCTGAATGAGTCGTTCAGAAGAGTTTTGGATCCGAATCAAAGGCGGAATCAATGAAACGGACGCTCGATTCAATTTAAATGTCTCTATTATTGATCTAACACAGATTTACAACCTGGAGACAATTCGGCAGCACTTCGTTACCAAATCAGAAAAGTTAATTTCGTGTCAAATGACACCCTATGCTCTGCTATATATAGATGTGTTAATTCCGTTTGAAATGGACAAGTGACATTTCAAGCAAAATTAACAAAGTTAATTTCGTTTGAAATGGCCCTTGGCTGTTTCAAGCGAAATTACCAACAAACACCTAAATCTCATATTCTAGCAACCCGAGCACTGGTTATCCTATCCTATTACATGACTTGATACAAGACGAAGTCAACAGACATAGTGCACTAACAGACTCCCCCTTGGATGTTGACGAAGTCTTCAGTGTCTAATCTTTAGCATGACACCTCTTCAGTCTTGATCAGTCTTCAAACTCTTTCCAAATTTTCTAACATTGTAAGCATCCATCAATCTTTCTTCATTGATCAGCTTCTATCTTTTCTTAGACTCCCCCTTTCAGCAAGCTTCCGTGATTTAGGGATCGACACCTTGCTTTCCGGTCACAAGCTCCCCCTTGCTTTGAGCTCGTCTTCAGACTCCCCCTTAGACTCTGCTATCAGGATCGTAATCTGGAATCTCATCTGCAACACTCAAACATTCATAAGTAACAATGTTTTGAACATCCAGGATTAAATGACCTGGCTCTTTTATCATATAACAAATTTACAATGAAAGCAATTTCAATTTTTAGAAATCTTAACCTGACTTTATTCAACAGATTTTAACAATATAAACATCCAAATCCCTCACAGTTAATCATCCAAGTCCAAATTAATGACCTTGGAGATATCACAAACTGTTTTTTATTTTTGAATTAAAAACTTCAAGTTTCAAATTAATGAACTTGTTTTATTTTCAGAAACACAATCATCATACTTAGATTTTGAAACTCAGTTCTCAGACATCGGTTGTCGAAAATAAAGCAGAATCAAAATCTTTTTGCATTTTTCTGAAACCTAAAGCAATAAAGAAATATTTACAAACATATTTACAGACAATATTTTTGTTTAAGTTTGCGTCAGAGGATCATATCAGTTTCTGACAAGTCACAAGTACCGTTGAGCTTAGTTACACATTAAGAATTAAACAATTCACTTAGATTGTCGATATACTGATCCACTTAAATTTTCACACAAATTTCAACTGATTCAGGATACGAATTAGGTGTTTTAAGAACTTAAACTCATTCATGTGTCCCACCTCTTGAATATACTCCCGTATCCAGATCCCAATATTCAGTCTTACAGGTGAGTATACCTAGATGATATCTGTAAAGGGTTAAATGCGAGACCGTGAGAGCTCAGGTCAGAACTTCCGTTTAGCAAAGAGATGACGGTTCGACTTTAGGTGTGTTCCCTTTAGAGAATATTTTCTTCAACAGCACATGATTAACATTTTTCAATGCTTCATCATTTTTATGCTGAGGGTGAGCTTTTATTTCAAGCATGCAGAAAGTATTATACGGGGACTAGGCCATTGCTTCCGCAAAATCAGAAGTCCCGGAATAATACCCCAGATATCACTAAGCATAAAGACCTAGTATCTCAGAAAGAGGGACCTTTCAAACAAGATTTTAGGGGTTACCTATATATCCAAGTAGTGTTCCCCACAAAATAAGTAAGTATGCAATTTATGTTTATATCCCGAAAAGTTTACTAAATGTGTAAAAACCTATCGGCATATCATCAGTGAGACTGTTTAACGCTATATAATCATTACATTTCTTTAGCATACTGTAACTGTCTACTGATGTACTATCATTTCCTCTTTTTACACAAAAACTCACTTTTTTTACTTTTATTATGTTTTTGACTTTTTCAAATTTTCAAAGGTTTTTGGATTTTCAAAAACTCAATATTACTCCCCCTAAAATGCAAAATCATTTAAAGAAAATTTGATAACCGATACTGATAGCTTTGTCTCGCCATCCATTTTCTGCTTCTTATGTACTGATATATAGAAAATTATAACACGAAAAGCAGGAATTACCCCCATGATTTACAACACAATGAAATTTTACAGTTTGAAAACCGTTTTTCAATCTTGTGAAATTAATCATGTTTGTTCAGCCGTGAGGGTTTCGGCGTATTCAAGCAACATATTTTTGAATTTTTGGATTTTTTACAAATTTTTGAAAAACCAAAACAAATTTTTGGTTTTTAAATTTTTCAATTTTTAGGGTTTTTGAAATATTTTTTATTTATGTACAGAAATCAAACAAACTCCCTGTTTCAACCAAACCAGGGTTCAGCAGCCTTCTCTTCCTGTGCCAGGCTACTCCGATTTCCATTTTCACACTCTTCAGTTTTCTTGAGCACCTGCACATTCAACTAATGCAATCACTTGAACAAATTAACCCAAGCCTGTTTAGACTCAGTTAGTTGATCATAAATCTTTCCAGGTAGAACTGGATAGTTTCTTTCATTTTTCTCAAAAACATCTTCATTTTGATTACCATTCTCAGAAATCACTTGTTTCTTAACAGTCCATGTTTTACCATTAGGAGTACCTCGTTTGTAAAAATGTGACTGTTTTTGAACATTTTGATTCTGAACAACAACTTTTGGTTTCCAAAACTCATTTGATTTCGTTGTGTCAACAGTTGTTTTCCAACTTTGTGTTGTTCTTAATCTGGGTGTGTGAAAATTCCAGGTCTGTCTAGAATCAAACCTATTTGGGTTAGATTTCCAAGTTTGGTTCGAAGCAAACTTGTTTGTGTTGTACCTCCAAGTTTGTTTTGAATCAAATCTGGTTGACATTTGTTTCACATCCTCAGATTTCTGTTTTTGAACATTGTCAGGCTCTTTTTATCAACATCCACTGGTTTCAGATTTGGACACTTGCGAGCAAGATGTCCTGTTTGATCACATTTAAAACATGTTCTCTTTGAAACATCTTTGACCTGTGGTTGTTGCTTTTTCTTTTGAGCACAGAACTCTTTATTAGACTGTCGTATAATTTGGAGTTCTTTTTCTTCTTCTAAACTTATTCTTTGAACAAAATTCATTTTTGCCTGAAAATTTGGCGTTTCATTTTTCTTCCAACTTTGTTTCTTCTTATAACCCAACCCAGCCTTCATGTTTTTCTTCTTAAAACCAGGTTTATTATAAGAAGTTTTGTGACCTTTTCCAGCAAACTTTGAAATTTCAGACTTTTCAATTTCAACCATCTTGAAAACTTTATCAATCTTTTCTGAAATCACATTCTGAATCGGGAATACAACATCTAAGAATAATTTGTCCGATCCAATCATGGTATAAACCAATCCTTTTGAATCATCATTCAAATTTTTCTCGGATTTTGAGTTTTTCAGATATCCATCATGAAAATTACCTTCATTTTCATATTGTGATTCAGTTTTACCTGTTTCAACTGACTCTTCTTTCAACACACTTTCAACGACCTTACCTACCACATCTGAATCACTAGAATCATCAGATTTGGAATAGGTTACGTCAATGTTATCTGGAAATTGATCAACCATGTTGAAAGCTTTTTCGACTTTTTCATCATCATAAAATGCAAACTTTTCCGGTGGTGGAACTTGATGAAACTCTGAGCCAATGCCTTTCTTGTTTTGCTCAAACTGACCATCTCCCGGTTTTATATTGAAAATACGTTCAAGCACATATGATGACACGTGATAACTTTTTAACTTGTTATTATCCTGTTCTAAATCAACAATCTGACGCTTTAGCTTAGCAACATCCTCAATATAAGAATTTACAACATGTTGTTTAATTTCATACTGTCGCTTTAGTTCAGTTGTTGTTTCAGAACAGTAATTCAATCTTGATTGAACAAATCTCATTTCACTTTTCACCTTTTCATATGATTCTTTTGTAATGTGATATGCCAATTTTATTGAATCATATTCCTTTTTCATTTCTTGACAAACATTTTCTTTTTGAGAACATTCTTCTGTCATTTTCAAAACATTTTCTTTCAACACTTCATTTTCTTTTTCTAATTTTTTACATTTTTCCAAAAGTTTTTCGTCATTTTCTTTTAAAACTTTTTCATTTTCTAACATTTCTTTATATTTATTTTTAAAAATCTCTTCGAATTTTGTAAATTCAAGATCTCTTGTTCTGAACTTTTCGTCTTTTTCAGTACAAGCACTGCACATTTCCATGCATTTCTTGCACTGTTCAACATTTTCAATTAAGACTTCAGAATCAGATTTTACCTCAGTGACTGGCACCTCGATGTTCTCTGCTGCATTTGTCTGATTAGCATCTTTCTGCTTCAGTTCAGTTTCACTCTTCTTATCTTCACCAGTATAAGCATCATCAACAACCTTCAAAATCTCATCCTTCACTTCAATCGAACTTTCAATCTTCTCCTCAGATTTTTCAACCTGCTGTTTTTCAGTAATAGCTTCTTTCACAACTTCTTCATTCACAACAACTTTTTCTACCTTCACATCTTCCTCTTTAACTGCTTCGACTTTGACTTCCTCAGCGACCTTCTTCAAATTATTCATCATTTCATCAACATTCTTCTTCATTCTCTCTTCATCCCTCTTCTTCAAACTTGAAGTCATAACATCCCTAAGGAGTTTTTCAAATTTCTTCACATATGTTTTATCTTTTTCAACATTAGTATAGTATTCGACAGATCGAGGGATTACTAACAGAACATCATCAAAGATTATGTCTGTCTTGGGAACAACTGGTTCACCTTGTCTATTGACATAACACTCTCTCTTTTTATCCCATCTCTTATTAATCACTGCACTTTCATATTCTTCTTGCATTTCATTAATTCTGTTGCTAGCAATGTTTCTTTCTCTGTACGTTTTCTCACTCAGAATCTCTTCTCTGGTTTTCTCTTTAACCTCAGCAATAACATTTTCTTCTTTGTTTTCTTCTTTAATTTCAGCAACAAAAACATAATGTCTGCTCTTTGATGCACCTTTTCCATGAGCAGTAACTTGATTATCCAAACGATCTTCTTCTGGAAGAATCTGACTCCAATCATATCCTTCATCATCATGGAATACAGCACAAACTCTTGACTTATCTCTGGGTTTATCTTCGATCATTTTTGGCTCTTCTTTGCTTCGGTGGTAGATTGCCTTTCGGTAATAATCATCATTGAACGGATGTTCATTTCCACCAACTGCAGAATTGTTGCATTCTCTCTTGAAATGACCTTTTTGCTTACATTTGAAGCAGATCACTTTTGACTTATCAAATCCAAGTTTTGTTGATGCACCGCCTAATGATTGTTTCCCAGTAATCTCCATGTATCTCTGAGCTCTTCTGATGCAACTCGCTAAACACCAGCGGATGTCAATAAGTTCCATCTCTTCCAGATCAATCTGGTCATAGTCTTCTTTGGTTAACTCTGAGTTTCCAATTTTGCCAGCTACAAGACCTTCATACGATTCCAGAACAGATGCAAGGAATCTCATTTGCTGCTTAGCTGCATTGATGCTCATTGCAGGAGAATTTTTCAACTTGAGAGCAATGTTGCACAGTATCTCATCTGATTCTTCAGAACTAGCTTTTGAAGAAAATGAATGATAACCCGGATCATAATTTGATGAACTTTTCTGAGGTTCTTTTGTCCTCTCACCACTGAATGCTGTCTTTGGTGATTCACCAACTTTCACTGAAGGTAAATTACCTTTGTAGTAGAGACCAACATTCTGTTGATGTGAAGAACTGCTCATCTTGTTCTGCTTTTGCAATTCAAGCTCATGACTTTCTATCTTTTCTATCAAGACATCAAGAGAAATTGTATCATATAAAGCATCATTTTTCAATATGAATACAAACGTTTGCCACCGATCAGCTCGTGGTAACGCTTCTATGATCTTATCAATTATTTCTTCTCGAGTTTTAACAATACCAAAACGATCAAGTTCAATTTTTAAATGACCAAATCTCTCTATCATTTGTCTTACTGATTCACCTTTCAAACTATCAAACAAATCAAATTCTTTCTTTAATAAAGCAATTTTATTTTTCTTGATTTGTTTACCCCCCTCAGCTTTTACCCGTAAAGCTTCCCAGACAGATTTCGATGTTCCGTCATGTTGCAATAAAGCAAACATGTCATTTCTGATTGAAGATTGAATTAAAGCAATCATTCTCTGTTCAGCTGAGAATTCTCTTTTGTCTTCTGCTGATAAATTTTTGAGCGGGGTTTCTTCTCCTTTATCATTGGTCGGCCTTTTATAACCAAACTCCAAACAAAACCAGCTTTCATGAGCATAAGCTTTTGCCCAGTTGATGAACCGATCTTTCCACCAAGTGTAATCTTCAATACTTTCAAGAGTTGGTGGTTTTGAATGTGTTCCGTAGAAGTTATCACGTTTAATGTTCTCATTGATCGCTTTTGTAATGGTTTTTGGTGTGACCGTTGAGGTTTCGGAAGACTCGGATGTAAACGCTTTATAGAACGTATTGTAGAACTCTTCAGCCATGATATGAATTTCTTGAATTACCTGGAGACAAAACAAACAAACACAATCAGTCTAAATAATATCAAACAACTTGAAACAAACTGACACTCGGTTGACTTGAAATGATCTTGAAGCGAAATATCCACTTTCAAACGAAATAGTGATCTTCAAACGGAATTAGATTTCAAACGAAATCACTTTGGTGCGAAATCACTTTGGAACGGAATACCCTTTCACACGAGATCACACTTTCAAACGGAATCCCTTGTTCAAGCGAAATTAACCTTTCACACGGAATAACCTTCTGGAACGAAATTATCTAATTTCGTGTGAACCTTCTCAAGCGGAATTACACTTTGGAGCGGAATAGCTGATTCCGTGTGAACCTTTCAAACGGAATTACCAATCTGGTGCGAAATACCCTCTTCACGCGGAATTAACAATGATTTCAAACGAAATTAGCAAGCTATTTCAAACGGAATTAAGTTGATGTCATCTTGTTCGAACTGATTTTCAAGAGGAATTACCAGGTTTATCAAGTTTCAAGTTGATTTTAAGTCCAATTCTTTCAAGGCTTTGTTAAAACACTGTTTTGCATGTAATATGTGAAATTCAATCCATTCTGTCCGTAAAAACTTGTGAATTTTGAAAAAGAAGGTGTAGAAGTCAGAAAACTGATGAAATCAAGCTAAACTCTTCCTCCTGAGCTCTGATACCACTTGTAGGATCGTTGTGCGACCTGAATGAGTCGTTCAGAAGAGTTTTGGATCCGAATCAAAGGCGGAATCAATGAAACGGACGCTCGATTCAATTTAAATGTCTCTATTATTGATCTAACACAGATTTACAACCTGGAGACAATTCGGCAGCACTTCGTTACCGAATCAGAAAAGTTAATTTCGTGTCAAATGACACCCTATGCTCTGCTATATATAGATGTGTTAATTCCGTTTGAAATGGACAAGTGACATTTCAAGCGAAATTAACAAAGTTAATTTCGTTTGAAATGGCCCTTGGCTGTTTCAAGCGAAATTACCAACAAACACCTAAATCTCATATTCTAGCAACCCGAGCACTGGTTATCCTATCCTATTACATGACTTGATGTCACGGCCCCCGACCCGGTTTGACCCGTTTCAGGAGCCGCGGGACAGAAATCCCGTGGTATTTAATTAATTGAGTTTAGCAGCGGAAGTTTTCTTCAGGATCTTTTAAAAACTGCAATTTCCTGATTATTTTATTTCACAACTCGGGATAAAACCCGATACTTTACAATCTTGAGATTTCATGGAGAAATCTTTTATTTTACAAAACATGTTTCTTTATTTTATCCTGAGCCACTTTCTCAAGCTTGTAGTGCTTCACGGCACTTTTCCTGGATCATAATAGATCACCTGAAACATGTTTGAAAAAGGTTTTGTCAGCGGGAAATACTGAGTGAATCATTCTATTTACATAAAATGATGCATAGTTATCAATTACAGCATAAGAGCGATTACAATGGCTTCTATCTTATTTTTATCTGGCGCTCTGTCACAATGGTGACGATGCTCATACCACTATTTAGATCAATGAACCTAAATAGTGATGATTATCCCTAGTAGGTCAATGAACCTAACTGGGAGAAAATTAGTAATGTGCACAATACCCCACTAGCCAGTGATTCAAGATATCCACGACTTAGTCCCTGTAATTATAACTTTTGGAAATAATTTGAGGTATTGTAAAAATAGTTGATAAAAAGAGAATGACTCACATTGCAGATTTAATTTGAGCAGAGCCTAGCCTACTGATTAGCCTTTTTAACCTAAATTTAATAACAGGCACACAATTCTGGGTTAGTAATCAATACAGCATTTACGATAACTCACGAGATCAAACCCTCACAACGAATGACAAAGTGCAATCACTTAAACATCCATCGGATTCACAACGAATGACAGAGTATTCCCCGAGTTCAGGTGGTACTCAAACATCCTGTCGGAATCACAACGAATGACAAAGGATAACCCTAATGTGGGCAGCACTTAAACATCCATTGGATATATTGATCGATCGGACAATGAATCGTAATAGCGATCGAGTTAATACCCTGATTGCGGCGTCGATTAATGATCCGTGTGTGTTAATTGTGGTAAACAGAGCATAACTCGGTGTATTTTGTGAATTTTTACTTCGAACTGAAGCCAGGAATCAAGTCCCAAGCCCCTGTATTTATACCCAAATTTGGCATCTCCCGCGTGTCGCGACAGAATCCGTGTCACGTGCCGCGTATCGCCTGAGATGACATTTTTAGGGTAGGGTAGGCACGTGTCCAACTAGCTCAGGTGAGTCGACAATTCGTTAAAATTCAATTTCCACGTAAATCTGTAAAGATAATATCAACTAGGTTTTACCCCCCCTGAGTTTTAGGGGCCCTGATTCTAATTCCGATTGTTCTGAAAATTTTAGGGCTTGTTCAGAATCACTTGGGTTTCTCAATTAGGGTTTCCTATTGGTCAATTAAAGTAATAATTAGTACTTTTTAATGAGAGTTGTTACACTTGATACAAGACGAAGTCAACAGACATAGTGCACTAACAAAGACCTAATAAATACTAACTACACACGTAACTTCACTTAGGGTATGTTTGGCATGGAGTTTTTTGAAGCTTTTAGGAGCTTCTTGCTTTAAGCCTTTAAGAAAAAGCTCCTGTTCAATAAAAAGCCTTGTTTGTTTGAAGGGGCTTGAAGCTTTTAGGTTAGGAGCTTGAAGCTTTTGATTGAAAGCTACTAGTAGTAGCGTTTAGAAGGAGCTACAAGCTTTTAGGGAAAAAATGACTTTTTTAACCTCTAAAGATAATAAACTTTTTAATGAAAAAACTTTTTAAATTTTTAGTTATGTCCATTTTGCTCATTTTATACATTTTATTAAAAGCTCCAGCTACCCTACCAAACACCAAATATATCTAAAAAGCTACAACTACTAACTACCAGCTAACAGCTTCCAGCCACCAGCTTCCAGCCACCAGTCAACAGCTACTTTTGCCAAACATACCCTTAGTGGGATGGAAGAAATGGATTTCCAGATTTTGTGTGTGTGCGCGTGTGCGTGTCTTGACATTTGAAGGGAACACACATTCTAAAAAGTGAATTATGCAATTCAACCCAAATCAAGGTTAATTGGATGCTAAATATGTTTTAGGGATTTTTCATTATCTAATCATAACAAACCTAAGGTAACTTGTATGAACCCTAGCAATTCATTGTAGATTCATGTAGAATTTGTGTTTGGAATCACTATTTTAAAAAAATATTAATGTATGAAAAAATTATAACCGTTTGAAAATTAAGAAAGGACCAGTTCAAAGAGAAAAAAACCATCATACTTTTCTCTTCTTAAATTTAGAAAGACAAAAATGTATGATCATGATTCTTTTCTACACTTTGTATGTAATTTCTCTACTATTTATGATCTCTTATCATCTTAATTGAACCTAAAAATGTAAACAAGTAAATAAAAATGAGCAGCCAGTTTTTGAACCTAAAAATGTAAACAAGTAAATAAAAATGAGCAGCCAGTTTTTGAACCTAAAAATGTAAACAAGTAAATAAAATTGAGCAGCCAGTTTGATTTAACGAATTTTGAACATTTTATCCATGATTTTAAAAATAAAAGAATATTCAACTAAGAATATTTGTGGTTCTATGCGCGTTACATGCGCGTGGATAGGAGGAGAACGAGGAATATTAAAGTCACGCGAAAAATACGGACAATTAAAAGTTTGAAACAGATGTAATCGGGTAGACCGGCTTACACGGCCCCTCTCCCCCAAACTTGGTGTCAGGAATAGTGCAACAAACACTCTTTTAATAAATAATTTTTCTATAGCAAATTAATATTTTAGTAATAATTTTTCTATAGCAAATTAATCTTTTAATAAATTTTATAGAGCAAATTGACTAATACTTCATAGTTTATATTAACATTAACATAAAATTCTTATATATATTTAGTTTTATATAAAAAATAATACGTTACGAAACTTTTATACTAAAAATTCAAACCATTATCCTTATAATTTTGGATAGAAAATTATGAAATTAAATCTTGATGTATAAACGTTTTCAATATGTTTAAAACACATATACGTGCGATAGTCACATATGTAATAACTATATGCACAGTAGTCACATGTGACAAATGTAAACACAAACTTATAGTCTTATATTATGATATTTTCTAACATTTTTGTGCACTTGGAAAATCGCAAACACAAATTTATAGTCTTATATGATGATATTTTCCAACATTTTTGTGCACTTGGAAAATCACTTCAACAATTTGTGACCCCATTAAGGGGTATACATATATATATATATATATATATATATATATATATATACTAAAATGAAATTTACCGTTCTAAAAAAAGTTTAGAAACATTAATACATTTTTTTTCTTCTATAAAAATAAAGTACATTGTTTTTATCATATTATTATAGTGTTGATACAAGAGTTGAGTTGATGTACTAATATTATGAGCAATTGTATATTAAGTTAACTGGAATAGAAAAACCACCCAACTTAAAATATATGTAAATTACATGTCCTATAAGAAGGAAAATAACCAAATGACAGACATTCTGATAAATGGGCATAGTTGGTTTCGACGGTTTCTCAGACTCATATTACCCATAATCCCATATCGTGCCTCGATTATCTTTCTCAGACTCATAGCTACATTCCACCGTTTGAAGAGATTTTTATTTGTTCTGTTTTGATTTAAGAATATTTATACCATGGAATTTATTAATTACTCGTTTAGTTGATCATCTGTTGTCAAGGCTCACCCATGCGCGCGCCTAAGCCCACTTTACAGGTCCAACCTAGTCTTCTCGCTTCGCTTCAAAAGCCCATTTTCAGGCCATAAGGCGCATTTTCAGACCAATTTCTAACGAAATTCTGGTAAAAAATTGTTTGAACAAGTTTAAACATGCTTGAAACAATTATAAGACCCTAAACAATCCTGAAAACAACTTAAAACTAGTCTTAAAGAAGCCTAAAACATGTCTAAAATCCCAAAAACTTGTATTTTTGTACTAAACGACTCGACTAAAAAAGCTCTCGCTTTTTAAGTGCCTTGCATTGAGGCCCAAGGCTTGCCCTTCGGGCCTTGGGTGTTCCCTGCGCTTTTGACAACTATGATTTGATCTGTTAATTTCAGTCCTAGCCTGTCAATTACAAATTCTCAAGAATGCAGTCAAAATTAGAATCTTCTATTTTCTATATCTAATAATAAAAATAATGTCGGATACATGTTAGGGAGAAAGAGACACTCTAGGGTAGTACCCATACCCCCAACAAACCAAATCCCGCCAAGTCAATTTTCTTTCAAAGTACCCAATTGCCATTTTCTTTTTATTCTTGTCAGCAGTTCTGTTTGCAACACGCTTGTAGTAATTTCAAAACACATGTAAACACATACTAAATAACAAAAGAAATTCGCCGCAACGCGGCGAACTTCTTTAAACCTAGTTTAGTTAATTTTTCACATCTTAATATATATTAACATTATATTATTATTATATATCCTGAAATTTCAAAGGAGATGTACAGTAGTTTTTTTTTTTTGCTTTTTAACTTTTTTTTCTTTTGTTTTTATTATTTTTCTTTAAACTTTTACATCTTTAACTTTGAGTGTTAACAATTTCAACCTCTTAACTTTCTAAAAATTTTGTAATCAAGTTTTATGTGTTTATTTTTATGTATTTGTTTGTATAAATTTTTTTCCGGTAATAAGTTGGGTCAAATATAATATATTATTCCTTATGCTTATTATTATGTACATTTTCCGTTGGTATACGTTTTGATGTAATTTTTTTCTTCTATAAACGAGTCAGGTAAAATATAATACGTTTTCATGCTTATTTTTATGTACGTGTTCAAATGGTCTACGTTTTGACATAAATTTTGTTCGGAAATGCGTCGGGTAAAATATAATACGTTTTCATTAAACGTTGTATATTCGAGTCGCTTTACGTTTGGACACCGCCACAACACACATTAACTATTTTCTTACATGCTTATTTGTATGCATGCGTCGGTATAAATTTAAGTTGGTTTAAGATTCGACGTAAATTTTATTCGGAAATATGTGTCAAATATAATTCGTTTTCATGCTTATTTTTCTGTATGTTTTAAGTTGTTCTACGTTTTAACACAAATTACAATTAGCAAGTTATGTGGATAGTGTTTTTATCCTACTGGCTTTTTTGTTTCTTTCTTGATTTTTTTGGACTTTATTATTATTATTTTTTAGTTTTCTTTATGTTTAGTATTTTAGTTTTAGGTTCCTTTTCATTAAAGCTATATTTAAGATAACATTTACGTTTCCATTTTACAATTAATTGAAAATCATTTCGTCCTGCTGACCAATTTGAATTGATTTTTATGGTTTTCGGTCGATGTAAAACATGTGTCGATATTCTTTTCAACATATTTCTTTCGGTTGGTATACTGAACCAAAATATATATCGACCGAAACCTCGCAGCGTAGCGCGGGTAATGTTACTAGTTTTCTACATAAATGCCAAATTAATAAAATAGCTCAATACGTGTAAAATGATTAAATAAACGAGCCAACGAGCGTAGATCAGTGTAAATTTGAGTTTAGAAAACATTAAGATTCACTACTATATAGAAACAAACATATTTCAACCAATAGGCTCGTTTACAAACGGACATATTTGAAACAAGTGTTTTACAAACGCAATTTGAGCAAGCCAGGAGACCCTGCGTTTTGAAATAAAGATGAGACCGGCCTTGGTACCGAACCGAACTGGAACTCTACTACATAGCATCAATATTGAAATTTAGATAAAACCAAACTCAATACTGTATATATTTGGTCGTTACCAATACTATACCGCATGATACCAAACCAATACGCAGTTTAAACTAAATTCAAAACCGAATACATGTATGGTATTCGTAGTCAATATCGCTATGGGTATGGTACTAGTATTTGTTCCAAAATTCTCATCCCTATATTTGAACAATAATGAACACACCGACCCCTTCAAAGACCCTCTCGTCAGTTGACTGACTGACCCTTGTCATTATTTCTAAATTCTAATTTACTAGTTCAAACTTCAAACCTAAAATTTGAAGCTTTCCAAATGGTCAACATTCAATTTTCCGCTTTCCCAAACCTCTCTTCAACATTATTTTAGTTTTGTTTCTTCTTCTAACCAAATTCTATGTTTAAAAAAATAACTTTTCAAACCTATTTTAGTCCGCGTTCGCATGTCTGCTAGTATAAATATACGACCAAACCAACCTGTCATCTTCATTCTTCATTCTTTCATTTGTAACACAATATCACAAAAAAAAAAATCTTTGCTTTTATTCATTGGTCTAATTCTTTGTAGATAATTAACAAAACCCTACAATGCTTTCTGCGTTCAAGAACCGAAGAGCAAAACAAAATGCTAACAAGATGAAGAAACTGGTGGATGTAGAGGTTGATCCGGTGACGATACCGGAGCTTTTTCGGTGCCCGATATCGCTGGAACTGATGAAAGATCCAGTGATATTATCAACTGGGGTAACCTACGATAGGGAGAGTGTGGAGAAATGGATATTCGAAGATGGGAAGCATACTTGCCCGGTGACCGGTGTGGCGTTGACAAGCCTTGACCCGGTGCCGAACCACACGATCAGAAGGATGATTCAAGAATGGTGCGTTGAGAACAAAGCGTATGGGTTTGACCGCATCCCGACTCCTAGAGCCCCCATTGGCTCGTCTCAAGTGTCTGAGATTCTATCGAAGATCGTGTCGATGCGGGTTAAGGGAAATTCTGAAGGTGTTAGGGAGTTGGTGGGGAAGATTAAAGATATGGCTAAAGAAAGTGAGAGGGATAAGAAGTACGTTGTGTTAAATGGATCGGCTCGGGTGTTATCCGAGACTTTCCAGGCGTTTTCTTGTATTGAAAGTCAAGAAAACACCGGGGTTTTGGAAGAAATTTTGTCAGGGTTAACCCTGATTCTTCCGTTTGACCAAGAGGGTCTCGGGTCAAACCAATCTTTACGTACCATTGTAAAGATTTTAAAGGTTGGATCTTTATCCGGCCGAAGGAATGCTGTTTTGGTACTTAAAGAACTCCTATCATCCGATCAAACGAAACTACAAGAATTCGCGGAGATTGAAGGAAGTATTGAAGTATTAACAAAACTCATCAAGGAGCCAATTGATCCTACTACAACAAATGCTTCATTGTTAGCCATTTACCATTTAGTCACCCCATCAACTTCTTTCAACCAAAAGGAAGCCCTAATAGCAAGATTTCTTGCAATGGGGTTGACCGACAAACTTATAGAAATGCTTGTAGATTGCACAAGAGGCGTATGCGAAAAGGCATTAGGCGTACTCGAAGGTCTTTGCAGCATCGATGAAGGACTCGAAAAAGCTTACGCCAATGCGTTAACTGTCCCGGTGCTAGTGAAGAAACTGCTGCGTGTTTCTGATATCTCGACTGAGTTTTCAGTTTCGATTCTTTGGAAACTGAGTAAATATGAGAAGAGTATTGGAGATGAGGAAGGTCTAGCAATGGAAGCACTTCAAGTAGGAGCATTTCAAAAGCTTGTGTTGCTGTTGCAAGTTGGTTCTTCTTTGCATACTAAGGAGAAGGCTGGTGATTTGTTAAAGGGTTGGAATTTGCTTAGGGGGAGAGTTGAGTGTATTGAATCTATGGATTTCAAGAACCTCAAAAGGTCTTTTTGAACAAAAGTATAGTTGTAGGAACAATATTTGTTTGTAAATTTAAAATACATACAGAGGGAAATCATAAACTTTTTTACATGTATAAACATATGGTTAATTATATAAAAATATGGATTAAAGTGATATAAGAAAACGAATAACCTTGTGTACTGTCAACATATCTGAAATTAACCAAGGTTTTCAAATCTGAACTTAAAATAGAATAATTAAGCCCCTAATTCGCTACAGATTTTCTAAAAAGCACCAATCCCACGAGCTTGAACTTTTAAACATGTTCTCGTGAAATATGGGCTTTTGTAAAGGTTTTCATCTGATTTTCAACCTTTTCTTTTAACCATTGATCACCTCAAAGTACACGTTACACCAGGGTCGTTTCCGAAAATCACAAAATTTTTTTTGCCCTGTTCGAGATAAAAAATTTGGGCCCTATTCGCAAATCTTCGTATAATATAAACTCATCAATCATTCAATCAAATATATAAATACTAAAAACCCATAATACTACGATAATTGTTATGAAATAGATAAAACAAATTTGGGCCCTATTCGCAAATCTCCTCACTGCTGCCGTGCTGCGATTGAATCACTGAAAGTCTGAATCACTGCGAAATTACGAAATTCCCTGATCTGATCGAATGATGATCGACGTTTTGTTTCCCTCTTCCCTTTTCTTTTAATATCTGACCACCACCACCACAGCCGACCCACCACCACCATCACCACAGCCGACCCACCACTAGGGGTGTTCAAAAAACTCGTGACTCGCAGCTCGCTCGAAACTCGCTCGAAAAAAGCTCGAAGAAAGCTCGCTCGAAATTGGCTCGGTTGTAAACGAGCCAGCTCGGCTCGTGAGCTGGCTCGATAAGGTTTACATCCTTCAATTTTTTGTCTCACATCGCTTAGAAAACAAAAACTAAGGGAGTATCTCCCCTATAAAAGAAGGTAAAGACAATGTACAAACTAAATTAACTATTTATACTTGCATATTTTGCTATATGGTTAAATTAAATGGCAATTATAGCCCTCAGTCTATGAAGAAATTCACTTTTAAGGGCTTTTAGGTAGTAAATTTTGCGGTTTTTTGTTAGTTCGAGCTAGATCAAGCCGAGCTGAGCTAGCTTGAATTCTAATCGAGCGGAGCTCGAGCCTCAAATGTCAGCTCGATTTGAAATTCGAGCTCGAGCTGAGCAAGCTCGAATCGAGTTTGAGCCGAGCTCGAGCTAGGTCTAGCTCGGCTCGTTTACAGCCCTACCGTCAAACCCTAACCACCGTCAAACACCTAACCACCGTCAACACAACCACCGACAACACAACCACCGACAACATAACCACCGACCAAAATTACCAAAAAAAAACAAAAATAAACACAGGAAAGATGAAGGTGTTACCAACCTCTTGTGAAATCCGGAGCGTATAGCTTGATATGAGAAAGAAAGAGAGAGAGTATACGAGAGAGAGTTTGTGTGTGTTTTTTTGGTGTTTGGTGTGTGTGTCTGAATTTTTTTGATCGATTTCCCCCTTTAGTGAAAATGAAAACACTAGTACAAAAGTGACCATTAGACGCGGTTAAAATAGTTTTTAGTCGCGGTTTTGAACCCCGACTTAAAATGCCGTGGCTAAAAATGTATTGTTTATTAGACGCGGTTTGATAAACCCCGTCTTAAAATACACCACCGCGACTTAAAAATTGTTACTACTTTTTGGAAAATGGTTTTAGTCGGTGTTTTAAACCGTGACTTAAAATCACTTTATAATTTTATATCAGTTTTTAGTCGGTGTTAGAGGAACCGCGACTTATAAGCAATTATGTAAAAAAATATGCAATTAAATTTTAAACAAATAAAAATAATAATTTGTAGTAAAAAATAAAAAAACTGCAGTCCAAATTTCAAACAATCAATTCATATATATATTCAACATAATAAGCCGAACATACTCAAATTGACCCAATACACATTCAACCCGAAAGTTTATACGGGTAAAATAACAGTCATTACTTATCTATTCAAAACTATATTACTATCCATAAAAAAACTACAATTAAACCAAGAAACACCTAGCCCGTTAAAAAAAGGCATCTCCTTCCTTGTCTTTTCTATTTCTTCATTCGTAGCCTACTTCGTGTCTGCACCAAGTTTCGTCGGTGGCCGTCAATATCTTTAACATAGCTTTAAGCTCAACTCTTTTTTTCTTGCATGTTCCTCTTCAATCTCTTTTCACATTTCATGATATATAATGAACACGGCATCAACTATCAACAAGACAAACAAAAAACGACTAAGTGAAATTTCTGTTTTGGAAGTAGTAAAAAAGCAAGTTAGTTATGAATCTATACATAACCAAAGCTTAAAATGTAACTAGTAGTTAAATGGTATGGGGAAGTTTATAATCTGCACACAAAACATCATAATCATTTATGTGAAAATGACGCAAGTTTTTAATCTAATAAAATTCCCCAGGTCCATTTTTATACAAGCCAAGTTTTTAATCTAATAAAATTCCCTAGGTCCATTATGTCTTTGAAAGTCACCTTACCGTTATAATCTGAGTCGTATACTTTGAATATAACTAAGATTATGTGTTTACAAAAGTTAGTTAATATCGAAGGTAAACCATATTCATGAAGAATTTTAAGCTAAACGAGTCAACCCGACAAGTGTCCCTGGGCGCCTCATATATCAATGTTGGCGCAACAACTTTCCATCGCTATTCTTTTGCGTTAGATGGAAATCTATTGCGTCAGGTCAAAATCTGCTATGCAAGCATAGCATAGCAGGGTGTGACATGTGGAAGCTTCTGGTTAGCTGAAACAATTTCTTGACTAGAAAAAGAAAAGTCAAATTATATTTTTCTGAAAAAAAGGTGTCCATTTTGTTAAATTCATCGGTCGAAATGGGTCATTTTGATCATTTTCTCTTAAAATATAATAAAAAAACAAGATGCTTTAGCTAGCCTTGATCAAAATAAGGTGTGACACTTACGTTCATTCTTCTGGGGCATGCTTGCTTTAGGATTAAAAGCTGACAAGAATATCACAAAGTCCTTAAAGTTCAAACCATCCACCATCTTAAGCAATCTCTATAATAAGTAAAAAAAAAAATTTAAAAAAAAAAACATAAAGCAAAAACAAGCATATCATTATGATCATGAAATACTCTCTAGGCATCCCAGTATATCTATTAAAATTAAAAAAATTAAAAAAATAAAAAAAAACATACCTGAGACAGAGGATTCATTGCAAATTCGGGTACCGAAAGAAACTCATCAGCAGAAATGAATCCCTTGGCATTGCGGTCGAGTTGACAAAATCTTTTATACAAAGAAACTATCTCATGCTGGGAAACTTTAACATATTCAAACAAACATAATTACATAAAATGAGATCAATCAAGAAGTGAAGTGAGTGTGTTAATGTATAAACTATAAAGAAGAAGAGCAATATATATACTTACATAGATTATTGCAGTGTTCTTGAACATCTTCAATATCATATTGAGTTAGTGTAATATAACAAACACCCTTTAATCTGTTGATATGTTAAAGATTGAAAAGAGATGAAATATTGGAGAATGAATAAAGATAGGATTGGTAGAAGAAAGATGGGGTATTAATCAATGAAAATATAGTTGTTTTTGTCGAAATGACAAATTTGTTGCTTTCTCATGACGGGGAAACTCATGTATGGCTAATTAGATTCTCGGTTTCCAACTCTAGCTTGCATCAGGCATTACAATACCAACTTTGCACGCACGGGTCTTGACCATCAGCCTGTACCATCATCAACAACTCTAGAAGCCAAAATATACAACTTTTAAACATTCCATTTTCATGATTTGTATGACGCCCCAATTAACAGCCCTAAACCAAAAATCGAAATCTAAAAAGGATCTAGGGAAGAGGATTTAATAAAATCAAAGATCTGAAATGAAATTGCAAAAAATAAAAAGTAAAAAATCTAACTACACATGAAAATCCAGACGAACAATTAGTTTATATTATCATGACTAACAATTAGTATGACTTTTCAACTTCCTATTCACCTGCAACTTAATATTTCTTTCAAATACACAAATCAAACACTTCAACCTAATTCCAGTAGCTAAAAAACAAGATGAAAAATTAAACTAACCTTAAGGGGGTTCGTCCGCAGGGCCGCCTCAACCATTTTGGTGGCCTAAGGCGAAGTAAAATCTTGTGGCCTTTTTCCCAAAAAAAAAAAAAAAGAAAACAGTTTGAGAAAAACCCTCCTCCTTTACCCGGGTTTGGGACCGGCAATGTGGTAGTAAAAAAAAATGAAAAGTAAGGAGGGAAAGTGTAAAATAGAGTTACTATGGAGTATGGATCAATGTGGTAGTAAAATTATATTAATTAGACAACCTACTAGAACTATCTAAATTAATAGGAGGAACATTAAAACACAACTTCCACAAAATTTACTAAACTAACTACTGGTGTCACCAAGTTTAGGTGTACAATAACTGTTGGCAGCAAATTGTAGGCATGTTATTTCACAGTATTAAACAAGCACACGATAACGATTACAGAGTTCTTGAACAATGCAGAACATCATGGTATGGTAAACAATACAATACAAAACAAAAGTTAAATTCACAGATTATAGCAATTTCAACCCACACATGAGATCTTAAAGTCAATGTGAATAAACCTACAAGCAATAGGCATCTATCTATCTATATGATGCAACTCCTAACCTTAGTTTCAAGCAGATACAATCACAAACAATTTCTAGATTCTGTTGCCTATTTGAAACCAAAGCAAAGCAAAACAATCATTTTACCAGAGTTAAAGTTAGTAAAAATCATTTAACAATCACAAACAACAAAACCTAACTTATGCAAATCAATACCTTCACATTGATCAATTGTTTGAACCGAAGAAGCATCCGAATCGCCTCGTCTTTTGTGTTACACATATCGCGATGAATGTGAAGAGCTTTACGCTCCGACTCCAATGCTCGAGCAGCTGCCTCTTTCACTGTGTGGGAACAAAAGATTCGTCTGGTTGTCGTACGGTGGTCGTCCGGTGGAGATTTGTCCGGTGGGGTTTCGTACGGTGGTGAGATTGGAGCTCGTAGTGTGATTTTGGAGGTTGGTAGTGTTTGCTGTAAATGTGAATTTGGGGGAGATTGAGCAAAAGTGACCAAGGGGAGGGAGGGAAAAACCCCGCCTTTTCTGATAAAACCTTAGCCATTGATCACACTCAATATCAACGGCCAGTATTAACCCAGCCACAAACACACGGATCCAAGTTCATTAATACAAAAAATTTAAAAAAATCACACAAACATTTATAAAAAAAACATACAACTTCATTAATATTTATAAAATTACATAAACCTAAAAATTACAAAATAAGAAACCTAAAGCGTTAAATAAATTTCAAAAAGGTCGATCTTGTCGAACGCCTTTTTTTCCTTGCCGCGAAACTCTATGTTCGCCACCGCCACCCGGTCCTCGTGGCTTAACTCGCCCCCAGGAACGGCTTCGTAGTAAGCCTTGAAACGCTCGAACTTGTGACGTAGCTCGCGCCATTTATGTTGGCACGCGTTGACGTTGTGGCGGTCGTTACCGACGTTTAGTCGGTAGGCCGCAAAAGCTTCCGGCCAATATTTTGTTTGGCCCGGTGGCCGCCCCTTCATAGCGTCAACGACGCTTGTGACTAGGGCAAGTTCTTCTTCGTGGGTCCAGGATGCCATAGTGGGTTCGTGGGATGTTGGGGTTGGGGTGACCGGTTGGGGCAGCGGGGGGGATAGCGAATGTTTGGGATGGACCACGGTGGGGTTTGGGATGGACCACATGGTTGGGGTTTGGGGTTATTTATAGGGGATGTTGGGGTTGGGGTGATCGGTTGGGGTGACCGCTTGGCCAAGCCAACGGTTTGAATTTAAAAATTCAAAACTTTTGGGATGGACCGCTATGACGTGGCGGGTGAGCCAATGAGATTCAGCCAACTAGGATGGCCATACCGCCCCACGCCCGGCTTGCAACCCAAGCCCCAAGGGCCACGCCCAAACCCAAGCCCACCCGGGATGGTGGCTTGGGCGTTTTCCCCCTACCCACGCCCAAACTCCCGCCCCATACCCCGCAGTCTAAAATAACATTGATATTTCATGAAGTATAACTAAATTTCAAACCTGAAAGAAGATGTTCAGCAGATTATCGGTTACATAAACCCTAGAATTTAAGATGCTTTGTTAATAGATTATTGGATGAGGTTTTTTAACTGGAAGGAGATGATCAGCAAGAAACTTGTTTGGATTTGGGATGATGAAACGGCTGAAGATTTGGGTTTTTGAGAGGGAATTGGGAATTTGGTGTGTAGAATTTTGAGAGGGATTTGGGATGATGAAGCGTAGGGTTTGGGTTTTTGAGAGGGAATTTTGGGGGATAAAACTTTTTGATAAGTTTTTAGATGGCGCCATGATAGATTGGTGATTAAATTAATTAAAAATTAAACGATGACACACAACAATGACACATATTGATGACACACAACGATGACACATACGTTTTGTTTAACTATTAAAAGTTAAAAGATGACACAAAATCATGACACACATATTTTAATGTGTTTTATTTTTTTGAAAATGACATTTAAACGATGACACACAAGAATAAGTGTCATAAAACATTCAAATTTTACCATTGATGACATTTTTTCTATGACACAAGCGTTTGTGTGTCATAAATTTAATGTGTGTCATTGTTCTTGTGTCATTAAAGGTATTTTTTCTAGTAGTGTAGGAAGCATGCCTTTTATCTCTATCCATATCATACTTAGAAAATTCAAATAATATATATATCTCCATTGTATCATACTTAAAAGGGGTTTTATAATTATATTTTAAGTCAGGGTTTGTAAACACTGTCTAAAGCTATGTAAGCGTATTTTAAGTCGGGGTTCGTATCAAAAGACGCGAATTTTATTAGTGTTCAATTATATTTTAAGTTAGGGTTTGTAAACACCGTCTAAAGCTATGTAAGCATATTTTAAGTCGGGGTTCATATCAAAAGACACGAATTTTATTAGTGTTTAAAGGATATTTCGTTAGTATCCTGATGTGATGAGATTGTGTGTGTATATTTAGACGGGGTTATGTGCATTACCGCGTCTAAAAACAAAATTGAACCCTGTCTAATGGTTACTTGTGTACTAGTGAAAGGTGTTTGTTTTGTATACTACTCTCATTGACCTACACGCTGCATATAGAGTGTCCACCAGGGAAGGCGTATTGGGCAATGGGCATCGTATAGGTGTTGGTATACGCGTCTCATTGCCCTATACGCTGCGTATGGTGCTTTTTTTTAAAAAATATTGTGATGTAAATAAGGGTTTTTATATTAAAAAACAATCTAATTAAAATTTTTTATAAAAAAATTGTTGTGTACACTATATTTGAAAGATAATATAATGTAAATAACAAATTTTCTTAACACCTAATGCTACGATTAAACATTTTTAAGTGTTACAACAAAAACCTGTGACAAGTTAATAAATTCTCTTCGTTGACTTCAATTACTACCTAGTAACGCCCTACCCTGTGTAATACGAGACATGTACATTGTCTCACATTCCATAGCTTCTATACTTTGGTATATACTCCAAAGTGCATTTGGTACTGGCATCGGGCAATCATCCGTTAATTTAACCATGATGAAATGACCACCTTCCACATAAGTAATCGATAAAACAGAATGGTTCGGGTAACCTCCGGACCATCAAACATGGGGAAGTAAGTTTGACAAATACCATTGCTTAAATGTTGAACAATCACACCAAATTTTTGAGCCACCAACAATCCTGTGTAGGGCCACAACATCTAGCATGCCTTTGGTGCAAGTTCCACATTCAACCAGTTTATTGATCGATAGACCGCACTGTAACCTCCCGAATCGAAAGAGTCGAATATAGGCCACCACCGCTCTTTGTTAATGAACATCTCGTCGAGTAGCTATTAGCGGACCCACTTCCACTCAATATACTCCAACTCCAAACCCATAGCTACGGATTGAAACCCACAGTTACCGTCTGGTTGGGCATCTTCGACATGTGTTTTGTATCTCCGATACATAGATGGAAGCCAATCCTTAAAACGATCGATCATGTTTTTGTACCTGTAATTGGCAAATACATAGAGGAAAAAAGTGAGATAAAACCCAACCGGGTCAGGATGAGTTCAAATCACTTAATTAAGTAAAAAAACTAAAATAATTTTAAATGGATGGATCACCACCAGGATCGATCCATATTAAAAAAATGTAATAAAAAACTAAAAAAAAACACTAAAAATAAAAAAATAAAAAATATTCTAAAAACAAAATAAAAATCGAAAAAATTTAAAAACTTCAAAAAAAAAAAATATACAAAAATAAAAAAATTCTAAAAAATAAAAAATTAAAAAATTCTAAAAAAGTAAAAAAAATTCGAATATTTTCAAAATGATTAAAAAAATCAAAAAAATTCAAAACAATCTAAAAAAATATAAAAATTCTAAAAAATAAACAAAATAAAAAATTCAAAAAAATCAAAATAAATTCAAAAAAAAAATATAAAAATCAAAAAATTCTAAAAAAATTGGAAAATTCAAAATAACTCAAAACAAATCCAAAAAACTAAAAAAAATCCAAAAAAAAAAAAATCAAAATAAAAAAATCAAAAAATTCTGAAAAATAAAAATATCAAATAATTAAAAAAATTCTAAAATTAAAAAAAATAAAAAAACTCAAAAATTTTAAAAAATATTTTTTTTACAGAATTCAAAAAATAAAAAATCAAAAAATTATTAGAAATTCTAACAAATTCTTAAAAAGTTCTAAAAATAAAAAAAATCAGAAAATTCTAAAATATCAAAAAAAATTCTATTTTTTTTAATTTTTTCTGATTTTTATAATTTTTTGATTTTTTTTGATTTTTTAGAGTTTTTTTTTATTTTTTATATTTTGTATTTTTAAATTTTTTTTTATTTTCTTTTAGTTTTAGCCTATCATGACTGAAATCCAAACCCATCCTAAGCCATTACCCAAACTTGCCTAACCCACCCATTTTGCCACCTATATATGATGTATGTATGTTTCTGTCCCCCGCCAACAGTGGAAAGTCTTCATCTAGAATCGGAATTGTATTTTTTGCTTTACTTTTCTTTGAACGACTACATCGCACAACTGGCTTTTGAGTGTCCTCGTTCCTCTGTAATTGGGTTTGTTTATCTTTACGTCTCGCAACCTACTCATTCTTTTGTTGTTTTGCTTTCGTAGTTTGGCGGCCCCGGGTATCTTGTTGTACCTCAGGCGGTTGATGGTCAGTCATATTTGGATTCACCACCGCTTTTATCTTCGACAACACTTTTTAACACTATAGGTGGTTGCGCCTGTAATTGTTGTGTGACTCTATCCATTTCCGCCTAAAGATTACAATCGTCTTGATTAAGTTTTTCTGTCGAAAAATCAAGTTTTGTCCAGAATTTGTCTATCGCGGCAAGAGGAATTTTGCAATCTGTATTTCAAAAATCATAGTTAAAACATGAAGTATAATGATGATCATATATTGTATGCTTTGAAGTATATGAATAAAATTATATACAAATTATAATGTTATTATTTGTTTATAGAAAAAGACCTATATGTATGTCATGTATATTATAGTTGTTATATTACCTGTACTTTCCCACCACTCCATCTGACAAGCACATGGCAACCCACAACCCGTAAAAAGCTGGTGGCCACAGGTCTCCCCTGCTGCCCGCAACGCACGTAGCTTTTTCCTCTCGACAAGCAACAACTCTAAGACTTTTTTGGAAACATTACCGCGTAGGTTATCAAAAAACGGTGTTCTACGGTCCCCCATTTGCACGGACTTGCTCTTCTGAAAACTAACTTTTATTTTTATGTGTTGTGACTCTACAACTTTGTCAACAAGCCACACAAGTCTATGGAGCGAGTTGTTTGACCCTTTAATGTATCTTTTAAACTTAGAATGCAGGCATTCAACTCTGTTGGTTGTATGTTGACCAAAGTTGGGGATTGTGTTAGTCCAAGCCGAAACAAACCTTTCTTTATACTCTTTCAGCCAGGCATTATACCAATAGTCCAAAACTTCTGAAAAAATAGAATATAGCGATTTTTAATGTTTTTATGTATATATGTATGGATGAATGTATGTAAACTAATATAATATGTACCTGATCGACCGTCGCCAGTCAGTAGCGTGTAAAGTCGCTCAAAGTTATAATCGTATAGCGTCGGAGTGGGAGAACTACATAGTCGAGACCAAGAAAGCTTGAATATTTTCCAGTTTTCATCCGTAAATTTTGCCCGACAGTGTTTTAGAATATTCTGTGATATGTTCTACCTACATAGCAATTTGGAAGCTTTTGGGAATACTTTATCGCAAGCATTCATCAAAGCTTGACCCCTATATGTTACTATCACACGTGGATCCATACAATCTACCAACAATTCTTTGAGCCTCTCTAGGACCCATAAGCAGTTATCTTGTTTTTCTTTAGAGACAAACGCATGAGCCACACAAAACAACTCGTGTGTCAATGTCACACCCATAACTTGAATAAACGGAAGCTTATACTCATTCGTTTTGTAGGTAGCATCAATCATCAACACATGTGGGAATGCACGCCACATGTTGTACGAGTACCGATGAACGAAAAAAAAACCTCCTGACCACATTTGTGGAGGGATTCACCCTGGTGAAATAAACGTACCTTTCTTCTTGCAACATGTTCTCCAGTATCTGCATTGGAGTTCGATCACCGTACATTTTGAGTTCAAATTTTTAATCATGTTTTGTACATCTTGTAGAATGCACACGATGTGTGGGTTTTGTTTTCTTATGGTTAAATGTATATTCGTAGGCTCCATGTTTTGTAGGTAAAGTCTCTCCACCAGTGATTCTTCGTCAGGGGCCAGCCTTCTCGCAAACGCGTGGCCCTTGAGAAATTCTGTAGGCTCATGGTTATGATTGTTTTTCTTCTCCACTAGGCTCCAATTGCCACTGCTTGCGTCTAGTTTCCATAAATGTAACAATCCCAAAATTTTTATAAAGTATATAAAAACTTATGTTATTAAAAGAATGCATCATGGGTAAGTTGACCAATGGAAATATGGAGTATTTTGGGTAAGCATAGGAACCGTTTAATAATTAAATTATAAAAATACATTATATTTGAACATACTCCGTTTTTAATGAAACTTAGACCCAAATGTAGATAAAAATATACTCGTCCTAATGGCATATTTATTATTTTATAAAACGTTATAAACGCCAAATGAGTGAATTAATTTTAATATATATATAAATAAAATATCCAAATTAAACATTCAAATATGAATGTACTTAAACAATTATATATATAAAACAATCAAAAATTAAACATTCCTATGAATATGAATGATCACGTAGAAAATAAAGAATTAATAATATAATATTAAAATCAAACAATTAAAGGCAAGTAGGACGTGTATATTCAATGATGATAACTTCACCTCTAAGGTTCTCAAATTATAGTATAAATAGAAGGCCACATTTCAACTTTTCAGATTGTCTTTCCTTCCCATCTTTCCTCTCGCTATTTTCTTATATATTCTCAATTTTCTAATTTATAATAATAATAAAGCCCTGACTCGTTTTAAGTATTGTAGCCCCTAATCACCGATACCCTGTCCAAGTGACGTAGGGCCCCGTAATGTATGTCAAGGCTCTGCCTAAACTCATTGGGGTTCTGTCTCGTGACGTAGGGATAAAATGAAATTGGGTTACTATACTTAATGTGAGTGCACTATTTATTTTATTAAATAATCCAGGAATTTTACCAAGATATATCAACCCTCCAAAATATTTCTGATACCCCTAATATATTTAGAATATCCCTATATGTTTTTAAATACACCCCGTATGTGAAAACCGAGCCCGAGATACAATATAGTATTTAAATAAAATATAAAAGTTTAAATCTAAGGCTGAGGCGGGCCACGTGAGCCCACCCCAAACCCTTACGCGGGCCGTATGAAAGCTAGAACCAGACTCCTTTGATTTCTTAAGTCAAGGGGGGCCGCGTAAACCATATATTAAGTTGACGCGGGCCGCGAGTGCCCTGAATTGTGGCGCAGCCCGGTGCCGCCACGTGTCCCAACACCTAGCAAACCTACTCAATGACTCAGCCAAGCTACGCGTTGACCCAGCATTGACGCGGGCCGCGTAAGCCTTGCCTGTTCTTTACGCGGGCCGCGTGGGAACCAGTTTCAGCACCTATATATAGAACGCATCGGATTTCATTTGGAATTCGCTCACAACGATTTCTTTCTCTCAAAATCTGATAGTAGGCTTATAATACGCGGGTATTATACCCCTAATTAGCGAGGTTCTGCTCCGTTGTAAGTATTATAACCCCAGTTTCGTAATAGTTACGCTGCCCGATTGATTTATGGTTCCGTAACAACTGTCGTGGTTCTGCCCGACGTAGTTGTTGGAATACCGTCTCGGGGAGGGTATCATTAATATTTTCAAAGGGTTATGATACTAATCAATGTACCTTTGTATAAATTATAGATTATATCCAGGAAACCCTTACGCGAAGTCTAAGATAGCAATGTGAGTAATCTTCTTTTTGTTAACAGTTTTTACAAACCTTAAATGCTTTACAATGCGATTAAGCAGTATGTGAGTCTTTGTAGTTCTTCCATTACTGCCGGTATTTGGGGTTTTGTATACAAAATTATTACTTGCGAGTAATAAGTCGGGACGACAGTACGTTACCATTGGACAACGAGTTAGCCAATGCGTAATATGACTCACAAGTCAAGGATTGACAGTACTGATTGAGTAATTGGGTAGAAATAAACAATGTGATCGCCCTCAATACTGTGTTAATTGATAAAATGTTTCTTGATTAAACTGGGATTCACTCACCAGTATTTCCCACTGACAAAATATTTTTAAAACATGTTTCAGGTAACACAATGTGAAAGCCAACTGGGATAAAGCCAGCTCGAGAGCACTGACGGCTTGGAAAATAAGTGGCTATAAAAGTTATCTAAGAAACAATGTTTTAAATTAAATAAAATAGGGTTTGTCCCTATAAATGTATTGTAATAAGAAACTTGGGTTTTGCCCATGTATTTATTAATATCAAGTATGGTGGTTTTACTCTGATAAACATTTCCTAACTACGGTCCTGATGTAAAATTTCCGCTGCCATATTAATAACTGATACCACCGAAACTGGCTCACGGCCGCCCATTCCCGGGAACTAGGGATCGGGGGTTGTGACAGAAGGTGGTATCAGAGCCTAGCCACTGGTTCAAGCCAAAGAAGTGTTCTGCTGACACTTAAATTTTAAATTCTGTGTTAGGAAATAACTTATGTGATTATGTGTTTTATATTATTTGACTATTTGTTAGTTTACAGTATGGGTAAGCAAAGAATTTCAGACATCTATCGTCAACTAGATAGTTCACCAAAAGATAAGGGAACCTTATTTCAACCAAATCCCTCAGGATACTCAGCAGATATTGAGGAAGGAATATTTATTCGTAAGGCACAGTCTAAGAAACCATTTACCACTAAGAAGAGAAATTGGATTATTAGCAAAAGTCGAGAGAAAATAAAGAAGTCACAACTAAAGGGAGCGATAATCAATCAGGAAATAAATGCACAAACTCAGAAAACAGGCAATAACTTACTAGGGGAAGATGAATTAGATGGACAATGGATAAATCTCCATATGTTAGCCACAACAGCAGTAAATGCTAACTTATATTAAATAGTTGAACAGCCAAACCAGTACCAGTAACCATGTCGCCTATGAGCTAGAAAATTTAAAAGGAACTTTGCCTATTAGATAACAACTTAGTAGAGACAAGAGATAGAGTAAACTTTACATAAAGGCATGTTGAGCATAATACTCCTATAACATAGATAGACTAAAATAAGTTACGGATGCATAATCCCTAGTTTATTTTGAATTCCAGTTGTAGTTTGTAATAAATACATATATATATGAGTCGCAATGTTCGCCGTTTTTAATCAATCTATTTTATGATTGTACCCAAATGTTTGTACTAGAAATTTGTCTGTGACAATTAATTCCACCCACCCAAATAATATCATAATATACATCAAAATTAAGCTAGTTGTTAACAAAGTAGTCATGTTTATGATTCTCTTTGAAACCAATCACTTACTTTGGTTTAAAATACATATTGAAATATATGGTATAAAGCTTTAAAACTTGTAGTTTTAATAATATTGTTTCTAAATAATTTATATTCAAATAAATAAAATCGAAGCTATTAGATTAACCGAAAGGATTTTAAGAAGTAATAAAATCTTTAAAAGATTGCTTTAGTGGATCTAGCCAAAGCAAGTTTTGAAACCTAGATGTATCAATTTCTCACTCTATTTTATCATTTCTGGTTTATAACTAGTTGACCATAAGACTTCATACTTTCATAGTTTTATGAAATAATTGATGTTGGGATTACTTGTAAAAGTTTCTATTGAAATACTTAGTAATAAAATAGATGGTTAAATGAATATGATGGGTATTCATGATTTAATAAAATCATTTAAAATTTTTAAGAGATTTGGGTTGGTTGGACTATGTAAAAAGGCCTAACTAAACGTTGAAAACATTTCTACAAATCTTTAAGGTATGTCCAAGATAGGTCTTATGCCCAAAAATAATTAATATAAGATTATAAGATTAACCAGCCATATTAATTATAGGATTGTGTATCTTAAATTATAAAGAAAAATATTCGAGTCATCTGGCTAATGTATAATAGTTAAATAATACAATATTAGTAAATGAGTGGAGTTGATAAATTGAATGTTAAACTTACCCTAAGTAGTTGTGAAGTTTTTGATTTTTGGTTTGTATATTAGCACATGGTTTGTTGGTTTGCCTAAAACCATAAATTAATTTTTTTTTTTTTAAGATGTTCTTTCTCAAAATAATTTATTAGTTTAAACTTAAATTAATTTTGTAGTACATCTTTGGAGTATCTTAACGAAATACTTGAGGGAAATATTCATTTTCAAACAGGTGTTAAAGTTTGATCAAAAATAGAAATCCACTAGTACATATAGTTATCTATCCTACATTGTTTTCGGTTGGAAAAATAATTTGATATCTAAATTCTATTATAAATTTTCCAATATTCGACTCGTACAGTAAGTCAAATACATTTTTATATAACTCATAATATTTGAGTTCATTCGTACCTTTTATATTATTAGTATAATGATAAAACATTTTACAATGATATATGAATAGTATATTTTACTATAAGATAGTACATGAAATAAAAGATATATTTTATATCTAAAATTTTAATAAAATATCATGGTGTACTAAATTCTAATAAATGTAATATAATATATAGAATAGTATATGCACTTATGTTATAAGTCCGTCGCGGGTTTATTAAAATGTAACAAGGCTATTAGATCTTTTTACTAGAATATGTATACAAACTCTATCTTCTCATAAGTATAAGTATATTATACTATACGAAAATAATATACTGTATATTTTTTTATCCTTGCACATTTACTTATGGTAAAAGATTAGATAATTAAATTTTTAGAAGTAAGGATATTGCAACAGTGAAAACATCTTTTCTTATCCTACTTAAATCAATAATTTAGTATCTATTTATTTATTTTACCTGGCACGTTAAAATGTTCCTAAACATTCATTTTTCTCACACTAGAATTAAAATGGATACCCCACATAAAAATATTTGAATCAAATATGTGTTTAGTATTTTTGTCCTTTATATATAACTTTATTTAAAATTCAGATTACAATCTTAATATTGTAATATCTTTAAATAAATTACTATTAATATTGGATGGGATATACATACATATATATTACTCAAATATATTTAGAATCAATTTTTTTAAACGTCAAACTCTGTATTACTTACGATAAGTACTTCTTTGAATAAATAATTTAATATACAATAAATTGAGAGTTAAGTTTTGATATTTTGAACCCATAAATAAAATGTCATGAGTCACATATGCACATATTTTTCTAATATAATACCTCTCAATCTTAAAATTGATTTTTTATAAAGGAAAAGGTAGGAGTGTGATAATTGGAATAAATATATAGATGGTTACTTGAGGAGAAATTATTAAGGTAATATAAATAATGAGTCTGGTATAGTTTAACCCATTAGTTAAAAAATGAAATTTGTTCTTATGAGTTCAGAAAATTTATATATTGAGTAATTTATTTTCCTAAACTTTTAATTCCAAAATATTGTATTGGGTAGAAATTTATTTTCTACCTTTATAAAAGGATAAAATAAAGTCATGGAAATAAGCTTGATGATTGGTATCATTGGATGTATAGTTATTATTTTTACGAAATAATTTAGTATTATGTAAATATTACGTAAGTTTAATATTAACTAGAGATTTGAAATTTTATACACATATGCCTATACCCAATAGAATTTTTGATGGTATACCCAATATAATATTTTCTGTGAGATAAGCATAAGAGAAAATATCATTGGTAATTCATATGAAAATATGAAGTTATTATAAGAATAAACCATGAAACCTACTATGTTTTTAAATGCCATTTGTCTCAATGAAATATTCCTTGCGATGGAATCTAACAATATATAAGTTAGCTGTAAGCATACTTATTACATCGAAACTAGCTATAGTGTCAATGGAGATAATGATATATTTGAAACTCCATTCTTCAACCAAAAGAAAAACCACAACCATAATAATATCTATGCTTAAATGAAAGAGTTGGGGTATTCACTGGTAACAACCAGGACAATATTTAGACTTGAACCTAAGAAGAATGCCTTAGTATAAAGCTTTGAGATAAGCCAATTACTTGCGTAGATAAAGTGTGATGGTTATTGGGATTCCGTGAGGATGATGGCTAGAACAGTGCCTGTATGATAAATAAGCGATAACAACTGGCCACTGTTATTTCTTGTTTATTAATACTACTCGGTTCTAGAATATTATCCAACATGAGAATACTGATTTCCTTGTTTCTTGATACAAACTATAATAAACTATGTACTTTCAAAATCCTAAATTGAGAAAAGTCTATTTATGGGAAATACCATGATAATTACCTCTCCGGTAAAACTGGGCATGGTGCGGTAGACTCTCCAGCTTGTCCGGGTGAGACGAGGTTACCTCTCCGGCGAGACCGGGTGAGATGGGGTTACCTCTCCGGCAAGACCGGGTAAGATGGGGTATGTGTTATAATAATAGAATTCCCTAAATAGTACCATGACCTGATGTCTGACATATTTTGGAAATATGAATTTATTAAATGCATTAACCTTATGGATAGTATGCATACTACAGTATATGAAATATTATATAGACGTGTATGTCTATGAGGAAATCCAAAGACTATATTGATTGACGATTTGGAATAAATCAAGAACAAGTGTGTCAGTGATAATTTTAGATTTATTTATTAGGAATCTCTAGTATACGTCTCTAAATTCCGATATCAAACACTATTTCGTTTGATTATCCGTCTCGAAATTCGTGCGACAAGATGAACAACATAAACTCTATAAGTTGGGATGGCATCGGAAGTATAATAATTCCCTTGCGATTATTAACGCATTAGGAAACCTATAACTAAAAGTTGTGCTAAGACACAAAACGTCTAAAACTTACGCTAATAGTAAGTTTACCTTCATTCAGAATTCTTGAGAAGATAAGAATCTTAAAACATAGAGAATAGTTCTGGTCAAAGTGAAGTTCAAAACAAGGACCAGAATATACCTAGAAACTAGACTACCTAAAAATATTTATCTATATTTCAGGGAATCTCGAGGACGAGATTTAAAATAAGCTGGGGAGAATGTAACAATCCCAAAATTTTTATAAAGTATATAAAAACTTATGTTATTAAAAGAATGCATCATGGGTAAGTTGACCAATGGAAATATGGAGTATTTTGGGTAAGCATAGGAACCGTTTAATAATTAAATTATAAAAATACATTATATTTGAACATACTCCGTTTTTAATGAAACTTAGACCCAAATGTAGATAAAAATATACTCGTCCTAATGGCATATTTATTATTTTATAAAACGTTATAAACGCCAAATGAGTGAATTAATTTTAATATATATATAAATAAAATATCCAAATTAAACATTCAAATATGAATGTACTTAAACAATTATATATATAAAACAATCAAAAATTAAACATTCCTATGAATATGAATGATCACGTAGAAAATAAAGAATTAATAATATAATATTAAAATCAAACAATTAAAGGCAAGTAGGACGTGTATATTCAATGATGATAACTTCACCTCTAAGGTTCTCAAATTATAGTATAAATAGAAGGCCACATTTCAACTTTTCAGATTGTCTTTCCTTCCCATCTTTCCTCTCGCTATTTTCTTATATATTCTCAATTTTCAAATTTATAATAATAATAAAGCCCTGACTCGTTTTAAGTATTGTAGCCCCTAATCACCGATACCCTGTCCAAGTGACGTAGGGCCCCGTAATGTATGTCAAGGCTCTGCCTAAACTCATTGGGGTTCTGTCTCGTGACGTAGGGATAAAATGAAATTGGGTTACTATACTTAATGTGAGTGCACTATTTATTTTATTAAATAATCCAGGAATTTTACCAAGATATATCAACCCTCCAAAATATTTCTGATACCCCTAATATATTTAGAATATCCCTATATGTTTTTAAATACACCCCGTATGTGAAAACCGAGCCCGAGATACAACATAGTATTTAAATAAAATATAAAAGTTTAAATCTAGGGCTGAGGCGGGCCACGTGAGCCCACCCCAAACCCTTACGCGGGCCGTATGAAAGCTAGAACCAGACTCCTTTGATTTCTTAAGTCAAGGCGGGCCGCGTAAACCATATATTAAGTTGACGCGGGCCGCGAGTGCCCTGAATTGTGGCGCAGCCCGGTGCCGCCACGTGTCCCAACACCTAGCAAACCTACTCAATGACTTAGCCAAGCTACGCGTTGACCCAGCATTGACGCGGGCCGCGTAAGCCTTGCCTGTTCTTTACGCGGGCCGCGTGGGAACCAGTTTCAGCACCTATATATAGAACGCATCGGATTTCATTTGGAATTCGCTCACAACGATTTCTTTCTCTCAAAATCTGATAGTAGGCTTATAATACGCGGGTATTATACCCCTAATTAGCGAGGTTCTGCTCCGTTGTAAGTATTATAACCCCAGTTTCGTAATAGTTACGCTGCCCGATTGATTTAGGGTTCCGTAACAACTGTCGTGGTTCTGCCCGACGTAGTTGTTGGAATACCGTCTCGGGGAGGGTATCATTAATATTTTCAAAGGGTTATGATACTAATCAATGTACCTTTGTATAAATTATAGATTATATCCAGGAAACCCTTACGCGAAGTCTAAGATAGCAATGTGAGTAATCTTCTTTTTGTTAACAGTTTTTACAAACCTTAAATGCTTTACAATGCGATTAAGCAGTATGTGAGTCTTTGTAGTTCTTCCATTACTGCCGGTATTTGGGGTTTTGTATACAAAATTATTACTTGCGAGTAATAAGTCGGGACGACAGTACGTTACCATTGGACAACGAGTTAGCCAATGCGTAATATGACTCACAAGTCAAGGATTGACAGTACTGATTGAGTAATTGGGTAGAAATAAACAATGTGATCGCCCTCAATACTGTGTTAATTGATAAAATGTTTCTTGATTAAACTGGGATTCACTCACCAGTATTTCCCACTGACAAAATATTTTTAAAACATGTTTCAGGTAACACAATGTGAAAGCCAACTGGGATAAAGCCAGCTCGAGAGCACTGACGGCTTGGAAAATAAGTGGCTATAAAAGTTATCTAAGAAACAATGTTTTAAATTAAATAAAATAGGGTTTGTCCCTATAAATGTATTGTAATAAGAAACTTGGGTTTTGCCCATGTATTTATTAATATCAAGTATGGTGGTTTTACTCTGATAAACATTTCCTAACTACGGTCCTGATGTAAAATTTCCGCTGCCATATTAATAACTGATACCACCGAAACTGGCTCACGGCCGCCCATTCCCGGGAACTAGGGATCGGGGGTTGTGACAATATCAGACTGAAAGGACAACCAACCTTTTTGCTACCAGAACGCCGAACTGTTGCTTTACTTTTGGGTTCGTGACGTGCGTCGGTGTGAGTGTATTTTTAGTTATATTTTTAGCTCTTTTTACTCGCCAAGTTCAAGTTTTAAATTTATAAAACACGATATTCTACTATCACTCTACACACACGCTAGGGCAAGTATACCCATCGCGGACGTAGTATAGTGATGGCAAGATACCGAGGTCGTCCAAAGACACATGTAGTACCGGCTTATCGTCAACGTCTAATCGAACCAATTTTTGAGAAAAGATTTTTAAACTAATAAAAAGATAAAAACAGAAAATAAAAATAAATTAAAAACGTTAGACAAGAAAGAATCACTTGGATCCAACTTATCTTTCATGTACCATTTTGATGATTTCCGCACTCTGGGCATTTTAAGAGATTATCTTAGTTATAGTAGTAGGCCCCTCTTTTGAAGGCGACGTTACCCTCAACCTAGTGGTTTGAGTCAGCAATGATACAATCCCACTAGGTCGGATTATTGAAAGATAATTAAGTAAGTTATTAATGCAAAATGTGGTGGACCCCCCTTACGAGGCGGCGATCACCCTCAATCCGTTGGTCTGAGTCAGCAGGGATACAGTCCTCGCAGGGTTGGTTTAAAGTTTTAATAGTAGTTTAAGAATAAGGGATTCAAGCTTTTTGCACCTCTCCCGTGGTGGGTAATGTCCGCTCCGACTCGTGAGGTGTTACTGGGCTTGAACCAGGTTCTCACAGGATCTATACACTGAACTAGACATAGAATTACCCAAACCACCCTTCTAATCTCCCTTTCGGGTTAATTAACATGCTTTATATAGACCGTAAAGACATGAACATGTTGAGTAAACGAACATATGAAGAATGTTCGAATAAATTCGCCTTCAATATAAAAAAAACTAATTCTTAAAGTCATTAATACATGCCTAATTAAAAAGTAGCCAAAGTTGGAAATCATAAAAGAAATACATAAAAGATATGTCTTCACCAAGTGATCTAAGAATTTAGTCAAGTATGGCCTTTGTTTGACAAAGATTCTTACGATCAATCTTGGATCCCGAGACTACACACACACTCTAAAGATGGAAAAGTGGATGATGGTGTTGTAGTGGTGGTGGAGTGGTGGTAAGTGAGAGAGAAGTGGTTTGGCAAGGGATGAGTTGAAGTGGAACCAAGCACTTCTATTTATAGCTGACTTCAGAAGATTCAGCACGGCCCCGTGCTCATCTCTCTCTCTCTCTCTTCCTCATTAACTGCTTGTCAGATGTTGTACTAACACGGCCACGTGTGTCAACGGCATGGCCCGTGGCCAAAGTACTTGCTTTACTATCCCATATTTTGAAAATCTTTGAGTTAACAATGCCCCGTGTTGGTTTAACACGGCCCCGTGTTGGCTGCTGTTTTTGTCTTTTGCAGTTGTCTTTTTCTTCTGCCCAGTATCCATCTTCGGACACGGCCCGTGTCTGGTGGACATGGCCCCGTGTCAGCCTTCTGTTCTTGTTATTTTGAGGTTTGGATGTGAATTGGGGGCTTGGCGAGCTGCGGAAATTCCTTCTTCTTTACATTTATGTTGGATTTTGCTGTCTTTTTGCTTCTTTTGCAAATTTAAGCTCTTTTATCCTTGAAAATATAAAAGGAACGAAAACACGAGCTTTTTTCCGACATTAGTACTAAAAAAGGGTTGCTTTTACGTTGCATTTGACATAATTTAATGTTGTATTTTAATCAAATCAGTTCACCTCCACAATCGCATTGCAACCATATCTTCACTGTACTTGCTGACGAACCCCCGCCTTTTGTTATCGTTCGTTGGGTCATAATGATGTAACCTTTCGCAACTTCTCTTTTGTAAACCCAATTCTTCAGCTCTTCAAGTGACCCAAATACCTAAAACAACGGTACATTAGAATTATGTATGTTGGTTGAATTAAATAGAAATTCACATAAATAAAATTAATATATTAATTTGTGAAAAAGTAAAAAAAATTCGGGTTGAACATCGGGTTCGGGTTAATATGTATGGCATAATTTTCGGGTTTGTATGAAATTTCGGGTTAGGGTTGTATGAAATTTTAGGTCGGGTTCGGGTTAGGGTCGGGTCGGGTCAGGTCATACATTTTCTAGTTTTTCATACCCAATAAACATTATATATAACGAATATCACGTATACAAAATCAATTTTTCCCTCTAAAATTATATAAACATTATATACAACAAATAATACGTAAGTGACAGTTATGTCATACCTTTTTTGTTGTTTTCTAGTCATTGGCAACTTCCTCGTTAGCACCTTCGTCGTCAACACCTTCCTCGTTAGCACCTTCGTCGTCGTCAACACCTTCCTCATCGTCGTGATCACATTTCTCAAAGTGCATTACGCCTTCCTCGACTTCGTTATCATTTTCCTCAAAGTCCTTAGCACCTTCCTCGTACTCTAACTTGTGTTGGTTTTCCATATACGAATGGCAAGTCCCATGTTCGTGTTGCGGATAACTTTAGGCCACGTAAGATGGTTCTGCCTCATCTACGAACACTTGTGTCACGACCCCCGATCCAGTTTAACCCGTTTCAAGAGCCGCGGGACAGAAAATCCCGTGGTATTTATTTATTTGAGTTTAACAGCGGAAGATTTCTTCAGGATCTTTTAAAAACTGCAAATTTCCCGATTATTTTATTTCACAACTCGGGATAAAACCCTGATAATTTACAATCATGAGATTTCACGGAGAAATCTTTTATTTTACAAAACATATTTCTTTATTTTATATTGAGCCACTTCCTTAAGCTTGTAGTGCTTCACGGCACTTTTTCTTGGATCACAACAGATCACCTGAAACATGTTTGAAAAAGGTTTTGTCAGCGGGAAATACTGGTGAATCATTCTTTTTACTAAAACGACTCATTTGTTATAATTTACAGTATTAAGAGCGATTACAATGTTTCTGATATCAAACCAACTACCCACGGTATTTTGCCACTCGACCCATTGGCCCTCTAATTGTCCAATGGTGTCTGTGACTATGGTCATATCACCCCTTGGCTGCCCCAATGGTGAAGATTATCAAGTAATGTATACAAAACCCCACATACCGGCTGTATGTTTGGTGATTACAAAGACTTAATCCCTGTAATTATAACTTTGAAAATATACATGATTTTGAAAGTAATTTGATAAAAAGAGAATGACTCACATTGCAGATTTAATTGAGCAGAGCCTAGCCTACTGATTATCCTTTTTAACCTAAATTAATAACATACACACGAACTGGGTTAGTAACTAATACAGCATTTACGATAACTCACGAGATTAAAACCTTCACAACGAATGACAAAGTGCGATACTTAAACATCCATCGATTTAACGACGAATGACAAAGCATAAACCCTAATGTGGGCAGCACTTAAACATCCATTGGATAGTTTAATCGATCGGACATTGAATCGTAGCAGCGATCGAGTTATTACCCTGTTTTGCGGCAGCACTTTGTGATTTGTGTGTGTTTTTGTAGTATTCAGACAATATTTCAACGTACAATTTGAGTTTGAACGTCGAACTAACGCACAATTGCATGAAACAGACGCTACTATTTATACATGAAAAACGGCTCCCTCGCGTGGCGCGAGGGGCCTTCGCGTGGCGCGAGAGATACAGGTCTACCATAGGGTAACCTCGTGTCCAGGTAGCTCAGCTGTGTTGGTTTCGCGTTAAAATTCAACGTACACGTAAAACTGTTTAGATATTACCGACTACCCCCCCCCCCCCCCCCGAGTTTTAGGGGCCCTGATCCTGATTCCGATTATTCTGAAAATTTTAGGGTTTATGCAGAATCACTTGGGTGTCTTAATTAGGGTTTCCTATTGGATAAAATAATATAATAAATATGACTTTTGATGAGAGTTGTTACATCCTCCCCACCTTAATAAAATCTCGTCCTCGAGATTTATTGGAATAAATGAGGATACTTTCGCTTCATCTCAGATTCCAGCTCCCAAGTGTATTCAGCTCCTCTCTTTGAATCCCACTTGACTTTGACTAGAACTAACCGTTTGTGTTTGAGAAATTTCACCTTTCTGTCTTTTATTTGAAGAGGTTTTTCAACAAATTTCAATTTTTCGTTTACCTCTATATCTTGAAGAGGTACTACCAAAGATTCGTCTGATAAGCATTTCTTGAGATTGGATACATGAAATACATCATGTACTCCAGCTAACTCTTCTGGTAGTTGTAACCGATAAGCAACTGGTCCTATACGTTGGATCACTGAAAATGGTCCTACGTATCTTGGACTTAGTTTTCCTTTCTTACCGAATCGAACAACTCCTTTCCAAGGTGAAACTTTCAATAGCACTTTGTCTCCTACTTGGAATTCCAACGGCTTCCGTCTATTGTCTGCATAGCTCTTTTGACGATCTCGAGCAGTCTTCAGTCTTTCCTTGATTTGTGTAATCTTGTCGGTAGTTTCTTGCACTATCTCAGGTCCTGACAATTGACTTTCTCCTATTTCTGCCCAACAAACTGGAGTTCTGCATTTTCGTCCATACAGTGCCTCGAATGGGGCAGTTTCAATACTTGAATGATAACTATTATTATAGGAGAATTCGATCAGAGGTAAGTGATCGTCCCAATTTCCACCAAAATCTATCACACATGCTCGGAGCATGTCTTCTAGAGTTTGGATTGTCCTTTCACTTTGCCCGTCTGTTTGAGGATGATATGCAGTGCTTAGGTTTAGTCGAGTTCCCATTGCTTCTTGGAAACTTGTCCAAAAATGAGAAGTAAAACGACTATCCCTAACCGAAATAATGGAGAGTGAAACTCCATGTAAGGATACTACTTCATCTACATACAACTTTGCTAACCTTTCCATACTAAAGGTTTCTTTCATAGGTAGAAAGTGAGCTGATTTGGTTAGTCGATCCACAATTACCCAAATTGCATCATTACCTTTTCTGGTTTTGGGTAACTTAGTAATAAAATCCATTGTTATGAGTTCCCATTTCCATACAGGCATTTCTAACGGTTGTAGTAGACCTGAAGGTTTTTGATGTTCTGCCTTAACTTGTGAACAAGTAAGACACTTAGAAAGATATTTAGCTATATCTTTCTTCATGCCTATCCACCAGAAATTCTTTCTTAAATCCTGGTACATTTTATTGTTTCCTGGGTGCATGGTATACCTAGATTTATGGGCTTCTTCTAAAATCTTATTTCTTAATTCTCCCTGCTTAGGTACCCAAATTTTTCTTTTGTGGAATCTCCAAATTCCATCAGCTCCTTGCTTTAATTCTTTTATGCGTCCCTTCATTCCTTCAGCATCATCCTTGATTGCTGTTTCCTGAACATTCTTTATTTGTTTCATTAAATCTAACTGTAGATTTAATCTGAGAGCACGAACTCTTCGTTGTTTCTCATGGCACTTACGACTTAAGGCATCTGCAACTACATTTGCCTTTCCTTCATGATATTGAATATCACAGTCGTAGTCACTTAGGATTTCCATCCATCTCCTTTGCCTCATGTTCAATTCTTTTTGCCCAAATATATATCTTAAACTCTTATGATCTGTATAGACAATAAACTTACTTCCATACAGATAATGTCTCCAAATTTTAAGGGCAAAAATTACGGCTCCTAATTCTAAATCATGAGTTGTATAGTTTTCTTCGTGCTTTTTCAATTGCCTTGATGCATACGCAATTACCTTTTTGCGTTGCATTAGTACACATCCAAATCCTAATTTCAATATAGTGCTTCCATATAGTGCCTCGAATGGAGCAGTTTCAATACTTGAATGATAACTATTGTTATAGGAGAATTCAATTAATGGTAAATGATCATCCCAGTTTCCACAAAAATCTATTACACATGCTCCAAGCATGTCTTCCAGAGTTTGGATCGTCCTTTCACTTTGCCCGTCTGTTTGTGGATGATATGCAGTGCTTAGGTTTAGTCGAGTTCTCATTGCTTCTTGGAAACTAGTCCAGAAATGAGAAGTAAAACGACTATCCCTATCCGAAACAATGGAGAGTGGAACTCCATGTAAGGATACTACTTCATCTACATACAACTTTGCTAACTTTTCCATGCTAAAGGTTTCTTTCATGGGTAGAAAATGAGCTGATTTGGTTAATCGATCCACAATTACCCAAATCGCATCATTACCTTTTCTGGTTTTGGGTAACTTAGTAACAAAATCCATTGTTATAAGCTCCCATTTCCATACCGGCATCTCTAATTGTTGTAGTAGCCCTGAAGGTTTCTGGTGTTGTGCCTTAACTTGTGAACAAGTAAGACACTTAGAAACATATATAGCTATATCCTTTTTCATTCCTATCCACTAGAAGTTATTTCTTAAATCTTGGTACATTTTATTGTTGCCAGGGTGCATGGTATACCTAGATTTATGAGCTTCTTCCAAAATCTTATTTCTTAATTCTCCATGCTTAGGTACCCAAATCCTTCTTTTGTGGAATCTCCAAATTCCATCAGCTCCTTGCTCTAATTCTTTTATTCGTCCTTTCATTCCTTCAGCATCATCCTTGATTGCTGTTTCCTGAACATTCTTTATTTGTTCCATTAAATCTAACTGTAGATTTAATCTGAGAGCATGAACTCTTCGTTGTTTCTCATGGTACTTACGACTTAAGGCATCTGCAACTACATTTGCCTTTCCTTCATGATATTGAATATCACAGTCGTAGTCACTTAGGATTTCCATCCATCTTCTTTGCCTCATATTTAATTCTTTTTGCCCAAATATATATCTTAAACGTTTATGATCTGTATAGACAGTAAACTTACTTCCATACAGATAGTGTCTCCAAATTTTAAGGGAAAAAATTACGGCTCCTAATTCTAAGTCATGAGTCGTATAGTTCTCCTCGTGCTTTTTCAATTGTCTTGATGCATACGCAATTACCTTCTTGCGTTGCATTAGTACACATCCAAATCCTAATTTTGAAGCATCATAGTATACTTCAAAATCTTCAGTTCCTTCTGGTAAAGCTAGGATTGGGGCATTGGTTAACTTTTGCTTTAAAATCCTAAAAGCCTCTTCTTGTTTAGGTCCCCATTCAAACTTAACTGCTTTACAGGTTAGCTTAGTTAATGGTATAGCTATCTTGGAAAAATCCTTAATAAACCGTCTATAATATCCAGTTAAACCTATAAAACTTCTAATTTCCATTGCGGATTGTGGAACCTTCCATTTAGTAATTGCCTCTATCTTAGCAGGATCTACATGAATGCCTTCATGATTCACCATGTGACCTAAGAATTGCACTTCTTGCAACCAAAATTCACACTTCGAAAATTTGGCGTAAAGCTTTTCTTTTCTTAACAAAGTTAAGAGTGCATGCAAATGCTGACAATGTTCATCCTGACTTTTGGAATAAATAAGTATATCGTCAATGAAAACAATTACAAATTTATCCAAATACGGTTTACAGATCCTATTCATCATGTCCATGAATGCTGCAGGTGCATTCGTTAATCCGAAGGGCATGACTGTAAACTCGTAATGACCATGCCTAGTTCTGAAAGCAGTTTTAGGTATGTCTTCTTCTTGTACCTTCAATTGATGATATCCGGAGCGTAAGTCTATCTTAGAAAAATATCTAGCTCCTTGAAGTTGATCGAATAGATCATCAATCCTAGGTAATGGGTATCGATTCTTAATTGTAACCTTATTTAATTCTCTATAATCGATACACATTCGCATTGAACCATCCTTTTTCTTTACAAACAACACTGGTGCTCCCCACGGGGATGAACTAGGTTGTATGAAACCTTTACTTAGTAATTCATCTAATTGCTTTTTCAGTTCTAACATTTCTGTGGGTGCTAACCGATAAGGTGCCTTAGCTATCGGTGTAGTTCCTGGAATTAGATGAATTCTAAATTCTACTTCCCTATCTGGTGGTAATCCTGGTAATTCTTCTGGGAATATATCTGGATATTCTGAGACTACAGGAATCTCCTTAAGTTCTTTACCCTTAGTACTAATGATTACTGAAATCATATATACTATTCCTTGCTTTCGTTCATAATTAGCAACTTTCATTACTGATATGAACTTCATGGGCTTACGTGGTTTATTTCCTGTAATCATAATCACTTCTCCTGTGGGTGCCTGAATTTCTATGGAATTCTGATCACAAAGAATTCGAGCATGGTTGGCTACTAACCAATCCATTCCTAATACAACATCGAATTCAGCTAGTTTCATAGGTAACAGGTTTGCAAAGAATTTATGACCTGAGAGTTCTATATTTTCCTTTTTCAAAACTTTATCTATACTAATAGAATTTCCGTCGGCCGTTTCGACTGTAAAAATCTGCCTAAGATTGGTTAAGGGTAAATTAAGAGCTTGGCAGAATGAAGTATTAATAAAACTTTGGTTTGCACCAGAGTCAAATAATACTTTTGCATACACGTTGTGAACTAAGAACGTACCAGCTATCACATCTGGAATGAGTTCAGCTTCTTGAGTAGTTAACTGAAAGGCTCGAACATTCTTCTTGGTAGCTCCGTCAGCTGGCTTAACTTTGTTGTCTGCTGGTTTAACCAATTTAGGACATTCTGTTTTGAAATGCCCTGCTTCTCCACAGTTAAAGCAAACTATGGTTTTCTTTCTGCAGTTTTCTTCCCTATGCCCTATAGTTTTGCAAAAATTGCAGGTTACATTACATCTTCCAAAATGTTTCCTTTTGCAATTCCTGCAGAACGGCGGAGTTGAAGATTGCCCTGTTCCTCTTCTCTTGAAACTGCTATTATTACCCACACGAAATCCTTGGGTAATTTTCTGAGCTAATTCCTTCTTCCTGTTTTCATCTCTTGTACGTACCAGTTCATCAGTTAGGGTATTAGCTAATTCTACTGCATCGTCAATAGTGCGAGGTCTCGCAGCTTTAACGATGTTACGGATTTCACTAATCAGTCCCCAAATATAACGAGAAATGAGTACCAGTTCTGACGAAGCCAGTGTTGGTACTACTCTAGCATATTCAAAGAATGTCGAAGTATAATTACGACAATCTACACCCGTCATACGATGATTTAGGAACTTATTTTCCATTTGATCTTTTTCATACTCGGGACAGAATTTTTTTTCTACAAGACTTTTAAATTCTTCCCAATTCATAGCATATGCCATCATCCTTCCTTTTGCTTGTAACACCGTGTTCCACCATTCTAGCGCCCCTTCTTTAAAAAGATTCGACGCGTACATGACCTGATCATCCTTGGCACATTTACTTATTGTAATTACTGCCTCGGTTTTCTCTAACCAACGCAGTGCTGCACTCGCTCCTTCATTGCCTGCAAACTCAGATGGTTTACAAGCAAGAAATTCTTTATAAGTGCAACCAGGTGTTACAGCTTTCATTTTCTTAGGGAGCGGAGCCTGCCGTGGATTATTATCATGATTAATATGATTACCGCCTCCATTTACGCTATTACTGAAGTTATCTTCAGAAATACGTTTGCTAGGAATGATTTGTTGAGGTTCGACAGGTTTCTGGACATCAGCAACTATTGCTGGAATAGCATTGGCTATCCCTTGAGCAACGATATTTTCTATATCTTGCCTAGTCATATATTGGTCCCCTGGTTGTTGTTCAGATTGATTAACCTCATTTACTGGTTCATTATTAGCGTTTTCCATCTGATAATTAATTTATAAATAATTAGTATCGAATAAATAACAATTATACGCAAAACAATTATATAAATTTCACAAAGCACATATAGCCAAAACTATCTATTTCTCGATTCCCATTTTATATATTTTATAGTATGCATCAATATACACCATTATCTTACACAGGTTTTATTTTAGATTATTTCACATGATTATATTATTATTGCTATCATACAACCACATTCTCATAATCCCACTATCCCTCGTCAGTTGTTATTTCAGTAATGGCGTTCCCTCTCATCGTACTTCCAGGAGATCTGTTCTCCTACTTCCCTGATCCTATTTCCTGCATCCATTAACTCCTCGCCAAAGTGGCGGAGTTCAGCTAAATTCTCATTGCTCATAGGTGGATTAGGTATAGGTTCTGGGTCGAATTGAGGGAGAAAGGAATAAGGACTGTTGAGCAGGTTTTGGAACTGCCATTCATTAATCCACCACTCGTCCATTCCCAAAGGTTGGGTGTGGATTATAGGTTCTGGGATTGCTGGGTTCAAGTTCATTGGTAGTTGTGTTTCAAGAGAAGGGTATAGATTATTATTAATTGGCCTGACGACATCACAGCTTGCCAATGCCCGATCTAATTCCTCCTGAAATGGTAACTCCTCGATCTGTCTAGAGCTTTCCCCAATTTCTCTCTGGTTTTGCCTAAAATCTCCTCCAATCTCCATTTCTATTTGTTTGGAATATTCTTCAAACTGTATTCCCATCTGCCTAGATTCTTCCCCGTCTTCAATTCCCTTCCCTTTGTCTAACGGATTTTCTATTTTAGGAAGTCTCTTGGCTGGCTTTTTCCTACGTACACGCCTTCCCCATACATATCTCTTTCTTTTCTGAGGTTTTGGCTTTTTCGGAGGTGGAGCATTGAATTCCATAGGTTCTTCTATATCTGGTATATACCTATTGAAATCTCTGGAAACCTCTATTTTTACTGGATAGAGATTTAAATTCTGAAGGGCTTCAGACAAATCACTCATGCTGTTTAGCACATATGAAAAAAAAATTTCTAAATTAAAATTTTATAACAAAATTTCATAAATAACCTTTAAATATTATTTTAGACTGGGTAACTACAAAACAACTGAAATTTAAAACACACTAGGGTTTACTTATTTATTTACTGGATATGGTTTCTAGATTTGTAAATGATAAGGTTGCTAAAACTTAAGTCAAAGTATTAAAGATTTGTATTTACTGCTACAGTGGCTAGCATATAGAGATCTGCCCATTTTTCATCTAACTTGTCTTCCCAAGGTGTTTTACTGATTAATTCCTGGGTAACTTTCTTTTTTCGGAATTTCTTTATTTTCTCCTGACTTTTCTTAAAAATCAAACTTCTTTTATTAGGAGAAAGTGGTTCCTCATATTGTGCCTTTCGCACAAATATTCCTTCTTCAGGAATTACAGAGTAATTTGAGGATTTGGTTTGGGATGAACTTCCCTTCACGTTGAATGACCTATCTAATTTAAGATAGATGTTTGACAGCTTTTGCTTACCCATACTGTACACAAATATTCAAATAAGAAAACACATAATCACGAAATGACAAGTAGAAAAATTAAGTATTTTCTAAATACTTAATTGGCTTAAATCAGTGGCTCTGATACCACCTTTTTCTGTCACGGCCCCCGATCCGGTTTAACCCGTTTCAGGAGCCGCGGGACAGAAAATCCCGTGGTATTTATTTAATTGAGTTTAACAGCAGAAGATTTCTTCAGGATCTTTTAAAAACTGCAAATTTCCCGATTATTTTATTTCACAACTCGGGATAAAACCCTGATAATTTACAATCATGAGATTTCACGGAGAAATCTTTTATTTTACAAAACATGTTTCTTTATTTTATATTGAGCCACTTCCTTAAGCTTGTAGTGCTTCACGGCACTTTTTCTTGGATCACAACAGATCACCTGAAACATGTTTGAAAAAGGTTTTGTCAGCGGGAAATACTGGTGAATCATTCTTTTTACTAAAACGACTCATTTGTTATAATTTACAGTATTAAGAGCGATTACAATGTTTCTGATATCAAACCAACTACCCACGGTATTTTGTCACTCGACCCATTGGCCCTCTAATTGTCCAATGGTGTCTGTGACTATGGTCATATCACCCCTTGGCTGCCCCAATGGTGAAGATTATCAAGTAATGTATACAAAACCCCACATACCGGCTGTATGTTTGGTGATTACAAAGACTTAATCCCTGTAATTATAACTTTGAAAATATACATGATTTTGAAAGTAATTTGATAAAAAGAGAATGACTCACATTGCAGATTTAATTGAGCAGAGCCTAGCCTACTGATTAGCCTTTTTAACCTAAATTAATAACATGCACACGAACTGGGTTAGTAACTAATACAGCATTTACGATAACTCACGAGATTAAAACCTTCACAACGAATGACAAAGTGCGATACTTAAACATCCATCGATTTAACGACGAATGACAAAGCATAAACCCTAATGTGGGCAGCACTTAAACATCCATTGGATAGTTTAATCGATCGGACATTGAATCGTAGCAGCGATCGAGTTATTACCCTGTTTTGCGGCAGCACTTTGTGATCTGTGTGTGTTTTTGTAGTATTCAGACAATATTTCAACGTACAATTTGAGTTTGAACGTCGAACTAACGCACAATTGCATGAAACAGACGCTACTATTTATACATGAAAAACGGCTCCCTCGCGTGGCGCGAGGGGCCTTCGCGTGGCGCGAGGGGCCTTTGCGTGGCGCGAGAGACACAGGTCTACCATAGGGTAGCCTCGTGTCCAGGTAGCTCAGCTGAGTTGGTTTCGCGTTAAAATTCAACGTAGACGTAAAACTGTTTAGATATTACCGACTAGGGTTTACCCCCCCTGAGTTTTAGGGGCCCTGATCCTGATTCCGATTATTCTGAAAATTTTAGGGTTTATGCAGAATCACTTGGGTGTCTTAATTAGGGTTTCCTATTGGATAAAATAATATAATAAATAGGACTTTTGATGAGAGTTGTTACAACTTGGTTCAAAACAGGCAACACGGGACGCACACCCTCGTCATCACAACAAAGCACGGGCATAACCTCCTCCTTACCTCGATCAACGCCGGATAACTAAACGCTTTCGGAGACGTATGCCTAGTTCGAATCTTCGCCAAAAACATAATCAATGTCCCAAGACGACATCTTTATGCTTCATAGTTTGATCAGACGTTTTTATTTGTGAATTTTCATCATTATTTTGTGAGCTTTCAACATTTGAATGAAATAATTCCCGTATGCTTGGATTAATAACATTTTCTCGGACGATGAGTCGCATATAGGTCAATGAGCGCGTATACGGGTCACCATTTCAGACTTTTCAGTCTAAACTCATTGCTTGTCAGTATTTATACCTTAAATTCCTCGCATAACATACCTGTACGCCGCTCATAGGGAAATGAGAGGCGTATATGGTTTAATGCTTCAACTACCACCATCTTATACGCCGCTCATAGGGCAATGAGAGGCGTATAGATTCACTTTTTCTGACGCATTTAATGCTTTCATACCTTATACTCCCCTCGTAGCCCTATACGCTGCTTCTGGGAGGGATATGCACCTAATTTTGGGGGATGTATCATTACCCTCACCCTTTAGAAAACTAAAATTGACTTCGTAATAAAGAAAATAACCGAATAACAATAAAAAAATAGAATACACTGCAAATTTAGAAGATAATTCCCAAATAAGGGTAAATTACACGTTTCGTTCTTCCCGTGTAATACACAAGGTTTTTAAAATTATAACTATTTTTTTGGTATATAAAATTACATTTATTCAATCCGTACAATACACTAGGTTTTTAAAGATATAACTTATTTTATTATTTAATGTATAAAATTACATTTATTCAACCCGCATAATAAAAAAAGTTTTTAAATATAATTATTTTAATGTTATAAAAATTTATTTTTATTTAACCCGTGTAATAGACGAAGTTTTAACTTACTTATTTTTTTTTTTTTCAAATGAACATAGGTTTAAGTGGTGCTACCTCCTACAAAAGCGGATCTGCTTATGGATATAATATGTCTTTATCTTTAGAATAATATAGTCAAAATCCTTTATTATCGGATCTGCTTATGGATATAATATGTCTTTATCTTTAGAATAATATAGACAACATCCTTTATTATATATCTATGAGGCATCCCTGTATAGAGCTGAGCTGTGGAGGAGTATTAGACTTACAAAGCTAAGGCCCTCAAAGTAACGAAGAATATATTATTTTCTAAAATAAATATAACTCACGTTGTGCTACCTGCAACAAAAAATATATATATGTGGATGGGTTGCACTACGTTGATAATTCATCGAAGCAAAAAATATCATGTCAACTAATCAAAGAGACATTGAAGAATTAGAAAAGATCCAGCAACAACAGCATGCCCAGCTCTTCGCAGAGCTTCCAAGAGCTGTTGGATTAGTCAGGGCTGATTTGTATCTCTACCAAGGCAGTTGGCTGCCTCCTCATATCTTGTTAGGCGCCATGCAAATGCAAACTCACTTCAAGCATCGGTCCACAGATATCTTCTTGTCATCTTTCATGAAGACTGGCACCACATGGCTCAAAGCACTCATGTTTACCACCCTCAATCTATCTCGCTTTGATTTTTCAGACCACCCTTTGCTCCGTAATGGACCACATGGATGTTTTCCAGTTGTTGATGTATACCAATCCACAAGCTACCCCATTGGTGATTCGGAAGACCTTTCGTTCCCTCGACTTTTTGGTAGCCATTTTGCACATAACGTGTTACCTGCATCCATCACAGATCCTTCTTCCGGATGCAAATTTGTTTATGTGTGTAGGGATCCTAAAGACGTGGTAGTCTCAATGTGGCACTTCATACTTAAACTGAGACCTAAAGAGCTTCCCTCCAGTCTCATTCGATCAGGTGTTTAAGGCATTCTGTGAGGGTGTTACAGAGTATGGGCCGTATTGGGATCATGTGCTAGGGTTTTGGAAGGCGGCCCATGAATCTCCAGACAAGATATTGTTCTTCAAGTACGAGGAGATCAAGAGTGATCCGGAGGCTCATGTAAAGAAGTTGGCTGAATTCATGGGAGTGCCGATTTCGGTTCAAGGGGAGGATAATGGAATGGTGAAAAAGATTGATGAGTTTTGTAGTTTTGAGCATTTGACGAGCCTGGAGATAAATAAGACTGGGTTTCAAAAGATTACAAGTGAGTATGGGATACCAAAGGCCCTCACTATTTGCACACCTTGGCAGGCTATCTGCACACTTAGGGTTTACATACGCTGCGTAGAGGTCTCTACGCAGCGTATAGGGTTACCTCTATACGCTCCGTATAGGTCTCTACGCAGCGTATGTAAGGGGCAGGTACACGACCAGACAGTCAAACCTAGTACCATGTCAAATTAGTCTGACATAGGCTGCGTATTGAGCAATACACAGCGTATAGAGGTAACCCTATACGCTGCGTATTGGTCAATACGCAGCGTATGTCAGACTGATTTGACACTGATACGATGTTGTCTAGGCACGTGAATAAAGTAATACGGGGAGTAGAGAGCTATACGCTGCGTATTTCAGTAAATTTGAAAGTCTATTTACCCATGCATCTCTGTTCACTTCGAGTTCATCTCCTGCTTTCTTTTTCATCTTCTTCTTCAGTAAACAATTTACACCCCAAACCAAAATCATTTGTTCTGTTTTTTGTTCAATCTTGTTAAAATGTCATCATTTTGGAACGAGAATTATTTAGGTAATCGCTATTCTAACGACACATGGGGAGCAAATGATGCCAATGAGAAGGAGGAGGATGTGTCTGGAGTCCCTGTTGATAAAAAAACACAGTTGCCAGACTTGAACAAGACTCCCACTCCACCTGTTGATGAACCAAATTACCCGGCGCATCAAGTGTATCCGGATTACGGATACGGGTATGAATCTCCGTACGTGCAGCAAAGTGGATACGGTGCTGAGAATGCACCTGTTGATGAACCATACGTGCAACAAGCGGATTACAGTGGATACGGATACATGTATGAATCTCCGTACGTGCAACAAGCGGATTACAGTGGATACCGGGGTGAAGGTGGATACGGTGGATATGGGGTAGAAGATGGATACGGTGGATACGGGGGTGAAGGTGGATACAGTGGATACGATAGATATGGGGGTGAAGGTGGATACGGTGGATACGGAAGCTACGGTGGATACGAAGAATATGGTGGATATGGTTATGAGCCCCGTAACACACCACTTTATAAACCATCTACCCCGGGCAATCCGTTTCAAATAAATGAGGTATGAAATTATTGTTATTGTTAAAAATATTATAATTATAATTATTATTATTATTATTGTTATTATTATTGTTGTTATTATTATTATTATTATTGTTATTATTGTTAAAAATACTTTAATTATAATTGTTATTATTATTATTATTGTTATTATTATTATTATTGTTAAAAATATTATAATTATAATTATTATTATTATTGTTATTATTGTTAGAAATATTATAATTATAATTGTTGTTGTTGTTGTTATTATTATTATTATTATTGTTGTTGTTATTATTATTATTATTGTTAAAAATATTATAATTATAATTATTATTGTTATTGTTAAAAATATTATAATTATAATTATTATTATTATTGTTATTATTTTTAAAAATATTATTATTATTATTGTTGTTGTTGTTGTTGTTGTTGTTGTTGTTGTTGTTGTTGTTGTTGTTGTTGTTGTTGTTGTTGTTGTTGTTGTTGTTGTTGTTGTTGTTGTTGTTGTTGTTGTTGTTGTTGTTGTTGTTGTTGTTGTTGTTGTTGTTGTTGTTGTTGTTGTTGTTGTTGTTGTTGTTGTTGTTGTTGTTGTTGTTGTTGTTGTTGTTGTTGTTGTTGTTGTTGTTGTTGTTGTTGTTGTTGTTGTTGTTGTTGTTGTTGTTGTTGTTGTTGTTGTTGTTAACGTAACTTTTTTTTAGCGTTTCATGTCTCTAACTGATTTGAAGAATTGGGTACAAGAAACGGGAAAGGAGTATAGTTACGTAATTGTTACCCGCCGATCGAAAAATATTGGCGGTACTACTGGGATGGTATGGCTTGTGTGCGACCGTAGTGGTGAGCACCGTAGTAAAGCAACAGTTAGGAAAGATGGTAGCAAAAAAAATCGGTTGCCCATTTTCATTACTCGCCATCCGGGACGTGACGAATGACACGTGGGAGTTAAAAGTGGACAACGCGAACCATAACCACGAACCTACGACGAGTCTGTTGGGCCACGCTTTTGTGCGAAGATTTACTGAAGCTGAATACAAGCTAGTGGAGCAGCTAACTGCTCAAAACATGGAGCCACGTATCATATTTCAAACCCTAAGAAAGCAGTTCCCCGACAGCCTGCATATTCAGAAAGACGTGCAAAATGCGGTACAAAAAATTAGAGCGACACTGATGGACGGAAAGACTCCTGTGCAGGCACTGGAAAGCCTGCTACATGACAACCGATTCATTTACGGTTCAATCACTGATCTTAAGCATTGTTTTCAATGTAATCATTAGTTCAATCACTCATAAATAACAAGGCTCACGTGACCAATGTTGTGAGAAGATTGTTGAAATGATGTCTGCTTCATCTTGAACATCACAACTGCACATCTTAGTGTTCAAATCTGAATGTTATGAGTTTTGGAGTATTAGAGTGAAGACTTCTATGTTCACAAGACTTAGGGGAGTTTGTGCACTCTCGCCTCGGTGTAGAATATCACGATAAAACAAATGGGTGTCTCTAGAGGCCTTTTCCCTAGCAATCTCAAATTTCTAAACAAATTTAAATATTGAGCTACAGAACAATAATCTATCAAAAGCCGAAAGGGTTTTCACTCATCATACCTTTGGTTTTGATAAACTGTCATTTGCAAATCATCTAAAGAAGAAAATGGCGATGAAACGGGCATCACTCGTTTCCTCCACTGATTACAATATAAGTGAGAACAAGGGTATCGATTGAAAGTCATGGCTTGAAGCACAAGCAAAACGGATATGACAAATTGCAAACCCTAGTTTCTATAAAATTCTTGGGGCTGCTTAATGGGGGGCCCTAAATCAAGGGCTTATTAATCAGCAAGGTAGAGTTGACCCTATTTGTCTATATATTCAAAGTATATCTTAAATTGGCCAGCAAATGAACTGAACTAATACAAAAAATCTTTGTTTGTGTTCGTTCGTTAAGGAAATAAAAGTGTTCATGAACAAACAATTACCGAACGAGACTTTTTGTTCGTGTTAGTTCATTAAGGAAATGAATGTGTTCGTGTTTGTTTGTGTCCGTTCGTTAGTTTTAGGTAACGAACGCAAAAAAAAAAAAAAAAAAAAAAAAAAAAAAACACAAACAAATGTTTATGAACACAAAGGAACGCAAACAAGAGTTCATGAATAGAAACTAACACAAATGGATATATATTAACTTTCGAATACAATCACATCAGGCTGTATAAAATAGTGATAACTTTTATAAATAAAAGCTATATATAGTTCTACCTTCAAATAAAGTTGCACAAATTTCAAACACCATCTCCATTTGCATAAATAAAAGCTATATATAGTTCTACTTCATGTATGTATTGTTTGAACCACAATTCCTAATGATTAAGGTTTCATGAGAGATGTGATGCATTGCCAACATATTAAACGAGGTGGAAAGTATGCTCTAGAAAGTAATTGGCATTTAGGACTTAAGTATTTTGGGTCACAATATTAAGTATGCAATTAATTTAGGTCTCCTATAGTATACTAAGAACGTAATTAACCGTACCAAATAAAATATAAAGTGGTGGATTATCGTTTGAGTTGGGATTCATATATTTCATGTACTTGATAAAGCCATTGAAATTGTAAAAGAAGCATGTTGATTTTCAGCTTGAGAAGCATCAAGATTGTAACTTGAATTAGGATTCGAACACGTACTTATTCATGGAATATCATTATTTGGTAGGAGTTTGACATCGGGTAAATATTGTGTAATGCCTAATATACTGATTTTATAGTATTGTGCAGGTGCATTTGACATACACATACTGGATTATTAATATATGTAGAAAATATTGGCTTTAATATAATCCTCGTAATCATATCTAATACACTGCTTAGTTATAAAAACCGAACAAAACATGACGTTGGGCCGACCCAACCCATTTGGAGCAGCACTAGAAGGTCCATAACATATATTATGAAGGTTACCTATATGTTCTTTTTACCTAGATTTACCACTCAATGTTTTGAGCAAGTTTTGGACGCTGGGGCAGTGTTGTGTCTAGCCGGTAAAAAAAGAGATAAAAGGACAAATTAGTATTCAGCAAGCGGTGTTCTGTGTCTACCCATCTTGATCTAACCCATTATATAAAAGTTTGTTAGAAATCAACTTATAAAAAAGAGACAATAAGACAAAATAATTATTAGTTAATAATGTAAACAGTAGAAAGAAAAAGAAACAATAAAAAAATAAAAAAAATTGAAATTTGGGAGGTTTTTGAAAGATAAACAAAATCTAAAGATAAATGTTTTTAGTTAAATTATATAGACAAAGATGAAGATGAAGATATGCTACTCTCAATGCTCTAACATTGGATGGATGTAAAGTTTGGATACTTATCATCCTAAGAGTTTAGATCTTAAGTCTTGTGATTTTTATATCTTCGCCATGTGCAAATATTTATTCCGAGAAAGTTTATTGTAGATGATTTAGTAACTTGAACAAATCTTCAATTTGCTGATTTGTCTAAATTTTTTTTTGAAAGGAAAACTTCATTAAAACACAGAAAAAAAAAAAAAACCGATAGGAGACCAAAACCAACTACAAAGAATTACATAAATTTACACCAATCAACCCACGACGTATCTTTATACCTCGATCTACTTCTAAACCAAAGAAAACCTATCGACTTGATAGCACTAAACACCTCTTTGACCTTCGGTATCTTTCCCGAGAAAACAAACTCGTTCCTAGTCTTCCAAACTTGCCAACACGTGATAAGCGTAATACCTTTGTAACACATCAGCGCCTTACCTTTTAAACCACTATACAAATGACCCTCCAAGACATCCCTGAAGGAGAAGGCCACCGGAAACGGAACCTTACACCATTGGCTAACCTTCGACCAAACCATAGTGGTAAAGTGACATGCCGTAAATAAGTGCACAACCGTCTCGCTATCCTCCGAACACAGAGGACACGAGACATCCAGAATCGGGATATTTCTCTTGCTAAGCTCCACTTTGGTAGGCAACCTCTCCTGTTCGGCTCTCCAAGCGAATAAGTTACACTTTAACGGGATCCACTTACACCAAACCTGGCGCTAAAATCTCTGTTCGAATCGATAATCTGCTTGACAGATCTCACGCTAAAGACCCCCGTATCTTCGCCTCTCCATGAATTTACATGATCAACACAAGAGATAAACCTTCTGATATGAATAATAAATTAATATTCATTAATCGATTTCAATAAATATGATCAATAAATCCAAAGATTATCCAAAAATTATCAAAAATTACATGAACTATACTAGCATGATAATAAACAATAATTCACTTTCAATTTTATCAAAACTCATAACTAAGATTAAAACCCCCAAATTCTACATCTAAGAACCCAAAAAATACATGAATTTAAATTCGGATTTGAATGCCCTCTATCACAGAAATTGATAGAGAGACTGTTTAGAGCACGAAAAATAAATCATATTAGGCTCAAGAAGAACTACGTGAATTGGTTTTGAACTGAGAGAGAAATCAAGATGGGAAGTTCCAAGCCCTAGATCCTTCCTTGCTCCAAATCGCGAATTGGAGAGAGGTTTTGCAGTGTTTGGGAGTAGGGATTTGTGTAGATGAAGTGGAGGTGTCATTTGGAATTGGTATTAAGGGTTGAGAATGTCGAATTCTTGTTAATATGGTTATGACATATTCTATACCTAAATGGTGATTGGATTAGATTAGATATTAAATTAGGTTAATTAGAAGTAAATTGGGACGTGATGTGGGTGTGTATTAGTGTCTACACTTATTTAGGGTAAATTAGGATACCAAATATTGTGTAAAACACCTGTATTGGGTGATAAAGATTTGGCAAATCGCGTTTCTTGAGGAAGATGGACCAGCAGGTCCATGTTGTTTGCATGGAATGAGGGTGTCATTTGGTTTTGCTGTCAAACGACAATGTATACCGTTTGGGACACTTGAGTTATCGTTTGGGTATGGGTTCCAAACGACATGGGGTGTCGTTTGGGCCCTTGGGCCTTATCACTTGGATTATGAGATGGGATCGTTTAGATTGTCAAAGGTGTTATCATTTAAATGGATAAGGGAATCGTTTGAGAGGTATACTAGATGATGTCGTTTACTTGGTGATAGTTGGGTAGTGTTTTTTCAAGTTGGAGTATCGTTTAAAGTATGATGTCAATTAGTAAGCGTAATAAATGATAATGTACAAACTATTTAATAACAAATCCAAATAATAATAAAAAAATCGTGTTTTCATTTATAATGATTTGAATCAGGTTTACAAACGAGTCAGGTTCTAGGATTTGTTTTTGGCGGATGTTAAATCTCTTTTCCAAATTTTAGATACATATCATCAATTTATGTCCATTGTGGTAAATCCGCCACATGTCTTTGTTTTCCGTCAGATGCACATTCATCCGAATGCCGATGTAATATTTTTTCTTCTTTTTTTGTTTGAAACTAATCTTTTGAGTCTCAGTATATGTCACACACCGATATTTCCACGTATTACCGGTAGGCCCGGCGGGGAGTATCGTGACGTAGTTGATATCATCATAGTCACATAATCACAGTTTAATGCACAGCGGAAGTCTCGGTAGAAAATATTAATACAAACCGAAATGCAAAGTATAAATAAATATTATACAAACGGTTGTAAGTGGATCCACAGGCGGATCTAAAACAGAAAAACAAATTATTGTTCGACAGACTTTAAGCATCAAGAACTTGCAAGATTCTTTAACTAATGCTCAGGTGCTCCCAGCCAATTTCGCTTAGTACCTGTCACATAGTCTTTTTGAAAAATATGTTAGTTTACACTGGTAAATACAATTAACTGACTCTTTGAAAACATTTATGAAAAATTGATTTAAATGCACAAGGCACATATATTCTTTTATAACTTGGGATAATTATTAGAAATAATCTTGTATACAGAATTACATGTTTGTCGTACGTTCAGGGCCCGGGATAGAAACTGAGGCAAGATTATTAGACACACCACTAATATAAACCCACAAGAAGTTATACTCACAAGTGGGTATATCATTTTACATACGCAACTGTCAGGTGTATGCCTTGAGAAAGGTCCTTAGCACGAAAATTTAACTTGAGAAAGCTTACTTAGAGACCAGGATGCTCCAGAGAAGAGTTGAGAGTGAAAAAATTTGAGAATGCAAGTTCTAAGTGCAAACATGGGAGCTATTTATAGGAATTTGGAGGTTGCTAAGATCATTCCAGCTGTTGAGGGAGGTAACCAGATGATCACAGGTGTCCCCATGGCAGTAAAAACCGTTTACAAGCCCCAGGTATTGCTTAGAGGCCATGCAATGGCGGTGGACAGCCTGCAACATGCATCTGCCAGTTTTTTGGTCGCTGGTGACTCTGTCGCGGCCCGCGTAGACATCAGAGAGGGCCTACGCGCCCCGCGACGAACCCAGATTCCGGTAAAAAGTTTGCAAACTTTGCATTTTCAGTCCCTGGTCCTTTATAATTTGAATTAACTTTCGTTTATTGCACTATTAACGCCCATAGTTAACTTTTAAGTGTCTAGGGTCATAAAATAAACATCGTTAAGCTCCCGGTTAGTTACGAGATCACCCAAAATGTACTAGTTTCTCTTGTTGACGCATTTAATCCCTATTTCTTGGAAACTACAACTTTAATCACTTATTTGCATCGAAACTCCACGAAATCATCATCCGACATACGTGAGAGTATAATAAAATATTACAAAGTCTCGGGATCGTTAAAAGGTCACTCAGAGGTAAGAATTAACATGTTGACACGTTTAACCCCTATGTTTTGTAAACTCTTGATTTTAAGCACAAACGGCTTCTTGTGTTGGACAATTTATCCATTAAAGAATATGAACATCGTGTGAAGTTAATCAGAGGCACAAGTTTGGAATGTTGACACTTTTGATCCTTCCACATACATCTTTACACTGTTTGACAACTTTAGTCCCTCCAAGTTATCTTTTTACATGATCAGGGTTTATGACACATGTCATCATTGTATTGGACATGATTTTGCGAGGTGTTACATCCTCACCCCCTAAAAAGAAATCTCGACCTCGAGATTTACTGAAATAAATGAGGGTATTTCTGTTTCATCGTGGATTCAACTTCCCACATATATTCTAGGCCTCTACGGGCATCCCATTTTACCTTTACAATTGGCACATTCTTTCTTCGAAGCTTTTTAACATGTCGATCCTCGATCGACAAAGGTTTTTCAATAAGCTTCAAGCTCTCATCAATCTGCACGTCCTTATGCGACATTGCTAGCGATTCATCGGCTAGACATTTCTTTAAATTGCAGATGTGGAACACATTGTGAATTCCACTGAGCTCTTCAGGTAAATTCAGCTTGTAGGCCACACTTCCGACACATTCGATGATCTCGAATGGTCCGATATATCTTGGGCTCAACTTTCCCTTTTTACCAAACCTTACAACACCTTTCCAAGGCGACACTTTGAGTAGTACCTTATCACCTACCTCGAATTTTAGAGGTTTGCGCCTCTTATCTGCGTAGCTTTTCTGCTATCCTTGGCAGCTTTTAGACGTTCGCGGATCTGAACAATCTTATCCGTCGTCTCCAGGACTATCTTGGGTCCTGATAGTTGAGTTTCTCCAACTTCCGCCCAACAAACTGGCGTTCTACATTGCCTTCCATATAAGGCCTCAAAAGGCGCGGCTTGGATACTCGAATGATAACTGTTATTGTATGAAAATTCAATCAAAGGAAGATGGGTATCCCAACTTCCACCCAAATCAATAACACAAGCCCAGAGCATGTCTTCTAATGTTTGAATCGTACGCTCACTTTGCCCATCCGTCTGAGGATGATAAGCAGTACTGAAATTCAAACGAGTGCCTAGAGATTGCTAAAAGCTTTTCCAAAAATGAGATGTGTATCTTGTATCCCTATCAGAGATAATAGATACTGGCACTCCATGGAGAGATCCAATCTCATCCACAAATAGCTGGGCTAGTTTATCGGAGCTACGCGTCTCCTTGATGGGTAAAAAATGAGCTGACTTTGTCAGTCTGTCGACTATAACCCATATTGTATCATTCCCATGTTTTGTCTTTGGTAACTTGGTAATAAAATCCATAGTTACCATTTCCCACTTCCAAGTAGGGAGTTCAGGCTGTTGTAGTAAACCTGACGGCTTTTGATGCCCGGCTTTAACCTGTGCGCACGTCAGACATTTAGCCACATAAGTGGCTATAGATTTCTTCAAACCTATCCTCTAAAGACCCTATTCACGGATTGACCCAAAACGACGCAACGGAAAATGAACCGTAAATTTTCTTTCTTTTAACTACTCTAACATACTTAAATACCGTTTAGGTCAACCCTTCTAACATAAATACATCATTCATCATTTATTTAATGTAACTATGTTAACAAATGATTACAAACAACGTGACCACTTTCCCGTACAATCCATGATCTTCAACTTGATCCTCCTTCACATGTCCATCATGAATATCTGATTAACCTGCAGTCACCATATATAACCAACACGTTAGTACATGGTAACATCATATATAATTTAATACATATACTTAAAAGGCTATATCACATTCTAACTACGTAAGGTATTCCATTGAAACATCCTCTCAATTTTATTTACTCGTGTCCGACATCAATTCCTCGAGAGTCCGGCGTTCCCATACCTGCACTCCATTTATTTCATTCTCAATAGTAACATGGTTAGGAGTACGTAATCTCAAACATATTGAAAACCCACATCTTCACATATACGTATACCCGTGATCTACAATCATTAGATTACAAAACATGTATACACTTTCATATATCTAACTACATTCACACGTATCCCATTCATATGTACGTACATACAAGTTCACACTACTTACACACGCTACAGATCCATATCTACATACATACATACATACATACATACATACATACATACATACATACATACATACATACATACATACATACATACATACATACATACATACATACATACATACATACATACATACATACATACATACATACATACATACATACATACATACAAGTCACATTCAGTTATTTGTAAGTTGAGTCTAATCTACAATCATATCAACACAAATCAATGCAATTACAAACAAACATAACCGACTAACTTCCAACAAACATGATGAACATTCCATTAACACGGTGAACATACAACAACATAATGAACATTCCATTAACACGATGAACATTCAGCAACATAAGGAACATTCCATTAACACGATGAACATTCAGCAACATAATGAACATTCCATTAACATGATGGAAATTCAACAACATAATGAACATTCCATTAACTCGATGAACATTCAGCAACATAATGAACATTCCATTAACACGATGGACATTCAGCAACATAATGCATAATGAACATTCAGCAACATAATGAACATTCTATTAACACGATGAACATTCAGCAACATAATGAACATTCCATTAACACGATGAACATTCAGCAACATAATGAACATTCCATTAACACGATGGACATTCAGCAACATAATGAACATTCCATTAACACGATGAACATTCAGCAACATAATGAACATTCTATTAACACGATGAACATTCAGCAACATAATGAACATTCCATTAACACGATGGACATTCAGCAACATAATGAACATTCCATTAACACGATGAGACTATCATCTTAATTTACATTAAGGATAGACGAAGTTCATATGAACTTACCTTGGTACTTATCCTTACCCGTAAATTCTTACATGGTTCCCTATATACAACATACCAAACTTCAGTTATAAATAAGAAGTGATTCCGGAAATCACTTACCTTAAGTGTCCGTATTCGCATCCGTTTCCTCGCCTCCTTTTGACCCGTTAGCCTTCCATGCTTCCATCTATCTTGACACGATCCCTATACTTTCATGTCATCGCATTCACATTCTTGTTAGCATACGTGATTGTACATATTAACGATCATATCAAATTCATGTTTCACGTTTGACTTTCATTAGTCAATTCCAACAAGCATAAGGCATATTTCCACAAGTCAATCTTTTCAAACTCATATAATTCATCACGTCATCACATATAACACATATGGATATAACACGCATCATATGACTTTCTATAATATTACAATTATGACAAAAAGTCTAACATTGCTACTTATGCACAGTTGACTTTCAGAAAGTCAACGATTTATCTTATGAACTTTCGACTTAACCTCATACATCTATGTCATTATAGTAGACTATACTAATGACACTATATACATTTCATACTCACGATGCAATAAGCATACAACCACATGATCATCTAGTTATATGCACACACCAAACATATTCAATTCCGTTCATTCTTGTAACATAATTCTACAACTAACACCATGACCTATGCTTAACAACCCAACATCATTCTAACTTCATCCTGTTCTAATGATCTCATATGCTTCACATTTAGAGTACTTTTACTTATCAATTTTGATTAAGCAATTATTCAAACATGTAGTAAACATCATACCACTCCAACATAGAGTACAATATTCTAATGCATACTTTTACCAAATAACTTGGCCAACCAAATCCTACATGAATTCCATCTAAAAATAGATTTCTCATGTTTATTTATCATCAAATACATCATATCCCCATATTATATGATTTCATCCATTACTTGCATACCATTTCATCTATTAATCTCACCTAGGCATTTCATCAAACACTTGGTGTGCATGCCACAATTTATGCATAATGTACAAGTGTTTCATGCTTTACTTCCTACTTCATGGTTTCATTCATCAATTGACACAAAACATCAACAAATTCATATCACATTCAATTTACTTACAAGAACGCATTACATACAACATAGCACAACAAGATTTGAACAAGGATTGGACATGGGTGACACACCCATGTCGCCATCTTCACCACTAGAAGTGGGTTTCAGCTCTAAATATCAAATTACCCCAAACCACGCATAATCCATGTCCTATATGATGATTCTAACACATACTCATACTCAATTTCATACAATTTCGCGATTTCTAACATAACCCACTTCGTGCATAATCACCAATCTAAATTTTAAGACATACCTTATGATCCCCTTGTAAAGGTGATCATTAATCCATGTTCTGTTGTGAATTTAAGCCTTGATTTACCCTTCAATTTGATGGTTATAGTTGAGTTAGGGTTTTGGCTATTTGGAGCTCCTGAACGTTCAAGAACACACACGAAGTGTGTGTTTGTGTGTGGTGATATTTCATTTTAATAACCCAACTTCCATCTTGTTCCATTTAGCCCCTCGTGTTTGTCACTTAACATAATTTGCACTACTTTCTTCATTTAATACTTTTAACCACACACTTAACTAGGTTAAATAGCCTAGTTATTTATTTCATGCTAAGTCATATAGGAACATACAGCAAATATAAACATTCAGGTTTTGGGGTGTTACAAGTCTACCCCCCTTAAATGAGGTTTCGTCCCCGAAACCTTTCTCATTTCCATTAACACTAATTACCTTTCCCTTCCGCCCCATCAACACGACTATGAGCCCATCTAATGACGACCTTCTATCATCAAGGACCCGTCCCAGAGTTCTTATTAGTGTCACTTTCTCTAGCTGACGCTAGTTTCTAACGCACTTCATAGCTAGCGGTTTATTCATCATTCCAATACTCGTATATCACGCACATTATACCATTTTGTTTGCTTGAAACAATTCCAACATCCCATTAATAACATTCCTATTATTCTCATCGACCATACGATCTAAATTCGTAATTTATACATACACATCTATGTTTAATTTCAACATGTATATCATAATACTAAGTAACTATCCATTCTCGATTCATAACTATTCATATAATTGACTTCTTTCTAACAAGTCCATACTTTTCATACTCTACTTTTACATAACATTCTCATTTCCTTGGCCCGTTTGCAGTGGGTCAATATACATACTTCTTCACACTTATTATCATACCTACATTCGTATGATCCGTTATAACAGATCTAATACCTTCATCCCACCTCTTAGATTATATTCTATACATATATCATATAACATTTAGTTATTGTTTTGTTATCGCAACAAAACTACTATTTCATAGCCACATATACACACCTAACTCCAAAGTTAACATTACTCTACGTTTCCTATAGTTATTTCTACTATACGTACCCTTACGTTAACTTCAACTCATCTCATTCATTCTACATTACTATTCCTCTCAATTCATGCATTACTTAATTTGCCTAAGCAAGCGTATCATGCAGGTTCTTCATACGAGAGTTTAACCAATACCCGAAATTTTCGCTCAAAACTTTTAAGATCTAGTTCTTAATGACATAGTTTTCTTCTTACGTCAACTATTAAAAGTCAAACATTCCATACCTTACCATACCATACCTATTCCATCATTCATCTTGTAAGTCGCTTTCAATTTACTAATCCATATCTATCTGGTATGAGTTAAAACATTATACTTACCTCGATTTCATTTCATACTTCAGCGGTCCGTAAACCAGAGCGATCCGCTCCTTCACGAGTACTAACCGTACCAGGCCATCTTTCATTGATCCTTTTAATGGGCTTCCACTCGTGCATAATATTTCAACAATTCGATTGGTTTCATCACATTTAGAATTCTACCATTAACATCTACAAAATCGGTGGTTAGCATCTTTCATTCAAACATTCATTATACAAGGTGATTACTCACCCATAATCCTTTTACATCTTCCTACATACATGCTATAACACATCCCACATTTCATTCCTTACATGCAATTCTTTTATTCTGGTTACTTATTTTGTCGACCTTTGCAGTTTGACTTTTCAAGGTCAAACCGACATTTCTTACTTATCGTAGATGTATTGAGGTACACATTCGTACTCCTTTCCCTTCATGCCTACTTGCAGAGACATTCATTACATCATTTCGGTATTCTTAACAAAACTTACCCTTCTCATTCATACTTAAATTATTGTCCGGGTCATAGCCCGTCGTTCACTATGACTCCTAAGAGTCGATTACTAACACATGTAACACATAACTTGTTCAAAACTTCTTTGTTTCGTCTAAAATTTAGGTTTGCGTGCCAATTACGATTTTTCTTTTGTTCATTTGCTTTAGATTTACTTATATGACTCGTTTGACGCAACAATGGTCAAACTATCGACGCATCCTGAGGTGGGTTAATTTCATCCTTTTTATGTTTTAAATCCGTCCCGCAAATTCAAACGTAACATCCATACCCTTCATTCCTTCTATGATTGAATCCGTCTTGCGGTTTCAAATATATCATTCATACCTTTCATTCCTTACATGTGTTGAATCCGTCTCGCGGATTCTAACATATCATTCACACTTTCATTCCTGAAAGTCTTACATTTCTCTTCACCCTCACGTCCACCTACTACCTAATTCTAACGGACATACCTGTAACAATTATCATGGTCTCACGAATGTCATATGTTTCTTGTGTACTGGCCAGGTACACAATCCACATACTAGTTTCGTGTCTTCGTGTAATCGCCACCTTATGTCCGAAGAATTAAGTTTCGGCACGTGTAACATTTTCAAAACTTCTTTACCATGTCATTGTTATATTTCATTTAAAATTTTCTTTCACTTGCTAGATTATACCATTACATGCGCCTACGTGTTAAATTTACGTACCTGGGTCAATTTGTCTTATTACATGCCTTGATGCTGGTCCTAGACTGTATTCACGGATCATCCTTTCCAAGCAATTATGCTTACCTTACACATAACATACTGTTAGTTTTCTTCAAATACATACTTAAACACATACTTACCTTTACTTCTACCCTTAGATCTTGATCGAGTCTCGGATTATACGGGTTCCTTGTCACAAGAGCACACTGGTTTGAGTTCAAGTATTTATCTCCTCATACTTGATTTCACTCAAACCATGGCTCTGATACCAACTTGTAAAGACCCTATTCACGGATTGACCCAAAATGACGCAGCGGAAAATGAACTGTAAAATTTCTTTCTTTTAACTACTCTAACATACTTAAATACCGTTTAGGTCAACCCTTCTAGCATAAATACATCATTCATCATTTTATATGATTTCATCCATTACTTGCATACCATTTCATCTATTAATCTCACCTAGGCATTTCATCAAACACTTGGTGTGCATGCCACAATTTATGCATAATGTACAAGTGTTTCATGCTTTACTTCCTACTTCATGCTTTCATTCATCAATTAACACAAAAACATCAACAAATTCATATCACATTCAATTTACCTACAAGAACGCATTACATACAACATAGCACAACAAAATTTGAACAAGGATTGGACATGGGTGACACACCCATGTCGCCATCTTCACCACTAGAAGTGGGTTTCACCTCCAAATATCAAATTACCCCAAACCATGCATAATCCATGTCCTATATGATGATTCTAACACATACTCATACTCAATTTCATACAATTTCGCGATTTCTAACATAACCCACTTCGTGCATAATCACCAATCTAAATTTTAAGACATACCTTATGATCCCCTTGTAAAGGTGATCATTAATCCATGTTCGGTTGTGAATTTAAGCCTTGATTCACCCTTCAATTTGATGGTTATAGTTGAGTTAGGGTTTTGGCTCTTTGGAGCTCCTGAACGTTCAAGAACACACACGATGTGTGTGTTTGTGTGTGGTGATATTTCATTTTAATAACCCAACTTCCATCTTGTTCCATTTAGCCCCTCGTGTTTGTCACTTAACATAATTTGCACTACTTTCTTCATTTAATACTTTTAACCACACACTTAACTAGGTTAAATAGCCTAGTTATTTATTTCATGCTAAGTCATATAGGAACATACGGCAAATATAAACATTCGGGTTTTGGGGTGTTACAAGTAGCAATATAATGAACATTCCATTAACATGATGAACATTCAGCAACATAATGAACATTCAGCAACATAATGAACATTCAGCAACATAATGAACATTACATTAACACGATGGACATTCAGCAACAAAATGAACATTCCATTAACACGATGAACATTCAGCAACATAATGAACATTCCATTAACACGATGGACATTTAGCAACATAATGAACATTCCATTAACACGATGAACATTCAGCAACATAATGAACATTCAGCAACATAATGAACATTCTATTAACACGATGAACATTCAGCAATATAATGAACATTCCATTAACACGATGAACATTCAGCAACATAATGAACATTCCATTAACACGATGGACATTCATTAACATAATGAACATTCCATTAACACGATGAACATTCAGCAACATAATGAACATTCTATTAACACGATGAACATTCAGTAACATAATGAACATTCCATTAACACGATGGACATTCATCAATATAATGAACATTCCATTAACACAATGAGACTATCATCTTAATTTACATTAAGGATAGATGAAGTTCATACGAACTTACCTTGGTACTTACCCTTACCCGTAAATTCTTACATGGTTCCCTATATACAACATACCAAACTTCATTTATAAATAAGAAGTGATTCCGGAAATCACTTACCTTAAGTGTCCGTATTCGCATCCGTTTTCTCGCCTCCTTTTGACCCGTTAGCCTTCCATGCTTGAATCCATCTTGACATGATCCCTATACATTCATGTCATCGCATTCACATTCTTGTTAGCATACGTGATTGTACATATTAACGATCATATCAAATTCATGTTTCACGTTTGACTTTCATTAGTCAATTCCAACAAGCATAAGGCATATTTCCACAAGTCAATCTTTTCGAACTCATATAATTCATCACGTCATCACATATAACACATATGGATATAACACGCATCATATGACTTTCTATAATATTACAATTGTGACAAAAAGTCTAACATTGCTACTTATGCACAGTTGACTTTCAGAAAGTCAACGATTTATCATATGAACTTTCGACTTAACCTCATACGTCTATGTCATTATAGTAGACTATACTAATGACACTATATACATTTCATACTCACGATGCAATAAGCATACAACCACATGATCATCTAGTTATATGCACACACCAAACATATTCAATTCCGTTCATTCTAGTAACATAATTCTACAACTAACACCATGACCTATGCTTAACAACCCAATATCATTCTAACTTCATCCTGTTCTAATGATCTCATATGCTTCACATTTAGAGTACTTTTACTTATCAATTTTGATTAAGCAATTATTCAAACATGTAGTAAACATCATACCACTCCAATATAGAGTACAATATTCTAATGCATACTTTTACCAAATAACTTGGCCAACCAAATCCTACATGAATTCCATCTAAAAATAGATTTCTCATGTTTATTTATCATCAAATACATCATATCCCCATATTATATGATTTCATCCATTACTTGCATACCATTTCATCTATTAATCTCACCTAGGCATTTCATCAAACACTTGGTGTGCATGCCACAATTTATGCATAATGTACAAGTGTTTCATGATTTACTTCCTACTTCATGCTTTCATTCATCAATTGACACAAAAACATCAACAAATTCATATCACATTCAATTTACGTACAAGAACGCATTACATACAACATAGCACAACAAGATTTGAACAAGGATTGGACATGGGTGACACACCCATGTCGCCATCTTCACCACTAGAAGTGAGTTTCACCTCCAAATATCAAATTACCCCAAACGATGAATAATCCATGTCCTATATGATGATTCTAACGCATACTCATACTCAATTTCATACAATTTCGCGATTTCTAACATAACCCACTTCGTGCATAATCACCAATCTAAATTTTAAGACATACCTTATGATCCCCTTGTAAAGGTGATCATTAATCCATGTTCGGTTAGGAATTTAAGCCTTGATTCACCCTTCAATTTGATGGTTATAGTTGAGTTAGGGTTTTGGCTCTTTGGAGCTCCTGAACGTTCAAGAACACACACGAAGTGTGTGTTTGTGTGTGGTGATATTTCATTTTAATAACCCAACTTCCATCTTGTTCCATTTAGCCCCTCGCGTTTGTCACTTAACATAATTTGAACTACTTTCTTCATTTAATACTTTTAACCACACTCTTAACTAGGTTAAATAGCCTAGTTATTTATTTCATGCTAAGTCATATAGGAATATACGGCAAATATAAACATTCAGGTTTTGGGGTGTTACAAGTCTACCCCCTTAAATGAGGTTTCGTCCCCGAAACCTTTCTCATTTCCATTAACACTAATTACCCTTCCCTTCCGCCCCATCAACACGACTGTGAGCCCATCTAATGACGACCTTCTATCATCAAGGACCTGTCCTAGAGTTCTTATTAGTGTCACTTTCTCTAGCTGACGCTAGTTTCTAACGCACTTCATAGCTAGCGGTTTATTCATCATTCCAATACTCGTATATCACGCACAATATACCATTTTGTTTGCTTGAAACAGTTCCAACATCCCATTAATAACATTTATGTTATTTTCATCGACCATACGATCTAAATTCGTAATTTATATATACACATCTATGTTTAATTTCGACAGGTACATCATAATACTAAGTAACTATCCATTCTCGATTCATAACTATTCATATAATTGACTTCTTTCTAACAAGTCCATACGTTTCATACTCTACTTTTACATAACATTCTCATTTCCTTGGCCCGTTTGTAGTGGGTCAATATACATACTTCTTCATACTTATTATCATACCTACATTCGTATGATCCGTTATAACAGATCTAATACCTTCATCCCACCTCTTTGATTATATTCTATACATATATCATATAACATTTAGTTCTTGTTTTGTTATCGCAACAAAACTACTATTTCATAGCCACATATACACACCTAACTCCAAAGTTAACATCACTCTACGTTTCCTATAGTTATTTGTACTATACGTACCTTTACGTTAACTTCAACTCATCTCATTCATTCTACATTACTATTCCTCTCAATTCATGCATTACTTAATTTGCCTAAGCAAGCGTATCATGCAGGTTCTTCATACGAGAGTTTAACCAATACCCGAAATTTTCGCTCAAAACTTTTAAGATCTCGTTCTTAATGACATAGTTCTCTTCTTACGTCAACTATTAAAAGTCAAACATTCCATACCCTACCATACCTATTCCATCATTCATCTTGTAACTCGCTTTCAATTTACTAATCCATATCTATCTGGTATGAGTTAAAACATTATACTTACCTAGGTTTCATTTCATACTTCAGCGGTCCGTAAACCAGAGCGATCCGCTCCTTCACGAGTACTAACCGTACCAGGCCAGCTTTCATTCATCCTTTTAATGGGCTTCCACTCGTGCATAATATTTCACCAATTCGATTGGTTTTATCACATTCAGAATTCTACCATTAACATCTACAAAATCGGTGGTTAGCATCTTTCATTCAAACATTCATTATACTAGGTGATTACTCACCCATAATCCTTTTACATCTTCCTACATACATGCTATAACCCACATTTCATTCCTTACATGCAATTCTTTTATTCTGGTTACTTATTTTGTCGACCTTTGCAGTTTGACTTTTCAAGGTCAAATCGACATTTCTTACTTATCGTAGATGTATTGAGGTACACATTCGTACTTCTTTCCCTTCATGCCTACTTGCAGAGACATTCATTACATCATTTCGGTATTCTTAACAAAACTTACCCTTCTCATTCATACTTAAATTATTGTCCGGGTCGTAGCCCGTCGTTCATTATGACTCCTAAGAGTCGATTACTAACACATCTAACACATAACTTGTTCAAAACTTCTTTGTTTCGTCTAAAATTTAGGTTTGCGTGCCAATTATGATTATTCTTTTGTTCATTTGCTTTAGATTTGCTTATATGACTCGTTTGACGGAACCATGGTCAAACTATCGACGCATCCTTAGGTGGGTTAATTTCATCCTTTTTATGTTTTAAATCCGTCCAGCGAATTCAAACGTAACATCCATACCCTTCATTCCTTCTGTGATTGAATCCGTCTAGCGGTTTCAAATGTATCGGTTTTGACCTTCAATTGATGATACCCCGACCTCAGCGATATTTGAGAAGTAACTTGCCCCTTGCAGTTGATCGAACAGATCATCGATCCTGGGCAATGGATATCGGTTCTTGATTGTAACTTTATTCAGCTCGCGATAATCAATGCATAGACGCATTGACCCATTTTCTTCTTCACAAATAGAATAGGCGCTCCCCAAGGAGACGAGCTTGGTTGAATAAATCCTTTTTTCTAACAAATCATCCAACTATGTTCTTAATTCTTTCATCTCGGTCGGTGCCAATCGATAAGGAGCTCGTGCTACTGGGGCTGCTCCTGGAATAATATCAATTCTGAATTCCACTTGCCTGTCTGGAGGTAAACCAGGTAGTTCTTCAGGAAATACGTATGGGTAATCAGAAATAACCGGAATTTCTTCAATCTTGGGCTTTGGTTCGTCTATTGTCACCTGTGCGATTTAAATGACACAACCTTTTTTTCAAACACTTAGATGCCTTAAGCATGGATACTTGTTCAGGTAATCCATATTGCGTATCTCCTTGAATAGTAAGTGGCTCACCATAAGGGGTTTTGATAACAACTTGCTTCTTATCACATGCAATCTGAGCTTGGTTAAAAGATAACCAATCCATGCCTATAACTATATCAAATCTTGCCAATTTCATCGGTAACAAGGATAATGAAAAAGAGTGATTCCTAATGGATATAAAACATCCATCTAAAATTGTTGAAGCAGTCTCTAAGGTACCATCGGCCAATTCTACCTCATATTTTATGTCTAGAGTTTTAACAGGCAGATTTAACAGTTTACAAAATTTATTGTCTACAAAGGACTTATCTGCGCCAGAATCAAATAAAACTCTAGCATAAACATCATTTATGAGGAAAGTACCTGTTATAACATTATCATTCTGCACTGCCTCCTGAGCATTCATCTGGAAAACTCGAGCATTGGTCTTTTTGGCCTCTTCAGGCTTCTTTGGGTTTTTCGGGGAGTTGGTCCTTATGTGCCCCTTCTCATTGCAACCGTAATAGGTTGCATTTTTCATGTTCTTACATTCCATAGTTTTATGATCCTTTGACTTGCAGATCCCACAAGCTTTAGGTTGCGACTGCGAGTCAAGTCTGCATTTCCCAAAATGGTGTTTCTTGCAGGTTTTACACTTAGGCTTCTCACCTGTCTGCTGGGAGTCCTTCTTAAACCCAGAACTCTTCTTATGCTCCGAGTTACGATTCCTCTTCTTGTCGGAGCGACGTGAGCTCTCATCTTCCCTTTTCCTCTTTCCCTCATCAGAAGTCTTAACCGACTTATTCCTTATTGCATCAAGAGTGAGGGATAAGGACAAATCCACCATGGACCTATAAGTGGTAGGCCTGGATGCTTTAACGTTGCCTTTGATTTCCGGGGCCAGGCCTCCAATGAAGCGCGCTATGCGCTTAGGTTCAGGGGTAACCAAATAAGGAACCAATCGGGACATAGTGTTGAAACTCGTGACATAAGCTTGGTAATCCAAATTTTTCATGACCAGAGTCAAGAAGTCTGTTTCAATTTTCTCTACCTCATGCTGAGGACAAAAGTTTTCTTTGATTAGTGCCACAAATTGCTCCCATGACAAGTTATAAAGTGGGACTTTCCCCGTGGCTTGGAATAACGACCTCCACCAAGCTAATGCCTCCCCTTTAAATGTCTGGGATACAAACTTCACAATATCCTGGTCAGCGCATCCACTGATATCCACAACGGTATCCATTTCATCAAGCCATGTCATACAGTCTATGGCACCCTTTTCACCTGTAAAGTCCCTTGGCTTGCAAGAGATGAAGTATTTATAAGAGCAGGTCTTTGAGCGCGGTTCTTGATTTAACACAATTTTCTTAGATGGCAGACTTTTCTGATTTGACGAATGCCGAGAATCGTCCCTATGAGATGTATGTGTTTTGGAAGGAGGTTTTGAATGAGCCACAGTCTGCGTCTTGGTGTGAGTATTACTTAGTTCTTTGAACTTTCTGTCAATGGCTTTAGAGACAGCATTGTCTATCAATGCTTGTAGATCTACACCAGTTACATTCATTCTGGTGTTATTATTCCTCACATTGGGATGACTATTAACTTCTTCAGATTCAGGCATGATGAAGCTTGTTTGCTATAAAACAATTGACAATAATTTGTTTAGAAGTCTATTATGGAATCATCATTTTCGGTGATTCATTAACCATGGTATAAATAAACCATATTTGGTTAATTTGATAATCAGATTTATTTTAAACTTTTCATTATAGTTATACCCAGTTATAAACCATTTAGGAATTTAAAGTGGCACAAAAGGCCTTGTCACAAGGACAGTTTTAATTTATAAGCCATGATCTTCTAGGATCAAGGCATTAAGGTTTGAACATAGTTCTTCACCTTTCTTGACAGGGAGTCATAGACTACAACTGTCATTTGTCTTATTGGACAATAAGTATAGCCCGTAGGCACTTCATCACTAATGGATGTTTATAATGTGATCATCTCATTTGATGATATAAGCCATGATTTCTAGATCATTAGGCTAGATAAGGAATTGGAAGAATCCAATATAAGGATGACTAATGTGATTTTCTCGAACCACATGTGTCAAGAGTGCTAACACGTTCTTAGGTGTTAACAAGGATTTATTATCTTAAAAAGGCTTTACCATCATGGCCATGTCTAAAGTGATATATAGGCTAGGTTATACCTTTAAGATTTTCTTTTGAGATTTAATGGCAGATAAATTATAAATTGAATTGATATTTTGATTTGTGATATGATGTATATGTATATGTTTAATGAAAAAGGTAATTGCACAAAGGAAATTTCTCATAACTAAATCCTAAGAATTACAATAATGCCCTAAACGGGTCTTTAACAATTAACTTGTCCTCGCAGGGACTAAAATAAGAAAGACAAGTCCACGCAGGGACTAAATACATAAATAAAATGTCCACGCAGGGACTTAATTGAAATTTGAAATTACAAAACAATAATTAAGGGTTTCTAATAATCCCTCTTCTTTTCCCTTTAATGAGGTTTGCCAATCCCTTTAGAAGACCTCGGCGACTTCTTTGCTCTTGTTCTACCCTTTGTTCCACCTCATGCAACCTTTGGAGAATTTCTTGCTGCTGTGGTTGCTGGATTTGAGGTTGAGGTGGCTGCTACTGCTGATCTTGAGGAGGTGGTGGGTATTGATACCCATATGCAGGGTACCCAGTTGGGTACGCAGGGGGAAAGGGCGAGGGGTAGAGAGCATTGAAGTTTGCTGCCTCTATGTAAGGGTCGACGACAGGTGCATTGTTGTAGTTATAACCCGAGTAAGCTTGCTGCTCAAACGGGTTGTACCCAGCTGCATCTGGGTAAGAAGGAATTGGGTTTTCATAACCCATGGGTGGTGCAGGTGCGACTGGTGCTGAGTCGACTTCAGAAACGACGTTTGAAGGCCCACCCATTTGCGGGTCTTCATAGAGCGGAGGGTAGTTGCTGGAGTGTTGGGGGGGGGGTACTGAAATGAAAACCCCCACGCACAGACATCCGTGCACTTCTTCTTCGCCTCGATGGTTCTGGAGGCGGTGGCTGCTCTAGCGCTCGTGGTGGTGGTGGCGGTGGCGGTGGCGTGACCGCCTGAAAATGTGGGTCCTTAGAGGGAACCCGCTGATGTGGTGGTGAGTTGCGGTGAGGGGGAGTATACTCCCACTTATATGTGCTCCATCTTTCGGCCTAGATATCAGGGCCTCTGTATGGCGAACCATGAAAAGATGATCCGCTGGAAATCTCAATGGGATACGTTGGCGTCCCTGATGGCGGCATCTCGGGATCTGGATCATCGTCCATATCCATGCCTTGGTATTCGGGAAAATGGTCTGCTGGTCCCAAAGGGTTTTGACCCTCTGGTTCTTCAACTTGGTTCATTGGGTTGAACCTGCTTTGGAAGTAGGGCGTGGGGTTCTGAAATGAATGATGTGAACCCGAACGCTGCAAAGGAATGTATGAGTGATGTGAGTTATTGGGCTCGTCTTCCTGCTACGGCCCGAAGGAGTTATGGTATGACGGCGAGGAGCTAAGCGAGACAGAACGTCTCGCGGGTTCGAGATTGGTCCTCCAGTCTTCATGCGAGCTAGAGCCGATGGATGCTGAGGGTGTGCGTCTGTGTGACGACCCTGCTTCATGATCATTCCTTGTTCCCATCGGTGCCTTGCCACGACCTCCACGTCCTCGTACTCTTGGCGGCATGATTTAAGTAATCCTGTCAAAACAAGAAAAACAAACAAAAGATATAAACCAAATAAGATTAGGATTAATCCTAGGTCGTTCGCCTAGACTCGGAAGTCAGGGAATGTGCAACTGTGTCATTGAGATTAAACACAAAAGGCTAGTGTTTAATTCACTCAATGTTGGCTCTGATACCAACCTGTCACACCCTGATATTTTCACGTATTACCGGTGGGCCCGGCGGGGAGTATCGTGACGTAGTTGATATCATCATAGTCAAATAATCATAGTTTAATGCATAGCGGAAGTCTTGGTAGAAAATATTAATACAAACCAAAATGCAAAGTATAAATAAATATTATACAAACGGTTGTAAGTGGATCCACAGGCGGATCTTAAACAGAAAAACAAATTATTGTTCGACAGACTTTAAGCATCAAGAACTTGCAAGATTCTTTAACTAATGCTCAGGAGCTCCCAGCCAATTTCGCTTAGTACCTGTCACTTAGTCTTTTTGAAAAATACGTCAGTTTACACTGGTAAATACAATTAACTGACTCTTTGAAAACATTTATGAAAAATTGATTTAAATGCACAAGGCACAAATATTCTTTTATAACTTGGGATAGTTATTAGAAATAATCTTGTATACAGAATTACATGTTTGTCGTACGTTCAGGGCCCGTGATAGAATCCGAGACAAGATTAATAGACACACCACTAATATAAACCCACAAGAAGTTATACTCACGAGTGGGTATTTCATTTTACATACGAAACTGTCAGGTGTATGTCTACACCCCGTGCTTAAGTCGTGGCCATTTTCAAATGAAATGAGCCAAGGATATCCAGGACACGGTCATATTAACCCCCAAATGTTTATGTATCAAACAAAACAGATTAAAACGGGTTATGTCAATGATTTAACTACTAATCGATTAAATATTCTATACCCGACCAAGCGGTAATAATTTACCATATCCCAAGCCCGTATAAGGGAAAATAAGTTAAAAGTATTTACCTGAGCTAAAAATGCAAATTTTTGTATACTCAGCCAAATGTTCTACTCAAACAAGTGTAGGTAGCTTTTACCGGGCTCCTAATCTGGAACGAAGGTTTTAATAACCTATTAGATTACTAACGGGTCTCATTTAAGTTCTAAACTTAGATCGGTTAGTTTAAAGAAAGGTTTACGGTACGAAACGCAAGATTAAGTGATGACCGGATTGGAATGTAATTTAGACCCGACAAGTATGGAGACTTGTATAAAATGGGTAAACTAAATACATTCTGGATTTTGAAGTAAAAATGATAAGGTTTGACCCGTTTCGGCTAATTTATGCAAACTAGTTACATAAACCGTACCGAACGCGTATAAGCATAACGGGTAGCCGGATGAGTCATGTACAAGTTCCATAAGTTATTATGCTTAAAATATGTTGTGATATCAGTAGGATATCAACAATTATGCCCAAAAAGATTTTTAAACCAAATTAAGCCCCGAAAGGGTATTTTGGTCAATTTAAAGTTTATAAACGAGGTTTACTAGTAAACTGAGGTTCTGGTCTAAAACATTCAGTAAAAATATTTATTTTATCATGTTATATCAGTAAGATATCATACATATGAGGAGTTTACCATTTATGGCCAAACTATGCACCGTAGGGGCATTTTGGTCATTTCACATATGCTTTTGAGGTCAAATTTGGAAGTCTGAGTTCATGACTTATACCTACTGTAAAAATATTAAAATTTACTTATAAAATCAGTAGGTAACAAGTCTTAGGTGTTAAATATGGTTTTAAACCATACTATGCATCTAATTATCGTAAAAGTCGGTAATTGACGATATTTGAGATGTTTAAGGAATTCTGAGATTTTGATCAGCCTTAAATGTTTAAAATATTTTATCTAACATATAATATCAGTAGGAAAAGGTTTGACATGTTAATCATATGTTAAACTCATTTTATTAACAAAAAGGGTATTATCGTCATTTATCGGATTACACGGGAACTCAATGTTATGGTCAGTTTATAATCTGACCAAAAATTCCAAAAATCCCTAAAAATAATATAAAAACAGTAGGTAATGAGTTTGGTGCCAAAATTTGGGTTTAAACATGATTTATGCTAAAAATCGTAGTTTAATTAATAAAAAGTTTCATTTTACGATATCTCGTATAACTTTAGTTTGAGACCAGAAATTCATGTCAAATTTATTTGACATGCTTATATATCAGTAACAAAGGTATTTGTATGTCCATATATCCAAAAATCTCGTTTTTACAATATAAGGGCATAATAATCAAATTTAAGCAATTTACGGAAACATGCAAATGAACTCTAATTTCTAATGGACCATGTAGTATAACCTCAGAGGGTTATACTAACATATAATATGGTCACAAAGGAACCCTAAGGCATAACTAAACTGAGCTAATTCGGGTCAGAACTGAAAGTCAAAGTAAAAGTCAACTTTTGCGACTTTCGGTTGCGAACCGAGCCTAAACTCAGAATTGTCGGGTTGAACATGTCTAAACATATTCTTATAATATTTGCCAAGTTATTAAAGTGATAAAACTGATTTTATAGCTTCTACATTTTCAGTTATGAATTTTTATTAAAAACTGACCCGTTTGACTTTTATTTTAACTACTTTGACCCGACAATTAACTAAGTAAACGTGATAATAAGGAGGTGTCATTTTGAGGGATTATCACCTACTTAATTACCAACACATAGCCACTTTTAATTCGAATCATGGCTGGACCGTTAATGATTAATCAAAAAGTCAAAGTATAATTACGATATATTTGACTTTCGGTCCTTAAACTAATAAAAACTTAACTACAGAAGCTAAGAACACTTACAAAGGTCCTTAGCACAAAAATTTAACTTGAGAAAGCTTCCTTAGAGACCAGGATGCTCCAGAGAAGAGTTGAGAGTGACAAAATTTGAGAATGCAAGTTCTAAGTGCAAACATGGGAGCTATTTATAGGAATTTGGAGGTTGCTAAGATCATTCCAGCTGTTGAGGGAGGTAACCAGATGATCACAGGTGTCCCCATGGCAGTAAAAACCGTTTACAAGCCCCAGGTATTGCTTAGAGGCCATGCAATGGCGGTGGACAGCCTGCAACATGCATCTGCCAGTTTTTTGGTCGCTGGTGACTCTGTCGCGGCCCGCGTAGACATCAGAGAGGGCCTACGCGCCCCGCGACGAACCCAGATTCCAGTAAAAAGTTTGCAAACTTTGCATTTTCAGTCCCTGGTCCTTTATAATTTGAATTAACTTTCGTTTATTGCACTATTAACCCCCATAGTTAACTTTTAAGTGTCTAGGGTCATAAAATAAACATCATTAAGCTCCCGGTTAGTTACGAGATTACCCGAAATGTACTAGTTTCTCTTGTTGACGCATTTAATCCCTATTTCTTGGAAACTACAACTTTAATCACTTATTTGCATCGAAACTCCACAAAATCATCATCCGACATACGTGAGAGTATAATAAAATATTACAAAGTCTCGGGATCGCTAAAAGGTCACTCAGAGGTAAGAATTAACATGTTGACACGTTTAACCCCTATGCTTTGTAAACTCTTGATTTTAAGCACAAACGGCTTCTTGTGTTTACCGGTGGTCCATTTTTTGTCACGTCATCGTTATATTCATCTGATTCTTTTTTACGTTTATACCTTGATGCATGGTAGATAGCACATTGATCTAGATGTGTGAACTCGTTTCTATATAACATACAATCATTTGCACAAGCTTGTATTCTTTCAACTTCCAATCCCATTGGACACATCAGTTTTTCGCTTGGTTTGTCGAAATTGGTAACTCATTGCCTTCTGGAAGCATGTCATGCAAAAGCACTAATAGATTTGTGAAAGTTTTATCACTCATCCGTTTTTTGACTTTAAGTTAAACAACTTCAACACAATATCAAGCTTTTTTTATTTTTTCACAACCGGTATATAATGGTTTTTTTGCATCTTCAAATAGGCGTTGTAATTTTTCTTGCTCATCATCACTAATATTAGTCTTTATATCATGTAAATTTCATTAAATTGACATTGGGATCATTTGAATTTGAATGGGCATTATCAGCATCGAGGTATGACTCGTTGGTCTCTGTATTATCCTTAATGTGTGAGTTGATCGACGACGTGTTATGATCAAGTAGTGACTCTCCATGCATTGACCAACAAGTGTATTTAGGCATAGTACCATTTATCACCAAATGAAACTCTATGTTTGTGATATCATATACGCTTATAAAATTAGTACAGACTTTACAAGGATAACATATCATCCCACTTTTGTATTCACCCGATTAGCTTCGGTGACCTTAAGAAAATTTTAGCACCCTCCATATATATTGATGAAGCATGCGAAGTTTCATACATCCAATAAGTAAGATCCATATAAACAAATGATGTATTTGGATAGTCTATCTCATATGTATGCACGTATGCGTATAAAACGCAAACCCAAAAGAGTACGAGAAAGAACTGACATTTTTTTCTTAGATAGTCAACAAGTTAAAATGTATGCACATCCTATTGGGATAGAATATTCAAAAAGCAGTCCCAAAAAGGGGATGATCCAAAATTTATCTCTATCTCTATCAGATAAATTTTAGACAGGTATATCCAAAGGGTTATCTAATATGTATATGCATTCAAATACACACACACACATGATACATACGTATATATATATATATATATATCATACACACATAGATAGATATTAGGGGTGTGCATAGGCTAGTTTGGTTCAGTTTTTACCATTAATTATAATCATAACCGCTAGTTCGGCTAAGGAGTTTTGGTAACCATAACCATAACCAAACTTCGGTTACGGTTAATTGGTTATATATGAAGTCGGTGATGGTTCGATTTTGGTTAATTTCGGTTAAGTAACCAAGTAAGGTTTGAAATAAATAGGGATGTGCTTGATTTGAATTTAGCTTGAGCCTTTTTTATAAGATAACGAAGACTAAACTTTTTGAGTAAACTACCGATTTAGGCTTCTTTAGTCCCTGTGCTTTGGGCCATTTTGCCAGTTTAGTCCAAAGGTTTGAAACGTTGCCATTTTAGTCCAAATAGTTTCAAGCGTTGCCATTTTAATCCATTACCTCTGTCCATTTTTATGTTAGCTAGAAGGGTAATTCGATCATTTCATATGGTCGAATTGGCCTTCTAGTTAACATAATTACATATAAAATGGCTGAAATGCTCTTCTAGTTAACAGAATAAAGGGATGAATTTAACCAAGTAGACTAAAATGGCAACGTTTAAAACTATTTGGACTAAAATGGCAACGTTTCAAACCTTTGGACTAAACTGGTAAAATGGCTCAAACCATAGGAACTAAAATGGTATTTAACTCCTTCTTTTTAGTAAGGTAATTCTCAAACAAAAAAAAACATGGTCATAACACCTTAATTCTTTATCAAAATAAATGGCATTATATAAACTTAAAATTACAAGTTCAGTTCGGTTTTTGTTATATAGGTTAATCAAAGCTTCATAACCATAACGAGCGGTTATACAAAGTTTCATAACACTACGTCAAAATATGCTTATGGCCACACAAGAAAAGTGTGGCTATAGGCCTTTTGCCACACTTATTTTTTTTCAGATCAAGTGTGACCAAAGGTCAAGTCAACATAGGTACCATATGGCCACACACACTTTTTAGTGAATGTAGCATCATAAAAGTGTGGCTAAATGGTACCAACATTTTTTTGATAAAATCAAGCATTCTTTTCATTAAGTTTGGCTAACAAGTAGCAATGACCACATGAATTTACTTTAGGTGTGACCATTTCTAATATATAGTCACATGAATTTACTAAAATATTTGTTTTAGCCGCACAAATTAAAGAAAAGCGTGGCAAAAAGGGTTGTTATAATCACACATTGTGTCCATTATGTGTGGCTAAAGGGTAGCAACGGCTACATATTTTTATTGTAAGTGTGGTCATTTCTAATATATAATCACATAAATTTATTGTATGTGTGGCCATGGACATAAATTTTTTGGAAAATTAAATATATGTCAAATAACATAAATTTTTGGAAAATTAAATATATGTCAAATAACATAAATATACTAATATCTATAACAAAATACGTGAAAATAATATTCATTCTTTAATATGAAAGGCATAGAAATTATGTTTTTTTTATTTTTTAAGTTAAACTCGGCCCGAGTTGACCTACTAGATACGATTTTGGCCGAGGTTTACCTCGTTTGACCGATTCCGAGTAATTAGGCGGTGTCAAAGAAAGTCGCATCGGTAGCCTACCTTGTAGCGACTACTCGGGGAGTACTCGGCCTTGGAAACCTTGTTTTACAACCATGTGTGTGGCTAAAAACTTACTTCACACACAAAAAATTTGCAAATTTAAGTGTGGCTAATGTCCAACCTTTAGTCACATATATCTATTATTCCTATGACATTTGTTACCATTCCGTCACACAAACAAAAAACAAAGTGGTTAACGGTTATTTATAACCACACGAAATTTTGTAATTTTAAGTATGGCTATTGTCTAATCTTTAATAACACATATTTTTTTTTCACCATGACGTTTGCTATTATTTTGTCACACAAACAAAAAGCAAAGTGATTATTGTGCGGCTAATGGTTATCTATGGCCACATGAAATTTTGTAATTTTAAGTAAGGCTATTGTCTAACCTTTGGTCACACATAATTGTTTTTCTATGATGTTTGATCTCATTGCGTCACACAAACAAAAAAAGCAAAATGATTATGGTGTATTTGATGGTTATCTTGTAACACCTCAGAAATTTATATCAAATCATATGGCAACACGGTCCAATCAACTCTTAAATATGTCAAATTATTTGGACGAGATGGACTAAATATGTAAAATTGTGGAAGATTGGATGTGAGGGATCAAATGTAACAAAACGCCAAAATAATGGCTTCTGAGTGATCCTTATGGACTGCAAGGCATATGCCTTACGGACCGTAAGACATTTGTTAATAATGTTCCTGCCAGTTTCTTACGGACCGCAAGACCTATGTCTTACGGACCGTAAGGAATTTAAAATCATGGGCGCGCTAAGGTACTTATGGACCGTAAGTCATTACCCTTGTGGTCCGTAAGGGGTGCAGCTGGCAGTTTTGGCAGACTGCCATGGCAGCCTGCTGCATATGCCACATATGTCGCGAATTGACACACTCCTCCTGGTTCTAACACCTTAATGGACACCAGTACACATTTGGAGATCAATGCTAACACTTCGCATGATCCTATAAACAATTTGCAATTATAAATAGAGGTGCAATACAAAATTTACCAATATAATGCATACAAAATTTACCAATAAAAAACTCACAGGTATGTTTTTTAAACTTTTAAAACTACAACTTAAAAACATCTTAAAACACAATACAAAATTTATCAAAAAATGCATAAAAAACAAATCACTAAAACTATTTGTTTTTTAAACTTTTAAAGCTACAAATTAAAAAACATCCTAAAATGCAATACAAAATTTACCAATATAATGCATACAAAAACAAATCCCTACAACCACGTGCATCTTTTTGCTTGTAAAACTACAAATTAAAAACACAAATTATAAAGATAAACACATAGATCCCTGAAACACAATACAAAATTTATTAATAATGCATACAAAAATAAATACTTTAAATTACTTCCATTAAATTGTAGGGTTTGTTTAGTAAGCTCCTCGTGCATCCTCACCGTTTGCCTCAAATTGGTAGTCTCTTTATTTGGGGGGTATGACTTAAAGGTGAAGCAATCTGGTGGTTTGCAGGTCATAGCAAGGTTTCGAGAACAACTAATCACGGAGAAGATAAAAGGGCGACGTGCAACTGTAATCGTAACCAGATCTGAATCCCACTCTTCTGTATCGTCTTCGCGGAATTGGGGTTACGTGTGTTGATTAGCAGAGTAGCGGTGGTTGTTGTGGCAGTGGTGGTTTAGGAGGTGGCGGTGGAGTTGGTGGCGTGGAAGTGGTGGGCGTGGTAAGACCATGGGGTATGGGGGTCTTCCCCCTCCGTCGCACACCGCCCCTTTGGGGCTCGGCACGTCGCCAACGTCTTCTCCAGGACGTTTGAGACGATTCAAAGGTGGGGCCCCCATTAATTGTGTGTATTAATTTGTGATAAAGTGGGTCCCTCAGCTAGTTGATGGTCCATCCTCCACACCCTTGGGTAGTCCCCAAGGGGATGGTCCTCCTCTCGTGGTGATGTGACGCCTACGTGGCGGGTGATCTCCAAAGAGACTAACTAAACCACACCCAATAGTAGAGGGTTTGGAGGAGGCGAAAGGAACGTGATATGAGATTTAGTACAGGGTTTGGAGGAGGAGAAAAGAACGTAATATGAGATTTTGAGAAAATACAAAACGACTAAGTTACCCTTTATTCTATTTAAAAAGAGTGTCATATGTCATAATCAGATAGTTTCCTAGCCTTCCTACATAAATACATCTTCCTATTTCCAGTATTACAATAATATAACATAGATCATTATCTTATCTGGTTGCAACGAACTCCTATTGTCTAGAATCGAAAATTCGGATCGTGTTTCATTGCAGCTACCGTCTTCCACATATAAATTTCTTCTTCTAATTCTAACTAGTTAAATTTCCGCCCGCGCGTTGCGGCGGGGACCCAATGACTGCAAAACGCGTGTCAGTAACGGCAAGCAGATACCGAATATCAAAACATAAATAAAAATGTCGTGAAAAGGATAGTCAATCCTTCCTAAAAAGCGATTTTAAATAACCTAATATATAATAATAGGACCCACACGTCCTACACGTTGGAAATTCGGTTGTTTTCAGCTCAGTTATTACGGTGCTAACACGTTAAAATATGGATGAGCTCGGTACCGGTAACGACACCGAAAGTACCGATCCGGAAAATCATCGAAATTAGGTACCGACACCGAAAATGCTTGGTACAATACGGTATGGTATTTGAAGGTAAAAATCAATAAATATAGATATGGTGCTAGACCGATGTCGAACCGAAAGTAACGTTTCTGAAAACGCCAAAAGGTGGGTATCAAATTGGTACCGAAAATGATTTGGTATAGTAAATTTTGTACAGATACGATACCGGTTTGATTACAGGATTTGATACAATTTGCTTATCAATAATCTAAATATCCAAGTTAATTTTACATGCTACAATTCATTCATTACATAAAAAGACAAAAAATAAAGCAAAATAAGTTGTTGTGTATATAAAACCTCATTCAAACGAAATACAGTTTACTTACTGTGTGTATGAAAAGTAATCTAAACTGTGCAATTACTTGCATTGCTACGTTGCTACAGGATTTGATGAGCTCGGTACCAACCGGTACCGAAAATACCGTTACCGAAATCCCCAAAAGTGGGTACCGGTACCGAATATACCTGGTACGGCACGGCTTGATACGGTCGGTACTGGTACGGCACCGGTATTTGAGGGTAAAACCCGATGAATACCAGTGCCGAACGGATACCGAAAATACACTCAGTTTGATAAATTTGATACCGGTACCGATACCCGATACTATTCATTCATTTCTATTTTGATTAGTACTGTTCATTCACTTCAGAATTTAATATACAGGAGAATTCACCAATAGAAAAAGTTATGAACTTGAATGATGGAGCGAGTCTTTAACTTTGATGCAGAAAAGATAATATAAATAATTCATTTTCTATTTTGAAAAACAAAAACATGTTGATGTGTAATGTTTATTAATTAATCAATTTAACATTCTATAACGAATATAAATAAAAAAAAAAAAAAACGTTTTTTGGTAAACGTTTAACAATAAAAAAAATCATATAAACAAATTAGTTTAATATTTTTTACATATATTAACATCGATATATAAAAAGTACAAACTTTCACAAATATAAAACTTTGATAAAACTATTAGTTTTCTTTTTAATCAGCCTAGCTAAGAGAAAGAATAAGCAGAAAACAACATGTTTGCAAAGATCACAAGAAATCACAAGAGCCCCAACAAAAACAAACAACAAAATACACATTAAAAAAACTCAAAAAAGACATGCAAGAGACTTGAATGGAATTAAGCTGCCACATATTACTTGAACGGAATTAAGCTGCCACATGCTTCTTCTATTTGGCCACGCACATCCATACAATCCTCGTCACCCTTTTCTTCAATTCTCTCTTCTATATTAAACTACTATCATCTATGTGGTGCTTATGAATATATACATATATATAGGTGGATGGTGTTGGGATTAACGTGTGAAGCCCGGCACATTCCGGGTCGGTCAACTTTTTGGAAGAAATTAGAAGACCAACGGGCCGGCCACCCTTTGTGTTTTTTTATGGCCCACATGTTTATGTAACTCTAGATTAGCCTCCCTATATATTGTCATATGTTGTACTTGTAATCCTGTCACCGAAAAGTAATAAAAGAAGAAACCCTGTTCGTTGCCCGTGAACGTAGATTGCACACCGCAATCGAATCACGTAAATTCTCCGTGTCCATCTTTAATTTTCTGCACGTGATTTGTTAAGTGTGAACCCACTTCAATGCAATGAGAGCATTTAATGCAATGAGAGCAATGAGAGCATTTAAAGCTTATGGATGGATGGATGAGCAGACTTAAATGTGTATAACTTTCTCTTTGTATCCAATCTCTATATAAGAGATATCATTGTATCTGTAAAACTTGTACCATTCACAAAGAAATATAAAACTCCTAGTTACCCGTGGACGTAGGTTGCAGCGTAGCGACCGAACCACGTAAAACCCCTTGTTCTTTTATTGTTTTCGGTGTCGTGTTCTTGTTCGTGTGTGCACTCGATCCTAACAACTGGTATCAGAGCTCAGGCTCTTGATCGACTCACACGAACAGAAGAAGGAAGGTACTGACCTGTGAGACTAGGGTTCCCATTAGAGTTGCAAATCAGAACCAGTAACAGTCTCCGTCACCACCGCTGCTGGAGTTCATTCCGCCACCGGTTCGTCACTACTGCTGTCGCCGGTTGTGCCACCGGAGCCTCTTTTTTTTTCTTTCATCGAACTCCTATACAGATCAAGTCTTGATCGATTAAAGACTAGATCGTGTTTTTTTTGGTGAAGAAGCACAAGTCTTTGGAGGAAGACAAAGTAAAGAAAGAAAAAAAAAATCACGAGAAGGAAAAGTAGACAAGAAAAGAAAGGTGGAAAAGTTAAAGCAAAGTTCTTTTTTTAAGTGGGGAATAAGAAAACGTGTTTTATTTTTGTTAGGAAATTGAAGTTTTCAATTTATGCAAAAAGGACCCCTCAACTTTAAACAAAATTGGGTTTAGTTCTTTTTATTTAATCTTTTGGCAATACTAGCCAAACTTTTATTTTTCAAAGAACTAAATTTTTTTTTGGGTCATACGTTTTTTTAAGAAAAAAAAAACGATATAGTCAAGATGATGACTGAAGAAGAAAAAGTCAGGGTAAATGTATTTGATGGGAAAAATTTTGGATGGTGGAAGATGCAAATTAAAGATTTGCTGATACAGAAAGAGTTGGATGCTGCTCTAGAACCTCCTCCTACTCCATTACCGAGTAATTGGGCATCGATTGACAAGAAGGCGATGTCAACGATACGGCTTACGTTATCCATGAATGTTAGGTATAACATTACGGAACAAACCACGACGCGTGAAATTATGGAAGCCTTGACCAACATGTACGAGAAGCCGTCTCCTGCAAATAAGGTGTTCTTAATTCGGGAGTTAGTCAACACTCGAATGAAAGAGGGAAGTTCTGTCACTGAGCATATTAATCTATTTAAATCTCATTTGACACGTTTGTCGTCAGTGAATTTTAAGATAGATGATGAATTACAGGCTTGTTTATTATTGTCCTCATTACCTGACAGCTGGTCAGGAACGATCACAGTAGTCACTGGATCGATTGAGACACTCACATTCAGTAAGGTTCAGGATTTAATACTGAATGAGGATTCCAGAAGGAGGAACTCTGGAGAAACAAGCTCGTTGCTCAGTACTGAAAGAAGAGGGAGAAGTAATAACAGAGGAGGAAACAAGGGAAGGTCGACGTCTAAACGAAGAAGCAAGTCGAGACCTGCAAAGCCAAGAAAAGACATACAGTGCTGGAACTGTGATGAGCATGGGTACTTTAGAAGTCAGTGTACTAAACCTCCTAGAGACAAAAAGGAGGTGAATGCTACCACAGCCTCAGACTCAGAAGATGCGCTTATCTGCTGTGTCGAAAATACTATTGAAGACTGGATTATGGATTCAGGAGCATCATTTCATGCTATGTCTAGCACGAAGAAGATGAAGAATCTACGAACAGGTAACTTTGGTAAAGTTCGTTTGGCTAATAATCATAGTCTAGACATTACAGGGATTGGAGACATAGAGTTGAAAACGTCACTGGGAACAATCTGGATCCTGAAAGATGTTCGGGTTATTCCGGGTTTGAAGAGGATGTTAATATCCATCGGTCAGCTTGATGATCAGGGATATGATGTTTACTTCGGTAAAGGACAATGGAAAGTTGTCAAAGGCAGTATGGTTGTTGCAAGAGGAAAGAAGCAAGGTACTTTATACATGGTTGAAGTACCAACTGACGGAGTGAATGCAGTATCTAGTGAGCCGAGTAAGTCAAAGTTATGGCATCAAAGACTCGGTCACATGAGTAAAAAGGGGATGAAGATGCTTGTTACCAGGGGAAAGCTTCCAGAATTGAAGCATGTCGAATCTGAATTCTGTGAACCGTGCATTCTCGGGAAGAAAAAGAAGGTTACTTTTCTGAAGAAAGGGAGAGCACCAAAAGCTCAGAAGTTGGAGCTGATTCATTCAGATGTGTATGGACCGACATCAGTAACTTCACTCGGTGGAGCTCGCTACTTTGTAACTTTCATTGATGATTCAACACGCAAGGTATGGGTTTACTTTCTTAAACATAAATCTGAAGTTTTCGATACTTTTAAGAAATGGAAATCTGCTGTTGAACTTGAAACTGATTTGAAGGTGAAGTGTTTGAAGTCTGACAACGGTGGTGAATACATCAGCAAGGAGTTTACAGATTATTGTGCTGATAGAGGGATCAAGATGATAAATACAGTTCCAGGAACTCCGCAACAGAATGGGGTTGCAGTGAGGATGAACAGAACATTATGTGAAAGAGCCTGAAGTATGAGGTTGAATGCAGGGCTCCCAAAGATGTTCTGGGCTGATGCAATTAATACAGCAGCCTATCTTATCAATCGTGGGCCTTCAGTACCGTTGGGTTTCAAGATTCCTCAAGAAGAATGGAAGGGTAAAGCAGTTGAGTATGATCACCTGAGAATCTTCGGGTGTAGTACTTATGATATTAATCCTGAAGGTGACAAGTTAGATGCTAAAGCAAAGAAGTACATCTTCATTGGATATGGAGGTGATAAGATGGGTTATAGGCTTTGGGATTCTGAAAACAGAAAGGTAGTCCGAAGCAAGCATGCAGAGTTCAATGAAGCAGAACTGTACAAAGACAGAAAGGTGGAAAAGTCAGAGGTTCAGAAGGAAACAATTGAGGTTAGTGTTAAAAATCAGAAGAACAATTCTGCTGCAGAACCAGTGGTAGATTCTGATGATAACACAGAACCAGAGACTGAAGATGGTGAGGATGAAGAAACAATGGAAGTTTCTGACAGTGGGAGTTCAGGGTCTGAAGACGAACAGTCACCACAACAACCTTCGGTAAGAAGATCAACCAGAGTTACTAGACCACCAAACAGGTACAGTCCCAGCCCTTCTGTCAACTACATTCTCTTGACAGAAAATGGTGAACCAGAAAGTTATTCTGAAGCTGTCAAGTTGAAGGACTCGTTCCAGTGGGAGCAAGCTATGAAGGATGAAATGAGTTCACTAGAGAAAAACAAGACTTGGGGTTCTTGTTAAGCTTCCGCATGACAAGAAAGCTCTTCATAATAAATGGGTTTTCAGGGTCAAGGATGAACAAGATGGATCTAAACGGTATAAAGCCCGTTTAGTGGTCAAGGGTTTTCAACAGAAAAAGGGGGTTGATTATGATGAAATCTTCTCTCCAGTGGTGAAGATGACGACCATCAGATTAGTTCTAAGCATTGTAGCAGCAGAAAATTTACATCTAGAGCAACTAGATGTAAAGACAGCGTTTCTACATGGTGACCTTGATGAAGACATTTATATGGCACAGCCTGAGGGGGTTCAGGTTGTTGGAAAAGAGAATTGGGTTTGCAAGCTGAAGAAGAGTCTGTATGGTCTGAAACAAGCGCCAAGGCAGTGGTACTTGAAGTTTGATGAATTCATGGTGAGAACCGGTTACAAGAGATGTGAAGCCGATCACTGCTGTTATCTGAAGAAATTCAAGAATTCGTATATCATTTTACTTCTGTATGTAGATGATATGTTGATTGCAGGATCAGACATGAATGAGATCAACAAGTTAAAGATGCAAATGTCCAAAGAATTCGAGATGAAGGATTTGGGTGCAGCTAGACAGATACTCGGGATGAGTATCACCAGGAGCAAGAAAGATGGCTCTCTGACACTATCCCAGGAAAAGTACATCGGGAAAGTGTTAGAGAAATTCGGTATTAACAATGAGAAGACCAAGCCAAGAAACACACCCTTGGGGAGTCACCTCAAGCTTACTAAAGATCAGTGTCGCAGAACAGAAGAAGAAAAAGATGACATGGCTAGAGTCCCGTATGCATCTGCAGTGGGTAGTTTGATGTACGCTATGGTGTGCACAAGACCTGACATAGCACACGCAGTCGGAGTTGTCAGTCGCTTTATGTCAAACCCGGGAAGAGAACATTGGGAAGCAGTAAAGTGGGTGCTTCGTTATTTGAAAGGAACTTCAAAGACGGACCTATGTTTCAAAGGAAAGGATTCAGTTCTCAAAGGTTATACAGATGCTGACCTGGGTGGCTGCAAAGAAACATTTAAAAGCACCACAGGTTTTGTTTTCACAGTGGGAGGAACTGCAATTAGTTGGATGTCCAGGCTCCAGAAAAGTGTGGCTTTGTCCACAACAGAGGCAGAATACATGGCTATAGCTGAAGCTAGTAAAGAACTAGTATGGTTGAAAGCCTTTCTGGAAGAGTTAGGGAAGAAGCAGACTGAGTACCTGCTGCACTGTGATAATGAAAGTGCAGTGAAACTTGCTAAGAATCCTGTGTATCACAAGAAGACGAAGCACATCGGGATAAGGTATCACTTCGTGAGAGGATTGGTTGCTGATGGCACAATCAACTTGAAGAATATCTCAGGTGCTAAGAATCCAGCGGACATGTTCACCAAATGTGTAACGTTGGATAAGCTGAAGCTATGCGTGGCTTCAGCTGGTCTCCAGGAATAATGTTGAGGAGACCATGGTAACTAGGAAGGAGCTAAGATCAAAAGTTTTTTCAGATATATTGATGCACAGTTGAAGCACAGGTGAAGATTATTCCGTGGCTTCAAGTGGGAGATTGTTAAGTGTGAACCCACTTCAATGCAATGAGAGCATTTAATGCAATGAGAGCATTTAAAGCTTATGGATGGATGGATGAGCAGACTTAAATGTGTACAACTTTCTCTTTGTATCCAATCTCTATATAAGAGATATCATTGTATCTGTAAAACTTGTACCATTCACAAAGAAATATAAAACTCCTAGTTACCCGTGGACGTAGGTTGCAGCGTAGCGACCGAACCACGTAAAACCCCTTGTTCTTTTATTGTTTTCGGTGTCGTGTTCTTGTTCGTGTGTGCACTCGATCCTAACATGATTAATATTATTATATATTGTTTTTGTGTGGTTATCTTGTTTGCCGTCAAACTGTGAATCGAGTCTCGCTGCCGTCCAAGATTAGAAGCAAGAAACTGTGCTTTTATTTGATTAGCCAATCAAATAACAACAGCCGCCAACTACAACTTTGAAATAAAGGTGTAATAGTTGTTGCTTTATATTTGAACAGAAGGTGCCGATCAAAATCAATAAACAACAGGTTTATTTATTATTTTCATCATGATCTTAGTTTTGTTCTTGAATATAATTTAGGTTGGTTACAAATAATAGTGTTTATTATTTGGGTTGTTATTCCGCTGCGTATTGTTTTGTTTGTTCGTCATATTCTCGATTAGAAGTCGTAGTTTCGTTTTAGTAATTAAATAGAAATACCGTCAAGTTCTTAAGGCCCGAGCCGTAGTATTGTTTTAATTACTGTAACCCTATACCGACTCCTTTCGGGTCAGCCGCGTGCGTGGGAGTGCGAAGTAATACCTAACAAGTGGTATCAGAGCCAGGTTGGCTCTCACTCTTTGATTTCCGGTATTATGGCTGATGAGGGTAAAATGAAGATCGAGAAGTTCGATGGACAAAACTTTGGATGGTGGAAGATGCAAATCACGGATTTGCTGATACAGAAAGATTTGGATGTGGCTTTGGAGAAAGCACCTAAGAAGCCTACAGCAGAGTGGCTAGCTATTGACAAGAAGGCGAAGTCAACAATTAGACTTGCTTTGTCTATGAACGTGGCATACAACATCTTAGAAGAAACCACAGCACGTGGAATCATGGAGGCGTTGTCAAACATGTATGAGAAGCCATCGGCTGCAAACAAGGTTTTCTAATTCGTGAGTTAGTGAACACACGCATGAAGGAGGGAGGTTCTGTTACTACACACATAAACACCTTCAACTCTCATCTGGCACGGTTGTCATCAGTAAAATTCAAGCTTGATGATGAATTGAAAGCATGCCTACTCTTATCTTCATTACCTGACAGTTGGTCAGGAAAAATCACTGCAGTTACAAATTCTGTTGATTCGGATGCTTTGACTTTCAACAAAGTTCGTGACTTGATTTTGAATGAAGATTCAAGAAGGAGGAATAATGGAGAGTCATCAAGTTCTTTGCTAAGTGCTGAAGGTAGAGGACGGGGCAACAACAGAGGAGGAAACATGGGCATATCAAAATCTAGGAAAATAAGTAAGTCTAGACCTAGAAAAGATATTACTTGCTGGAACTGCCAGGAGAAAGGGCATTTCAGAAGTCAATGCACAAAAGCTACAGTACCCAGAGAGAAGAAAGAAGTTAATGCTACTACAGCAACCTCAGATGATGAAGCACTAATTTGCTGTGTAGAGGAAACAGCTGAATCTTGGATAATGGATTCGGGGGCATCTTTCCATGCTACTTCTAGCACGAAGATGATGAAGAATCTAAGAATGGGAGACTTCAGACAAGTTCATTTGGCTAACAACCAGGCTTTGAATATCACAGGGATGGGTGATATTGATCTGAAGACTTCATGGGGAACTACATGGACACTAAAAGATGTCAGGATAATTCCAAAGCTGAGGAGGATGCTGATTTCAATTGAACAGTTAGATGATCAGGGCTATGATGTGTTATTCGGTGGAGGTCAGTGGAAAGTAGTCAAGGGAAATCTTGTCGTTGCTCGGGGGAAAAAGAGAGGCACCTTGTACATGGCTGAGATTTCGGCAGGAGAAATGAATGCAGTGACCAGTCAACCAAGTCGGTCCAGTTTTTGGCATCAGCGGCTCGGTCACATGAGTGAGAAAGGTATGAAGGTACTAGCAGAGAAAGGTAAATTTCCTGATTTGAAAAGGGTGGAAATTGATATAGGGTTTTGTGAGCCCTGTGTGCTAGGTAAGAAGAAACGTGTCTGTTTCCTAAAATCAGGGAAACAACTTAAGGCAGAGAAGCTAGAATTGGTTCATACTGATGTATTTAGACCAACACCAGTATCATCGCTAGGAGGCTCAAATTACTACGTCACCTTCATTGATGATGCCACTCGAAAGCTTTGGGTCTATTTCATGAAGAACAAGTTCGAAGTATTTGAAGTGTTCAAGAAATGGAAAGCTGCAGTGGAGATGGAAGCGAGCTTAAAAGTGAAATGTTTAAAGTCTGACAATGGCGGGGAGTATATCAGCAAGGAGTTTATAAACTACTGTGCTGAGCGTGGAATCAAGATGATCTACACAGTCCCAGGAATGCCACAGCAAAACGGTGTTGCTGAACGTATGAATATGACTTTAAATGAGAGAACCAGAAGCATGAGGCTCAACGCTGGTCTTCCTAAAACGTTCTGGGCTGATGCAGTTAATACTGCTGCTTATCTGATAAACCGAGGACCTTCGGTTCCTCTTGGTTTCAAACTTCCTAAAGAAGTGTGGACAGGCAATGAGGTTAATATCGAACACCTGAAAGTTTTCGGTTGTGATGCTTATGCTGGTCTTAAAGACTTTGAGAGGGACAAGCTTGATGCTAAGGCCAAACGGTGTACTTTTATCGGCTATGGAGATGAAAAGATGGGCTATAGGCTCTGGGATTCTGAAATCAGAAAGGTATGCAGGTGTCATGATCCAGTGTTTAATGAAGCAAAGCTATACAAAGATAGAAATACAACTGTTATAGAGCCTGAAAAGAAATAAGTAGTGTTTGAAGATGCAGAAGTGCACAGTCAGAGACTTGAAGAAGAAAATACTGAAGAAGCTGAGTTAGAAAATCAGCAAGAACATGGAGAAGATAATGAATTCTTTGACAGTGGGAGTTCAGATGCTGTTACTGAACCGGAGCCAGATCCTGTTACATCTCAGCCGGAGGTTAGGAGTTCAACAAGAGTTAGTAAACCTACTCAGATATATTCTCCATCTGCTAATTTTCTTCTACTGACTGAGAATGGTGAACCACAATGTTACTCTGAAGCAGTTAGCTTGAAAGACTCGTCTCAGTGGGAGCGAGCTATGAAAAAGGAGATGGATTCACTGAATAAGAACAAGACATGGGTTCTTACAAAACTTCCAGCTGGGAAAAAAGCTCTTCAGAATAAATGGGTATACAGAATCAAGGATGAGAGTGATGGAACTAAACGATACAAAGCACGATTGGTAGTTAAGGGGTTCCAACAGAAACCAGGGGTGGACTTTAATGAAATTTTCTCTCCTGTGGTGAAAATGACTACAATCAGGCTGGTGCTTAGTATTGTGGCTGCAGAAAATTTACATCTAGAGCAACTGGATGTGAAGACTGCTTTTCTGCATGGTGACCTTGAGGAGGATATCTACATGGCACAACCAGAGGGATTTCAGACTGATGGAAAAGAGAACATGGTGTGCAAGTTGAAGAGGAGCTTATATGGATTAAAGCAGGCGCCTAGGCAGTGGTATATCAAGTTTGATGATTTCATGGGCACGAATGGATACAAGAGATGTGAGATGGACCACTGCTGCTATCTCAAGAAATTCGCTAATTCCTATATCATTCTATTACTGTATGTAGATGATATGTTGATAGCCGGTTCAGACATGTCAGAGATTAATAAGCTGAAGCGACAGATGTCTGAAGAATTTGAAATGAAAGATTTAGGTCCAGCCAAGCAGATCCTTGGCATGAGCATCATCAGAGACAGAAAGAACAGTTCTCTAACTTTATCTTAGGAGAAATACATTGGGAAGATCTTAGAGAAGTTCAACATGGGCAGTAAGAATACCACTACCCGTAGTACGCCTATGGGTAGTCACATTACACTTTCTAAGGATCAGTCTCCTAAGACAGATGAAGACAGGGCAGAAATGGAAAAGATTCCTTATGCATCAGCAGTGGGTAGTCTTATGTATGCGATGGTGTGCACGAGACCCGATATAGCTCACGCAGTGGGAGTTGTTAGCAGGTATATGTCTAATCCAGGGAGAACTCATTGGGAAGCAGTCAAATGGTTGCTTAGGTATTTGAAAGGTACATCAAAGATGGCATTATGTTTCAAGGGAAAGGATGCTATTCTTAAGGGGTATTCAGATGCTGACTTAGGCAGATGCAAGGAGACTTACAAGAGTACAACTGGCTATGTTTTTACTATGGGGGATACAGCTATTTGTTGGATGTCTAGATTGCAAAAGAGTGTGGCACTCTCGACCACTGAGGCTGAGTACATGGCAGCCGCTGAAGCAGGAAAGGAGCTTGTTTGGTTGAGGACTTTCTTAGAGGAGTTAGACAGAAAACAAGTGGATTATCCATTGTACTGCGATAATGAAAGTGCTGTTAAACTGGCAAAGAATCCCGTGTATCACGGGAAAACGAAGCACATTCATATGAGGTTTCATTTCATCCGGGGATTAATAAATGATGGGATTATTCAGTTGAATAATATCAAAGGAGACAGGAATCCGGCGGATATGTTTACCAAGGTGGTGACCTTGGATAAATTGAGGCTTTGCATAGCCTCAGTTGGCCTCCAGGAATAATGTTGAGGAGGCGGTGGCGAACAGGTGGAAGACAAAGACTTTGAAGACTCAAGATTACAGAAGTACAGGTACATACAGGTGAAGCACAGGTGAAAGAATGTTCCGTGGCTTCAAGTGGGAGATTGTTGGGATTAACATGTGAAGCCCGACCCATTCTGGGTCGGTTAACTTTTTGGCAGAAATTAGAAGACCAACGGGCCGGCCACCCTTTGTGTTTTTTATGGCCCACATGTTTATGTAACCCTATATTAGCCTCCCTATATATTGTCATATGTTGTACTTGTAATCTTGTCACCGAAAAGTAATAAAAGAAGAAACCCTGTTCGTTGCCCGTGGACGTAGATTGCACACCGCAATCGAACCACGTAAATTCTCCGTGTCCATCTTTAATTTTCTGCACGTGATTAATATTATTATATATTGTTTTTGTGTGGTTATCTTGTTTGCCGTCAAACTGTGAATCGAGTCTCGCTGCCGTCCAAGATCAGAAGCAAGAAACTGTGCTTTTATTTGATTTATTTGATTAGCCAATCAAATAACAACAGCCGCCAACTACAACTTTGAAATAAAGTCTGGCACCACATGGCTCAAATCCCTCTTATTTACCACCCTCAATCGATCTCGCTATGATTTTTCCAACCATCCTTTGCTCCGTAAGGGACCCCATGAATGTATTCCGACTCTTGATCTTCACAAATTCAAAGACTACCCCATAACCGACACGGAAGTCCATCCTTTCCCTCGGCTTTTTGCTTCCCATTTTGCACATAACTTGTTACCTTCATCCATCACAGATCCTTCTTCCGAATGCAAGTTTGTTTACGTGTGTAGGGATCCAAAGGACGTGCTAGTCTCAACGTGGTACTTCATACTTAAACTGAGACCTAAAGAGCTTCCTCCAGTCTCATTCGATCAAGCGTTTAAGGCATTTTGTGAGGGTGTTACAGCATACGGCGCATATTGGGATCATGTGTTAGGGTTTTGGAAGGCGGCCCTTAAATCTCTAGACACGGTATTGTTCTTCAAGTACGAAGAGATTAAGAGGGACCCGAAGGCTCATCTTAAGAAGTTGGCTGAGTTCATGGGAGTGCCAATTTCGGTTCCGGAAGAGGATAATGGAATGGTGAAAAAGATTGCTGAGTTTTGTAGTTTTGAGCATTTGATAAGCTTGGAGATAACTAAGACCGGGGCTCACAGGCTTAACGACGGGAATGTGATACAAAATCATGCTTATTTTCGAAGAGGTCAAGTCGGAGATTATAAATCTGAGTTGACCAAGGAGATGAAAGACCAAATTGATCGAATTACCCACGACAAGTTCAAAGGTTCAGGTTTGACAATTGGTGCAATTCTGGAATGACCTTTGATGGCCTAGTTAAGTTTTTACCTATTATTTTACATCCAATAAAACATGCATGTTTTGTCCTTATTTTATTTGCTTGATCTTGATGTTGTGTTGAAATACAAGTCAACGAAGATTGGAACTAGTCGTTTTATAGTATCCAAATAATCTAAGAAGTTCCTGGTCTTCATGTTGTTGGATTTGTCATAGGTTGTTAACCAGTTGTTTTGGTTTGTTTTGATTTCCGTTGTATGTTGCTTTGTGAATGTAAGGCTTTCATGTGATCAATAGAACTTCAGAATATTTTCAATAGAATCATTTAAGTTCAATCATGCGTAAATAATCCAGCACTAATGTGGTATTAGGGGTAGGGGCGCCCATCACTCACCACACACTCATCAATCACAACATCCAATTAATTCCCGTCATGTCATCGAGCTTTATTCCATCACTAGTGATAGATTTTAGTGGAAATGCCCATCACTCACCACACAAACATCTACTGTTGAAAACAACTCACCACCACAAACATCACCAAGCATCACGCTTAAAATTCACCATGAGTTATAAAAGCCACCGGCAGTGGTGGTCCACGCCGTTCAACGCGTGATAGATGGCCGACAACGGGGCGCCCCGTCCCCCCTTATAGCCGGTAACAAAACTCACGTGATCATGTTGGAGAAGATTAATTACTAAAATATGTTTCCTTCATCTAGAACAATCACAACCTCACATCTTAGTGTTCAAACCAATGTTTTCATGATCGGACCAAAGGTTGACCCGGTCGTCTTACCGGGTCAAAGGTCGAACCAGTCCGACCGGTTCGACCGGATACAAGACCCAGATTACGTCATAAATTATATAAAAATATATATAAAGTATAGAAAAAATAGATAAAATAAAAAATAGTTAAGGAACTAAAAACACAACCATTAGGTCATCCAAAATCATACCAAAGTACCAAATCCAACAACATTCAAAAGTACAAATCAAACACCAAACCAAAATAACCAATCCAACAACACAAATCTACCAATCATCTAGCGAAACCGAATCATCATAATCAAAATCGCCGTCACCAACATTATTAATACCATCGTCATCTTGAACCACATTATCTTCTTGGTTGTATTATTGGCCTAAAATTTAAAAATTGACAAGTCTAAGTATATAGTTCTTGAACTAAAAAACTATGCATCATCACAATTTATCAAAAAGAATATACTAACCTTCAGACGGTTGTGTTGGTGAATCATGGTTAACTGGGAGCTCTTCTCCGAGCATATTTTCTAAATTATCGTAATTAAGCTCGACTTCCTTCTCGTCTTCCACCACCCAAAATTCGTTTTTACCAATGTTTTGGTAATCAACCGGGTCCTATGGCATTTTGCTCTCATTTAGCCTAACAAGTTTAAATGTAAAATGTTTTATTCAAAATCAAAAATTAATAATAAGTAAAGTTTGTGCTTATATCATACCTATTTTGTAGACGTAAGTTGTAATGGATATATACGAGATCACTTAGCCTTTCATGCTCCAAGTAGTTCCTTCTTTTGGTGCGGATTCTCTAAAAAACACTCAAATTCCGTTCACAACCAGGAGAGGATGCGATTTGACTTCAAATTCTTATGGCAAATTTTTGCAACGCCGGTACATCTCCACCGAACGCTTTCCACCACTCATCTAATCATACAATTAACATAAAAATATAATTTTGTTGTAATATATAAAAACTAATAGCGTAAATAAAAATTAAGTAGGCTAAGAGGGACGCTCATGCTTTACGGATGACATAACAATAGATCGACCAAAAGTACCTATTTTATCCCGAAATTTGCCCAATTGTGAAATAGTTATTTGCACACTTTCATCTGAACTCGGCAACTTCTCAATCATATCAAGTACCCCTACCCATGCCTTTTCCTTTTCTTCACGATTATCTTTTTCGTATTGAAATACTGGATTGAGCCAATAAGCTGCTGCATGAAGACTTTTGCGTAACATCTTATCCCAACGAGCGTCAATAATATCAACATATACCTCTTATAATTACGTCTTTTCTTTTTAAACAACTCTTTGATTCCATTCCTTATCCTAAGCATACCTTCGTAAACGTAACCTAATGAAGGCTTTTCATCGGAATCACAGATACGCAAAAGTCTCAAAATAGGAGTCATCACCTGAACCATTATAAAACAATTATTCCAAAACTTACCATCTAAGATAGTTTGTCTCACATCGTTAGCTTTAGTCACTTTCAACATATTCTTGAAATCATTAGAGGTTACTAAAGCTTGCAAATCAAACTTATGATCATGTAAACTCTTCAATGCAATAAATGATGTGCCAAATCGGGTGGCCCCTGGATGGATAATTTCTGTCCAACCGGGTCTTTTCTCAGCCAATTTAGAGGCCACTTATGGTTGTAGATGAAAAATGTAATCCGTGATGCAAGTTGGATCAAAGTAGACACATCGTCCATTGCAACTTTTTTCTGCCTGTTATAGTGCAGCCTTTTTTCTGCTCATTGCTCTCTATAAGAATCAACTATAAGCTTCACAGATTCCTTAGCATCTCTCAACAAATTTACACGAACTTGATGGTAGGAAGGTCCTGTATATCCATGACCCATGGAAGCTACTTTACTCATTGCAATTGGGAAAAAGGGGATAAGTCACAACATTTATCGATATACATGCATCATATAGCCACATCGCTACAGCTAAATCTGTATCATGCAGTCTTTCTTTACTTTGCCAAACAGATTTAATTGAAGGTTGAGTACGATCATATATACCTCTTGAGAAATATGATTGTGCGTTGTCGGATGTTGAGGAAGCTTTCCTTTCACCAAGACTTTTTTTGTGTGCTACCCGTCTCAGCCTCTGAGATTGTATTTAGCCCACTATTTTTACCTTTTTGCGTACTCTCTTCAAAAAGAATTTTCATTTGAGACATTACATCTGCCGCAACTTTTAAACACCCAACAACATTTCCCTTAACTCCAGCAAGGTGTTGTTTCATTCGGTTAATGCCCCCCCCCCCCCCTACACGAAATGACTTGTTGCAAAATGTACAAATGCACATCTTTTTCCCAAGTTCATCTTGAGCTTTGGTAACATATTTCCATGTGATATCCGTCTTCGAGCAAACATTTGATTGGGCGGTCGACTCAGATTGGGGATTAGTTTCCTCTTCTTCTTGTGAATCCATGCTCTACAAAATATAAAAATATAAAGGAATTAATATATATACACACATCACAAACAAAAATAGCAATTTAGCAACATCAATTCACTAGATATACATCATACCATCAATGAAAAGATAAACAATTTTAATTTTTAATTTGCATACTTCATCGAATCTTACTTATGCACAAACAAACTTACATCAATTTCTATGAAAAAAAACATCAATCTATTAGTATTTAGAAAAACCACTAAACTTCTTCCCTAAATAATTTGTCATTATACCTAATTTGATAATTTTATCAATAAATTAGCAATTTAGGAACATCAATTCACTAGATATGCATTATAATATCATTCATCAATGAAAAAAATAAAAAAATCCTATCATAGACAAACTTATCATACATTCAAAGCCTAAATTATAAACAAATACAAGAACATTACACACATGTGATACAAGATGAGTGGGGCTGAGATGAATCTATTCGAGATGAAGATGGCGAATTACTGATGAAGACGAAGAGTTGTTGATAAAGATAATCGAAGTTGAAGCTGAATGAGTTCGAGATGATAGATTGATAGGGGAATCGTTGTTGATGTGCATACAGAACAGGAAGACTAAGGAGGCGTTGGTTTCTTTTTGTGTTTGAGAGTTTTAGGGTTAAGTGATAATAGGGTATTGAAAAAGAAAAAAATAATTCCAAACGATCCGACCCACATTGATGTGAACCGTCAGCCCGACCGCCCGGCTCCCGGCTCAACTACCGGCCCTTTGTTGAAACGACCCAAAATATAGAACCGGCACGCTGCAGCCTCCGGTTCCCGGCCGTACCGGTCCAACTGGCCGACTCGGTCCGGTTTTAAAAACGTTTGTTCAAAGGTGAAGGTAATGAGGTTTGGATTATTATAGTTCACAACTAAGTATCTTTGACGGCCCTTATCCCCCTGAAGAAGATCCCTAGAGTAACCGATGAGGCGGAAACACAATCAAATCACTCAATAACTGGATGATTGAATCAAAACCTTAAATCAAGTCGGATTGTTTAAAGAAACATTTGAGATATCTTTACTATAATTAAAGCTAAAATACTAGGTGAAGATCCTAATTTATAACTAGGAATTAACTCTAATAGAAAACTAAAGAAGAGAAAATAAGAACTAAAATTTAAATTACAAATAAAGATATGTAATTTCTATTTTTAACATCTGAATCCACAACTATGTTTTAACTTTTTTACTTTCGGATATAATATTTATTGAAACCGATACCGTGTTGCTACTGAACCGAACCGACCGAACAATTATATATTTTTTTGTGGTATATATATATACATATTAAAACACAACTATGACGAATACTAGTTGATTTTTCTAACTGTTTGTTTTTACTTTTTAATAATTATTATTTATCATCTTTTAATTTATTTTTAACTATCAGTAACTGTGTATAAGGAACTTACAAATGTATCTCAAGATTTTTTTATTATTTCTAGGATGGCTATGTACAAGTGATTATAAAATGACTTGTCGTTGTGTGAAATTTTTTAATAAATGTTTTTATTTTTTTGATAATATTTTATTTATCATCGTTTAACTCGTCTTTTAGTAAGAATTTTAAGTTAGTTTTTTTTTAAAATCTAAATCCATAACTATGTTAAGAAAAAATTAAAACATTCGTAGGCTTATGTGAAGAAGGTGGTTAAGGTTATGACAGTGCCGATTTTGGTTCAAGAAGACGATAATGGAATGGTGTAAAAGATTGTTGAGTTTTGTAGTTTTGAGCATTTGACGAGCCTAGAGATACTAAGACTAGGGCTCAAATGTTGAGCAATTGGCATGTAATACCAAGTCATGCTTTCTTTCGAAGAGGTGAAATCAAAGATTGGATAAACAAAGATATGGCAAAACATTATGGAAGAGTGCTAAACTTAGAAATTAGATATTCAGATCACGCATCTTAATCATCTAGGTATGTTTATAAAACTTGTATCACATGTCACATATAGTTTTACATTAACAAATAAGGCCCAAATATATTGTTTATGACTCACCTACCTACTATAATATATATATATATATATATATAGAGAGAGAGAGAGAGAGAGAGAGAGAGAATTAGGTTCAAGAGTAAACACCCCCTCAGCTGTGAACTGTGTGAACTCATCTTGGCCCTTGATTTTTATGATCTTGAGATTTAGATGAGTGGCATGATGGTAATTATGTGGTTAATTTTTTCCATTTAATTAAATACAAAAAGGGTATATGTGTAATTTTCATCTTAAATTGATTGCATAAATCATGTTCTCTCTCACAAATCAAAACACTACCCCAAAAACTCCAGCCGACACCCCTGTTCTCTCCCTCGTTCTCTTCTCCGGCTCTGGAAACCGGAGCAACGCCGGCCACCTTCATCACCCCGATATCCGGCCGCACCCCCACACACCCAAACCACCACCGATTGATTCATACCTCCGATCGATAACCATCTCCTGCTCTATCTCCGATTCCGTCGACCGACCGACCGCCGTCAACCTCCATCTCCGATGTACCATGGATACTCTCTTTCTGGGGTAAGATAAATGTGTTAATTTTCTTGTTTTATAAAAGTAGTAAAATACATCAATTTTTAACGGATTATATCTAAATCTGATTATTAGATCTTTAAGATAAGAGGCAGATCTGTTTATTCTGGTGTTGAAATACTGATTATTGCTACATTAGATAGTCAAGAATACCAGCTATAGGAATTCTTCCATTCATGTATGTAGGCAGAGGCGGAACTACGGGAGGGTCAGGGGGTTAGCTGACCCTCCGGCCGGCCGAGTTTATGTGAACCAGTATATCTAACCGAAATCAATTCTTTTAAAGTTTGACCCTTCAGAATTATGTATGATATACATTCTAGAGCAGTTAAGGTGTCTCACCCCAACAGATGACGGAAACATCGGGGCGTGGCACTGAGCGAAACAGATTGTCCAGGAGAAATCCATAACAACTAATTTTACCAAATATTTAAGTTAAGTCCCATACCATAACATACTTAGAAAATTAGTTAATACAGACATAATATCTCACAGACAAATTAAATTGTTTCGCTAACTCAGATTTTAAATAAAAATAAATTGTTCGTTTCTAGACTCCATCCTACTCGATTCCACAAGGCAGGAAAAACACAGCTTCCTAGCAGATAGCATCCTAAACACCTGTCACATACGTTAAAAATAAAGGTCAATACACATAGTGTAAAGGTGAGCATACAAGTTTGATATAGCATAATAGAGTTCGAAATAGTTTACGCGTAACCAGCATGTAACATGTATAAAGTGAAGGCAAGTAGGTTATCGGCAGAGAAATATGCACAGACGTGACTGCGAGTTGTAGAATGCGCATCACATATCCCCACTGGGACACGTGAAGTAAAGCCCTTAACAACCCTTGTCCACGACAGGCGCTGAGTCCAAACTATAGTACTATCGTTGCTAAGGTGTCAGGCAACAATCATTGTGTTAACATAACATACAAGCATTCATCGAAAACACATAGTATGCAATAACGGTCAGCGTATAAATAGTGTTGCGTTGTGTGTAGATTGTGATTTGAATATAGATAACGTATGTAACACCCAAAAGTGCGTAAAGCAAAAAGGGTTCGAGTATACTCACAGATAGCGTTTAACAAGTAAACACTGCCTTGCATTGAAGGGACCGCTGAGAGAGATTAGCCTGAACAATTAACGATAGCATAAATGATAAGCGGCGCGTAAAACGAAGTAAAGTACCAAGTATCGGATGGCAATCCGATCGGATGGCCAGTCGATCGGATGTCAATCCGTTCGGATGGTCATCTGATCGAATGGCCATTTGATTGGATTGACACCTCGTTTGGTGAGGATGTGTTTGTGTATGATGGTTTGTCTTTTGAAGTTTTTGTTGTAGCATTTTGAAAACAGAGAAGTATCTCTACCCTTCAGGTCGGTAGATCGAACGGTCGTTCGATCGGTTAACGATCCGATTGGTTAGACACTTAGTGAGAACAAGTTCACAGCAGTTTGTCACTCGATCGGATTGCAATCCGATCGGGTGGCAATCCGTTGATTATGTATCATGTTGAGAATTGTTTAAGTGTTGAAGTTCAAAACATCACATGGTCGGATGGTCGTTCGATCGGATGGCAATCCGTTCGACGTCAAACCTCTTGAAAAGTTGAAATAAAGTTTAAGTGTGGGACCAAGTGTAGGCCGATCGGGTGGCTGTCCGATCGGATGGCAATCCGATCGGATGACAATCCGTCCCAACGACCTGATCGTTCCTAGCACTTGATTGTTTGATAGTTTTGCAGTTTTGTTCGAGACGGTGTGATAACGTGCTAAACAACAGAAACCCCATCCTGACCCAAGTGACCCGATCGGGCAGGAATCACCCAAGTCCAACCAGTCAATGGTTCGAGGTGGTTATTCATGTTTAACCCGAAATCGGTAGACTCTCGGATAGAATCCAGATCTTGAACCGACACATCACTAAGAAAGAGTAGAAGATCAGAACGAGCTCCGATTCTATCGGTTTTGAGTGCATTGAGTGTAAAAGAGTTGAAAGAAAGTTAGAAACCATCTTTCAATCCTTTTCACCATGGATATGTTCAGATCTATGCAAGATCTTTGTTCATTTATGTGGAAATCGGCCAGATCTAAGTCATTCTTGGTGGATTGAAGCCAAAACATGAAGTTCATAAGAACTCCATGATGACATCATCCTAGAACACCTCAAATCCACTGATTTCACGGTTAAAAGTAAAGATTCAAAAGATAGAAAGGTGAAGGAGTGCGTTAGATCATAGAAGTACAAGATTTAGGTTGAAAACTTACAAGAATCGCGAGAAATCAAGAGAAAGGAGAGCTTGAGTGCGGCTAGTTTGAGTGAGAGCTGTCACATCACAAATGATGTGACAGGTAGGTATTTATAGGGTTTCCCAAAAAGGAAAGTGCAATGGGTCGAGTGGGTCACCGATCGGATGACTGTCCGATCGGGTGGCAATCCGATCGGTTGACCATCCGATCGAGCGGTCACTCGATCGAGTGGTTCCAACGATTTGAGTTTCGGCGTTTCGTTTTGCGTGTTGGGTTTTCCGATGCGAGTTTTGATTTAGCGATGCGAAAGATTAACTCATTAGTTACACAAATAACTTAACTACTATATCTAACATACAATCACTGCAAATAACTGGCGTTTAGCGTTTACGATTCGATTGTGATAGAATTGCGATTGCGTTTTGATCAATCACCATAACATAATATAAATAAACATGCACAATTAACACATAAATAGCACACACACGTAAAACAATATCCAGAACGCATAATTCGGACTGCGAATGCGAATGCGATGCGATAAGCGATAAAGCGATAAACATGCGATAAACAGCGATTACACCTCGATTATTAACAAGTACTCCACATAATACAACTAATGCGATAAAATAAATAGATTATCTACAAGTCAAAGAAGTCAAAACAGGAATTGAACAAGGAGTGACAGATCACAATTAGCAATCTTTTCTTCCTTTGACTTTGACTTTCGAAACACTGGGTGTTACATAAGGTGAAAGAAGAAAGAGTAGAATAATATATATATATATATATATATATAGAGAGAGAGAGAGCTTTCCGACGACCGGAAATCGTCTCTTCAACTTTCGGTGGAGAAGGAACGAAGAAGACAGAAGGAAATAAGAAATAGACATTGGGATGCAGGTTGACTTTTCTTATTTCTAGTCTGGTATTTTAATAAATAAAAATACTATATGATATGACTATTCCATACCTATGCTCCTTTCAAAACGACAATAAAAAATGTATACAAAATGTTAGTTTTTTTCCATTTTTCTATTTTATTATTAAATTATGTACTTTTGTTTTTGTTTTTGTTTATATATTTAGCATTTATATTGTTTCAGTATTATCACTTTATATATTGTTTCCGAGGTAGTAAACATCTAAAAAAGGGATTATACACAAATGTATATACGTCTGTACACATGTGTACTCTGTTTATGTAAACTATGTTCTCTGTTTATGTAAGCTGGGTATACACATGTGTAAAGTAGTAGTTTTGTGATATTTCAAAAAACTTGTGTTTGTTGCTTATGTAAATTGGGTGTACACCTTACATTTGGTGTATACATGGGTATGCAAATTTATTGTAGGTATAAACTGTGTATACACCTGTGTAATGAGGGTGTACACCTGTGTATACAGTGTTGGTCTTTTTATATATCTAAGACATTCATTGACATGTGTAAATGTATTTTGTGTTTTACAGTTGGTAATTTGATGGAATCGGTGAATCATCTGAAATGTGGTCAATTTGAAGGAATAATACCGGATATGTTGCTGTGAAAAAAGTATGCTCTGAAGATTTTGTGCTCCCATGCTAACACGCTCCGCGACGGAAGTAATGGCTGGATCGGTAGCATACAATGTGGCGAGTAGGCTTAGTTTTTAAAATGTTCCATGCAAACAATAGTAGTAAAGACTATGTTTTTGTTTTTTCCGATATGTGGTTATTTGTTTGTTTGGTTGGGTTATTTTTTTATGTAAACTGGATGTTTAGTTGGTTGGTATACCTTATAATATGTTTTTGAATTTGTTTTTGGGACATGTTATGGTTTATGGTGAAGTAGTATGAGTTTACTAATTAAAAAAGGGATTATACACAAATGCATATATGTCTATTGTACATAGGTGTATTAAATTTAAATACACGGGTGTACTTCGGGATTCATGAATATGTGTACGTAATTGAAATCTGGGTTTTTATCGATGAAGAACTGTGGATTGAAAAAAAAATTAGTTTTTTAATGGTGATTATAGTATACATCTTGTTTAGATTTAAAAGATCTTTTAAGTAATCTCAAAAAAATAGGAAAGTGTAACTTACATAGATTAATTAAAATAAATAATTAATAATAACTTAATGCATAATTACCATCCTATCTTTTTCAACAAAAAAAGATAATCAAAGGCTATGATCAGTTCACACAGTTCACTTTTGGAAGGTTGTTCACTCTAGAACCCTACCCTATATGTATATATATAGGATAAGGATCATGTGAGAAGTAGTAGGCTAATTGAGAAACTTGAGAAGCATTCTGGACCACACATTTTCCCTAAGCAAAAAATGCAAAAAAAGGTAAAAAAATGCAATTTTTTTTTTTGTAGAAATCGCAGCTTTTTCTTTAAGTATTTAATTTTTTATTTAAATTTTTTTTTTTTTGGGATTTATACACATGTGTATATTGTTAATCTTTTAACTATACATATATGTATATTGTCAATTATACATATATGTATATACATGTTTAAAATAGAAAAATAAGTGTTATTTAGGGTTTAGCATTAGTATTTAGGGTTTAGCATTAGGGTTTAGGGTTTAGCTTTATGGTTTAGGGTTTAGCTTTAGGGTTTATCATTAGGGTTTAGCAATAGTATTTAGGGTTTAGCATTAGGGTTTAGCTTTTGGGTTTAGCATTATGGTTTAGCTTTAACTTTTGGGTTTAGCTTTATCTTTAGGGTTTGCGTTAGGGTTTAGTTTTAGCTTTACGGTTTAGCATTAGGGTTTAGCTTTAGGGTTTAGCATTAGGGTTTAGCATTAGGGTTTAGCTTTAGGGTTTAGAGTTTAGGGTTTAGCATTAAGGTTTAGCTTTAGTGTTTATGGTTTAAGGTTTAGGATTTATAAGACATATTTTTTCAATTTTAAACATGTATATACATATATGTATAATTGACAATATACATATATGTATAGTTAAAAGATTAACAATATACACATGTGTATAAATCCAAAAAAAAATAAAAAAAAAATATTTAATCCTTAAAGAAAAAGCTGCGATTTTTCCAAAAAAAAAATTTGCATTTTTTTCACCTTTTTTTTGCATTTTTTGCTTAGGGAAAATGTGTGGTCCAGATTGCTTCTCAAGTTTCTCAAATAGGGTGGACTTCTTTTAGGATCCCTACCCTATATATATATATATATATATAGGGGAAGGTTCATTGGAGAACACTAAAAAAGTGGGGAATAGCGGGGAACCGACTCAAACGAACTCCGATTGGACTCATTCCAGCGGGGTTGGAACCGGCTCGCCGAACCCTAACTAAGATCTCTAAACCCTAAACCCTAAATCCTAACTCCTAAACTTTAAACCCTAAAGCTAAAAAATAAGGCTAAAACCTAAGCTAAACCGTTAAATCTAAATTATAAACCTTAAAAGCTAAACCCTAAAGGCTAAACCTAAAGCTAAACCCTAAACCCTAAAGCGAAACCCTAAACCCTAAAAGCCAAACCCTAATATATTTAGGGTTTAGGGGTTATGATTTAGGGTTCAGGGTTAAGAGATCCTAGTTAGGGTTCGACGAGCCGGTTCCAACGTCGCTGGAACGAGTCCAATCGGAGTTCGTTTGAGTCGGTTCCCCACTGTTCCCCACTTTTTTAGTGTTCCCCAATGAACCTCACACTATATATATATATATATATATATATGTGTGTGTGTGTGTGTGTGTAGTGGTTATCATACAATAGCCTTTTAATGCGCATTCAAATTACGCATGTGTAGTTTTAAAATACGAATGTTACAAAAATCAAATCTAGCATGTCATCAAACATGAAAATTATGCATTGGTTAATTCGAATTACGCACGTTATTTGCTTGCTTCGTACCTTCGCATGTTCAAACTTATATGTATTTTAAACTTTCACTATATGTGTGTGCGCGTGTGCGTATCTGTTAATAAAACTTAATAGGTGGACTAAAATATGCCACATGTTACATTTTATTTCGTGTTACATGTTTTGACACTGTTACATTTTTTTATGTTGGAGGGAGAGAGAGAGAATGCGTTACATCTTTCACCTATTTACGTTTTTTTAACTTCACTTGCTACACTTTTTATGGTTTTTGATAACAGGTTTTCAGATAAAGTGCATAGATTTTAGAACTTAATTATAATTTATAAAGTTTTTAAATTGTAGTGAACGTAAAAAAATATGTTAAGTTTTATAGGAAGTTTTTTTATTTTCTGTCAAAGTTACAAATTTACACATTTTGTGTAAGATGAGAGAAAAGAAAAAGATGTAAAAATTGTTACATATTCTAAAAAACTATCTTTTGTACCAGGTCAATCTTCATCATGGGCTAGTTGGGTGGATTGTGGAGATGAGGTTTTCTATATATCCTTTCTGTATGTGTGTGTATATATATATTATAAATGATTTTAATATAGTATTATTTGAAAAATATAAAAGTGATTATGTAGGATTTTTTGTAGCTTGGTGTAGGCTCATGTTGTTCAAATATATAAGATTGTATTATTATTGTGTAGTTTTTAAATCATATGAAATATTGTTATGTAAAGTTATAAAAGTAGAAGTATAATTGTGTAGGTATAATAATGTGTAGGTGTGTAGGTATAATAATGTGTATGTGTTGATGTAATAGTGGGGGGGGGGGGGGGGTTATTGCACGGACCTCCCGGCCGCTGGAGTGATCCCACTCCACAAGCTAGCATCGTCCCAATGCTGCCTGGCGGTGAACACCCTTGTCCCGAGTTGATTCCGTTTCCTCTGGGAAGAGGCGTGTGGCTGGTGACCATCACTGGAGTCGAACCCGGGTCTCTTGGGAGAGAAAGGGTGGGACTGGCCAACTGGGCTACCCCAGTTGGTTGTGTTGATGTAATAGTGTGTGTATGTGCGTGTTGGTATGTAGATAGAAGTAGAAATGTGTAGATAGATATCATTGGTTAATTTTTCTTTTTTTTTTCTTCTTACAAAATTGATTTTTTCTTATTTTAACTCTCCACTAAAAATATATATATAACATAAAGTTCAATTTAACATGTAAAATTTATTTTTTCAAAAAATGTGGGTTCAACGAGAAATGTGGAACCAGTGAACCGTTGCATTTAACATGTTAAATATATAACAAAAAGTTCAATTTAACATGTAAAAAGTATTTTTTTCAAAAACTTTTAGGAGCTTTTATAGAACCCTTTTTAATAAAAATATAAAAAACAATTAAAAAGGGTTTAAAATTACAAAAATGATTTTTTCATTACAATGGTAACAATATATCTTTATATGCAAAAGCTGCAAAAAAAAAATTGAAAAGGATAATTCTTTACATGTTAATTAATTGAATTCTTCATGAAATGTTTAACATGTTAAATGGATGGTTCCCCATATTTTTAAGTTGAACCTCACACAATATATATATTAATATGAACATGAATTTAAGTGGTGATACCTCCTACAAAAGCGGACTTAGTGCACTACGTTCAACAATCAATAAATCATGTCGACTAATCAAAGGGGCAATGCAAAAAAAAAATTATAATAATAATAAGAGTAAACTGCCAAAATGGTCCTTGAGGTTTGGTCACTTTTGCCATTTTATTCCAAAACTCAAATCTTTTGAATCTAAGTCCATGTGGTTTCAATTTTGTTGTCATTTTCATCCAAAATCAAAATTTGGTAAGATTTTTCAGTTCACATCCAGTTTTTTTTTTATATCTTTTTTCTCCTTTTTAATGAAGGGCAAAATGGTCTTTTAACGTTGTATTATAACAATTAAAAAAATCTGACAATTTTGTCCTTTATTAAAAGGTAGGAAAAAGACAAAAAAAAACTGGATGTTAACTGAAAAATCTGACCATATTTTGATTTTGGATGAAAATGGCTACAAAATAGAAACCACAGGGACCCAGATTCAAAAGGTTTGAGTTTTGGACTAAAGTGACAAAAGTGAACAAACCTCAGGGACTATTTTGGCAGTTTACTCTAATAATAAACTTTTTAACAAGATATGCACTACATTGACGGCATCTAACGAATCACGAGCTTAGAATTTCCCAATGAACTCTACTAAGACCGTGCAAAACCTATACACTAGTGTCGGCAATCTCTCAACTCTCCCTTCACATCCTTCACAAACGGTCCATGAAGAAGGAACTTCTTCTCACAAAAGTCTAGGGTTATTTTAAGATGGGCTTCCATCTTAGCACGAGCTCGGTGTACTACAAAGCACTTTGTTGATTACTCTAATATATATGAAATATCCAATATAAATGATAGTATTTATCACCACACATATTAATCATGTGCTATAATATAGTGAAATACATATTCTATAAATTGTTCAATTATGAGCTATCAAATGCACACACTGATTATTCAATCATGAGGTTTCAAATGCACACGATACCATTAAAAAACAAGACCACTCAAAGTAAACAAAAAATATATTTTTTAATTGGTAGGGCTAAATTTGGCCTTTGGCCTACCTCCTTAAAAAGCGGGATCTGGTGATGAAAATATTTATAGGTGGATCCCCCAAAGGTGACATTTGACAATACAAGTGGTATTGTAAATTAAAATTTTGGAGATGCACTAACTACTAGGTGTCAAGGACCTAACAATACAAGATCGAGTTTGATTGGTTAATCACCAATCTTGTTAAGTTTGTTGAAGTTTATTAGAAAACTAGTATTTTAACACGTCGCGGCAGCGTTGAAACTTACTCGAATTTATACCGTCAAATATTTGACCTGACTCGTTTCCGAAGAAAAATTTACATCAAACCGTAGACCAACAAAAAATGCACATAAAAATAAGCACGAAAACGTATTATATTTGACCTGACTCAATACTAAGAAAAACTTACGCCAAAAGTAAACCATCTTAGATTATACCGAAACATACTTAAAAATAAGCACATAAAAATAGTGTTTTTTTAAGTTAAAAAATGGTACCGCGTATTGCGGCGGCGTCGAAACGTAAAGTAACCCGAACTTATACCACCCAGTGAAAATGTATTGGTTTTTACCTGACTCGTTTTCAAACAAGAATTATATCAAAATGTAGACCAACCGTAAACTAGAATGGTCAAAATCATTTTACAAAGTTTTTATAAAGTTGAGGGAGAATGAGTGTCTTGACTTTGTGATAAATATTTAATTAGGATAAAAAAAATTGAAACGAGAAGTTCATTAGGGAACCGTCACAACCCTTCTCCAGTGGTACTCCGTCGGGTATATATACCCCTCAACCGGTCACATATGTAGTCAACCATTATTTGATATCATATTCGGTCCATTTTCAATATCATTAACACATAGTTTGAAATTTACTTTAACGACTTTTAATTCATGTAAACTGTGGTAACATAAAGATAGGTTTATTTGAGATTATTGTCATGCATTGATTTCGTGATGGTATTGTACGTGTTTTCAAATCATTATAATGTTCTTACAATAAGTGATTTGGGTTGTTTAAACTATTTGATCATGTAAAATTATCATTGTTCGAAATCGTTTTCAATCAGTCGTTGTATAGAGTTTCAATTTAAAAGAAAAAATAGCAAATAAAAGCTCTTACGATGCACGTTCAAAAAAAAAGCTCTTACGATGAGCTGTCCAAATAATTAACAATTATTTATCCTAGAAAATCTAGGTGCATATATATCGAAAAAAGTGTTGGAACTGTGGAGGAGAGTATTAAACATATATATTAGATATTTAGATCAAACATCTTAATCAACGATGTACGTTCATAGATTTGTGTCAACTGTCACATATATTTTTGCATTAACAAAGAGAAATCCCCTTAATCTGACGAAAAAAATTATTTGATATAAGTGTTGAACGGTTAATCATTATACTGGCTCTTAATGGTTTAGACCTCTTACTGATTCAGCACTTAATGGTTCAGCCATCTTACTGATTCTGCACTTAACCATTCAGAAGTTGTTAAACAGCTTGTTAGGAGGCTTGTGCTTAAATGAAACAAAAATAATACTTCGAATATAGCTTGAACCCTTGTCTTTCAATTGAGGAAAGGCTGGATAATTAATTAACTATTAGGTCTTGTCAACTTTGATAAACCTATTAGTTTTCTTTTTAGTTAGCCTAGCTAAGGGAAAGAATAAGCAGAAAACAAGTTTGCATAGATCACAAGAAATCACAAAAGCCCCAATAAAAACAAACAACAAAATACAAATTAAAACAAGTAAAAAAAAGACATGCAAAGACTTGAACGGAATTAAGCTGCCACATGCTCCTTCTATTTGACCACGCACACCCATACAATCCTCGGCACCCTTTTCTTCCATTCTCACTCCTATATTATATATGTGGATGGGTTTCACTACGTTGATCATCCAAATAGAAAAAACCATGTCAACTACTGATCAAAGAGACATTGAAGAAGAAGAAAAGATCCAGCAACAGCATGCCCAACTCCTCATGGAGCTTCCAAGAGCTGCTGGATCTTTCAGGAATGATCTGTATCTCTACAAAGGCAGTTGGCTGCCTCCTCCTGTCCTGTTAGGCGCCATGCTGATACAAACCCACTTCAAACATCGGTCCACCGATATTTTCTTATCATCTTACATCAAGTCTGGCACCACATGGCTCAAATCACTCATATTTACCACCCTCAATCGATCTCGCTATGATTTTTCCAACCATCCTTTGCTCCGTAAGGGACCCCATGAATGTATTCCGACTCTTGATCTTCACAAATTCAAAGACTACCCCATAACCGACACGGAAGTCCATCCTTTCCATCGGCTTTTTGCTTCCCATTTTGCACATAACTTGTTACCTTCATCCATCACAGATCCTTCTTCCGAGTGCAAGTTCGTTTACGTGTGTAGGGATCCGAAGGACGTGCTAGTCTCAACGTGGCACTTCATATTTAAACTTAGACCTAAAGAGCTTCCTCCAGTCTCATTCGATCAAGTCTTTAAGGCATTCTGTGAGGGTGTTACACCATACGGCGCATATTGGGATCATGTGTTAGGGTTTTGGAAGGCGGCCCTTAAATCTCCCGACAAGGTATTGTTCTTCAAGTATGAAGAGATTAAGAGGGACACGGAGGCTCATGTTAAGAAGTTGGCTGAGTTCATGGGAGTGCCAATTTCGGTTCCGGAAGAGGATAATGGAATGGTGAAAAAGATTGCTGAATTTTGTAGTCTTGAGCATTTAACGAGCCTGGAGATAAATAAAACTGGGGCTCAAAGGTTTAGCAGCGGGCATGTTGTACCAAATCATGCTTTTTTCCGAAGAGGTGAAGTCGGAGATTGGAAATCTCACTTAACCAAGGAGATGAAAGACCAAATTGATCGAATTACCCACGACAAGTTCAAAGGTTCGGGTTTGACAATTGGTGCAACTCTGAAATGACCTTTGATGGCCTAGTTAAGTTTTTACCTATTATTTTACATCTAATAAAACATGCATGTTTTGTCCCTATTTTATTTGCTAGATCTTGATGTTGTGTTGAAATACAAGTCAACGAAGATTGGAACTAGTCGTTTTATAGTATCCAAGCTTTGAATAATCTAAGAAGTTCCTGGTCTTCATGTTGTTGGATTTGTCATAGGTTTGTTTTGATTTCCGTTGTATGTTGCTTTATGAATGTAAGGCTTTCATGTGATCAATAGAACTTAAGAATATTTTCAACATAATCATTTAGTTCAATCATGCGCAAATAATCCAGCATTAATGTGGTATTAGAGGTAGAGGCGTCCATCACTCACCACACACTCATCACTCACAACATCCAATCAACTTCCGTCATGTCATCGAACTTTATTCCATCACTAGTGATGGATTTTAGTGGAAATGTCCATCACTCACCACACAAACATCTACCATTGAAAAACAACTCACCACCACAAACATCATCATGCGTCACCCTTAAAATTCACCATGAGTTATAAAAACCACCGGCAGTGGTGGTCCACGCCGTTCAACGCGTGATAGATGGCCGACGACGGTGCGCCCCGTCCCCCCTTAGAGCCGGTAACAAGACTCACGTGATCATGTTGGAGAAGATTAATTACTAAAATATGTTTCTTTCATCTAGAACAATCACAACCACACATCTTAGTGTTCAAAGCAATGTTTTTATGATAGGCCCATCGGTTGACCCGGTCGCCTTACAGGGTCAAAGGTTGGACCAGTCCGACCGTTCGACCGGAATCAAGACCCGGATTACGTCATAAATTATATAAAAATATAAATAAAGTATAGAAAAAATAGATAAAATAACAAATAGTTAAGGAACTAAAAACACAACCATTAAGTCATCCAAAATCATACCAAAGTACCAAATCCAAGAACATTCAAAAGTACAAATCAAACACCAAACCAAAATAACCAATCCAACAACACACAAAGCTACCAATCATCTAGCGAAACCGAATCATCATAATCAAAATCTCCATCACCAACATTAATACCATCATCATCTTGAACCACATTATTTTCTTCGTTGTATTATTGACCTAAAATTTAAAAAAAAATGACAAGTCTAAGTATATAGTTTTTGAACTAAAAAATTATGCATCATCACAATTTATCAAAAAGAATATACTAACCTTCGGACGGTTATGTTTGCGAATCATGGTTAATTGGGAGCTCTTCTTCAAGCATATTTTCTAAATTATCGTAATTAAGCTCGGCTTCCTTCTCGTCTTCACCACCCAAAATTCGTTTTTATCAATGCTTTGGTAATCAACCGGGTCATATGGTATTTTGCTCTCATTTAGCCTAACAAGTTTAAATGTTAAATGTTTTATTCAAAATCAAAAATTAATAATAAGTAAAGTTTGTGCTTATATCATACATATTTTGTAGACGTAAGTTGTAATGGACATATACGAGATCACTTAGGCTTTGATGCTCCAAGCAGTTCCTTCTTTTGGTGTGGATTCTCTCAAAAACACTCCAATTTCGTTCACAACCGAGAGAGGATGATCTTTGACTTAAAATTCTTATGGCAAATTTTTGCAATGTCGGTACATCTCCACCGAACGCTTTCCACCACTCATCTAATCATATAATTAACATAAAAATATAATTTTGTTGTAATATATAAAAACTAATATCGTAAATAAAAATTAAGTAGACTAACCGGGACGCTCATGCTTTACGGATGACATAGCAATAGATCGACCAAAAGTACCTATTTTATCCCGAAATTTGCCCAATTGTGAAATAGTTATTTGCACACTTTCATCTAAACTCGATAACTTCTCAATCATATCAAGTACCCCTACCCATGCCTTTTCCTTTTCTTCAAGATTATCTTTTTCATAGTGAAATACTGGATTAAGCCAATAAGCTGCTGTATGAAGACTTTTGCGTAACATCTTATCCCAACGGGCGTCAATAATATCAACATACCTCTTATAATTACGTTTTTCCTTTTAAACAACTCTTTGATTCCATTCCTTATCCTAAGCATACCTTCGTAAACGTAACATAATAAAGGCTTTTCATCGGAATCACATATACGCAAAAGTCTCAAAATAGGACTCATCACCTGAACCGTTATAAAACAATTATCCCAAAACTTACAATCTAAGATAGTTTGTCTCACATCGTTAGCTTTAGTCACTTTCAACATATTCTTGAAATCATTAGAGGTTACTAAAGCTTGCAAATCAAACTTATGATCATGTAAACTCTTCAATGTAATAAATGATGTGCCAAATCGGGTGGCCCCTGGACGGATAATTTCTGTCCAACCGGGTCTTTTTCTCAACCAATTTAGAGGCCACTTATGGTTGTAGATGAAAACTGTAATCCGTGATGTAAGTTGGATCAAAGTAGACACATCTTCCATTGCAACTTTTTTTGCCTGTTATAGTGCAGCCTTTTTTCTGCTCATTGCTCTTTATAAGAATCAACTATAAGCTTCACAGATTCCTTAGCATCTCTCAACAAATTTACATGAACTTGATGGTAGGAAGGTCCCGTATATCCATGACCCATGGAAGCTACTTTACTCATTGCAATTGGAAAAAAAGGGGATAATTCACAGCATTTATCGGTATACATGCATCATATAGCCACATTGCTACAACTAAATCTGTATGATGCAGTCTTTCTTCACTTTGCCAAACAGATTTAATTTAAGGTTGAGTACGATCATTTATACCTCTTGAGAAATATGATTGTGCATTGTCGGATGTTGAGGAAGCTTTCCTTTTACCAAGACTTTTTTTGTGTACTACCCGTCTCAGCCTCTGAAATTGTATTTAGCCCACTATTTTTACCTTCTTGCGTACTCTCTTCAAAAAGAATTTTCATTTCAGACATTACATCCGCCAGAACTTTTAAACACCCAACAATATTTCCCTTAACTCCAGCAAGGTGTTGTTTCATTCGGTTAATCCCCCCCCCCCCCCCCCCACTCCGAAATGACTTGTTGCAAAATGTACAAATGCACATCTTTTTTTCCCAAGTTCATCTTGAGCTTCGGTAACATATTTCCATGTGATATCCGTCTTCGAGCAAACATTTGATTGGGCGGTCGACTCAGATTGGGGATTAGTTTCCTCTTCTTCTAGTGAATCCATGCTCTACAAAATATAAAAATATAAAGGAATTAATATATATACACATCACAAACAATAAAGTAGCAATTTAGCAACATCAATTCACTAGATATACATCATATCATCAATGAAAAAAATAAACAAATTTAATTTCGAATTTGCATACTTCATCGAATCATACTTATCCACAAACAAACTTAAATCATTTTTTATGAAAAAAATTTACATCAATCTATTAGTATTTAGAAAAACACTAAATTTCTTCCCTAAATAATTTGTCATTATACCTAATTTGATAATTTTATCAATAAATTAGCAATTTAGCAACATCAATTCACTAGATATACATTATAATATCATTCATCACTGAAAAAATAAACAAAACCTATCATAGACAAACTTTCATACATTCAAATCCTAAATTATAAACAAATACAAGAACATTACACACATGTGATACAAGATGAATGGGGGCTGAGATGAATCGATTCGAGATGAAGATGACGAATTACTGATGAAGACGACGAGTTGTTGATGAAGATAATCGAAGTTGAAGTTGAATGAGTTCGAGATGATAGATTGATAGGGGAATCGTTGTTGATATGTGTACAGAACAGGAAGACTGAGGAGGCGTTGGTTTCTTTTTGTGTTTGAGAGTTTTAGGGTTAAATGATAATTGGGTATTGAAAAAAAAAACATAATTCCAACTGGTCCGATCCACATCGATGTGAACCGCCGGCCCGACCGTCCGGCTTTCGGCTCAACTACCTGCCCTTTGTTGAAACGACCCAAAATAGAGAACCGACACGCTGCAGCCTCCGGATCTCGGCCGGACCGGTCCAACCGGCCGACCCGGTCCGGTTTTAAAAAACGTTGGTTCAAAGGTGAAGGTAATGAGGTTTAGATTATTATAATTCACAACTAAGTATCTTTGACGGCCCTTATCCCCTCTGCAGAAGATCCCTAGAGTAACCGATGAAGCGGAAACACAATCAAATGACTCAATAACTCGACGATTGAATCAAAACCTTAAATCAAGTCGGATTGTTTAAAGAAACATTAGAGATATCTTTACAATAATTAAAGTTAAAATACTACGTCAATATCCTAATTTATAACTAGGAATTAACTCTAACAGAAAACTAAAGAAGAGAAAATAAGAACTAAAATTTAAATTACAAATAAAGATATATAATTTCTATTTTTAACATCTGAATCCACAACTATGTTTTAGCTTTTTAACTTTCGGATATAATATTTATTGAAACCGATACCGTGTTGCTACTGAACCGAACCGACCAAACAATTATATATTTTATTTTGTGGTGTATATATATATATATATATATGTATATTAAAACACAACTATGACGAATACTAGTTGATTTTTCTAACTGTTTGTTTTTACTTTTTAATAATTATTATTTATCATCTTTTAATTTATTTTTAACTATCAATAATAACTGTATAATGAACTTACAAATGTATCACAAGATTTTTTTTTTTATTTCTAGGATCGCTATGTACAGGTGATTATAAAATGTCTTGTCGTGGTGTGAAATTTTGTAATAAATATTTTTATTTTTTTGATAATATTTTATTTATCATCGTTTAACTCGTCTTTTACTAAGAATTTTAAGTTAGTTTTTTTTAAATCTAAATACATAACTATGTTAAAAAAAATTAAAACATTCGGAGGCTTATGTGAAGAAGGTGGTTAAGTTTATGACAGTGCCGATTTTGGTTCTAGAAGACGATAATGGAATGGTGTAAAAGATTGTTGAGTTTTGTAGTTTTGAGCATTTGACGAGCCTAGAGATACTAAGACCAGGGCTCAAATGTTAAACAATGGGCATGTAATACCAAGTCATGCTTTCTTTCGAAGAGGTGAAGTCAAAGATTGGATTAACAAAGATAAGGTTAAACATTATGGAAGAGTGCTAAACTTAGAAATCAGATATTCAGATCACACATCTTAATCATCTAGGTATGTTTATAAAATTTGTATCACATGTCACATATAGTTTTGCATTAACAAATAAGGCCCAAATATATTGTTTATGACTCACCTACCTACTAATATATATATAGGGTAAGGTTCATTTGAGAACCACCCTTATTGCGAGAACCGCGAGAACCAATGTGTTCACAAAAAATACCTAAAAATAAAAAAAAAACCCACAATTTTTTTAATATTTTTTCAATAAAAATCGCTATATTTTGTTACCAAAAAGAAAAAAAAACGTTTTTTTTTCGAGTAACAGTTATGGATGCACATGTGCATATGTATCATTTCTTAGACAAATTCCATAATATATTACACAGTAGTAGAAAATGCACTTTCATTTACACTACCATATGTAATACACTACTTTTTACATTACCAATATTAGAAATGCACATGTGCATCTATATGTATCAACATGAAATAAGGTGTTTTGTTACAAAAAGTTTGTGATTTTAAATGATGAAGTAGGCCCATATACATGTGTTTTGGTTAGTTATACCTAGTGGTTGATGGTTTAATTATATTTGTCACTTTATGATGTAATATGTTGTTTGAATGGTATAAAGGGTGTTGATGTACATATAATAAAGTGAAATATTGGTAATAATATTGTATTATGGATGGTAAAAAGCAATGGTATTGTATTACGGATAGTAGGAGGTAATGGTAGTGTAGTATGGATGATATGATAGATGAAAGGGAATGTGTATTCAAATTGGTGTACTAAAACACGTTATAACATGTTCATATATATAGATGCACATGTGCATTTCTAGTGTTAATGTTATAACAAGTTCATACATATAGATGCACATGTGCATTTCTATTATTTTTGATGTAAAAAATAATGTATTATGAATGATTGTGTAAATAAAAGTGCAATTGTCAGATATTTGTAATGAATTACGGAATTTGTCAAAGAAATAATAAAAATGCACATGTGCATGGATAACTGTTATTCGAATTTTTTTTTTAATTTTTTTATTATTGACGAAATATAACGATTTTCCAAAAAATAGTAAAAAAAATTGGGTGTTTTTTAGATTTTTTTAGGTATTTTTTTGTTGTGTTCACATTGGTTCTCGGGCGGTTCTCGCAATAAAGGGTGGTTCTTAACGGATCCTTCTCCTATATATATATGTGTGTGTGTGTGTGTAGTGGTTATCATACAGTAGCCTTTTAATGCGCATTCGAATTACGCATGTGTAGTTTTAAAATACGAATGTTACAAAAATCAAATCTAGCATGTCATCAAACATGAAAATTATGCATTGGTTAATTCGAATTGCGCATGTTATAAAACATAATTACGCACGTTATTTGCTTGCTTCGTACCTTCGCATGTTCAAACTTATATGTATTTTAAACTTTCACTATATGTATGTGTCCGCGTGCGTATCTGTTAATAAAACTTAATTGAAACGCCCAACTTTTCACATTCGACAAATAACATAAAGTTCATACAATTTTACAAAAATTTTGGCATGACCCGTTTGTATTAAGAACTTTTCCCCTGCTTTTAACAACAACATTTTAATTAAGTCCTACGACACTTTTCAAAATAACAAAAGTTGTGACCACATAAGGTTCACCATAAACATTTTGTACAAACTACACAAAAGGTTTTGAAATCTAAACTACTTACTAACATACTAGACACAAGATTGACATCATATCACAAAATGAAATTTTTGACCCATACAAAATAGACAACTTGAACCTGAAGCGTATAAAAAGTCGACATTGTGTGTTCGGTCCGAGTGCGCCGCAATCAAGCATGGGATTTACCTATCATCCATGACAACAAAACATTTGTTAGTCGTAATACATATCAATTCGAATCCTTTCTTTACCTATCATTATTTGACCCGTTAACAAAATTCGTCTATTTGTCAATATCTTTATTTTAATTCATCCTTTGCATTCTAGCATAGGTTTCCTTTGAGTTTTTCTACCTTTCTTTCGGATACATCCAACATATAAACTTTCCGACCCGTCCGAAATGGGTCGATACATACCATACGATTTGTCATACTTCCATTATCTTGACCCGTTATCAAGAAGTCAATTCTTATCCATTATGACATCTTACTTTCCAAACATTCTTGACCCACTTGAAGTGGTCATTACATATCCGTTACTATTGTATTTCTTATCTATTTTCCAACATACAACATATCACAATTTTATCATGAACAATCATACAATTCTACATAAAGATTTTTTTTATTACCAAACTATCATTCGTAAATCTACTTATAAAGGAGAATTAAGTTCATATGAACTTACCGCGATATTGAGATGCTTGTGACTTCGAGTGACTTGCGCTTTCTTCTTTCTTTGTGCCTATATGTCATAACTTCATACTTTAGCTTTCATGACATTACTTTCACAATCCTTATTATACGATTTGGTGTCTACTAATCACACACGTCATTATCATAAAGGAGTTACATCGACTTATCAAGTATTCATGTAAAAACCATAACTAAACCCACTTAGGCATTTCATCGAACACATTGTGTGCGTATTACTAGTTTAGCATAATGTACAAGCATCTTAAGCACAATTTCCATAGTTCACTCATTGATTAACATAAACATCCCTAACTTGGAAATTTATCATCCTAATCATGAACACATAGTTCTAAATCAATTACTCCTAACCTTTTCACCAACATCAATCTAATTAGCATGTAGAGCTTCACAAATTCTTAACCATCGTTTAACATATAAATGGGTTTTACCCTAATCCATCATCATAGAGAAAATTAAAGCATGATTTCAACTCCTACAAGTTCATATCATCTTGCATTCATGTTTGATTCCATAAAACATCACAAATTTCACATAACTCAATTAATCAAACATCACCAAATCATGAAATTAAACTTACTTGAGGTCAAGAACACTTAGATAATCGAAGTTCCAGGCTCATGCATTCGATTACTCACTGATTTCACTTTCAATTTGATAGAAATTAAGATGTTAGGGTTTTGAGAGGAAAAGCTTTCCCCTGGCCTTCTCACGATCGTACGCCAGGACCAATTTCTGGTCTTCTTTTTTTTTTTTATCTAATTTCATTTCATATGTACACATCTAGTCCCTCATCTTTTAGATTTTATTCACTTTATTAATTCATATTCTAACTTGCTCATCTTTCTTTTACTAACTTTTAATATGACATAATTCTATACATTCCCATTTTAATTATTAGAACATCACTACATATTATATTTTTATGACATACGAAAATTTGGGGTGTTACACGTCTACCCTCTTTACAGGAGGTTTCGTCCCCGAAACCAAAATACATACCGAATAATTCTGGGTAGTGCTTCCGCATATCATCCTCCGCTTCCCACGTAAGATCCGATCCCTTTCGGTGTTGCCATTGGACCAACACTTGTCGAATGGACTTGTTGCGGAGTTGCTTCACTTTAGAATCTTTTATTGCCACGGGCTTTTCTACATAATTTAACTTCTCGTCTACTTCAATATCATCCAAGGGCACATACGTTGTTTCATCCGCAAGGCACTTCCGCAGTTGCGACACATGAAAAGTGTTATGAATCCCATCCAATGCGGGTGGTAATTCTAACTGGTATGCCACCGCCCCGACCCGAGCGAGTATCTTGAATGGTCCGATGTATCGGGGACCTAGCTTTCCACGTTTACGAAAACGAATTATTCCCTTCCATGGAGAAACTTTCAATAAAACATAATCTCCCACTTGGAATTCAATTGGTCGCCTTCGCCGATCCGCATACGAATTTTGTCTATCTTGCGCTGCTTTTATCCTTGATCTAACCATATCAATCTTTTCATTCCTCTTGGCTACTACTTCTTTTGACACGAGTTCTCGTTGACCCACTTCCCCCCAACAGACCGGAGTCCTACATTTCCTTCCATAAAGCATTTCGTAGGGGGCCATTTTTATGCTGTTATGATAACTATTATTATATGAAAACTCTACCAAAGGTAGATGATCATCCCAGCTTCCTCCGAAATCCATAACACACGTCCTTAGCATATCAACCAATGTTTGGATAGTTCGTTCCGACTGACCATCGGTTTGTGGATGGTAGGCGGTGCTTATATGTAACTGGGTCCCCAATTCTTCGTGGAACTTCCTCCAGTAACGAGATGTGAACCGGGTATCTCGGTCGGACACTATAGACACCGGAACCCCATGTCGAGATATAATCTCATTCGTATAAACTTCCGCCATCTTTTCCGAATTATAGGTTTCCCAGATGGGTAAGAAATGTGCACTTTTGGTTAGTCTGTCAACGACTACCCAAATAGCATCGTGCCCCTTCCTTGTCTTAGGAAGTTTAGTCACCAAATCCATCGTTACATGTTCCCACTTCCACACCGGTATCTCCAAGGGTTGCAACTTTCCATATGGCCTTTGGTGTTCGGCTTTTACTTGAGAACATGTCAAACACTTAGCAACATACTTGACAATGTCTCTTTTCATCCCGGCCACCAATAATTCATCCTCAAGTCTCGATACATCTTTGTAGCTCCCGGATGAACGGAGTACCGAGACTTGTGAGCCTCATTCAATAGTAATTCTTTCACATTACATTCCCGAGGTATCCAGATTCGGTCATACCTCATTTTCATACCATTTGCATTCTCTTCTAATTCATGAATAAATCCTTTCGTCCTTTCTATCTTTGAGTCGCCGGCATTTAAAGATTTTGTTTGAGCTTCTCGAATTTCATCAAGGAGTTTAGGTGTGACTACCATCTTCATAGATTTTACTCAAATCGGGGGCGGGTACTCCTTTCGACTTAGAGCGTCCGCCACTACATTAGCCTTCCCGGTATGGTAATGAATGTCACAATCGTAATCCTTAATGAGTTCCAACCATCTTCGTTGCCTCATATTAAGATCTAGGGATGAGCAAGTGGTATCAAATACTGATCCCATCCCGATCCCGATAATACCATACCGAAGCGGTTTCGGTACCGGTTTCGGTATCCACTTTTAGGTTTTTTCGGTATCGGTACGGTATGGTATCGGTATAATACCGAATTTTACCCTCAAAATACCGACACCGTACCGATACCGTACCGAACCGACGTATTTCGGTATCGGTATCGGTACCTAGTTTTCACAAAATTCGGGATCGGGATTTGTCGGTATCGGGACGGTATGGTATCGGGATCGGGATTTGCCCATCCCTATTAAGATCTTTCTGCTCGAAAAAATATTTGAGGATTTTATGATCAGAGTAAATAGTACATTTAACCCCATATAGGTAGTGCCTCCATATCTTCAAGGCAAACACGACGGCCGCCAATTCTAGATCATGAGTTGGGTAATTGTTTTCATGCTGCTTGAGTTGTCTTGAGGCATAAGCAACGACTTTACCCTTTTGCATTAATACACAACCTAAACCTTGGTGGGAGGCGTCAATATATACTACCAAATCATCCGTTCCATCCAGTAATGTCAACACCGGAGAATTTGAGAGCTTTTCTTTCAAAGTCTGAAACGCCTTCTCTTGTTCTTCGCCCCATATAAACTTTTCACTCTTCTTTGTTAATTTCATCATGGGCGAGGCTATCTTGGAGAAATCCTGGATAAATCTTTTGTAATACCCAGCCAAGCCTAGAAAACTTTTTATTTCGCTTGGATTCTTCGGGGGTACCCAATTCATTACCGCATCTACTTTGGACGGGTCCACATGGAACCATCCACATCGATTATATGACCCAAAAACTGTACCTCTCTAAGCCAAAAGGCACACTTTGAGAACTTTGCATATAACTTTTCCTTGCGAAGCCTTTCCAATACATCACGTAAGTGGGAAGCATGCTCTGCTTCACTTCGGGAATATATTAGTATATCGTCAATAAAAACGATTACATACTTATCAAGCATAGGCCGGCACACCCGATTCATTAAATCCATAAACGCAGCTGGTGCGTTCGTTAGCCCAAAGGACATTACTAAAAACTCGTAATGTTCGTACCGCGTTCGAAACGCAATCTTCGGCACATCTTCTTCTCGTACACGCAGTTGGTGGTAACCCGACCGCAGATCGATTTTCGAAAACCAACTTGCCCCTTGAAGCTGGTCAAATAGGTCATAAATTCTGGGCAACGGGTAACGATTCTTCACCGTTAACTTGTTCAACTCTCGATAGTCGATGCACATTCGCATCGAACCATCTTTCTTCTTCACGAATAATACGGGCGCTCCCCATGGTGAAACACTTGGTTTAATAAAACCCTTATCGAGCAACTCTTAAAGTTGCGTCATCAATTCTTTCATTTCGGTCGGGGCCAACCGATAAGGAGCTTTAGCTACCGGTTTTGCACCCGGGTTAAGCTCTATTTTGAATTCTACTTCCCATTCAGGCGGAAGCCCCGGTAAATCTTCCGGAAACACATCCGGATATTCGTTCACTACATTCACATCTTCAAGCTTTGGAACACCTCGATTGGTGTCAATCACATAAGATAGATACACCTTACCTCCGTTCTTCACATGTTTGATGGCTTTAATTATAGAACACAATTTCGAATTGATGACCCTATCTCCTTGAACACTTACCCGTTTCCCCCCTGAGGTTACTACATGAATGACTTTCTTTTCGCATTGAATTTCAGCGTGGTTTTGGGCTAGCCAATCCATTCCTACAACTACTTTAAATTCTCCCATGAACATCGGGACAAGATCTATACTAAATTCCTCATCTTCGATCAAAATCTTACAGTTTCTACAAATATCATGTAACAAATAGCTTTTACTATCAGCAACTTCCACTTCTAAGGGTACTAACTGCTAACATCTTTTCAAGCTTAAACGATGGATGAACTAACACTTCATTAGATATGAACGATCTACTAGCCCCGGAATCAAATAAAACATTCATAGGCATAGAATTAACCAAGAATATACCTGAAACCACATCCGGGCTAGTCTTAGCTTCATCCGAGATTAACTGGAACATCCTCCCACGAGCCTTGGAAGACTCATCCTTCTTTCCATCTTTCTTTGCCCCTTGTTGGAGTTTCGGACATTCTGCTTTAATGTGCCCCGTTTGATTACAATTGTAACACGCTTTTGAATTTTTGGGCCACCTATAATACGGATGTCCCTCTTGCCCACATTTGTAGCATCCTTTCTTTCCCAACAAACATTCACCCGAATGATGTTTACCACACGTCTTGCAAGTCGGAATTCCAATACTTGTCTTCCCCTTCCTGTTTTGATCTTGATATCTTTCCTTTTTTGACGGGTTTGTGTTGGTAGGCTTCTCCGCCACCCTTTTCTCTCCCCGTTCAACCTGCCTTCTTAACTCTATCTCCCTATCTCTTGCCCAGTCGATTAATTCATTCAACGTTGCACACTTGGAGGGATTTACGAACTCCCGATATTCAGCCTTTAACATAGCATGATAACGTAAAATTCTCAACCTCTCAGTCCCCGCTATCTCCCCACAAAACTTCACCTTGTCAAGGAACTTGTTCGTTATCTCGTCAATCATTTCATCCTTTTGTCGAAGACGTAAGAAGTCTTCTTGAATCTTATCAATTGCGGATTGTGGGCTATGATATTTCAGCAATGGCTTCTTGAACTCTTGCCATGTTAATGTTTGTACTTTATCATCCCCCAATTCCTTCGAATATGCGTCCCACCAATCCTTTGCTTGGAGTTGTAGGAGACCCGTAGCAAACATCACTTGATCCTCCACTTCACATCTACTCCTTACAAATACAGCCTCGGTGCTTGAAATCCATCTTTGACAGGTTATCGGATCAATTTCTCCTTTGTATGGCAAGGGGTTACATGCCATAAATTCCTTATACGTGCACCTTCGAGTGCTCTTCTTCGTTTACAATTCATTGATCATTTCCTTTAACTCCTCAACTTGGGACATCACTAACTTGTTGACTACTTGCAACACTTGACCTTCAACTTCTTGTGCTAGCCGAGGAATACTAGCCTCAATTGCCTTCTTAACTTCTTCCCCAATTCTTTCGTTCATTGCTTCGTGTTGAGCCGCTATATCATCATTCACGTTTACATTCTCCGCCATCTACATAAAACATTTATCTCATTTGTTAAATTTTCTTTTCATACATCACTTCACCATATTTGAACTCATTTTGGCATATTCAATTCAAGTTACAATGCATACTTTATACATTATCGTCCATGACGATCATGCCGTATCGCTTAGATCAAGACATTTGATCGTAACGATTTACCTTTTCATCCTTTCATATACATATATATACCTTCCCTCATCTTTCTTTATATCATCATTTCCTTCAAACTTTGATCACAAGGCTTTAATAACCATTTAAAACAAGTCCCATACGCAAAAAAACAAAAATAAAAATGTTTTGCCAGCATTATGGGTCGTCGCGGCCCGCGACAGCTTAAGGGCTATCAGTCGCGGCCCGCGACCGCTGTCGTGTAACGCGACGTCGATCCAGGTTAGGTGTCGCGTGACGCGACGTCGATCCAGGTTAGGTGTCGCGTGACGCGACGCCTACTTTTTCACAGAAAGTTCGTTCTGGGTTGCTGCAGATACCCAGCTCCGAAATTTTTCCAACATTAAACCTTTAAAACTTCATATCTTTAGTTCTACTGGTCCGTTTTACTCGATTCTTGTTCCTATGTGTCTGTAATTTAATTGCGGACCCGTTCAGCATTTTCGTTTGCCATAAAATTCGGTTTAAAAACACATAACCTATAAATCCCTTTCTACTTCTAACTATAAGCATAATCAAATTAATATTTCACTTACTTGCATAGCGCTGCGGAACGAACACACCTTCAGACGAGCTCTCGGTTTGAGTTCAAGCATTTTACTTTAATACTTGAATATCTCAAACCTCGGCTCTGATACCAACTTGAAACGCCCAACTTTTCACATTCGAGAAATAACATAAAGTTCATACAATTTTACAAAAATTTTGGCATGACCCGTTTGTATTAAGAACTTTTCCCCCGCTTTTAACAACAACATTTTAATTAAATCCTACGACACTTTTCAAAATAACAAAAGTTGTGACCACATAAGGTTCACCATAAACATTTTGTATAAACTACACAAAAGGTTTTGAAATCTAAACTACTTACTAACATACTAGACACAAGATTGACATCATATCACAAAATGAAATTTTTGACCCATACAAAATAGACAACTTGAACCGGAAGCGTATAAAAAGTCGACATTGTGTGTTCGGTCCGAGTGCGCCGCAATCAAGCATGGGATTTACCTGTCATCCATGACAACAAAACATTTGTTAGTCATAATACATATCAATTCGAATCCTTTCTTTACCTATCATTATTTGACCCGTTAACAAAATTCGTCTATTTGTCAACATCTTTATTTTAATTCATCCTTTGCATTCTAGCATAGGTTTCCTTTGAGTTTTTCTACCTTTCTTTCGGATACATCCAACATATAAACTTTCCGACCCGTCCGAAATGGGTCGATACATACGATACGATTTGTCATACTTCCATTATCTTGACCCGTTATCAACAAGTCAATTCTTATCCATTACGACATCTTACTTTCCAAACATTCTTGACCCACTTGAAGTGGTCATTACATATCCGTTACTATTGTATTTCTTATCTATTTTCCAACATACAACATATCACAATTTTATCATGAACAATCATACAATTCTACATAAAGATTTTTTTTATTACCAAACTATCATTCGTATATCTACTTATGAAGGAGAATTAAGTTCATATGAACTTACCGCGATCTTGAGATGCTTGTGACTTCGAGTGACTTGCGCCTTCTTCTTTCTTCGTGCCTATATGTCATAACTTCATACTTTAGCTTTCATGACATTACTTTCACAATCCTTATTATACGATTTGGTGTCTACTAATCATATACGTCATTGTCATAAAGGAGTTACATCGACTTATCAAGTATTCATGTAAAAACCATAACTAAACCCACTTAGGCATTTGATCGAACACATTGTGTGCGTATTACTAGTTTAGCATAATGTACAAGCATCTTAAGCACAATTTCCATAGTTCACTCATTGATTAACATAAACATCCCTAACTTGGAAATTTATCATCCTAATCATGAACACATAGTTCTAAATCAATTACTCCTAACCTTTTCACCAACATCAATCTAATTAGCATGTAGAGCTTCACAAATTCTTAACCATCTTTTAACATATAAATGGGTTTTACCCTAATCCATCATCATAGAGAAAATTAAAGCATGATTTCAACTCCTACAAGTTCATATCATCTTGCATTCTTGTTTGATTCCATAAAACATCACAAATTTCACATAACTCAATTAATCAAACATCACCAAATCATGAAATTAAACTTACTTGAGGTCAAGAACACTTAGATAATCGAAGTTCCTGGCTCATGCATTCGATTACACACCGATTTCACTTTCAATTGGATAGAAATTAAGATGTTAGGGTTTTGAGAGGAAAAGCTTTTCCCTGGCCTTCTCACGATCGCACACCAGGACCAATTTCTGGTCTTTTTTTTTATCCAATTTCTGGTCTTTTTTTTTATCTAATTTCTGGTCTTTTTTTTTATCTAGATAACGCCAAAAGTATCTTGCACGCAAAAATGAAGAAGCATGTCAAACGCGAAAATCGGGAAAGGAGAAAAATACTAAAAAGACAAAAAAACCCCTCGGACCCTGATCATGTCCCGCGCCACGTGTTGGGTCAGGATGCGTTCTCACTTTATTAATTCATATTCTAACTTGGTCATCTTTCTTTTACTAACTTTTAATATGACATAATTCTATACATTCCCATTTTAATTATTAGAACATCACTACATATTATATTTTTATGGCATACAAAAATTTGGGGTGTTACATTAATAGGTGGACTAAAATATGCCACATGTTACATTTTATTTCGTGTTACTTGTTTTTGACACTCTGTTATATTTTTTGTGTGGGGGGAGAGAGAGAGAGAATGCGTTACATCTTTCACCTGTTTACGTTTTTTTTAACTTCACTTGCTACACTTTTTATGGTTTTTGATAACAGGTTTTCAGATAAAGTTCATAGACTTTAGAACTTATAATTTATAAAGTTTTTAAATTGTAGTGAACGTAAAAAAATATGTAATAGTTTTATAGGAAGTTTTTTATTTTTTGTAACAATTCCAAATTTACACATTTTGTGTCAGATGAGAGAAAAGAAAAGGATGTAAAAATTGTTACACCTTCTGTCAGACCTATTACATATTTTAAAAAAACTGTTTTTTTTTTGTGCCAGGTCAATCTCAATCGTGGATTAGTTGGATGGATGGTGGAGATGAGGTTTTCTATATATCCTTTTTGTATGTGTGTGTATATATATATAGGGTCAGGATTTAGAGAAAACGGTAGAAAGTTTGAGAACGGTGAGAACGCTTATGGATCGTCCGATCAAAACAATCTATGGACTAGATTGGCGCGGTGGCGTTTTCGTAAATAACATCAATTTTATTACGTGGACGCGCTTCATTAACGGTAAAAAAGGTAAAACATCATTTCTCACATAAAATGCCGTTGAAATATAAAACGCCAAATAGATACAAAACGCCAATTTTATCACTGCGTACTTTTTTTCTGTGTTTTTATTTAAGCTCTCAGGCTACAAAAACGCCACAAAATGTGAAACGCCATAATATATAACGCCAAACCTTACATCCGGATAAATGTTAATTACATTTTTTTGTTATAAAAAATAATATCCCGGCTAAACTACTCGCCAAAAAAAATCCTATAAGTAGAAACGTGTCACCACCTTCCGTTTATCACACAAAAAAAACACAGTGGTTCCTAAAAAAAATAACTCAATGTAAAACGTCAAAAAATACAACGATGGCAAACATCTTTTCTTTGATACTCAGTAATGTTCTACATGAAGTTTCGCTGAATGATTTGTTACGTGAGTGTAGTAAGATTTTGCTGCATGAGATGGACAAAATTAAAAAAATGAGGGACTGATGACACCCATATGTCAGTCTGTCAGAAGGTTTGGATGATTAGAAGAGACATATCTTAGTGTAAATGTTACTTTAGCCTCGATGATTATAATGAAGACGACGGGCAGATAACATCCACCCACAAAGGGTCGATCCATGTCTCCAACATCCACAAAGACACTTCAACACATGAACAAAGAAAATAACCCACGCTAAACCCAAAACACCATTTATTTGTGACAGTTCTTGTAGTTTCAAAAGGAAAAAAAGACTGATTATACTGAAAATTTAGATCATAAATTGCATCTAATTTTTTTTTAATTTTCTTTATCTGTTGTTTGTTTGGTAATTTCAGTTAATAAACAACAAAAGTACATTAATACTATAATGAAAAATATAATAAAACGCCAAAACGAGCAAATGCTTGTAAAACGCCATCATGCCATAAAAACGCCCCCGAAAAACAACCAAACTATAATAAAATTACTTTGAACAAGTACTATTATAAAAAAAAGCGTAAAACAATGTGCAAAGAAAATAAAACAAAAAGTCTCACCGTTATCTAAACGCCTTTGGAAAACAAAACGCCATAATTAAAGCCGTCAAGATTAGACGTGTTACACCATAAAAACAGTTGAGTCTGAAAACAAAACACGGTAACTGCAAAAACAGTAAAATGAAACGACGAAAAACATAATTACTAACATTTATTATATTGAATGCCAAATACTTGGGGAATTGGATTTATTTATCTTTTTCAAAACGCCAAAATTACCTGTCATACGTGGGAAAAAAAGTCAATATAAAAGAAGACCATGAGAACACAAGCTCAAACACGCCAAAAACATTGACTAAAAACGCCACATGTTGTCCAAAACGCCAAAAACTTTAAAAATGGCTCAGGTTATTGCATGAAGGTTTGAAAGGAAAGAGAAACGATTCATCATAAAGTTCTCTGATATGAGAAGGGGGAAGGTAAGGACAATCAAAGCAATGCTTGGTATGAATGAAAGGGTTTAGAGGGATATCCTGGCCCTTGGGGTTCCAATGGCCAACGATGTGAAAGAACCCGAACTGTAATAAAAAGACTGAAGAGAAAATTTCCGGCAGAAGATGATGATGATATTGACGATACTCCTCTACCAAAACTTAGCAGTTGGGTGACGCATGAAGAAGAAGGAACGCTTGAAGTGACTTATAAAAACGGGGTGCAATATTCATTGCCAATGGAGGAAATGTTGAAGACATGGTTGCTATCTATCATTGAACAACTCTGTGATTTAGCACCTTCGAACGATCCAAAATCCAAGGATGCAGTGATATTCAAGAATAGGCTGCAGTAAAGAAGAGATGAGCTAATGGCGTTATACGCCAATCTAAAATTTGATGATGATGAATCTGAAGAAAGTGATGAACAAAGCGATGGGTACATCTCTGATTAATCCCTCCCACGGAAGACTATTAGTTTATTTTGATTTCATATTATTGTAATTTTATAAAATATTAATCTATGGTAATCAATTATTAACAAAAACACCCAAAACGCCAAAAAAATGACATGGAAAAAGCCATAGCGCAAAAAAAAAAACTATGTGACACAAAAAGAATTAGTTCAACGAGAAGAAATATGAGAAAAACAGTAAAACGTCAAATAATTAATGATTCTAGATAACGCCAAAAGTATCTTGCACGCAAAAATGAAGAAGCATGTCAAACGCGAAAATCGGGAAAGGAGAAGAATACTAAAAAGACAAAAAAACCCCTCGGACCCTGATCATGTCCCGCGCCACGTGTTGGGTCAGGATGCGTTCTCACTTTATTAATTCATATTCTAACTTGGTCATCTTTCTTTTACTAACTTTTAATATGACATAATTCTATACATTCCCATTTTAATTATTAGAACATCACTACATATTATATTTTTATGACATACGAAAATTTGGGGTGTTACATTAATAGGTGGACTAAAATATGCCACATGTTACATTTTATTTCGTGTTACTTGTTTTTGACACTCTGTTATATTTTTTGTGTGGGGGGAGAGAGAGAGAGAATGCGTTACATCTTTCACCTGTTTACGTTTTTTTTAACTTCACTTGCTACACTTTTTATGGTTTTTGATAACAGGTTTTCAGATAAAGTTCATAGACTTTAGAACTTATAATTTATAAAGTTTTTAAATTGTAGTGAACGTAAAAAAATATGTAATAGTTTTATAGGAAGTTTTTTATTTTTTGTAACAATTCCAAATTTACACATTTTGTGTCAGATGAGAGAAAAGAAAAGGATGTAAAAATTGTTACACCTTCTGTCAGACCTATTACATATTTTAAAAAAACTGTTTTTTTTTTGTGCCAGGTCAATCTCAATCGTGGATTAGTTGGATGGATGGTGGAGATGAGGTTTTCTATATATCCTTTTTGTATGTGTGTGTATATATATATAGGGTCAGGATTTAGAGAAAACGGTAGAAAGTTTGAGAACGGTGAGAACGCTTATGGATCGTCCGATCAAAACAATCTATGGACTAGATTGGCGCGGTGGCGTTTTCGTAAATAACATCAATTTTATTACGTGGACGCGCTTCATTAACGGTAAAAAAGGTAAAACATCATTTCTCACATAAAATGCCGTTGAAATATAAAACGCCAAATAGATACAAAACGCCAATTTTATCACTGCGTACTTTTTTTCTGTGTTTTTATTTAAGCTCTCAGGCTACAAAAACGCCACAAAATGTGAAACGCCATAATATATAACGCCAAACCTTACATCCGGATAAATGTTAATTACATTTTTTTGTTATAAAAAATAATATCCCGGCTAAACTACTCGCCAAAAAAAATCCTATAAGTAGAAACGTGTCACCACCTTCCGTTTATCACACAAAAAAAACACAGTGGTTCCTAAAAAAAATAACTCAATGTAAAACGTCAAAAAATACAACGATGGCAAACATCTTTTCTTTGATACTCAGTAATGTTCTACATGAAGTTTCGCTGAATGATTTGTTACGTGAGTGTAGTAAGATTTTGCTGCATGAGATGGACAAAATTAAAAAAATGAGGGACTGATGACACCCATATGTCAGTCTGTCAGAAGGTTTGGATGATTAGAAGAGACATATCTTAGTGTAAATGTTACTTTAGCCTCGATGATTATAATGAAGACGACGGGCAGATAACATCCACCCACAAAGGGTCGATCCATGTCTCCAACATCCACAAAGACACTTCAACACATGAACAAAGAAAATAACCCACGCTAAACCCAAAACACCATTTATTTGTGACAGTTCTTGTAGTTTCAAAAGAAAAAAAAGACTGATTATACTGAAAATTTAGATCATAAATTGCATCTATTTTTTTTTTAATTTTCTTTATATGTTGTTTGTTTTGTAATTTCAGTTAATAAACAACAAAAGTACATTAATAGTATAATGAAAAATATAATAAAACGCCAAAACGAGCAAATGCTTGTAAAACGCCATCATGCCATAAAAACGCCCCCGAAAAACAACCAAACAATAATAAAATTACTTTGAACAAGTACTATTATAAAAAAAAGCGTAAAACAATGTGCAAAGAAAATAAAACAAAAAGTCTCATCGTTATCTAAACGCCTTTGGAAAACAAAACGCCATAATTACAGCCGTCAAGATTAGACGTGTTACACCATAAAAATAGTTGAGTCTGAAAACAAAACACGGTAACTGCAAAAACAGTAAAATGAAACGACGGAAAACATAATTACTAACATTTATTATATTGAAAGCCAAATACTTGGGGAATTGGATTTATTTATCTTTTTCAAAACGCCAAAATTACCTGTCATACGTGGGAAAAAAAAGTCAATATAAAAGAAGACCATGAGAACACAAGCTCAAACACGCCAAAAACATTGACTAAAAACGCCACATGTTGTCCAAAACGCCAAAAACTTTAAAAATGGCTCAGGTTATTGCATGAAGGTTTGAAAGGAAAGAGAAACGATTCATCATAAAGTTCTCTGATATGAGAAGGGTGAAGGTAAGGACAATCAAAGCAATGCTTGGTATGAATGAAAGGGTTTAGAGGGATATCCTGGCCCTTGGGGTTCCAATGGCCAACGATGTGAAAGAACCCGAACTGTAATAAAAAGACTGAAGAGAAAATTTCCGGCAGAAGATGATGAAGATGATGATGATATTGACGATACTCCTCTACCAAAACTTAGCAGTTGGGTGACGCATGAAGAAGAAGGAACGCTTGAAGTGACTTGTAAAAACGGGGTGCAATATTCATTGCCAATGGAGGAAATGTTGAAGACATGGTTGCTATCTATCATTGAACAACTCTGTGATTTAGCACATTCGAACGATCCAAAATCCAAGGATGCTGTGATATTCAAGAATAGGCTGCAGTAAAGAAGAGATGAGCTAATGGCGTTATACGCCAATCTAAAATTTGATGATGATGAATCTGAAGAAAGTGATGAACAAAGCGATTGGTACATCTCTGATTAATCCCTCCCACGGAAGACTATTAGTTTATTTTGATTTCATATTATTGTAATTTTATAAAATATTAATCTATGGTAATCAATTATTAACAAAAACACCCAAAACGCCAAAAAAATGACATGGAAAAAGCCATAGCGCAAAAAAAAAACTATGTGACACAAAAAGAATTAGTTCAACGAGAAGAAATATGAGAAAAACAGTAAAACGTCAAATAATTAATGATTCTAGATAACGCCAAAAGTATCTTGCACGCAAAAATGAAGAAGCATGTCAAACGCGAAAATCGGGAAAGGAGAAGAATACTAAAAAGACAAAAAAAAACCCCTCGGACCCTGATCATGTCCCGCGCCACGTGTTGGGTCAGGATGCGTTCTCACACTTTTGGGCGTTTTCTCTTGATCTCTTATATATATATATATATATGTATGTATATATATATATATTATAAATAATTTTAATATAGTATTATTTGAAAAATATAAAAGTGACTGTGTAGGATTTTTTGTAGCTTGGTGTAGGCGTATGTTGTTCAAATATAGGATTGTATTATTATTTTCTAGTTTTTAAATCATATGAAATGTTGTTATGTAAAGTTATAAAAATAGAAGTATAATTGTGTAGGTATAATAATGTGTACGTGTGTAGGTAAAATAATGTGTATGTGTTGGTGTAATAGTGTGTATATGTGTGTTGGTATGTAGATAGAAGTAGAAATGTGTAGATAGATATGATTGGTTGATTTTTCTTTTCTTTTTTTCTTCTTACAAAATTGATTTTTTCTTATTTTAATTCTACACTAAAAAATATGTAACAAAAAATTCAATTTAACATGTAAAAATTATTTTTTCAAAAAAATGTGGATTCAATCAGAGACACTAAAAAATGTGGAACCGGTGAACCGTTGCATTTAACATGTTAAATATATAACAGAAAGTTCAATTTAACATGTAAAAATTATTTTTTCAAAAACTTTTAGAAGCTTTTATAGAACCCTTTTTAATAAAAATATAAAAAATATTAAAAACAATTGAAAAGGGTAAAAAAAAATTACAAAAATGATTATTTTTATTACAATGGTTTCAATATATCTTTATATTCAAAAGCTACAATTTTTTTTTGAAAAGGATAATTCCTTACATGTTAATTAATTGAATTCTTTATGATATATTTAACATGTTAAATGGATGATTCCCCATATTTTTCCGTTGAACCTCACACTATATATATATATATATATATATATATATATATATATATATATATATATATTAATATGAACATGAATTTAAGTGGTGATACCTCCTAAAAAAGCGGACTTACTGCACTACGTTCAACCATCAATAAATCATGTCGACTAATCAAAGGGACAATGTAAAAAAAATTATAATAATAATAAACTTTTTAACACGATATGCACTACATTGACGGCATCTAACGAATCACGAGCTTAGAATGTCCCAACAAACTCTACTGAGACCATGCAAAACCTATACACTAGTGTCGGCAATCTATCTACTCTCCCTTCACATCCTTCACAAACGGTCCATGAAGAAGGAACTTCTTCTCACAAAAGTCTAGGGTTATTTTTAGAAGGGCTTCCATCTTAGCACGAGCTCGGTGGTACTACAAAGCACTTTGTTGATTACTCTAATATATACAAAACATATCCCAATTTAAATGATAGTATTTATCACCACACATTTTAATCATGTACAATATAGTGAATTACATATTATATACTAACTTAAAGCACAAAGTCGGTGGCAACAACCACCGACATCACCCCTCAAATTACAATTTTGTCAATATGATATGATATACTAAATTCAATACCACATAATATCAAGTATATCAGCCATCTATCTCTTTTTGTTCCACGTAGCAAGCCACATGCAAATATATTCTAAACTCTATATATCATCCATTGTATACTAACTTAAAACACAAAGACAGCCACCGACATCACAACTCAAATTCAATTTGTCCTTTAATATAACTTTCATTTTGGCTCCCTCAGTATTTTCCATTTTGACTCCCTCATTTTTTTAACTAATTTGTTTTCCTCCTAAAACTTACACAATAACAAATCTATCATCTAAATTTCTAACTTTTTACTTTTACTTCCTTGGTTTTTAATTTTTTTTTCTTTTTTTCCCTTTGTGTTTTTAGTTTATATCACGTTTACATGTTGCTATAAATTCGAAACGGGTAGTTGGTTCGTCACAATTTAATACATTTCGTTAATTGTATCGTATCTTTATACGTTTCTTTCGTGTGCTTAAACACGTTAATGTCACTGTGCCAATGCGCTTAACGAACGATAATGTGCCCTTAAATGTCACGCCACAACGCGCGAGCACCTTATTTTCATTCTTTAACTTAAAAAAAAATTTTCCTTACGTGCTTATTTTTATGGACATTTCGGTACATATTCATGTATCGGCATTGGACGTAAACAGTACACATTTACGTTTCAACCTAAAGTTTTCCTAAAAATGTGTCGAGGCTAATATAATACGTTTTCATGCCTATTTTTATGTATGTTTTAAGTTGTTATAGGTTTTGATGTAAACACTTTATTTTCTCACATGCTCATTTTTATATGTACATGTCAATATAAATTCATGTTAATGAACATGGTCAAATATAATACGTTTTCGTGCTTATTTTTATGTACGCTTTTAGTTGGTTTATGATTTGACATACGAGTCACTATGCGTATTGATGCCACTAATTCTTAATGAAAATGTAAGGGTTATGTAGTAATTAGGTGGAACTCCACTAAATGAACCAACCCGGTTTGGATTTTGTTATTTGATTTAAATGCTTATGTAAGTTACATTGATTTATATCGGATACGTCAAAACACACGTTTTTATATGGTTGACACATTACATAACGTTTGCGCTAATCTATTTGATGTTTGCGATGTACCCGCGCCGCAACGCGCGTGGCCTTATTACTAGTTCTGTAAATTGTTCAATCATGAGCTATCACACACTGATTATTCAATCATGAGGTTTCAAATGCACACGATACCATTAAAAAAAACAAGACCACTCAAAGTAAACAAAAAATATCTTTTTAAATTGGTAGGGCTAAACTTGGCCTACCTCCTTAAAAAGCGGGATCTGGTTATGAATATATTTATAGGTGGATCTTGTAAAGGTGACATTTGACAATACAAGTGGTATTGCGGATCTGAGAACTTTTTTTACTGGGTTCTTTTTGTTAGATTCTCACTATTTTTTTCCAAATCATACGAGGTTCTTACTAATTTTTCCTATTTTTTCTAAACCGAATAGGTTCCTGGGAACCCACAAAAGTGGTCTAGATCCGCCCCTGGGTATTATAAATTAAAATTTTGGAGATGCACTAACTACTAGGTGTCAAAGACCTCACAATACAAGATCGAGTTTAATGTACTGATTGTTGGTTAATCACCGATCTTGTTAAGTTTGTTGAAGTTTATTAGAAAACTAGTATTTTAATACGTCCCGGCCGTGTTGAAACTTACTCGAATCTATATCGTCAAATATTTGACCTGACTCGTTTCCGAAGAAAATACACATAACAATAAGGACCAAAACGTATTATATTTGACCTGACTCAATACTAAGAAAAACTTACACCAAAAAGTAAACCAACTTAGATTATACCGAAACGTACTTAAAAATAAGTACAAAAAATTAGTGTTTTTTTAAGTTAAAAAATGGTACCGCGTATTGCGGCGGCGTCGAAACGTAAAGTAACCCGAACTTATACCACCCAGTGAAAACGTATTGGTTTTTACCCGACTCGTTTTCAAATAAAAATTATATCAAAATGTAGATCAACCGTAAACGAACTAAACATACATAAAAAGTAAGTATGAAAACATATTATACTTGGCACACGTACATAAAAATAAGCACGTAAAATTTGAAATAGTCAAAATCATTTTACAGAGTTTTTATGTTAAACAAAATTTATGTGAAAATGTAGATCAACCGTAAACATAGATAAAAAAAAGTAAGCACGAAACATATTATATTTAACACACGTATATAAAGATAAACACGTAAAACCTAGAATGGTTAAAATCATTTTACAAAGTTTTTATAAAGTTGAGGGAGAATGAGTGTCTTGATTGTAATCAGTAAGACTTTGTGATAAATATTTAAATAGAATAAAAAATGAAACGACATATTCGTTAGAGAATCGTCACAACCCTTCTCGAGTGCTACTTCGTCGGGTATACACACCCCTCAACCGGTCACATATGTAATCATCCATTATTTGATATCATATTCGGTCCCTTTTCAATATCATTAACACATAGTTTGCAATTTACTTCAACGATTTTTAATTCATGTAAATTGTGGTAACCTAAAGATAGGTTTATTCAAGATTACTGTCATTGCATTGATTTCGTGATGGTATTTGTACATGTTTTCAGGTCCTTATAATATTCTACCAATAAGTGATTTGGGTTGTTTAAACTATTTGATCATGTAAAATTATCATTGTTCGAAATCATTTTCAATCAGTCGTTTTCAAGACGAGCTGTCCAAATAGGTAACAATTATTTATCCTAGAAAATTTTGGTATATTTATCGAAAAAAGTGTTGGAACTGTGGAAAAGTATTAAACTTATATATTAGATATTTAGATCAAACATCTTAATCATCTATATACGTTCATAGATTGTGTCAACTGTCACATATATTTTTGCATTAACAAAGAGAAGTCCCCTTAATCTGGTGAAAAAAAATATTTGATATAAGTGTTGGAACGGTTAATCATTATACTGGCTCTGAATGGTTTAGATCTCTTACTGATTGAGCACTTAGTGATTCAGACATCTTACTGATTCAACACTTAACCATTCAAAAGTTGTGGCTTGTGCTTAAAGGAAACAAAAATAATACTTCGAATATAGCTTGAGCCCTTGTCTTTCAATCGAGGAAAGGTTGGATAATTAATTAAGTATTAGGTCATGTCAACTAGAAATGGGTCAAATGGCAAAAATGCCTGAGTTCGGCAAGTACGTCCGAAACCCGATACAAATGGGATGGGTATACCCGATATCTGAGGGGTATTAGGCCGGGTATGGGATTAGTTTTAAAAAATTTCGCGGGTATGGATCGGGTACGGGATTAGGTGATACCTGACCCGATTACCCGAAACCACATACCCATTTACCCGAACTATATACCCGATCTTATACCCGAGTTTTTTAATTTATATTTTTATTTTTCATTAACCCTTATCTATTAGTGATTTATTTTAGTATGTTCATAATATGAAAAAATAAATTTTCTTTTAGTATATATATTTGATAATAATATTTATATTTTGTATGTTGGGAAGTATATACATATAAGTTATAAGTATTATAAAGTTATTATTAATTCATGATAAAATTTATATGTATGTAATGTACATCTTTAATTTATAATAGTTGTTGTATAAATAAAATTATATAGTAATTATAATAGTAAAAAATAGATTTGTAAATCCCAACGTATATCTTTTAACAAACTAATGGGTATACCCGATACCTGACGAATTATCCGACAAATACCCGACGGGTATTGGGTCGGGTATGGGACGCGGTTTTATAACCGGGTATGGGTATGAAATTACCAATAACCGACCCGAACCCGACCCATTGTCATCCCTAATGTCAACTTTGATATCGTTACAGGTTAAATCACTGGCGAAGCTTTATTGGGGCCTGGGATGCCTCAGCCCCCATCGATTGCTTGTCGTGATAATTTTATCGATTTTTTTTAGTATAAAATATTAGATTTTTAAGAGTCCGGTCCCCATCGATTTTGATCTTGAGAGTCTAACCCCCACTAAGTTTTCACTCAAACTTTGCCGCCAGGTAAAATGCTTGCTAAGAAGTACGAAAACTATGATTTCAATCAACTTTCAATATTATATATTAGATAACAAAAAAGCTTTGAAGATACTTGATAAAAACCTAGACCCAGCCTCCTTTAGACCCTCTGTTTACATTTGGATGCATCTAGATTTGTCACATTAAATTATGAATATGTTATACATAAGCTTAAATGCAATGGCTTGGCGCCCCACGTCAAGTCGTCAAGTCACACTAAAAGGGCGTTAGATACCATTACAAGGGCGCCAAGAGCTAGGGGTTAAACAACTAAACATGATAGCGAATGTAAATGGGAAGAAGCATGAAAGTGTGTACAATTAATTTTACTGCCAATGTACATGGAGGGGCGCCAAAGAAGTACACTTGGTCTAGTCAGTAGGCTACTTTATTTAATAATAAGATATATCTTTTAATGAAATTTAAGGTGTTTATTGTAACCTGATTTTTGACATTTTAGTCATTTAACTAATAAAATTAAAATCTTGCCTAAATGAAAAATAATAAATAATAAAATAAGCTTCAGTTTTTTTCAATAAACTTGAAGTATAATATATAACAAAGCTTAGGATATTCTAGAAAGTTTATTTGGGTAGAAAGAATACTAATTAATCTTGATCATCAATTGAGTAATCAAATGCTTAGATTAAATTGATAGAAATAAACAAAAACAACGCATGAGTTTGTTAGGAGTATTCTAGTCCATCTAAGTCAATTGTTTCTCTCTCCTTCAATTTCTCCCCGTTTTAAAACGTTAATAACTTTTTCATAGGACATAATTTTTTTTTATAAAATTTGCACCATAAAAACGAGCATTTTTTATCTTTAAAACGAGCATACTATTGCTATACTTTTGAAAAAAAAAAAAGTTTTCGATAACCCAGATGCCTAAAACGTAGTAGAAAAAAAACACGAAAAATGATTTTTAACGCAATTAACAAAAAACACAAAGAAATGTTTTTTTTTTTCTAAAACGTAATGGACAAAAAAGACAAAAGAAATGTTTTGTTTCTAAAACGCAATGAACTAAAAACACAAAAATGTCTTTTTTTCTAAAACGCAATGGACAAAAGACACAAAAATATGTTGTTTCTTGTAACACCCCGAAAATATATATATCATATTTTAAACAAAATATCGGTAATAGTCATGACAAAATAACTAGGAATGAATAACCTAGTTAGTTAGTGCCTTGACATAATAGAATAAATATGGTTAAAATACCCTTTAAATAATTTGTGTAAAGTAGAGGGATGGGCACATGAATTAAAGTTTTAATTAAATCAAATATTAAACACAAAACATACACACATATGTGGTGTGTCCTGCGATTTCAACCAGACCAAAAGGGAGCTCTCAAGCTTCAACCCTAAAACACAAAAATTCACCAAATTGAAGGGGCAAATCGAGTCCAAATCAAAATCCGAACATAGATTATTGATCACCTCGGTGAAGGGATCATAAGGTATGTGAAATTTCACTATTAGGTTCCATCTTAAATTTTAGATGAATTCATGAGGTTCGAATCTGAGCTTGCATGATCATTGTTTGGATGAAATTAGGAATGAAATTATGTCTAGGAGTAAAACCTAGTCATTTACTTGTTGAATTGATGTTCATAATTGTGAATTCATGATCATATACTCATGTGTCAAGAGGGTTTTGTAGAATTATGTTAAACACTAGGATTATCATTGTTAACCTAGTGTATTTGAGCTCTATGGAGTGAATTCTGACTTGTTGATATGAAAATTGACATGAACTTGTGAAAGGATGCTTAAATCTTGGCTAAATAGTTAGTTAAGAATTTGATTTTAATTGTATGAAATCCTACTCATCAGGTGTTTGATATAATGACTAAGAGAAGATAAATGTTAAAAACCCGACTAAAAAAATGCATATTTGACTAGTGTGGAAAATTATGCGTTATATGCAATAAAAGAGTTCTAAACATCTATGGTTGAACTCTATAGGCAAGGAAACCGGGACGACAAGCGGACAAGCTAGTGGCGATACGCGTTTGAAAGGATTGCTCTAAAGGTATGTAACCGTGGTCTCGTTACATTAAGTTTAGTTATTAATTCTAGCTTGTTAAATTGAAATTTAGCGTAAGAGGCAAACTCGTTATGTCGCTGAAGTGACGAAGCTCACTGGACAACAAAACGAGTCAAGACATTGGTTAGAATAGAGTTTGGTATGTCCTGGTAATGGTGGTCTCCATTAGACATCCAAACGGGTCAAAACAATGTCGAGTTGTAAATGTTGAAGTGAATGGATCATCACTCAATGATTGATTATATTTAATGCGTAAGCCGTGAAGCGGACACGCTAAACTTGTTGCAAATGAACCCTTGGCATTGGGTCTAAAGTTCAGAAATTTATGCTTGTCAAATTGTTAAAAAGGAGTATGTTTGAATCTTTGAAAACAAAGCATGATGTAATGCGTAAGTAACTCTCGGTAGGGGAGCGAAACGCTATTGTTGATAACCGGGAATGAGTAAAATAGTTGAAAACAAGGGATGACAACAAAACAAGTTGTAGGCGTTGTAGGCAAACGGGTCGTATAATCAAATAGCGGATATTAGGCCAACTGTTCATAAACTGGATTTTAGTGTGAATAATGTTGTTAAATGGGTCCGTAATTTAATTACGGTCGCGTAGGAAAAAAATTACGTAAAACGGACATGTATAGCAAAAGTTATGCAAGTTCTAAGTTGATATTTTGGTATTTTTCGTAGCTGCTACGCGATGCCAAGCCTTGAACACCGTCGCGTAACGCAACGTTCGTCGCGGGCCGCGAAAGATAGGGACTGGTCTGTCACGGGGCGCGACAGACCTAAACTCTAGAATTTTTGTTTGGTTTTCGTTGTTTGATACCAGAACTTGTTTATACGTATTCTAACATTGTCAAAACTAACATTTAACGTGGTTTTGGCACTAGGTAAATGCATACAAGACTCCAGATGAAGATCAAGCGAATTTCAAGAACCGAATGCACCGAACAAAGCTTCCGCATTGATCTATTTTATTTTAGTTAATATGTAAACTCTTGAAACTACATTTTGAAGGTTTTAAATTAGTAGGATGATGACTCGAATACTTTGATCATATATGATCGTAAACCCAACAAAATTTTTGTTAGCTCGCATTTTTGTAATAAATGTGTGTTAAATATTATAAATTGTGTTATTTTAAGACGGGTCTTACAAGTTGGTAATCAGAGCCCCAGGTTGTGGGTGAAGTGTGTTCGGTTCAAGCTTGATCAAACATCCGGCAAGAATTAATTATTTTATGTTAACCTTAACTAAACATTGGAAAGGAAATGTGATTCAAAATGCATGGGAAGAGTGTGTTAACACACTCAAACCCGGAAAGTGCACTAAATACAAATGGTTGAAGCAACTTATGAACTTGGCTAAACCTAAGTGGAATATGCAAATGATAATGAAATGAAATGTTAAAACAATCAATGTAAACGTTTCAGATTCAAGATGTCGACTAGTGGAAATGATGATACGGTGCCGACGGTCACCGAACAAATGAGAGAGGTGATTGCCGAAGAGGTTGGAAAGGCAATCGAAAACAGTTTATCCGGTTTCATAGACATGGTCCAAGGTACGGTGCTTTCACTAGTTGAAGAACGGATCCAAAGGTTGGAGGATAATGCCAACCAAGCGAAGGAAAAGTCCGGAGGATGGAAGGCTTGTTCATACAAAGAATTCATGGCGTGCAAACCGCCAGTTTATAATGGGTAGGTTGATCCGATAATATGCCAACGATGGCTAAGCGACATCGAGGGAGTGTTTGAAAGGACCCATTGTGATACAAATGACTACGTAGCCTATGGTACGGGTCAATTAAGAGGTCAATCGAAAGACTGGTGGGATAACAAGAAGAAGGAAATTGAAAGTGAAGCGGCTAAGGCTATGACATGGGATGAATTTAAGGCGCCGTTCGTTAAACATCATAGTCCCAAGGCGGTCATTAACCGAATCAAAGCAGAATTCATGCAGCTTAGACACAAGGGTGAGACCATCGACAAAATCACGGGAATCTTCATGGATAAGATGAAGTTTTGTGATGAACTTGTGACAAATGAAGAACAGAAGATATACTATTACTACAACATGTTGAGCGCCGAGTATAGGGAGTTTATGACTCCTTCAAAGTATGAGACCCTTACCGAGACATAAACGTTGCCCGGGAACGAGAGATTGAATTGAAAAAGCAAGTTGAACGGGGTGAACGAAGGGTACATGATGTTAATCCGAGCCCTACTAAGAAAGCACGGACGAATGAAACGGTGAAGAAATCAGATGCAAAAGGCGGGTCGCCAAGTTGCAAAATCTGCGGAAAGGGTCATAAGGGCGAGTGTCGCTTCAAAGATAAACCTTACCCCATATGTCGGAAAAACGGGGCATACGGTTCCAACATGCCCGGATAAAGTGAAGGTTTGCTACAAGTGCTATCGACCGGGTCACAAAAATTCAGAATGCCCGAAGCTAGTGGGAAAGAAAGATGGGCAAGACACGAAAGATGAAGCCCCGAAAGCAAATGCTAGATCTTTTCACCTAACCGCAACAGAAGCAAAAATAGAACCCGAAGTGGTTTCAGGTATATTTGCTGTAAACTCGATTCCTGCACGTGTATTGTTTGATACGGGTGCGAATAAATCCTTTATTTCATATGGATTTATTCGACATCCTTCATTTGTTCTAACAAAGTTACCTATGCCTTTAGAAGTAGAGATAGGTAATAACAAGAGCTTTATTGTTTGTGATGTATGTCAAAATTGCAAATTGAGTATCGACGACGAAGAGTACTCAATAGACTTGATCCCGATGTCAATGGGAGAATTCTAAGTGATCGTGGGTATGGATTGGTATCCCAATACCACGCGAAGGTTGCATGTTTTCAGAAGGAGATAAAACTGACGTCTCCGAGCGGAAAACACGTTACCATATACGGCGAAAAAGGGGGTAACCCCGTGGTATGTATAATGCTAGAGGCTCACAGACTTATGAAACTCGGATGCAAAGCATATATGATATAGGCAAGCGAATCGGAGAAAGATTCCCCGAAAATCGGAGATGTACCGGTGGTACGTGATTACGAATATGTGTTTCCGGAAGATTTACTGGGAATACCGCCAGAATGGGAATTCGAGTCCGGGATCGAATTGGTCCCGGGTGCAAACCCGTAGCTAAGGCGCCGTATCGACTCACGCCATCGGAGCTACAAGAGTTGATGTCCCAAATTCAAGACTTGCTCGACAAAGGATTCATAAGGCCGAGTGTGTCTCCTTGGGGCGCACCGGTGTTGTTCGTGAAAAAGAAAGATGGGAGCATGCGAATGTGTATCGATTACCGGGAGTTAAACAAACTCACGGTAAAGAACCGATACCCGCTTCCAAGAATTGATGATCTATTTGACCAACTACAAGGCGCGAGTTGGTTTTCCAAAATTGATCTTAGATCAGGGTATCATCAGTTAAAGGTCAAGGAAGAAGATGTACCGAAGACGACTTTTCGCACGCGGTACGGACATTACGAGTTCCTCGTGATGTCTTTCGGATTGACAAATGCACCCGCGGCTTTCATGGACCTCATGAACCGGGTTTGCAAACCTATGTTGGATAATTCGGTAATCGTGTTTATCGACGACATTCTTGTATATTCGAAAAATGAAGCCGAACACGCGAATCACTTGCAAGAAGTGTTAGAGACACTCAGACGGGAAAAGCTGTATGCAAAGTTCTCAAAGTGCGCTTTCTGGTAACGAGAGGTGCAGTTTCTCGGGCATATCATTAGCGCTGATGGAGTACTAGTAGATCCGTCAAGAATAGAAGCCGTGTCAAAATGGAACCCTCCGAAGAATCCTTCAGAAATCCGAAGCTTCTTAGGGCTTGCGGGATATTATAGGAGATTCATACAAGATTTCTCCAAGATTGCCTCACCATTAACCAAATTGACTCGCAAGGAGGAAAGATTCGTATGGGGCGTTAAACAAGAAAAAGCGTTCCAAACGCTCAAAGAAAAGTTAACCCACGCTCCGGTGTTAACGTTGCCGGACGGAGTTGACGACATGGTGGTTTACTCTGATGCGTCACATTCGGGGCTCGGATGTGTTTTGATGCAACGAGGCAAGGTTATATCCTATGCCTCGAGGCAACTGAAGATTCATGAAAAGAAATACCCGACTCATGACCTCGAGTTAGCGGCGGTGGTATTTGCCTTAAAAATATAGAGGCATTATTTCTATGGGGTAAAATGTACTATCTTTACCGACCATAAAAGTTTGAAATATTTCTTCGATCAGAAGGAATTAAACATGAGGCAGAGGCGATGGTTGGAAACAGTCAAAGATTATGATTGTGAGATACATTACCATCCCGGGAAAGCCAATGTAGTGGCAGATGCTTTGAGCCGAAAGGTAGACTATGCCCCGATACATACGGGTATGATCGATGTAGCTCATTGTGGCCTCGGGTTTACTTGAACGAATTCGAGAAGCACAAGTTGAAGCAGTGAAGGTGGAAAATTTGAAGAAGGAAAGAATAGTCGGCCAATTGAAGGATCTAGTAAATGGTAACAACGGTTTGAAAACTCGTTTCGGTAGAACCTGGATTCCTAACTCGTGTGGAGTTAAAAAGCTTCTTCTTGATGAAGCTCACAAATCCCGTTATTCTATTCATCCGGGAGCTACCAAGATGTATAACGACTTGAAACAAAACTATTGGTGGCCCGGAATGAAAAGAGATGTAGTAAAGTACATGGAAAAATGCTTAACATGTCTACAAGTCAAAGCGGAGCACCAAAAACCCTACGGTAAACTACAACCGTTGGAAATTCCGGTTTGGAAATGAGAACATATTACAATGAACCTATTGACCAAACTACCAAAGACGAACCGCGGATTTGATGCTATATGGGTGGTTGTTGATAGACTGACAAAGAGTGCTCATTTTATCCCGACACGTGAGACTTATACGTCAGAAAAGATGTCCGAAGTATATACTAATGAGATAGTGGCACGCCATGGAGTACCGGTATCCATCGTGTTCGATAGGGATACCCGATTTACTTCAAACTTTTGGCGAGATTTCCAAGAGCAAATGGGGACGAAATTGTTCATTAGCACCGCGTACCATCCTCAAACGGATGGACAGAGCGAAAGAACAATACAAACATTGGAAGACATGCTACGGGCGTGTATTATCGGCTTCGGTGGTAGTTGGGATGTTTACCTACCATTGGTCGAATTTTCATATAATAACAGTTACCATGCTAGTATCGGTATGGCTCCGTACGAGATGCTTTACGGTAGGAGATGCCGGACCCCAGTGTGTTGGGATGAGGTGGGTCCATGTGAACTCGCCCATAAAGACATAGTTCGAGCCACTAATGAGAAGATTGATATGGTTCGGGTACACTTGAAAGCGGCTCAAGATAGACAGAAGTCGTACGCGGACAAAAGAAGAAGACTGATCGAGTTTCAGGTTGGCGACAAGGTCATGCTTAAGGTATCTCCATGGAAGGGGATTATCCGGTTCAGAAAAAGAGGAAAACTAAGCCCGAGATTTATTGGGCCGTTTAAAATCGTCGAACGAGTAGGTAAGGTAGCATACCGCCTTGAGCTACCAGAGGAATTGAGCGGAATTCATAGCACGTTCCATGTATCATACCTTCGAAAATGTCTAGCCGACGAAACAGCTTATATCCACTACGACGACATCGAAGTGGATGACAGACTTAACTATGCGGTGAAACCGATTGCAATTCTAGATCGCAAGGTGAAAAGTTTGAGAAATAAAGAAATCGACCAAGTAAAGGTCAAATGTGAGCATAGAAAAGGTTCGGATACCACTTGGGGGTCCGAAGAAGATATGAGACGTCTCTACCCTACATTATTTGGTACGTATTCCGGTTTCAAGGACGAAACCCCTTTTAAGGGGGGTGGACCTGTAACACCCCGAAAATATAGATATCATATTTTAAACAAAATATCGGTAATAGTCATGACAAAATAACTAGGAATGAATAACCTAGTTAGTTAGTGCCTTGAGATAATAGAATAAATATGGTTAAAATACCCTTTAAATAACTTGTGTAAAGTAGAGGGACTAAACATGGGCACATGAATTAAAGTTTTAATTAAATCAAATATTAAACACAAAACACACACACATACGTGGTGTGTCCTGCGATTTCAACCAGACCAAAAGGGAGCTCTCAAGTTTCAACCCTAAAACACAAAAATTCACCAAATTGAAGGGGCAAATCGAGTCCAAATCAAAATCCGAACATAGATTATTTATCACCTCGGTGAAGGGATTATAAGGTATGTGAAATTTCACTACTAGTTTCCATCTTAAATTTTAGATGAATTCATGAGATTCGAATCTGAGCTTGCATGATCATTGTTTGGATGAAATTGGGAATGAAATTATGTCTAGGAGAAAACCCTAGTCATTTACTTGTTGAATTGATGTTCATAATTGTGAATTCATGATCATATACTCATGTGTCAAGAGGATTTTGTAGAATTATGTTAAACACTAGGATGATCATTGTTAACCTAGTGTATTTGAGCTCTATGGAGTGAATTCTGACTTGTTGATATGAAAATTGACATGAACTTGTGAAAGGATGCTTAAATCTTGGCTAAATAGTTAGTTAAGAACTTGATTTTAATAGTATGAAATCCTGCTCATTAGGTGTTTGATATATTGCCTAAGAGAAGATAAATGTTAAAAACCCGACTAAAAAAAGCATATTTGACTAGTGTGGAAAATTATGTGTTATATGCAATAAAAGAGTTCTAAACATCTATGGTTGAACTCTATAGGCAAGGAAACGGGGACGCCAAGCGGACAAGCTAGTGGCGATACGCGTTTGAAAGGATTGCTCTAAAGGTATGTAACCGTGGTCTCGTTACATTAAGTTTAGTTATTAATTCTAGCTTGTTAAATTGAAATTTAGCGTAAGAGGCAAACTCGTTATGTCGCTGAAGTGACGAAGCTCACTAGACAACAAAACGGGTCAAAACATTGGTTAGAATAGAGTTTGGTATGTCCTGGTAATGGTGGTCTCCATTAGACATCCAAACGGGTCAAAACAATGTCAAGTTGTAAATGTTGAAGTGAATGGATCATCACTCAATGATTGATTATATTTAATGCGAAAGCCGTGAAGCGGACACGCTAAACCTGTTGCAAATGAACCCTTGGCATTGGGTCTAAAGTTCATAAATTTATGCTTGTCAAATTGTTAAAAAGGAGTATGTTTGAATCTTTGAAAACAAAGCATGACGTAATGCGTAAGGAACTCTCGGTAGGGGAGTGAAACGCTATTGTTGATAAACCCGGTAATGGGTAAAATAGTTGAAAACAAGGGATGACAACAAAACAAGTTGTAGGACTTGTAAGCAAACGTGTCGTATAATCAAATAGCGGAATTATAGGCCAACTGTTCATAAATTGGATTTTAATGTGAATAATGTTGTTAAACGGGTCCGTAATTTAATTACGGTCACGTAGGAAAAAGAATTACGAAAACGAACTTGTATAGCAAAAGTTATGCAAGTTCTAAGTTGATATTTTGGTATTTTTCGTAGCTGGGCATCTGCAGCATAAAAGAAAGCAACAGTCTGTTAAAAAGGGGGTGTCGCGCTACGCGACGCCAAGTCTTGAACACCGTCGCGTAACGCGACGTTCGTCGCGGGCCGCGAAAGATAGGGACTGATCTGTCGCGGGGCGCGACAGACCTAAACTCCAGAATTTTTGTTTCGTTTTCGTTGTTTGATACCAGAACTTGTTTATACGTATTCTAACATTGTCAAAACTAACATTTAACGTGGTTTTGGCACTAGGTAAATGCATACAAGACTCCGGATGAAGATCAAGCGACTTTCAAGAACCGAACGCACCGAACAAAGCTTCCGCATTGATCTATTTTGTTTTAGTTAATATGTAAACTCTTGAAACTACATTTTGAAGGTTTTAAATTAGTAGGATGATGACTCGAATACTTTGATCATATATGATCGTAAACCCAAAAAGTTTTTGTAAGCTCGCATTTTTGTAATAAATGCGTGTTAAATATTATAAATTGTGTTATTTTAAGACGGGTCTAAGGTCTTACATTTCTAAAACACAATAGACAAAAATCACCTAGAAATGTGTTGTTTCTAAAGCGCAATGTACTAAAAACGCAACGAAATGTGTTGTTTCTAGGAACAATTTCATATTTCCACTTAAAAAATTTCTTAATTGCATATTTACCCAACTTAAAATTAAAATTGCGTATATCCTCTTCTTTGACTAATAAAATTGCAAAGTTACCCATTTTGATTTATTTTATAAAAATAAATTATCTAATGACTATTTTACATTTATTTTACTAAAACTTTAAAAAATTGCATATTTATCTATGTTTTACTAGTTTTTGTGGCTTTTTCATAATTTTTGTTGTTTTTTTTTATGTTTCTCAAGTTAGTTTATATATATATATATATATATAATGACATGCTTTATTTTTCTTCTTTCAGTTTTGGTGATATTTTTTAATACTTCCTTCTTAAATAAAAGATATAATGCAAAATTGGTGTATAAATATTAATGAAAATGGACAATGGTGTAATTTTATAACACCTATTTCAAAAATTGAGTCTAATCATTTTCGGGTGTTTGCATATGTGTTAATATCGATATAGATCTAGAGGTCTTTTTTATTTTGGGCTGATTTATAAATATATACATTAACATACATTTAATTATAAAAAAAGAAAAACACAAAACAAATTACTTGGTGAAAATGAAAAAAAAAAACGAAAAAAAAAAACAAAAAAAAATTATGAAAAAACCTCAAAAACTAGTAAAAATGGATAAATACGTAATTTGTTAAAGTTTTAGTAAAAATAAGAGTAACATAATCATTATGTAATGTATTTTTAATAAAACAAATTAAAATGGATAAATTTGCAATTTTATTAGTTAAGGAATGGGATATATTGTAACACCCCAAAATTATTATGAAGGGAATAAAGTGAATTGAATTAAAAATCCTAAATTAGTTGGTAAACCGTGTAAAGTAAATAGTTAGTAATGGAAGATGCATAAATAAAACAAATACACAACTAGAGTGGGTAATTTTGTAAAGTGTTAAAGTGAAAGTATCAATATTAATCAAAACTTAAAAACACACACTTCTGGTGTGTGAGGGGATCGAACAGGAACATGGGGAAAGGGGGTTCAACCCTAGTTCTTGAATCCAGCCAAATTAGAGAGAATTTCATGGAAATCAAACTGCATGAGCTAAGAATTTCGACCATCTAAACCTCCTTATTGAAGTGGTAAGCCAGATTTCTTGATTTGACGAACAATAGGAAGTGGGTTTCAACCTAATCATATGTTTATGTAAAAATATGTGTGAATAGATGTAAGGACTTCACTATAGGATAAAATTTATGTGTAAATTTGATTATTTGAAAGACTTGTTGTATGAACCCATTTGATGAGAAATAATAGAGATGTAGGATGATGAAAATTAGAAGGAATCATGTGAAATCTTTGGTATATAGAGTTGTTAAAACACTTAAATTGTTGAATAAAAGGATGTAAAATAAAGGAGATTATGAACTTAGTTGATTGTTGATAAGATAGTGGATGAACTAGTAAAAATCATGTCTGGAAATACTTGAATAATATGTTTTATTAATCTGAAACCCGCCAAGTGTTCGATGAAATGCTTAAGTGAATATACATGTGAAATTCGTAAAGATTGTGAAAATGTTGCTATATAATAAACTATGTGAATGATGAAATGATGTTCGGATGGACTAAATGATAGAATGAACATGTTAATGTAGGTGTGAAAGAAGAAAGTTCAAGTGCTACGAAGACGGAAAACACACAAGATCGAGGTATGTTATTATGCATACTAAATCCTATTTGTAATTTGTTGTTTATGATGAAACCATAGTTTGATAATTGTGATAGTTAATTAGTAAATGGTTTGATCCGTTTGAATGATTTGCATGAACCGTAGATTTATAAATGAAAATGCTTTATGACCGGTCCTTTATGGGATAACCGGGTAATGAGAAAATAAGTATGAAAGGAAATGAAATTGTTCGTTGTAAACGAACCGTATGAAAGTTTTATCATGAATGATATTATCCGTTATTAACGGGTAATTTATGAATGAATGAAATTAACTCGATCCGTTACTCACGGGTAGAGTGTATGTATATGATTGGAAGTAATGTATTCGTTCGTTGTAAACGAAACCAAACGAAGATTATGTACGAATGAAAGTGCCCGTCTTAACGGGACAAGAATGGCATGTTATGTATCAAGTTTTAAAGTTGTATGTTTTGACCCGTTTCATGGGATGAGATAATACATGTATGAGATGAATATATGAAAGGGATTAATGTTGTATTATTAGTCTAGAAGTGATGTAAGTAACGAGTTTTAAAAATTGATGCTTGATGTAGGTAAATCCTCGGCTTCTTAGCTTGGCGACTCGGAATGAACACACTCGATATCACGCCCATCTAGTGCTTCGGAAGATGTCAATTTAGTACGGTCTTAGTCTTGGTCATATGTATTTCCAACCTATGTAATCTTTTGGTGTCCTTGTGATTTGGGCAAAAACTTGGTTAGTTTGTAGCTTTTGTATTTAGATTATCTAAACATGTTTGCTTTTCTTTGGTTTTTGCAAAAGGGTATTTTAAGTTGAAGCGTTTTGTTATCATAAGCAGGAAATTGACTATGTTACGAATGGGTCATGCCCAATTTTTGTAAAAGATTATACGTTTTTATAATATTTAAAAAGGTAAAGATTAGGGCGTTACATATATGCAATTAAGAAGTTTTTTAAGGGGAAATATGCAATTTTCCATTGTTTCTAAAACGCAATGTACTAAAAACACAAAGAAATGTTTTTTTTTTTTTCTAAAACGCAATAAACTAAAAACATAAAAAAATGACTTTTTTCTAAAACGCAATGGATTAAAAACACAAATAAATGTGTTTTTTTCTAAAACGCAATGGACTAAAAACATAAAAAATGTGTTTTTTCATTGTATTATAAAACGCAATGAATTAAAACACAATAAAGTTGTGTTTTATCATTGTGTTGTAAAACCCAATTATAAATATTTACACATATACTCATTCAAAACTCGCAGGTATGTTTTTTAAACTTTTAAAACTACAACTTAAAAACATCTTAAAACACAATACAAAATTTATCATATAAATGCATAAAAAACAAATCCCTAAAACTTATTTGTTTTTTAAACTTTTAAAGCTACAAATTAAAAAAAAAACATCCTAAAACACAATACAAAATTTATCAATATAATGCATACAAAAACAAATCCCTACAACCGCATGCTTCTTTTTGCTTTTAAAATTACAAATTAAAAACACAAATCATAAATATAAACACATAGATCCATAAAACGCAATACAAAATTTACTAATAATGCATACAAAAAACAAATACTAAAAACGACTTCCATTAAATTGTTAGGTTTGTTTAGTAAGCTCATCGTGCATCCTCACCGTGTGCCTCAAATTGGCAATCTCTTTATTCGGGGGCTATGACTTCAAGGTGAAGCAATCTGGTGGTTTGCATGTCATAGCAAGGTTTCAAGAACAACTAATCAAGGAGAAGATATAAGGGCGACCTGCAACTGTAATCGTAACCAGATCTAAATCCCACTCGTCTGTATCATCTTTGTCACACCCGCTAAAATTAGAGTTGATGTGATTTGACTGGTATCTTCATTGCACAGCGGAAGTATTTAATGCTAAGACTTCTAGGAAGTGAACGCCCATTAAGTACTCGAATCCCCATGTTTCTCCTATTCCAACCGTGCCATAATTTAAAAATGTAACCTGAGAAAGAAACATGCGAAAAATCAACATAAAGTTGGCGATTTCATATTTTGTTTGAAAAAGATTTAAAATAAATCTTTTTGATATCCGGTTTAAAATAATGTTGAGAAAATGAAATAAAAATCATTTTCCTTGGCATGTCATATGATACTTTGTATTTGTAAAGCTTTATGTTTATAAAACTTTGTATTTGTAAAACTTTGTGTTTGTAAAACTCGTCTGACCGTCAATGTCCGCGTATGACAATGACAACATGCACGCATGAGCCTGTGAGTTGTATGTAGGACAATCCAATCCTTAAGTTGAGGCCACACTGTCCCGTTGTTCGTAAGCAGGAAAAACCAGTCCCCTTATTTGTATGCAGGACACCCAGTCCCGTTGTAACTAGGACCAACCCCATCACTAGTTTGTAGCTCATGCATGTTTCGTAAACCGCTTATGTTTTTGTAAAAACCGGTATGTTTTGCATAAATCTTTCATAAACCATTTGAGTTTATTGAAATTCACAAACCATTTGTGTTAGTTAAAACTTGTTTGTAGCATGGTTTAGAAATATGTAATTTTTGTTCATCGAAAACCTTGTATGCTTCTGTAAAACTTGCATGTCTTTCCACCTCGAAAAAAATTTATAAAAATGTAAAACCGTAAAAAGTGGGGGTTATGAACTCACCTCGATATTCTTGTGCAAAGCTAGCTTAATATGATCCAAATGTCGTTTCCAAAACGTGACTTGCTAGCGTGCAATCTATGACATTCCTATCACGGAATAACTTATAAGTTTCTACTTAAAATGGTGTAGCTAAACTACGTGTCACCGAGCTCTATCGAATCGCTAACCGAATGATTCGGTGGTATGTTTTTAACTTGATAGAATTGAGTAAGTTATACTTGTTAAGTCCATTTAATGTAGGTGGTGGATACTAAGTTTTGTACACACTTAGTTTTCAAGAGATTTAGAATATATATATATAGATATAAAAATACATAAATATATTGATAGAATCGCTTTAGTCGTCCTGAGTGGTCGTACGTGTACGTAGACATATATTTGTATAAAAATAATACGCGTTATAGACTCGTCGTAGTTTTCGTAAGATATACCTAAGTATATATGTAAACATAAATATTAATGTATATGATGTCGCATAGTCAATAATAATCCCCCGTCAAATAATAATCCCGCGTCTCGTGGATAATTATTGAAATAATAATATAGTTGTTTGTTTGATATAATCGACTCTCATTTGTTTGTAAACCAAAGACTTGGTTAATAATATGTGAAAATCGTATGGTAATATATCGTATGCCGTTTAGGCGTTTGAAATAAATATAAAAGCTATATTTATTTTATAAAGTTTTTGAGTTGTATACGTTTGAAATAAATATAATAATTATATTTATTTTATAAAAGAATTTCCGAGTTTTTTTCCTTTGAAATAAATATAAATAATTATATTTATTTTATAAAAGAATTTCCAAGTTTTTTTAATGTTTAAACTAAATATAAATAATTATATTTATTTATAAATGATGTCCGAATTTTTTATGTTTGAAATAAATATAAATAATTATATTTATTTATAAAATTATCGAGTTTGGTTATCTCGTAATCACGCTCGTTGAAACATTATCGACTCGTCTTTGTAAGTTATAAAGTGTCGTAAAAAATAATATACATTTATATTTATTTTTATAAAAATTACTTGAATCCAATAGACTTTGTTTTTATAATAAAACACGTTTCGTTTTACAGATTTTTACGAAAGACGGGCAGAGATTCCTCTGTTTTTGGACGATTTCGACAACGTAAGTTGTCGATATATTTTCAAAACGCAATACACAATGTACAACAATATATATACTACCTATCGTAACTTAAATTGTCGAATATTTTTCGCGCTCAAGTCTAATATAGTATGATATCTATATTTTGTGTTACGATGTCGGTTAGTTTTTATTTAACATATACACGTTTTATATATGAAGTCCATTGCACGAAATACAAATAATTTTCATTACGAAGTTTATATTAATCGATTTGGTTTTAAAGCTCATTTTCACGTTTAAAACAATATATATATATAAAACAATATAAACGAAATCGCGTCGTTAACTTTTACCAAGCCTCGCGTCGACCATAGCTAACCACGTTGACCGGGTTTGATCCGAGTTGACTGAGTTGACCGGGTTTGACCCGTGTTGACTGAGTTGGCCGAGTTTGACCCGAACCTGCTCGTATCCCGATCCAAAACTGAACCAGAAGCTACCCTAACTGAACTTAAACCGAAACAAATATGCCGTTGACTGCTTTGACTTGACCGAACCCGAACCTGACCGAGTTGACCCGAACCGAGCCAAATCTGACCCGAACCTATCCGTTGACTGCCTTTGACTCGTGTTGACCAGTTTTGAATCCCCTTTGACCCGTACCCAAAATCATAGGCACCACCACTGTCGTCGTCGTGGCTCACCGTCGCCGTCGGCCACCACCACTGTCATCACCATAGCTACCCACAACACCCCCACCTCGCCGAAATATGACGCGGAACAACCACTCTTCAGTCGTTGATTCGGAGGTTTCAGCCGTTGATTTGACGGCTCCGCCGTCTGCCCTCCGTCGCCGCTGTGTTGCTGTTTATCACCGGCAAAAATGGAGCGCTGCCGCCGTGGGAAGTCGCCGAGGATCGGCCGGCGCTCCCACTCTTCTCTCGATTTCTCTCTCCTGTTGCACTCTCTCCCTATCCGCTCTCTATCTCTATCGATCTAGACCGATGTGTGTGTGAGAGAGTGTAAGAAGATGGGGTTTTGGGTGTTGTCGGCCGGAATAACGGCGCCGGAATTGTCGCCGGCAGCCGGAATCCGGGGGCCGGATTATATGAGAGAGGGAGAGAGAACTGATGGTTGTGTTCTAGGGTTTGGGGTGAAGTAAATGAAGAAGGAAAGGGAAGGGTAGCTTATATATCTAGGGTTTTCAAGTGGGCATGGGCCTAAGGCCCACAAGCCTATTTCTAGTGTTTCAAGCAGCCCAACTGCACCTATGAGACCCGTTTTCGCACCCACACTTTTTAAAATGTCGTAGGATTTAATTTTAGTATAAAAAATACGTAAATGGTGTCGGTAGTCTCCGTTTAACGCGTTCGTTCGTCGGTTGCGTTAAAATCGCGTAAAATGCTTCGTTTGTCGTTTTTAATCTGTTTTTCGATCCGGTTTCGACTGCCTAAATATATCATAATATTTCTGTTTTGAAGGTAATACACGTGTCCGGTGCTTTCGTTTCGTTGCCGGTGCATTCTTGCGGTCGCGTTTTTCGTTCACATTTGCGCTTTGTGACGTTCGAAAGCATGATAATTTTGTAAAATCAAATTCATGTGTATAAAATATATGCATAAAATCCGTATTTGTAGGCGTTGTCAGTATCTCGTTCGGCAGTCTTATCGCAAATCACCATTCGCGCATAAAGCCGGGTAGACGTCCCCAGACACTCCAAAGGCCTAATTAAGTTAGTTTGCATCTTAAAACACTACTTATAATCATCTCAACGTTTGTTATTCGCGTAATTAAGAGTCTTAAATTACCGGTTGTCACAGTCTTCGCGGAATTAGGGTTACGTGTGTAGATTAGCAGAGTAGCGGTGGCAGTGGTTGTTGTCGTGGTGTTGTTTGTTGTTGTTGTGGTGGTTTAGTAGGTGGCGGTGGAGTTGGTGGTGTGGAAGTGGTAGGCATGGTGAGTGTGTTAGTACAGGTTTGGAGGAGAAGAAAAAAAAATGTGATATGAGATTGTGAGAAAATACAAATTAACCAAATTACCCTTTATTCTATTTAAAAAGAGTGTCACATGTCATAATCAGATAACTTCCTAGCCTTTCTACCTAAATACATATAGCTTCCTAGCCTGTCATAATCAAATGCTGAAAATGGAGGATGCATATGGTCTAGATGCAGGTGACCTCCAAGATCTGTTGAACCTTGAACTAGAAAGGGATTTTGAAGATATAGTCTCCATGAACTTTGAGTTACAATTTAAATGTCAAATCAGGGAGATGTTGATGAGGAATAAAGATCATACATAAAGAAGTGTTTTGGCATGGTACAATTGTTTTCAGCAGCATATGTAGCCAGGACACAACATTTGCAAAACCAAGCAGTACCAGCAAAAACAATTGCAGCTGGAGGTTTAAGAGTGGTTCCAACAGCAGTTGCGGGTGGAGATGTTGCTGGATCAGCAACTGCGACAGTGTTTCCAGCAACATATGTAGCCAGGACACAATATGTAGCAAAGGAGATGTTGCTAGGTAAGAGACTCTTGATTGGGCTTTGGTGAAAGTTGTTGAGGCAGGTGATCGTAGTTAATGTTTGTTGAAAGTCAAGTTGTATTGCATGTATTGATTTTTTTCAAAGTAAAGATTTTAAGTTTGTTAGTATATTCGTTTGATGTTTTACAACTTCTGTATCAAACTTTAATAAGCACATTTCCAACAGATATGAACATTCGGGAAAGTAATTCCCTTCTAAAAAATATATAGTGATTTGTTGTTTAATAAAATGTGGTATGAATAGTTTTTAAAAAACAACCTGTGTTTGCACATACTTTCAACCACATATCACTATTTAAAGTAGTAGTTCTCACTTTTTACGATGAAAGCTAGTGATTACTTTTGATTATTTGTTTAGGCTGATTATTTCTTTAGTTGTAAATTAGAGTTCAAATGCATCAATATTCAAGATTTGTGAAAATAACTCATGACTATTTTAATATTAATTAAACAAAAAACTAAACTAAAAATTACAATATCTATACACCTATCTATACTTTCTATTAAAATGTAGTCTGTATGAATTTCAAAAAACCACCCGTATTTGTACGCGAATATCACTGCTAGTATAACAATAATATAACATACATCATTATCTAATCTGGTTGCAATTAACTCCTATTGTTTAGAATCGAAAATTCGGATCATGTTTCATTGCAGCTACCGTCTTCCACATATAAATTTCTTCTTTTCTAATTCTAATTAACCAATAGAAAAAGTTATGAACTTGAATGCTGGCGCGAGTCTTTAACTTTGATACAGAAAAGATAATATAAATAATTCATTTTCTATTTAAAAAAAACAAAAAAAAATGTTGATATGTAATGTTTATTAATCAATTTAACAAAGAAATATATATATATATATATATATAGGTAGAGGATCCTGTAAAAAGTGCTCAAAGTGTGAGAAGTGTATTATAACACTATATATAATACTATATAACACCATATAAACACCGTATAACAATATGTAACACCATATAATACCATATAACACTATGTAACACTATATATCATTATATAACAAATATAACACTATAGGTTGTCCGATAGCATGTCTATGATATATGTATAGTGTTATATTTGTTATATAATGATATATAGTGATACATAGTGTTATATGGTATTATATAGTGTTACATATTGTTATACGGTGTTTATATGGTGTTATATAGTATTATATATAGTGTTATAATACACTTCTCACACTTTAGGCCCTTTTTACACTATCCTCATATATATATATATATATATAGTTAACGAGAGACGATGAATAGTAACTTTATTTTTAAAATAATATATTGCTTTTTATTATTTTTTATTTAATATATTATAATTGTTTTATTATTATATTTACATAACATATTTTATTTTATTTTTTCTTTTTTAAAACCATATATTTCATTTACCATTTTTTAGTAATTCTTTTTTAGAGCATAGTTAACGATGAACGATGAATAGTAACTTTATTTTTAAAATAATATATTGCTTTTTATTATTTTTTTTATTTAATATATTATAATTGTTTTATATTATATTTACATAACATATTTTATTTTATTTTTCCTTTTTTAAAACCATATATTTCCTTTACCATTTTTTAATAATTATTTTTTAGAACATATATTAATTTATAAATAATTAGATATTTTTTTAATAATTTACGTTTATAACATTTTTCTAAAAACTTAAGTACGTAGTTGCGTTTGATTTTTTCCCTCGACATTCCGTTATAAGTTTTGTTAAAAACGAAGTTGTATTCAAACTAAATATTTTTTTCGGTATCATAAAACTGTACAATGATAAACTAAACCGTTCTAATGGTTTAACTTTATAATAAACATGCTTTAAATTCAAATCAGGTTTGTTTTACATTGTCATTTGCTCGGTTTCGCTGCAACGCGCGACGTCAAAAAAAGCTAGTATAAATAAAAAAAAAATTAGGTAAACGTTTAACAATCAAAAAACAGAATCATATAAACAAATTAGTTTAATAATTTTTTACGTATATTAACATCGATATATAAAAAGTACAAACTTTCACAAATATAAAACTTGAGTAAATTGCCATTTTAGTCCCTAAGGTTTGGTTCAAATTATCATTTTAGTTCAAATAGTTTTTTATTTTCTTCTCTGGGTCCATGACTTTTTCATTTTCTTGCCATTTTGATCATATTGGCTAACTCAGTCTAAAAATCTGGTTATAACCACGTATATTTTTGGCATAACTATTGTGTAGTGATAACAAGTGATAGTTTACAACATAATTTATAAACGTCATAATAATTTAATGCCAAAAATACCCCTGATTATAACCAGACTTTTAGACTAAGTTAGGTAATGTAATCAAAATGACAAGAAAAAGAAAGAGTCAGGGACCAGGAGAGAAAAAAAACTATTAGAACTAAAATGATAATTTGGACAAAAACTCAGGGACTAAAATGACAATTTACTCATAAAACTTTGATAAAACTATTAGTTTTCTTTTTAATCAGCCTAGCTAAGAGAAAGAATAAGCAGAAAACATGTTTGCATAGATCACAAGAAATCACAAGAGCCCCAATAAAAACAAACAACAAAATACACATTAAAAAAAAACTAAAAAAAGAGATGCAAGAGACTTGAACGGAATTAAGCTGCCACATATTACTTGAACGGAACTAAGCTGCCACATGCTCCTTCTATTTGGCCACGCACACCCATACAATCCTCGTCACCCTTTTCTTCCATATTAAACTATCATATATATATATATATATATATATATATAGGTTGCACTACGTTGATCATCCAAGTAGAAAAAAACCATGTCACCTACCGATCAAAGAGACATTGAAGAAGAAGAAAAGATCCAGCAACAGTATGCCCAGCTCCTCACGGAGCTTCCAAGAGCTGTTGGATCTTTCGGGACAGATCTGCATCTTTACAAAGGCAGTTGGCTGCCTCCCCCTGTCCTGTTAGCCGCATTGCTGATGCGAACCCACTTCAAGCATCGGTCCACAGATATCTTCTTATCATCTTTCATGAAGAGTGGCACCACATGGCTGAGATCACTCATGTTTACCATCCTCAATCGATCTCGCTTTCATTTTTCAGACCACCCTTTGCTCCGTAAGGGACCCCATGAATGTTTTCCAGTTGTTGACCTATTCCAATCCACAGACTACCCCATTAGCGATACGGAAGACCTTTCGTTCCCTCGACTTTTTGCTAGCCATTTTGCACATAATGTGTTACCTGCATCCATCACAGATCCTTCTTCCGGATGCAAGTTTGTTTACGTGTGTAGGGATCCAAAAGACGTGTTGATCGCAACGTGGCACTTCATACTTAAACTGACACCTAAAGAACTCCCTCAAATTTCGTTGGATCAAGTGTTTCAAATGTTTTGTGGGGGTGTTATGGAGTATGGGCCATATTGGGATCATGTGTTAGGCTTTTGGAAGGCGGCCCTTGAATCTCCGGACAAGATATTGTTCTTCAAGTACGAGGAGATTAAGAGGGACCCGGAGGCTCATGTAAAGAAGTTAGCTGAGTTCATGGGAGTGCCCATTTCGGTTCAAGAAGAGGATGATGGAATGGTGAAAAAGATTGTTGAATTTTGTAGTCTTGAGCATTTAACGAGCCTGGAGATAAATAAAACTGGGGCTCAAAGGTTTAGCAGCGGGCATGTTGTACCAAATCATGCTTTTTTCCGAAGAGGTGAAGTTGGAGATTGGAAATCTCACTTAACCAAGGAGATGAAAGACCAAATTGATCGAATTACCCACGACAAATTTAAAGGTTCCGGTTTGACAACTGGTGCAACTCCCGAGTGACATTTGTAGCCAAGTTAAGTTTTAAAGCTTTTAATAAGTCTATGAACTTCTTGGTCTTCATCGAGGAGTTGTTAAATTCATCACTGGTTGTTAACAGGTTGTTTTGGTGTGTTTTTATTTCCGTTGTATGTCGTTTTGTCTATGTAAGGCTTTCGTGTGATCAATAAAACTTAAGCATTGTTTTTTTATGGCATAAAAGTGAAGGAGTAGGATTTCTTTTAGCTTGGTGTAGGCCCATGTTGTTCAAATACAGGATTGTATTATTGTCATGTAGTTTTTAAATCATATGAAATGTTGTTATGTGTAGGTATATAAGTAAAAGTATAATTGTGTAGTATAATAATGTGTAGGTGTGTATGTATAATAATTTTTATGTGTTGTTGTAATAGTGTGTGTATGTGTGTGTAGGTATGTAGATAGAAGTAGAAATGTGTAGATAGATATCATTGGTAGAGTTCTCTTTTTTTCATCATATAAATTTTTTTTTTTTTAATTTCAACTCTCCACTATATATATGGGTTGGGTTCAATGAGAGACACTAAAAAAATGTGAAACCGAGGAACCATTGCATTTAACATGTTAAATATATAACAAAATGATTCTAGTTCAACTGGTTGATTCACTGGGTTTTACCCATGGTACCCGAGTTCGATCCCCACTTGAGGCGGTTCATTCCCCTCTGTGGCGGCTCTCAACTCGTCAAGCCCTATTATGAGTGAGGTATCTGTGGGGTTTTTCCTGCATGCCGGTCACTCTCTGATACCAACTGGGGCACAGTTAAGACACTCACGTCTGGCCGGAAAGAGGCGACGGGCCTCCCAATGTGGGGGGTGTGGGGTGTCTGGCACCCAAAAAATTGTGACACCTTGTCGTTCAAAAATGATATATATATATATATATATATATATATATATATATATATATATATATAGGGGAGGTTCATTTGAGAAGAAAATTAAATTGAGAAGAAAAAGAATAAAGGGTACAATTGTAAAACATTAAATAGTTTTTCTCTCATCTCATTTATTATTATTTTTTACTAATTAATTAGTCATAAAGAGTATCATCCTACACACTAAAATTTTTACCCAGACACATCAAAATTTATCCTACACGTTTTTGAAATTTATCCTACACATACAGAAATTTATCCTACACAACTCGTAATTCATCCTACACACCTCATAATTTATCCTACACTTTAAATTAATTTTTTTCTTCTTTGAAAATATATATATATTTTTTAAATAAGTTACAAATTTAATTTAGTGAGCTATTAAAAAGGAAGACTAAGAATTAATGATCTATCTAATTTTACCAATATACCCTTACACCCATATTAAATACAAAAATTAACTGAAGTAAAATGAAGCATTATTATTGGTTGAAGTTTGTTCTTTTTTATTCTTACAAAAAAATTCTTCTCATTTGAACCCTCCACTATATATATATATATATATATATATATATATATATACACATATATATATATATATATATATATATAACAAAACGTTCAATTTAACATGTAAAAAATAATTTTCAAAAACTTTTAGGAGCTTTTATAGAACCCTTTTTAATAAAAATATAAAAAAATATTAAAAAAATAAAAAGGGTAAAAAAATACAAAAATGATTTTTATTACAATGGTTTTAACATATCTTTATATGCAAAAGCTGCAAAAAAAAAATCGAAAAGGATAATTTTTTACATGTTAAATAATTGAACTCTTTATGATATTTTAACATGTTAAATGGATGGTTTCCCACATTTTTCAATTGAACCTCACACTATATATATATATAGTGAAAGATTCAAATAAAAACCACTAGTTAATGTAAAAACTCGAAAACTAACAAAAAAAGTCTAAAAAATACCAATTTTTATACCAATTTTCGCTATTTTATGTATATAAAAAAAAACTTTTTTCAAAAAAAAAATTGTAGTGCAAATGTGTAATAGTACACATGTGTATGTGTACTACAATTTTTTTTTTTTGAAAAAAAGATTTTTTATATACAAAAACTAGCGATTTTAATAAAAAATTGATGTGTTTTTTTAGGTTTTTTAGCTAGTTTTCGAGTTTTCGCGTTGAAAGTGTTTAAGTGGCAATTAGGGTTGTTCATAAAGCTCGCGACTCGTAGGTCGCACGAAAGAAGCTCGAGAAAAACTAGCTAAAAAACTCAATTTGAGATGACGTGAACCAAGCTGGCTCATTTTGTAACCAAGCCCAGCTCGAGCTAAGCTCGGCTCCGCCCATTGGCTCGTTCTTAGGCTCGTTTAACTCCGACGTAAAGCTCAAGCCAAGTTTAGCCGCCTGAATTAATTTCGAGCTTGAGCTCGACCCCACCCTGGCTCGACTCGGCTCGACTCGTTTACAACCCTAGTGGCAATACCTCCTACAAAAGAGGACTTACTGCACTGCGTTCTACCATCAATAAAACATGTCAACTAATCAAAGGGACAACGCAAAAGAAAAAAACTTATAACAATAATAATAAACTTTTTAACACAATATGCACTACATTCACGACATCTAATGAACCACGAGCTTAGAATTTCCCAACAAACTCTACTGAGATCATGCAAAACCTGCAGACTAGTGTCGACTGTCACACCCCCAAAAATACCCCAAGCGGAAACCCCCGCGAGGCATGTGACGTACCAGGATCTAGCCACCAATCACATTGAACTCATATAAGATTTTTTTAGTAAAGCTTTCATTCATTAAGATAAAGTGTTACAAAACATTATTTATAACTCGTTGTGTTCAGCGGAAGCATAATACAAAGTTTAATCAAAACCAAAGCGTATGTAGCCAACTAATCTTGTTTCAAGTTTCCATGTGTCTCGACCCATGACCACTCCAGCATCCCAGACAGCAAGTTCCACATCCACACATACCTATAACCTGAGAGCATGCACACAAGTGTATTAGGCAACGCTGGTGAGTTCACAGTTTTACGAAAACGTTTGGTTACCACGTGTTTAATCCAGTTTAATAGCAATTCCGAAAGTAATCTTGATAATAACTCGAGTACCGTACAAGATGGCTCCTGATTACTTTTTGCCATTCCCCAATGCCCCTATCTAAGCATTGGTCATGACTGGGTCATTAGTTGACACCCGTCCTCTCAGGTCCGGGGTGAGGGTGCCAAACCTAAACAGCGCTATCAACTAATACCCTATTACCTCTCAGGTAACAAACAAGATGGGACTTAATGGTGATAGGAATTGAGTGTATTATCCAACATTCCAGTTTTTACCCAAATGACTTATTCCTCTCAGGAATACCCAACTGATTTACCCAAAGACTTATTCCTCTCAGGAATACCCAACTGATTGTCCCACCCACCGGGACGCATGCTCAAGAGAAGTGAACTCACCTTAGATTGCTCGGTATGTTACATTACATTACCTGTTCCAAGTTGGTCAACCAAACCCTACCGAGGTTACCAAGGATGATCAGTTTTGTAAACACATATCCAAATCACGTATTCGGCAAATCACATGTAACATCATTGTCACGTAACACATAGCAAACTCTTAGATTTCATACACGTTCATAACACAAGTTCATGTTCCAAATAGTAGTTACCAAATAAATCAGTTTCACAGTCAAGTACGTATTTTCACAGATTGCATTCATCACAAAGATCACTGTACATCATATGGTAAATACCCAATTCTTATACAAGTTCACATCTCATGTAAATGTCACATAACAACGCATAACAGGTGAGTGTTCTATCCAGACAAGTCAAATCAGGATTCTCATTCTTAAGTATTGTTATCCTGCAACAACAGTATTTTATAACACAAGTATTCATCATCATCTGTATCATAACTGTCTACTGTTCCTCCTATTTGCCTTCACGGTGAAGTATCCTTGTGACGAAGGATCAACCTTCGTCGGGTTTGCTTTTGACGAAGACCCTAGTGGTTCGTCGGGCATCGTGCAACGAAGAATCAACCTTCGTCGAGATGGAGTTCGACGAATTCCCCAATCTTCGTCGAACTGAAGTTCGGCGAAGTATCACAGAGGTTCTCCCATAATCACCTAACAACAGTTAACACATTTCCAGGCATGAATAATGGATCAAGCGGCAGTTACTTTGTATAATCTAACCAACCCTAATTATGAACAAACAACAACAATTCAACCATAGATTCATATCATGATCAATAACATATTCTAGTCTTACGATCCTTTACACGAAACCCTAGTTTTCATGTCACATTGCAAACCACAATAATCAGCGTACACCCTCTAAACATCAACAGTTAATGTGTAACAGTTCTATTTAATCGATAATCATCAAGCATACCTCTAGGTTAACTACGAATACTCACACACGGATCATCATTACACAAAATCACGTATTGAGCAATACTCTAATGAACGAAAACAGTGCACTAACCTTGAGACGAGATTAATCAGTGATGTATTACCATTAACAAGCTTCGAAATGAGGGATAGCGACTGCCGTCAATCGTTAGAGAGAGAGCTAGGGTTGCAATAGGGTGGGTTTCGTGAACCCTATGCGTATATATGCTCGACAGGTGAGCTGGGCCTTTACTGGGCTTCGACAAGATCAGGGCCGACGAAGAATCATTCTTCGCCATATGCAAGTGTGACGAAGGTTCTTCCTTCGTCGAGGGTAGATTGTGACCAAGGACCAATCTTCGTCGAGTGGTAGTATGACGAAGCCTATTCTTCGTCGGCATAGGTTTTGGGCGAAGAATCCCAATTCTTCGTCGACGTGAATCAAGTGTGAGTCATGTGTGGTGTTATGCTATACCTAAACATTACACAACTATCATTTAACACCCAAACGTAACAGCACCCTAATCATTCAAATATCGCGCACATAATACAACGTAAAATGAAACATTAAAACAGAATTGTGAAACAAGAGATACGTACAGGAAAGACCTTGAAATCTCGGGTTGTCACATTATCCCCAACTTGAAAGAAATTTCGTCCCGAAATTTGATAAGTAATCCAAGGCAAGTAATCCAAGGCAGCAAGATGTTAGGGACTGTGGATCAGGATGATTGTGGATTTTTCTCGGGTTCCACATCATCCCTAACTTGAAAGGGAATTTCCTCCCGAAATTCGCCAATGACATCAGGAGTTGCTTCAACCATTGAACAATCGAGGATACTAAAGCTTCGTCTGATCTTTGCATTCCCACGTGAACTCCGGTCCACGTCTTGAGTTCCAATAAACTTTCACAATTGGAATTCGACTGTGTTAACGAATGTTGACTTCCTGGTCTATGTTTTCGATAGATTCCTTGACAACTGTAACTTGTCGTTAACCTTAGGCTCTAGTAAGGGTATCACCAGTGTTTCATCGGACAAACACTTTGTTAGATCCGAGACATGAATGACATCGTGAACGTTACCCCGTTCGTCGGGTAAGTCGAGTTTGTAGGCCATGTTGTAAATTCATCTTGCCACGCTTCCCAAAGCGCACCGTACCCTCCCAGGGTGAGACTTTCAATCATGACACGTTCGCCTGCAGCAAACTCCCAACGTTTCCTAAGCTAATCAGCTTTCCTGGCGGTCACGCGTTGCCGCTATACGATTCCCGATCTAAACAATCTTCTCAGAGGTTTCAAGTACAAGTCCTGGACCTGTGATTAGGTTGTCACCCACCTTAATCCAACAAGGAGATCGGCATTATCGTCCATGCAATGCCTCAAACAGAGCTGTATGAATACTAGAACGATAACGGCTGCAGTAGAACTTAACCAAAGATAAGTATCCTTCTAACTCTTACTAAAGTCAATCACAAACATGCTCGCAACATGTCTTCGAGCGTCAGGATGGTTTGTTTACTCTGACCGTTTGTCCTATGGTGATAAGCAATGCCCATGTCTAGACGTGAGCCAAGGGTGTTGTGTATTGCCTGTCATAAATCGGGTATTGATCAAAATAAGAGGTAACATGGGTTGGCACCCCGTGCCTAGAAACCGCACTTCACAGGTAATTACCCACAGGGTACGAAGCCTTTTCAATTTTCCCTTGTTTGCAAGAAAGTGTACCGGTTACGTGAGACAATAAATGATCACCCAGGTGATGTTGTTTCCGCTTTGAGTTTTAGGTAGACCAGTGACAAAATCCGTGGCAGTCAGTTCTCATTCCCACATAGGTGTTTCTTGTTGCTGACACAACCCAAGAGGTTTCTGGTACTCCACCTTGCTATGTGGGCCTTCATGCCCGGTCATCAGTACAAGATTCCTAGATCCTAAGACATTCTATCAAAACCCGGACGAGTAGAATATCGAGGCTCGTGTGCTTCGCCCAAAACAAGTTCCCTAGGTTTGCTGTATAGTGAGACCCATATTCGCTTCCTGAAGTAGTGAATGGCGTTCGATTTTTAGCTACAATCTGTTTTTCCATGCCCCGCACGGATTCAGCTGGGAAGTTCTCGTCCTTCAACGCTTCGGTTCGAGCAGAACAGATCTGATCAGGTAGGTTAGAGTCGATTGTATGCTGCGAGGCTCGTAAACGTTTAGGTTTCACAGTCGAGATCATTCCAAAGTTCTATCCAGCGATGCCCTCACATGTTTAGCTCTTTCGTAACAAGGGTACACGGGAGGCCCTTGTTGTGACAACTGTCAAAAATCCAGGTATCCGTACAATTTAATTAACCATGATTAGTGCTTAATGACTGTGCTGAATTACAATTAATTGCTTTCTGATCACTGCATCATACTTACATGTGCATCACATTTCATACTGTCACATCATTTATACATACAAACTTTAGTGACATAAACGATGCACAAAGCACAGCTAGCACAATTAGCGGATAACTCAGAAAAATGTTGACGATGTTCAGTGCATAGACAGACAGTGTTTTGAGACCCAGTATGAGCCGGAAACCAAGTTCTACACTAGTATAGTGTGTAGGGAAGTAAGGACCACAAAACTGCTTCACTAGGTGATAGTTTAAGTGCCAGAAAGTGCCTAAAACCCACATAAAGTGCAGAATTCTGCATATTCCAGCAAAATTCAGCATTTTAACAAGTTGGTAACATGCAAAAATATGACTAAATGGTCCTGAATGCTTTCCTAAGTGTCGGGAATTAAAAGTGTCATAAAAGGGTACTTAAAGAACACTAAACGGAATATTTTGACACTTTAACGAACCGGTATCTAACCAAACAACCGGACACTACCCGAAACACCAAAATTATTCTAGAAGCATTGTTTTAATGTTTCTGAGCTAGTTATGATCCCCGAACACCCTAACACACTATATAACATGTGACAACTGGCTCAAACCGGTAATTTCCGTACACTTTAATTAGTGCTTAATTGTCAGCCATGTCTAATTACATACTAAACAAGTGAATTCATGCATGTTGTATACTACAAAATATTACTTTATGCACAAACGAGAGCGTTGCGTCAAAAATACTAAGTAAACTCACCGGTAAGACACTATGTGTCAACGGAACTGCAGAAAGCAGCCAGACAATAAAAATTGGAGCCTAGGTGTAGGTCCGACAGCAAGAATGCATTAAAACCCAAGAGTACATACAAGGGTTTAATATATATGCAATACGAAAGCAAAAATAAGCACTAAAAAGCACCCGAAACGCACTTTAAGTGCATAATTTATAAAATTCAGCAATAAATCAGCATTTAGCCATATGAATATTTTGCAGAAATATCGTTTTATTATCCAGAATATTTCCCTAAGTGTTGGGAATCGATAGTGTTACAAAAAGATACTTATTAAACACTAAAAGGTGCAATTTAGCACTTTAACGAATCGGTATGCAACCGAACAACCGGACTATACCCGGAACATGAAAATATTGCCATTAACATTATTTCTCTTTTTCTGAGCCAGTTAGGGTCCCTGAATACCCTAACACCCGCCATAAAACACAATACACTAATAACTGGGTTAAACACTTAACTAACTTGGTTTAACCTAACTAATACCTAACTAACTAGTTGGAATCGGACCAAGACCCCCCCCCCCCCTCTCTAACCGGCCCCAACTAGAGGAGACATACCTTGTACCTTTGTGATTATTATAATCACCATTGTCTAATATCTAGAATGCATAATGACCTTCGGTTAATGACCAAGCTAATTATCTATAAGTTACCACATTAACCCACCATATCATTCTTACTCACAAATCAACAACAACACTCCTCTCTCTCCCTCTAAAAGCTCACGGCCAAACATCCCTAGATCCATCCATCATTTTCGAGTTTTGATCTTGCCTTTCCAAGCTCATACGAGTGTTAAGGATCGCGTATAAGGAACCTTGGAGCAAACGGAAGACGAATGACCTCTCTACTTTGCTTTTATCCACGCATTTTTCGCTTAGAATCTTCCCTAGCCTTGAGCTAGTAGTAAGTTGCTTAAATCACCTTCTTGAACTATTTTGAAGTGGTTAAAATGATTTGTAACGGTTAAAACTCGTAAACATACAAGTTGAAGCTTAAAAGTCTACTAAAAACACTAAAAGTGATGGTTAAAAGCTCATATGTTGTGTAAAAGTTGTAGTAATTGATTTGTGTGATTATTTGGACCCGATCTATGTTGTGGTAGCTCGGATCGTCATTTAACCCGGGTGGTCATAATCATGGATCATGACATAAGGTTGTTTTGGTAGTAACAAGGGTTAAATGATGAAACTCTACCACACACGAATCATGAACTTGTGTAAAAGCGATTTAACGTGTGAAATAGTGTTTAAAACTAGTAGATCTACGGATCTACAAGCGGTACTTTCAAAGGACCAAGTGTCCAAGAAATCATATTTTCTAAAGCCGAGTCTTACATGAAAAAGAATGATTTTAGCAAACACACGAGTGTGTAAACACTTGTGTAACACAAAGTTTCGACAAAATAACTATTTTTGTAAATGTTGACCGGAAGTTGTAAAGATGTAACTTCTTTAAAAACGAGACTTTCAAGAAACAAAGTTGATCTATACAAAGATCCACTAAAAATATAATGGAAGGATACTACCTATTTTGGAAAAACCACAAGTTCATGTATTTCTGCGATTATATCTATTTTAACTAGTTGCGTATTGTTTATTGTTGAATGAGGAAATTGTTGACGATTTAAAAGAAAATAAACACATGTTTTGAAAACATGGGAAACCTCCATTTTTAGGGGAAACTCTGTCAAAATTTTTATAAATTTTGACACTTAGAAAAATATAAGTTTTTGAGAAACTTATTCCCTAAAAATGTGTTTAAAAGTATTACCAAGGTTTCCCTAATTTTTGGTGATAAGAAATAAGGATTTCTTCAAGAATAAAAATGGATATAAGTATGTATATTTTTGAGAGAAAAATATATATATTATTTGATCACCAACTTATGTGCTAAGTGTATATAGTATGTGTTATACGTACTAGCGTATTAAGACTTAAAAATACACTAAATACTCATGAGGAGTATAAACATAAAAATACACATACAAAATACAAAATACATAATTCGGGTGCGAAGTGCAAAACACAAAAGACTTATATTTATTTTAGAGGAAATAATATAAGTAAGATACGTAGTTAAAAATATGAAATATTTTTAACACAACAATACAAATACAAAGAGAGTGACTGTACTTGTGCGACGCAAGTCTAGTGACTAACATTAAGAAAACGCGTATAGGTTACGACGTTAATTAAGCAAATCCGGTGAAGTTTACGACGCACAGGAACGCAAAGTTGTGAGTTCATGCTCCCCCTTTTCTCTTAACTGTTTTCAGTTTTATAACTTCGGGGGTGAAATACATGTTACAAATATTACAATGTTTACAAATGGTATGATGGATACAAGAATGATACGAGAAATCGTGTCACGAATAGGGTACCATAAGCACCATTAATCGTGTACATACTTAGACCGCAGAACAAAAGGTTAGATCTAATGGGTTCCGGGCAGCCCCACTGTTGGCCACTCTTTTACCAAGCAGTGTTTTTGTGTCTCAGTCGTAAATCGACTACAGAAAAATGCCTATGGTTTGGTGACTTCCTATGTCGTGTCACATGTTAATGGCTTTGCAACCCATTAACACTTGATACATACAGAAATATTTGACTTATACATGAGTACGTGGTGTACACAAAAGACTTGATTTATACAAAAGACAAATTATGTTTTCATACAAAGTATACAAACGTGAAATACAAAAACTGCATGAATTCACACCAACTTTATGTTGACGTTTTTCCAAAACTCACATGTATTTCAGGTAACTAGGATGGATGTGCGCGTGGTCTTACTCATGCTCGTGGATGTCGCTTTGTTTATCTTTAAATAAAGTCGTGACTTTTAAGACAATGTGTTATCTAGTGTTGTAAACACTTGACATATGTTTTTGGTAATGTAATATTCGAAGTTATTTTTGAGCATGTAGTATGTTTACTCTTCGTATGCAATGAGAACCTTTCATGATCACACCTCGTGCTTCCGCCGCAGAAAGGGGTGTGACAGATTGGTATCAGAGCTGCGATTGTAGTGAACCAGGATTCCTTCTCGAGTCTAGTCTACAATCTCTAGGATCCTTTCACGAAAACCATTTTTCAAAGAGTTTTCATTGCATAAAACGTCCCGCGACATCCACTGCCTGAAACTGTCTACATGAGTCTAGAAAAGACACTACGAGACTTAGAGTGCACTTGTCATTGACTAGTAATTACTTGCAATTATGTGTGATAATTAGCATGTACTAGAAGTAGAATGTCACAAGTATACGTGACTTTACCTGAAAGCAATGGCCTACCTGAAGGAAGAAATACGAGGATGAAACGAACTGTGCAGACTGTGCAAGGAGTTACATAATTATGGATGCATACATAATTATGGAATTCAGTGCACAGAAACCACAGCAAGTCTTGTCACGTATAGATTCCCTCAGTGCAAGCCTACTAAGTACTCTGCTAGAGTAATAATTGTTTGATGTCACTTATGTGATATATACCTGTGAATATATATATACTACTACTGCCTAGTAGGACGATATCAAACAAACGTGTAACCCTGCTGTGTTATGTTCTGTCAGAACATGGCACCCAGGAAAGCTGTGAATGCTCGCAATGACGATCAACCTCCTCCTCCCCCACTGCCAAGAACTGCTGATGAGCTGAACGCTCTACTGGAGGAAAGGATCTCCGCTGCTATCGCCCAGTACGAGGCGAACCGAACTCAAGACAGTGGAGGACCAAGCAACGCTAGGCGTAATGGGAATGGAGATTCGTCTGGAGGCAATGCAGCTCAAGGTAACCTTAAGACACTGTGCTAAGCATGAGGAAATTTATGAACGATCTTTGTTTCATTATTTCTTCGATTGCTCACATGTGAATTGGTTGAATCAATTCCAGGCTGCACTTTCAAGCAGTTCCTCGACTGCAAGCCGATGAACTATGATGGCACGGGAGGTGCAGTAGCATTTGTGCGCTGGACGGAGAAGACTGAAGCTACCTTCCGCATGAGCAAGTGCACCGCGGATCAACAAGTCACCTTTGCTACTGGGTTGTTTGTCGATGAAGCTCTGACTTGGTGGAACCTGCAAGTCCAAAATTTGGGTGATGATGCCGCTTATGGCTTAACTTGGGATGTACTGAAGGAAAGAATGAGAGAGAAGTACTGCTCTCGTGCTGAACTCCAAAGGTTGGAGACGGAGTTCTGGCATTTGACCATGGAAGGTGCTGACATTAATGGTTATACTCGAAGGTTCCACGATTTGTCCAGAGTGCTTCCCTACATGGTGACTCCCGAATTCAAGCGTGTTGAACGCTACATTTGGGGACTGGCCTCAGAGTTTTGTGGCATGGTGACGTCGGCCAAACCACAAACAATCACCGAGGCTGTAACTCTGGCTGTCAGCCTTACTGAAGATTGTGTTCGAATGAAGAAGCTATCACTGAACCCCACAGAAAATGCCGAGACGCATGCTGAGTCGTCTGGCGACAAGAAAAGGAAGCATGCAAACCTGAATCAGGCAACTAGTAACAACAAAGGTTCCAACAAGAAGCGTGACCCTAACCCGCCTCAAGGGGCGAAACCTCTTGCAGCCATGAACGACGCACCAGCAAGGGGATACCGGGGCATCTTGCCCAAATGCCATCGGTGTAAACACCATCATGAAGGAGCTTGTCGCATTCCAAGATGTGACAAATGTGGAAAGTTGGGTCACCGCACTGAAGACTGCTGGAGTAAGAGGAACGGGAATGGAAACCGTAATGGGGCTGATGATAGGAACAATGGTGGAAATGGAAACGGTGCTGGCAACGAGAATGGGCGAAACCAAGGATGCTTCAGATGTGGAAGCAAGGATCATTTCATGAAGGACTGCCCAGAGAGAAACAATGCTCAGGCCCGAGCATTTGTGATTGGAGCAAGGGACGCACGCGAGGACCCTAATGTGGTCAACGGTACGTTCCTCATTAACAATCACTTTGCATCCATATTGTTCGACACTGGCGCCGATTATAGCTTCATGTCTGTGGAATTTAAACGCATACTTGGAATAGAATCTAGTAGATTAGAAATTCCTTATTCCATAGAACTAGCCAATGGTAAACTCGTTGAATCAAGCGAAGTTGTTAGAGGCTGCACGATAGAACTTGGTGAACGAAGATTTAGCATCGACCTCCTACCTATTCAATTGGGTAGCTTCGATGTAGTAGTCGGGATGGACTGGTTGTCCAAGAACAAAGCTGAAGTTATTTGTCATGAGAAAATCATTCGCATCCCCCTAGCGAATGATGAAACCCTCATCGTGCATGGAGAAAGACGAAACGCGCCTCTACGAATCATCAGTTGTATGAAGGCACAGAAGTGCTTAAGGAAAGGATGTGTTGCCTTCCTAGCACACATTGTAGATAAGAAGGCTGTGGAGCCAAAACTTGAAGACATTCCTGTAGTGAAGGAATTTCCTGATGTATTCCCTGAAGATCTGCCAGGACTACCTCCGCAACGACAAGTCGAATTCCATATAGACTTGGTTCCAGGAGCCGCTCCTGTAGCCAAGGCTCCATATCGACTTGCGCCATCCGAAATGCAAGAATTATCTACACAGCTTCAGGAGTTGTTGGATAAAGGATTCATAAGGCCAAGCTTCTCACCCTGGGGAGCTCCAGTATTATTCGTGAAGAAAAAGGATGGATCACTGCGGATGTGTATCGATTACAGGGAACTGAACAAGCTCACAATCAAGAATCGGTATCCGCTACCGAGGATTGATGACTTGTTTGATCAACTGCAAGGATCAAGCTACTATTCCAAGATCGACCTTCGATCTGGATACCATCAGCTGAGAATCCAAGAGGAAAGCGTACCAAAGACTGCATTCAGAACGCGATACGGGCACTACGAATTTCTTGTGATGCCGTTTGGGCTGACGAATGCACCAGCGGTCTTTATGGATCTGATGAACCGCGTATGCAAACCATATCTCGATAAATTCGTGATTGTATTTATCGATGATATCCTGATTTACTCGCGAACGAAATAAGCGCACGAGCAACATCTTAGAACCATCTTGGAACTACTGAAGAAAGAGAAACTTTATGCAAAGTTCTCGAAGTGCGAATTCTGGATTTGCGAAGTACAATTTCTTGGTCACGTGGTGAATGAGAAGGGCATTCATGTAGACCCGTCCAAGATTGAAGCAATAAAGAATTGGGAAGCTCCCAAGACCCCAACTGAAGTTCGCCAATTTTTGGGCTTAGCGGGCTATTACCGACGATTCATCGAGAATTTCTCAAAGATAGCTCAACCGCTAACGACCCTTACACAGAAGGACAGGAAATACGACTGGGGTCACAAACAAGAAGAAGCCTTTCAGCTACTTAAGAACAAGCTCTGCGATGCACCGATACTATCGTTACCCGAAGGCACTGAAGACTTCATGGTATGCTGCGACGCCTCATGACAAGGCTTGGGTTGCGTGCTCATGCAACGCCAAAAAGTCATCGCTTATGCTTCAAGACAACTGAAGGTTCACGAGAGAAATTATACCACTCACGACCTGGAGCTGGGTGCAGTGGTATTTGCCTTGAAGATTTGGCGACATTATTTATATGGTACTCGATGTACAATCTTCACAGATCACAAAAGCCTACAACACATATTTGATCAGAAGGAATTGAATATGCGCCAGCGGCGTTGGGTTGAGCTGCTGAACGATTATGACTGTGAGATTAAGTACCATCCTGGAAAGGCAAACGTTGTAGCAGACGCGTTGAGCCGAAAAGAAAGGGTTAAGACCCTAAGGGTTCGAGCATTGGAAATGACCATTCGAACGAACCTCACTGCACGCATTCGTGATGCACAACAAGAAGCTCTTAAAGAAGAGAACCGTAAAGCTGAATACCTATGGGGTATGCTGAAATACATGGTGCCAAACAAAGAGGGAGCCTTATACTTCAAGAAGCGTATTTGGGTTCCACTCTATGGTGGCATACGAGAAGTCATCCTTAATGAAGCGCATAAATCGAGATATTCGATCCATCCAGGATCAGATAAAATGTATCAACATTTGAAAGGATACTATTGGTGGCCGAGACTCAAGAGCGAAGTTGCTGTCTATGTTGGAAAATGCCTAACCTGTGCTAAGGTTAAGGCAGAATATCAGAAACCGTCCGGCCTATTACAACAACCAGAGATTCCCGTGTGGAAGTGGGAACAAATCTCGATGGACTTCATAACGAAATTACCCAGGACCCCGAGAGGGCACGATATGATATGGGTAATAGTTGATCGATTGACGAAGTCTGCGCATTTCCTACCAATCCGAGAGAAGGATAGCACTGGAAAGCTTGCAGAGATATACTTAAGGGAAATTGTGGCACGTCATGGAGTGCCTATCTAAATCATTTCAGACAGAGATGGACGCTTTGTCTCGAGAATCTGGCAATCATTTCAGGAAGCCTTTGGATCTCAATTAGATCTAAGCACGGCATTCCATCCACAAACAGACGGCCAGAGCGAACGGACTATACAAACGTTAGAAGATATGCTTCGCGCATGTGTCATGGATCTAGGCGGCAGCTGGGATACTCATCTACCTTTAGTTGAGTTTTCCTACAATAACTGCTATCATACGAGCATAAAAGCCGCGCCGTTCGAAGCTCTGTATGGCCGCAAATGCCGATCGCCCTTATGTTGGGCAGATGCCGGAGATAAACGTATGGTTGGTCCTGAACTTGTACAAGAGACAACCGACAAGATTGCGCAGATCCGAGAACGCATTAAGGCGGCTCGAGAGTGACAAAAGAGCTACGCTGATCCGAATAGAAAATCGGTAGAATTCAAGGTGGGAGACAAAGTGTTGTTAAAAGTCTCACCATGGAAGGGCGTAGTCAGATTTGGAAAGCGTGGAAAGCTGAATCCACGATATATCGGACCATTCAGAATACTGAAGAGAATTGGTACCGTGGCGTACAAGTTGGAGTTACCGAAAGAACTTAACGGAGTACATGATACGTTTCATGTATCCAACCTGAAGAAGAGTCCAACACAAGAAAGCGTGATCATCCCGATGGATGAAGTACATATTGATGAAGCCCTCCGATTTACAGAAAAACCCGTTGAGGTTACCGACTGGAAAGTCAACAAGACCAGGAGGAGCAGCGTAAAACTTGTCAAAGTACGTTGGAGCTCTAAGCACGGACCCGAGTACACATGGGAACGTGAAGACCAGTTCAAGAAAAAGTATCCCCACCTATTCAAGAAGACTCCAGCGAGAGTGAGTTCAGTCTGAATTTCGGGACGAAATTCTTTTAACGGGGGGAGACTGTGACAACTGGCTCAAACCGGTAATTTCCGTACACTTTAATTAGTGCTTAATTGTCAGCCATGTCGAATTACATACTAAACAAGTGAATTCATGCATGTTGTATACTACAAAATATTACTTTATGCACAAACGAGAGCGTTGCGTCAAAAATACTAAGTAAACTCACCGGTAAGACACTATGTGTCAACGGAACTGCAGAAAGCAGCCAGACAATAAAAATTGGAGCCTAGGTGTAGGTCCGACAGCAAGAATGCATTAAAACCCAAGAGTACATACAAGGGTTTAATATATATGCAATACGAAAGCAAAAATAAGCACTAAAAAGCACCCGAAACGCACTTTAAGTGCAGAATTTATAAAATTCAGCAATAAATCAGCATTTAGCCATATGAATATTTTGCAGAAATGTCGTTTTATTATCCAGAATATTTCCCTAAGTGTTGGGAATCGATAGTGTTACAAAAAGATACTTATTAAACACTAAAAGGTGCAATTTAGCACTTTAACGAATCGGTATGCAACCGAACAACCGGACTATACCCGGAACATGAAAATATTGCCATTAACATTATTTCTCTTTTTCTGAGCCAGTTAGGGTCCCTGAATACCCTAACACCCGCCATAAAACACAATACACTAATAACTGGGTTAAACACTTAACTAACTTGGTTTAACCTAACTAATACCTAACTAACTAGTTGGAATCGGACCAAGACCCCCCCCCCTCTAACCGGCCCCAACTAGAGGAGACATACCTTGTACCTTTGTGATTATTATAATCACCATTGTCTAATATCTAGAATGCATAATGACCTTCGGTTAATGACCAAGCTAATTATCTATAAGTTACCACATTAACCCACCATATCATTCTTACTCACAAATCAACAACAACACTCCTCTCTCTCCCTCTAAAAGCTCACGGCCAAACATCCCTAGATCCATCCATCATTTTCGAGTTTTGATCTTGCCTTTCCAAGCTCATACGAGTGTTAAGGATCGCGTATAAGGAACCTTGGAGCAAACGGAAGACGAAGGACCTCTCTACTTTGCTTTTATCCACGCATTTTTCGCTTAGAATCTTCCCTAGCCTTGAGCTAGTAGTAAGTTGCTTAAATCACCTTCTTGAACTATTTTGAAGTGGTTAAAATGATTTGTAACGGTTAAAACTCGTAAACATACAAGTTGAAGCTTAAAAGTCTACTAAAAACACTAAAAGTGATGGTTAAAAGCTCATATGTTGTGTAAAAGTTGTAGTAATTGATTTGTGTGATTATTTGGACCCGATCTATGTTGTGGTAGCTCGGATCGTCATTTAACCCGGGTGGTCATAATCATGGATCATGACATAAGGTTGTTTTGGTAGTAACAAGGGTTAAATGATGAAACTCTACCACACACGAATCATGAACTTGTGTAAAAGCGATTTAACGTGTGAAATAGTGTTTAAAACTAGTAGATCTACGGATCTACAAGCGGTACTTTCAAAGGACCAAGTGTCCAAGAAATCATATTTTCTAAAGCCGAGTCTTACATGAAAAAGAATGATTTTAGCAAACACACGAGTGTGTAAACACTTGTGTAACACAAAGTTTCGACAAAATAACTATTTTTGTAAATGTTGACCGGAAGTTGTAAAGATGTAACTTCTTTAAAAACGAGACTTTCAAGAAACAAAGTTGATCTATACAAAGATCCACTAAAAATATAATGGAAGGATACTACCTATTTTGGAAAAACCACAAGTTCATGTATTTCTGCGATTATATCTATTTTAACTAGTTGCGTATTGTTTATTGTTGAATGAGGAAATTGTTGACGATTTAAAAGAAAATAAACACATGTTTTGAAAACATGGGAAACCTCCATTTTTAGGGGAAACTCTGTCAAAATTTTTATAAATTTTGACACTTAGAAAAATATAAGTTTTTGAGAAACTTATTCCCTAAAAATGTGTTTAAAAGTATTACCAAGGTTTCCCTAATTTTTGGTGATAAGAAATAAGGATTTCTTCAAGAATAAAAATGGATATAAGTATGTATATTTTTGAGAGAAAAATATATATATTATTTGATCACCAACTTATGTGCTAAGTGTATATAGTATGTGTTATACGTACTAGCGTATTAAGACTTAAAAATACACTAAATACTCATGAGGAGTATAAACATAAAAATACACATACAAAATACAAAATACATAATTCGGGTGCGAAGTGCAAAACACAAAAGACTTATATTTATTTTAGAGGAAATAATATAAGTAAGATACGTAGTTAAAAATATGAAATATTTTTAACACAGCAATACAAATACAAAGAGAGTGACTGTACTTGTGCGACGCAAGTCTAGTGACTAACATTAAGAAAACGCGTATAGGTTACGACGTTAATTAAGCAAATCCGGTGAAGTTTACGACGCACAGGAACGCAAAGTTGTGAGTTCATGCTCCCCCTTTTCTCTTAACTGTTTTCAGTTTTATAACTTCGGGGGTGAAATACATGTTACAAATATTACAATGTTTACAAATGGTATGATGGATACAAGAATGATACGAGAAATTGTGTCACGAATAGGGTACCATAAGCACCATTAATCGTGTACATACTTAGACCGCAGAACAAAAGGTTAGATCTAATGGGTTCCGGGCAACCCCACTGTTGGCCACTCTTTTACCAAGCAGTGTTTTTGTGTCTCAGTCGTAAATCGACTACAGAAAAATGCCTATGGTTTGGTGACTTCCTATGTCGTGTCACATGTTAATGGCTTTGCAACCCATTAACACTTGATACATACAGAAATATTTGACTTATACATGAGTACGTGGTGTACACAAAAGACTTGATTTATACAAAAGACAAATTATGTTTTCATACAAAGTATACAAACGTGAAATACAAAAACTGCATGAATTCACACCAACTTTATGTTGACGTTTTTCCAAAACTCACATGTATTCCAGGTAACTAGGATGGATGTGCGCGTGGTCTTACTCATGCTCGTGGATGTCGCTTTGTTTATCTTTAAATAAAGTCGTGACTTTTAAGACAATGTGTTATCTAGTGTTGTAAACACTTGACATATGTTTTTGGTAATGTAATATTCGAAGTTATTTTTGAGCATGTAGTATGTTTACTCTTCGTATGCAATGAGAACCTTTCATGATCACACCTCGTGCTTCCGCCGCAGAAAGGGGTGTGACAGATTGGTATCAGAGCTGCGATTGTAGTGAACCAGGATTCCTTCTCGAGTCTAGTCTACAATCTCTAGGATCCTTTCACGAAAACCATTTTTCAAAGAGTTTTCATTGCATAAAACGTCCCGCGACATCCACTGCCTGAAACTGTCTACATGAGTCTAGAAAAGACACTACGAGACTTAGAGTGCACTTGTCATTGACTAGTAATTACTTGCAATTATGTGTGATAATTAGCATGTACTAGAAGTAGAATGTCACAAGTATACGTGACTTTACCTGAAAGCAATGGCCTACCTGAAGGAAGAAATACGAGGATGAAACGAACTGTGCAGACTGTGCAAGGAGTTACATAATTATGGATGCATACATAATTATGGAATTCAGTGCACAGAAACCACAGCAAGTCTTGTCACGTATAGATTCCCTCAGTGCAAGCCTACTAAGTACTCTGCTAGAGTAATAATTGTTTGATGTCACTTATGTGATATATACCTGTGAATATATATATACTACTACTGCCTAGTAGGACGATATCAAACAAACGTGTAACCCTGCTATGTTATGTTCTGTCAGAACATGGCACCCAGGAAAGCTGTGAATGCTCGCAATGACGATCAACCTCCTCCTCCCCCACTGCCAAGAACTGCTGATGAGCTGAACGCTCTACTGGAGGAAAGGATCTCCGCTGCTATCGCCCAGTATGAGGCGAACCGAACTCAAGACAGTGGAGGACCAAGCAACGCTAGGCGTAATGGGAATGGAGATTCGTCTGGAGGCAATGCAGCTCAAGGTAACCTTAAGACACTGTGCTAAGCATGAGGAAATTTATGAACGGTCTTTGTTTCATTATTTCTTCGATTGCTCACATGTGAATTGGTTGAATCAATTCCAGGCTGCACTTTCAAGCAGTTCCTCGACTGCAAGCCGATGAACTATGATGGCACGGGAGGTGCAGTAGCATTTGTGCGCTGGACGGAGAAGACTGAAGCTACCTTCCGCATGAGCAAGTGCACCGCGGATCAACAAGTCACCTTTGCTACTGGGTTGTTTGTCGATGAAGCTCTGACTTGGTGGAACCTGCAAGTCCAAACTTTGGGTGATGATGCCGCTTATGGCTTAACTTGGGATGTACTGAAGGAAAGAATGAGAGAGAAGTACTGCTCTCGTGCTGAACTCCAAAGGCTGGAGACGGAGTTCTGGCATTTGACCATGGAAGGTGCTGACATTAATGGTTATACTCGAAGGTTCCACGATTTGTCCAGAGTGCTTCCCTACATGGTGACTCCCGAATTCAAGCGTGTTGAACGCTACATTTGGGGACTGGCCTCAGAGTTTCGTGGCATGGTGACGTCGGCCAAACCACAAACAATCACCGAGGCTGTAACTCTGGCTGTCAGCCTTACTGAAGATTGTGTTCGAATGAAGAAGCTATCACTGAACCCCACAGAAAATGCCGAGACGCATGCTGAGTCGTCTGGCGACAAGAAAAGGAAGCATGCAAACCTGAATCAGGCAACTAGTAACAACAAAGGTTCCAACAAGAAGCGTGACCCTAACCCGCCTCAAGGGGCGAAACCTCTTGCAGCCATGAACGACGCACCAGCAAGGGGATACCGGGGCATCTTGCCCAAATGCCATCGGTGTAAACACCATCATGAAGGAGCTTGTCGCATTCCAAGATGTGACAAATGTGGAAAGTTGGGTCACCGCACTGAAGACTGCTGGAGTAAGAGGAACGGGAATGGAAACCGTAATGGGGCTGATGATAGGAACAATGGTGGAAATGGAAACGGTGCTGGCAACGAGAATGGGCGAAACCAAGGATGCTTCAGATGTGGAAGCAAGGATCATTTCATGAAGGACTGCCCAGAGAGAAACAATGCTCAGGCCCGAGCATTTGTGATTGGAGCAAGGGACGCACGCGAGGACCCTAATGTGGTCAACGGTACGTTCCTCATTAACAATCACTTTGCATCCATATTGTTCGACACTGGCGCCGATTATAGCTTCATATCTGTGGAATTTAAACGCATACTTGGAATAGAATCTAGTAGATTAGAAATTCCTTATTCCATAGAACTAGCCAATGGTAAACTCGTTGAATCAAGCGAAGTTGTTAGAGGCTGCACGATAGAACTTGGTGAACGAAGATTTAGCATCGACCTCCTACCTATTCAATTGGGTAGCTTCGATGTAGTAGTCGGGATGGACTGGTTGTCCAAGAATAAAGCTGAAGTTATTTGTCATGAGAAAATCATTCGCATCCCCCTAGCTAATGATGAAACCCTCATCGTGCATGGAGAAAGACGAAACGCGCCTCTACGAATCATCAGTTGTATGAAGGCACAGAAGTGCTTAAGGAAAGGATGTGTTGCCTTCCTAGCACACATTGTAGATAAGAAGGCTGTGGAGCCAAAACTTGAAGACATTCCTGTAGTGAAGGAATTTCCTGATGTATTCCCTGAAGATCTGCCAGGACTACCTCCGCAACGACAAGTCGAATTCCATATAGACTTGGTTCCAGGAGCCGCTCCTATAGCCAAGGCTCCATATCGACTTGCGCCATCCGAAATGCAAGAATTATCTACACAGCTTCAGGAGTTGTTGGATAAAGGATTCATAAGGCCAAGCTTCTCACCCTGGGGAGCTCCAGTATTATTCGTGAAGAAAAAGGACGGATCACTGCGGATGTGTATCGATTACAGGGAACTGAACAAGCTCACAATCAAGAATCGGTATCCGCTACCGAGGATTGATGACTTGTTTGATCAACTGCAAGGATCAAGCTACTATTCCAAGATCGACCTTCGATCTGGATACCATCAGCTGAGAATCCAAGAGGAAAGCGTACCAAAGACTGCATTCAGAACGCGATATGGGCACTACGAATTTCTTGTGATGCCGTTTGGGCTGACGAATGCACCAGCGGTCTTTATGGATCTGATGAACCGCGTATGCAAACCATATCTCGATAAATTCGTGATTGTATTTATCGATGATATCCTGATTTACTCGCGAACGAAAGAAGCGCACGAGCAACATCTTAGAACCATCTTGGAACTACTGAAGAAAGAGAAACTTTATGCAAAGTTCTCGAAGTGCGAATTCTGGATTCGCGAAGTACAATTTCTTGGTCACGTGGTGAATGAGAAGGGCATTCATGTAGACCCGTCCAAGATTGAAGCAATAAAGAATTGGGAAGCTCCCAAGACCCCAACTGAAGTTCGCCAATTTTTGGGCTTAGCGGGCTATTACCGACGATTCATCGAGAATTTCTCAAAGATAGCTCAACCGCTAACGACCCTTACACAGAAGGACAGGAAATACGACTGGGGTCACAAACAAGAAGAAGCCTTTCAGCTACTTAAGAACAAGCTCTGCGATGCACCGATACTATCATTACCCGAAGGCACTGAAGACTTCATGGTATACTGCGACGCCTCACGACAAGGCTTGGGTTGCGTGCTCATGCAACGCCAAAAAGTCATCGCTTATGCTTCAAGACAACTGAAGGTTCACGAGAGAAATTATACCACTCACGACCTGGAGCTGGGTGCAGTGGTATTCGCCTTGAAGATTTGGCGACATTATTTATATGGTACTCGATGTACAATCTTCACAGATCACAAAAGCCTACAACACATATTTGATCAGAAGGAATTGAATATGCGCCAGCGGCGTTGGGTTGAGCTGCTGAACGATTATGACTGTGAGATTAAGTACCATCCTGGAAAGGCAAACGTTGTAGCAGACGCGTTGAGCCGAAAAGAAAGGGTTAAGACCCTAAGGGTTCGAGCATTGGAAATGACCATTCGAACGAACCTCACTGCACGCATTCGTGATGCACAACAAGAAGCTCTTAAAGAAGAGAACCGTAAAGCTGAATACCTACGGGGTATGCTGAAATACATGGTGCCAAACAAAGAGGGAGCCTTATACTTCAAGAAGCGTATTTGGGTTCCACTCTATGGTGGCATACGAGAAGTCATCCTTAATGAAGCGCATAAATCGAGATATTCAATCCATCCAGGATCAGATAAAATGTATCAAGATTTGAAAGGATACTATTGGTGGCCGAGACTCAAGAGCGACATTGCTGTCTATGTTGGAAAATGCCTAACCTGTGCTAAGGTTAAGGCAGAATATCAGAAACCGTCCGGCCTATTACAACAACCAGAGATTCCCGTGTGGAAGTGGGAACAAATCTCGATGGACTTCATAACGAAATTACCCAGGACCCCGAGAGGGCACGATATGATATGGGTAATAGTTGATCGATTGACGAAGTCTGCGCATTTCCTACCAATCCGAGAGAAGGATAGCACTGGAAAGCTTGCAGAGATATACTTAAGGGAAATTGTGGCACGTCATGGAGTGCCTATCTCAATCATTTCAGACAGAGATGGACGCTTTGTCTCGAGAATCTGGCAATCATTTCAGGAAGCCTTTGGATCTCAATTAGATCTAAGCACGGCATTCCATCCACAAACAGACGGCCAGAGCGAACGGACTATACAAACGTTAGAAGATATGCTTCGCGCATGTGTCATGGATCTAGGCGGCAGCTGGGATACTCATCTACCTTTAGTTGAGTTTTCCTACAATAACACCTATCATACGAGCATAAAAGCCGCGTCGTTCGAAGCTCTGTATGGCCGCAAATGCCGATCGCCCTTATGTTGGGCAGATGCCGGAGATAAACGTATGGTTGGTCCTGAACTTGTACAAGAGACAACCGACAAGATTGCGCAGATCCGAGAACGCATTAAGGCGGCTCGAGAGCGACAAAAGAGCTACGCTGATCCGAATAGAAAATCGGTAGAATTCAAGGTGGGAGACAAAGTGTTGTTAAAAGTCTCACCATGGAAGGGCGTAGTCAGATTTGGAAAGCGTGGAAAGCTGAATCCACGATATATCGGACCATTCAGAATACTGAAGAGAATTGGTACCGTGGCGTACAAGTTGGAGTTACCGGAAGAACTTAACGGAGTACATGATACGTTTCATGTATCCAACCTGAAGAAGAGTCCAACACAAGAAAGCGTGATCATCCCGATGGATGAAGTACATATTGATGAAGCCCTCCGATTTACAGAAAAACCCGTTGAGGTTACCGACTGGAAAGTCAACAAGACCAGGAGGAGCAGCGTAAAACTTGTCAAAGTACGTTGGAGCTCTAAGCACGGACCCGAGTACACATGGGAACGTGAAGACCAGTTCAAGAAAAAGTATCCCCACCTATTCAAGAAGACTCCAGCGAGAGTGAGTTCAGTCTGAATTTCGGGACGAAATTCTTTTAACGGGGGGAGACTGTGACAACTGGCTCAAACCGGTAATTTCCGTACACTTTAATTAGTGCTTAATTGTCAGCCATGTCGAATTACATACTAAACAAGTGAATTCATGCATGTTGTATACTACAAAATATTACTTTATGCACAAACGAGAGCGTTGCGTCAAAAATACTAAGTAAACTCACCGGTAAGACACTATGTGTCAACGGAACTGCAGAAAGCAGCCAGACAATAAAAATTGGAGCCTAGGTGTAGGTCCGACAGCAAGAATGCATTAAAACCCAAGAGTACATACAAGGGTTTAATATATATGCAATACGAAAGCAAAAATAAGCACTAAAAAGCACCCGAAACGCACTTTAAGTGCAGAATTTATAAAATTCAGCAATAAATCAGCATTTAGCCATATGAATATTTTGCAGAAATGTCGTTTTATTATCCAGAATATTTCCCTAAGTGTTGGGAATCGATAGTGTTACAAAAAGATACTTATTAAACACTAAAAGGTGCAATTTAGCACTTTAACGAATCGGTATGCAACCGAACAACCGGACTATACCCGGAACATGAAAATATTGCCATTAACATTATTTCTCTTTTTCTGAGCCAGTTAGGGTCCCTGAATACCCTAACACCCGCCATAAAACACAATACACTAATAACTGGGTTAAACACTTAACTAACTTGGTTTAACCTAACTAATACCTAACTAACTAGTTGGAATCGGACCAAGACCCCCCCCCCTCTCTAACCGGCCCCAACTAGAGGAGACATACCTTGTACCTTTGTGATTATTATAATCACCATTGTCTAATATCTAGAATGCATAATGACCTTCGGTTAATGACCAAGCTAATTATCTATAAGTTACCACATTAACCCACCATATCATTCTTACTCACAAATCAACAACAACACTCCTCTCTCTCCCTCTAAAAGCTCACGGCCAAACATCCCTAGATCCATCCATCATTTTCGAGTTTTGATCTTGCCTTTCCAAGCTCATACGAGTGTTAAGGATCACGTATAAGGAACCTTGGAGCAAACGGAAGACGAAGGACCTCTCTACTTTGCTTTTATCCACGCATTTTTCGCTTAGAATCTTCCCTAGCCTTGAGCTAGTAGTAAGTTGCTTAAATCACCTTCTTGAACTATTTTGAAGTGGTTAAAATGATTTGTAACGGTTAAAACTCGTAAACATACAAGTTGAAGCTTAAAAGTCTACTAAAAACACTAAAAGTGATGGTTAAAAGCTCATATGTTGTGTAAAAGTTGTAGTAATTGATTTGTGTGATTATTTGGACCCGATCTATGTTGTGGTAGCTCGGATCGTCATTTAACCCGGGTGGTCATAATCATGGATCATGACATAAGGTTGTTTTGGTAGTAACAAGGGTTAAATGATGAAACTCTACCACACACGAATCATGAACTTGTGTAAAAGCGATTTAACGTGTGAAATAGTGTTTAAAACTAGTAGATCTACGGATCTACAAGCGGTACTTTCAAAGGACCAAGTGTCCAAGAAATCATATTTTCTAAAGCCGAGTCTTACATGAAAAAGAATGATTTTAGCAAACACACGAGTGTGTAAACACTTGTGTAACACAAAGTTTCGACAAAATAACTATTTTTGTAAATGTTGACCGGAAGTTGTAAAGATGTAACTTCTTTAAAAACGAGACTTTCAAGAAACAAAGTTGATCTATACAAAGATCCACTAAAAATATAATGGAAGGATACTACCTATTTTGGAAAAACCACAAGTTCATGTATTTCTGCGATTATATCTATTTTAACTAGTTGCGTATTGTTTATTGTTGAATGAGGAAATTGTTGACGATTTAAAAGAAAATAAACACATGTTTTGAAAACATGGGAAACCTCCATTTTTAGGGGAAACTCTGTCAAAATTTTTATAAATTTTGACACTTAGAAAAATATAAGTTTTTGAGAAACTTATTCCCTAAAAATGTGTTTAAAAGTATTACCAAGGTTTCCCTAATTTTTGGTGATAAGAAATAAGGATTTCTTCAAGAATAAAAATGGATATAAGTATGTATATTTTTGAGAGAAAAATATATATATTATTTGATCACCAACTTATGTGCTAAGTGTATATAGTATGTGTTATACGTACTAGCGTATTAAGATTTAAAAATACACTAAATACTCATGAGGAGTATAAACATAAAAATACACATACAAAATACAAAATACATAATTCGGGTGCGAAGTGCAAAACACAAAAGACTTATATTTATTTTAGAGGAAATAATATAAGTAAGATACGTAGTTAAAAATATGAAATATTTTTAACACAACAATACAAATACAAAGAGAGTGACTGTACTTGTGCGACGCAAGTCTAGTGACTAACATTAAGAAAACGCGTATAGGTTACGACGTTAATTAAGCAAATCCGGTGAAGTTTACGACGCATAGGAACGCAAAGTTGTGAGTTCATGCTCCCCCTTTTCTCTTAACTGTTTTCAGTTTTATAACTTCGGGGGTGAAATACATGTTACAAATATTACAATGTTTACAAATGGTATGATGGATACAAGAATGATACGAGAAATCGTGTCACGAATAGGGTACCATAAGCACCATTAATCGTGTACATACTTAGACCGCAGAACAAAAGGTTAGATCTAATGGGTTCCGGGCAGCCCCACTGTTGGCCACTCTTTTACCAAGCAGTGTTTTTGTGTCTCAGTCGTAAATCGACTACAGAAAAATGCCTATGGTTTGGTGACTTCCTATGTCGTGTCACATGTTAATGGCTTTGCAACCCATTAACACTTGATACATACAGAAATATTTGACTTATACATGAGTACGTGGTGTACACAAAAGACTTGATTTATACAAAAGACAAATTATGTTTTCATACAAAGTATACAAACGTGAAATACAAAAACTGCATGAATTCACACCAACTTTATGTTGACGTTTTTCCAAAACTCACATGTATTTCAGGTAACTAGGATGGATGTGCGCGTGGTCTTACTCATGCTCGTGGATGTCGCTTTGTTTATCTTTAAATAAAGTCGTGACTTTTAAGACAATGTGTTATCTAGTGTTGTAAACACTTGACATATGTTTTTGGTAATGTAATATTCGAAGTTATTTTTGAGCATGTAGTATGTTTACTCTTCGTATGCAATGAGAACCTTTCATGATCACACCTCGTGCTTCCGCCGCAGAAAGGGGTGTGACATAACATATCATATGCGTAAACACTAATTAATACACTTTGAATTCTAACTAGTTATCTAACTTATCATTCAAACCCAACTAAATACCCCCCTCCCCCCCAAGTGGACGGTCACATATGTGACCCCACCATAATCTTCCATGATCTTGTTAGATATGATTGGATCTCATTTGATTTATTGAAGGATTTGTATTGTACTTAACAAACACATAAACCATTGGATAAAAGAATTAGAGGTTATAAGAAGGATTAGAATTCATCACACTTCATCTCATTCCCCCTCTCCTTCATACGGCCGAGAACCACACCAACACCACCACCACCTTTCATCCATCATCCATTCATTCCAAGTTGTACTAAAGGTGTAAGGAGCCATACAAAGAAGTTTGGTGGTCTTGGATCTTGAAGGACCTCACCCGATTGCTTTTATCCTCCACATTTGTCATCTCCATCATCAAGTATTCTTCCCTAGCGTTGTGCTAGTAGTAAGGCTCTTATGAACTCTTGTTACTTCATATATTGTTGGTTAAAAGATGATATACATTGTTAATCTTGATGAACATTAAAAGACATATTCATAAAACTCTAACATAAGCTTGTCATATGATGAACTCTTGATGAAATAATGTTGTTTAGTGTTTGTATGATACTTGATTGTTATTTTTCTTGGGATTATGATGTTGATCATCATAAGGAGCTTGCTAGATTGTGATTAAACACATGATCTAGCAAGTGAGAGGATGATTATGTGACAAAACAAGATGATCATCCTCATATATAAGCATGAACTTGAATAATAAAAGTTGTTTTCATGTGATGATGATTTAAACAAAATACAAGTCTTGTGAGTGGATGATTTCTAAAATAGTTTTCCAAAGAAACCAAGCTAAAACACAAAGATTTACATGAACATTGTTTTAAAAAAAACTAATCATGTTTCTAGTGTTGAAACAAGTATAAGAACACCTTGTTTACAAGAAAAATTCAAAAGAATGATTTTTGGGAAGATCATCTAACAAGTTGTAAACACTCAAATCTTTTAAGAATGAGATTTTTAAAGAAATAAACACACTTTAAAGGGTAACTAAGTGTCACACCCCCAAAATCCACACGCGGAGTATCACCGCTTGGAGGCGTGACTGACCAGGATCAAGCCACCAATCATATTGAACATGACAAGTAATACGTAAAATTCAACCACACAATATGAAAGGTGTTTCAAATCAAAAACGTAGTTAAATGTTTAGCGGAAGCATAATTATAAAACCCAATGTAAATATTAAGTACGAAATAAAGTAATGTTTTTAGCATGGCACACACTGCCATGTCCCACAACGACCATGCCTCCCTGTGCAAGCTCCATGAGTACCTAACGACCTGCAAGGCATGTAGCAACGAATCAACAACAAAGTTCACAGTTGGTTGTTTGGTTATAGCATTCGTTTCGTAAATCGCATGTTCGTTTTGTAAACCATGTATCGTATTAATTCGTATCGCGGTCTCCCAGACATGTTTGCGAAGATTGGTGGGGGATTCCCATGTGTTACTAGACCACGCGTATCGACTGCTACGAAAATGTAAGAGGTGCCCTAAGTCAATGTCTATCAGCATTGACCCTTTGCCCATAGTCCATTAGTACACGCCCGTCCGACTGGCACGGTGTGAGGTTTGTTAAACCTAATAGCGCTATTAACTATTGACCCGCTCGCCATAGGCCTCGGTGATTAGGTCGATAAATGAGGGACTTAAAGTGATAGAGTGATGGTCTTATGGTCGTACGTATCCTGTTGTATGGGGAATACGCAAGTTTGTAGTTACCGTTGTGTACGTAGGTTTTATGTACGTGCTCTTCAATCCGAGGACAGTAAAAAGTAGTTTAATAGTAATGATAGTACGAGTAGTTATTCAATCCCATTCCCAACCCTTGGGAATCCCATGCCTTGGAAAGAGTGTGAACTCACCTTGGTTTGCTCGGTATGCTTAACTATGTGTTCGCAATTAATCAGTCAAGTCCTATAATATGCACGTATACTCAATCAGTTCAAGTTCGTAAGGTTTCGCATACAATCTATGACACAAAGTGTACTGGATGGTTATCATCACGTAAACAGTTAATCAAGTTCACATAATTCACGCTTCACAGAATTGACAGGCAGTTAATATACTTTACAAGTTAACACACTTAACAGAATTTTACACACTAACAACGTTACATGTATAACAGAGTTACATACATATCCTAACAAAGTTAATAAGTTTAACAGAGTTAACATGTTTACTGAATTAACAACTAACGGAGTTGATAACTAACAGAGTTACATACTTAGCCGAGTTACTGTGCCAAACACCCAACGAATTTATCTTTGGACGAAAACCCCTAGGTGACGAAATCTAAGGGTTTTCGTCGAGTGGATGTATGACGAAAACACTTTAGTGTTTTCGTCTGGTTCCTTGTGTTTTCATTGACTGATCATCAACCGAATAGACCCATTGAATATTCTCTATTAAAATCAATTTGTTATTGAATCTGTAGCAAACTTGGTCATGAATCCTTGGTCATCATTATGTCTGCTAGTATCACCTAGCCATAAACCACAAGTAATATCCCATACACATATCAATTTCCAAAGCAACACATCATATCCCCATTTATTGCACATGATATGCTACTGACATTAATCGATTCCCTAGAACTCATATGATTTGCCTTTTATTAATTAACACAATCATCAAACCATCCAAATCGCAATAGTCATGCCTATATACTAACATGTTCGGATGTGTGAGAATAATATCATTAAACATGCATCACAGACGACACGTGATGATCATTAACAAAACGCAGCCAAACAATTTAATAATAAGGATGATGCACTAACCGCAAGATTGAACGATTGATTGTAGGGATAGGACTTGCAAAAGAGAAGGAACTGCCGTTTCAAAGCTAGGGTTTAACAATAAATTGCTTCGTAACCTTAGCGTATTAAATCAAACAAATCAGGCCATTGGGCCGTGTTTGACTTTGGGCCCAACATTTCCGTTGAAATCCAAAGGGATTTCGTGAGGTGGGGTTTTCGGCTAGAGGGTGTTTCAAGTAGTGATCAACATTTATTAATTATATAACACATATATTATAAATACAGAATATACATCTCTATGTAGGTGGGTGTTTCGGGTGTGGGCATTTCGGCTAGGAATCCATGTCTTGTTTTATTTATAAAACATAAATTAACACCACAATATTATAAACATACACAATAAATGCACATCAAGTATATATATCAAACACACTTATAAGGCACACCAAATATAACATATCAATCCCAATACGATTTAACATATTACGAACGTGTACAGTTGTGAAACCAACAAGTCGTGTAAACAAACAACTAAACAATTAATCGTGCAATTAATGCGAAGGTGGAATCTTGGAAACTCGAGTTGTCACATTATCCCCAACTTGAAAGAAATTTCGTCCCGAAATTTAGCACGCGGTTACTGAGGAAGCTAGTTGTGTTGCGTAGTTTACTGGTTTTCCTGGGGTGTCACATCATCCCCCCGTTGATTTGGAATTTCGTCCCGAAATTCTGTAGTAGCTTCAGCCTCAGTAGTGGTTGCACTGTTTCCGAATAACTGGGGATATTTGAGTTTCATTTGATCTTCTCGTTCCCAGGTGAACTCTGGGCCACGACGGGAGTTCCAACGAACTCGAACAAGAGGTATTCTAGTGTGCTTGAGGACCTTAACGTCTCGGTCCATGATTTCAACTGGTTCCTCGACGAATCGCAACTGATCGTCGATAGTGAGCTCCTTCAAAGGAACTATGAGGGTCTAATCTGACAGACACTTCTTCAGATTCGACACGTGAAAAACGTTGTGAACTGCACTGAGTTCTGTTGGTAGGTTTAGTTTGTAGGCCACCCTGCCTATTTTCTCAATGATTTCAAATGGTCCGACGTAACGCGGATTGAGTTTGCCCCTTTTTCCAAAGCTAACCACACCCTTCCAGGGTGAAACTTTGAGTAGCACTCGATCCCCAACTTGGAACTCGAGTGGTTTCCGGCGCTTGTTTGCGTAGGCTTTCTGACGGTCGCGAGCTGCCGCTATGCGTTGTCGTATCTGAGCAATTCTTTCCGTTGCGTCTACCACCAGTTCTGGACCCGTGATCTGACTGTCACCCACCTCTGCCCAACAAAGAGGTGATCGGCATTTACGCCCGTACAATGCCTCGAATGGAGCGGCTTGAATGCTGGTGTGGTAACTGTTGTTATACGAAAAATCCACTAATGGGAGGTGTTTTTCCTAGCCGTTGCCGAAATCGATTACACATGCACGAAGCATGTCTTCTAGAGTTTGGATGGTGCGTTCAGACTGCCCATCCGTTGGCGGATGATAAGCCATGCTCATGTCTAATCGTGAGCCAAAGGACTTGGTTATTTCTTGCCACAGTTCTGAAGTGAAACGTGCATCACGATCAGAGATAATAGAGGTCGGCACCCCGTGCCTCGAAACCACTTCCTTTAAATAAACGTCCGCTAAAGTGGAGAACTTATCCGTTTCTTTGATAGCCAAGAAGTGTGCAGACTTTGTGAGTCGATCCATGATCACCCAAATAGTATCATTTCCACGTTGAGATCTAGGTAAGCCAGTAACGAAATCCATGGAAATTTGCTCCCATTTCCATTGTGGTATCTCTGGTTGTTGGAGTAGGCCTGATGGTTTCTGGTATTCGGTCTTGACTCTCGCACAAGTCAAACATTTGCTAACGTAAGTTGCTATGTGAGCTTTCATGCTAGGCCACCAGTACGTAGTTCTGAGATCGTGGTACATCTTATCCGAACCAGGATGTACTGAGTAACGAGACTTATGTGCTTCATCCATCACAAGTTCACGTAAGTTGCCATAAAGTGGGACCCAGATGCATCCTGTTACATAGTAGGCGCCGTCTGCCTTTTGTTCTAACCGTTGCCTTGAGCCGCGTAGGGCTTCAGCCCTGACGTTTTCTGGTTTCAATGCTTCTACCTGAGCATCTCGTATCTGTGCAGGAAGACTGGATTGGATAGTGAGTTGTAAAGCACGTACGCGTCTAGGTTTAGTATCCTTTCGACTGAGGGCGTCGGCCACAACATTGGTTTTGCCCGGATGGTACTTGATTGCACATTCGTAATCATTCAGTAGCTCGACCCATCAACGTTGTCGCATGTTCAATTCCTTTTGCTTGAAGATATGCTCGAGACTCCTGTGATCGGTGTAGATGGTGCACTTGGTACCGTACAGGTAATGTCTCCATATCTTGAGTGCGAAAACAACAGCTCCCAGCTCTAAATCATGTGTAGTGTAGTTCCTTTCGTGAACCTTAAGTTGACGTGATGCGTATGCAATAACCTTGTCACGTTGCGTCAACACACACCCAAGACCCTGAATGGATGCGTCGCAATACACCACAAAATCGTCTGTGCCCTTTGGCAATGAGAGAATAGGCGCACTACAAAGTCTATCCTTTAAGTGCTGAAATGTTAAATCCTGTGTAGTACCCCAATGGTAGATAACTCCTTTCTGAGTTAGTGAGGTGAGGGGTTGTGCAATCTTGGAGAAGTCTTTGATGAACCTTCTATAGTAGCCCGCCAGACCCAAGAATTGGCGGATTTCTGTTGGTGTACGGGGTGCAGGCCAGTTCTTAATCGAGTTTACCTTAGATGGATCAACATGAATCCCATCCTTGTTTACCACGTGGCCTAGAAAGTGGACTTCACGAAGCCAGAAGTCGCATTTCGAGAACTTTTCATACAGTTGTTCTGCTCGAAGGAGTTCCAAAATGAGTCGTAAATGCTGCTCGTGTTCCTCCTGACTCTTAGAGTAGATCAAAATGTCGTTGATGAATACAATCACAAACTTATCTAAGTAAGGTTTGCACACTCTGTTCATAAGATCCATGAAGACTGCAGGCGCGTTTGTTAATCCGAATGGCATGACCAGAAACTCGTAATGGCCGTAGCGTGTTCTGAATGCGGTTTTGGAGATGTCCTCATCCCGGACTCTCAGTTGATGGTAGCCTGACCTCAGATCAATCTTTGAATAGTAGCTCGACCCTTGCAGCTGGTCGAACAAGTCGTCAATGCGTGGGAGAGGATAGCGATTCTTTACGGTCACCTTGTTTAGTTCGCGGTAATCTATGCACATGCGGAAGGTACCGTCTTTCTTCTTCACAAATAATACTGGAGCTCCCCAGGGCGAAGAGCTAGGAGGAATGAAACCCTTATCCAAGAGTTCTTGCAATTGTTTGGACAGTTCTCCTAGTTCAGTTGGAGCTAGTCGATAAGGTGCTCGAGCTATGGGTGCTGCTCCAGGAGCTAGCTTGATTTGGAATTCGACCTGGCGATGAGGCGGTAGCCCAGGTAAATCTTCAGGAAACACTTGAGGAAAGTCGCGTACAACTGGAATATCCTCAATCTTCTTCTCTTTCGTTGATGCGTCAGTAACAAGTGCTAAGATAGCGGTGTGGCCCTTTCGCAAACACTTCTGGGCCTTAAGGAAAGAGATGATGCCCACTACAGCACCATTCTTGTCGCCTTGAATTTCGAGAGGTTCTTTGCCAGAACGGGGAATACGAACAATCTTCTCTTTGCATAGGATCTCTGCTTGCTGTTGGGATAACCAATCCATCCCAATGACGATGTCGAAACTACCCAAAACTATAGGAATGAGATCGATAGAGAAAGTCTGACCAGCTAAGGCGAGATTACAACCCTTAACTATGTGTGTGGCCTCTAAACTTTTACCATTTGCTAACTCTACAACATGCTTGGTGTTTAAGGGAGTTGGTGTGCGCTTTAACATTTGACTAACCTTTAGAGACACGTAACTGGTATCGGCACCCGAATCAAATAAGATAGTAATGTAAAAGTCGTCGAGAAGAAACTTACCCATCACCACGTTAGGATCATTCCTTGTGTCACCCTGACTAATCACGAACGCTTGACCTCGGGCGCCATTGTTTCCATTGTTTCCCCCGTTGTTGTTCCCATTGCCCTGATTATTGTTGTTATTGTTGTTGTTCGGATTTTGATTTAACTGGGGGCAGTCTCGCTTGAAGTGGCCTTCAGCACCACACTGAAAGCATCCCCTGTTACCTCGCTGTCGCTGCTGGTTCTGTGGAGCTGGTGGTTGTTGTTGTTGGTTCTGATTCGCAGGTCGCGAGCTCCTGCAATCCTTAGCTTCATGACCCATCTTGAGACACCTCTGGCAACGACCCATGTTGCACTGACCACTGTGGTGCCTGTTGCATCTGTTGCACTTTGGGTGGTTTCCTCGATATCCACCCTGCCCTTGACTACCAGAAGATTGCTGACCAAGACTCTGGTAGTCATCGATCCTTCACTGCTATGCCTGGGACTGAACTGAAGTCGTACCCTTGCTGGAGGTTCCATCCCACTTTCATTTATTACCACTGGGAATAGTAGTAGTAGTAGTGGTAGTGGTAGTGGTAGTGGTAGTGGTAGTGGTAGTGGTAGTGGTAGAGGTAGAGGTAGAGGTAGTAGGTAGTAGGTAGTAGGTAGTAGGTAGAGGTAGCAGCAGCAGTAGTAGTAGTAGTAGTAGCACCAATACGTTTAGGCAGTTTGTTCTGTTCCACTGCCTGGTCTGTGAGATGATGAGCAAGACGAGTAACATCTTGAATAGTAGCAAGGTTAGCAGCAGTCACATGGCTTTGAATTTCTGGTACTAAGCCTTTGAGGTACAGCTCAATGTGCTTGATGGGAGGATCCACCATAGTTGGACATAACACTGCTAGTTCGTTGGATCGTTTCGTGTACGCTTCTATCTCTGACCCCGTCATCTTTAGGTTAAAGAACTCCACTTCCAGCTAGTGGATATCATCACGACTACAGTATTCACGTTTGATCAGTTCCTTAAAATCATTCCATGGGGTGGCATTAGCAGCCGCCGGCCCCAGCATCTGAACTTGCGCGTTCCACCAAGTTAGCGCAGTGCCTTCGAGAGTACCAGTGGCGTACTTCTCCCTACGAGCCTCAGGGCATTCACACATCTCGAAGACAGACTCGAGCTTCTCAAACCAGTGGAGGAGTCCAACGGCCCCTTCAGTGCGACTGAAAGTACTAGGACGACAGTCCATGAAAGTTTTGAACGTGCACACAGGTGGCTGAGCATGTTGACCTGTCGTGTGCGTAAGAGTAAACATACTTAAGCACGAGTGTTGGTTTACGAGAGTAGGATCTAAAGATCCTAGAGTAAGTGGTGATGGCAGGTTATACCTCCTGCCTGGGCAGCTGCGAGTGCTGCAGTAACTTGTTCAGTGATCAAAGCCGCCAACTGGGCTTGAGTTAGATTAACGCGTCCACTCATGATCTTCATATCAAAGGAAACATGAGTGAGAAAGGTTCGCGAAAGTGCGATGACAGAAGAGAGTAAGCACACATGTGTTTCAAACAATAGTTGTTACGTTTATCTAAGCATACCATGAGCAAAGTTCTATGTAATCTAGCAAGTAGGCAATGTAAACATAAATCATATCACCTAGAATGTCAAGTCTTGCACGTGGAGCGAAGCGTCGTTGTGGATCGTTGAGCACTGTTCAGGTTATAGTCTGGTTTTAACAAAAACTTTTTCCCCTATTAAAACCAAGTTCACTATAACCAATGGCTCTGATACCAATCTGTCACACCCCCAAAATCCACACGCGGAGTATCACCGCTTGGAGGCGTGACTGACCAGGATCAAGCCACCAATCATATTGAACATGACAAGTAATACGTAAAATTCAACCACACAATATGAAAGGTGTTTCAAATAAAAAACGTAGTTAAATGTTTAGCGGAAGCATAATTGTAAAACCCAATGTAAATATTAAGTACGAAATAAAGTAACGTTTTTAGCATGGCACACACTGCCATGTCCCACAACGACCACGCCTCCCTGTGCAAGCTCCATGAGTACCTAACGACCTGCAAGGCATGTAGCAACGAATCAACAACAAAGTTGAGCGAGTTCACAGTTGGTTGTTTGGTTATAGCATTCGTTTCGTAAATCGCATGTTCGTTTTGTAAACCATGTATCGTATTAATTCGTATCGCGGTCTCCCAGACATGTTTGCGAAGATTGGTGGGGGCTTCCCATGTGTTACTAGACCACGCGTATCGACTGCTATGAAAATGTAAGAGGTTCCCTAAGTCAATGTCTATCAGCATTGACCCTTTGCCCATAGTCCATTAGTACACGCCCGTCCGACTGGCACGGTGTGAGGTTTGTTAAACCTAATAGCGCAATTAACTAATGACCCACTCGCCATAGGCCTCGGCGATTAAGTCGATAAATGAGGGACTTAAAGTGATAGAGTGATGGTCTTATGGTCGTACGTATCCTGTTGTATGGGGAATACGCAAGTTTGTAGTTACCGTTGTGTACGTAGGTTTTACGTACGTGCCCTTCAATCCGAGGACAGTAAAAAGTAGTTTAATAGTAATGATAGTACGAGTAGTTATTCAATCCCATTCCCAACCCTTGGGAATCCCATGCCTTGGAAAGAGTGTGAACTCACCTTGGTTTGCTCGGTATGCTTAACTATGTGTTCGTAATTAATCAGTCAAGTCCTATAATATGCACGTATACTCAATCAGTTCAAGTTCGTAAGGTTTCACATACAATCTATGACACAAAGTTTACTGGATGGTTATCATCACGTAACGCGTAAACAGTTAATCAAGTTCACATAATTCACGCTTCACAGAATTGACAGGCAGTTAATATACTTTACAAGTTAACACACTTAACAGAATTTTACACACTAACAACGTTACACGTATAACAAAGTTACATACATATCCTAACAAAGTTAATAAGTTTAACAGAGTTAACATGTTTACTGAATTAACAACTAACGGAGTTGATAACTAACAGAGTTACATACTTAGCCGAGTTACTGTGCCAAACACCCAACGAATTTATCTTTGGACGAAAACCCCTAGGTGGCGAAATCTAAGGGTTTTCGTCGAGTGGATGTATGACGAAAACACTTTAGTGTTTTCGTCTGGTTCCTTGTGTTTTCGTTGACTGATCATCAACCGAATAGACCCATTGAATATTCTCTATTAAAATCAATTTGTTATTGAATCTGTAGCAAACTTGGTCATGAATCCTAGGTCATCATTATGTCTGCTAGTATCACCTAGCCATAAACCACAAGTAATATCCCATACACATATCAATTTCCAAAGCAACACATCATATCCCCATTTATTGCACATGATATGCTACTGACATTAATCGATTCCCTAGAACTCATATGATTTGCCTTTTATTAATTAACACAATCATCAAACCATCCAAATCGCAATAGTCATGCCTATATACTAACATGTTCGGATGTGTGAGAATAATATCATTAAACATGCATCACAGACGACACGTGATGATCATTAACAAAACGCAGCCAAACAATTTAATAATAAGGATGATGCACTAACCACAAGATTGAACGATTGATTGCAGGGAAAGGACTTGCAAAAGAGAAGGAACTGCCGTTTCAAAGCTAGGGTTTAACAATAAATTGCTTCGTAACCTTAGCGTATTAAATCAAACAAATCAGGCCATTGGGCCGTGTTTGACTTTGGGCCCAACATTTCCGTTGAAATCCAAAGGGATTTCGTGAGGTGGGGTTTTCGGCTAGAGGGTGTTTCAAGTAGTGATCAACATTTATTAATTATATAACACATATATTATAAATACAGAATATACATCTCTATGTAGGTGGGTGTTTCGGGTGTGGGCATTTCGGCTAGGAATCCATATCTTGTTTTATTTATAAAACATAAATTAACACCACAATATTATAAACATACACAATAAATGCACATCAAGTATATATATCAAACACACTTATAAGGCACACCAAATATAACATATCAATCCCAATACGATTTAACATATTACGAACGTGTACAGTTGTGAAACCAACAAGTCGTGTAAACAAACAACTAAACATTTAATCGTGCAATTAATGCGAAGATGGAATCTTGGAAACTCGAGTTGTCACACTAAATCTACTAAACATACTACCAAGTTACTACAAGTTTTTATGAAAACTCAAGATCATGATCATTATGTAGATATCTTTGTTTTAGCACTTGGTAAGTGTAGATTGATTGTTGATTGTTTATGATGATTTTTGAAAAGAAAATGATATGCTTAAATAGCATGGACACCTCCATTTTTAGGGGAAACTATGGCAAAATTTTCTAAAAATACAAACACTTAGAAAAATATTTTCTAAACAAGTATTTACAAGTGAGTTTTAACTATGGTTTTCAATACAAACTTTGCCATAGATTTTGTTACAAAAATACAAGTATCGGAGGTTGGTTTTTATAAATAAAAATGGATAAATATGTATTTAGAATATATATTTACATTAATAACACATTGTGTGTGATTATTTGTATACTTGGTGTAATAGTTATATTATTTTAGGATTTAAAGTAATATAACTTAACAAAATACCAAGAATTTACAATCCAAAATAATACCAAAAATCACAAGGAATAAATATATAAGTTACACACATAATATTGTGAAACCGAACGCAAAAACGTAACTGATAAGATGTTCCGAAGAATATCGTTACAAATATATTTTTGGTAAATAATATTTTGGACATAAGAAAATGAAAATATGATTTTTGTAAATATTACCAAGTTATATCATATTTTCGACAAGGAGAAAATATATTATTTTTGGAAGTAAAAATATATTTTCTTCGAATTTTAGAAGATATATGATTTTTGAGAAAAATATATATTTTCTTGAAATACATTATTTTTGGACAAAATAAGTTTAAATATATTTTCTAAGTTAGACTTAAAAATATATTATTTTGAAACTACGAATACAAGAATACGAAAATACATGTATAAGATACCCCCACCCTTGGGAAGGAAATACGAAAATAAATAATTGGGAAGTATTGTTACCAAAATATTGTTTAACAAATTATTCCAAAATTAAATATAATTTAAAGTTAAAATAATTATTATTTTAACAAGAAATTATAACTTGGGATAATATTAAAAGAAACGTAACTCAAAAACATAAATACTAAGGCAAGGCATGGCCCGTTCGTCTAATAGACCCTAGTACATTGTAGGGAGTCGTGTTTGCTGAGGAGATTTGGGTTACGAGTACTGAAGACGCAAAACTGTGAGTTCATGTCCCCCTTTTCTTTTATTGTTTTTCAGTTTTATAACTTCGGGGGTGAAATACATGTTACAATTGTTTACAAACGTTTTATACATGGTATGGTTAGCTAAGGAGGGTTACTGCTTGATCATGTGAAAGGTGGGTATAACACTTAAGGCCATTAATCATCATCGTAGGACCGAGGGACATGAGCGATAGATCTATTTGGGTGTAGCGAGCCCACACCCATGAGGACCAGGGTGGCCCATGTGGTGACTATGTCCACATACTAATGTCGTGGCAAATTCCGCTAGGTTTGAGTTTTCCTGCACCATTTCACACATACCATTGGCCTTGCAAACCATTGGTGATCTGTTTTTCCTTATTGCTACATACCAAGGACATACAGACATACTTTAGAGGTTTATTCATACACAGACACATGAACTCGCTCAACGTTTGTTGATGTTTTTCAAATTACATGTATTTCAGGGAACTAAGTGGACCTGGCAGGTGTTGCATGTTTGTCAAGCTGTGTTATAAATAAAAGATGTCATCCAAGTCTTCAGAGTTTAGGAGATGTATCTTATTCCTGGACGAGATACATATTTCTAAACTTGGGTTTATTTAAGATCTTTTGTCAAGTCTTTGTGAACTCATTAGAACATGTTGTGGTTTGTAACTTGAATTTGGTGTCAACATTTCAGACAATTATGTTGTGTTATTTTCAAACTTAATTTATGGATGAACATCTTATGGTTTTTATCATATAGCGTTGTTATGATTGAATGCTATGGTATTAAGAAAGTCACACCAATAATCACGCTTCCGCAAAAGTCAGGGTGTGACAGCTTGGTATCAGGGCTTCGATCGTAGCGAACTAGGATTCTTTCTTGAGTCTAGACTACGATCATTAGGGCTCTCACGAAAATGTTTTCAAACATGTTTTCATTGCATACACGAAATGTCCAGATCCAGGAAACAAACATTTTTACAAATAAAAGACACAAAATACATTTCAAGGAATTCATTTATATTTCAGTCTGAGAGACTGGGTAGTGCATTCTGAGAGAATGGGTAGTGCAGTCTAAGAGACTGGGGAGTTAGTCTGAGAGACTAGCTGGGGCAGTCTGAGAGACTGGGTAGTTCAGTCTGAGAGGCTAGGTAGTCTGAGAGACTAGTTGGGACAGTTTGAGAAACTGGGAGGTTTAGTCTGAGATACTAAGTAGTTCAGTCTGAGAGGCTGGGTGGGATAGTCTTGGGAAGGCTAGGATGCATACATGCTTACATTGTTACTGCTTACATGCTTATTTGATAATTGTTGATATATGTGCATATGTTGTGATTGCTTGGTTACAGACACCATGTCCTCCTCTGAGAGTGGAGTATCTGATACAGTAGACCCCATGGCCATAGTTTCGGACGATGAGATTGTCCCGGACCCTGAGGTTTTCACTTCTGACACTGAGAGTAGCGATGACGATGATTTCCAGCTGTTTGCTTTACCGGATTTTGGCGATGATATACCGCTAGCTGATGGTCTTCCTGACGAGGATCTACTTCTTGTTCAGATCCCTGCTCCTTTACCTCTTGCTGCATTTCCTCTCGAGGATCTGCCTTTTGATGCTTTGTCTGACGACGACATCGATCTTTTTTATTGAGGGTCCCCCTGAGGGTGCCCAGGGTGATGGAGCTCCAGTCGATGATGTCGTTGTCGTTCCACTTGTCGAGGTTCCAGTTGCCGATGTCATTGCTGTTTCGCTTGTCGAGATTCCTGTCGTTGAGATTTTGTCTGATCATTCTGGTCCTGATTCATTTGAGTCTGTCATCTACTACTTTGCACGCACTGGGATTGCAGTGTTATCCCACTGACTTTGATTCTGACACAGCTATGTCTGCCGCACCCGTCTTTCCACACGACTTTGATCCTGAGCATGAGATTGACTTTATTCCCGATGATCAGCCTTTTGATGCGCTCGCTGATCTCGAGCCGTTACCTGCTGATCTTGAGTTAGCACCAGCCGACCCTGAACCTATGCTTGCACCCGAGCCTATACTTGCTCATGATCCCCTGCCTGAGCATGACCTTGTACCTGCTGTTGAACCACTTTACCTGACCCTCTACCTGCAGCCGCTGACCATGCTCCTTTTGCAGCCCAAATTGACCCCAGATATGCATTCACCCGCAATGGGTGGATAGAGGACGATGATGACTTGCCTCCTTTTGTTAGGCCTATTACTCCCCCACCTGCACCCACCCATGCACCTGTTGATATCGCCCCGTTTCACCCACATGTGTCCGTCACACACCGCACTGATCTACCGGTCACGTTCTTACAGGATATCCCTCCACCCCGTCCAGGGGAAGGTCCATTGAGTCAGCAGCCCGGTCATGTTCCACCTGTGTCAGCAGCCTTTCCTTTCATGCCACCGTTTGCACCTGCTACACATACTGCACCTTTTGCTTCTGCACCATCAGGCGAGCCACTTATCTGGTTTCCGCCCAACATGATGCCTGTTTCTGATCCATATCATCCTTCACATTACACTGGATACACGAGGGATGATCTGCTTTTGTCGTTACAGCTCCAGCAGGAGATGTTGTGTCGCAGAGTCATGGATCTTGAGAGGATTCCGCGTCCTCCACCTTGTCCTTGTCAGTCACCGTTCGCGACTCCACCGGCTCCTCTTCTGCCATACCCAGATTTTGACGTCCGTTTTCTTACTATGGAGCAGCAGATTAGCTATCTGTTGCGTATCGTTCATGCTCTTGAGGAGGAGTTGGCGCATCTGCGCAATTTGCTTTTCGTTCCTCCACCTCCTCCTCCTCCACCATCAGCTTAGCAGGTTTTTGGTTTTATGCAGGTAGCATACTTTTAGTGAGAGTGTCGCTATTGAGCCCAGATTACACGACCTTTTGAAAACCACTTTTTGACTTTTTGATTGTTGTAGTTTGATGGATATTTTGGACAAGGGTGATGTGACCCTGTAGTCCCTTTTGATGTATGGTACATTGTAGAACATGTAAAACTGTATTTGTGGTCATTAATATATGAAAGCTCAATCGCAACATTCTCATTATATACGTTGTTGAATTACTTGTTTGTGTTATGAATGGGATGTTATGTGCTTACTTGCGTTAATAAATGCTATTACGTATACATGTCTTGTGCTTACTATACTTATTATGACCTGACCGACGTAATCTTCTTATAGAAGATGCCTCCACGAAGAGAAACTCGATTGCCTACGACTGAGCCTGAGTTACAAGAAGTGATTTCACAAGCGATAGCACAGCACGAGGCCCTGCGCTCCGAACCTAGTGGGGGTACCTCAGAAAACAACCCACCTCATGGCAGTACCTACTGGCAGTTCCTCGACTGCAAGCCTCTGAATTTCGACGGCACTGGAGGTGTCATAGCCTTTGTGAAATGGACCGAAAATATGGATTCTGTTTTTCGAATGAGCGGATGTACGCCAGAGCAACAAGTCCCATATGCGTCAGGATCGTTTCAAGATGGGGCCTGGTCATGGTGGAACTCTCAGATTCGAATAATGGGCAGAGCTGCTACGAATGCTTTAACATGGGGTGAGCTGAAGGAAATGATGCGTAAGGAGTATTGTTCTCAGATGGTGATCCAGAAGCTGCAATTCGAATTCTGGAAGCTAAAGATGGAAGGTCCAAATGTGGCGGAGTACGTGCAAAAACTTCACGATCTGTCGCGGGTTGTTCCGTACCTAGTGGAACCAGAGTTGAAAAGGATGGAGCCATTCATCTGGGGACTGGTGCCTCAGATTCTGCGCTTAATGACGGTATCAGCTCCGCCAACAACCATCGATGCGGTCAAGTTAAGTGCGGCACTCAGTAAAGAAGCGATTAGACTGGAAGAGCTTTCAAACCCTGACGAGAAGAAGGAAACTCAGGTAGAGTCATCCGGAAAGGACAAAAGAAAGCTCACTGACTTCCAGGAGGATACCCGAACGAACAAAGCCAAAAAGGGAAAGGAGTACCTGGGTATCCTACCTAAGTGCGATGACTGCCTACTTCATCATGTTGAGCCATGTAGGTATGGAAGAAGTAATGAAGTGGGGCATGTCGAGGAGACGTGCCGGATCGGAACGGGACATGGAAATGGAGGACAGGTTGGTAACGGAGATCATGGAAGAAGCAACGTCAACAACGACTATCAAAGAAAGACCAATGATGAACAAAAACTTGCTCGAGGTTGTTTCGACTGCGGGGACATGAGGCATTTCAAAGAAGATTTCCCTAACAACAATCAGGCCGATGTTAAGATTTACTTGGGAGATAAGCTGAAAAGTGATAAGCGCAAGTATCACCACAAATGTCGATGTCTGAAGCCTAAGTGCGGCAAGTGCGGAAAGAAAGGACACAACAAGGATGCATGTTGGGCGAAGAGTCCCATAAAAGGAGGAAATGACGACAACAACCAAGGCGGAAATAATAATGATAAAATTCCGGACTGCTATAGATGTGGGAACGTGGGGCACTTTAGGAAAGATTGCCCAAGGAGTATTGACCAAGACCATGAAGGGGCATCCATCATCAGAGCCCGTGAAGCATGCCAAGATCCAGATGTGGTTGCTGGTACGTTCTCTATCAACCAAAATTTTGCATCTATGTTGATACCAGTGCCGACCATAGCTTCGTATCTCATGAATTTAAAAACATACTTGGTTTAGTAAAAGGGTAAGTTAGATAACCCGCACTCAATAGAAACTAGCTAATAGGAAGCCTCGACGTGATAATTGGGATGGACCGGTTGTCGAGCAATTGAGCGGAGGTTTTTATCCGCAACCCGATGACGAACGACGAAGAAATTGCGACCCATGAAGCAGGATACGCCTCTACAAATTACTAGTGCTTGAGGGCACGGGAGTTTTCACGCAAAGAACGCGATGCTTTCCTAGCACACATTATGGACAAGGAAGCCGCTAAGCCGAAGTTGGAAGGTATCCCTGTGATAAGGGAATAGCCTGAAGTCTTCCCCGAAGACTTGCCTGAATTATCTCCTCAACGACAAGACGAACTTCGCATCAATTTGATTCCAGACGCCGCGCCTGCAGTCAATGCACCTTAGCAACTTACACCTTCGGAGATGTAAGGATTGTCAGTATAGCTTCAATAGTTGACAGAGAAGGAAGTTAACCGACCGAGTCTCCCGTTTTTGGCTAACACCAGTCCTGCTCATCAAGAAGAAAGACGATGATTTTCAAATGAGCATCAACTACCAGGAGCCGAACGAGCTAACCAACAAGAGTCGGTAACCCCTGATGAAAATTAACAAGTTACTTACTTAACTAACTATAAGGACCCAATTACTATTTTAAGACTAATCGATGACTGAGCATCATTATATGTGAATTCAGGAAGAAGGTATACCAGGGAATTATGGGACAATAACTTGTTTTAAATCTACACAAAAATTTTGTTTCCTGCGCAATGCGCAAAACAGCTTTACGCAAAATGCGAGACTTGGAGAATCTAGAAGACATGTGCTTAATCCTTTGGGAACCCAGGTCAAAACTCGTAAAGGTTGTCACTTAGGAACCACACCTGTTAACTCAAGCAAACCCCGTTATCCTGACAAATATGCTAATTCGGTTAACCAAACAGAAAGTACTCAAAATTTCTTTTGTTAAAGTCTCCACTTTTGCTTCTAGCAAATGGATGTTTGGATCTCTACTCCCCTTAATGGTAGTTGCGTCACGTTAATTTTCTTCGCTGAGAGCGAACACACATTGCTTCGATACTTGGTCATTTCTTCATACCCGTTGTTTCAGTACCCGGAAACTTATACGTCACATGCACCAATTGCTACGCATGTGCTTTCGTTTCGAATAAACGCTTCATTAAAGTTCAAATGTTATTTTGCTAAAGCTAACTATTGGTCAATGATTCGAATAACCTACATTATTGTAATTGTTGACTCCTTTGCTATCAAGTCAACACACTTTCTTGAAACTTCTTTTATTTCAAGTTGCTTTCATGATTTGTCTCTGTAACCACGCTGAGATTCCCTTGTTGATACATACGTTTATTTTTGGGTTACGCTGAAAACAAGTCCAATTGCTTGAACTTATCCATTTCGCATATATAATTTAAAACGTCATATGATGTATTGGGAGCATCATATTCAAATATTTTTGCAAAAGTTCTTTTGTTTCGAGTCATAGTAGACTTGGTTGGTCTACGACTCCACCAAACCGTTTGTTGATTTCGATACCTTGCAGTAATACTTTCACAAAGATTGAAGCTTGCGCTAATTTGGTTATGCACTTCATACACGGATTTAATTGTCTATTTATTTGTTCTAAATCCGTTTTGTTTATCATGATTAAAGCAGTCTCAACACAGTTGTGTGTCAAGACAATGGTACCCAGATTCATTTCATATCATGGTGTACCTCCTAACGATTCATTCATTATAAATTGAACACTCTGCAGCGTTTATTGCTTTCCATCTTCAGTCAGAAACAGTAGTTCTTTGATGTTCCATAATCGATTGAAAACTCCATGACATTGTGTAAATCAAATCTTCAGGTTGTTTTAGTACACTTTCATTTGTTTACAAACACGGTGAACTTGTTCGATCACCACAATTATTGAAATATGTCAATTACGACACCTTGTGGTATCATTACAAATTTGTAGCTTGTGCTAACCATGGTCAACCGTTTCACATAAAACTACACATACTTTTGTTTGACTTGTCATTTAAACATTTCTAATGCAACTACGAATTAAGACAATGATTCGCTTGTACTTCATTCGGTGAACTTTCGCAATTCAAGAAAGTCAACACACTAATCCTTACCATTTATTAATTCGAAAGTTAACAGATCATTCTCATATTCAAGTTGTGGATTTTGAGTTTGTATAGCGGATACTATGGGTTGTGAAGACTCATTTGCATATTGTGACCGATTGTTTGAAGAATCCATTGGCCAAAACTCCTCTTTTGTGGAACCCCTGTTAACTGAGTTACGTTAGACTATACATCTATACGTCTCGTGTCCTTTGACATCAAATGCTAGAACACATGCCTTGTAACCATTGGGTTCTTGTTGTTGAAATATATCCCTGGAGTTCACCTGATGTGAATAAGATTAGATTCGGTTTGGTAGTTCTCTACCCAGTATTATTCATATACATACATGCATAATGAAACCCTAAGGAGTTAAGGTAGTACAAATTTCGAGGACGAAATTTTCTTAACAGGGGGAGAATGTGACAACTGTCAAAAATCCAGGTATCCGTACAATTTAATTAACCATGATTAGTGCTTAATGATTGTGCTGAATTACAATTAATTGCTTTCTGATCACTGCATCATACTTACATGTGCATCACATTTCATACTGTCACATCATTTATACATACAAACTTTAGTGACATAAACGATGCACAAAGCACAGCTAGCACAATTAGCGGATAACTCAGAAAAATGCTGACGATGTTCAGTGCATAGACAGACAGTGTTTTGAGACCCAGTATGAGCCGAAAACCAAGTTTTACACTAGTATAGTGTGTAGGGAAGTAAGGACCACAAAACTGCTTCACTAGGTGATAGTTTAAGTGCTGGAAAGTGCCTAAAACCCACATAAAGTGCAGAATTCTGCATATTCCAGCAAAATTCAGCATTTTAACAAGTTGGTAACATGCAAAAATATGACTAAATGGTCCTGAATGCTTTCCTAAGTGTCGGGAATTAAAAGTGTCATAAAAGGGTACTTAAAGAACACTAAACGGAATAGTTTGACACTTTAACGAACCGGTATCTAACCAAACAACCGGACACTACCCGAAACACCAAAATTATACTAGAAGCATTGTTTTAATGTTTCTGAGCTAGTTATGATCCCCGAACACCCTAACACTCTATATAACATATCATATGCGTAAACACTAATCAATACACTTTGCATTCTAACTAGTTATCTAACTTATCATTCAAAACCAACTAAATACCCCCCCCCCCCCCAGTGGACGGTCACATATGTGACCCCACCATAATCTTCCATGATCTTGTTAGATATGATTGGATCTCATTTGATTTAGTGAAGGATTTGTATTGTACTTAACAAACACATAAACCATTGGATAAAAGAATTAGAGGTTATAAGAAGGATTAGAACTCATCACACTTCACACCACACTTCATCTCCTTCCCCCTCTCCTCCATACGGCCGAGAACCACACCAACACCACCACCTTTCATCCATTATCCATTCATTCCAAGTTGTACTCAAGGTGTAAGGAGCCATACAAAGAAGTTTGGTGGTCTTGGATCTTGAAGGACCTAACCCGATTGCTTTTATCCTCCACATGTGCCATCTCCATCATCAAGTGTTCTTCCTTAGCCTTATGCTAGTAGTAAGGCTCTTATGAACTCTTGTTACTTCATATATTGTTGGTTAAAAGATGATATACATTGTTAATCTTGATGAACATTAAAAGACATATTCATAAAACTCTAACATAAGCTTGTCATATGATGAACTCTTGATGAAATAATGTTGTTTAGTGTATGTATGATACTTGATTGTTATTTTTCTTGGGATTATGATGTTGATCATCATAAGGAGCTTGCTAGATTGTGATTAAACACATGATCTAGCAAGTGAGAGGATGATTATGTGACAAAACAAGATGATCATTCTCATATATAAGCATGAACTTGAATAATAAAAGTTTTTTTCATGTGATGATGATTTAAACAAAATACAAGTCTTGTGAGTGGATGATTTCTAAAATAGTTTTCCAAAGAAACCAAGCTAATTCACAAAGATTTACATGAACATTGTTTTAAAAAGAACTAATCATGTTTCTAGTGTTGAAACAAGTATAAGAACACCTTGTTTACAAGAAAAGTTCAAAAGAATGATTTTTGGAAAGATCATCTAACAAGTTGTAAACACTCAAACCTTTCAAGAATGAGATTTTTAAAGAAATAAACACACTTTAAAGGGTAACTAAGTCTACTAAACATACTACCAAGTTACTACAAGTTTTTATGAAAACTCAAGATTATGATCATTATGTAGATAGCTTTGTTTTAGCACTTGGTAAGTGTAGATTGATTGTTGATTGTTTATGATGATTTTTGAAAAGAAAATGATATGCTTAAATAGCATGGACACCTCCATTTTTAGGGGAAACTATGGCAAAATTTTCTAAAAATACAAACACTTAGAAAAATATTTTCTAAACAAGTATTTACAAGTGAGTTTTAACTATGGTTTTCAATACAAACTTTGCCATAGATTTTGTTACAAAAATACAAGTATCGGAGGTTGGTTTTTATAAATAAAAATGGATAAATATGTATTTAGAATATATATTTTACATTAATAACACATTGTGTGTGATTATTTGTATACTTGGTGTAATAGTTATATTATTTTAGGATTTAAAGTAATATAACTTAACAAAATACCAAGAATTTACAATCCAAAATAATACCAAAAATCACAAGGAATAAATATATAAGTTACACACATAATATTGTGAAACCGAACGCAAAAATGTAACTTATAAGATGTTCCGAAGAATATCGTTACAAATATATTTTTGGTAAATAATATTATGGACATAAGAAAATGAAAATATGATTTTTGTAAATATTACCAAGTTATATCATATTTTCGACAAGGAGAAAATATATTATTTTTGGAAGTAAAAATATATTTTCTTCGAATTTTAGAAGATATATGATTTTTGAGAAAAATATATATTTTCTTGAAATACATTATTTTTGGACAAAATAAGTTTAAATATATTTTCTAAGTTAGACTTAAAAATATATTATTTTGAAACTACGAATACAAGAATACGAAAATACATGTATAAGATACCCCCACCCTTGGGAAGGAAATACGAAAACAAATACTTGGGAAGTATTGTTACCAAAATATTGTTTAACAAATTATTCCAAAATTAAATATAATTTAAAGTTAAAATAATTATTATTTTAACAAGAAATTATAACTTGGGATAATATTAAAAGAAACGTAACTCAAAAACATAAATACTAAGGCAAGGCACGGCCCGTTCGTCTAATAGACCCTAGTACATTGTAGGGAGTCGTGTTTGCTGAGGAGATTTGGGTTACGAGTACTGAAGACGCAAAACTGTGAGTTCATGTCCCCCTTTTCTTTTATTGTTTTTCAGTTTTATAACTTCGGGGGTGAAATACATGTTACAATTGTTTACAAACGTTTTATACATGGTATGGTTAGCTAAGGAGGGTTACTGCTTGATCATGTGAAAGGTGGGTATAACACTTAAGGCCATTAATCCTCTTTGTAGGACCGAGGGACATGAGTGATAGATCTATTTGGGTGTAGCTAGCCCACACCCATGAGGACCAGGGTGGCCCATGTGGTGACTATGTCCACATACTAATGCCGTGGCAAATTCCGCCAGGTTGGAGTTTTCCTGCACCATTTCACACATACCATTGGCCTTGCAAACCATTGGTGATCTGTTTTTCCTTATTGCTACATACCAGGGACATACATACATACATACATACTTTAGAGGTTTATTCATACACAGACACATGAACTCGCTCAACTTTTGTTGATGTTTTTCAAATTACATGTATTTCAGGGAACTAAGTGGATCTGGCAGGTATTGCATGTTTGTCAAGCTGCGTTATAAATAAAAGATGTCATCCAAGTCTTCAGAGTTTAGGAGATGTATCTTATTGCTGGACGAGATACATATTTCTAAACTCGGGTTTATTTAAGATCTTTTGTCAAGTCTTTGTGAACTCATTAGAACATGTTGTGGTTTGTAACTTGAATTTGGTGTCAACATTTCAGACAATTATGTTGTGTTATTTTCAAACTTAATTTATGGATGAACATCTTATGGTTTTTATCATATAGTGTTGTTATGATTGAATGCTATGGTATTAAGAAAGTCACACCAATAATCACGCTTCCGCAAAAGTCAGGGTGTGACACTTGTGATCGGCCTAAGTAGTGCATTTGGTACCGTCCAAGTAATGCCTCCAACTTAAATCCAAAGACCATGGCTCCCACTACAGGTTGTGACTCGTGCAATTCTTCTTGTAAATCCACTACGTAAGCCATCACCTTCTCGTGTTGCATCAGCGTGTAACTAGGACTCTGATTCAAACCATCATGGTATACCACTAGATCACCCGTACCCTCGGGTAAAGACGATGCTCAGTGCATTGTAGAGTTGGGTTTCAAAAGCTGAAAAGACGTGCTGCTGTTTTGTCTCCCACGAATACACAGCACCCTGCTGTGCTGAAGAGATTAAAGCTGTGTGACCTTCGAAAATCCCGCGATGAATATGTGATAGTATCTAGCGAGACCAAGAAAATTGTTGTATCCCCGAAGGACTCTTTGGTGCTGATCAATATCTAATAAAATGAATCTCAGCAAGATCCACGTGTCTCCCCACTTTGTTGACTACGCGATCAAGAAAGTGTACTCCTCAAATCCTGAAGTCACGCTTAGGTAGACTTTGCATGGAGTTGCTCCTCCCCTAGGAGCTCTAGGATGAAATACAAGTACCGTTCATGGTGTTCCTTTCTCCTGGATGTGATTCAAAACGTCATAGATAAACACGGTTGACAATCCTGACGAGACGAGGTTGTCACACACTACCCATGTGATCCCTGAGGATGCTGGTGTGTTGGATATCTTAAACAACGTGAACAGAAATTCATATTGGTGGTACTGTATCTGTAACACCGTGTTAGGAATCATCCTCCCCTGAGTCTTCCATCAAATTACAGTCCGACCTTAAGTCAGTTTCCGAAATAGAAGCTTGATCATTGCAACGGGTCAAGCAAGTCGTCGATGCGAGATAGCGGGTGATGGTCTATGATTGCCACCTCGTGGTAGTCTGTACACATATGAAAGGACTCTTCCTTCATTTCCACACTAGGGCTCAGGCTCCCCAAGACAAGGAGCTAGATCGATAAAACTCCCATCCAGTAGTTTCTGAAGTTGATTGGACAGTTCTTGCAACCTTCCGGGCGCAAGACGATAAGAGGTGTCAGAAATCAGGACTGCTTCTGGCGTGATACACATCTGATATACCTCCTGACAATGCGGGGGAAAGCCTGGAAGTTCTTCGAGCTGCTCACCGGTAATCAATGATAGGGTAAGAGGGTAGGTGAAACACTTCTGGGCTCCCACCGTCGAAGTGATGCTGAAAATCAGTGAATCTCCACCATGAAGAGATGTACATGCGACTTCCTTCTTACGGAAGGTTTCTGCTTGGGGCTTGAACATCCGGTCCATACTATCGACTACAACAAAGCTTCTAACAGTAGCAGGGAAAAGGTCAATGTCGGAATCGCAACCTACCAGATTGAGTTGCACCTTAGGTGAACGTGTGAGACTTCAATTGGCTTGCCACCAACCACTCCTACAACGTGTTTGTCTTCAAGTGGTATCAGGGTTAAACAGGACAAAGACGAAGCGATTAGTTACCCAAAAACATACAAGCTACCATCTTGCTATTATGCCTGGCATCGCCTATACCAATCCTAAATGCCCTTCCACGAGCACCACTTCCAGTGTTGTTGTTACTGTTACGAGGATTCCCATTACTGCCATTGTTCCCTGGGTTGTTGACGTCTTGACTTAACAACGCCCAATCCTTGTCAAAGTCACCTTCATTTCCATATTGAAAGTTATGATGTGCGAGTACCTTGTTGTCGCCGTGGCCATTGCCTCTAATGTTGTTGCTTTGAAAACTGATCCTTGCAATCTTTTTCCTTTAAGATCCACCTTCCCGTTGTTCTTGTCACGTTCTAGGGTACTGCGCATGGCGCTAGAAATCACACATCCCATATTCCAGTCGGTTTCAAGCGTTTATGCCCCGATTGATTCGTAAGAGTTGGCTCCCAGACGTGCTTACTAGGGTTAGGGACTCGAATGAAGTCAGCCTACTGATGTTCGTTGTCAGGGGGCAGGGTCGTCCTAACACTAGGGTTGGTAATGCATCACGTTCATCTTCTTGTCCATCGGTCTTGCGAGTCGATTGAATAGCGCACGGTGAATCGTCAGAGAATCACAGAGGTGTCCATACTTCTGAATTTAAGGTGTTATTTTGTTACGTCAAGGTCAACGAGAAAAGTGAAAAAGTATAGACCCAACATTTAACGTTTAGACATCTGTCTCAAAGGCGTTCGCACTAACACCCAACAGTTCTACACGGCTCGCTAGTTGTTCAGTTACGTGTTCAGGTATCACTCAAAATCATCGAGACTCGTAAGGGTTCAGAGGAAAGTGAAAGGACCACGTTCAAACAGAAGACAGTTATTGCTATGACCCCTATGGATCGTTGTGTTTCACATTTGGTAGAATAATGGAATGAAACCCCTTTCACACTTGTTAGGCCTCGTTGGGACTCACATGCACCCAACATTATTATTATGTGTGCACCCACAATAATAACATGATTTGCATGCTCATCTCAGCTCCTCCTAACTCGTGTTAAATAGTTCCTCAGACTCGAGTAGCAAACAAAGAACATCACAAAACATGGGTCACGAATGTCTAGGAGAAACGCCACACTACCAATCACACACACAAGTAAGTAACACATGATTTCGTATTGTAGTGCTAAATGTGCTATCACATTCTATATCACGCATAAGTGTTCACTAGTTATGTAGTGCAATGAGTAAACGAGAGACGAACCTTGCAGTCTGGAACTGAGTGTCATGGTCGTATTCAGAACTTGTTCGGTTATAGTCTGGTTTTATAAAAACGTTTTAAAACCAAGTTCACTATAACCAGTGGCTTTGATACCAAACTGTCACACCCCCAAAAATACCCCAAGCGGAAACCCTCGCGAGGCGTGTGACGTACCGGGATCTAGCCACCAATCACATTGAAATCATATAAGATTTTTTTAATAAAGCTTTCATTCATTAAGATAAAGTGTTACAAAACATTATTTATTACTCGTTGTGTTCAGCGGAAGCATAATACAAAGTTTAATCAAAACCAAAGCGTATGTAGCCAACTAATCTTGTTTCAAGTTTCCATGTGTCTCGAACCATGACCACTCCAGCATCCCAGACAACAAGTTCCACATCCACACATACGTATAACCTGCGAGCATGCACACAAGTGTATCAGGCAACACTGGTGAGTTCACAGTTTTATGAAAACGTTTGGTTACCAAGTGTTTAATCCAGTTTAATAACAATTCCGAAAGTAATGTTGATAATAACTCGAGTACCGTACAAGATGGCTCCAGATTACTTTTTGCCCTTCCCCAATGCCCCTATCTAAGCATTGGTCATGATTGGGTCAATAGTTCACACCCATCCTCTCAGGTACGGGGTGAGGGTGACAAACCTAAATAGCGCTATCAACTAATACCCCGTTACCTCTCAGGTAACAAACAAGATGGGACTTAATGGTGATAGGAATTGAGTGTATTATCCAACATTCCAGTTTTTACCCAAATGACTTATTCCTCTCAGGAATACCTAACTGATTTACCCAAATTCTTATTCCTCTCAGGAATACCCAACTGATTGTCCCACCCACCGGGACACATGCTCAAGAGAAGTGAACTCACCTTTAGATTGCTCGGTATGTTACATTACATTAACCCGTTCCAAGTTGGTCAACCAAACCCTACCGAGGTTACCTAGGATGATCAGTTTCGTAAACACATATCCAAATCACGTATTCGGCAAATCACATGTAACATCATTGTCACGTAACACAGAGCAAACTCTTAGATTTCATACACGTTCATAACACAAGTTCATATTCCAAATGGTAGTTACCAAATAAATCAGTTTCATAGTCAAGTACGTATTTTCACAAATTGAATTCATCACAAAGATCACTGTACATCATATGGTAAATACCCAGTTCTTATACAAGTTCACATCTCATGTAAATGTCACATAACAACACATAACAGGTGAGTGTTCTATCCACACAAGTCAAATCAGGATTCTCATTCTTAAGTATTGTTATCCTGCAACAACAGTATTTTATAACACAAGTATTCATCATCATCTGTATCATAACTGTCTACTGTTCCTCCTATTTGCCTTCACGGTGAAGTATCCTTGTGACGAAGGATCAACCTTCGTCGGGTTTGCTTTTGACGAAGACCCTAGTGGTTCTCGGGCATCGTGCAACGAAGAATCAACCTTCGTCGAGATGGAGTTCGACGAAGTCCCCAATCTTCGTCGAACTGAAGTTCGGCGAAGTATCACAGAGGTTCGCCCATAATCACCTAACAGTAGTTAAGACATTTCCAGGCATGAATAATGGATCAAGCGGCAGTTACTTTGTATAATCTAACCAACCCTAATTATGAACAAACAACAACAATTCGACCATAGATTCATATCATGATCAATCACATTTTCTAGTCTTACGATCCTTTACACGAAACCCTAGTTTTCATGTCACATTCCAAACCACAATAATCAACGTACACCCTCTAAACATCAACAGTTAATGTGTAACAGTTCTATATAATCGATAATCATCAAGCATACCTCTAGGTTAACTACGAATACTCACACACGGATCATCATTACACAAAATCACGTATTGAGCAATACTCTAATGAACGAAAACAGTGCACTAACCTTGAGACGAGATTAATCAGTGATGTATTACGATTAACAAGCTTCGAAATGAGGGATAGCGACTGCCATCAATCGTTAAAGAGAGAGAGAGCTAGGGTTGCAATAAGGTGGGTTTCGTGAACCCTATGCGCATATATGCTCGACATGTGAGCTGGGCCTTTATTGGGCTTCGAAAAGATCAGGGCCGGCGAAGAATCATTCTTCGCCATATGCAAGTGTGACAAAGGTTCTTCCTTCGTCGAGGGTAGATTGTGACCAAGGACCAATCTTCGTCGAGTGGTCGTATGACGAAGCCTATTCTTCGTCGGCATAGGTTTTGGGTGAAGAATCCCAATTCTTCGTCGACGTGAATCAAGTGTGAGTCATGTATGGTGTTATGCTATACCTAAACATTACACAACTATCATTTAACACCCAAACGTAACAGCACCCTAATCATTCAAATATCACACACATAATACAATGTAAACTGAAACATTAAAACGGAATTGTGAAACAAGAGATACGTACAGGAAAGACCTTGAAATCTTGGGTTGTCACATCGACAATCTCTCTACTCTCCCATCACATCCTTCACAAACGGTCCATGAAGAAGGAACTTCTTCTCACAAAAGTCTAGGGGTTATTTTAAGATGCGCTTCCATCTTAGCACGAGCTCGGTGGTACTACAAAGCACTTTGTTTGTAAGGACTCTCAAAATTATCCTAAAAATACCCGTAAGTAAAAACCCGGACCCCTGAAACCCTAAACCATATTAAAAATCAAGAAAAACAAAATTCTGGGTCTCAGGCGGGCCGCGTAAAAGACAAGACATGTCTTACGCGGGCCGCGTCAATGCATGTTTGACCGGATAAGTGTTCCGGATCCACGTGGTGTCCAGCTGGCTAATTGAGCGGTTGTCGAGCAATTGAGCGGAGGTTTTTATCCGCAACCCGATGACGAACGACGAAGAAATTGCGACCCATGAAGCAGGATACGCCTCTACAAATTACTAGTGCTTGAGGGCACGGGAGTTTTCACGCAAAGAACGCGATGCTTTCCTAGCACACATTATGGACAAGGAAGCCGCTAAGCCGAAGTTGGAAGGTATCCCTGTGATAAGGGAATAGCCTGAAGTCTTCCCCGAAGACTTGCCTGAATTATCTCCTCAACGACAAGACGAACTTCGCATCAATTTGATTCCAGACGCCGCGCCTGCAGTCAATGCACCTTAGCAACTTACACCTTCGGAGATGTAAGGATTGTCAGTATAGCTTCAATAGTTGACAGAGAAGGAAGTTAACCGACCGAGTCTCCCGTTTTTGGCTAACACCAGTCCTGCTCATCAAGAAGAAAGACGATGATTTTCAAATGAGCATCAACTACCAGGAGCCGAACGAGCTAACCAACAAGAGTCGGTAACCCCTGATGAAAATTAACAAGTTACTTACTTAACTAACTATAAGGACCCAATTACTATTTTAAGACTAATCGATGACTGAGCATCATTATATGTGAATTCAGGAAGAAGGTATACCAGGGAATTATGGGACAATAACTTGTTTTAAATCTACACAAAAATTTTGTTTCCTGCGCAATGCGCAAAACAGCTTTACGCAAAATGCGAGACTTGGAGAATCTAGAAGACATGTGCTTAATCCTTTGGGAACCCAGGTCAAAACTCGTAAAGGTTGTCACTTAGGAACCACACCTGTTAACTCAAGCAAACCCCGTTATCCTGACAAATATGCTAATTCGGTTAACCAAACAGAAAGTACTCAAAATTTCTTTTGTTAAAGTCTCCACTTTTGCTTCTAGCAAATGGATGTTTGGATCTCTACTCCCCTTAATGGTAGTTGCGTCACATTAATTTTCTTCGCTGAGAGCGAACACACATTGCTTCGATACTTGGTCATTTCTTCATACCCGTTGTTTCAGTACCCGGAAACTTATACGTCACATGCACCAATTGCTACGCATGTGCTTTCGTTTCGAATAAACGCTTCATTAAAGTTCAAATGTTATTTTGCTAAAGCTAACTATTGGTCAATGATTCGAATAACCTACATTATTGTAATTGTTGACTCCTTTGCTATCAAGTCAACACACTTTCTTGAAACTTCTTTTATTTCAAGTTGCTTTCATGATTTGTCTCTGTGACCACGCTGAGATTCCCTTGTTGATACATACGTTTATTTTTGGGTTACGCTGAAAACAAGTCCAATTGCTTGAACTTATCCATTTCGCATATATAATTTAAAACGTCATATGATGTATTGGGAGCATCATATTCAAATATTTTTGCAAAAGTTCTTTTGTTTCGAGTCATAGTAGACTTGGTTGGTCTACGACTCCACCAAACCGTTTGTTGATTTCGATACCTTGCAGTAATACTTTCACAAAGATTGAAGCTTGCGCTAATTTGGTTATGCACTTCATACACGGATTTAATTGTCTATTTATTTGTTCTAAATCCGTTTTGTTTATCATGATTAAAGCAGTCTCAACACAGTTGTGTGTCAAGACAATGGTACCCAGATTCATTTCATATCATGGTGTACCTCCTAACGATTCATTCATTATAAATTGAACACTCTGCAGCGTTTATTGCTTTCCATCTTCAGTCAGAAACAGTAGTTCTTTGATGTTCCATAATCGATTGAAAACTCCATGACATTGTGTAAATCAAATCTTCAGGTTGTTTTAGTACACTTTCATTTGTTTACAAACACGGTGAACTTGTTCGATCACCACAATTATTGAAATATGTCAATTACGACACCTTGTGGTATCATTACAAATTTGTAGCTTGTGCTAACCATGGTCAACCGTTTCACATAAAACTACACATACTTTTGTTTGACTTGTCATTTAAACATTTCTAATGCAACTACGAATTAAGACAATGATTCGCTTGTACTTCATTCGGTGAACTTTCGCAATTCAAGAAAGTCAACACACTAATCCTTACCATTTATTAATTCGAAAGTTAACAGATCATTCTCATATTCAAGTTGTGGATTTTGAGTTTGTATAGCGGATACTATGGGTTGTGAAGACTCATTTGCATATTGTGACCGATTGTTTGAAGAATCCATTGGCCAAAACTCCTCTTTTGTGGAACCCCTGTTAACTGAGTTACGTTAGACTATACATCTATACGTCTCGTGTCCTTTGACATCAAATGCTAGAACACATGCCTTGTAACCATTGGGTTCTTGTTGTTGAAATATATCCCTGGAGTTCACCTGATGTGAATAAGATTAGATTCGGTTTGGTAGTTCTCTACCCAGTATTATTCATATACATACATGCATAATGAAACCCTAAGGAGTTAAGGTAGTACAAATTTCGAGGACGAAATTTTCTTAACAGGGGGAGAATGTGACAACTGTCAAAAATCCAGGTATCCGTACAATTTAATTAACCATGATTAGTGCTTAATGATTGTGCTGAATTACAATTAATTGCTTTCTGATCACTGCATCATACTTACATGTGCATCACATTTCATACTGTCACATCATTTATACATACAAACTTTAGTGACATAAACGATGCACAAAGCACAGCTAGCACAATTAGCGGATAACTCAGAAAAATGCTGACGATGTTCAGTGCATAGACAGACAGTGTTTTGAGACCCAGTATGAGCCGAAAACCAAGTTTTACACTAGTATAGTGTGTAGGGAAGTAAGGACCACAAAACTGCTTCACTAGGTGATAGTTTAAGTGCTGGAAAGTGCCTAAAACCCACATAAAGTGCAGAATTCTGCATATTCCAGCAAAATTCAGCATTTTAACAAGTTGGTAACATGCAAAAATATGACTAAATGGTCCTGAATGCTTTCCTAAGTGTCGGGAATTAAAAGTGTCATAAAAGGGTACTTAAAGAACACTAAACGGAATAGTTTGACACTTTAACGAACCGGTATCTAACCAAACAACCGGACACTACCCGAAACACCAAAATTATACTAGAAGCATTGTTTTAATGTTTCTGAGCTAGTTATGATCCCCGAACACCCTAACACTCTATATAACATATCATATGCGTAAACACTAATCAATACACTTTGCATTCTAACTAGTTATCTAACTTATCATTCAAAACCAACTAAATACCCCCCCCCCCCCAGTGGACGGTCACATATGTGACCCCACCATAATCTTCCATGATCTTGTTAGATATGATTGGATCTCATTTGATTTAGTGAAGGATTTGTATTGTACTTAACAAACACATAAACCATTGGATAAAAGAATTAGAGGTTATAAGAAGGATTAGAACTCATCACACTTCACACCACACTTCATCTCCTTCCCCCTCTCCTCCATACGGCCGAGAACCACACCAACACCACCACCTTTCATCCATTATCCATTCATTCCAAGTTGTACTCAAGGTGTAAGGAGCCATACAAAGAAGTTTGGTGGTCTTGGATCTTGAAGGACCTAACCCGATTGCTTTTATCCTCCACATGTGCCATCTCCATCATCAAGTGTTCTTCCTTAGCCTTATGCTAGTAGTAAGGCTCTTATGAACTCTTGTTACTTCATATATTGTTGGTTAAAAGATGATATACATTGTTAATCTTGATGAACATTAAAAGACATATTCATAAAACTCTAACATAAGCTTGTCATATGATGAACTATTGATGAAATAATGTTGTTTAGTGTATGTATGATACTTGATTGTTATTTTTCTTGGGATTATGATGTTGATCATCATAAGGAGCTTGCTAGATTGTGATTAAACACATGATCTAGCAAGTGAGAGGATGATTATGTGACAAAACAAGATGATCATTCTCATATATAAGCATGAACTTGAATAATAAAAGTTTTTTTCATGTGATGATGATTTAAACAAAATACAAGTCTTGTGAGTGGATGATTTCTAAAATAGTTTTCCAAAGAAACCAAGCTAATTCACAAAGATTTACATGAACATTGTTTTAAAAAGAACTAATCATGTTTCTAGTGTTGAAACAAGTATAAGAACACCTTGTTTACAAGAAAAGTTCAAAAGAATGATTTTTGGAAAGATCATCTAACAAGTTGTAAACACTCAAACCTTTCAAGAATGAGATTTTTAAAGAAATAAACACACTTTAAAGGGTAACTAAGTCTACTAAACATACTACCAAGTTACTACAAGTTTTTATGAAAACTCAAGATTATGATCATTATGTAGATAGCTTTGTTTTAGCACTTGGTAAGTGTAGATTGATTGTTGATTGTTTATGATGATTTTTGAAAAGAAAATGATATGCTTAAATAGCATGGACACCTCCATTTTTAGGGGAAACTATGGCAAAATTTTCTAAAAATACAAACACTTAGAAAAATATTTTCTAAACAAGTATTTACAAGTGAGTTTTAACTATGGTTTTCAATACAAACTTTGCCATAGATTTTGTTACAAAAATACAAGTATCGGAGGTTGGTTTTTATAAATAAAAATGGATAAATATGTATTTAGAATATATATTTTACATTAATAACACATTGTGTGTGATTATTTGTATACTTGGTGTAATAGTTATATTATTTTAGGATTTAAAGTAATATAACTTAACAAAATACCAAGAATTTACAATCCAAAATAATACCAAAAATCACAAGGAATAAATATATAAGTTACACACATAATATTGTGAAACCGAACGCAAAAATGTAACTTATAAGATGTTCCGAAGAATATCGTTACAAATATATTTTTGGTAAATAATATTATGGACATAAGAAAATGAAAATATGATTTTTGTAAATATTACCAAGTTATATCATATTTTCGACAAGGAGAAAATATATTATTTTTGGAAGTAAAAATATATTTTCTTCGAATTTTAGAAGATATATGATTTTTGAGAAAAATATATATTTTCTTGAAATACATTATTTTTGGACAAAATAAGTTTAAATATATTTTCTAAGTTAGACTTAAAAATATATTATTTTGAAACTACGAATACAAGAATACGAAAATACATGTATAAGATACCCCCACCCTTGGGAAGGAAATACGAAAACAAATACTTGGGAAGTATTGTTACCAAAATATTGTTTAACAAATTATTCCAAAATTAAATATAATTTAAAGTTAAAATAATTATTATTTTAACAAGAAATTATAACTTGGGATAATATTAAAAGAAACGTAACTCAAAAACATAAATACTAAGGCAAGGCACGGCCCGTTCGTCTAATAGACCCTAGTACATTGTAGGGAGTCGTGTTTGCTGAGGAGATTTGGGTTACGAGTACTGAAGACGCAAAACTGTGAGTTCATGTCCCCCTTTTCTTTTATTGTTTTTCAGTTTTATAACTTCGGGGGTGAAATACATGTTACAATTGTTTACAAACGTTTTATACATGGTATGGTTAGCTAAGGAGGGTTACTGCTTGATCATGTGAAAGGTGGGTATAACACTTAAGGCCATTAATCCTCTTTGTAGGACCGAGGGACATGAGTGATAGATCTATTTGGGTGTAGCTAGCCCACACCCATGAGGACCAGGGTGGCCCATGTGGTGACTATGTCCACATACTAATGCCGTGGCAAATTCCGCCAGGTTGGAGTTTTCCTGCACCATTTCACACATACCATTGGCCTTGCAAACCATTGGTGATCTGTTTTTCCTTATTGCTACATACCAGGGACATACATACATACATACATACTTTAGAGGTTTATTCATACACAGACACATGAACTCGCTCAACTTTTGTTGATGTTTTTCAAATTACATGTATTTCAGGGAACTAAGTGGATCTGGCAGGTATTGCATGTTTGTCAAGCTGCGTTATAAATAAAAGATGTCATCCAAGTCTTCAGAGTTTAGGAGATGTATCTTATTGCTGGACGAGATACATATTTCTAAACTCGGGTTTATTTAAGATCTTTTGTCAAGTCTTTGTGAACTCATTAGAACATGTTGTGGTTTGTAACTTGAATTTGGTGTCAACATTTCAGACAATTATGTTGTGTTATTTTCAAACTTAATTTATGGATGAACATCTTATGGTTTTTATCATATAGTGTTGTTATGATTGAATGCTATGGTATTAAGAAAGTCACACCAATAATCACGCTTCCGCAAAAGTCAGGGTGTGACACTTGTGATCGGCCTAAGTAGTGCATTTGGTACCGTCCAAGTAATGCCTCCAACTTAAATCCAAAGACCATGGCTCCCACTACAGGTTGTGACTCGTGCAATTCTTCTTGTAAATCCACTACGTAAGCCATCACCTTCTCGTGTTGCATCAGCGTGTAACTAGGACTCTGATTCAAACCATCATGGTATACCACTAGATCACCCGTACCCTCGGGTAAAGACGATGCTCAGTGCATTGTAGAGTTGGGTTTCAAAAGCTGAAAAGACGTGCTGCTGTTTTGTCTCCCACGAATACACAGCACCCTGCTGTGCTGAAGAGATTAAAGCTGTGTGACCTTCGAAAATCCCGCGATGAATATGTGATAGTATCTAGCGAGACCAAGAAAATTGTTGTATCCCCGAAGGACTCTTTGGTGCTGATCAATATCTAATAAAATGAATCTCAGCAAGATCCACGTGTCTCCCCACTTTGTTGACTACGCGATCAAGAAAGTGTACTCCTCAAATCCTGAAGTCACGCTTAGGTAGACTTTGCATGGAGTTGCTCCTCCCCTAGGAGCTCTAGGATGAAATACAAGTACCGTTCATGGTGTTCCTTTCTCCTGGATGTGATTCAAAACGTCATAGATAAACACGGTTGACAATCCTGACGAGACGAGGTTGTCACACACTACCCATGTGATCCCTGAGGATGCTGGTGTGTTGGATATCTTAAACAACGTGAACAGAAATTCATATTGGTGGTACTGTATCTGTAACACCGTGTTAGGAATCATCCTCCCCTGAGTCTTCCATCAAATTACAGTCCGACCTTAAGTCAGTTTCCGAAATAGAAGCTTGATCATTGCAACGGGTCAAGCAAGTCGTCGATGCGAGATAGCGGGTGATGGTCTATGATTGCCACCTCGTGGTAGTCTGTACACATATGAAAGGACTCTTCCTTCATTTCCACACTAGGGCTCAGGCTCCCCAAGACAAGGAGCTAGATCGATAAAACTCCCATCCAGTAGTTTCTGAAGTTGATTGGACAGTTCTTGCAACCTTCCGGGCGCAAGACGATAAGAGGTGTCAGAAATCAGGACTGCTTCTGGCGTGATACACATCTGATATACCTCCTGACAATGCGGGGGAAAGCCTGGAAGTTCTTCGAGCTGCTCACCGGTAATCAATGATAGGGTAAGAGGGTAGGTGAAACACTTCTGGGCTCCCACCGTCGAAGTGATGCTGAAAATCAGTGAATCTCCACCATGAAGAGATGTACATGCGACTTCCTTCTTACGGAAGGTTTCTGCTTGGGGCTTGAACATCCGGTCCATACTATCGACTACAACAAAGCTTCTAACAGTAGCAGGGAAAAGGTCAATGTCGGAATCGCAACCTACCAGATTGAGTTGCACCTTAGGTGAACGTGTGAGACTTCAATTGGCTTGCCACCAACCACTCCTACAACGTGTTTGTCTTCAAGTGGTATCAGGGTTAAACAGGACAAAGACGAAGCGATTAGTTACCCAAAAACATACAAGCTACCATCTTGCTATTATGCCTGGCATCGCCTATACCAATCCTAAATGCCCTTCCACGAGCACCACTTCCAGTGTTGTTGTTACTGTTACGAGGATTCCCATTACTGCCATTGTTCCCTGGGTTGTTGACGTCTTGACTTAACAACGCCCAATCCTTGTCAAAGTCACCTTCATTTCCATATTGAAAGTTATGATGTGCGAGTACCTTGTTGTCGCCGTGGCCATTGCCTCTAATGTTGTTGCTTTGAAAACTGATCCTTGCAATCTTTTTCCTTTAAGATCCACCTTCCCGTTGTTCTTGTCACGTTCTAGGGTACTGCGCATGGCGCTAGAAATCACACATCCCATATTCCAGTCGGTTTCAAGCGTTTATGCCCCGATTGATTCGTAAGAGTTGGCTCCCAGACGTGCTTACTAGGGTTAGGGACTCGAATGAAGTCAGCCTACTGATGTTCGTTGTCAGGGGGCAGGGTCGTCCTAACACTAGGGTTGGTAATGCATCACGTTCATCTTCTTGTCCATCGGTCTTGCGAGTCGATTGAATAGCGCACGGTGAATCGTCAGAGAATCACAGAGGTGTCCATACTTCTGAATTTAAGGTGTTATTTTGTTACGTCAAGGTCAACGAGAAAAGTGAAAAAGTATAGACCCAACATTTAACGTTTAGACATCTGTCTCAAAGGCGTTCGCACTAACACCCAACAGTTCTACACGGCTCGCTAGTTGTTCAGTTACGTGTTCAGGTATCACTCAAAATCATCGAGACTCGTAAGGGTTCAGAGGAAAGTGAAAGGACCACGTTCAAACAGAAGACAGTTATTGCTATGACCCCTATGGATCGTTGTGTTTCACATTTGGTAGAATAATGGAATGAAACCCCTTTCACACTTGTTAGGCCTCGTTGGGACTCACATGCACCCAACATTATTATTATGTGTGCACCCACAATAATAACATGATTTGCATGCTCATCTCAGCTCCTCCTAACTCGTGTTAAATAGTTCCTCAGACTCGAGTAGCAAACAAAGAACATCACAAAACATGGGTCACGAATGTCTAGGAGAAACGCCACACTACCAATCACACACACAAGTAAGTAACACATGATTTCGTATTGTAGTGCTAAATGTGCTATCACATTCTATATCACGCATAAGTGTTCACTAGTTATGTAGTGCAATGAGTAAACGAGAGACGAACCTTGCAGTCTGGAACTGAGTGTCATGGTCGTATTCAGAACTTGTTCGGTTATAGTCTGGTTTTATAAAAACGTTTTAAAACCAAGTTCACTATAACCAGTGGCTTTGATACCAAACTGTCACACCCCCAAAAATACCCCAAGCGGAAACCCTCGCGAGGCGTGTGACGTACCGGGATCTAGCCACCAATCACATTGAAATCATATAAGATTTTTTTAATAAAGCTTTCATTCATTAAGATAAAGTGTTACAAAACATTATTTATTACTCGTTGTGTTCAGCGGAAGCATAATACAAAGTTTAATCAAAACCAAAGCGTATGTAGCCAACTAATCTTGTTTCAAGTTTCCATGTGTCTCGAACCATGACCACTCCAGCATCCCAGACAACAAGTTCCACATCCACACATACGTATAACCTGCGAGCATGCACACAAGTGTATCAGGCAACACTGGTGAGTTCACAGTTTTATGAAAACGTTTGGTTACCAAGTGTTTAATCCAGTTTAATAACAATTCCGAAAGTAATGTTGATAATAACTCGAGTACCGTACAAGATGGCTCCAGATTACTTTTTGCCCTTCCCCAATGCCCCTATCTAAGCATTGGTCATGATTGGGTCAATAGTTCACACCCATCCTCTCAGGTACGGGGTGAGGGTGACAAACCTAAATAGCGCTATCAACTAATACCCCGTTACCTCTCAGGTAACAAACAAGATGGGACTTAATGGTGATAGGAATTGAGTGTATTATCCAACATTCCAGTTTTTACCCAAATGACTTATTCCTCTCAGGAATACCTAACTGATTTACCCAAATTCTTATTCCTCTCAGGAATACCCAACTGATTGTCCCACCCACCGGGACACATGCTCAAGAGAAGTGAACTCACCTTTAGATTGCTCGGTATGTTACATTACATTAACCCGTTCCAAGTTGGTCAACCAAACCCTACCGAGGTTACCTAGGATGATCAGTTTCGTAAACACATATCCAAATCACGTATTCGGCAAATCACATGTAACATCATTGTCACGTAACACAGAGCAAACTCTTAGATTTCATACACGTTCATAACACAAGTTCATATTCCAAATGGTAGTTACCAAATAAATCAGTTTCATAGTCAAGTACGTATTTTCACAAATTGAATTCATCACAAAGATCACTGTACATCATATGGTAAATACCCAGTTCTTATACAAGTTCACATCTCATGTAAATGTCACATAACAACACATAACAGGTGAGTGTTCTATCCACACAAGTCAAATCAGGATTCTCATTCTTAAGTATTGTTATCCTGCAACAACAGTATTTTATAACACAAGTATTCATCATCATCTGTATCATAACTGTCTACTGTTCCTCCTATTTGCCTTCACGGTGAAGTATCCTTGTGACGAAGGATCAACCTTCGTCGGGTTTGCTTTTGACGAAGACCCTAGTGGTTCTCGGGCATCGTGCAACGAAGAATCAACCTTCGTCGAGATGGAGTTCGACGAAGTCCCCAATCTTCGTCGAACTGAAGTTCGGCGAAGTATCACAGAGGTTCGCCCATAATCACCTAACAGTAGTTAAGACATTTCCAGGCATGAATAATGGATCAAGCGGCAGTTACTTTGTATAATCTAACCAACCCTAATTATGAACAAACAACAACAATTCGACCATAGATTCATATCATGATCAATCACATTTTCTAGTCTTACGATCCTTTACACGAAACCCTAGTTTTCATGTCACATTCCAAACCACAATAATCAACGTACACCCTCTAAACATCAACAGTTAATGTGTAACAGTTCTATATAATCGATAATCATCAAGCATACCTCTAGGTTAACTACGAATACTCACACACGGATCATCATTACACAAAATCACGTATTGAGCAATACTCTAATGAACGAAAACAGTGCACTAACCTTGAGACGAGATTAATCAGTGATGTATTACGATTAACAAGCTTCGAAATGAGGGATAGCGACTGCCATCAATCGTTAAAGAGAGAGAGAGCTAGGGTTGCAATAAGGTGGGTTTCGTGAACCCTATGCGCATATATGCTCGACATGTGAGCTGGGCCTTTATTGGGCTTCGAAAAGATCAGGGCCGGCGAAGAATCATTCTTCGCCATATGCAAGTGTGACAAAGGTTCTTCCTTCGTCGAGGGTAGATTGTGACCAAGGACCAATCTTCGTCGAGTGGTCGTATGACGAAGCCTATTCTTCGTCGGCATAGGTTTTGGGTGAAGAATCCCAATTCTTCGTCGACGTGAATCAAGTGTGAGTCATGTATGGTGTTATGCTATACCTAAACATTACACAACTATCATTTAACACCCAAACGTAACAGCACCCTAATCATTCAAATATCACGCACATAATACAATGTAAACTGAAACATTAAAACGGAATTGTGAAACAAGAGATACGTACAGGAAAGACCTTGAAATCTCGGGTTGTCACATCGACAATCTCTCTACTCTCCCATCACATCCTTCACAAACGGTCCATGAAGAAGGAACTTCTTCTCACAAAAGTCTAGGGGTTATTTTAAGATGCGCTTCCATCTTAGCACGAGCTCGGTGGTACTACAAAGCACTTTGTTTGTAAGGACTCTCAAAATTATCCTAAAAATACCCGTAAGTAAAAACCCGGACCCCTGAAACCCTAAACCATATTAAAAATCAAGAAAAACAAAATTCTGGGTCTCAGGCGGGCCGCGTAAAAGACAAGACATGTCTTACGCGGGCCGCGTCAGTGCATGTTTGACCGGATAAGTGTTCCGGATCCACGTGGTGTCCAGCTGGCTAACCTACTCGTGCCTGGTCAAAGCTACTCATAGACTAGGCGGCCACGCGGGCCGCGTCAATGCATGTTTGACCGGATAAGTGTTCAGGTCTACTACAACAATTAGAAATGCCTGTATGGAAATGGGAACTCATAACAATGGATTTTGTTACTAAGTTGCCCAAAACCAGAAAAAGTAATGATGCGATTTGGGTAATTGTGGATCGATTAACCAAATCAGCTCATTTTCTACCAATAAAAGAAACCTTTAGCATGGAAAGGTTGGCAAAGTTGTATGTAGATGAAGTAGTATCCTTACATGGAGTTCCACTCTCCATTGTTTCGGATAGGGATAGTCGTTTCACTTCCCATTTTTGGAAAAGTTTCCAAGAAGCAATGGGAACTCGACTAAATCTAAGTACTGCATATCATCCACAAACAGACGGGCAAAGTGAACGGACAATCCAAACTCTAGAAGACATGCTCAGAGCATGTGTAATAGATTTTGGTGGAAATTGGGACGACCATTTACCCTTAATTGAATTCTCCTATAACAATAGTTATCATTCAAGCATTGAAGTTGCCCCATTTGAAGCATTGTACGGACGAAAATGCAGAACTCCAGTTTGTTGGGCAGAAATAGGAGAAAGTCAATTATCAGGTCCCGAGATAGTGCAAGAAACTACTGACAAAATTTCTCAAATCAAGGAAAGATTAAAGACTGCTCGAGATCATCAAAAGAGTTATGCAGATAATAGACGGAAGCCGTTGGAATTCCAAGTTGGAGACAAAGTACTATTAAAAGTTTCACATTGGAAAGGGGTAGTTCGATTCGGTAAGAAAGGAAAGCTAAGTCCAAGATACGTAGGACCATTTCCAGTGATCCAACGTATAGGACCCGTTGCTTATCGTTTACAACTACCAAAAGAGTTAGCTGGAGTACATGACGTATTTCATGTATCTAATCTCAAGAAATGCCTATCTGACGAATCTTTGGTAGTACCTCTCCAAGATATAGAAGTAAACGAAAAGTTAAAATTTGTTGAGAAACCTCTTCAGATAGAAGACAGAAAGATAAAGTTTCTCAAACACAAACAGTTAGTACTTGTCAAAGTCAAGTGGGATTCAAAGAGAGGACCCGAATACACTTGGGAGCTAGAATCAGAGATGAAGCGAAAGTATCCTCACTTATTCCAATGAATCTCGAGGACGAGATTTTAAATAAGGTGGGGATGATGTAAGGACTCTCAAAATTATCCTAAAAATACCCGTAAGTAAAAACCCGGACCCCTGAAACCCTAAACCATATTAAAAATCAAGAAAAACAAAATTCTGGGTCTCAGGCGGGCCGCGTAAAAGACAAGACATGTCTTACGCGGGCTGCGTCAATGCATGTTTGACCGGATAAGTGTTCCGGATCCACGTGGTGTCCAGCTGGCTAACCTACTTGTGACTGGTCAAAGCTACTCATAGACTAGGCGGCCACGCGGGCCGTGTAAAGGTAAGTCGAAGGTTTACGCGGGCCGCGTGAGTCCTCAATTTCAGCTATAAATAGCTTGTTACCTGCACAGTCCACTGGTGTCGATCAAAACTCTCAAAAACGAATTGCTACTGTCCTAAAGTCGAATTTACTTTCAATATTAGCGAGGCGCTGCTCCGATACCAGGTATTAACTCAATCGCTGCTACGATTCAATGTTCGATCGATTAAACTATCCAATGGATGTTTAAGTGCTGCCCACATTAGGGTTTATGCTTTGTCATTCGTCGTTAATTTGATGGATGTTTAAGTATCGCACTTTGTCATTTGTTGTGAAGGTTTAATCTCGTGAGTTATCGTAAATGCTGTATTAGTTACTAACCGAGTTCGTGTGCATGTTGTTAAATTTAGGTTAAAAGGCTAATCAGTAGGCTAAGCTCTGCTCATATAAATCTGCAAAGTGAGTCATTCTCTTTTTATCAACTGTTTTACAATACTCCATTTTCAAATGTTATAATTACAAGGAGTAAGTCGTGGATATCTTGAATCACTGGCTAGTGGGGTATTGTGCACATTACTAATTTTCTCCCGGTTACGTTCATTAACCTAACCGGGATAATCACTGTTAGGTTCATTAACCTACAGGGATAATCATCACTACTTGGGGTGGGACCCAATAGTGGTATGACCATCGTCACCATTGTGAGGGCATTTATGTCTTTTTACCTCCTGATTCATACTAAAAATAACCCAAATGAATTATTTTCTCATCTTCTTGGCCACTGCAAAACAGAACCATTCTATCTGCAATAGCTTTCAATGAATGTGGGGATTTACCAAATCGTTTCTCTAAACATTGGAACACTTGTATTTTAGCCATGTATTTTTATTAATATTGCTGCTGAGGTTTTTATTTCAGATTTAACACCTGAGATGTCGGCCACAACCACTGCTTGAAATGTCGAACCACCACCACCACACCAACCACCACCGCTGCACCTCCACCGTCATCACCACACCACCCACCACCATTGCACCTCTACGTCACCACCACAACATCACCCACCACCGCACCATTCCGGTCAACAACGACAGAGATTTAGGGTTTCATTACACAGAAGAAACTAAAATTCTGCAAATAAAGTACAAGTGCACGAAATTGGGGGTTAGGGTTTCGTTAAATCCGAAATTGACGAGCGCGTATACATGTAAACTGAAGCAATATGAAGACAGTAAATGATGATTGACTTGTTTCTGTGCCTGAAAGTGAAATCTTCCTTCTTCTGCAGCTACAAAGTGGATGAATTTGGGAAACTCTGCCTGAAAAAACTTGTGATTTTGTTTACCTTTTGTTTTTGTTCTATTGAAAAAGATCTCTTGCGATAACTAGGGTTCTGGTGACCCTCAGACGACGGCGACCCTCATCTCCGTCTACAGAAACTCCTTCTCTCCACCACTCGGAGGATTTCTGAAGATTGAAGTTGAGAGAAAAAGAACTCTGATGTCGAGAGATGACAAATTGAGAGAAACAGATGAGAGAGAAGAAATAGAGGAATCGTTTCAGAGGGGAGCCGGAAATTGTGGCGGTGGGGAAGGGAGCTGGAGGCCCGGCGGTGGTGGTTCTGGCTAGATATGAGAGAGAAAGAAGGGGAGAGGGGAAGAGATATTTAGAGAGAGGGAGGGGGCATGGATTAAAAAGAAAAATAAATATATAGTTTTACACTAAAATGATGAATTTACCTTCATGATGCCATATTTAACTGAAAATTTTAACATGGTTAGTACTAAAGGACGTAACGTGTAAGGAGTTAAAAAAAAGACTGTGTCTGTAATTATTGAAGTTAAAGGTCATCCATTGATTTCAGATACAAACATAAAGGACGAAAAGTGTAATTTATCCTTATTATATTTACTTTTAGCTTTTAACATATTTTCATTTTTGTTTCCTTTCCTATAACCATATTTCATTTATCAATTATTTTCGTTTTAATAATTATTTTCTCTTTTTTTTAATTCATCTTTGCTTTCTTAATTAATTTGATATATCTTTAATAACTTTTGTTCGTTATTTTTTTTAAGCTTAAGTACGTAGTTTTGTTTAATTTTTACCCTCGATCGGTATAAGTTTTATTAAAAACGAATTTATATTCCAAATAAAGTATTTATTTGGTATGGTAATATGGTACAATGTTATCATCTGAACCGATTCTACGGTTAGGCTTTCTAAACAAAATGTTACATTTTCAAATAACGTTTGTTTTACTTATCATTTGCTCCGTTTTGTGGTAACGCGCGACGTAAAAAACCTAGTATATATTGTTAATGAAGAACGATGAATAGTAACTTTATTTTTATAATAATATATATCTTTTTATTAATTTTTCTATTTAATATATTATAATAGTTTATTATATATTTACTCTTAATAACATACTTTTAATTTTTTTTCCTTTTTTCAAAGCCATCTATTTTCTTTGCCATTTCTTAATAATTCTATTTTTTCTTTTTTCAGAACATATATTAATCTATCGATTAATGTGATACGTCTTTAATAATTTACATTTATAACTTTTTTTCTAAAAACTTAAGCACGTAGTTGTGTTTGATTTTTTCCTGACATTCCGTTATAAGTTTTGTTAAAAACGAAGTTGTACTCAAAATAAAGTATTTATTTGGTATCATAAAACGATTCGATAATAAACTAAACCACTCTAATGGTTTGGCTTTCTAAACAACATGCTTTATTTTCAAATCAAATTTGTTTTACATTATCATTTGTTGGATTTCACCGCAACACGCGACGTAAAATAAACTAGTATATATGAAATATCCCAATTTAAAATGATAGTATCTATCACCACACATATTAATCATGTGCTATAATATAGATAAATACATATTCTATAAATTGTTCAATCATGAGCTATCAAATGCACACATTGATTATTCAATCATGAGGTTTCAAATGCACACGATACCATTAAGAAAACAAGACCCCTCAAAGTAAACAAAAAAATATCTTTTTTTAATTGGTAGAGCTAAACTTGGCCAACCTCCTTAAAAAGCGGGATCTGATTATGAATATATCTATAGGTGGATGTCGCAAAGGTGACATTTCACAATACAAGTGGTATTGTAAAATAAATTTTTAGAGATGCACGAACTACTAGGTGTCAAGGACATCACAATACAAGATCGAGTTTAAGGTACTGATTGTTGGTTAATCACCGATCTTGTTAAGTTTGTTGAAGTTTATTAGAAAACTAGTATTTTAATACGTCGCGGCAACGTCGAAACTTACTCGAATTTATACCGTCAAATATTTAACTTGACTCGTTTCCGAAGAAAAATTTACGTCAAAACGTAGACCAACTAAAAATGCACATAAAAATAAGCACGAAAACGTATTATATTTGACATGATTCAATACTAAGAAAAACTTACACCAAAGTAAACCAACTTAGATTATACCGAAACGTACTTAAAAATAAGCACATAAAAATAGTGTTTTTTAAGTTAAAAAATTGTACTGCGTATTGCGGCGACGTAGAAACGTGAAGTAACCCGAACTTATACTACCCAGTGAAAACATATTGGTTTTTTCCCGACTCGTTTTCAGACAAAAATTATATCAAAACGTAGACCAACCGTAAACATGGATAAAATTTAAGTACGAAAACATATTATACTTGACATATGTACATAAAAATAAGCACGTAAAACTTGGAATAGTCAAAATCATTTTACAAAGTTTTTATGTCAAACAAAATTTATGTGAAAATGTAGATCAACCGTAAACATAGATAAAAAAAGTAAGCACGGAAACATATTTTATTTAACACACGTATATAAAAATAAACACGTAAAACCTAGAATGGTCAAAATCATTTTATAAATTTTTATAAAGTTGGGAGAATGAGTGTCTTGATTGTAATCGATACGACTTTGTGATAAATATTTAATTAGGATAAAAAAAATTGAAACGACAAGTTCATTAGGGAACCGTCACAACCCTTCTCTAGTGGTACTCCGGCGGGTATATATACCCCTTAACCGGTCACATATGTAATCATCGATTATTTGATATCATTTTCGGTCAATTTTCAACATCACTAACACATACTTTGCAATTTACTTTAACAACTTTTAATTCATGTAAATTGTGGTAACCTAAAAATAGGTTTATTCGAGATTACTGTCATGCATTGATTTTGTGATGGTATTTGTACGTGTTTTAAGGTTATTATGATGTTCTTACAATAAGTAATTTAGGTTGTTTAAACTATTTAATCATGTAAAATTATCATTGTTCGAAATCATTTACAATCGGTCGTTTTATCCATGAATACAAGAGTTTGCAATTCAAAAGAAAAAATAGCAAATAAAAGCTTTTAAGACGATAGTATCTGAATAAGCAAGCTGTCCATATAATTAACAATTATTTATCCTACAAAATCTAGGTGTATATATCGAAAAGGTGTTGAACTGTGGAGGAATATTAAACTTATATATTAGGTATTTAGCTCACACATCTTAATCATCTATGTACGTTCGTAGATTTGTGTCAACTGTCACATATATTTCTTGCATTAACAAAGAGAAGGCTCCTTAAACTGAGCAAAAATATTGAAAAAATTAGACCGTTAATCCTTGTGGTTTCTGCCAAATTTCAATATTAAGTACTAATAGTTTTTTTGTTGCAAAATCAGGTATTAACGTTCTAATTTGTCACAATGTTGAGTACTAAAGCCAATCATTGTTAATTTTTTTGTTAAATCCTAATAAAATGACTAAAATGCCCTTTAATAATTATAGGGTCTATTTTTTAATTAATTATATTTGACTAATATAATGAAAGTAATTTTTCTGTTTTACTTATAAAATTAAATGGATTTGAAATTTCTTTGAGTTTATAAATAATATGCTTGTAAAATAAAAAAATTGAAAGTAATTTTTCTGTTTTACTTATAAATTAAATGGATTTGAAATTTCTTATTTATAAACTTTGAGTTTATAAATAATATGCTTGTAAAATAAATTTTTTAACTTAATCTAAATAATAAACTCAGAGTTTATAAATATAAACTTCAAATCCATTTAATTTTATAAAAAATATAAATAAAACAGAAAAAACTACTTTAAATTAAATTAGTAAAAAATAATTAATTAAAAAATAGACCCACTAGTTATTAGTAGCATTTTAGTAAAATTTAACAAAAAAGTTAACAAAGTTTGGCCTTATGTACTCAACATTGTGACAAATTAGAACGTTAATACCTGATTTTGCAACAAAAAACTATCAGTACCCAACATTGAATTTTAGCAGAAACCATAAGGACCAACGGTGTATTTTTTTCAAAAATATTTTATTTGTCAGAAATCAACATTGTTCACGTTGTGCGGCTATAAAAATATATACTTTTTATAAGTTAACATGAATCTATGTTATGAATATATATATATATATATATATATATATATATATATATATTGAAGTGTATAATACAAATCCCCTTATCATACATTACGTACGCGACGGTAATAGCCCTACACGTGTCCCTGATTCATTTTTCCTATGCTTACGCGATTAGTGTCCGAGTTTGTGAGTCCGGGTTTGTGAAGCCATGCAATTTTGGACATAACATGCGAACAACCATTTTTGTGAGTCAGAGTTTGTGAGTCCATGCGATTTTTGAAAATGTCAGGGTTTGTGAGTCAGAGTTTGGACATAACATGCGAACAACCTTTTTTGTGAGTCAGAGTTTGTGAGTCCATACGATTTATGAAAATGTCAGGGTTTGTGAAGCCATGCAATTTTGGACATAACATGCGAACAACCTTTTTTGTTAGTTATGAGTCCATGCGATTTATGAAAATGTCAGGGTTTGTGAAGCCATGCGATTTTGGACATAACATGCGAACAACCTTTTTTGTGAGTCAGAGTTTGTGAGTCCATGCGATTTTTGAAAATGTTCAGGGTTTGTGAAGCCATGCGATTTTGGACATAACATGCGAACAACCATTTTTGTGAGTTAGAGTTGTGAGTCTCGTGCGACTTTATGAACATGTCCCCGTTTGTGAAGTCCGGGTTTGATAGACAGAAGATCTAACGGCTGGGGTCATCACGTACAATTTGTAGGATAAGGGGTATTGTACAATAACCGGCCTCTCTCTCTCTCTCTCTCTCTATATATATATATATAGGGTTGGGTTATATGGAAAACCCCATCTTTTTGAGAAAACCTTGGAAACCCAAACTCATCCATTGATTGAGTTTGATCAATGGCTCTACTTTTTTTGGGTAATTATTAGATTTAAAATAATTCTTATACAAAAGCTAGTACAACTGCAAGGGCAATTTGGGTAGTGAAAAGGGGGCTTTTGACCATTGAAAATAACCCACTCCATTTCCCTATGCAGTACCATCAAATCACCAACTCTTTCTCTTTCTCTTACCACTTTCCCTTTCCTCCCCCACCCCACAAACGTGAAGAAGAACAAGAAGAAGATGATCTCATTTCAGAATTCAAATATCTACCTTCAAGATTCTAAGAAACACTAATCCCAGATCTTTTAGAGAGAGAATGATGACAGGACAAAAGTTTTTAGAGAGATGATTTTTTTTGTTTTAGAGAGAGAAACAACAATCTTCATCATGTTCATCTATAACACCAAGAACACACATACAAGTGTGTGAGAGAGAAGAAGTTTGAAGTATGTTGTTTTAGAGAGAGAACGATGACAAGATGAATGTTTTTAGAGAGAGAAAGTTGATGTTTTAGATAGAGAAACAACAATCTTTATCACAAAGACACACGCACGAGTGTGTGTGTGAGAAGAAGGTTTGAAGATCTTCTTCGTGTTCATTGGACGGTTCTAGATCCGGTAAGTGTTCTTGAATAAATCAAAAAACTTTAGGATGAGATTTTGAACGGGTTTTTTTGTTGGTTTGGTTGCTTGTTAGGGGCTTTTGATCTTAACAGTAGCTGTTTTTTTGTTGGTTTGGGTTGCTTGTTTGGGTTTTTGATCTGAACAGTAAGTGTTTTTTTGTTGGGTTGCTTGATTCACAGACTCAGACCCATAACATGTGTTAAGCCCCCTGTTAGAATGTTATATAACGTGTGTTGATTTACAGAAACAAACCCATAAAGATATTCAATTGACAAGCTGGATGGATGTAGGCGAAGTTAATGCGTGGACATTGAATAAGTCACATTTTTTGGGAAAGAAATCTTCGTTCAAAACACCATGACATGTATTCATGTATAAGCTAGTGGTTTACAAAACACCATGATATGTATATACTGATCTAACATGTGTTACAATTTGTCTGTTTGGAACATGTAGTTGCTTAACATGTGATAAGGATGAAAACAGTCGACGAAGGCGATGGGTTTAATGGTGAGCTTAGTTAATATCGTAATCTTGTTGTAACCCGACTTGTATTCATGTATATGAAAGTGGTTTGCAAAACACTATGATGTGCATATACTGATCGTAACACGTGTACAAGATAATATGGAACATACAAGTTAATATTGTAACACCGTATAACAGGGATAACATGTGTTAAGCCTCTGTTATAATCTTGGTTTAGCCTAACATGGTGTCATGTATAAGCTAGTGGTTTCCAAAACACCATGATGTGTATATACATATTGTAACATGTGTTAAGCGCCTGACATGTATAACGTGTGTTAAGCCTCTATTATAACGTGTGTTAAGACTTCCAGAATGGATGCATAAACTCCAATAGTAACTTAATAAAAACAGAGGTACAAAAACGGGTGACTCTAACACAAACTGTGTTAAGTCCAGACCGTTTTTACATCGTGTACTAGACAAAACAATAAGAGTCTCACATTACATATTTCTAGTAAACGAAAATACGTAGCACTAAGAAAATGGTGGGTCGTTTACTAAACCCAAACCCGTAAACCTGATATAACGTGTGTCAAGCCTCTATTATAACGTGTGTTAAGACTTCCAGAATGGATGCATAAACTCCAATAGTAACTTAATAACAGTAGAGTATACCTGTGTTAAGCCTCTATTATAACATGTGTTACGACGTCCAGAATGGATGCATAAACTCCAATAGTAACTTAATAACAACAGATGTACAAAAACGGGTGACTCCAACAAAACGTGTTAAGTCCATGCCGTTTTAACATCATGTACTAGACAAAACAATAAGAGTCTCACATTACATATTATTAGTAAACCAAAATACATAGCACTGAGAAAATGGTGGAGCTTCTTAGTACATGTATTACATGTGTTAGTGGTGCACGCTGTAGCAGAAAACACCAAGCTGTAACCTGACATATGTTGATATATAACATGTGTTACGCCACTGTTAGAATGACATGTTAACGTGTGTTAACATGTGTTCATGCAGAAAGGAGAATACAAAGCTAGCATGGAACGTACAATATGAAACGGGCCATTTATAGTTACACCATGATGTAACCTGACATGTGTTCATGTATAATATGGATACCGATGGTAACACATGTACTAGTAACGATCATTTATGGAACATGTATGGTAATTGATGTACAAGTTAGCATGTAACATAATTCATGAAACGGGCCATTTATGGTAACACATGTACAGGCAATTATGTAACATAATTCATGAAACGGGCCATTTATGGTAACACATGTACATGTAATTATGATGTAACCTGACATGTGTTCATGAATAACATGTGTTAAGCCCGTGTATAATCATAGATAACGTGTGTTAACCTTTGTTATAATCTTGATGTTTAAAATATCCGTTAATATGGATACCGATCGTAACACATGTACAAGTAACGATCATTTATGGAACATGGTGGAGCTTCCTTTGACAGTCTGCCTTAGCTTTTCAGCGGCTATCTTTGCTGCCTTAGCTTTTCAGCGGCTACCCTTGCTTTATTGTTTGGGTCGGTCTTGAAACGGTTTGTAAACATGTGGGTGTGCGTATGCCAGGGAAGTTATAAAAATTTGTTTTAATGTCACACGTAACACGTGTTACGTTGTACATGGGTTTCATTTCACATGTAACACATGCATGTCCAGAAGTTCAAACTATAACACGTGTTACTTGTGTTGTGCTGTAACATAAACATGGTCATGATCCTTAAGCATCTGATCCAAGTTTGACGAAACCAACGGTCCCGAGAATTGGATCGTGTTTCTCTTGTATCCATCACCATCCTAATAACAAAAAGATAAGATAACCGTTAAGTCGTTAACCAGACATAAGTATTAACACATTCATAACCATGGTTTTTTCATTCAACAAGTGTAACGGCTGAAAATGAGAAAACAACATCAAATAAGGACACAAATGAAGATAATCACCTAAACATTAACAGACTAAATACGAACATTAACGGTCTATAATTTGTAATATATACGAACATTAATGGTTGTTCGTGGTTCACAATAACGGTAGGAAAAGAAAAAAAAGTACTGAATCAAACAAGTATTATAATTGGTGTTCGTGTTTCAAAACCCATATTCTATAATCGATTGAAAAAAGGAAAATAAACTACTGAAGCAAAGAAGCAAGATAAAAACGTGACCATTATTAGACTTGTTGTTCGTGTTTAACATTAACTATTGGAAATATTCAACACTGTAATTTGTAATCTATAATATGCATTTCTGATGGTGTAAAACACGTTAACGGACTAAATACAAACATTAACCATTGTCGAACACATCATCGTTGCCAATGAAGCAAAATAAAAACGGGACCATTGTAGAACAACCCTGGAACATTATCTTCATTGTAGAACACATCATCGTTGTCAATGAAGATGTTTTGGGTTTTCATGGTCGAGCACATCAGAGTATCCTCCATTTTCCTTTAGATATACCATTGTTGATGGATGCTCCATAGTGCATTAATGGCGGATCTAGTGTGAAATGAGTGGTTTCAGAAGATTAAGATATTTTGAAAAAAAAACTTGTTAATTTGAAATGAAGTAAACAAAATGGAGGATGATGGGTGAGAATGATGTGATGGGTAATAATGTCAAATCAGGTTGGTCAAAATATCTTGGGAGTGGGGTATGAATATGTAAATTTACCAATGTGCCCTTAAAAGCTAAAAAGGATATGAAGGTGACTGTGACACGTGGCAACATGTAGGCCATTAGATGGGTTTTCAAGGTTTTCTCAAAATAAAGGGTTTTCTCCCTAGCATTATCCTATATATATATATATATATATATATATAGGGTAGGGTTCTAGAGTGAACATTAGGTTGAGAGTGAACTGTGTGAACTAATCTAGACCATTGGATTACACCGTCTAGAGATTTTTATATAATGGCAAGATTGTAATTATAATTTTGTAACTTCCCTTTAAAATAATTGAGAGAAGGGTATTTGTGTCTTTTGTAAATTACATTTATTAAACAATAAAATCAAAATCCCTAAAATCTCGCTAGTTTCCGTACATACAAGATACACAGCTGTTAGTGTATACACAGACGTTAGTTTATATACATGTGTACAGTCTCGCTAACTATCAGTTTATACAAGATACACAGCTGTTAATTTATACACATGTGTACAGTCTCGCTAACTATCAGTTTATACACGATACACAGCTGCTAGTTTATACACATGTGTACAGTCTTTTATACATCTGTGTATTATATTTAGAAATGGTTACATAAGTGTATATTAACAACATATAATATATTATGCATGCACCCGAGTAGATTCATATAAAAAATATGAAATTAATGAAAACGAAACATATCACATGTATACAAAAATAAATAACTTCATCACATATTAAAAAAAAAAAAAAAAGTTAATACCCAAAAATAATTACAATTTCAATCTCAGATAAATTTTTCAATATTTATTGAAAATTATAAAAAGTTAAAAACAATATATTATGATATCTATATATACGGATAATAAAAGAAAAAATATATTAAAGTTAAAATTAGACTAAAATCTATGGATAAAAAAATTATGGAGAAATAACAAAAAATGAGAGAGAGAGAGAGAGAGAGAGAGTTAAGAGAGGAGAAAATTAAGGGAATGTAATTAAACATACTTGACTAATGTCAATCTTACCCTTTTAATCTAAAAAGTTCGTTTGAGTCAATTCCCCATTGTTCCCCACTTTTTTAGTGTTCCCCAATGAACCTCACACTATATATATAGGGTAAGGTTCATGCGAGAACCACCTTTATTGCGAGAACCGCGAGAACCAATATGAACACAACATAAAATAGCTAAAAAAACCTAAAAAAAACCAAAAAAAAACCTAACCCCCCCCCCCCCCCCCACACCCCCAAGCTAAAATGCTAAAAACTAAACCCCCAAAAAACCTAAAAAAAATCTTAAAAAAATCTAAATTTTTTTTTTAATATTTTTTATGTTAAAATCGCTACTTTTAGTAGCCAAAAAAATTTTTTTTTTTTAAATTTTTTTTTGGGCTACTAAAAGTAGCGATTTTTTTATAAAAAAAATATTAAAAAAAAAATTTATGTGTGTTTTTTAGCTATTTTTAGGCATTTTTGGTTGTGTTCACATTGGTTCTCGCAATAAAGGGTGGTTCCTAAGTCCGCCCGTAGTGGGGCGTTTTTTTTTTAAAAAATTGAAAAAAAACGCCTAAAAACGCCCCTTCCCCGATTACATGGGGCGTTTTTTTTTTTTAAAAATCAAAAAAATGATGTTCCGCGTTATATATAAAACGCTCAAATGGGATTGCTTTAATCTGACATTTTGACTTGGGGCATGTGGCCAATGGGCTTATTTAGTCTGACACTTTGCTTTATTTGTTTTTTTTTTTTTTTTTTTTCAAATGATTGAATGGGGGTTATTGGGATAATGCCCCACTACACCTCTTTTGCTATAATGCCCAAATGTGACTAGGATGCCACGTGTCGTATAATGCCCCATGGTAGGGGCATTATTTTTGTTTACCACTACGGGTGGTCTAACGGATCTTTGTCCTATATATATATATATATATATATATATATATATATATATATATATATATATATATATATATATATATATATATACATATATAGGATTAGGATCAAATACAAATGATCCTAATTGTAAGAAGTGTAAGAAGGATTTATAGAGTGACAAGTGTCCAATAACCTAAAAAAACCCACTAAACAAAAAAACCCCACTACAAAAAAAAAAACCTTAAACATCCAACACCACCAAAAACCTAAACCCCCCCCCCCCCCCCCCCAATCACCCACCCAAAAAAAAAAATTTTTTTTTTTTTTTACCGAGGGGGTGGGTGTTTAGTTTTTTTTTTATGTTTTTTTTTTTTTTTTTTGGGGGGGGGGGGGTGTTAGGTTTTTTTAGGTTTTTGTGGGGTGGGGGGTTAGGTTTTTTTGGGGTTTTTTTGGTGAGGTATAGTTTTTTTTTGTTTTTTTTGCCCGGAGGGGGGGGGGGGGTTTAGGTTTTTGGGTGGTGGTGGGGTGGGTGTTTAGGTTTTTGATGGTGATGTTGTGGGTTTAGTTTTAGGTTATTGGACACTTGTCACTCTATAAATTCTTCTTACAATTAGAAGCTTTTGTAGAATAACTTGACTCTATATATATATATATATATATATAGGTGGATGTGTTGCACTACGTTGATTCATCCAAGTAGAAAAAACCATGTCAACTACTGATCAAAGAGACATTGAAGAAGAAAAGATCCAGCAACAGTATGCCCAGCTCCTCACGGAGCTTCCAAAAGCTGTTGGATCTTTCGGGACAGATCTGCATCTTTACAAAGGCAGTTGGCTGCCTCCCCCTGTCCTGTTAGCCGCAATGCTGATGCAAACCCACTTCAAGCACCGGTCCACAGATATCTTCTTATCATCTTTCATGAAGAGTGGCACCACATGGCTGAGATCACTCATGTTTACCATCCTCAATCGATCTCGCTTTCATTTTTCAGACCACCCTTTGCTCCGTAAGGGACCCCATGAATGTTTTCCGGTTGTTGACCTATTCCAATCCACAGACTACCCCATTAGCGATACGGAAGACCTTTCGTTCCCTCGACTTTTTGCTAGCCATTTTGCACATAATGTGTTACCTGCATCCATCACAGATCCTTCTTCCGGATGCAAGTTTGTTTACGTGTGTAGGGATCCAAAAGACGTGTTGATCTCAACGTGGAAATTCATACATAAACTGACACCTAAAGAACTCCCTCAAATTTCGTTGGATCAAGTGTTTCAGATGTTCTGTGGGGGTGTTATGGAGTATGGGCTGTATTGGGATCATGTGTTAGGATTTTGGAAGGCGGCCCTTGAATCTCCGGACAAGATATTGTTCTTCAAGTACGAGGAGATTAAGAGGGACCCGGAGGCTCATGTAAAGAAGTTAGCTGAGTTCATGGGAGTGCCCATTTCGGTTCAAGAAGAGGATGATGGAATGGTGAAAAAGATTGTTGAATTTTGTAGTCTTGAGCATTTAACGAGCCTGGAGATAAATAAAACTGGGGCTCAAAGGTTTAGCAGCGGGCATGTTGTACCAAATCATGCTTTTTTCCGAAGAGGTGAAGTCGGAGATTGGAAATCTCACTTAACCAAGGAGATGAAAGACCAAATTGATCAAATTACCCACGACAAATTTAAAGGTTCCGGTTTGACAATTGGTGCAACTCCCGAGTGACATTTGGTGGCCAAGTTAAGTTTTAAAGCTTTTAATAAGTCTATGAACTTCCTGGTCTTCATAGAGGAGTTATTAAATTCATCAATGGTTGTTAACCGGTTCCTTTGGTTTGTTTTTATTTCCGTTGTATGTTACTTTGTCTATGTAAGGCTTTCGTGTGATCAATAAAACTTAAGCATTGTTTTTTATGGCATAAGAACAATTTCACACACACTAAGTCTTAATATAGAATAGACAGATATGGCTGGAAGCTTTTAATGTTTCTTAATAAACACATGATCAAAACCATAATATAACAGACGCTTAAATACAAAAACAAACGACTAAACGAGATAGCTGGAAAGTCAACACAGGACTCGAACTTCATGTAATAACAAATTTGATGATAGACGTTTTTTTTTGCAAATTAAAGAGCTAAAACTCCGTTGAGCACCACTTGCAGTTAAGAAGCTTCCTAGTCGTTTGTGATCGCATGCCTGGCATCCATCTTACGAGTTTGAATAACTTCATTACCTTCTGTTGATGTCTAACGACATTCTTTGTTCTCGCGATAATGCCTTAGTCAGCACGTTAGCCGGTTGATCACTTGTACTGCAATGATTCAAATAACCTAGCCTAGAGTACAAATGTTCCACAACATTTGTAGCATATGAACTGGAAGATTTGAGCTTTTGGTACATTAATTGTTTTTGTTATTTCTTTTGCATTTAAATTTTAGATAAATAAATGTTCTAACATGTAGCTTAATATAGGGTATGTCCTGAGCAAAATACAAAATTTTACTATGGGAATGATTCCACGACATTTATAATATTTAGATCCTTCACAAAATATGGCGGGCATATTTATAGGACTTGATGCGATCCCGAATGTCACACTTGGATACAAATTAAATGTTAACTAGATGGAACCCCTACAGCGTTGCGGCCGGGGGCATACAAATAACACGCGACGTACACAAACGTTGCGTCGGACAATGTTAGATAGCATTAAACATGTAAAACCTATGACATTTCAAAACTTAAAAAAAAACAATTAACATTAAGTCATTAACCATGTAAAACCTATTATATTTCAAAAATAAAAAAAAACATCAACAAAGTTGAATTACAAAAGCATATAGACATGTTTCGTTTTATAAGGTAAACAACATTACAGTATAAAATGTTGATGGTTGATGGTGATAAACAATCTTCTTTAGCTCCACCTCTGTCGTTAATTTCCAAAAGCTTCTGAACTATGTTCTCATATTGGATTAGATTAGCAACATCCTGAGAAGGATAAGGCGTCGGAAAACAGTACTTCAAGCTTCATGAAAATATTATCTCACTGACTATTACACATAAGATTATATGTATTGTTTTTTTATTTTATTTTTTTGAACGGCAAATTTGTTTTTGTTCCTGTCGTCTGTGGGACTTGAACCCAAGACCTCCCAAACCCAAGTGTTTAAAGGCTTCGCATTTTCAATGGACCACCACCCCATTGGTATTATATGTATTGTTTTATTTATCTAAATGTGGTCATTGTAACAACTTACTTTTAACTTATGTTTGCCAAGATACTTGAATACACTTGTAAAAGCCGAACATAACTAATCTCTTCTATCCATGGATTAACAACATTTAAACATTATTACACGAACCGACTCGAGCATATCCATATATAAAGATCCATGTTACCTGGGATTAGCAAGTTCCAAAATTCATCAGCAAGTTCCAGCACCAAAATTCATAAACATGTACGTCAATCAAGCTGGTAGATGCATTTATACGAAGTGGTATCAATACTTAAGAGTTGTGGTTTCTTAGAACCTAAAAAAGTACATTTTTATCACATACATCTTGTAGCGACCATGGTTGATGTGATTGCACGTCTCATAATTCTATAAGAAAGTTTCTGCCTTTTCCCAAGTTGCAATTTGTATCTTTAGGTAGCTCATACCACAAAGGAACATTTGCTCATCCCTAGTTTGGTCTCTAGTGCACTGAAGTCTGCCTATACAAGCTGCAACATCAAATGAACCCAATCATCTACCTTGAATCCCCTCTTCAATATGTGCATATCAGCCCATGGTTTTCTTGTTTCATTTCGTTCCAGGTTATCATATAATTCCCATGGTTATATATACCTGAACTCTATGGGTGAGGGTTGTAGCAGCCTCACACCACACAACCCCACATAGGTGCATCTTAAGTTTTGCATATTTGGTGCTCCATTGTCTTACATGTTCAGTTGCTTCTTTTCTCGTCTTAGGTGAGTAGAACGACACTGTAAATGAAGGTACTTAATTAATTATCATATTAGTAAGTGTTGTGCTTGATTTGTATATGGAATTTTGTACCTTTTAGCTTGGATGGTGATTTTTTCCACGTCTTTTCCCTATCTTTGTTAGTTTGATTTTGTCGCCTTCTATTCAGCCGATGTAGTCTGTAGTTTATTTGTTTCGTGGTTAGAGATAGGAGTGATATGTTTTGTTATTATAGTGGGTTTTCTTCGAGTTACGTGTAAGCATCTTTAGTGCCTTCGGCGTACGTTGCAAAGTTGTAGTAATGATCTGATATGTTGGTGTTGGCGATGGGTTCAAAAGTTGTTCTCTTTCTGATCCTTAGTGCAGCCCTATGTGGAACAGTTGGCTGGTAGCGGCATGTATTCATCTGCAATATAGCAGGATTGGATGGTTATGATTTTGTCGAAGTAGTTCTGGTCGCCTAAGGTGCATGTAACATGTGTTGCATCTCCCTGCATATAGTAGCAGACGTTTGGTTGTTTTTTAAATTTTGTTGGTCATTTGAAGACTGATTATCACATTTAAAAACCCCTAATCCCTATAATACGACACAATAAACCATGCTTCACACAAAAAACACAAAAATTAAAATGCATCACACATAATTAACACCATTCCTGCTTAGATTCCAGAGAAAGAAGAAAACATGTAGGGTTAGGATCTATACCAAATGTCCATGAGATTAGGGTGGCAAACAACTCCAACATTTACTCTCCAAACATCAAAATCAAGTCACAAAAATTACAACTAATTGAACCGGACATTTTTTAGAGTTTACCTCGTAGAAAATACGTTTGAAAATAGAACATCAGCGAACCAAAGACCCGGTTGTCGCTATCGTCTTCAGTCTGCCAGCAGTTCACCCTAGCACCATATCTCGTTTGGCAACTGTCTCGTTTGGACCCTTAAATCATAGTCGGAAACACACAGGTAGATGATCAATTCCTGCAGACTAAGAGAGAATGTACAAATAGCTACAGTGCCCACACACTCACAAACCCAACTTGCAAAATATCATATAGTTTTTCAACAGTAACATGGCATGACTATGTATGGTGTCACAAAGAACTATCAGATAGAATTAGACTATAGAATTAGACTTATCTGAACACATCTCTATATTCACCAATTGACTCGTCGGAAGTTCGCCAGTTGAGGTGTACGATCACAGCTCAGATCTCCATTACAGAGGCTCACATCTCGGACAACATATTATCACAACCTCGATAGCAACATTTATATTTCAGCCAAGGCTGCAACATGGGCTGCCAGGCCAGGAAAAAAAGATATCGCCCAACGCTACCAACCAGACGTTTTCCCAGCGCCTCATATCAATGCATCAATGATGTGTTATAAATCATCTTTAAACTACTAACAGAACATAAAAATCAACTTTTTTTAAAAGAATGCAGCCTCCCTATGCTAACAAAATCAAAACAGATCAAAAGCAAAACATTTTTTTAAGAAATTGAACTCTTGATGATCAACAAACTAAATAAATCAGAAATCCCAAATTGCAACCAACATACAAATTTTGCTTATTATCGTTAGAGCAAATATATTTCAGAATTAAAAAGAAAACAACAAAATTAATGAAAAGTATCTACCCATTTGCAATCTTCGGCGGAGACCTGCAGAAGAACCGCCAGTGGTTATTGTGAACCCCTTCTCATAAAGCAATCCTGCTTTTTAATAGATACAAACAAAAAGACCCATATAAAGCTGAGATCAAATTAGTATCAAATCGGGAACTATATACAAAATGTTGTAACTTACAGTTCTAGATGATAGGGTTAAGTCTGTGTAAGCAATATGAAGTAGCATCTATGACACACCAACTCCAAAGAACGCATCCCTATTACCGTCGTCACCATCCACCTAATCTACAATCGTCGGAGTTGCAGCTGCTAGAAATTAGCACTGCTTCCGAAAAAATGTAGCGGACGAACGCTACTCTAATCGGAACCCAAACACCACTGCTGGATGGGTGGCGGCAACCGCGTGAAACTTAGGGTTTTGAAAGAGGAAATTAGGGAAATGGGTTGGGAAGTTTGTTCAATGATAACACTATTATAACTAGTAGTGTACCCGTCCGGTGGACGGGTTTTTTAGTATTGTAATGACAAAAGTTTGTATTTACATTTACATGAATAATATAAACTCATCAAAAAACGAAAAAGCAAGGTTTGAGACAATTTCACAAACTCGAATTGCATTGAGTCTTAAGTAAATCATTGACTACTATAGTCAGCTCAAATAAAACACAAACTTGATGGGTGCCACACTACTATAATCAAGTGGTTCGAAACAATAACCTTTTTAAGTGCAAATATTTTATTACAAAAGAAACTAACTCTGCTAGCAGTTGGCTAGAAGAAAGAAAACACCAAACAAAGAAAATTACAGTTACACCATGTCACTCTCCAAATTAAAAGATCTTCACATTTTCTATTACATTTAGACCAAGTTTCATTTTCCCCTACAAGTTCTTTGCCGCCTTCTTCCATTTAGGAGCAAAGCTTCTTACAACGCCCAAACCTAAAAAAATAAAAGAACAGATGGAGAATCTTCAAAATGTAGCAGTGGTTTCACTATTACAATTACACCATGTCACTCCCCAAATTAATCCATAAATCTTTGCTTTTAACAACCATTCAGCTAATTACATAAGTTCAATTCAACTGATGCATTTGGTTCTGATTTCTCACTTGATCCTCCTATTGTTATTCCACTTAACCTGTCCTTCGAGGAGTGCATTGACCTTGACTTGTTCACAGTAAAGCATCTATTAATACTTCAAGCATTACATCATGAATATAGGAATTACAGAAATAGGCACAAAATGAGTCTTAATAAGTGAAGAACCTATTAATTGATTTTTTTTTTTTAAAAACGAAACAAACTAATCCCATCATGTCAACCTTTAGACTTATATCAATCCACCAACTTTTTACTAAAAATTCTAGTTAAATTTTAGAGAGCATCTTAACAGTTTTTTTTATTCCACGAAAACAAATATCATCATTCAAAAATAGAGAAAGCTAACAATTTTGTACTTGATCATATGTTGTCGGTGTAATCTTTATAAGAGGAACATCCAACCAAACTTGCACACAGTCAAGTACCTAATAAATCAACGCCAAACTGGGTTAAATAAAAACTACATGAATCCCCACAATGTAACAGAAGCATAACTATATTGCAAAAAAAAAGCAACCAAATTCTTACTTTCATTCTTGTTTGGAATATTATTGAGAGTGTAATCATGAGTTCATGACACTTCCCACCACATTTTCTTTCATAAGCTCTTACTGCACATCCAACTGCTATTCCATTTACATACTGGAAACACAGTTAACTTATAGGCTCTTTTAGTTGACTTTGACAACTTGATGGAATACACATATATTGGCACTTAATGATATTAAAGTCATATCATGATTCATGAAGTTTCAATATCTAAAAAACATACACCTGAACTAAGGTCAAAGGACACGAGTGGGAACCCAGGAAACGAATCTATTATGCAACTTAGCCAACTACAACCTACAAGTATTCAATAGAATATTGGTTTGAGCTATATTTAGTTAGGCCCAAACATTTTATGACTAATCTATATTTAGAATATAACTCAAAACTTTCTCAATTTGGGAAAAAACATACCCTAGCATTTGAAAAAAAAAAAAAATAGGAAAAACAAATCACATACCTCATATCTAGCTTTAGCAGGTAGAGATCAATTGAATGCTTGAAAAGATAAACAAACATAATTTAGTCTTAGCGCTTCACTAAAAAATACTCGGAAATTTTGAATCATGTGCATATCTGATTATAATTCTTTTACTAACCTTCCCCCTTTCCTTGTTTAAAAAGGAACACTTTTTACTCCATACATTAGATATTGAGCTTTTCTTCAATAAATGTACTGCCCACAAACAACAAAAGTAAGATCTTTTCTTTAAAGAAAAAACCTCTTTTATTCTTGAAGAAAATTAATAAAAGGAGCGGCATCACTATCTGTTGCAAAAAAAAAAAAAAAAAAAAAAAAAAAAAACCCTGCATAAAATCGATTCAAATCATTTGTTAATCCCAGTTCAAATTAAATAACCAAGATAAGCCAAAAACACAAAATCAAGTCTGCCCAACAGAAAATAATAGACTGTTTCAACATAAAGTTGTTGTAATTAACAAAAATAAACATCGATAACCTTTTTTTAACGTTATGATGGTTATAAATATTAAATAATGGTTTCTTGAATTCTTGATGAATTATGTTCCACTCACAAAATAGGTAGCTTGGACAATGTTTTTATTCTTGAAGAATTACCTCGTCATCATATAGAAAATTTGTTATCCCTCTATCTTCTTTCAACTTCTCTATGTGGTAATTAAACTCCTTCATGAACAAAACTCGTTATTTCTTCCTTTGTCTGCAATCAAATTATCACAATTGAATAATTATAACTACTCATATACATAGTGTACAACACAACCGGTAAATAATGGTCACACAATCATTGTCAATATTCCTGAAAGTCTACTCAAAAGTGCAACAAATTTCAATTTACGTTTTCTTTTTTAGCAAACTTTCAATATGTTGATTCAATTTCAATTAAAGACTCCAATGAAGAGAGTTCATGGTTGTTCTTCTTTGTATCAGAAAAGCCCTAAATATAGGTTAAAAGGTTGCATTCATTTCAAGCAAACACAAACCACACATAATAATCGATTAAATCAACAAAAAAATTCACCAGAAAATGGAATGTGACATCATCGGCGGGTCGCCTCCTCCTTGGCAGACAAATTAGAAGATAAATGACAAACCCTGGACTATCACCTGCAATAGATGGTATTTGTAAGACGGTGGAGACGTGTTCTACCTCCAGGCGGTTAAATAGAAATAGAGGAGATCTTTGAAGAGAGAGAGAGAGATGACAGAGAAAAAATGGTTCCATAGCGCCATAGCGGTAGTGGGAGAAATCTTTTAAAGACAACCATTGACGAAGATATAGGGGCGGTTACTTGAAAATCAGTAACGTGGGGATGAAAAAAAGGAACAGACTCACAGAGGTAACCGTGATAAGGGTGTGGGTGCTCAACCGGCGTTAACTGCAAGGAAAATAGGAGAGATACTGTGTAACCTCCCTCAACTGCTGGTTTTACAGTTATTTTATGGAGTTTAAAGGGATAGGATTAAATCTTAAACAAATTGGACGGTCATGATTTAATTCGACAGCGGTTACAAACCACGCTGTCTATAATATATATAATGTCTATAATATATATAATAGTTGTTGCTGTTGATGAGGTAGTTAAGGTTGAAGAGCGGTTGTTATGGTGGTGCTTAGACTGGAAGGAGTGGGGGCCGGCTGAGGCCCGGCTAGGACCGGCGCCGGTCCCCCACACCGCCCCCCTCCACCCCACCCGTCCTAACCGGCAAACCCAAGCCGGGCTCGCCGGGCCACTTTGAAACATATAGCCGTTATTTAACGGCTAGTTTTATAAAAAAAAAAAAAAAAAAAAAAAAAAAAACCTTTTTCAATTTAAATATATACCCATTCTTTATACCATTTCTTCAATATTTTACCCATTCTTCTCCCATTCTCATCCATTTTTATAAAAAAACACTCCCATTTTTATACCATTCTTTTATAAAAAAATATCTCTTCATCCACAATGGCATCTAATCCTTGGTTGTCCGGCTCTTCTTCGGATGAAGAGGAGATGTTTTTCGCAAGCGCTATGGTACAGGCGGCGCAGATTCTTTTGGAAGAGGAAGAGGAAGAGGACTCGTCTGAAAACGTTATTACCAGACGAATGCATGTTAACAGAGACCGCGAAGGAGCGCACGAGAAATTGGTTAACGATTAGGAAATGTAATATTTTTTTTTATTTTTCGGAAATCTTTTTTTTTTTTTTTTTTAGGAAATGTAATTTTTTTTTATGTTATTAAATGAATTTATTTATGTTGTATTTGTTAATTTTTATAAAGTTTTTATTAAGTTAATAAAGTAAAAATTATAAAATTATAAAATAATGAGGTGGGGTAGCCCCATCCTCCATCCCCCTCAATTATGAAGGAGGCCCATCCCCCACGAGCCGGGCTACGTGGCGCCTACGTGGAGGCTCATCCCGTGGGGATGGGCCAAACCACTCCTTCTAGTCTTAGCGGCAGGCGGTGGTTACATCCAGGTAAACACCATAGCAAAAGATTAGAAAATGAGTATGATGTCTGACAACAGGAAATGTGACACCTAAACCCCACCGCCATTTTAATCCAATCAACATTTTGTACACTCCTTTATACATAATGTACAACTGCTATTGAATAAGTGGCAAATATGCTAACAACACCCCTTAAGCTAATGATACAACATCAGTATGCCAAAACATGATTCAAATTGATAATTATATTATATATAATGACTATGATTTCCCAAACGCACCCATAGATATAGGGCATAGAGTTGGTGGTAATTGTGGGCTGAAGAAATGAACTTGAAGAAGGCCAAAGGGGCATGAAGTGGAAAATAGATCATATATGGGGCATTCGATGGAATAAGAGAGAACATTTCCCTCCAATCCAGGGAGTACATTCCACACGGGTTCGCTAATTACTGTTGTAGGCCTCTGTATACGACGTAATATGGTGGATGGACGAAGCTATATAGAGAACATGTTCTTAATTACATTTCTACCTCCATGTGGATGAAGAAATCATTAAAAAGATAGTTCCCACTACCACCTTGTTGGTTGGGTTACCTAGCAGATGGTTCAACCTCTTGGGCATATGGCTCTCTGTGAGGATAGCCTAGCAGATGGTTCAACCTCTTGGGCATATGACTCTCTGTGAGGATAGAAAAACTTTCTTTGTAAAGGACAATGGAAACTCACAACGACATCCTTGAGCATCCTGAACTATGTGCCTTGGGGCATTGGTGTTAACGGTCTGCCCTAAATTACCCAACTAGTTCAATTAGTTTGCGTACGAACACTCAGATAAACAGTGCATGTAGAATTTTGGATAAAGGTTGAAGCAGTTAGCTTGAATACTAAAGGCCAAACTATCTACACACTTTGGTTGGCTATCTACACACTTAGAGTTTACCTATGCTGCGTATAGGTCTATACGCAGCGTATAGGTCTATACGCAGCGTATAGGGTTACCTCTATACGCTGCGTATAGAGCTATACTCAGCGTATATAAACCATGGATTTCAGAGCCTTATCAGCAATCATTGCACAGAAAACAAGGGTTTATATACGCTGAAAATAGAGCTATACTCAGCGTATATAACCCATCAGTTTTTTTTTTTTTTTTTTTTTTTTTTTTTGCTATTTTGATGTGTTTGTGGTATAAATTTTCACCCGGTTGCAATGTTAAATCGCTTAAAATATATAATCGTTAATATTATACAAATAATATTATATAACGTTAAATTGTTTTGGAAAACGTATATACGGTTCGAATATACTACACTATACGATACGATACTATACGATACGATATAACGCCCGTATAGGCCTATAGGTAGGCCTATACGATACGATGCAACACGATACGATACTATAGGATACCATACAACACTCGTATAAGCCTATAGATGTAGCATAGGTCCCTTATAGGCCTATAGGTGTGGTTTAGGTCCCGTGTAGGCCTATAGGCATATAAAAGGCCTACATGAAACCTATACGAGACTTATACTATACACTATACACTATACGATACGATGCAACACGATACGATACGATACTATAGGATACCATACAACACTCGTATAAGCCTATAGATGTAGCATAGGTCCCTTATAGGCCTATAGGTGTGGTTTAGGTCCCGTGTAGGCCTATAGGCATATACAAGACCTACATGGAACCTATGCGAGACTTATACTATACATTATACGATACAATGCAACACGATACGATACTATAGGATACCATACAACACTGGTATAAGCCTATAGATGTAGTATAAGTCCCTTATAGGCCTATAGGTGTGGTTTAGGTCCCGTGTTGGCCTATAGGCATATACAAGGCCTACATGGAACCTATACGAGAGTTATACTATACACTATACGATATGATGCAACACGATACTATACTATACGATACGATATAACACCCGTATAGGCCTATAGGTGTGGTTTAGGTCACGTATAGGCCTATTGGTGTGGTTTAGGTCCCGTGTAGGCCTATAGGCATATACATGACCTATATGAGACTTATACGCGGCTTATACGAGACTTATACTATATACTATACAATACGATACGACACTATAGTATAGGTCCCGTATAGGCCTATAGGCAAATACAAGACCTATATGAGACTTATACGAGGTTTATACGAGACTTATACTATACGATACGATACTTAAAAATGTTTTTTTTTAAATTCACCCTTTATATGCGCAGCGTATATAAAGGGTAAAAAAAAAATATTTTTACCAGAGGTTTGGGGTTAAAAATAAAAATTACCCGTTATATACGCTGCGTATAGGTCTATACGCAGCGTATATAAAGGGTCAAAAAGACAATTTTACCCTTGCATATGGCTACGTATAGCCCCAAATGCAGGGATAAAATGGTCTTTCCCACTGTACGCTGCGTATAGACCCATACGCAGCGTATATAAAGGTTCAAAAAGACAATTTTACCCTTGCATTTGGCTTCGTATAGCCCTAAATGAAGGGGTAAATGGTCTTTTTGACCCTTTATATACGCTGCGTATATATACGCTGCGTATAGACCTATACGCAGCGTATATAAAGGTTTTTTCATAAACATTTATACATTATTGGTTTTAGTAAATTTTATAAAAAAAAAGTTATATCGAATCGTATAGGTGTAGTATAGGTCACGTATCGGCCTCGTATAAGCTTATAAGTGTGATATCGTATCGTATAACGTAGTATATGTCACGTATTGACCTCGTATAAGCCTATAAGTGTGATATCGTATCGTATAGCGTAGTATATGTCACGTATTGACCTCGTATAAGCCTATAAGTGTGATATCGTATCGTATAGCGTAGTATATGTCTCGTATAGGCCTATAGGTGTAGTATAGGTCCTGTATAGGCCTCGTATATGTCCTCGTATAAGCCTATAGATATAGTATAGGTCCTGTATAGGCCATACAACACTCGTATAAGCCTATAGATGTAGTATAGGTCCTTTATAGGCCTACATGTGTGGTTTAGGTCCCGTATAGACCTATAGGTGTGGTTTAGGTCCCGTGTAGGCCTATAGGTGTGGTCATGGTTGTAAAAGTCGCTAGGCGCTCCCTAGTCGGTCGACCGGGGAGTTGAGAGTACTCGGCCTAGGCAGAGAGTATACGGGGAGTACTCGGAGATGCCAAATTATAAAGAAATTAGTTTTCGGAAATTAAATATATGTCAAATAACATAAATTTACTAATATTTATAACAAAATACATGAAATTAATATTCATTCTTTAATATGATAGGCATAGAAATTATATTATATTTTATTTTAAGTCAAACTCGGCCCGAGTTGACCTACTAGATCCGATTTTGACCAATGTTGACCACATTTGATCGATTCCGAGTAATTAGTCGGAGTTGAAGAAAGTCGCCTCGGCAGCCTACCTTGTAGCGACTACTCGGGGAGTACTCGGCCTTGGAGACCTTGTTTTACAACCATGGGTGTGGTATATGTCCCGTGTAGGCCTATCGGCTTATAAGATACTTATACTATACACTATACGATATACGATACGATACGATGCAATACGATACGATACTATAGTATAGGTCCCGTATAGGCCTATAGGCAGATACAAGACCTAAACCACACCTATAGGCCTATACGGATGTTATATCGTATAGTATCGTATCGTATCATATAGTGTAGTATAAGTCTCATATAGGTTTCCTATAGGTCTTTGTATATGCATATAGGCCTATACGGGACCTAAACCACACCTATAGGCCTATACGGGTGTTATATCGAATCGTATAGTATCGTATCGTATCGTATCGTATGGTGTTGTATAAGTCTCGTATAGGTTTCCTATAGGTCTTTGTATATGCATATAGGCCTATCCGGGACCTAAACCACACCTATAGGCCTATACGTGCGTTATATCGTATCGTATAGTATCGTATCGTATAGTATCGTATAGTGTAGTATAAGTCTCGTATAGGTTTCCTATAGGTCTTTGTATATGCATATAGGCCTATACGGGACCTAAACCACACCTATAGGCCTATACGGGTGTTATATCGTATCGTATAGTATCATATCGTATCGTATAGTGTAGTATAAGTCTCGTATAGGTTTCCTATAGGTCTTGTATATGTATATAGGCCTATACGGGACCTAAACCACACCTATAGGCCTATACGGGACATATATTACGCTATATGATACGATATCACACTTATAGGCTTATACGAGGTCAATACGTGACATATACTACGCTATACGATACGATACGATATCACACTGATAGGCTTATACGAGGTCAATACGTGACATATACTACGCTATACTATACGATACGATATCACACTTATAGGCTTATACGAGGTCAATACGGGACCTAAACCACACCTATACGATACGATATCACACTTATGGTCTTGTAATTCATAATATTTGTATTATTTTTAATTTTTATAATTCATAATATTTGTATTATTTTTAATTTTTATAATTTATATTTGTATTATTTACCAATAATATTGTTTTTTATAAATAAACATGGAAATACCCCAAAATACACACAATTAATTTTTTTTTATAAATAAACAAAGGAATACACAAAAAAATACAAAAATGGAGCATTATATACGTTGCGTATAGATCCCTACGCAGCGTATGAAACAAAAATGACACAACTACCCTTGTATTTGGCTTCGTATAGCCTCAACACAAGGGTATAAATGACATTTTCTGACCTTTATATACGCTGCGTATAGCTCTATACGCACAGTATATAAACCTTGTGAAAAATTGATGCTTCAAACCCACCAAAATGACCCCAAAAGTTCAGATGGTTTATATACTCTGCGTATAGAGCTATACGCAGCGTATATAAACCCTTGTTTTCTGTGCAATGATTGCTGATCTGGCACTGAGATCCATGCTTTACCTACGCTGCGTATAGGTCTATACGCAGCGTATAGATGTACCCTATACGCTGCGTATAGACCTATACGCAGCGTAGGTAAACCCTGATTCAACTAGGGTTTGGTGTGCCAATAGGTACACCCATACTAAAAATCGATGTGTGCAACAAAAAGTCTCAATGAATGATCGATTTGAGCAGTTTTCGTCAGGATTTGATCGATTTTTTCGCTACAGTTGATGAAAGGATGACCGGAGAGAAAAGTTTTCATCAAATAGAACCGAATCTACAGTGGAATTCCACCAGTTCCGTGCATATCTTTCATATTCGAAAGTGTTAGGTTATTCGGTTTGTTCGCGGGTCACACGAGTCGGCGCATTATCGGGTCACGGGTTTGTTTACGGGTTATTGAAAGGGTCCATTATAGGTTGCACGTTTAAAGGGATTTTACTTATGTTTTAAATGAAGCTGCAAGTAATTGAGAAGTGGTCAAGTTTGACCGAGTTTATGGGATACACGTTTGGCAGTAGAATATTTAATTTTTGCATGTGTTTTATGTTTCTTGGTTTTATTATAAACTAGTGGTTTTCCCTCGCGCTACGCAGCGGGAACTCGGTTGGCATTGGTTTGGTACCGAAACTTAGTATAACAGTTGAAAGAGAAAACTAAAAAGCTAAAGTCGTGATGCGCCCAAAAGGATATCGACACGTGTTTTATATCAATCGAAAACCATTAAAAAGATACTGGTTCGGATACTACCAATATTGGTACTGATGTTCGGTTGAAATCGGTTCAGTTCTTCACATATCGATACGCGTATAGTTTACGATAAGAAAAATGCATTTTTTAATATTATTATCGGCACTCATATAGTTTACGATAAAAAAATAAACTACTATTCATTGTCGGTTTGGTTCGATATTGTACGATAGCGACATGATATTCATTTTCAACAAAAATCAAATTAGAAAAAAAATCCAAATAAATATAATATTAAAAATTAGATTTATTATTCATAAAGAAAAAGGCTAAATACTAAATTATTTAAAGTATTAAGGAGTTATAATTTAAAACTTAAATTAATATATTTAAAATGCTCATTATTATTATTCATGAGCACTTTAATTGATATGTATTAAAAAGTTAGATTTATTATTCATAAAGAAAAAGGTTAAATACTAAATTATTTAAGGTATTAAGGAGTTATAATTTAAAACTTAAATTATGTGATAAAACAAGAGAGAAATAGACAAAAACTGATTCAATCATCCCATTCATCTGACATATACATCGTATATATAAACTAGTACAATAAAATCCCTAAAAGCCTAAAGCCCATAAACATTGGGTTGGGCCATAAAATGATTGCATTCATAACACTCCCCCTCAAACATTTTATATTATACACTATCAGCATTATACATTGGAAGATATTGGCTCGGTTCTTCAGGACCGATATTAACTGACACTTCAGGATCAGTTATACTGCCTCATTAAAACCTTACTAAGAAAACCCATTGGGACAAAACTTAGTTAAGGAAAAAGAGTACATGTATATTACTCCCCCTCAATTTTACATATAGCTCTTAGTCTGTGGAATTCAATCTTCAGTAATAATCGCTTGACTTGATCTTTGATGTAGTCTTCTTTGCTTAGGCTTCTTTTGATTCAAGTTGCATTTCCTTTAAATAGTACAACTCAACTTCTTCTGATTCAGCTTGCACTGTCTTCAAATAGTACAATTTGGCTTCCTTTTATTGACTCTAGTCTTCACCTGTCTTAAATATGTTGAAATCATTTACTTCCATTAGTAACATATTTAGATTGAGATTGAGCTTTGTGGGGGTCTAATAGATATCCTTCATTATCATAATCCGATAGTTGTGACTCCATACTTTCTCATGAAAAATATCATGTCTCGAATCCCATATCATTTAATACGCTTTGTAATTATGCCTCGTTAAAAACCTTGCTAGGAAAAACCCAATGGGACAAAACCGTAGCTAAGGGAAAAAGAGTGCATTGCGCATTATACATAATTAATAACATGCTCCAGGATGATGTTAAGTCGGTACTTCAGTGTCTATAAGATAAACTGATGCTATATGTTGCTTCATCAAAAAACCTTACTAAGAAAATCTAATAGAAAAACATAGTAAAGGGAAAAAGAGTGCAACATATTAAATTGGAACTGTAATCTTGCCAATACATCTATCAAGAACGCAATATCAGGTGTCGTCTCGTTTACAAGATACACCATTGTTCTGCTCGCAATTAAGTATGGTACTTCTGGACCAATTATTTATCCATCCTCTTCTTAGGGACAATAAAATCCTTTACATATGTCAAGCAATTCGACAACCATTAGCGTACTCAACAAATGAATTGTATCCATATAACATCTTATGGATGTAGTTTGATGGATGAGCAAAAATTGTACATATATATTCGAACTGCGATATACTAGAACTGTGGGTCGAGAATAACTACACTGTATAAAGATCTTTTCAGAATTTTCACTTTATAGTTTGACAGTTCCTTTTGATAATGTTTACGACATCACTTTAAACTCTAATTACTGTAACACCCCGAAAAAATTACGTCCTATAATGTCTTGACACGTGTCATAATGTTTGAACGTGTGAAAGAAAGTCCTTGAAGGACTAAAGTTGACAAACAATGAAACTATGTAAATATAAGGGTTCAAAGGGTCAACAATGAATAAATATACTTTACAATACCCTTACATGGTGTTTATAACCTTAAACGAATGGATCATGGATCATACGAAGCGAATTGTGAAAGAAAGTGAGAGATTACAAACTACAGGGGTTAAATGTGCCAACATGTTTAAGTTATACCTCTGAGTGACCTTTTGACAAACCCGAAGCCTTGTAATGATTAAATATGCTCACTAGAATATACCATAAAAATTTCACTAAGTTTCGTTATCGTATGAGCAAGTTGTGATAAAATTCGTGTGCAAGGGTTAGAACCGTCAACATTGAAATTTAGGGCTTTTCGGGTGATCACAAAGTTACCCGAGGACTTGACAAAGTGGGTATAAGTATTAAAGCCCCATATATAAATATCAAAGCCTTACATTGCAAGAAACATCTCGAAAACGACCTTTCGGGGGACCAGGGACCAAAATGCAATTTAAGGAAAACAAAAATCAGGATAACAAGTCTAAAGCGGCCCGCTTTAGTATTGGCCGTATCGGACGCGGGCCGCGTGCGGTCTGCAGATGCAGAAAACTGATCAGGTTCATGACAGGTGTCTGTTTTGGCCATCTAACCGACTTATGTTGGTCTTATCTTCACTTGTGAGTGTTCCTACATGCTTTATAGTCTGTAGAACACTTGTTGATGATCTAATAACACTCATAGATCTCATTTGACATCATTTTTCAAGAGATCAAAGTCACAAAGTTGCAACGTTCAAGAACATTTCATTTCTGATCAACTTTTGGAACTCCCAAGCTGATCCAAGCATCCCAAATCATCCATTAGACGTGTGTGAGTGCCTTTGATCCTTCTAAATTCATTTATGCTTAGTTTTTAGCCTAGTAATCAAACCGTCGTAACTACGGTTTGATTTATCGATAAATCACAATCGGTCCAGAGTATTGTCGAATCGAAAGTTGTTATAAGTTGTTTTTCATATGGATAATAAACCCCTAAAAGGGCACTCGCTGATTCGAATTCTAACCATGTCGTTTGATCGAGTCAAACTTCTTCCGAAAAGTCAACAGAAATGTTAATCGCATATTTAATGATACGGAAGGCGTGTAATCTGTTTTATCAGTCATATAACATGAAAATAAGTATAATAACTTGTCTACGCTTGATTGATTCGACAACTTTCTATTTAGAACTGATTCGGAGCCGAAAGACGCAAAAGTTTGACTTTTGCGTTGACCTCAGTTCTGACCTGATTTATATAGGTTTAGACATGCCTTAAAGTTCCATTAGGACTTCGTTACATGTGTGTATAAGCCTCTGCGTTTATACCACTCGAATCCCAAATTGTCCAATGTTTCCGTTAAACGCCTAAATATTGACCGTAATGCCCTTATGACCATAAAACGAGATTTTTGGAGATATGAAAATAAAATAATTTTAGTTATTGATTATTAATCATGTCTGTAAATTTTCACGTCAATCGGAGGTCTAGATTAGGAGATATGCGCATTAGCGTAAATAATAAGCTTTTTATTAATTAATCGGCGCGATTAGCGCATAGCCTACCTAAACCCGATTTTCGGCACCAAAACTTTTCCTCACTGATGTTAAATAATATTTTGGGATTTTTGAAGATTTTTAATTATTTTTAAACTGATCGTAAGCTTGGATTAGCGCCTTAATTCGGTAAATACCGAATATGCCCTTTTCGGCCATAAAATGAGTTTTACAAATCCTTTTAACGCCAATCCAATTGCTACTGATTTTAAATAGTAAATAGAGTATTTTGAGCCTGTTTATTTGATCAGAAAACTCAGAATCGTATTTTAAACCGTACGTCGCTTAAAACGGCTTTATACGCGTATTATACGCATAGTTTGGATTTAAAACTATTTCGACATATAAGACTTATAACCAAATGTTATAACCTGTTATAATAAACTATTTGTTCTGATTTAATCAGACCCGGTTCACAGAAACTTAATTAATTCTTTTTATAATCTTTAAATTGACCAAAATACCCCTACGGGGCTTATTAAGAGATTAAACTCGTTTTGGACATCATGGGTGATATCCTACTTATATCACAACTTATTTAAGGCGTGTTAACTTAGGAAACCTGTTTAGGACTCTTACGGTTACCCGTTACGCTTCATACGCGTTCGGTTAGGTTTATGTAACTAGTTTGCATAAATTAGCCGAAACGGGTCAAACCTTATCGTTATTATCTCAAAATCCAGAATGTATTTAGATTACCCATATTATACAAGTCTTCAGACTTGTCGGGTCTAAATCACATTCTTTTCCGGTCTTCGCTTTATCATGCGTTTGAACCGTATCTTCTTCTGGAAAACTAACCGGTCTAAGTCAAGGCTTAATTAAAGACCCGTTAGGATTCTAATAGGTTATTAAAAACCTTCGTTCCAGATTTAGGAGCCCAGTAAAAGCTATCTGTACTTGCTGATTTGATACGGCTGGGATTGAATTTATATTTAGCTCAGGTAAATACTTTTAACTTATTTCCCTATACGGGCTTGGGGTACGGTATATAAAATACCGCTTGGTCGGGCATTGAATATTTAATCTTGTTATGGTTAAGTGATTGAGATGTCTCCGTTTAATTTGTTTTGTTTACTTAAAGCCTTTGGGGGTTAATGACCGTTGTCCCGGATATCCCTGGCATCATTCTACTGAATGGCCACGACCTTAGCATACGGGTGTAGGCGTACACCCGACAGTGCTCATATAATAAAGGTATAACCGCTGGTTACCCGCCGCGGGACTATATCATGTGGTGTGTCCATTAATCTTTAACCCGGCTCGATCCGGGCTACTGAACGCATAAGAAACATGTAAATCCTGTACAAGTTTATATATTAGATAAGTATCCCAAGTTATAAAATATTATTTGTGCCATGTGCATTCAAAACAATCATTTTCTTAAAACCTTTTCAAAATGAGTCAGTTGATCGTATTTACCAGTGTAAACTGACGTATTTTCCCAATAAGGCTAAGTGCAGGTACTAATTGGAATTGGCTGGCTACTCCTAGCATCAATAAAGAGTCTCGCAAGCTTAGATGCCTAAAGTCTGTTGAACCATATTATTTTATTTGCGATCCGCCTGTGGATCCTTTACTTCCGTTGTAATACTTTGATGTTACACTATTACGGATTGTAATATATTATTCCTTTTGCTTCCGCTGTGCATCTATATATTGTGTTGTTTGACTATGATATTGCCAACCACGTCACGTTACTCCCCTACCGGGCCCACCGGTAACACGTGGAAAATTTGGGGTGTGACAGGTTGGTATCAGAGCCAACATTGAGTGAATTAAACACTATCTTTTGTGTTTAATCTCAATGACACATTAGCACATACCTTGACCTTCTGAGTCTAGACTTAACATAGGAATATTCTCAATCCTTATCTGGAAATTCTGCTTCCAAAATTTTTATATTTTGGATATGTCGCCAAGCGAAGAAGCCGTAATAATAATTCTCCACACCAGGAGCCTTGGGTTGCTGACCTTCGTACAGCGGCTAGGATGAAACGTGCAACCAAGGAGAAAGCATTCAGGAATTGAATGAAGAAGAAACTCCTTTGCTGAAGATCATTTCCTCAATAGTCCTTATAAGAGCGTATTTATTTTTTCGGTCCTGCAAGGACAACATTATTCCTTCCAAGTCTCGCTTAGGGCAACTCTGCACTTTTATTTTTTAAAATATTGGATTTTTTTTAATATTCTTATCTAGTCTATTGATTTAGAAATCATAGCTTATATCACCCTATAAGATGATCATATCATAATCATTCCCTGGAAAGGAAGTGCCTGCGGGCTATAACGTATTGTCCATCTGAGACACTGACATTGTGATCTTTATGATTTCCCTGTCTATGGTGGTGAGCTATGCTCAAGCCTATTAGTTTATATGATCCATGTGATCATGACTAATATCATCGATATGATGATCATATTATCGACATCCTTAGTGATGAAGTGCCTACTGGCTATACTTTGTAATATTGTCAATACGACAATGACAGTTTTAACTCTTAGGGTTCCTGTCTAAGGTAGTGGGCTTTGCCCAAGCCTCATAGTCAATATGATCAATATTATCATGACTACTATCATCAGTGTGATGATTATTTTCTTAAAATATTTTTTAATGCCATTTGTTTTGCCTACGGGTCATATTGTATCGTCAATTATGACAACGACAGTAGTAGTCTTTAGACTCTCTGTCCAGGAAAGATAATGAACTATGTTCAAACCTAAATGCTTTGATTCTCTGAAAATCATGGCTTATAAATTAAACTCGTCTACTTGACTAAGCCTTTTGTACTATTACAAACTTATAATTTAGGATTTATAAGTGAACATCCTGAATAAGATAAATATCATTTTCTATCCTGTCAGTTTAAATATTAAAAGAGAATCTTAAAAGGTTTGACCTAGCTTGAATGTTATTGTAGACCTTGCTAAGATGGTAAAACCTGGTTAAAAAGAGATTCAGATCATTGTTAACACTTTAAAATGTGTTGACACTCCCGACAACAGTGATATGATAAAAATCACACTTGTCATCCTTATATTAGGATTTTTCCATATCTCTTAGCTAGTGTAAGTGATCAATAGGAATCATGACTGGTAAACGTTGAGCAAGATGTACGCATCAAAACATCCATTTGGGATGTGTACCTATGGAAAAGGTGTATATATGAAAAGATAGTTATTATTTCATAAAGTCTTGTCAAGACAATGAACTATGGAATTTTCCGATCCAAAGGAATCATCGATTATGTTTTAGATTTTTCCCTAATGACAAGGCCCCTGTGCCATCAAGAGTCCTTGGGAACAAGCTCTTGTGCTATATAAAATGTCAATACGACATTGACAGTCGTGATTTATGTCCCCTGTCTAATAAATATGAAGGATTATATTCTGTTTACAAGCCAAGGATGGTCTACTTAAAAACCTAGGCAGAACATAATCAATTAACTTAAGTACTATCTATTGGCCTATATGGTTTATTTACACCATGGCTAATTAGTCATTAAATTCGACAATTCGCCATATACTTAAAGCAAATTATTACTTCTTGGTTTGTAGCCTCAAAGCTTCACCATGGCTGACCCCTCTGAAGCTCACCATCATCCAGTTAATCAGAATGATGAAGTAAGACTGAACTTGACAAGAGCCGAGTTACAGGCTATGTTAAATACGGCCATAAATAACGTTGTGGAACGCGTGCTGAGGGATCACAAACGAAAGGGCAATGATACCCCAATTCAAGGTTGTAAAAAGGGTAAGACCGGTTCAAACTATAATCAACCCAAGCCAAAAGAGGCTAAACCCGAATGTAAGTATTGCGGGAAGAAGAGGCATTTCAGTAAATGTATATATAAACTGATCAGGGGATGTGGTATCTGTAAAGAGATGGATCATAAGACCCTTGAATGCAAGGAATTGAAAAACAACCAACAGTCAGTGGAAAAGCCCAAATGCAATAACTGCAAGAAGCAACATTTAGGAAAATGCACCATCGACCCACGTGCTAATTTATGTGGAATTTGCAAAACCAAGGGTCACAAAACTTTGGATTGCAAGAAATTGGAAGATGCGACCTGTCATGGCTGCGGTGAAATAGGGCACATCAAAACTAATTGCCCTAATAAAACCAAGAAGTCTGGGAAGGATTTAAAGGACAAACAGCGGACCAGTAAAAAGCCCAAATGCAAAACCTGTAGGAGATATCACCTCGGGAAATGCAGATATGAAGTTCCGCCTCGACCCTGTGGAATCTGCAAGTCCAGTGAGCATAAGACCCTGGATTGCAAGGGATTGGGAGACGCAACCTGCTATGGTTGCAATGGAAAAGGGCACATTAAGACCAACTGCCCTAAATACGCTAAAAAGATTGAGCAAGTTAAAAAGATCAAAGTTGGAAGCTCTCAAATGGATGCTCCAGAGACTGTTCAGGATAACATTGTCACAGCAGGTACCTTCCTTACCAATAACGCTCATGTTAGAGTATTATTTAATGCAGGTTCAGATAAGTCTCTCATAGACGATAGATATTGTAAATCATTAAATCTGCCTGTTAACAACTCGGAGCGTTAAGTATAAAGTAAAATTGACCGATAACACCTCGGAGACTAATTCAGCAATATTAGATGGATGTTTTATATTCATTAAGAATTATCCTTCTCCGCTGTCCTTGTTCCGTTAATGAGAGGACTTTATATAGTAATAGGTAGGGATTTGTCGTCTTGTGACCAAGCCCATATGGTGGGTGATAAGAAGCAGTTAATTATCAAGACTGTCATTTTGAAGGTTTGCTTCGGATCAGAAGATCCAAGCGGCCCGCGTAAGCCCTAGATGATACCTTACGCGGCCCGCGTCAAGCTCCCAGAAAATAAAAATGGTGAAATCGGCCGTCCCCGGAATCGAACCTGGGTCTAGGCCGCACCCTTTCGCGCGCCTAGCCAACTGAGCTAGGTGCCTAGTTTGTGAAAATTTCCAATCCAATTAATTATAAGCACATGTACAATAACTTCCTTACTTCTTTTTATAAGCCAACTACTTATCCTCCCTATGTTAACTAAGTATAAGAATCCAAGATTTTACCGCTATGATTTAGTTACTCTTGGCTTGCTTATGTTGACTAAATGTTAGAAAGGATAAAGTAGAAACCATTAAGTATATCAGCGGTTATGCTGGAAAGGACATGGTAAGGTATACATCACAGTCATTTTATGGCAACACTCTTAATGAGTAAGGACATTAATGAAATTCTCAAGTAGGGTCCTCTTATACATTATGGAACGGTCCAAGTTTTAAGGACCTTATTAGAAAAACCTAATATCCGTTTCGCGAAAAAGGGAAAAGACGGAATAAGAATTTTCTGACTCTCGCCATAAAAAAAAAAAAAAAAAATTCTAGACCGTCGACAGTGTGTCGCAAATTTTAATTCATTGGCTGAGATAGTATCCTATTAAAGCACATAATTATTAGTGGTTAGCATTGGCAATAAGAGGACACATTAAGGTTTAAAAACCTACTCATTAAGAATCCATTATGGATCTATCTAAGCTACCCACGTTATTATGATTAAGAAGTAATCAGTCAAAGCTGAGACTGCCTAAAAATTTTTAAGATTTTACAGCTAAGTTAGAAGGATTAATAATGGAGGCGTTTAACCCTCCTGTTGAGTAATTAGAGACAGCTCACATTAGGAATCTTACCAGATAAACCCTTATTTGTGAATTTATTGCCATAATTTCAAGTGGTTTCGAGTGCTGCTAAGTCTCTTATAAGACCATAAGTTTGACAAACTTTTGATTGCATAAGAACTTCGGATATTAAAGATAAGATATGATTTACCAATGGAATCTTTTATAACCCTCTCTCCCATCCTCGGAGATAATCTTTTCATAAGAATCTGGAGTACTCCTCCTTAAAAAGAGTACGACAATGTATATTATCTTATTTTATTATTTTTTTCATTGTTTTCTATCGCCTGCGAATGCCAAACTATGTTTGATAAAAGTGCCATATGAGGAGTGGCGTATCTTAGTGTGTCCCATAGATTGCTTTCATGCCTGATCAGTATGGAGGTTTAATGCATGGAACCTCTGAGATATCCCAATGGTCATATCGTACTAAAATCGACTAGTAGTATTCAAAGAAGATATCCAGAATGAAATTTTCCAAGTAAATGTTCCCGACTAAAGAATTCGTGGACTCGTATCGTAAACATGTCACTTAATTGACACAAGCAAGGATGGATCAATTGGAGCTGAGATTTGTAAAATCTCTGTAACCTCCTTATATCTTGATCATCTTCTTCTAAGATTACCCTGAAGCTTACCCTGAGGGGCAGGTAGAGTTAAGATTTATATCCTAGATTAAGGTGGTATTATCATGAAATCTCCATGTCGGCTAGTACCATTATTGGAAGAATCGAAAACCCTAGTTAAGTAGGATTTAAGATGTGGATTCATATAGCTTAACTTAATATCCTGAGAGTTCGGAATAGTTAGATATGAAAGACGGTTCATTTTGCTTATGCATTATCACCGCAACCCTAAATAGGCAACGATTAAGAATTTGCCATCAACTGCACAGGATCGTCGATCTGTTCGACTAACGGCAAGGATTAGCTATTCCCTACACATTAGCTAAGCAGTGGTTGGAATAACCATCTCACCTTAAAAATAAAGCTTTTCTATAATAATGGATATGTAAGTATTAAGGCTACTCCTTTGGAGACCTTGTGTAGATGGAATGTTAAATGTCTAGTGTTAGATAGAGAATTGGTAAGTCCAATTATCAAGATCTGAAAGTTTCCTGGGGGACAACAAATAAGATTATACAAATTCATAATCGATTGTAGGTTGCCAGTATATGGCAAGAAATCGAGGAGTTATGAAAATAACAAACTTCCTAAGTTCTTGTTAAGGAATATGGTTTAACAAAAGATATCACCCAGGAAGGGTGTACCAAATTTGTGAAATTTTCAGACTAGTTAAGCTCTGAATATATGGAAATCATTCGAAGGAAATTGAATGTATCAAGATCAAAGTAGCTTGTAAGCTAAAACCTACTCAAGGAATTTGACGGAGCTCGCAATACATCGCACAATTGTGACTGGAGGATGTGTTCCGCCAATAAGTCAAGAAGCACTCTCACATAATGATATGCATAATTATGATGTGATGAGCATCCTGTATCGATTGAGGATCGACAGGTCAAGAAGCTCCAAAAGGATACATACGCCTAATGTAAGAGCCACTATGGGAGCTTGGAAAGACTCCAGATATGCTATAAAAGTTAAGTCCCTTATGCGACAAAGAGTACTTCCAGCATTTAACAAATCTCGAGGTCGAGATTTCTTTTAAGGGGGTGAGGATGTAACACCCCGAAAAAATTACGTCCTATAATGTCTTGACACGTGTCATAATGTTTGAACGTGTGAAAGAAAGTCCTTGAAGGACTAAAGTTGACAAACAATGAAACTATGTAAATATAAGGGTTCAAAGGGTCAACAATGAATAAATATACTTTACAATACCCTTACATGGTGTTTATAACCTTAAACGAATGGATCATGGATCATACGAAGCGAATTGTGAAAGAAAGTGAGAGATTACAAACTACAGGGGTTAAATGTGCCAACATGTTTAAGTTATACCTCTGAGTGACCTTTTGACAAACCCGAAGCCTTGTAATGATTAAATATGCTCACTAGAATATACCATAAAAATTTCACTAAGTTTCGTTATCGTATGAGCAAGTTGTGATAAAATTCGTGTGCAAGGGTTAGAACCGTCAACATTGAAATTTAGGGCTTTTCGGGTGATCACAAAGTTACCCGAGGACTTGACAAAGTGGGTATAAGTATTAAAGCCCCATATATAAATATCAAAGCCTTACATTGCAAGAAACATCTCGAAAACGACCTTTCGGGGGACCAGGGACCAAAATGCAATTTAAGGAAAACAAAAATCAGGATAACAAGTCTAAAGCGGCCCGCTTTAGTATTGGCCGTATCGGACGCGGGCCGCGTGCGGTCTGCAGATGCAGAAAACTGATCAGGTTCATGACAGGTGTCTGTTTTGGCCATCTAACCGACTTATGTTGGTCTTATCTTCACTTGTGAGTGTTCCTACATGCTTTATAGTCTGTAGAACACTTGTTGATGATCTAATAACACTCATAGATCTCATTTGACATCATTTTTCAAGAGATCAAAGTCACAAAGTTGCAACGTTCAAGAACATTTCATTTCTGATCAACTTTTGGAACTCCCAAGCTGATCCAAGCATCCCAAATCATCCATTAGACGTGTGTGAGTGCCTTTGATCCTTCTAAATTCATTTATGCTTAGTTTTTAGCCTAGTAATCAAACCGTCGTAACTACGGTTTGATTTATCGATAAATCACAATCGGTCCAGAGTATTGTCGAATCGAAAGTTGTTATAAGTTGTTTTTCATATGGATAATAAACCCCTAAAAGGGCACTCGCTGATTCGAATTCTAACCATGTCGTTTGATCGAGTCAAACTTCTTCCGAAAAGTCAACAGAAATGTTAATCGCATATTTAATGATACGGAAGGCGTGTAATCTGTTTTATCAGTCATATAACATGAAAATAAGTATAATAACTTGTCTACGCTTGATTGATTCGACAACTTTCTATTTAGAACTGATTCGGAGCCGAAAGACGCAAAAGTTTGACTTTTGCGTTGACCTCAGTTCTGACCTGATTTATATAGGTTTAGACATGCCTTAAAGTTCCATTAGGACTTCGTTACATGTGTGTATAAGCCTCTGCGTTTATACCACTCGAATCCCAAATTGTCCAATGTTTCCGTTAAACGCCTAAATATTGACCGTAATGCCCTTATGACCATAAAACGAGATTTTTGGAGATATGAAAATAAAATAATTTTAGTTATTGATTATTAATCATGTCTGTAAATTTTCACGTCAATCGGAGGTCTAGATTAGGAGATATGCGCATTAGCGTAAATAATAAGCTTTTTATTAATTAATCGGCGCGATTAGCGCATAGCCTACCTAAACCCGATTTTCGGCACCAAAACTTTTCCTCACTGATGTTAAATAATATTTTGGGATTTTTGAAGATTTTTAATTATTTTTAAACTGATCGTAAGCTTGGATTAGCGCCTTAATTCGGTAAATACCGAATATGCCCTTTTCGGCCATAAAATGAGTTTTACAAATCCTTTTAACGCCAATCCAATTGCTACTGATTTTAAATAGTAAATAGAGTATTTTGAGCCTGTTTATTTGATCAGAAAACTCAGAATCGTATTTTAAACCGTACGTCGCTTAAAACGGCTTTATACGCGTATTATACGCATAGTTTGGATTTAAAACTATTTCGACATATAAGACTTATAACCAAATGTTATAACCTGTTATAATAAACTATTTGTTCTGATTTAATCAGACCCGGTTCACAGAAACTTAATTAATTCTTTTTATAATCTTTAAATTGACCAAAATACCCCTACGGGGCTTATTAAGAGATTAAACTCGTTTTGGACATCATGGGTGATATCCTACTTATATCACAACTTATTTAAGGCGTGTTAACTTAGGAAACCTGTTTAGGACTCTTACGGTTACCCGTTACGCTTCATACGCGTTCGGTTAGGTTTATGTAACTAGTTTGCATAAATTAGCCGAAACGGGTCAAACCTTATCGTTATTATCTCAAAATCCAGAATGTATTTAGATTACCCATATTATACAAGTCTTCAGACTTGTCGGGTCTAAATCACATTCTTTTCCGGTCTTCGCTTTATCATGCGTTTGAACCGTATCTTCTTCTGGAAAACTAACCGGTCTAAGTCAAGGCTTAATTAAAGACCCGTTAGGATTCTAATAGGTTATTAAAAACCTTCGTTCCAGATTTAGGAGCCCAGTAAAAGCTATCTGTACTTGCTGATTTGATACGGCTGGGATTGAATTTATATTTAGCTCAGGTAAATACTTTTAACTTATTTCCCTATACGGGCTTGGGGTACGGTATATAAAATACCGCTTGGTCGGGCATTGAATATTTAATCTTGTTATGGTTAAGTGATTGAGATGTCTCCGTTTAATTTGTTTTGTTTACTTAAAGCCTTTGGGGGTTAATGACCGTTGTCCCGGATATCCCTGGCATCATTCTACTGAATGGCCACGACCTTAGCATACGGGTGTAGGCGTACACCCGACAGTGCTCATATAATAAAGGTATAACCGCTGGTTACCCGCCGCGGGACTATATCATGTGGTGTGTCCATTAATCTTTAACCCGGCTCGATCCGGGCTACTGAACGCATAAGAAACATGTAAATCCTGTACAAGTTTATATATTAGATAAGTATCCCAAGTTATAAAATATTATTTGTGCCATGTGCATTCAAAACAATCATTTTCTTAAAACCTTTTCAAAATGAGTCAGTTGATCGTATTTACCAGTGTAAACTGACGTATTTTCCCAATAAGGCTAAGTGCAGGTACTAATTGGAATTGGCTGGCTACTCCTAGCATCAATAAAGAGTCTCGCAAGCTTAGATGCCTAAAGTCTGTTGAACCATATTATTTTATTTGCGATCCGCCTGTGGATCCTTTACTTCCGTTGTAATACTTTGATGTTACACTATTACGGATTGTAATATATTATTCCTTTTGCTTCCGCTGTGCATCTATATATTGTGTTGTTTGACTATGATATTGCCAACCACGTCACGTTACTCCCCTACCGGGCCCACCGGTAACACGTGGAAAATTTGGGGTGTGACAATTACACTGAACACTAAGAGTGAAATCTTGATAAGTATATATAGCTCATTTTATCAAACTTATACCCCCTCTTTTCAAAGTATCAACCAAGTCAATTATACCACATAGGACCAGTCCCTTTAAGATTTATATAACGCATATGGGGTTATTGTTAAATAATGATTTGAGCATTTTTAATCCTTTAGGGATTTTATGCAGATGTCATTTGTAATTGTATCGTACATGTATACAGTGACGACATCCATAAGTTTTATTTGAAGTCATTCTGAGATTGCGAGGCCTCTTAAACATCTAAAGATTATCGCATCCACTACAGGGTATACGTTTCCACATAATCAACTACTGGGATTTGGGAAAAAAATCTTTATGTTAAAAATCATGCCTTACATCGCAAAACTCATTCTTTACGTGTCTTTTTATTTAAAGACACCCATTTATAACCTACTGGTTTGACGTCTATGGGTGTTTGAACTGCTAGTTCGAAAACATTTAGTTTATCGAGCAAATTTAATTGACATTTAAGTCATCTAGCCATTTTGGCTATTTATGTGTTTACACTCTTGCACAGTTTCCATATACGTAATCATTTTCGTCGATTACATCTATTGCTATAGCATATTCAAATATATCATTTTACATGTGTTTCATTACGGTTCCAAATTAACCTTTTTTTTTTTTTGAAAATACCAATAAATAATTTGAAAATTGTGATAAGATCTTTATACAGTGTAGTTATTCTCGACCCACAGTTCTAGTATATCGCAGTTCGAATATATATGTACATTTTTTGCTCATCCATCAAACTACATCCATAAGATGTTATATGGATACAATTCATTTGTTGAGTACGCTAATGGTTGTCGAATTGCTTGACATATGTAAAGGATTTTATTGTCCCTAAGAAGATGATGGATAAATAATTGGTCCAGAAGTACTAAATTATTTAAAAAGTTATTCATGAGCACTTTAATTGATATGTATTAAAAAGTTAGATTTATTATTCATAAAGAAAAAGGTTAAATACTAAATTATTTAAGGTTTTAAGGAGTTATAATTTAAAACTTAAATTAATATATTTAAAATGCTCATTACTATTCATGGCACTTTAAATTGACAATAACAATAATAATAATAATAATAATAATAGGAGCAGTTCTTTTATTTTCTTTTGTAACCCCTTTTGTTTTACTGAACTAGTGGGAGACCCGCGCGTTGCGACAGAGTCGATAGTACGAGGGCGTGAACATATCATAAACTTACCCGCAACACTTACTATCTGCTATACCCGTAAGGTAGATTATACTATATTGGTGTATTTCTAAAATAATAAAACTTACAAAAAACAAAAGATTTGCCAATCTTTGATCTGTAACGAGTGACTTGGCTTGTTTATACTTTATTGTAGAAACTAGTAGTAAGACCCGTGTGAACACACGGGTAAGTTTAATAACGGTCGAAATCAAATACTAAAAAAGAAATTATAAATATATCATTTAAATTGTTTGTGTTTAGTTACATATGTTTATAAAACAATGTTAAAAATAGTATGTGTTAGTATTATAAGTATAATGATAAAAGTTTTTGTCTACGTCTATATGTAAAATATGATGTGAAATTATTTAATGAATTCACATTCGCATTATACTTATGAATTGACAACAACATCAGGCATAAGTCATAAGTGAAGCTACAATACATTCAGAAACAAAGGTCCTCTGTCTCTGTTTCAAGCCAATAATTGACCTTAAAACCGTAACTGCAAGTGGCGCTGAATTTCTTGGTCTCAATACCCAACCTACCTGAAATTGACAATTACTATCCCGTAAGTTTCAAAACCAAATTGAAAAATCATACATAACAACCTAAGTTTCGAGATGAATTAAGGAAAACCGTTACCTGAGATGTAAACGGAAAGAATGTGATGGCTCAATGATGGTTGCTGTCATTAGGTGCATTGAGACCTAACGGAAAGAATGTGATGGCTTTAAGTATAATTATAAGCTTATTAACGAATGAGACCATATTAATTTAAAATTTAACCTTATGATAACCAAGAGGCAATCTTTGTATAGTCTGAAACATAAGTCATCCTTGAACATGGGTCATCCGCCAAATCAAATACTAAAAAACAGATTATATCCCTGCATGAAAAACAAAATCGATAAATTTAGGGAAAATGGGTTTGAAAGATGATAACCCAACAGTAGAGGATCTCATTCTACAGCTCCGATAAATGAAGGGGTGTTCTCAAATAATGGTTCCTAGATGTTTGAAAACCGACAAAGAACGACAAACGTCCACAGTGCTGCTTCTTTGGACATTTGTCGGTCTTCAAACATCTAGGAAGCATTGTTACACCCTAAATACTACATGGCAAAAGTCGCAGCGGAAACACGAACCATAAAATTTCTTTCATTATAAATACCTCAACTTATTTAAAAATTTAACTTTAACATAATTCTTATTCATAAATCCGTCATCCTCTTATTTACTAATTAAAAACATAGCTTACGTTTACTACATTTTACATTCAACGTCCCCGTACAATCTCTCTAGTGACTCGGTCTTCAATCCCTAATCCTTCTGATAATCGCTCATTATCCGTACAACCTGCATTCACCACATACATTCATAACATTAGCACACATTAAAGAAACAAAGTTTATTCGCGTACACTTCACACTTCGTCATCTTTTAAGCTTTAAGCATTTCATCTGCATATCCATTTCCTGGTGAGGCTTCAATAATGTACCTGCATTACTTTTCATTCTCGAGGTACACCATTAATAACGTTAACCCTCAACGTGTCTAAATCATGCATACATACGTACTTACATACGTACATACATACACATCTACATACGTACATATCTTTCCTACAACTTTACATACATGCATACACTCATGCTGGTCTTTATACATACATACATACACATCTGCATACATACAAACCCTTCCTGCATCATTACATACATGCATACACTCATACATGTCTTTATACATACATACATACACATCTGCATACATACAAACCCTTCCTGCATCATTACATACATGCATACACTCATACATGTCTTTATACATACATACATACACATCTGCATACATACAAACCCTTCCTACATCATTTCATACATGCATACACTCATACATGTCTTTATACATACATACATACACATCTACATGCATACAAACCCTTCCTACATCATTACATCCCCGTATATACTCATACATACATACATGCTTGCTTATCCACATAAGGGCGATTGCCAATGAGAATTAAATTAATAATTCTTACCTGGGGTACGGGATCCCACTTTAAGGTTCCTAAACGGAACCTAAGGTGGGATTCTTGCCTGGGCTATGGGATCCCACTTTAAGGTTCAGGAACCTAAGGTGGGATTCTTACCTGGGGTATGGGATCCCAAGGGGAACCAACATACCTATATCGTCACGCACGATCATGTCATCCCACCTTTATACATTCACACATACGCTTACCCTAATGGTCATAAAACATGAGTTAAACTAGTTATACGCGACTTAAAACGCGTTTAAACGAGTTCCCGATACAAAACGGAGCTAACAAGCAACTTTCGACAAACAGCCACCCCGTCGCGTAGCGCGACGGGCCGTCGCGTAGCGCGACGCCATCAAACAAACAGAATGTTTGTTGCTGCAGTGCTGCAGATTTCAGCACGTCCGCGTTTCACGGAAACGGTCATAACTTCTTCGTTATTGGTCCGTTTTACCCGATTCTTTTTCCTACGCGTCCGTAATTTAATTCTCCATCTTTTGGAGTTAAGATCCGACATCCGGATTAACAAAATTTCAGACTTTTATCTCTTCGGCTTATTACCCTTTTTCCCAACCTTGACCCGTTCATGCATTCGTCAACGTAACTTGTTCGTTTTACCATATCCTCTTATACACATAATGATATCCATGACGTCTATCATAAATTACTGAACTCTTGGATATCTTGCATCCTTTTAACACATTATCATTCATATGCTCATTTCGACCCGTTAAGGGTATTCACACATTAATTTGGTCTATGACTAACCAAACCATCATCCCTACTTCCATACTTGTCCAAAACGTTACACTAATCGAAAACTTGTTTCTAAGCTACTTTTAAGATCGTTTACCCCAAAATACCCATCAAGGGCATTTTGGTCAACATTAACCCATCATTTACGACGAAAGACCTTAAACACATATTTGACCTCGAACATCATGTTTAATTCATTACAACACTTCATTACTTACTTGTACTACGAAGTGATTACAGAAATCACTTACCTCGTGCGTCCGAGTTCGTGTCCGTTATCTTGCCTCCTTTTGACCCGTTAGCCTTTCATGCTTGAGTCCTTCTCGACATGATTCCTATACTTTCATGTCACCAAATCATATTCACATTAGCATACACAATTGTACATGTTAACGATCATAGTAATCGCATATTTCACATTTGACTTTCTTTAGTCACAACTAACAAGCATAATACATGTAACCAAATTCATATCATTTCCAACTCGTGGAGTCCGTAATGTCATCGCATTAGACACACATACGTCTAACACGCATCATATAACTTACTTTAGTCTTACAATTATGACAACATGACAGTTGACTTTTAGAAGTCAACGGTCCATTTACTTTAACTTTTGACTTTTCATTATATACCCGTAACATTATAATCGACTATACGGACATCACTATATACATATCATCTTTTACTTACATACAATTTCATCTATTAAGCTCACCTAGGCATTTCATCAAACACTTGGTGTGCGTACCACTATCTTAGCACCATGTACAACTAATTTATGCATATTCTTCTAATCTTATACATAATTCATCAATTTCTTCCTTCTAACCAACATGGATCATACATGCATGAACATCAAACATACTAGTATCACATTTCTTTTAATTCCTCTAACAAGAATCCATCATACAAATAAAAATACATCAACATTCCCCAAGAATTAGACATGGATGATGATTCAAATCATCATTCTTACCATAACTAATGGGTTTCACCCTTAAACATCAAATTAACCTAATTCATGCATAATCCATGTTCCAAATGATGGATCTAACACATACTCATGCTCAATTTCATACAAATTCGTGATTTACAACATAACCCATTTCGTGCATCATCACCAATCTCGAATCTAAGACATACCTTACGATCCCCTTGTGAAGGTGATCATTAATCCGTGTTTGGTTATGAATTTGAGCTTCGTTTAGCCTTCCAATTTGAGGGAATAGATGAAGTTAGGGTTCTTGGCTCCATGGGAGCTTCCTGCTCTTTCACGAACACACTATGTGTGTTTGTGTGTGTGTTTTGTTATTTAGTAACCAAACTTTCACCCTATTCCATTTAACCCCTCAATGTTTGCCACTTAAACATGTTTGGCACGACTTTCATCTTCTAAATAGTTTTTATCATACACTTTATTAGGTTAAATAACCTAGTCATTTATTTCTTAATGTACCATAGCATAACATTTAACGAATATAAACATTCGGGTTTTGGGGTGTTACAAGTCTACCCCCCTTAAATAAGGTTTCGTCCCCGAAACCTTTCTCATTTCCTCTTACACACACACATTCATGTTTAACTTCATAGTCGCATCATAATCATAAGTAACCATCCTATCTCATTTCGTATTTATTCATGCAATTGGCTTTTTCTTCTTAACAAGGCTGTACTTTCCATGGCATACTTTCATATAACATTCTCATTTCCTTTGACCCGTTAAAACAGGTTAATATACATTCTTATTCAAACTTATAATAATGCTTACACTCATATGATCATTTTATAACAGATTAAATACCTTCATCTCATCCTTTAAGATTTCATTCTATAGACGCATTGCATAACATTTAACCCTTGTTTTGTTATCACAACAAAACTACCATTTCATAGTCACACCTACGTGCTTAACTCCGTAGCTAACATCATTCTACGTTTCTATAATCTTTTGTACCATACATATCCTCACGTTACTTGCACATTCGGATATTTTCATTCCTATCATTCTTTTGTTCTTTTGCTTTACATTACTTTTATGACTTGTTTGACGCATACATGGTCAAGCTATTGACTTCTTCTTATGTAGGCTAGTTCCGTCTTTTATATCTTAAATCCGTTTCGCGGATTCGAACACATTATTCATACCTTTCGTACCTTCTATGTTTTGAATCCGTCTCGCGGATTCAAACATTGCATTTACGCCTTTCATTCTTTGAATCCGTCTTGCGGATTCAAACATTGCATATACGCTTTTCATCCTTTGAATCCGTCTCGCGGATTCAAGCATTGCATTCATATCTTTCATTCTTTGAATCCGTCTTGCGGATTCAAACATTGCATATACGCTTTTCATCCCTTGAATTCGTCTCGCGGATTCAAGCATTGCATTCATATCTTTCATTCTTTGAATCCGTCTCGCGGATTCAAACATTGCATATACGCTTTTCATCCCTTGAATCCGTCTCGCGGGTTCAAGCATTGCATTTCATGTTTCGAATCCGTCTCACGGATTCTAGCATAGCATTTCATGTTTCGAATCCGTCTCGCGGATTCTAACATAGCATTTCATGTTTCGAATCCGTCTCACGGATTCTAGCATAGCATTTCATGTTTCGAATCTGTCTCGCGGATTCTAGCATAGCATTTCATGTTTCGAATCCGTTTCGCGGATTCTAACATAGCATTTCATATTTCGAATCCGTCTCGCGGATTCTAGCATAGCATTTCATATTTCGAATCCGTCTCGCGGATTCTAGCATAGCATTTCATGTTTCGAATCCGTCTCGCGGATTCTAGCATAGCATTTCATGTTTCGAATCCGTCTCGCGGATTCTAACATAGCATTTCATATTTCGAATCCGTCTCGCGGATTCTAGCATAGCATTTCATACTCTCATTCTTGAGAGTCTTACATTTCTCTTCACCCTCACGTCCACCTACTACTTAATTCTAACGGACATACCTGTATTAATTATCACGGTCCCACGAACGTCATATGCTTCACGTGTACTGGCCAGGTACACAATCCACATACTAGTTTCGTGTCTTCGTGTAATTGTCACCTTATGTCCGAAGAATTAGGTTTCGGCACGTGTATCATTTTTCAAAACATGTTTACTATACCATCATGGTCCTTCATTTAGCATTTTTCTTCCCTTAATGCATTTTACCATTGCATATACCGACATATTGAATTTACGTACCTGGGTTCAACTTTATCTTATTTCATGCCTTGGTGTCGGTACTTGACCGCACTCGCGGATCATCCTCTTCAAACGCTTATACTTACCTTGCATATACAAAACCGTCAGTTTCTTTATGCGTATACATAAGTGCATACTTACATTCTTTTTTACCTTTGGATCTTGACCGAGTCTTGGATTGTACGGGTTTCTTATCACAAGAGCACATAGGTTTGAGTTCAAGCACTTACCTTCTTACACTTGATTCTCTCAAACCAGGGCTCTGATACCAACTTGTTACACCCTAAATACTACATGGCAAAAGTCGCAGCGGAAACACGAACCATAAAATTTCTTTCATTATAAATACCTCAACTTATTTAAAAATTTAACTTTAACATAATTCTTATTCATAAATCCGTCATCCTCTTATTTACTAATTAAAAACATAGCTTACGTTTACTACATTTTACATTCAACGTCCCCGTACAATCTCTCTAGTGACTCGGTCTTTAATCCCTAATCCTTCTGATAATCGCTCATTATCCGTACAACCTGCATTCACCACATACATTCATAACATTAGCACACATTAAAGAAACAAAGTTCATTCGCGTACACTTCACACTTCGTCATCTTTTAAGCTTTAAGCATTTCATCTGCATATCCATTTCCTGGTGAGACTTCAATAATGTACCTGCATTACTTTTCATTCTCGAGGTACACCATTAATAACGTTAACCCTCAACGTGTCTAAATCATGCATACATACGTACTTACATACGTACATACATACACATCTACATACGTACATATCTTTCCTACAACTTTACATACATGCATACACTCATGCTGGTCTTTATACATACATACATACACATCTGCATACATACAAACCCTTCCTGCATCATTACATACATGCATACACTCATACATGTCTTTATACATACATACATACACATCTGCATACATACAAACCCTTCCTGCATCATTACATACATGCATACACTCATACATGTCTTTATACATACATACATACACATCTGCATACATACAAACCCTTCCTACATCATTTCATACATGCATACACTCATACATGTCTTTATACATACATACATACACATCTACATGCATACAAACCCTTCCTACATCATTACATCCCCGTATATACTCATACATACATACATGCTTGCTTATCCACATAAGGGCGATTGCCAATGAGAATTAAATTAATAATTCTTACCTGGGGTACGGGATCCCACTTTAAGGTTCCTAAACGGAACCTAAGGTGGGATTCTTGCCTGGGCTATGGGATCCCACTTTAAGGTTCAGGAACCTAAGGTGGGATTCTTACCTGGGGTATGGGATCCCAAGGGGAACCAACATACCTATATCGTCACGCACGATCATGTCATCCCACCTTTATACATTCACACATACGCTTACCCTAATGGTCATAAAACATGAGTTAAACTAGTTATACGCGACTTAAAACGCGTTTAAACGAGTTCCCGATACAAAACGGAGCTAACAAGCAACTTTCGACAAACAGCCACCCCGTCGCGTAGCGCGACGGGCCGTCGCGTAGCGCGACGCCATCAAACAAACAGAATGTTTGTTGCTGCAGTGCTGCAGATTTCAGCACGTCCGCGTTTCACGGAAACGGTCATAACTTCTTCGTTATTGGTCCGTTTTACCCGATTCTTTTTCCTACGCGTCCGTAATTTAATTCTCCATCTTTTGGAGTTAAGATCCGACATCCGGATTAACAAAATTTCAGACTTTTATCTCTTCGGCTTATTACCCTTTTTCCCAACCTTGACCCGTTCATGCATTCGTCAACGTAACTTGTTCGTTTTACCATATCCTCTTATACACATAATGATATCCATGACGTCTATCATAAATTACTGAACTCTTGGATATCTTGCATCCTTTTAACACATTATCATTCATATGCTCATTTCGACCCGTTAAGGGTATTCACACATTAATTTGGTCTATGACTAACCAAACCATCATCCCTACTTCCATACTTGTCCAAAACGTTACACTAATCGAAAACTTGTTTCTAAGCTACTTTTAAGATCGTTTACCCCAAAATACCCATCAAGGGCATTTTGGTCAACATTAACCCATCATTTACGACGAAAGACCTTAAACACATATTTGACCTCGAACATCATGTTTAATTCATTACAACACTTCATTACTTACTTGTACTACGAAGTGATTACAGAAATCACTTACCTCGTGCGTCCGAGTTCGTGTCCGTTATCTTGCCTCCTTTTGACCCGTTAGCCTTTCATGCTTGAGTCCTTCTCGACATGATTCCTATACTTTCATGTCACCAAATCATATTCACATTAGCATACACAATTGTACATGTTAACGATCATAGTAATCGCATATTTCACATTTGACTTTCTTTAGTCACAACTAACAAGCATAATACATGTAACCAAATTCATATCATTTCCAACTCGTGGAGTCCGTAATGTCATCGCATTAGACACACATACGTCTAACACGCATCATATAACTTACTTTAGTCTTACAATTATGACAACATGACAGTTGACTTTTAGAAGTCAACGGTCCATTTACTTTAACTTTTGACTTTTCATTATATACCCGTAACATTATAATCGACTATACGGACATCACTATATACATATCATCTTTTACTTACATACAATTTCATCTATTAAGCTCACCTAGGCATTTCATCAAACACTTGGTGTGCGTACCACTATCTTAGCACCATGTACAACTAATTTATGCATATTCTTCTAATCTTATACATAATTCATCAATTTCTTCCTTCTAACCAACATGGATCATACATGCATGAACATCAAACATACTAGTATCACATTTCTTTTAATTCCTCTAACAAGAATCCATCATACAAATAAAAATACATCAACATTCCCCAAGAATTAGACATGGATGATGATTCAAATCATCATTCTTACCATAACTAATGGGTTTCACCCTTAAACATCAAATTAACCTAATTCATGCATAATCCATGTTCCAAATGATGGATCTAACACATACTCATGCTCAATTTCATACAAATTCGTGATTTACAACATAACCCATTTCGTGCATCATCACCAATCTCGAATCTAAGACATACCTTACGATCCCCTTGTGAAGGTGATCATTAATCCGTGTTTGGTTATGAATTTGAGCTTCGTTTAGCCTTCCAATTTGAGGGAATAGATGAAGTTAGGGTTCTTGGCTCCATGGGAGCTTCCTGCTCTTTCACGAACACACTATGTGTGTTTGTGTGTGTGTTTTGTTATTTAGTAACCAAACTTTCACCCTATTCCATTTAACCCCTCAATGTTTGCCACTTAAACATGTTTGGCACGACTTTCATCTTCTAAATAGTTTTTATCATACACTTTATTAGGTTAAATAACCTAGTCATTTATTTCTTAATGTACCATAGCATAACATTTAACGAATATAAACATTCGGGTTTTGGGGTGTTACAAGCATTATTTGAAAACACCCCTGAATTTATCGAGGCTGTAGAATGAGATCCTCAAATACTGGGTTATCATATTTCAACCACATTTTCCCTAAATTTATCAATTCTGTTTTTCATACCTCCCAAAGCCACCTATCCGCCTGCAAAGAGATCGAGAAAGCTTGAAGTATAACCTGTACTTAATTATATGGCACCGGATTTTCACTGATTCAAGAATCTCAACATCAGCTGACAACAAAGAACCAATTTACAAACATCTTAATAGCAATCCATAATTCAGATTATTAACTTCTGAATGCACTAACCGGTTTTTCCTGAAGAATTGTTGTCCAGTCTGTGTGATGTGGTGTCAATTGTACTGTTATTCCGCTTCTTCGCTTTATTAACACATTAAAATCTTAAAACATAAAAGCAAACAAAATGTTCCAAAAAAAAAACAAAACACAAGTAGTTAGTTATATGCTACCAACCTTGAAGTGTTTCATCGCAGCCTCCACATGTGTACACCGATTTGCTGCTTATCAAACTAACCGTCATCGTAATCAGCAAATTGCTATTATCATCAAAACACGATTAAGAGAAAAGTAAACTGAATGAAAAACAAACAAACATCATTTAATCTATAAACATCATGTAAGTTGCTGCTGTTGGCTTCATGATCATCGTTTTCGACATGCCCGATGGTTCTGGTGGTGAGTTCTATGGGTGATTCTCCTGTATCAGCCAACCAAAATAATTAAAAAACAAATCAAACACTACAACAAAACAAAAATCATAACCACAACCAAAACCAACCAAAAAAGATGAAACCTTTATCAAACTACAAATTCTTGAAATTACCAATCACGACTAAGAACAAACAGACCAAGAACATCTTCACGGATGGTAAAAGTACCTTATCTTTCTGAGTGAACAACAATCGAGAATTGAGAGTAACCGCCCTGATCTGTAGGAGACAGTTGCTTCAACCTTAACATCTTCTCGGTCACTCCGTATCAATGGCAACGATGATTCAACCAAATTCACAGACTAAACTACAAAACATAAAACGTAACCAATTAATATAATCTTTCATATATCCAAGGCATCTATTTTTCAAGAAACAACTAATTTATCATAATAAAAATCAGATTATATACTATATTATTTAGATTATTAGATTTATATATATATATATATATATATAGGGGACCGCTAAAATGAGAACCACCTCCAGTTGTAAGAACCGTGAGAACTTTTTGATCCAGGGTGAGTTGGACCAAAATTTTTTTCATAAACGTAGATGTTTGTATTATAAACACATTTGTAAAAAAAAATCAAAAAAAAAATGTTGTGTGTGTAGTTTTGAACACCACAAGTTTGTGTTTACGGGTACCGTAAATTTTAAATAAAATTTACGGGTCCCATAAACGCAAACTTTGGGTGCTCAAAACTACACACCCGACATTTTTTTTTTTGAATTTTTTTTTACAAATGTGTTTATAATACATGCATCTACGTTTATGAAAAAAATTTTTGGTCCACCTCGCCCCGTACGGTGTAGTTCTCACGGTTTTTACAACTGGAGGTGGTTCTCATTTTAGCAGTCCCCTATATATATATATATATAGGGGAAGGTTCAAATGAAAACCACTAGTTATTGTGAAAACTCGAAAACTAATTAAAAAAGCCAAAAAAAAATACCAAATTTTTTTTTTTTTTTTTGCATATTAATTTTCGCAGGTTTTTTTTATATAAAAAAAAAAAATTTTGTGTAGTGCACATGTGTAATACTACACATGTGTATTATTACACATGTGTACTACAAAAAATTTTTTTTTTTTTTTTTTGAAAAAAAAGTTTTTTTTCATATATAAAAACTAGCGATTTTTATAAAAAAAATTGAAAAAAAAAATTTGTGTGTTTTTTAGGCTTTTTTTAGTTAGTTTTCGAGTTTTCACAATAAAAGTGGTTTTCATTTGAACCATCCCCTATATATATATATATACGAATTATGACATCAGCATGGACAATGTAGCATATCTCAGAGGTTGACACGTAAGCAAATTGAGGTCATCTCCTAATTTATAACAACTGAAACTATTTTTTCAAAACCAAAGTTGTAGTTTTTTTTTAATAATTTACTATTTTTTAAAACCTCTTTAAGCTCGTTTTTTTGCGCTTCTCGGCTAGTATCACATAATTTAGGATATCCAAACACAATCATCTGCTTCTCATTAATAACAACTGAAACTATTTTTTCCATTATATTTACTAAGTATCACATAATCACTTTTAAAATGTGCATCTCAAACGCCCCTACACTCGTTTAAACTTAAACAGTTACCATCGTCGCTTCTCCAACCAGAAACACCGCCATCATCCTCTTCTTACCAAATCTATACATGTCAAGAAAGCGATATATTAAACGAAACTAAAAACAACGAGTAAATAGAATAATTACATAAATAACTCCTAATAGCATTCCTTATCAATACAAGACATGAAAAAATAAATAAAATAATAGTACCTCGGTAGCAACATCACATGCAGTGTGTCTAATTCACCAAGATCTGTTGGTAAAACCACCATAGCCACACGACCACCTGTAAAACGAAACACAGGAATCGGGTCCAAACGTCAATTTATATGACCGATCTACAAACGAAAAATTGGAAAACTTACCGGCGTCATCACATACAGCTAAATAGGCATCGCAGACCAACCAAACTCCATTTTCTTGTATAGATGTGACAACGATTATACACGATCCCTTTTCAAAACCTTAATCACCAACACAGCGTCGGCGAAGGTCATTCATAGTGAACTTGCAAAACATTTGCATTGTCAGAATGCCAGGCACAGATTGTGCATAAAGACGACACTATAGTTTTAGTCTCAGGTGAGAAGCATCTCATCTACATCATTGACTGAATATCCCTTACAATCTAAAAAACGTGGTCTTAGGTGACATCGATCTCATAATCATGGACCGAACATGGATTACAGCCAACGCTACCTAGGACAGCCGCGAACGGCAGCCGGCAACGATGATTTATATGTTGCAACAACACGCCAGATCTCACCATCGTAGCCTCAGATGACAAAATCATCTTCATGGGTCTGAGTAGAGACGTTCAAGTTGTTTTGTGCATTAAATGCACCTGTGAGAAGTAATCATATCTCCATCTCTCTCTTTCTTCTTCACGCTTTAATCTACAAAATCATCATAGCCTCATCTTGAAAGGACAAGAAAAATGCACTTTGCATTCATAATAAAAATAATAAAAATCTGATTATTATATACAATATTATTTAGATTAAATCGGATTTATGACATCAACATGGACAATGTGGCATATCTCAGAGGTTGACACGTAAGCAAAGTGAGGTCATCTTCTAATCTCTTATTATAGATTATAAATAATAAATAATATAGATATATAGACAAGAAAAATGCATTTTGCATTCATTTTTATTCACCATCACAGTCAACCCTAAATGATTCAAGGTGTAATCAATACATAAACAGATACCCAACTTAAGAAAAAACCCTAAATCAAATTAGCAAAGATACATGTAAATTACTAACAAAACAACTATGAATTACTGTCATTACCTCATGGCATCAAAATTTATTTTAAATAATTTACAAATTATAAATAATCTCCAAATTGCAAAATTAGGAAGTATTTCTACAACAGTAAATAATTCATCTACATAATTCCTCATCTAATCAAATTGCAAATTCAAACATTAAACAACCAGAAATTATGGTTTACTAAACTAATACTTATCATCAATTTGCAGTTCTCAGATAAACATATATACAATCACAATCCAATCAAACCTTAAAACATTTATCGGATCAAGAATGAGACATACCATCCTTGCTTGCAAAAGAAAATAGATAAAATTTGACAAATGATTGCAAAATGTCAGACCTCGCGTATATTCGGGTCGACGGTTGCTTCATCGGAAACACATCTAAGTTACCGAAAAGTGCCCGGAACCCTAGCTTCCTACCAAAACACTCTGGGAGCACCGTCAACCCTAGAATTGTCGAAAAACAACACAGTTTTAGTCTCAGATGAGAAGCATCTCATCAACATCATTGACCGAATATCCCTTAGGTGACATCGATCTCATTATCATCAACCGAACATCGATTACACCCAACGCTACCTAGGACAGCCGTGAACGGCAGCCGGCAACGATTAGGGCATGTTGCAACAACACCTAATCTATACAGAAAAACCGCCAGAAACACCGCCATCATCCTCTTCTTACCAAATCTATACATGTCAAGAAAGCGATATATTAAACGAAACTAAAAACAGCGAGTAAAAAGAATAATTACATAAATAACTCCTAATAGCATTACTAATCAATACAAGACATGAAAAAATAAATAAAATAACAGTACCTCGCTTTGCTTAGAAGATGACCTCACTTTGCTTACATGTCAACCTCTGAGATATGCCACATTGTCCATGCTGATGTCATAAATCTGATTTAATCTAAATAATATTGTATATAATAACAGTACATCGGTAGCAACATCACATGCAGTGGGTCTAATTCACCAAGATCTGTTGGTAAAACCACCATAGCCACACGACCACCTGTAAAACAAAACACAGGAATCGGGTCCAAACGTCAATTTATATGACTGATCTACAAACGAAAAATTGGAAAACTTACCGGCGTCATCACATACAGCTAAATAGGCATCTCAGACCAACCAAACTCCATTTTCTTGTATAGATGTGACAACGATTATACACGATCCCTTTTCAAAACCTTAATCACCAACACAGCGTCGGCGAAGGTCATTCATGGTGAACTTGCAAAACATTTGTATTGTCAGAATGACAGGCTCAAATTGTGCATAAAGATGACAACACCATGGCTGCAAGAGAGGTTGCATGAACAACTGCCATCCTACAACCTTGCCATACCATAATGCTATCTTCATTCAATTTTTACTCAGATCTACAAAATCATCATAGCCTCATCTTGAAAGGACAAGAAAAATTCACTTTGCATTCATTTTTATTCACCATCATAGTCAACACTAAATGATTTACTAAGCCAATACAAATGATTGCAAAATGTAAGACCTCGCGTATATTCGGGCCAACGTTTGCTTCATCAGAAACGCATCTAAGTTACCAGAAAGTGCCCGGAACCCTAGATTCCTACCAAAACACTCTGGGAGCACCGTCAACCCTAGAATTGTCGGAAAACAACATAGTTTTAGTCTCAGGTGAGAAGCATCTCATCAACATCATTGACTGAATATCCCTTAGGTGATATCGATCTCATCATCATCAACCGAACATCGATTACACCCAACGCTACCTAGGATAGCCGCGAACGGCAGCTGACAACGATTAGGGCATGTTGCAACAACACGCCAGATCTCGCCATCGTAGCCTCAGATGACAAAATCATCTGCATCGGCCTGAGTGACAAAAGATGGTGATTCACCGACGGATTTCTTTATGGATGACATGGTTTGTGTGGAAGATGAGGAAAATAAACCCTAAAATCGCCTGTGAGTTTGAAATGAGAAGAAAGAGAGAGATGGAGATTAAAGTGTGAAGAAGAAAGAGAGAGTTGAGATATGATTACTTCTCACTGGTGCTTTAAATGCACAGTTCAACTCCCCATGCATTTTCAAAAGTTCCCTCCTAAAAAAACCAATTTTATCATAATAAAAATAATAAAAATATGATTATTATATACAATATTATTTAGATTAAATCGGATTTATGACATCAGCATGGACAATGTGAGGTCATCTTCTAATCTCTTATTATAGATTATATAGATATAATAAAGTTGTTATTCATGACCTCTGCATAATAAATTTCCATCTAGAAACCTAAATAACCATTCATAAACTAAAAATAAAATAAGTGAAAAAGTATAAAAACTTATAAAAAAATGAGTGAAAATAAGAACTCACCAAGGAAAAAAGATACATAATATTCTCCTGATTGCAATGGCAAGTAGGTCCATTTCCTATAATAATAAACATAAATAAATGCTCAAAAAAAACTTTTCAAAAAATTTGAAGATGAACAGTTTCAACTGTATGAAGCAAACAACAATTTCTTAAATTGTAAAAGTAAAATCTTAGAAATAAGAACATAACCTGAGATTCAGTAAGAAGAGTTCGACTTGCAGAAAACGACATTTCTTCCCATAATTGGAAACGCTTCTTCACATGTGCATTGGGCTGTCATGAACAAAATTAAAAATTATAATTTAAGATCTCATATGTACAAATAAATGTGTTAATGTAATACCAAGCATATCACTGGTTGTGTGATTTGACATTGCAATGCAACTGTTGTAGTATTGTTGAAGTAGACAGGAACTCATCTAATTATTCTTAATTGTGAATCCACAATCAAAATGAATAAAAGGTGATAATTATTTTTAACTTTTAAGCACTATTTCAAAGAATTATATAATCCAACGATAGGCAACATGAATAACCTATATATAACGAATGACAAGGATTATGACAATCTATCCAAATTTCTCATACCTACAAAACCACAACCAGACTTTTCTGCCAAAACAATAGAAACTCATTAAATAAAAAACCTAAACCAACAAAACCACAACCAGACCATTCTACCAAAACTATGGAAACTCGTTAAATAGAAAACCTAACCGTTTACAAAGAACTACAGTCAGACGCATCACCATTGCTTGCCAAAGATCGACATCTACCATCGAAACATGTCGCTGACTTCATCTCCATCGCCAACTCATGGCTGTTACCCTGAATCGTTTGTCGAATTTGCCCCAACTCACCGTTAGAAGACCCGATCTAGCGATGAAACCACCAGTGTCACATGATTCTGCCGAATTACCGGCACTTGTACCGCAAATAGCCATCGAGTCGTCGCTCACTTACTTCGTAGTCATCGGAAATCACCATAACAGAAAAAAAACTAAATTTATATTATGTAGTAAACAATTTGAAAATTACCTTGAACATTTTTATTGGTCGGCCAAATACGAAACACATATCTGTCGAGATCTCAGCAACGGTACAGGGCGTCTGGTGCATCTTTAATTTTTAGAACAATTGAGAATCCATTTAGGTTAATGATCATAAACACAAAACCTAATTAAACAAACCTACGCATCCATTACAAAATCTAGTAATAAACATACTTGAACTTCGCCAGCTTGACGGTTAACATATGCACCTGATACATAAACAAATCAATTAGATTTAATCATCAACAATTTTGATAAGCAATTTTAAAACAGCGATCTTGTACCTGATAGAGGCCAGTTGACTGCAGAGCTCTTTGAAAACACTACATGTAATCAAAATCCCCAAATTAGAACCCTAATTTTTAAAATTAAGCAAATTATTACAAAAAGATAATTAATTTATACAAAAGTGGACAGTTCTAATTAGGTAAAACATTAAATTCAACTTTCAAATAAAGCTTTTAAATAAAGCAAACTTCAAAGTAAGATAAAACACCACATGCAATAAATAAATTTCAACCAAAATCAACCAAATCACAACAAAATTACAGATTCCTGAGTTCAAACTGTTACATAATTCACTTAATCAGTTCTAATTATGTCAAAAACTAAACAAATTCGAACACAATTGAACAAAATCTCACCTGATTCCTTACAAACTTTAACAGCTTCTTCTTTCACCACCACCACCGAATCTTTCGAATTTAAACCCATGAAATCTCGTTCCATAGTTCCACTACAAGATTTCAATCCCAATTTCATCAAACTTTCACCCGATCAAAAACGCCCAAAATCTCAAAAAACTCAAAACCCTAAAAAAATGTTGAAAAAACTTTGAATTACCTTGAAGATTTTCAACTCAAAATTGCAGCAAGCGAAAGAAATGCTTCAGACTTGCAAAAATCTAGAGAGAGAAAGTAGAGACAGAGAGTAGAGAGAGAAACAGAAATAGATCAATGGTCGAAACCGTAGTTTGGTTGGCCTCCATCACTGGTCTAAAACCTAGATCGAGAGAAAGATGTAAGAGCAGAAATTGTGGTGATATACGGTTGAATCTACATCAGTGAATGGATTGATGTTCTTCATCACTTATTTAACGATGAACAGAGAGAAAGCGCTCAGATCTAGATGTTGGTTCCTGGGGATTTGAGAGAGAGGTGTTTGAAATTTGAAAAGTGTTAGGGTTTTATTTGTCCACGTGTTTGAAGACGTGTTAAAAGGAGCTTTCAAATTTGAAATGCTTTAAATTGTCCCGCCTAAAAATACCACTAATTTATTCTAATAAAAATCAGATTTATATTTATAGATTATTTATATATCCGAGTTATGACATCCGCATGGACAATGTGGCATATCTCAAAGGTTGACACGTAAGCAAAGTGAGGTCATCTCCTAATCTCCTTTAATAGATAGTATAGATAAATCCTAGAGACTGATATGAAAATTAACAAAAGTCCTTGTGCTTCTAGCTATTTCATTCTTTTGTACTATTTCATGAAAACCAACTGGTAACCAACTACCATCATGTTGTATATAATTGGTGCTACAGGCCTCTTGATAAAGCTGCAATAGTACATGATTATGGAAATTTAGAAGAAAACAGAAATAATCCATGGATAGTTTCAAGTGTAACACAAGTTTAAGAAGTCAAAATGGTCATAAGTCTAATCCCCATTTGGTCAACATGCATCCTCTTTTGGACAGTCTACTCTCAAATGAACACATTCACCATTGAGCAAGCTACACTCATGAACCGAAAAGTTGCAAACTTTAGCATACCCGCTGTTTTGGTCAAAAATTACTGAAGCAATTAAGTGATCAAATTAGTTAAGTGAGGTAATGTGCTAAGAATGTGTATTGAAAATATGCTAATTTAATTGTTTACAAAAACAGTTATCAGGATACGGCTCAGGATATCGAGCTGTATCTACAATCAAACAATGAGCAAAAATGTAAAGGGTGACACGGGATGTACGAGGAAAGCCCTTGATCAATCTAGATCGCCGGCATAAAACCTCGGGAGCTGACAATCGCAGCTGCCTTGTTCTTCTTATTACTTCAAATGTCAGGATACAATGCAGGATATGATGCGGATCGACTAAGTGTTACAAAATGATTTGAATACGAGTGTAAGTGTGTTGTGAGTGTTTGTAGCTAGAGAGAAAGAAAGCTCGAGAGATTGTGTGTGTTCTTATCTTATCTGATCCGATCACTCCTATTTATAGTAAAATGAAAATAACAAACTATCCTATAAAACCGGGATGCTGTGAATATTCCCTTTGTGAACGTTGTAGTCCACGTCTCCCGGCTTCAACGTCCATAATTCAACAGATTTGCCCGAGTCTTTGGGAGAAGAAGTCCACTTGAACGTTATAGACTTGTTCCCATAATCTGCACGTGAATCACTTAGTTACTACCAGGATATCGTACCAGGATGTTACCAATATCCTGATCCGGTATCCTAATCACAACAAAAGAAACATAGTCAGAATATGAGCAGAAAACCACCCATAACAATTGTCCCTAAAATATATCTGTTGGAATCCTGAATTCAAACGGATATATTTTAGAGTTTATCACCCGGATTGAGGCAATTAATACGATTGGACTCTTGAAGTGACAGTGTGCAACTTCCCACGTGTTTTTCACTCGATGGCTATCCATTTAGCCCCTATATCTTCTCTCGTCTTTGTTGATAAACGATCATCTCCCTTGGAATTCTCAGGTACTTTTCTCTTCTTATCTCTTAGCATTTTCTCGTCCAAATTTCCCGATGGCCACCAGAACACGCTCTCATTCCGGCGAGTCCACTTCGTCATTTGTCAATCAGAATCTGCTCAAAAACCCCGAGAAGGAGGTGTGCTCCTTCGACAATGCCGATATCAACGCGTTAAGAACCTCCGGTGCTTTCTCCGATACGGAGATTATTCGTCCATTTGACCGGAGCATTCATTCCGATGTATCTTCTGAGGAGTGGATCTGTTTCTCATCATACCCATTTTCCCTTGGTCTTCGATATCCATTCCCAGAATTCATCATGGAGTTCTTTCGAATTACCGGTCTCTGTTTTGCCCAAACAATGCCTATGATCTGGAGAGTACTGATTATGCTTAACCAAATCAAAGCCTTTCACGTCCCCGGTCTCTGTATCGAAGACCTTCCACTCGCTTACCGTCTCCGATCCCACGGCAATAGTCGCTTCTTGCTTTTCTCAACCTCTAGCAATCCCCTCATCGTCAAAGCTTCAAAAAACAAGGATGGGTGGCAATGAAAATTCTTCTTTGTTAGACAGGATTCCATTCCCGAGGGCAAAAGCCTTCCGGTGAAATGGTTGACCTCCGGTAGGGTTTAGGGTTTTTAGATATCCCCAAACATATCCTGGTGATGTATCCTGTACTAATATCCCGATATCTTTTTTGCAGCAAACTTCAAAGAGTTAGCTCCTCCCTCTGATGAATCCCAAAAATGAATCAACAGGATCTACGGGTTGCCTGATTGTGACAGATCCTTTACACAGCATCTTCCAAGTTCAAGCCAATACTCTTCATCAGATATGTCTGGTAAGAATCACATAAATCTTGTACATTTTTTACTAATAAAATAAGAGACAAAGGTAAAGTTTTAGATATTTTCCCTGTTTAGCAGCACCAGCCAAAGTTCCAGAGGTTTTCGATCTCGATGAACTGGATAGTTACCCTATTCCTATCCAAGTGAAGAAAGAACCCAACAAGCCTGCTTCTACTTCCAAGCCTGCATCCAGCTCTAAACTGGCAGTTGTTCCTAATCCATCTCCTTCTACCAAGCCACGTGCCTCAAGTTCCCGCAAAAGAAAGGAGACCGACTCTCCAGCCTCATCCGAGACCTTTCCCTTCGAAAACCACGGGTTTCTTGAATCCAGTGGTTTTATGACATGCTTTCTTAACCAGGTTCATATCCTTAACCTACACCCTGCACCATATGCTGGTTATTGTATGTTAATACATGTTTTCTTGTAGGGTCTTGAACGCCTGATGAGCCTTTACGAAGAAAGTTGCGGTCTAAATAAGATGCTGGAAGTGAAGCTGAGGAAGGCTGAGACCACCATCACTGACCAAGGAATGATAGCTGCCGCTAAGTCATAGCACTATGAGGACAAATTCAAAGCATTGTCCCAAGAAGCCAAAGCTGCTATCAACAAGGCCAATGAAGATGCCCAAGCCAAGCTGGATGCCGCCCAACTCCAATTCGAGCAGGATATGACTACCTACCGAGAAGGTCTCAAGGGTCAGTTGTAGTCTCCCTCCTATAAGCCAGGCTAAAGATGGCTTATGAAGCCAAAACTCTGGGCTTTGAATGCCCTTCTTGGAACGTGAGTGCTTGGGAGGCAAAACTGAAAGACCTCGGGGGGAGTCCTGTTGAATATCCTGCCAAGCCTGCGGGTGAAGAGCCTTCCAAGGCAGCGGAGGAAGCGGCTGATGCTGAAAAGAATCATGATGGTGATGGTGGCGAGGATGCTGGAGGGAAGGTTGCTGGTGAAGAAGGTGCTGCTCCTTGAAAGCAGCGAAATGGGCAATGATGGATGTACATGCCTAGGCCGGAGCCCACTTTTTTAAGTTTGATGGTTGTGGTTTGTGATCCCTGAACAATTTACTTTTCCTGGCTTTGAACAATTTACATTTCCTGCACTAAGACAATATGATGGCCAAAGGTGGATGGGTCCTGGGTTTCAGGATGAAGCCCTTGGTCATCAATTAGTATCGTTTATTTTGAACAATATAACAGTTGGAGGTGGATGGGTCTCGGTTTGAGATGAAACCTTCAACTGTTAGGTAAATATGATAAAAAAACTAACTGTGCTTTTGGCGGATGGATCTCGGTTTGAGATGAAACCAAAAGCACAACTTTTGCTATGTTAATTAGATAACCTTCTTTTGACTTATCCATTGTTGTTTTTCAATTTTTGTTATGCATTGCTTAGTTTGAATTTCAATGTTCCAAACTTAGTGCAATTATTTCTTATGAAAATATCTTGATCAGCATACTTGTAAATATCCTATTAAGACTTTCGTCAAATAGGGTTTTTATAACTCAAACAATTCAGATAATGTTTTCAAAGAAAAAGGACAGTTCATTATTATTTTACAAAGTTTGTTTCGATAACACTTGTTTGACTAGAATACAGTTTTAGTTTTTAATCCAAGTATCATGTCCCAAATATTCCAACCAAATATCCTGAAACATATTCTAAAAATATATTTTGAAAATATATCCTGAGAACATATCCCAATCAGGATATTCAAGCTTTTCTCAAACATAGTTTCAAAAACTTAACCGATTTAGACAAGGTTTTTTAAAGGAAAGATCATACCAGAAATAGAGTGCAACCCCACTCCCATTCTTCAATCCTTTTGCAACCTTTCCAACGAAGATGTCCCCAGTCTGGGACACTTAGTGTACTGGGTTCGAGCTTGATCCTTTGAGCTTTGTACAATTGCCTCAGTAGGAATGTCCCCTGCGTATTATGTTCTTCAATACTTAGAAACTTTTTGGGCATCAATTGCAATCATTTGAATAATTTTTGTATTCAAGGGATAAACCCAAAAATATACTGGAGATAAATCCTTAGTGTTCTGGGGATATACCCATAAGTATTCTGGGGAAAATCCCAAGTTTTCATGCGCTACAGGCGGGAGTGTATAAACTCCAAGACTTAGAAAGGTGAAAACCTTTAAACCTTAGAGAGTATGAAAATACCCTTTCGAGAGAGAGGGTGATCAATCCTCATATACCTTGAGGATCCAGGATATAGCCAACAGTAACGAAATTGTCAGCCACTTTTACATGAACTGGTCCCGCCACCTTGAACTATCCCTGGATAACTTACGCTCCAGGCAGGGTGTTTAAACCCAATTCGTGAGAAAGGTGAATACCTTTAAACCTGTGAAGGGATCAGGATCCCTTAAACGTGAGAGAGGGGGCCAATCCTCTAATCTTTAGAAGTATCCTGAGTGTGTATCCTGGAGCTATATCCCGAAGCATATACTGCAAAACAACTACAAACTAAGGTGGGTGTTAGCCTGGCTAACACCCCTCCGATGCTTAAGTCAGTATTGGGTTCAAAATAATAATATCAAATATATTAAAAAGAGATAGAATTCATACCACCCTGAGTTAGAGATTAAATTCTAAACTTAATTGAAATAGAGCTTTAGGTGTATAGCATTCCAGGATCTTGGTAGCATATCCCCCTCTATATTCTTGAGTCGGTATGCTCCTTTCCCAGATTCTGACTCAACCTCATAGGGTCCTTCCTACTTAGGAGCTAACTTTCCATCAGCAGGATTAGTAGTATTCTGAAAAGCCTTTCTTAATACCCAATCTCCAACCTGAAACCTTCTAATCCTTATATTCTTGTTATATGCTCTGGATATCCTCTGTTGATATGCTGCCATCCTTAGATTTGCTGCATCTCTTGTCTCATCAATAGTATCCAATTCTTGGCATAGGGCTTCAGGATTCTGCTCAGGATTCCGGAGGTTAGATCTTGTTGTAGGTATCACCATTTCTGTTGGGATCACTGCTTCTGCTCCAAATACTAAGGAGAATGGAGTTTGGCCAGTCGCACTCTTTATTGTTGTTCTATCAGCCCACAAAACAAAGGGTAATTCTTCTGCCCACCTTCTCTTCTTAGCTCCTAGTCTCTTCTTCAAGTTGTTGACAATTATCTTGTTCGAGGATTCTGCTTGTCCATTTGCTTGAGGATGTACTGGAGTAGATGTGATCATTTTGATTCCCCAACTCTTGCAAAAGTCAGTAGTCCTCTTACTTATAAACTGAGAACCATTGTCACAAATTATCTCGGCTAGTACCCCAAACCTGGTCAGGATATTCCTTTTTATGAAGGATACTACTTCCTGGTCTCTGACTTGAACAAATGCTTCAGCTTCAACCCATTTAGAGAAATAGTCAGTCATTGCCAGCATAAAGAATTTTTCTCCTGGAGCTTTTGGCAATTTTCCTACTATGTCCATCCCCCACTTCATGAATGGCCAAGGGGAAGCAATAGGGAAGCAATAGGATAAAGTGGTTCAGCAGGTTGATGCAATATGTTACTGTGCCTTTGACATGCATCACACCTTCAGGCATATTCTGCAGCATCTTTCCTCATCGTCGGCCAATAGTATCATGTTCTTAATACCTTTGATAATAACGACATGCCCCCAGTATGGTTATCACAATCTCCTTCGTGTATATCCTGAAACACTTCTTTAGTTTTGGGATCCTCCAAGCACCTCAGGTATGGTCCTGTTTTGGTCAAAAATTACCGAAGCAATTTAGTGATCAAATTAGTTAAGTGAGGTAGTGTGCTAAAAAGTGTGTTGAAAATATGCTGGTTAAGTTGTTTGGAAAAAACTGTATTCAGGATACGGCTCAGGATATTGAGCTGTATCTACGATCAAACAATGAGCAAAAAGTAAAAGGAGATGACACGAGATGTACGAGGAAAGCCCTTGATCAATCTAGATCGCCGGCATAAAACCTCGGGAGCTGACAATCGCAGCTGCCTTGTTCTTCTTATTGCTTTAAACTTCAGGATACAGTGCAGGATATAGACCAGATCGCTAAGTGTTACAATGCTTTTGTGCGAAAGTAAAAATTGCTAGAGAACAAGTGTAAGAGTGTAGCGAGTGTTGATGTGATGTCCTATTCGATCTGGTATACCCACCTATTTATAGTAACAAATTACAAACGATAATTCCTATAAATATGGGATACTCCGAATATTCCATAGTTAACGTTGTAGACCGAGTAATGCGGCTTCAACGTCTTTATTTGAACGACTTGGACCGAGTCTCCCGCGAGATGATTCCTTATGAACGTTACTAGCTTCCAACTCACGTACCAGCACATAATCCGTTAGTGATCCTGAGGATACCATTCAGGATGTTACCAATATCCTGAATCAGCATCCCGGATGTGAACAGATATCATATAACCAAGATATAATCCAAGATATCCCTCAGGATATGGGCTCAGAATTTCGCCCATAACAATTGCCCCCAAAAATGTTACCGTTTAGTATCCTCATCACTAACGGTTACATTTTTCACGAAGACCGAGGTAATTAAGAGATAAGACCAATGATGTGACCGTTTGCAACTACTCAGCCTATATTTACTCATTATACCCTATATCTTCTCATCCTCATCTCTTTTTTAATCACAATCGATAAGGAAAAGGTAACATTCTCTCTCTAATCTTCATATTTATCTTCATTCTCTTTCTCCGGCGAAAAATTCAGGTGACCAAATGCCGAGACAAACAAGATCCAGTTCAGGTGACTCGGCTCCCACATTCATCCAACAGAACCTTCTCCAAGAACCGGAGAAGGAAATATGTACCTTTGATAGTGCCCACCTGTCGGCCTTGAAATCCTCCGGTATCTTCCCGGAAGGAACTGTATTTCGACCGTTTGACCAAGAAATCCGGTCGGATATGGTCTCCAATGAGTGGATATGCTTCAGTGCCTTTCCCTTCACCTTAGGGTTACAATTCCCCTTTCCGGATTTCATCGCGGAATTCTTCAACATTACCAAAATCTCCTTTAGTCAAACAATGCCAATGCTTTGGCGTGTTCTGTCTGTTCTTGACCAGATCAAGAAAAACCACGTCCCTGATCTTTCTGTCCATGATCTCCCCCTAGCTTACAAGCTTAGATGCCATGGATCATGTAGATTTCTGTTTTATTCCACTTCCGGTGACCCACTGATACTTCGTGCCACCAGGAACGAGGATAACTGGCAATCCAAGTTTTTCTTTGTAAAAAGAGACTCAATCCCTGGTGGAACGGAATATCCGGTACAATGGTTGAAAAGGGTAGGATTTAGGGTTTAAGAACGATCCTGTCTCTTATCCTGTTTCATATCCTGAACTAATTGATTTTCTTTTTCCTGTTGTGCATGCAGCTGATTTCAAGAAGATTGCACCTCCTCTTGCTGATTCTCAAAAAAGGATAGACGCCACCAGACTCCTTCCAGAGGCTGAAAGAAGTTTCAACCCATCTCCACCAACTCCAAGTCCTCTTTCAAGCGCAAACATGTCTGGTAAGGATCCTGCAAAATATCCTGTACATACATGTTTTCACTTGATATTCTTAGGAGAAATTTAGAATTTTACTCCCTGTGTGCAGACTCCAGCAAGGTTCCAGTCTATCTAGACCTCGACGAACTTGACAGCTACCCAACTCCATCCACAGTCAAGAAAGAGACCCCCGCTGCCACCAGCTCCAAACCGCTCCCGGCTCCCAAGGCTAATCCAAGGACTCGTGCTTCCACAGCAAAAAAGAGGAAAGGTCTTGAAGTCAGTGCTCCAGGTTCAGAAGGGTTCTCCTATGATGAACTCAGCTTCTCTGACTCCTTAGAGCCAATGACATCCTTCCTCAACAAGGTAACATCCTCACATATATCCTGCGCATATATCCTGCACATATATCCTAATAGGATATCCTGACAGGATATCCTGGTTAATATATTTTGGCTCATACCTGAAATTGATGTGCAGGGCCTCCAGCATTTGCTCCACCTATACAATGATGCTTGTGGTACTGCTGCACTCCATGAGGCCAGGATCAAACAGCTTGAAAGCACCGTTGCTGACCAAGGTGCCATTGCTGAAGCGAAGACCCGGCACTATGAGGGCATGCTGAAGAAGGTCACCCAGGATGCTGAGCTCAAACTTGCCACTGTCCAAATGGATCACGAGCAGGCCATGGTTTCTTTCCGGGAAGGAATCAAAGCCTCCGCTATCGTCTCCTTGCTACAGGCTCGCATCAAGATGGCCTACGAGGCCAAAGAGACAGGCCTGGTATGCCCATCCTGGCCGGTTGAATCTTGGGTGGCCAAGCTAAAAGAGCTTGGGGGCAAAGTTGTGCCACTTCCTACTGAAGCCGGTGAATCTTCCAAGTCAGCAGAGGTGGTGAACCAGGCTGGAGACAAGAAGGACGCTGGAGCAGATGCTGGGACGGATGCTGGTGAGGATGCTGCTCAGGATACTGGTGCTGAGAAGTCGGAGAAGGTTGGAGATGATGCCGCTGTGTGAGGGCATTCAGGTGGGCGATGACGGATATACGTGCCAAGGCCAGAGCCCACCTTTTTAAGTTTGAATCTTGGTCTGTAATCCCTTAAACAATTTACTTTTCTGCACTCTACTTTTCTGCACCTGAACAATTTACATTTCCTGCATGCTTTTTGAACAATACAATAGTTGGAGGTGGATGGGTCTCGGTTTGAGACGAAACCTTCAACTGTTGGGTAAATATGGTAAGGAACTACTAGTGCTCTTAGTGGATGGGCCTTGTTTTGAGGTGAAACTAAGAGCACATCTTTTGGTATGTTGATAATATAACTTCTCTTTTGACTCTATTATTGTTGTTATTGGTGTACAGATTTTACTTATGAAAATCGTTATGTTTGAATATGTTTAAGAATATTATGGGAACACATTCTGAAAATATCCTGACAAGTATTCTTACAGATATCCTGATCAGGATATCGTCATATAACTTAGAAGACTTAAATCATTTGAAAAAAGGAGAGGCCATACCAAAGACTCTTAGAGAGTTAATTCCAATCTTCCATCTTGGGAACGTCCCCAGTGCAAACTTACAGACTTGGATCCACCCTTTGAATAGTATAATATATGTCCCCTGTGTACAACACAGAAACGCAAATGTATTCATACTTTGGCTTGAATAAATTTCGAACACCCCGAGGCAAAACTTTTGATATCCTGAAATGAATCTTAGCATACTGGGGATAAACCCTTAATATCCTGGGGATAAACCCTGATATCCTGGGGATAAACCCTGATTTTCATGCGCTACAGGCGAGAGTGTAAAAACTCCAAATCTTAGAAAGGTGAAAATCTTTAAACCTTAGAGAGTACGAAAATACTCTTCCGTGAGAGAGGGTGATCAATCCTCATATACCTTCAGGATCCAGGATATAGCCAACAGTAACGAAATTGTCAGCCACTTTTACATGAACTGGTCCCGCTACCTTGAACTATACCTAGATAACTTGCGCTCCAGGCGAGGTGTTTAAACCCAATTCGAAAGAAAGGTGAATACCTTTAAACCTTTGAAGGGATCAGGATCCCTTAAACGTGAGAGAGGGGGCCAATCCTCTAATCTTTCGAGTTATCCTGAGTGTATATCCTGAAACATATGCTGCAAAACAACTGTAAACTAAGGCGGGTGTTAGCCTGGCTAACACCCCTCCGATGCTTAAGTCAGTATTGGGTACAAGATAATAAACAAATATATTTAAAAAGATAGAATACATACCATTCTGAGATAGAAATTAAATTCTATCCTTACTTGAAATAGAGCTTTAAGTGTATTGCATTCCAGGATCTTGGTAGCATATCCCCTTCCATACTCTTAAGTTGATAAGCTCCTTTTCCTGCCTCTGACTCAACTTCATATGGTCCTTCCCATTTTGGAGCTAACTTGCCATCGGCAGGATTAGTGGTATTTTGAAAAGCCTTTCTTAGCACCCAATCACCAACTCGAAATCTCCTAGTTCTTATATTCTTGTTATATGCTTTGGATACTCTATGTTGATATGCTGCCATCCTTAGCCTTGCTGCATCTCTTCTTTCATCTATAGTATCTAAATCCTGACATAAGGCTTCAGGATTCTGTTCAGGATCCTGTAGGATAGATCTTGCAGTAGGTATTACCATTTCCATTGGGATCACTGCTTCTGCTCCAAATACCAAGGAAAATGGGGTTTGGCCTGTTGCATTCTTTACCGTTGTCCTATCAGCCCACAAAACAAAGGATAATTCTTCTGCCCATCTTCCTTTTTTGGCTCCAAGTCTCTTTTTTAAGTTATTGACAATTATCTTGTTCGAGGATTCAGCTTGTCCATTCGCTTGAGGATGTACCGGAGTCGACGTAATCATTTTGATCCCCCAACTCTTGCAAAAGTCGGTAGTCCGCTTGCTTATAAACTGGGACCCATTATCACAAATAATTTCCGCCGGTACCCCAAACCTGGTCAGGATATTCCTCTTTATGAAGGATACTACTTCTTGGTCTCTAACTTGAACAAATGCTTCAGCTTCAACTCATTTAGAGAAATAATTCGTCATCGCTAGCATAAAGACTTTTCCTCCCGGAGCTTTTGGTAACTTCCCTACTATATCCATCCCCCATTTCATGAATGGCCAAGGGGAAACTACAGGATATAGTGGTTCAGCTGGTTGATGTAGTATGTTACTATGCCTTTGACATGCATCACACCTTCGAGCATACTCCGCAGCGTCTTTCCTCATCGTTGGCCAATAATATCCTGTTCTTAATACTTTCGAGAACAATGACCTGCCCCCGGTGTGATTTCCACAATCCCCTTCATGTATATCCTGAAGTACTTCTCTTGCTTCAGGATCCTCCAAGCACCTCAAATACGGTCCTGCAAGAGATTTCTTGTATAAAACATTATTTATAATAGTAAATCGTGATACCTTCATCCTAAATGCCTTAGGATTTTCATTTTTGGGGATGTGTCATTCCTTGAGATATCTCATGATTGGAGCCGTCCAGGATATAGGATCCGGTTCAGGGTACTCCGCTCCAGGATCCTGAATACCCGCTACTTCTTTATCCTGAGGATTCGTTGCAGGATACAAGATATGTAATATTGGTATTTGGGTCCCTTCTGGTATCCTGATCAATGATCCCAGATTTGCTAAGGCATCTGCTTCAGCATTATCCTCCCTTGGTACCTGTTCAAGTGTAAAAACATCGAAATATCCTGCTAATTTTTTGAGAATATCGAGGTATTCGGTTAATTTCTCACCCTTAACTGCATAGGATCCATTAAAATGGTTAGTAATTAACAAGGAGTCAACATATACTTGCAAATTCTTGATGCTCATATTCTTAGCCAACTCTAATCCTGCAATTAAAGCCTCATACTCTGCTTCATTATTAGTAGCAGGAAATTCACATCTAATAGCCTGGGGTAATATGTCCCCCTGTGGCGATTTTAGTAGTATTCCCAATCCTACACCTCGTACATTAGATGCACCATCAGTATATAATGTCCAGGATCCTGAGGATTCTCCTAACTGTTGGACTTCTAGGTCTACCTCATCCTGAATGTCACTACTAAAATCAGTCACAAAGTCAGCTAAAGCCTGAGACTTTATGGCATTTCTAGGTTCATATACTAAATCATAGGCACTCAATTTTACTGACCACTTGGCCATCCTGCCTGACATCTCTGGTTTCCTAAGCACATTTTTGACAGGATAATTTGTTTTAACATGAATCCTATGTGTCTCAAAGTAATGTCTAAGCTTCGTTGATGCCATAACTAATGCTAGTATCAATTTTTCTAAATGAGAATACCTAGTTTCAGCATTTAACAAACTTTTACTAACATAATAAACATGATATTGCTGACCTTCATGATCCTTTACAAGGACGGCACTTACAGCGTTTCCTGATACTGCGAGGTATAGGGATAGTGGTTCACCATTCTCAGGCTTCATTAGCAGAGGTGCAGTTGTAAGATATTGCTTCAAATCCTGCAGGGCTGCTTCATGTTTCTCACCCCATTCAAATTTCTTATTCTTCTTCAGGATATCATAAAACTCTTTGCATTTCTCTGAAGATCTTGAAATAAATCTGTTCAATGCTGCCACTCTCCCTGTTAATCGTTGAACATCTTTCATATTCGAGGGTGACTTAATATCCAAGATGGCTTTAATCTGTTCCGGGCTCGCCTCTATTCCTCTTTTGGTCACCATATATCCTAGAAATTTTCCTGCCCCCACTCCGAAATGACACTTAGCAGGATTTAGCTTCATGTTATATTGGTCCAGGATATCAAATGCTCCTTTAATATCCTGGAGGTGATCCTGGGCTTTTTTCGATTTTACCACCATATCGTCAATGTATACCTCCATGGTGTCCCCCAGCTTGTCTTTGAACATCATATTTACCAATCTCTGATATGTTGCACCTGCATTTTTCAAACCAAAAGGCATAGCCGTATAACAATAAATACCTGTTGGTGTCATGAAGTCAGTATCCTCCTGGTCAGAGGGTTCCATTTGAATCTGTTGAAATCCTGAGGACGCATCCATGAAGGTTAACATTTCATGCCCGGCAGTAGCATCCACCATTGCATCAATGTGAGGAAGAGGAAATGGGTCTTTAGGACAAGCCTTGTTCAAATTCGTGTAGTCTACACAGACTCTCCATTTCCCATTTTTCTTCTGTACCACGACTACTTTTGCTAGCCACCTTGGAAACTTAACTTCTCTGATCATCCTGGACTTCAACAATCTCTCAACTTCCTCTTGGATAATCGTATTCCGCTCAGGAGCAAATTTCCTTCTTTTTTGCTGAACAGGCTTGAATGATTTATCAATTCCAAGCTTGTGAGTGATAATGTCTTTGGATATGCCTGTCATATCCTCATGCTTCCATGCAAACGTTGACATCCTGCATTTCAAAAAATTAATTAACTGTTCTTCAATATCCTGAGGGATATTGGTTCCTACGAGCACCGAGATATCAGGATTATCCTGGTCCAGGATAATTTTCTTCACATCCTGCTCCGGATCCTCCATGATATCCTGGGCCCGCATCTTTAATTGCTATGCTGCACTAGGCTTGGTTGAGGATTTCATCGAGGATGAGTAGCATTCTTTCGCCTCCTGCTGATCACTTTCAACCTTGACGACTCCCCAAGGGGTAGGGATCTTGATGCATTGGTGATATGTTGATGGCACAGCCTTCATATCGTGAATCCATGGTCTTCCCAGTATGATATTATAGCAGGATAGAGAATCCATCACACAGAAACGTTGTATCGAGTTGACTCCTTCAACATATACTGGTAATTTTATCTCTCCCACTGTGTTCCTAGCCTCTCCACTGAACCCAACAAGCACGGTGGACTTTGAAGTGATATCCATTGGAGATACATTCATTCTCTTCAGAGTCTCTAGTTGGATTATATTGACGGAGCTACCATTATCAACCAATATCCTGTGTACAAAATGGTTAGCCACATATAACGTTATTACCAGAGCATCATGATGAGGATCCTGAACAGTATCCCTGTCATCAGCATCAAATGTGATCACTTTGTCAGTTGTGAGGGTAGTCATCCTGACAGGTTTGTCTCCCCTTTCAGCTTTAGCTTCCTTTGCATGTCTCTTCGCTGCCGAATACGAAGTCCCACAAATATCGGATCCTCCCGAAATGAAGTTGATTATCTTAGTATCCGCGGGAGGTGAGGCTGCTCGTTCAGGATCCTTCTCAGTATCCTGACCCTTGTTCTTCTTTCTTCCTAAGAGATCTTTCAAATACCCCTTGCTCAGAAGATAGCTTATTTCTTTCCTTAGGGCAATGCAATCCTCAGTCACATGTCCGAAATCTTCGTGGAAGGCACACCATTTTGACTTATCTTTCCAATCAGCTTTTTGTTGATTCTTTCGAGGCCATTGTAGACAATGTGGCAAAAAGTTTTGAAAATAGAAAACCGATTAGCGATTTCACAAAGATTTTTAGTAAAAGTAGCACCACTTGCCCCACGGTGGGCGCCAAATTGTTTTGGTCAAAAATTACCGAAGCAATTTAGTGATCAAATTAGTTAAGTGAGGTAGTGTGCTAAAAAGTGTGTTGAAAATATGCTGGTTAAGTTGTTTGGAAAAAACTGTATTCAGGATACGGCTCAGGATATTGAGCCGTATCTACGATCAAACAATGAGCAAAAACTAAAAGGAGATGACACGAGATGTACGAGGAAAGCCCTTGATCAATCTAGATCGCCGGCATAAAACCTCGGGAGCTGACAATCGCAGCTGCCTTATTCTTCTTATTGCTTTAAACTTCAGGATACAGTGCAGGATATAGACCAGATCGCTAAGTGTTACAATGCTTTTGTGCGAAAGTAAAAATTGCTAGAGAACAAGTGTAAGAGTGTAGCGAGTGTTGATGTGATGTCTGTTAGGGCATGAATTTTATGCTAAGGATCATCTATCCTGAGACTAGGCATGGATCACGGATCCTTAATGGATGATGCAGACAGTCTGAGGATCCAGAGTCTGAGGATCCAGAGTCTGAGGATCACGAGTCTGAGGATCACGCGTCTGAGGATCACGACTCTGAGGATCAGGATCCTTAACAGAACTTATGTTTTGCACGTTTTTAATGTGTAAATGCAGGTAATGGACGTAGTGGACCACTTCTTTGCTGGAATCTCGTGGAATATGCTTTTAGGCACGTGCATATTGAAGAAATAACCGTTAGTGGTGGTCATGGGTGACTTCCACCTTTTTCGGGAAGTTAGTTAGTTGTTTTTTCTTATCTTTTTAAGGGGAAACAAGCTCAAAAAAGGCATAAGTCGTGCACACCACTGAAATTACACACAATACACGAATTCTCTGCAAACACTTAGCAAAAAACACACACTTTCACTAGAAATTCATTGTATCGAGCTTGTTTTCTTCCGAAGTTGTACAAGGATCACTATTGTTTCAGCAATATATTTGGTGATCGGTAGTTTCCATCACCCGAGGTTTTTTATGCCGGAGATCTTCTAAAGATCAAGGGCTTTTTCCTCGTATAAATCTCGGTGTTCATCGTTGATTTCATATACTTGTCGTTCATACAATTAACCAAGCATCATACCTCACAAAATCAGATTTGGTTGCATTATCCTTGTGTGATTTTTGACCAAAACAGTTTGGCGCCCACCGTGGGGCAATTGGTGCTTCAATTCTGAGAAATTTTGTTCATTTCATTCATTTCGGTTCATTACCTTCAACCGCATGGCTTCTCAGGGAAAACTACTCCAAGTTCTATGTCGGCGGTCACTTTTTCATAGGGCATTCCGCATTTGGATCATCTCCCCCTTGCATTCTAGAAGAATGCTGAGAATTCTCCGAAGAAGACAACCCCCGTTTTCACAAAACCAACTGTTGTTTCTTCCTCTACACTTACTAACAGTGATTTTTATGCTTTGATTGTGCAGATGAAGGATCACATGCAGCAGCAGGTCAAGACTAATGGCAGGATCCTTCGCGAAATTGATAAAATCAGCAGAGGATCACTCCCCTTTGTTGTCGAGGTCACTAAATTTCGACACTCCGGTCATAACTTCCCAGCACTTTGCAGCTCCATATGTCCAATACCAGGGTGCATCAATAGAAATGCGTTCTGGATCATCGGTAATGTCTCAGGCTCGAGGATCCTCTTTCCAGCCTTCAGGATCCTCATTTCAGCATCAGGGATTCTTCACCAGTTTAGGAGAATGCATGGGGACGCAGCCAATTCAAGGATCCTCTCAGGTTCAAGGATCCTCGCAGGTTCAAGGATCCTCGCAGGTTTAAGGATCCTCTCAGGTTCAAGAATCCTCACAGGTTCAAGGATCCTCTCAGGTTCAAGGATCCTCGCAGATTCAAGGATCCTCTCAGGTTCAAGGATCCTCGCAGATTCAAGGATCCTCTCAGGTTCAAGGATCCTCGCAGGTTTAAGGATCCTCTCAGGTTTAAGGATCCTCTCAGGTTCAAGGTTCCTCCTTCCAGGTTCAAGGATCTTCATCTCAGGTTTTCGGATCTATGGATTATCCTCCAAGACCTACATTCACAGCACTTCAAGGATCCAACATCTTCCAGGATCAAGGATACTTAAGGAGTGTGCAACCCGGAAGTTCAGATGTTTATCTAGGAGACTTCATACCAATGCAGACCATTGCTTCCTCTGGTCCCTCGGTTATGCCAGAATCCCGCCAACATGGATTCATATCTAGAATTCCAAATTTGAATCATTCAGGAGAGATACCGAAGAGGTTTCAGACATCAAATCTGGTTGCTTGTGCAAGGGCTTTGGATCCACACTTACCGGATCAACGTTAAAATGGCTGCTAAGTCTTCCTCCTTACTCTATTACTCCATTTGTTAATCTAGTTAACTTGTTTAATAACCAATTCTCATGTAGTAGGAGATTTGAACGATTAACTAGTGATCTATATAGGGTAACACAAGGTCAAAATGAATCACTTAGAGATTACATCACTAAGTTTAGTAAAGAATCCTTAGATATCCCTAATTTGGATATAGCTACAGCTCTAGAAGCCTTTAAAATGGGTTTGCTTAGGGATTCAATGTTCTATGATGATCTTGTCATGACCCCTTGCAGGAACTTAGATGAAAAAAGAAACAGGGCCCTTAGGTTCATCCGTTTAGAGGATGACAAAAGGATCCACGAGAGATTTTCAGGATCCTCAAAGCAAGACAAATAAGGATCCTATCTCAAGGATAACTGATCCAAGCAATACTCCAAGAATGACAACCAGAATGTGCATGTTGTGGAACAAGAGGAAGATGATGAGGATTATCCTCCTATTTCTGAATATTGTTTTTCTGCTGATAATAATGAACTAATCCTTTCTATGCAGAGTTTAGGTGACAAGGTTAGGTGGCCAAGGAAGAATGACAAATCGCCTGCCACCAAAGACGAATCAAAATGGTGTGCTTACCATGGGGATTCTGGTAATCTCACAGATGAGTGCCTAGCATTAAGGAAGGAGATAGGTTATCTTCTGAGCAAAGGATACTTGAAGGAATTGCTTGGAAGGAAAAAGTCAAGGATCAAGGATCCTGAGAAAGTTCCTGAAAAAGCTCCTCCTCCACCAGCTGATGCTCAAATCATCCATTTCATCTCCGGAGGTTCTCAGCAGCTAAGAGACATGCAAAGGAAACAAAGATGGAGAATAGGGACAGACCTGTTCGAACTTCCATCCTTACCCAGGAAAAAGTCATATACTTTGATGGGGATGACCGTGTCGACATACATGATCCTCATCATGACGGTTTGGTTATTACATTATTTATATCTAACCATTTTGTTCGCAGGATTCTCATTGACGGGAAAAGCTCAGTGAACATAATCCAGTTGGATGTCCTTAATAGAATGGACATCCTTGAATCCGATATTGTCCAAAGATCATCTGTCCTTGTGGGATTCAGTGGAGAGACAAAGATTACATTGGGGGACATCAAACTTCCTATTTATATAGAGGGAGTGAATTCTGTTAAAAAATTCTATGTTATTGATTGCTTATCTTGCTGTAATGTTATCTTTGGCAGGCCATGGATACACGATATGAAGGCAGTCCCCTTCAACATATCATCAATGTGTCAAGCTCCCAAATCTATGAGATATGGTGAAGATAGAAAATGATCAGCAGGAGGCAAAGAACTGTTACACTTCTTCAATGAAGCCAGCCTCCAAGGAACAAGACGTCATTGAGGCAAGAGAGCAAGACGTCAAGGATATTCTGTTGAACCCAGAGGATCCTGAATCCAAAATTTTTATAGGATCCGGGATCCTAGACAGTATTGAGCAGGATTTAATATCCTTCTTGAAAAGAAGAAAGTCTACCTTCGCTTGGAAACATGAAGATATGACAGGAGAAAGTTTGCACTCGAAAGAATGCCATTATCCAAGAAGAGCACCAGCCCTGATGAAACCAGAAAATGGAGAATCGTTATCCTTATACTTAGCTATTTCAGCTAAAGCAGTAAGTGTGATCCTAGTTAAGGATCATGAAGGCTCTCAACATCCGGTATACTATGTAAGTAATATTCTACTTGATGCTGAGGCCAGGTACTCTCATTTAGAGAAATTAATTCTTGATTTAATTATGGCTTCTGCTAAACATAGACATTATACCATTATTGTGAAAACTAACCTTGCTATCAAGAATGTTCTCAGGAAACTTTAAATGTCAGGAAGAATGGCAAAGTGGGCAATCAAGCTTATTGCATATGACATTAAGTATGAACCCAGGACTGCCATCAAGTCCCAAGCTTTAGCTGACTTTGTGGCTGATTTCAGTAGTGATCTACAAAGGGAAGCTGAATTAGAAGTTCAACAACTTGAGAAGACCAAGGATCCTTAGACACTCCTCACGGATGGAGCTTCAGATGTTAAAGGAACTAGACAAAGCACACTACTAAAATCGCCACAGGGGGACATTATACCCCGATCCATTGCATGTGAATTCCAAACCACTAATCATGAGACAGCGTATGAGGCCTTGATAGCAGGTTTGCAATTAGCTAATAATATGAGGATCAGGTATCTTCAAGTATATGTAGATTCTCTATCAATTACTAATCATTATAACAGTTCTTACACTGTCAAATGTGAAAAGCTAATCAAGTACTTAGAAATAGTCAGGAAACTGGCAGATTCTTTTGCTTTTTTCAGTCTACCACAGGTACCCAGGGAAGAAAATGCAGAAGCTGACGCTTTAACTAACCTTGGATCATTCCTAAAGATGCCAGAAGATGTGAAAAATACTCATCACCCATGTTTTAACTCCTGTAATTGAGGATCACGTAGCCATGGAGATAGTGGAGGATTCTGCAATCATACCTGGTGATCCTGCACAGTCGAATTCAGGATCTTGGATCCTTCCAATCCTAAGATATATACAACATGGAGAGATCCATACAGGACAAAATCCTAAAGCTTTCAAAGTCAAGGAGACTGTGGAAACTACACTGGGGGCAGAGCACTATTCTCAAGGATCCTTAGAACAACATACTATAGGCCTACCACGAAGAAGGATGTTGTGGATTATGCAAAGAAGTGTGATGCTTGTCAAAGACACAGTAATATTCTACACCAACCAACATAACATCTGCATCCTAAGAAGAAGCTTTTGCTCAAAGTCAGAAAAAAGGAAATGGCCAGTTATCAACAAAGAATGGCTGGAGCATACAACAAGAATGTCAGGATTAGAAGATTTCAAGTTGGTGATTTTGTGCTAAGAAAAGCATTCTAGAACACTACAAATCCTTCTGATGGCAAGCTAGCACCAAAGTGGGAAGACCCCTATCTAATTGAAGCTGAATCAGGAAAGGGGGCATATCATTTGTTAACAATGGATGGTGATCTCCTACCAAGAGCTTGGAATGCTGTTCATCTCAAAAAATACTAAGTAAGAAGGATCAGGGATCCTCAGCGATACCGGTATTCTGATTAAGGATCCAGGATCCTCAAAGGATATATGATTCTACATTTGGTAACACATTACTTTCATTTTAATTTTCATTCATTTTATACTTATTACTTATCATAAGTTAAAGATGTTAATCAGTTAACATCTATTTTCACAAAGTTTAAGCTTTTGCAGAGTTGTTATCATTTTACAGAAGATCAAAGTGGTTGGCCAACCCTCCAAAGTTTTGGGCTTGTCCCCAGTTTGGGCCTGTCCCCAGTTCCGCCTGTAGCGCATGATGATCCTGGTATAGTTCAAGGCAGTGGGACCAGTACTCGTTTTAGGGGCTGATAATTCCATTGTACTGGCTATGCCTAGGATCCTACGTATAATGGTAGACGTACCATACATCCGTTCCTAAGGTTTCTAACGTTTTCACGTTAGCTAAGGTTTCTAACGTTTTCACGTTAGCTAAGGTTTTGGCATTTTCATGTCACTAAGTTTGGATAGTCGCCAGTTAGGGCCATACTCCAGTTTACATACGATCCTTGGGCTTGACCCCAGTTTACATCCGTTTATATGGGCTTGACCCCAGTTTACATCCGTTTATATGGGCTTGACCCCAGTTTACATCCGTTTATTTGGGCTTGTCCCCAGTTTATTTGGGCTTGTCCCCAGTTTGTTGGGCTTGTCCCCAGTTACTAACTCTTATCTTATATTGGCTTAGTCCCAAGTTGTATCCTATTTCAGGTTTTTGGAGACAAACGACCAAGGATCCTTGATCCTTACCTTCCATTAAGGTTTGTCTTATGGTTATCCTGTTTATAATGATAAAGGTTAGGATCCTAACTTGGATTCTCAGGTATGATCCTTAACTATTTTGATTTTATTCATTATTCATTTGAATAGCCCTTATACTTTGACAACTGAACTTATGATCCTTAAAATATACTACTTTTCGGAACTTTTCAACTATAGGATATTTGATCCTGGATCATATTCTAAAATTCTTAAACTTAATTTGTTTAACTTTTCTTATTCAAACAAATGTATATCACAACAATTGAAAACTAAAGGATACATAAGGATAGCAACACGGGAGATAGCCAAAAAGTTAAAGTTATTTTATTCACAAAACATTAAACCTTTTAAGGTTGTCAAAATTGCCAACCCACGTTTCTACCAGCAAAACGTGGCCCGTCCACATGGGTTGGCAAAGGGTGTCCATTGTTTACGGGTCTTTGTAGTGCAGAAAATAAAAGACGGAAGGACAACGAGTGGCTTCATCCCCCAAACAGAGGATCCATCCACCACCCATTATCCTGCCTATTGTTCAAGGATCCATGATTCTTCACCCTAGAAACTACTGTCTAAAGTTATACAAGTTCTGACGATAAGGATCCTTGATCCTAGAAGCTTTACTTTTCATAGTTTGCTTATTCAGCAATAATTTACAAGGATATAGAATCCTAACTTGGATTCTCTGGTATGTTATATTCTAACTTTTTCGAAGCTGTAAGTTGTCTCTTATCCTTTTTGGTTAAGGATCATTGATCCACATTTATATGAACACTTCAAGTTTTCTGTTAAAAGTGTAACATTATCATCAGATTTTCAATAACTTTCCAGTTGTTTGGTGATGATATTTTTGAAAATAGAAAGCATACATGAAAAATAAAAAAGGAAGAAACAACAATAGATGTAGCTAAAAAAGTTTAATGTTATTACCCATTCATTATGTATCAAATCATCTGGCCTGGATTTCACCAGCAAAACCGTGGACCATCCACCCAGGCCGGATAAGGCTATCTAACAGTTAAAGTGTCTATGCAGAAATTAAAGTGCAGGAAGGTTAATAGCAAACTCTGTAGAAGGATTCATTCTCCACGAATGGAAGGATCTTCTGATCTGTAAAGGCACTAGAGGAGTTATCTCTAACTCTATATTCTGCAATGATGATTATAGCAGGTCTTATCAGTGACGATAGGCAGTGTAACAACTAGTTACCAGTAGCAACGGCTAGTCCGCTTCTGACGGAAATATGACAGCTGTGAATCCTTATCACAACTGCCATATTGGGGGCAATTGTTAGGGCATGAATTTTATGCTAAGGATCATCTATCCTGAGACTAGGCATGGATCACGGATCCTTAATGGATGATGCAGATAGTCTGAGGATCCAGAGTCTGAGGATCACGAGTCTGAGGATCACGCGTCTGAGGATCACGACTCTGAGGATCAGGATCCTTAACAGAACTTATGTTTTGCACGTTTTTAATGTGTAAATGCAGGTAATGGACGTAGTGGACCACTTCTTTGCTGGAATCTCGTGGAATATGCTTTTAGGCACGTGCATATTGAAGAAATAACCGTTAGTGGTGGTCATGGGTGACTTCCACCTTTTTCGGGAAGTTAGTTAGTTGTTTTTTCTTATCTTTTTAAGGGGAAACAAGCTCAAAAAAGGCATAAGTCGTGCACACCACTGAAATTACACACAATACACGAATTCTCTGCAAACACTTAGCAAAAAACACACACTTTCACTAGAAATTCATTGTATCGAGCTTGTTTTCTTCCGAAGTTGTACAAGGATCACTATTGTTTCAGCAATATATTTGGTGATCGGTAGTTTCCATCACCCGAGGTTTTTTATGCCGGAGATCTTCTAAAGATCAAGGGCTTTTTCCTCGTATAAATCTCGGTGTTCATCGTTGATTTCATATACTTGTCGTTCATACAATTAACCAAGCATCATACCTCACAAAATCAGATTTGGTTGCATTATCCTTGTGTGATTTTTGACCAAAACAATGTCCTATTCGATCTGGTATACCCACCTATTTATACTAACAAATTACAAACGATAATTCCTATAAATATGGGATACTCCGAATATTCCATAGTTAACGTTGTAGACCGAGTAATGCGGCTTCAACGTCTTTATTTGAACGACTTGGACCGAGTCTCCCGCGAGATGATTCCTTATGAACGTTACTAGCTTCCAACTCACGTACCTGCACATAATCCGTTAGTGATCCTGAGGATACCATTCAGGATGTTACCAATATCCTGAATCAGCATCCCGGATGTGAACAGATATCATATAACCAAGATATAATCCAATATATCCCTCAGGATATGGGCTCAGAATTTCGCCCATAACAGGTCCTGCAAGAGATTTCTTATACAAAACATTATTTATAATAGTGAATCATGATACCTTCATTCTAAAGGCCTTAGGATTCTCATCCTTTGGGATGTGTCATTCCTTGAGATATTTCATGATCGGAGCCGTCCAGGACTTAGGATCCTCCTCGGGATACTCATCATCAGGATCCTGAATACTTACTACTTCCTTGTCCTGAGACTTGAGAGGATCCGTCGCAGGATACAGGATATGTAATATTGGTATTTAGGTTCCCTCCGGTATCCTGACTGGTGATCCTAGATTTGCCAAGGCATCAGCTTCAGCATTATCCTCTCTTGGTACCTGTTCAAGTGTAAAAATATCGAAATATCCTGCTAATTTTTTGAGAATTTTGAGATACTCGATTAACTTCTCACCTTTAACCGCATAGGATCCATTAAAATGATTAGTAACTAACAACGAATCAACATATACTTGAAAACTCTTGATATTTATGCTCTTAGCCAATTCTAATCCTTCAATTAAAGCTTCATATTCTGCTTCATTATTAGTGGCAGGAAACTCACACCTAATAGCCTGGGGTAATATGTCCCACTGTGGCGATTTTAGTAGTACACCCAAACCTACACCTCTTATATTAGATGCACCATCAGTATATAATGTCCAGGATTCTAAATTTTCTCCTAGCTGTTGTACTTCTAGGTCTACTTCATTTTGAATATCACTACTGAAATCGGCCACAAAGTCAGCTAGGGCCTGAGACTTTATGGCATTTCTAGGTTCATATACTAGATCATAGGCACTCAATTTTACTGACCATTTAGCCATCCTACCTGACATCTCGGGTTTCCTAAGCACATTCTTAATAGGATAGTTGGTTTTAACATGAATCCTATGTGTTTCAAAGTAATGTCTAAGCTTTGTCGATGTCATGACTAAGGCCAATATTAATTTTTCTAAATGAGAATATCTAGTTTCAGCATCTAATAAACTTTTGCTAACATAATAGACAGGATATTGCTGACCTTCGTGATCCTTTACCAGGACAGCACTTACCGCATTCCCTGATACTGCAAGATACAGGGATAATGGTTCACAATTTTCTGTCTTCATCAATAGAGGTGCAGTTGAGAGATATTGTTTTAATTCCTGCAAGGCTGTTTCATGCTTCTCTCCCCATTCGAATTTCTTATTCTTCTTCAGGATATCGTAGAATTCTTTGCATTTTTCCGAGGATCTTGAGATAAATCTGTTTAATGCTGCTACTCATCCCGTCAGTCTTTGTACATCTTTCATGTTGGAAGGTGACTTGATATCCAAGATGGCTTTGATATGTTATGGGCTTGCTTCTATCCCTCTTTTAGTCACCATATATCCCAGAAACTTTCCTGCCCCCACTCCAAAATGGCATTTAGCAGGATTTAGCTTCATGTTGTACTGGTCCAGGATATCAAATGCTCCCTTAATATCCTGGAGGTGAGCCTCAGCCTTTTTAGATTTTACTACCATGTCATCGATGTATACCTCCATGGTGTCCCCCAGCTTGTCTTTAAACATCATGTTCACCAATTTTTTGTATGTCGCACCTGCATTTTTTAAACCAAAAGACATAGCAGTATAACAATATATACATGTCGGTGTCATGAAAGCGGTATCCTCCTGGTCTGAAGGTTCCATTTGGATCTGCTGGAATCCTGAGGATGCATCCATGAAGGTTAACATCTCATGGCCGGCAGTAGCATCCACCATTGAATCAATATGAGGTAGAGGAAATGGGTCTTTGGGACAAGCTTTGTTTAAGTCTGTGTAATCTACACAGACTCTCCATTTCCCATTTTTCTTTTGCACCACCACTACATTTGCTAGCCATCTGGGAAATTTCACTTCCCTAATCATCTTGCTCTTTAATAACCTTTCAACTTCTTCCTGAATGATAGTGTTCCGTTCTGGAGCAAACTTCCTTCGTTTCTGTTGGACAGGCTTGAAAGACCTATCAATTCCGAGCTAGTGGGTTATAATATCCTTGGAAATACCTATCATATCCTCGTGTTTCCACGCGAATGTTGACATCCTGCATTTCAAAAAGTTAGTCAATTGATTTTCAATATCCTGAGAGATATTGGTTCCTACGAGCACCGAGATATCTGGATTATCCTGATCCAGGATAATTTTCTTTACATCCTGCTCTAAAGCCTCCACGATATCCCAGGCTCGCATCTTTAATTGCTATGCTGCATTAGGCTTTGTCGTGGATTTCATCGATGAAGAATAACACTCCTTTGCTTCCTGTTGATCACTTTCCACCTTGACTACCCCCCAAGGGGTAGGAATCTTGATGCACTGATGGTAGGTCGATGGCACAGCTTTCATATCATGGATCCATGGCCTACCCAATATAATATTGTAGCAGGATAAGGAGTCCATGACACAAAATCGTTGCATTGAGTTGACCCTTTCAACATACACAGGCAACTTTATCTCTCCCACGGTATTCCTGGCTTCTCCACTGAACCCAACAAGAACAGTGGATTTCGAAGTAATATCTATCGGGGATACATTCATTCTCTTCAGTGTTTCTAGCTGAATTATGTTGACGGAGCTGCCATTATCTACCAGTATCCTGCGCACAAAATGATTAGCAACATATAAAGTTATTACCAAAGCATCGTGATGAGGATCCTGGACAGTATCCCTATCATCATTATCGAACGTGATCACTTTATCATTCGTGAGGGTTGACATCCTGGTTGGCTTATCTCCCCTCTCTGCCTTAGCCTCCTTTGCATGTCTTTTTGCTGCAGAATAAGAGGTCCCACAAATATCGGATCCTCCTGAAATGAAGTTAATTATCTTGGCATCCGCAGGAGGTGATGCTGCTCGTTCAGGATCCTTCTCAGTATCCTGGCCCTTATTCTTCTTTCTTCCCAGGAGGTCCTTCAGATATCCCTTGCTCAAGAGATAGCTTATTTCTTTCCTCAGAGCAATGCAATCCTCTATGACATGTCCGAAATCCTCATGGAAGGCACACCATTTGGACTTATCATTCCAATCAGCTTTTTGTTGATTCTTCCGGGGCCACCTTGCTTTGTCTCCTAAACCCTGCATAGCATACATCAGTTCAGGTATATTAACAGAAAAACAATATTCTGACAACTCATGATACTCCTCAGGATCCTCATCTTCAACAGCATTCACTTTCTTGCTGTCATTCCTGCCATATGGCTTAGAGCGATATGGTTTATACGAGGATTCTGATTTCCTGTTGGTTGACTCATAGGTTGTGGATGAATTCATCCTTTCTTGCATCTTTTTGTCATCCTCCAATCGAATATATCTTAAAGCTCTGTTCCGAGCTTCATTAAGGTTCCTGCAGGGATTCATTACAAGATCCTGGTAAAATTGAGAATCTTTTTTCAATCCCATCTTGAAAGCCTGCACAGTTGTTGCAACATCAAGATGTGGGATATCTAAGGATTCCCGGCTAAACTTGTTCATATAATCTCTCAAGGATTCCTGAGGTCCTTGAGTTATCCTATAGAGATCACTGGTTAGTTTTTCAAAACTTCGACTGCAAGAAAATTGACTATTAAATAAATTTACTAAATGAGCAAATGATGTAATCGAATGAGGAGGAACGTTTAAGAGCCATTTTAAGGCTGATCCTGTTAAGGTAGAACCAAAACCCTTGCAGAGGCATGCTTCCTTGAGATCTGGAGGGATAGGGTTGATTTCCATCCTTTCCCTATACTAGGTAATATGCTCTTCAGGATCCGTAGTTTCGTCATAGAGCTTCATGTTGGGGGTTTGAAATCTTTTCGGGATTTCAGCATCACAAATAGGATATGCAAACCGAGATATCTTGTGGCTATCCTGGGATACTTCTGGGATTGGCTAGACTACTCCAGGTACACTGGATATCATGTCCTTTAACTTTTGAAGCTCCCTGGAAAGTGCTGATGTCATACCTACATCCTGCAAAGATCCAATACCATTAGTAGCAAAAGTATTATTATTATTAGATACATTACCAGTCTGAGGATTCTGGCCATATCCTGAAGCATATCCTGAGCTTCTCACAGTTGACACCCTGACCGAAGAGGGTATCTCAGGAGTATGATTCTGAGAATGGCTAGGCACAATATTTCCCCTGTTATCCTCAGTATATACTGCAGAACTAAAGTTCAAAGCTCTAGGTTGCAAGGGAGTGACAGTATCCTCAGCGGGCCTGCTTGAGCTGAATTTCAAGAGTTGTATTTCTCTCATCAGCATTTGGTTGGTCTCCTGTTGTTGCCTCGTCTGTTCATGTACACTACCAAATAAAGTTAGAATTTCTTCATTAGAGGCTAAAACAGGACCAGATCCCTGAATATTGCGAGCGGGGATAACATCCCGGGCCACATGAATTTCAGTTCCTTATGAAGAGGCTTGCATTCTCGGAGGAGGTGGTGGAAGCACCGAACCAATTGTTGCAGAGGTTGTAGCAGACACGGTGGAAGAGCTCATGTTTGATCTCGAGGCCATTGAAAATAGTGTAGCAAAAAGTTTTGAAAATAGAAAACCAAGTAATGATTTTGCAAAAGATTTTAGTAGAAATAGAACCACTTGACCCACGGTGGGCTCCAAATTGTTTTGGTCAAAAATTACCGAAGCAATTAAGTGATCAAATTAGTTAAGTGAGGTAGTGTGCTAAGATTGTGTTTTGAAAATATGCTAATTTAATTGTTTACAAAAACAGTTATCAGGATACGGCTCAGGATATCGAGCTGTATCTACAATCAAACAATGAGCAAAAATGTAAAGGGTGACACGGGATGTACGAGGAAAGCCCTTGATCAATCTAGATCGCCGGCATAAAACCTCAGGAGCTGACAATCGCAGCTGCCTTGTTCTTCTTATTACTTCAAATGTCAGGATATAGTGCATGATATGATGCGGATCGACTAAGTGTTACAAAATGATTTGAATACGAGTGTAAGTGTGTTGTGAGTGTTTGTAGCTAGAGAGAAAGAAAGCTCGAGAGATTGTGTGTGTTCTTATCTGATCTGATCACTCCTATTTATAGTAAAATGAAAATAACAAACTATCCTATAAAACCGGGATGCTGCGAATATTCCCTTTGTGAACGTTGTAGTCCACGTCTTCCGGCTTCAACGTCCATAATTCAACATATTTGCCCGAGTCTTTGGGAGAAGAAGTCCACTTGAACGTTATAGACTTGTTCCCATAATCTGCACGTGAATCACTTAGTTACTACCAGGATATCGTACCAGGATGTTACCAATATCCTGATAGGGTATCCTGATCACAACAAAAGAAACATAGTCAGAATATTAGTCAGGATATATGAGCAGAAAACCACCCATAACACCCGCAGGCTCATTCTCGGTTTTCCTCTTCATATCCATTTTCTTATTTACATCTCTTAACGAACGCGTCACTGTCCGTTTAGCCCGAAAAATTACCGGTGACCCCAAAGGGCTCAGAAGTTTACAAAGAATTGGAATAGGTCTTGTCCTTTCTGCTGTAGGAATGATCGCCTCTGTTATCGTTGAGAAAAGAAGGCGGATAATGCACGTAAACGAAAAGATGGACATTTCGGATTTTTGGTTGGTCCCGCAATTCTTTTTGGTTGGTGCCGGTGAAGCTTTTGCGTACGTGGGTCAACTTGAATTTTTCATCAGAGAAGCACCCGAAAGAATGAAGTGAATGAGTGCGGGTTTATTTTTGAGTACTTTGGCTATGGGATATTTCATGAGTAGCGTATTAGTGTCGTTAACTGACATGGCAACAAACAGGAGTTGGTTAACCATGGTGAGAAAAAAGATACCGAAAACTGGAATATAACGAATATTGAGATGGGTAATGATATTGAGGTAAAGAAAGCAGCCATTGGTGCGAAAGAAGAAGCCTAGTGAATATATTTATGTATTAGATTATTTTTATAGCTTGAAATTAGATACTTTGTGTTATTATTTTTGTAAACTATTGAGAGATTCTATTTCTTTTGTAATTCATCCTACAACTGCAACATGTTTATTTAAAAAGATGATGTATGTCATAAGTTTTTAGTTTCGCGTTTGAAAATACGCCAACATACAAAACGAAGTGGTATTCTGTCCATGTTATGATTTAAGCATACATCAACTAAATTGGATAATCTGCAAACAGTATCGAAAACATAAATTAAAAGAAGCAGGAGTGTCATTGCCACATCAGCTCTAAATATGCCTTGAATACCCGAAAGAAGCCCTATTTTGATTGATAAAAAATGTAACTATACACAAAGGGCACAATAAGTCAATAACAATGTAAAACCCTTAAGTTTAAATTAATGAACTCCTGCAAATAATGTCATGTAAACTTTCTACTTGCCTTTTAATCACTCAAAACTATAAGGCCCATAACAAAGTCGCTATATAATGTCGCCTACAAATAAAATCACCTAAGCATAAAATCGCATGTAGACATGATCATGATCGCGTAAGTGATAACATTATTCTCCAATTCGACCCAACAGTTTTCCAAATTGTTACGGGAATATGTAAAATAAAAAAACTTTCTTAGTTGTAACCAAAATGGCTAATTATAAAAAATAAAAAAAAGCACTTACACCAAAACTATTACGCAGCCTGTTGAGACGACTCATTTGCAGGCGGAATAAGATGGCTGACAACCAAAGGCGGACGAATAGCCCTAAATTTTCTAAACGTTTCCACGAATTCCTGAAAAAGGGTTCCATATGTTAAGAATCACATAACAAAGTATCAATGGTTATGAATTTAAATAAGATTTACAGACCAGTTAGCACCATCTCTAAAAGAGGTTAAAAGAAAAAGGGTGTCTACCAGTTAGCACGAGCAGAGACCTTGAGAGCCATCGGATTAATAAAAACAAAGTTAAAAGATTATGCTTCAAGTTCTTGAATTTGGTAAGGAGTATGCCGGTGATATTTCTGGCGTCTGCTGCGAGAACTGGAAGACGGTCCAGCAGGTATATCTTGTTCATCACCAGATGCACCTTCAATTGCGAATCCGTTACATTCTCCTCTAAGTCCGCAACAAAAATCGACGTCGTTCCAAACGACTGATTTCCACCGCCCGCCACCGCGCCAGGAACCGTCGCTGCAGCACTCGCTGTCGCCGCCGCACCGTTGGGTCCAGAAACCGCCGGAGATTGCACCTGAATCTGCGCCATTTTTGTTTTTTTCTGTCGTAAAGATAATAATATGGATAAATAGTAACCTTTTAATTAAACTAAACGGCCAGTTTTCACAAAACATGCCATATTCACATTTTAATTGGAATATAGTTGGAAATGAAACACGTACTCTGTATCTTGTTGGCAGGCTATTGCAAACCTCGGTTTTCACAAAACAACTTTGAAGGTGTTTCCAGTTACGGGTGTTGTTTAACTGATACTTGAAACAAGAAACAAACTTGGATGGTTATTATATGAGTTCGACAACTTTTTAAATCTTTAACAGGTTAAAATATGCGAAATTAAAAAATAGCCAAAACTATGTTGTCAAAGACGCAAGGCACACAGTCCGAGCCCGGAGCCTATGCGCTTAAAAGGTGAGGGTTTTTTTAACATAGGCACATAGTAGAAAATACCATTTTTAGGGGTTTTAGACATGTTTTTTTAAGTTCTGGGATCAGCCTATGCACCTTGCCGCCTTGCATCTTTGACAACATAGATATGAACAACTAACGGACCCGGTATCACAGGGAACACTTGCTAAACCTAGCTGCCAAAGGGCATGCTAAATGGGTCAAAAGTTTGAAGTGCATTTTTATTGCAAACAACCTTACTAAATCACTTTACTCCAAACCTTACAATTTATTTAATAATAAGCATATTTAACGCAAATAATTTATGAACACATTTTAGAAAGTGAACAAAAAGTGTGACCAGCCCGGCACAACCACTCCAACCTGCATGAAAACATTACCCCTTACGAATTGTTACCAAACCCACTCATTTTCCCACCCATAAGATCAACTACTGATGCTAGACGAAGAAAAATAAAGAAAACAAGTTTCACAACAAGAATATACAAAAGAAAAATATTACCATTACAGATCCAATGAGATATTGAATGGTTTTCTGAACTTGCCTAATGTCAACCCGCCGAAAAAGGTACAGATACCTGTGGAGAAGATCACCGTGTCTGTTTTCCTCAGCCGTCCAAAACTAACCACCTAAACACCAAAAACAAATCAGACCTAATTCTAAAACACAAACAAACTATAAAAATGCTATAAATTATAAATCAAACATCCAAACCACATATCTACATCATCCAAAACATAAAAACAGTCGCAATCACAATATCTTATTCCTGTCACTACGAATCTTCTAATCGTTAACATACGAAATGAAACAATTAGTTCCGTAATAGAAACAAATTAACAACACACCGCTAATTCAACGGAATCAAAACACACCTAAATAACAAAATCACTATGATTTAGCAACTTACAAGATTCATCATTTACTCTGATTTCTTTGCAGACTTGTTGGAGTTCATCGAGGGTGATATAGGCATATAGCCACTGCCATCTTTATCAAAATATGAGAAAGCAACAAACAAATAGCCTTCCCCATTGAGCATAAATCATATAAATTAAACAATCAAAATACTCGAAATCTAACTTGAATCTATGATCATAATTAGAAAAAAAATCCAAATAAATATAATATTAAAAAATTAGATTTATTATTCATAAAGAAAAAGGTTAAATACTAAATTATTTAAAGTATTAAGGAGTTATAATTTAAAACTTAAATTAATATATTTAAAATGCTCATTATTATTATTCATGAGCACTTTAATTGATATGTATTAAAAAGTTAGATTTATTATTCATAAAGAAAAAGGTTAAATACTAAATTATTTAAGGTATTAAGGAGTTATAATTTAAAACTTAAATTAATATATTTAAAATGCTCATTACTATTCATGGCACTTTAAATTGATAATAATAAAAAAAAATAATAATAATAATAATAATCGTCGTCGTAGTAGTAGTAATAATAATAATAATAATAATAATAATAATAATAATAATAATAATAATAATAATAATAATAGGAGCAGTTCTTTTATTTTCTTTTGTAACCCCTTTTGTTTTACTGAATACAATACTCAATTTCGATAATATTATCATTCCACTTTTACCTTCTGTATATTCACATTCAAGTTTACACAATTGTGAGTTTGTGTTAAGTGTGTTTATTGGGGCCTGAACCAACAGAAAGTTCTGACTCGTTTTTTTGAAGCTTCAATTTGAAGGTTTTAGTTCCAAAATCTTCATCCGGTTGAAGATTGCCTACAACGAAAAGGAACATCCCGTCGACTATTGCAAGGAAGAAGTTTATAACTTTATATTAGTGTTTTAGCATTTCTCCAATGTTGAAACGAAAAGCCAGGTTCAGCGAATGTATTGTTAAACGAAAGGTTGGATTAGCCAATTGTTATTTCAACAGCGAAAAAGCTTTCTGAGTCCAACAAAGGTACTATAGTTAACTTTTGATACATTTCAAGAATGTACAACATGGGTTCGTACAAACATCAACTATGACAATGAGCTTGGTACTGGGACTGGAAGCAAACAATGAAATGTAGTTTCTATTACACTGATCACAACTTATAGAATTCTATTAAGAATGGTCGATTTATTCCTAAGATGGATGATGTAAATCTTGGAAAGGTTCACAAGACTGCATAATACCTGTAAGCTGGAGTGTGCAGTGCAGTGCAGTGCATGGTGTGATGGTGATTAAAGAACCGTCAGGTTTGATGAGATTAGTTTGGAAGAGTTGACGTTGATTAGTCAACTGGAGAGCATACTACTTGATGTAAAGAAACCCAACGTTACAAATTTTTTTGGGTTACATTACGCAACTTTTATGTATGTATTAGGAGCTTATTTTGGATATGTTCTTTTGAACTATTGAATATTAATTTTAAACTACTGAATTTTGAGAGATATGTTATAATTTTTCTTTTTAAAATCGAGTCGAGCCGAACCAGCTCGATTTAAAACCAAGCTGAGCCTGAGCTTAGATTTTCAGCTCGATTTCAAATCCAAGCCAAGCCCGAGCTTACCCTGGCAGTGCCGGCTTTGAAGGTGTGCGGGGAGGACCTTCGCACAAGGCCCGTGATTTCGAGGGGCACGGGATTTAAAAAAAATCCGATATGTATATGTTATTTTTTTTAAATAGTAAACACATGCCAATTCCAATATAGGCCCATTTACAAATAATTTTTTATGGTTTAAAATTTAGCCCACTTGTTATTAGGTTTATTGAGCCAAATACTAATTTGATTATTATTTTTTATTTTTTATGGTTTAGAATTTAGTCCACTTGGCATTAGGTTTATTGAGCCTAATACTAATTTGATTATTATTATTTAAAATAATAATAAAACATTACGGAAGCAGGGGCGTAGCTTTGTAGGGGCCGGGGGCGGCCGACCCCTCGAACTTTTCGCACAGTAGTGTCCGGTATGTAGTTTTCGTATAGAATCTTTTAGGTATATACGTTTTCGACCCCCCGGTTTTATAATTTTATTAGGTATATGAAAATTCGACCCCCCCCCCCTCCCCCCGTCGGAAATCTCAAGCTTTGCCACTGTACGGAAGGGCATATTTTTTCAAACTCGAACAGGGTACGTGAATTTTCGAAGACGCCTCTATACCCTGGCTCAGCTCTGTTCGGCTTGTGGACATCCCTAATGATAATGAATGCATTCTATAGTGGGCTAGGTATTTTATGGTACAATGCTAAAGCTAAGGGGCCAATATGGGAAAGCTTTATTTTTTTCGTTTGTCAATCACTGTTGTTGCCTCTCGCCAAAGAAACACTTAGCTCTAGGGCATGGATATACATATTACATATGTGATTGCTCTCTGCTTGTGAAATCATCTATAACTATTCGGTCAATCATTCTTCTAGTCTGTTTCTCTTGTATTCATCTTTTCTTTGTTGATTTGTTTCAATTTAAATTGTCTAATTACATTCAGCTTGTAACTGGTGTTTTTATTCTTAGGGATGATGCTACTAATCATGTTGTAGGGGCGTTGTAGCACATAACCTTCTTTTCAGGCATCTTATTTCTTATGTTATCAAACAAAATCATGTCAGTTACATATAGTGGCAGTTACATAACGGCATGGTTGTAAACGTCGCTAGGCGCTCCCTAGTCGGTCGACCGGGGAGTTGAGAGTACTCGGGGAGTACTCGGACATGTTAAATTATAAAGAAATTAGTTTCCGGAAATTAAATATATGTCTAATAATATAAATTTACTAATATTTATAACAAAATACGTGAAAATGATATTTATTATTTAATACGATAGTCATATAAATTATTTTTATTAGTTTTTAAGTCAAACTCGGCCCGAATTGACCTACTAGATCCGATTTTGGCCGAGTTTGACCGTGTTTGATCGATTCCGAGTAATTAGGCGGAGTTAGAGAAAGTTGCATCGGCAACCTACCTTGTAGCGACTACTCGGAGAGTACTCAGCCTTGCAAACCTTGTTTTACAACCATGCATAACGGTCAAGCACTATATGCATTGTTGTAGCTTTCATCGGCTTTTGATTAGTTCAAGCTTGCATTGTAGTAGCTTTCATGGGCTTTTGATTAGTTCAAGCTTCCATCCGCCTCTTGTTGTTGAAAGCACAAACTCAGTTTAAATGAAAGTTAACTTATCAAAAGTTAATTTGAAATGCTTGAGTTTCTAGATAAAAAATGTAATGTTAAAAGTTGGATGATGTTATTGTAGATATTGGATTCTCGATAGACTTACCTATGAATAAAGGAAAACTAAATGACATATTTGGTCATGGTTAGCATCCATCCATTGTAAATAGACTCAATGATTTCCCTATTCAAATAAGAATTTCTTTATGGTAAATGTTTGCGACATTCTAGTGATCTAAAGGCTCGTGGATCATTGTCTCATTTTTATCACCAAGGGAGTCATGGTTGTATGACTGATCTAGAGGCTCGTGGATCATCGTCTCATTTTTATCACCAAGGGAGTCATGGTTGTATGCAAACAAGTACAAAATTTTCTATCTTGTTAGAGCACATAAAATGGAGTCTTTATCCCCTTCCTTATACCCATATCATAGGGAAACTGAGAGATTTTGTTTATTTTCACATATACATTTGAGTCCCAATCCCTATACCCAAATTATATGGAAGACTAATCGATGGGATGTTTTATGGTGTTTACAATGTTTAAACATTATGTTTTTGTGTGATTTATCTGTGGAATATGTTTACTTTGTGAGTGTTTGAGCTTTAAAACTAAACTTTGAAGCGAGTCAAGCTTGAGTTTAGACGAGCTTAGACTCGACTCGACTCATTTATACCGTGTGCTATTAAACAAAGGACTAAAATTGACATGGCATAGTCCTAACTTAGATGGAGTTTGGACTTTTATTTGTTTTAGACAAGTTTGGGGTTTATTTTCAAATGTATTATTTCCCCCTAAAAATCATTCTTTTTATAATGTTTTTTTAACCTTAAATATTATTTTGAGGTTAGATCTTGGTTCTTTTTTTTCAACTAAAAACCACAAAGTATTCTTTTTATGTTGTAGAATACTGTCCTACATAAAAAAGTAGCTAGTTCAAAGAGGTTTCACGCTTTTAAAGATATAAATATAAAGATTCAATATGTGTAGTTACATAATGAATGTCATATACTTACCTTAATATCTTCACATAAAGATTGAACTTTGTGAAGTATCTCATTAGAATTCGCATTTGACTCTATTATTAATTTATCACATAACAAGCCATTCCTGGTGTAGATATATTTGTAGATGATTTTCTGTTTTTTATATGTAATTTGGCTACCTTCCTTGAAGCCAGTTTGGTGGTTTAATATAATTTTGCTATTCTAAAAAGAAAATTATTATATGACAAGCCAGTATAGTTTTCTCTTGTATTATTGACCATAAATGTACTCGCTTGATGTTATTAAAATCAGTTTTCAAAACAACAACTTCACTTGAAACTTGAGGGAGGAATTCATTTAGTAAAAACAACATCAAAAACTAAAAAAAGATTTTCCTATACAATAATAAAAGACAACAAAAACTAAAAAAAGATTTTCCTATACAATAATAAAAGACAACAAAAAGGACAAATAAAAAATAAAAAGGTGTGAGTTGAAATACTATGAAACTTGAGGGAGGAATTCATTTTTAAACAAAGGATTAATGGATTTAAACACCCTCAATTATTGCTATTTGGCCGCTGGTACTCTCAACTTTCACTTTGGCTTACCCTACTCCCAACTTGACACATTGTTTGTCATGGCACACCCTCGTTAAATAATCACTAACCTGGTTAGTAAAATTAGCCTACGTGTCAATTTAAGCTGATATGGCATATATAACGTGTCATACATGATCTGATGTGGAACATCATCCATGATCATCATTAAAAAAATAAAACAAAAGAAAATTAAAAAAATAAAAAATATATAAACCAATCTGCACTTTCCCAATTCATCTAATAAACTTGCTGAAAACCAATGATCCCCAATTCCTCATCTTATCTTCTTCCTCACTCCCCACCACTCTACACTCAATTTCCAATTCATCTAACAGATCTGTCTGGATCTCCAATTCACTAACCTGGCCAGCAATCATCGTTGACTAACGGTGTCCCAGTGGTGGAGCTTCCGTTACGACCGAAATAACAGAAAAATGGTGTCGTCGACGTCTACCTTCACCATCGTCGGCGCCGGTTCGTCTGACCGGTGTCGTCGACGACCACCGTCGTCCACCGTGGAGACCATCATCAACATCATCATCGACAATCTCAGAAATAACCAAAAAATGGTGAAGGGGTTTTTACCGTGATGCTTCGTCGGTCAGAATACCCGTGCCGCCGCCACGGCTCCGCTGCCGTCGGCGGATCGTTGCCGGAAAACAGCGCCTTCGTCGTCGATCTCTTTCCTCGTTCTCTCTCTCTTCTCCGTTACTCATCTCTGCTTCTCTCTCTTCGTTTCGTCATCGCACCACCACCAGACAGTGGTGGTGGTGGTGCTCGGCCGTCTCATTGACCGAAAGGGGAGGAGGGTGGTTTAGATACAGGGGAGTGGTTGTTTGTGGGTTTTTGGTGAAGAGGATGAGGGGTGCGAGTGGCCGGTCGGGTTGCCGACGCCGGCAGCCGGTCGGGGTAGTGCCGGTCAGACATCATCGAGAAGGAGAGGGAGATCGAGATTTAGGTGTTGTTTGGTGGTGTTATTGGAGTTATAAAGATTACATTACTTCATAAACAAAGGCCATGTCACCATGCCACATCAGCATGTGTGTGTATTGGATCCATCAGCATGCCACATCAGCAAATATTGGCCACGTCAGCAAAAATAACTAACCCAGTTAGTGTTTATTTAACGACGGGGTGACACAGCAACCCAAGTGTTAAGTTGGGAGTGGTGTGAGCCAAAGTCAAAGTTGAGAGTGCCAGAGGCCAAAGGGGAATAGTTGGGGGTGTTTAAATCCATTAACCCTTAAACAAAATACAAGGAGGTAAATTTAGCATCACTTTTTATATGGGTCCTATTAAATCCACATGGTATCATCTTATTCTCACATGGTTGATACGGGCCGTATAAGGTTATACGGCCCGTATAGAATAAAGTGAACCGACAAAGGCTGTGCCAGCAAGACGAAGCTGAAAAACTTGATTCAAAAGATGAAGGAGTTGGTACAACTCAATAAGACGAAGCTTAAACAACCAGTTGTGCAAAAAAACACACGGGGTCGTCCAACTTTAAAAGCTCAGCAACAAAGGAAGGATGATTCGTTTACGGAGCCTTCAAGACACAGCTTTTTTACAACGCAGGACCAGTATAGTGATTCACAAGATGGGTTTCGCACACATGATGAGTTTGGCACACAAGAGTCAAATATCGAACCTACCAGGCACAGCTCGTTTGTCGAGTCACAAAGTTATTGTACTGAAACACCTATGTTCTTCGGCGAGATTGCGAAAGGCGCTAAGAATTCGAAAACGAAAAAGAAGGTCGCAAAATCAAAGGAAGAGCCACCAGACTTACCTTTGCTGCCTGTCGGACAAGTTAATATGCTCATGCACCTCAAAAAGTTCATTCCACCGTGCTTCTATCCACACCTCAGTCACATACAAAATGTGCAGGGTGATGGTAATTGTGGGTTTCGATCTATAGCGGTCGGCTTATCGCTTAAAGAGTGGCAGTGGCCGTTCATACGGGAGCAACTTCATGATGAGTGCAACAGGTTCCACGAATTTTGGAAAAACAAAAATGAAGTTCAGTATCAACAAGTTCTGGAATCATTAGTTTGGTCAAAAGACCATATAGACGGAGCACCTGAACATAAGTGGCTACAAATGCCATTCACGGGGCTTCTGATAGCAAACCGGTGGAATGTCATTTGCCTCTTATTAAGTGACCTTGGTTGTGCTTCATTTTTTCCCATGTTCAGAACAGCCGAAGAAAGTATTCCGCATCGAACAGTCGCGCTTGTACATGTACACAGGAACCATTTTATTCACGTCAGATTAGAAGGGGAATATCCAATGCCAACCCCATCAGGATACTGGCGACAACCGACACGGAATACGCCAGCAGAAAGTTGGTATCACTATTACAAGGAACGTATTGACCAATATAATACGATCGTTGATGAATATAGGACCAGGGATTACATAGATTTAGGTTCCCTATGAATATAAAATGTTATTTGCATGTTTTGACAATTTGTAATGATCAACATACACGTTATATAAATGTTTTGGCAACTTTTTGAGATTGAACTTGGAAAAACGTTTAAACGAATCAATTTGCATGTTTTGACAATTTGTAATGATAAACATACACGTTATATAAATGTTTTGGCAACTTGTTGAAATTGAATTTGAAAAAACGTTTAAACGAATCAACGTTAACGCATAACGACCGTATTTTCGTCAGTTCCGCATATAGTAATTGAAAAAAAATGAAAAAAACTTAATTGTATACGGGCCGTATAAAAATATACGCCTCGTATACTGTGATCGTATATTAAGTATACGACAGAATTAAAATAAATTAAATTACTGTATACGGGTCGTATACTTTTATACGGCCCGTATACAAATCAAAAAGATCGTATAAGTTTTATACGACCTCATTTCCACCATACGGCCTCAACATTCCACCAAAAATTCTCTCGGATCGTTCTTGGACAGCGTTCTTCGGCGTTTTTGGCGTTTTCTTCTCGTTCTTCCTATACGGTACGTTTTCGTATAGTGAACTTTTAAATTCCGTAACATGTTAGATTATGGTCTTGTATAGTAAAGCGTAGATAGGCGTAACGATTACGATTGTATAATTCAATTTGAAAAAAAAAAATTGAAACAGAAAATTGTAAATGATTATTATGTGTATACGGTCGTATAAATTGTATACGATCGTATAATGTTTGAATATTCAAAAATATACGATCGTATACAATTTATACGACCGTATACACTTGAATAATCAAAGGTTATACGATCGTATACATTATATACGCTCGTATAATGTTTGAATATTCAAACATTATACGCTCGTATATTTATATACGGTCGTATAACGTTTGAATATTCAAACATTATACGCTCGTATATAATGTATACGGTCGTATCCTTGTTGAATCTTCAAACATTGTACGAGCGTATATCATATGTACAATACGTTCGTATACAAGAACAGTATTCGTATAATACGTTAACGATAATCGTATAGTGATTGCTAAGTTGTAATTGTTATTTGTTACAAACGATATGGCTGAGTCATCAGCAGCTGGTGCGGCCCGTAGAGGTCGAGGTCAGGGTCGGGACCGTGGACGTGGACTTGGACGCGGACGGGGACGTGGACGTGGACAGGAGGAGGAGGTTGTGCCCGATTTTACTGAGACGGGGCAGTTTGTTAGAGATATCCCCCGAGGTACGGTTGCCTATAGGGTTTTGGGCAAATTACGGGAGATGGTGCTGGATGCGCCTCGGACCATAGATTTTCAGATTTTGACAGATATTGGAGCGATCGGTCGGGTCCGGGAGCTCATGCCAGCTAACTCCCCGTGGGACCGCTTATTTGATGCCGCCGCAGAGCGGGCCCACAGGGAGATTACTTTAGAGTTTTTATCTACCTTTACATTTACGGACACCCGGGGTGGGGGTTTTCAGCATTTTTTGACGACAGACGCCGTAACTTTTACTATTTGCGGCAAGACTCAGAGGATGACACTTCCTCAGTTCGCTGTTGCCTTGGGTCTGTACTCACAGGAGGACTCAAGGTCACGCGCATTTTTTGATGCGCCAGTCAGCACGTCCACTGACGTGTTGTGGCCGTATTGGCGCAGTATTGGGTTCGGGGAGTTCGCAAAACCGAATCAGCGATCCCCGAAGGCACGGGCAACTGATCTTCACGACCCGTTACACCGATACCTACATCGGTGTATCGCCGTGACGATCGCCGGTCGTCATGATAGCAGGGAATGGGTCACCCAAAGTGACCTATTCTTCTTGCACGACTTACTTACCGGCGGGAGGGCCAACTTGGCGTACAAGTTGGCCGCATATCTCGCCGAGTACGCTTTTAAGCGACCCTCTTTCCACATCAGCTGTGGGGCCTTCGTCACCCGTCTGGCGAAGGGTTACTTGCGCCTCCTGTCCCCGCAGATGGCAAGTGATATGACGCAGACACGCCAGCTTGACAGGGTTGGGAGGGACACAGCCCTATCGATGGGTTTGGCTCGCGAGGTCGAGGGAGGGCAGCTAGTTTGGGCTTATGGTGTGGGTGAGGGACCCCGTGGAGAGGGTGGTGATGAGGAGGGAGACAAGGGAGAGGGAGGCGAGGGCGAGGGCGAGGGCGTGGGAGAGGGAGGCGACGGAGAGGGGTCGCTCATACTGTCGACCGATCACAGATAGTTGAGGAGGAGTTACGGGGTGATCGCCCGTACGTTCGACGCAGCGTGAGACAGCGTGTGATGCCTCCACCGGGGGTGGAGGAGAGACTCGTTCAGGTCGAGTCGGCTGTAGCTGCAGTCAGAGGGGATTTAGCTGCAGTCAGAGGGGATTTAGCTGCAGTGAGAGAGGATGTACAGTGGATGGTCGAGGCGATTGTGGCTATGCATTCTGCCGCGCCCCTACCTCCACGAGCTGGCGCTGCACCACCACCACCGCCGTAGCTGCTTATTGTATTATTATTTTTTTTTTTTGTTATTTTACGTTTGAAACTTTGTAAAAGTTTATCTTTTTTTTTTAGATGTAAAACATTATAAATATTAATCTTATGCTTAGATGTTAAGTTGTTTGTTTAATAATTGTTGTCGTAGTTTATCATAATCATATCACATATTTATCGTTTTACATAATGGAAACTTACTAAACATTATAAATACGTTTAACTAGAAACTCGTAACATAATCCGATATATACAATACTATTTTAAAATTTATAAAACTTATTAAACGGTTTCCCAATTGCAACAAAAAATTAACTATTCTATACATATTTATCGTTTTTACAAAGTGGAAACCTATGATACATAATAAATACGTTTAACTACAAACTCGTAACATAATGCGATATATAGAACACTTCTATACATATTTATTGTTTTACAAAGAGGAAACTTATTAAACATAATAAATACGTTTAACTACAAACTCGTAACATAATGCGATATATAGAACACTATTTTAAAATTTTCAAAATTTATTAAACGGTTTCCCGATTGCAACAAAAAATTAACTTTTCTATACATATTTATCGTTTTACAAAGAGGAAACTTATTAAACATAATAAATACGTTTAACTACAAACTCGTAACATAATCCGATATATACAACACTATTTTAAATACAAAAATTTATTAAACGGTTTCCTGATTGCAACAAAAAAGTTAACTTTTCTATACGGGCTATACGGGCCGTATAACATTATACGGCCCGTATACAGATTCCAAAACTAAAAACCCTTGGCAAACCTTCGAAACAAAATTATACAAATATGTATACGGCCAGTATATAACTATACGTCCCGTATACATATAAAAACAAAAAAACATTCCACCGCATAAAATTCTGTGCATAAACATTCTATACAGCCCGTATCAGTTTATACGGCCCGTATAGATATAGGGATGTGAAAATAAGATTATAGGGATGTGGAAATAAAACAACCCTTTTATATTCATAAACTTTTTTCTATTCTCGTCCACTTGTTGGCTGCCTCAAGTCCTCAACTGGTGGCTGCCTCAAGTCCTAACTGTTCTAAATATAAGGTTTTCCATTAGTCTTTTTAAATTATTAAATACCTATCATAGACAACATTTTATATATTATATTTATATATATATATTATATATTATATATATGAATACAAAGTGAGGATGAATAGGAAATCTAAATTTTAATACTTAATTTAATTTAATTTAATTATATCTTTTATAGCTAATTATATATTATATTTTGATTTTTATTGAAAATAAATAGTAATTTATTTTTATTATTGTAAACTATCGTTTGTCGATAAAAATATAAAAAACATATATTTTTGTATTTTAGTATTGATACGTGACTAACGAATCGATTTTAGTCGAACAACCTTGGTGTATCGAAACCGGTATTTTTTTATGGTTTTTTATTGATATTAATATATATCCTTTTGTGCATATCGCAACTTTATTTTTTTAGTTTTCTCCTTCAACTACTATAGGGATTGCCGGTACCGAAATAAACCGAACCCCTACCAACTGATTATATATATATATATATATACTTTTTCTATATAGAGGAAGGTTAACGTACATTACGGCTTAACGTACATCACGTACGACAGGTAATTACGCACGTTCATTTTAAAATCACGCACGTTATAACTCAAAAATCCAAAATAACGCATGTTGAAACACAATAATCACGCATATTGAAAACATTAATCACGCACGTTATAGGACAAATCACGCACGTTGTTGTACGTGAAGTACGTTAAGCAGTAATGTACGATATACTTTTTCTATATATATATATATATATACACATTAATAGAAAGTTATCATGAACAGTGATATAGGGTTTTTAAGTGGTTATTTATTTTTCATTCTAAACTTGAGCATATATATATTTTTTATTTTATTTTTTATATTTATAGTAATCCCTTTTAATGAAATTTTATTCATTATTTAATTTGACTTTTTTAAATAAGTTGTGTTTGTTAACTTATTTTAAAAATCTAACCCCGCGACTATGTTTATTTGATATATATTTATTAAGTATTTTTTTAATTCTAATTTTAGACATATTTTTTTATAACATTTAAGATACGATATTTTATAAATTAATGTCGTTTACCTTCTTTCGTTATTATAATAATATAGCCTAATGCTTTATAATTCTATGAATATACCATTGCAACATGCTTATTTTATCTGTGTTTTGATAAAAGCTTTGTTCAAAATTGATCGAGTCAATTGTAATTGATTCTTTTTGTTTATCACCGTGACAAACCGAATCGAAACATTTTATATCATAAGCTATAACAAGTGTCGGTGACGAACAAAACTGATACCGTCCGAACAACATTGGTACCACGTCAACTTTAAATGAACATCAGTACCAATAATTATACTTTTGAAACCTTTATCGATATTTATTTTTATATTTTTTTGATCGATGTAAAACGTGTGTCTATATGTTTTTGGGCATATCATGACTTTATTGTTTGGGGTTTATCTTTCGGTCGCTATACAAAGTGTCAATTATGGTACCGGTACTTTATTGAATCGAACCGTTACCAACTAACTTTCCGACGCAACGCGCGGGGGAAGTTCATCAGTTCTCAATTAAAATACTTACCAACCATCAATGAGATTATGCCTGAGCAGTGCAAGTTGTCACAAACCTCACAGGCAGAGGTGTCTAAACAAGCCGAGCCGTTCATAAGCTATTTGAGACACTAAAATCTTGAATCACAACGAGCTTAAATAAGCTCGATCCCGAACTCGAGCTATTATTGAATCTCATTTAATAAACAAGCCTGAGCTAAAACCCAAGTTAGCTCACGAGCCTATACGGGCTTTTAACTTATATATATTTTTTCTAATATATTACCTACGTATTTATATAATAACTATTTCCATATTATACATTAATAACATGTATGTGCTTCATGTTGTTGTACTTATGTTTAGGGTGCATGTCAAAAAAGTTTTTAATATTTTTCACTTCTAACCCAAAACATCTTATCTTTGCAATTTAACCCCTTTGTTTTTTTTACTTTTACCACAAAGTTTTTCGTCTTTTGCAATTTAACTCTAATATTTTTTACTTTCAACTTTGGCCCCCCATAGTTTTTATCTTTCGCAAGTTTTTTTGTTTTACGTTTCGTTCAAAATTTTGGGAGTTAACGCGCTGCAACGTGCATGTGGCCTTCAAAGTTTTTTCGTCTATTCTTTTCCATTTGAGAAGTTCATCGCAAAGTACGGGTCCTAGATCGACCTAGGTATTTTTCTATGTTTTACGTTTCAGCCTAAATTTTTCGCATTAACACGCCGCAATGGGTGTGCGTGGTTCAACGATTTTACATCTGCTTTTCATTCGGTTTTATTTTCTCCTTTTCTATTTATTTTGTTTTTATGAGTTTTTCGACGTTGATCGCTAGTAGTGGTGTTACATTGGTGCTACTTTACATGGTTTTATGCCCCCCGCCGCAACGCGGGGGGCTTAATACTAGTTATCTTCCTATACTAATAAATGAAAATCTTTTTGTACACGTGTCATTGTCTAGTGCCTCCTCCCTTTTAATAATAGTATTACATATTAATTTTATACACAAAATATAATATAATATTAATTAATATAGTTAGAGATAAACGTCTAAATTCAAATTTAATTAATCTATACTATATAATAAAAGAAACCACTTTGAGGACATTTGTCATCATATTAGGCCATCTCTTATAGATAATTATTATTTTAGTTTAATTTTTTTAATTAATTATAGATAACCCTCCTATTAAATATTATTTAGTTTAATAACTTATGAATAATTATTATTTAGTTTAATCTCCTTCTCATTTATAATATTATTTATCTGAATTAATTAGAGTTAATTACTGTTTTCGTCTCTGTGGCTTGTCAAAAATCACTATTTCAGTCAATTAGTTTAAAAATTAAGATTTCAGTCCCTATGATTTCACTTTCGTAACTATTTCAGTCCACCTCATTAACTATTTCAGTCCCTATACTTAACATAATAATGGATTGAAATTGTTACGAAAGGAAACCACAGGGACAGAAATGGTTATGAAAGTGAAATTACAGGAACTGAAATCACAATTTTTAAACTAATTGACTGAAATAGTGATTTTTGACAAACCACATGGACGAAAACAGTAATAACTCAATTAATTATTACTTTTATATTTATCTATTTACTTCAAATTCAAACTTAGTTATCTAATTTGGTCTTAACTATATATTTGAATGTTTTGTTTAGTTTGGTATCAAATAGATTTTACGAAACTTGAAACAAAATTAACTAATATTATTTATCATTTATATATTTACGGAGTTTTAAATAAATGGTTACATTTATTGAGACTTCGTTAACAAATTTTGCAACAACAGAATAATCTATTTTTATCTAGAAAACCAAACTTTGTATTAATATATTAAATATTTTTATTTTCACTATACAAAATTACATTTACTAGACCCATGTAATACATGAGGTTTTTTTAAGATATAACATGAGGTTTTTTAACTTATACCTTTTTTATTATTTGATATATAAAAATAGATTTATTCAATTCGTATAATACACGAAGTTTTTTAAGGATATATATTTTTTATTATTTAGTACAGAAAATTACATTTTTTCAAACCGTGTAATACGCATATTTTTAAAGATGTATTTTTTTTTATTTTTTGGTATATAAAATCACATTTATTCAACCGGTGTAATAAATGGGGTTTTTTAAAGATGTATTATTTTATTATTTAGTAAAAAATATTACATTTATTCTACTCATGTAATACACGTGCTTTTAATGATATTACTTTTTTCATTTGGTATATAAAATTTCATTTATTCAACCCGTACAATATGGTTTTGTAGATATCACTTTTTATTATTTAATATATAAAATTATATTTATTAAACTCGTGCAATAAATGAGGTTTTTAAAGATATATTGTTTTATTATTTAGTATATAAAATTTATTTAGTCAACCCGTGTAATACACGGGGTTATAACCTAGTAATTATCTATAACAAATATAAATGTATCAAATAATATAATAAGTATAATATTATTTAATATAGTTAGAGATTAAACGTGTAATTTTAAATTTAATTAATAGTAAATTACTTTTTGAGTCCCTATGTTTTAGTGGTTTTAACCACTTGAATCCAAAATCACAAAGTTTAACGCCCTGAGTCTCTAACCGATCATTCACACCCTCTGTAAAAAATTCAAAAAAGCTTTTGTAAGGTTGAGTTCTCTAAGTTCTCACAACTCGTATAAGTTTTTATTTTACCCAACCATATATATTTGTTAAGATAAAATATATTATTTGGATACAAACAATAATTACTAATTTATCTAAACTAGGAATTAGTGCCCGCCGCAATGCGGCGGGTACAACTTGTTTATATCACTAAGACTTAACGAATGTGCATATTACACGCGTAACGCGCTAGATCTTAGCATGATAACAAAAGTGATACCACTGACCTGCATCACTCGCGACTTGGAAATGTGACTACTTGTAATGTTACCGGATGTATGGCCGATTTGTGGGTATTTTGCTGATTTTAGATGTTAAACAAACAGCACCTAAATAAACTTGTATACAGGTTTAGAATTATAAACAGTGATGAAATACCATACTGGCTCCTGATCTTAAGTAATAAATAGCCACGAAATTTGAATATAAACAAAACTGGAGTTGAATTTTGTTCTTTTTTCATCAAACCTACTGTTGCTTGATCATAATATTCAAAATCAAACTTCAGATCACATAGAATTTCTAATTTGGAAGCCTTGTTATGAAGTCAAATGTTATCAAATAAAGTCTTATACAGGTTCTAAAATATAACTTCCAATTTCCAAAAGTTAGTAATTAAGCTACTAAAGGCACAAACACTCTAATAAGAAACAAACACGATTTCAAAATGGAATCAAACTTTCAAAGGTCCGTATAGTTGACCACAGGGACAAACATTTAACACTTACAAGATGTACGACGCTAAACTGCCGTCAATAAAGGGAGTTACATAAACGAAACTTACCGAATGCAATCGTGGAAGCGATGGCGGAATAGACGAACGGGGACAGTGGTGCAAAGCTTGAGAGCAGCTGCAGGATCGTTGGATTTAGCAATGGTAGCCGCCCCAGCACCGACGCCCAAAGCTAGGGCACCAAATGCGACCTTCGATTTAGCGCCCCAAATACTTGTTCACCTTGTGCGTTACCAGATGAATGTTTTTCGGCAAAAGGGGAAAACAAATGTCGCGGTGGCGGTTAGTGATAGGCGGCCTTGTGCGGCCCGTGGTGTTTTCTAGTGAAACCCTAGCCACCGCTGTCGTCATATGGTATAATAATGGTCTGGCCGGAGAAGAAAACGGTGTAACCGGAGAGGACGATGGTCTGAACCGATTTGTTTAGGTTCGACTTAGGGTTTGAAGCTGGCCCCGAACATCACCATGGTGGCACCACCGCAGCAGAACCACAGCGATTCTCTGTCTTACCTGTCGGCCTAACTTCTTTGTGTTGACAGAGAGAATAGATAGGTTTTGGGAGGAAGAAAGATGATGTGTCTTGGGGAAGAAGGAGACGTTGTTTGGCTAGTCTATGTAGCTGAGTCAAATTTTTATGAAAAGCACCCAAAGCCAAATGTACAAGTGGTGATGCATAAAAAACTTGCTTCTTTATAATGGTATAATAAGTCATTTCATTAATAAAGATTATATATAAGTTTATAATTTACATTTTTCGTCATTCAACCCGTGTAATACACGGGGTTGTAAGCTAGTTATATACAAAACAAAGATAAAAATAATTAATTAAATAATATATATTATATAAAAACTAGAATTTTGGACTCGGGCGTTGCGGCGAAACTGTTAAATCGAACAAAAATAGACCTAAAAACGTTGAACCATGCACACACGCAAATGTGTGTTGCGGTGGGACTTAAAATCGAACAAAAGATATACGTAAAAACGATGAACTATGCACACGCGTTATGGCGTGTAACTCTTATAATTTAGACCGAAACGTAAAACAGTATCATATAAAAGAATAAGTAAATCAAAACGATAATAAACATAACAATATATCATTGTCTCAGTTATTTAAAAAACCCTTTTTATATGAATAATAATATATGTATTGGTTTTTAACGTATGTAACATGTAAAGAAAATGTTTTTTTAATTTGTTTGAATTTTGAGGCTACAAAGAGAGAATAAGAAAAAGAGAGACACGGACATGAGAGAGAAAAAGACGCTTGATGAACCAATAACTAATGAGATGGTCAAGTGATAACCAATGAATATCAATAATTTTTTTTTTTTTTTTTCAAAAAAGATAAACTATTGTGATCTAGAAACACAAAAATAAAAAGAGGAGGGATCACATAGAGATAAGAGGGAGAGTGGAGGATGGTGGTGTAAACCAATCAAAACAAAGAAAATTGAGTAGAAGAAATTTTGAAAAATAATATAGAGGAAATTGTAATTTTCATAAATATAATATGTAAAAACTTTTTAGATTCAATATTGAAACAGTCAATAAATCAGAAACAAACCAAGTCTAAACCAAGCTCAAGTCAACAAAAATTCGTCAACACTTGAACCTTTAATATCTCCCCCACCTAACCATCACAAAACAAAAACAACCACCGTGTTCCACCACCACCGCCACCGTCATGTTAATCTACACTCTCCTCTTCATTTTCTTGGCTTTTCAACCATCACACGCTCAGTTCCAAAACCAAACCACTAATTTCCCCTGGACTCCATCGGAAAACCGAACTCTAATCTCTAACAACTCCGTCTTCACTGCCGGATTCCTCCAATCACCTACCACGGCCAACCAATTCATCTTCTCCGTCTACTACACAAACACCACCAATATTACAACAATTTGGACGGTCAACGCTGACTCACCGGTCAACAAATCTGCTTCACTTTCAATAACCACCTCAGGCGAACTCCGCCTTAACAATATCCAGTTCCCCGGACCTCCGACAGCATCCGGAACCGGTACTCGGATCCTCCAGATTTCGGATGACGGAAGCCTGACGTATGGAAACTGGAGCAGTTTTAACTTCCCTACTAATACAATTGTTGCGAATCAAAATATTAAGGGAACGAATCTTTCTGTTAGAAACGGAATGTTCCGATTTGACGGAAAACGTTTGGTGTTTAACGGCAGTTATGATCCAGAAGGTGCTTATTATTATGAAAATAGTAACGCGTTTTTGGTGCTAAATGAGATCGGAATGGTGCAGTTGGAGAACGGTGCTTCGATTATTACTTCCGATTATGGTGACCGGAAGTTGAGGCGGTTGACGCTTGATGATACCGGAAATTTGAGGATTTATAGCCTTGATCGGAGCTCCGGCGAGTGGAATGTTGTGTGGCAAGCTGTGCCGGAGTTGTGTAGAATTAAAGGAACTTGTGGACCTAATTTTGTGTGTATGTATGGTGAGACTTACGATACGACGATTTGCGATTGTCCGCCTGGATTCCGGCGAGTTTCCGGCGAGAATCCGACGAGTGGTGACGAATGTAGAAGAAAAGTTGACTTCAGCAATGACGTCAGCAAAGGTAGTAAGTTTTTGCAGTTGGATTATGTGAATTATAGTGGTATACCGGGTCAAGGGAGTCAACGGTTTATTGAGGTGTTGAATTTTACTGGTTGTGAATCCGGGTGCTTGAATGACCCGGAATGTCAAGGGTTCGGGTATAAGTTTGATGGTCAACGGTATTGTGTGCTTGTGAGAGAGTTGTATTACGGGTTGTGGTCTCCGGCGACGGAGGCGACGTTTTTTCTGCGGGTCGATAAGTCGGAGACTGACGAGACGACGTTTACGGGGTTGACGAGTGTTCTTGAGACGACGTGCCCGGTGGAAGTTAGTTTGCCTTTACCGCCTGATGAGTCGAACTCGACGACAAGGAATATTGCGATTATATCGACTTTGTTTGCGGCCGAGTTGATTAGTGGTGTGGCATTCTTTTGGGTGTTTTTGAAGAAGTATGTGAAGTATCGGGATATGGCTCGGACGTTTGGGCTTGAGTTTTTGCCTGCGGGTGGGCCGAAGCGGTTTAGTTATGCGGAGCTTAAAGCAGCTACTAATGATTTTTCGAGCACGAATGTTGTTGGGAGGGGCGGGTTTGGTGATGTTTATAAAGGGGTTTTGACTGATCATCGGATTGTTGCGGTTAAGTGCTTGAAAAATGTTACGGGTGGGGATAATGAGTTTTGGGCGGAGGTTACTATTATTGCACGAATGCACCATCTCAATTTAGTTCGTTTGTGGGGATTTTGCGCCGAGAAGGGTCAGAGGATACTTGTGTACGAGTACGTGCCAAACGGGTCGTTAGACAAGTTCTTGTTTCATTCGGGTAAAGTTAACTACTCGGATGAACATGAAGATGTTGAAGGGAGCAAGTTGTTGGACCGAAAGCCCATGCTCGATTGGGGTATCAGATACCGTATAGCTCTAGGAGTGGCAAGGGCAATTGCGTATTTGCACGAGGAATGTCTAGAATGGGTGCTCCATTGTGACATCAAACCTGAAAACATACTTCTCGGTGCTGACTTTTGCCCGAAGATATCAGATTTCGGGTTATCAAAACTAAGAAAGAAAGAGGACATGGTTAGCTACTCAAGGATGCGAGGAACCCGTGGATACATGGCACCAGAATGGGTAAAAAGCGATCAAATTACGCCGAAAGCAGATGTTTACAGCTTTGGGATGGTGTTGTTAGAGATGGTTACGGGGGTGCGTAATTTTGACATTCAAGGTTCGAAAATGGAAAGTGAAGAATGGTACTTCCCTCGATGGGCATTCGATAAGGTCTACAAGGAAATGAATATCGAGGATATTTTGGACAAGCAGATAAAGAGATCGTTTGATAGTCGACTCCACGAGGACATGATCACACGGATGGTGAAGACCGCGATATGGTGTCTCCAAGATCGGCCCGAAATGAGACCTTCGATGGGGAAGGTGGCCAAGATGCTCGAGGGAACTGTGGAAATCATAGAACCCAAAAAACCCACAATATTTTTCTTAGGTGACGAGTAACGATTATCAGAATTAAGTATGAAAATTGAGGTTTGTATAAGTATTTTACTGTATAATATATATATACGTTGTTGCCTTTTGATACTCTTCTATAGAATTTGGACACTCAAAACAATTCCCCAGCAATGAAAAGAGACATGAGTTATACATACATGGTGATTATCACTTATCAGGCTCCTTTGCACACTCAAATAACAGATCAAGTATCTAAACAAGAGCGTCCAAGTTATTTTAGATGAATAGGGGTTTCAATGGTGTTGGGTTGGTGAATTGAATTGTTCAATTCGAATATGATCTAGATATATATATTCATGTCAAAAATATCTTCCCTTAACCCCTACATATTTACAATCGTGTAAACCGAACGCAGGTCATCTCACCCATTTGTCTAAATATGGCAAATAAACCGGTCGGGTAATAATCAAGTTATAAATGTGTTGATCGTATAAAATGGGTTAGGTGGGTCAAAATGGGTTAGTGAGTCAACATGTTTTATTAAATAAGTTGGTGGATCGACCTGTTTAACCAAATAAGTTAAATAAGTCAACATGACAATTTTTCTAGGTGGGGTCTATTCGCACACGCCCTTAGTCTATTTAAACACTCCAAAGCGCCTCGCTATGGCCAAAGCGGGGCGCTTTGGTGTAAAGTCAACAGACAAGGTCTGACAGGTTCAGTCCTTGTCTGTTGACTTTACACCAAAGCGCCCCGCTTTGGCCTAAGCTCGGCGCTTTGGTTTTTTTTTTTTTCAAAGCGCCTCGCTTTGGCCTAACCTCGGCGCTTTGGTTTTTTTTTTTTTTTTTTTTTTTTTTTTTTTACATTTTGGGCGTATTTTTGACTGGTGACTGGTCTACGTTTAAGTTCAAATTTTACATTTTTGGTCCAAATTTTACAATATTTAATTTGTTTGTGCACATATATCTAAAGGTGAAGTCCCATCTCAATATTTAATTTGTTGAGGCATCTCACTGTCGCGTACAACCCTTTCCAACCCTTTCAAATATAAAAAATAAAAAAAAATTACAAAAGTATTAACACTTCGACGAAATCAGTTTGTAATGTGACGTAAATAAAAGGACTTTCGGATAAGATCACAAAAAGGACAGAAAGTTGGTAAGATTGGTGATATTTTTCAATGAAGCCTTATCTTATGTCTGACACAAGACATCATTTTCATCTCAACCCATGCTTTGCTTATCTCTCAAACCATGCTTTCCTTATCACTGTGGAAACCGATGAACTCTCTCTCTCTCTCTAGTAATGGTGCATTTTGTGCCTCAAAAAAAGTTAAAGTATATTAGAAAAATAAAAAAATCAGAAAGTTGTTGATAAAGCAACTGTGCCTTACATCATAAAGTTTATATTGGAAAAATAAAAATATCAGAAAGTTGTTATAAAGCAACTGTGCCTTACAATCTCGGGCCCCACAATTCTTGAAAACTACAAATATTAAATTTTCTAAAATCTCATTTGAAGAATAAATAAAAATAATACTTTTGTTTCACATCTCTCTCCACCTGGCATACATTATACAGGGATCAGATCAACGCGTACGAAATGCTTACGTATCGTCCCCCTGACCTTAATGTAACCCCATATGTTCAAGATGTATGTTAAATGTGTTTAATAATAATCACGTTAATTCTTTTACAATCCAAGAGTACGTTTGTGTTTGTTCAATATATGCGTTACATCACGTTAAAAACCGAATGTCACTGACACGACCCAATCAGATTCAATACGCACTTGTATGACCCAAAATGACAATATACATCATAATACTACAATTAATGAAAAAATACGTCATGTACATGTACGGTAGGCGGCTAATACACATAACACTACTCATAGGAGTACTTGTGCTTTCAAAACAAAATGATACGATATAATGGAATACGACATCACACGTAACCGATTTGATCCGGAACTTGCAGTATAGTCCATATATATTAAAAAATAATGTATAATGGAAAAAGCGTAAAATTTAGACTATTATCGACGCGTTTATGAATTAAAAACAATTTTAAAAAATTAAAAAAAGGCCCATAGCGCTGCGCTTTGACCTAAGAGGGGCGTTTTGCCCGAAAATTTAAAAATGTAAAAAAAAAAAAAAAAAAAAAAACTCAAAGCGCCCCTCTTTGGCCATAGCGGGGCGCTTTGATGTAAAGCAACAGACAAGGTCTGGCCGCGTCAGTCCTTGTCGGTTGACTTTACACCAAAGCGCCCCGCTTTGGCCATAGCGCGGCGCTTTGGGGTGTGAAAATAATTTTCTCCGTGTGTAAATAGCATGACCCTTTTTCTATGGGTTATGTATGTCAACCTCACAACCTGATTTCTTTGTATTGTTTTGATAATTGTCACCCATAGCTAAACTTTCTAGATTGTGATTTCTAAATTGTTACGGGTACATATGTGTAAGATATATAAAGGGGCGGATCCAGCCCATAATTGTGGGTTCTTAGAAACTTAGTGCATTTGAAAAAATATGAAAAAAATAGTGAGAACTTTATAGAATTTGGAAAAAAAAAATTAGTGAGAATTAAAGAGAATTTATCAAAGAAAACCTTATACAACGAGATCAAAGAGGGTCCTATTTTTATACTAAATTTTTATTATTGCATTAAGTGATTTCAATTTATTATTTAATAAATATTATATATTTTTATTAATAAACAAAGACAAATCACAATGTCATACTCACTTTTTTTTATAAAACACCATATATTAAATTTTTTTAAGGAAAAACAAAATTAGGTATTAGCTCAAAAATCTGTGCAATCCATATCTTATACGATTTTAATTTAGGGCTTGAATTACGGGAATCAAAAGTATCCAAATCTAACACATTTATATTCGGAAACAACTTAAAAGATTTAAAAACGGCCGTTCAAAAAAAAAAAAAAAAGATTTAAAAACTTGCCATACAAGTAATGAAACGGGTAGTATAAATAAATACATAGTTTACACTTTACACATTCTACTTTCAATTCAAGTTGCCGTATCTATAGTTCAAAAGTTTAGTCACGTCTATGTCTTCTTCATACGGGGTTATTGTCCCATATTCAAAGCTTTTAATCATCGTGAACCAACAACTCGAAAATTATGTCGACAAAGTATTGGTTATAACCCCCTCGACAAGCGAGACAGCCTTAAAGATAAAGATCCAAGAATTCGAAGAAGGCATCCACTCGACGTTGCTCGACGAGTGGCATGTTTATACAACCGTATGTATGATGCTCACCACCAATCACAAATCGGTAGCCAATGTTAGACTCTTGGGTGGATCTCAACCGTTTGGTGGTAAGAGGGATTTGGAAACAGCGATGATGATCTCGAGGTATGTAATGTTGTACGAGTTTGTTTGTGCAAACGGCTTCTCGGGTGAAAAGATTCTAGATCATTTGATTGAGGTTCACAGGAACGAGGAGGAGAAGGAGAAAGAAAAAGAGATTTGTGTGATTTGTCAAAAAGAATTTGAAGCCGGTGAGATATGTTACACTCTCGAGTGCGGGCATTGGTATCATAAAGAATGCATCAACGAATGGTTGAATCACAAGAGTCTTTGTCCAATTTGTAGGGACAAGGTTTTTACGTTTTAGGTTTAGTTTCATATTTCTTAGTTTGTAAGTATTTTCATTAAAGAAACGAGATTTATTTAGATTTTTTATGAGATAATGAAAATTAGGTATGATGTTTACCATCGATCACACACAATTTGTATTCTTAATTTTAGGTAAACGCACACAATTTTTTATTCTTATTTTTAGGTAAAAACATATAATGGTGAGAAAAATCGACCGAAGAATAGCGCTAGAGCATAGATATTGGTTGTGGAATAGTGAAAACATGATCACAAAGAATTGAGTTAAATATCCGGATAGTCTCTGTGGTTTGCTCTTTTTTCACCTTTAGTCCCTAGCTTTCTAAAATTACAGCTATAGTCCTCAACTTTTCAATTTTCGTTCCCGGATAGTCCCTGAAGTGGATGGGGGTTAGTTGTTGGTGTTAACTAAGTGTGAAATGACTAGAATGCCCTTAATATAAAACAAAATAAATTAATTAATTATTATGTATATTATACTTGTGGGGCCCACTTCCTATAAAATAAATTAACCCATCCCTACCTCACCATTCTCTCTTCTATGCTCTGTTTCTTTGCTCTCATCTATTTCTTGCCATCAAACAACAACCATGAATAACAACCATGGCTTCATCGGGTAAGTATCCATAATAATTGTTGAATATATGCGTTGAAATAATCATCTCACACCAAAAGTGATGATGTTTCAGAGGAGAAGCATGGCGATTTCATATCCAAATTGAATATCAACGGACGCCATTACGACGAGTTCGCAAGGGTAACGTTTTGAATATTAAATTGTGCGGCAAGGTTCAGATTGTTTCAACCACCTTTCTCCTTATTACTGTGTTTATCTGTCAAATTTTCAGTTTATCATAAATGATTGATGAACTTCATATCAAATAAATAATATATTTGGATCAGAGATTTCATCAGCCTGTTTTTTTTGTAATTATTATGGAATGATTCCGGCGAATCTGATGTTAATCTCGTTTCAAGGTACACCGGAGCTCAGTTCGACGGTAAGAGTCTGAGTGAAACTTTCTGCGTTACGTCGGAGATTGGAATTCCGTCAACTCCGGTGAGTCTGTAATCGACAGAGCTGGTAAGTGTGTGTCCAGTGGAGGCAAAGAAAGAAACCCCAAGGAATCAAAGGCCACTGTGCAAATTGATCTTTATCAATACTACTATCAAAGCTATGGGTGCCATATTATTATGTATATTAGAATTCAGATTTCATCAACTGAAATAGAGTTTAAGAAATCATAATAGAGTATGAAAATTGGTTTTAAAATGATGCTCAATTAGCTTCATTTAGATATAGTTTGTGTGGTTCTTGTGAGGATTTAAGGTGGTGGTAGTGAAAGGTGGAGGTGGTGGTGGTGAAAGGTGGAGATGGCGGTGGTGGTTAAAGGTGGGGAAGATGAAGTGGTGGGGTGGGTGGTGGTCCCACAAATATCTTTAAATATTAATTATATTTATTTTAATTATTTAGTTATTAATTTAACAGTAAAGGCATGTTAGTAATTTCACACTCACTTAACAACAAAAACTAACCCCCATCCACGCCAGGTACTATCCGAGAACGAAATTGCAAAAGATGGGGACTATAGCTGTAATTTTAGAAAGTTAGGGACTAAAGGTGAAAAAAGGGCAAACCACAAGGACTATCCGGGCACTTTTCTCCAAAGAATTTGAAGTCAGCTAAATATGTCGTTAATTTACAATTCATATTAAGTGAGATTGATGGTTACATCTGATACAACCATATTCAACAGTAGACAGTTAAATCGACAAAAAATAGCAAGTGGAAGTCTAAATGCCTCTCTGAAGAAACACAGAACTAATTTTAGGTTATTAGTTTGGTTTATGTTTCGACCATAGAGGTTAATCTTATTAATCCTTCCCGAGCTAAAGCCTTGATCTTCCAGCAAAACAATCAACACCCCGTTAAGCTTGTTAAGAAGGGAATATGGGGGTTTCCCTCTTAACCACTCTCCGGCGTGAGAATAAGTATTTGTTTTGAGGATATAAGTGTGTGTTTAAGTGTGAGAGAGCAGAGAACAAAATGCCTTAACCTGTACATGAAGGTCCATATTTATAGCCGGAGTAGTGTAGAAGGAGATGGGCTGATGGGCCTTGGGACTGGTGTCGACAACAAGGAATATCCTTCTTGTCCCTTCTGTTACGACTTTTAGTGTTTCTAGAAGGTTACCGGAGCTGGCGTACCTTGAATGGAGCCACGTATCCTGATTTTCGTCCTTGTTGTCTCCCTAACATCAGCAGGTGAGTGGAGATCATGGGGCAGGTGTCGCCGCCCTATGATTGGTGCCACGTAGGCGTCCTTGTGTACCTTCTTGTCTCTTACACGATTGTTGATCGTGGAGCACGGTAGGATACAGCCTGCTGGACGCTGATTTACTCATTTCTCTGCCACTCGTACCTTTCGTATTATCTGGAATGAACCTGCGCTCCTGTCCCCGCGCAGCCACTGGAGCACATCCATACAGCCGGCGCAAGGTCCAAGGCATGAGGGTTTTCATCCAGGACTCTAAGTGTAGAATCTGAGCTTTAACCTTGCTTGGGCCTCGCACGCGACCTAGGTTTTATCTATTTAGTCGGCGCGGGGTTTGTAGGCTTGTCAGGTTGATGTAATAGGAGTATGGTTCCGCGCGAGACCTGGTTGGTCTGCGCGGCTTTTTGGGACCATACCTCTTCAAGTCCCCCAAGTCCAGTGCTGCTTTTATGCGCGAAGTAAATGGTTGGAGCTCTGAACTAAAAAAAAGTTAAGTGAAAGTTGGTTTTTCAAGCATTTCTTGAGTCTTGGTAGCCTGCGCGCATGTAAGTGTTAGACAATTATTACGGCGCGGCTATGAGACTTGTTTCTAGAAGAGTCTTGCTTCTGTGCTTGGTGATCAACATATTATTTGTCTTTTTACTCATGGGAGCTGGCGCGCATGATTCTTGATGGAAACTGTATGCGGCGCATCTCTTGTTAGCTTCTTCTTGAAGTTCTTGAAATTTAAGCGGGAAACTCCTTGAAATTTGAATCCTGACAGGTTGGTGCAAATGTCGTTGATAACGACGTTTGAGTTGACAGCTGACACGGCGATCATCATGTTGTCACTGCGGCGGTTCGCCTGCTGTCAGGAGAGTGAGGTCCACACGTGCGTGGTAACCGTTACCCTAGTAATCCCGCCTTACGTGGTGGTCCCTGACTGGGTACGCGCGCGGTGCGTTCGGCACGGTTACCCATTGAATAAAATGCGATGGGTATATATATTCGAAGATAAAGAGAGAATTACAACCGCTTCTTCGAATTCTCTTTCCTTCTCTCTCTAATCTTCTTTGAATCTTCAAATCTTCAAAAACTTCTTGGTGTTCAAGTTTATTCCAGAAATTTGTGAAGATCTTCATCAGTTTCTCTATTTCTTTATACGATGGCTGAAGAAGACGTTGTACCTATTGAAGAAGCTGCTGGCCCGGTTCCAGTTCTCAAATGGGACCAGGGTTTATTCGAATAAATCGTAAGGGGTTTTCAGTTTCCAGCCGAGTGGGATGCTCGTTATCCCAATAGGGCCAAACAGCCGCCGATGCACCACCCGGCTACATAACTTTATTTGCCGATTTCTTTATCGATGACAATTTTCGGTCGCTGGCCACTCATTTCATGGCAGCAATTTTGCACTTCTATGGCTTTCATATCTCCCAACTCAGTCCAACGGGTATGGTGAGGATTCGCCACTTTGAGTTCATCTACAGGTCGCAAGGACAAGAACCAACATTTGATAAATTTAGGGCCTTCTACCAGTTGATCCGGAACATGGGGTTCAATTCTTTCGCCCTCCGCGCTGCAAAGAAGATACTGATAAATCTTCCAAAGAGCTTCCATGACTGGAAGATGAAGTTCTTCTTCATCCGGGAGGAGGTTATTCCGATCACGATGATATTTCGGGAACCCGATGTGATCGAGAAAAAAGGAACTTCCGATCCCGAAAGCGCCGGATTGGTACATGAGGTTGATGCCGACCCCCAATAGGGTATTTGGGGAGCAAGTTCTTATCGCGGCTGGACTGAGTGATAAATGGCCAACGCGCAGCAAGGAAGTTCCTGTGTTGCTCTTTAATGGGGAAGGTAAGTCCTTTATTTCTTTTATCTTTCCTCTTTGATGAAGGCTTGCGCCTGACTGTCCCTCATTACTGCAGTTGCTGAGCTATACCAAAGTGAATTTCCCACTTTTGGTGGAGCTATGGGAGTGCAACCTTTGGAAGATGGTGAAGTTTTTTGGTATGAGCAGATCAAAGACAACTTTATGTATCCTCCCGTGGGGGTGTTTGCTACTCCTCCTACTGCGACTAAAGGTGCGCGCCCTTACAAGGTGTGACTTCCGCTGGGATAGAGATTCTTTATCTTTACAGCGAGAAGTCTATAGGCTTGTCAAATGAAGAGCTAAGTTCATGGTCTGAAATATTTGCAGGTGTGTTGCGCGACCTGGGTATTGACCCTGAGGAGAAGAAGGCTTAAAAGGTCACGACGAAGAAGAAGGCTGCACCAAAGAAAAAGGTGACTGTCGAAGCTGGCGCGACAAGAAGAAGGCAGGAGGTGGCCGCGCAACTATTGAGATCCCTTAGAAAGGTACTCTTCGCTTTCGTTAGAGTAACCTTGAAGATTATATTGTGGCCAGTGATTCATTAGAGGGTTTATTTCATATAGGCGAGCAGCCAAAGAGCAGCGCGACTGCATCGAAGAGCTCAGGGAACGCGGGATCTAGGGTTCCCGAGTCAGGCGTGACCCCTTCTTCCATTCGTGAGGAAGAGGAAGAAGAAGAAGAAGAAGAAGAAGAAGAAGAAGAAGAAGAAGAAAAAGAAGAAGAAGAAGAAGAAGAAGTTGAGGAGGAAGCTGCCAAACTGGTGGCAAGAAAAAGATCTCGTGAAGAGGCGGCTGCTACAACCCCTCCTGCGCAGAAGGCTGCTGTCACTAAGCCAATAGGGAAACATGGCAGGTTGCGGAGCCTATATAAATTTTCTCCAGGTTGATACTTGACCTTTTTGGCTTTATTTTTGCCTTAGTAAACTTTTAACATTCTTTTCTTTTTCAGAGGCGCTAAAAAAGCCTGAGGTGAAGGCTAAGGAGCCGGAGTCCAAAAAGACCAAGTTTACTATTATCCATCCGAAGGTCGTTTTTGAGAAGTGGAGAAGGGAGTTGAGGAGCCTGCGCGCAATGTTCCTGAAAAGGAAATTTTGAAGGAAACCGAGACCACTGCTACAACTGTTCATGATAAAGCGCAGGGTCCAGAGGTCATGCACGTTACTGGGCTTGACCAGCCCCTAAAAAACAAACAGTTTTCAATTCAACCTTACAACTTTTGTACTTTCAACTTTGGTCCCCATACTTTTCATATTTCGCTAATTTTTCGTTTTGAATTTTGCTAGTTAACACGGCGTAACGTGTGTGTGATTCAACGTTTTAACATTTCGTTTTACCCTTCGTACTAGATTTTGCGAGTTAACACGGATCAACGTGAGTGTGTGGTTCAACGTTTTTACGTCGTCTATCTTTTCCCATGTTTGACAGGTTCGTTACAACGTGGGGGTCCTAAATCGACTTAATTATTATTTTCTATGTTTTACGTTGCAGTCTAATTTCTTTACATTAATACACCGTAACTTCAGTATTGGTTGTCGCTGCCGATGATGTGGTATTGGTGCTATTTGGCATGGTTTTACCCCCGACCGCATTGCGGCGGGTGGTAAATCTAGTTATTGAAAAAATCAAATAATACTAGCAAGGTGCTAGACATGAAAACCCCAAAATTCCAAGCAAAATTGAAAGTTAATCTAAGTCTTCCAATTTAAAATATTGAATCTTGCTCTATTCTTTACACAAACGTAAGAACTAGTCTTTATCTGCTCTACAACTTTTTCCGACTCCCATTTAAAGTTATTCAATACCCCTATCATTTTTACTTTCCAAAGTAACTAAAACTAGTATTAAAGGCTCCTGCGTTGCGGCGGGGGCATAGACCGTGCCAAGTAGCACTAATGCTACACAACTACAAGCGACCAACAATACCGGAAAAGTAAAAACAAAATAAATAAAAAGGAAAAAATAACACCGAACGAAAAGCATACGTAAAATCGTTGAACCACGTATGCCAGTTGCGACATGTTAATGCGAAAAAATTAGACTTAAATGTAAAAATAGAAAAGAGTAACTAAGTCGATCTAAGACCACACGCGTTGCGACGAACCTGAAACAGGGAAAATAAACGCGTTGTGACGGTCTTGTCAAATGAAAAAAAAAATAGTCAAAAAAACTTTGAAACCCACACGTACGTTACGACGTGTTTACTCGCAAAATTAGAACGAAACGTAAAACAAAAAATTTGCAAAAGATGAAAAATATGTGGATTAAGTTGAAAATAAAAATGTGTTGGGGTTAAATTGCATAAGATGAAAAGCTTTGGGTTAAAAGTAAAAAAAAAAAGCTTAAAATGCAAACAACGTAAACCATTGGGTTAGAAGTGAAAAATTATAATTTTTTTTGAAAGACTCTCTATACATGGAGTACATTCCATGAAGCATAAACATTATGGTAATTTATAATATGGTAATGTGACCAAAATAATGCATAATCACATCATTGTTTACTTGCGTTTAAAATCCGAACGTGAAACCGGACACCGCCAACAAATGGGCACCTCAAATGGTGATGTTTGAAAGCGCAAGCGACATAAGCGTCACTTGTCCGAACGTTTCTTACCACCGGAGGTATCGCTGTACGTATATCATTCGTCACTAGATTCACATTTTATCAAAATAGTTTTTTGGGTATACTTTTTTTAGGTAAAGGGGACGGTTCCCGAGTAAAGTTTTATGAATTTAATAAAAAGTTACAAGCTAAGAGTATTAGAATTTTTGGGACAAATTCCCCAAAAGACTAACGTCACACATCTATATAACACCTGAAGCCTATACAAGTGGGCTATAAGCCCGGTCCAATGTTTCCTATATCTACCACTATTGTTGGGCCTTTCAACGACCCAACTTTTTTAACACCACATGATCTCAAACATCATACTACATCTATTACACGCACCCTTCCTCTCTATCTCTCTCTATTTATATACTAGGTTATATACCCGTGAGTTTCACGGGTTATGGGTTGTGTTAAAAAAATCTATATCTATAAAATAATAACTTCACATAGTAAGACACATGTTTGACAGACCTTACCGAGACAAAAAAACATAAATTGAATAAATTAGGGCATTTACTTCACAGAAAAATATCTTATTTAACAGTATTGTCGGGTACATCAATGGTATAATGACATAAGTATTTTATGCATCAATTAACTCTAAAATCTAAACAATTAGCCTGAAAATGCGGCGCGGTACAAACTACACAAAATACATGTAGAAATACCAATACAAATTACACGTAAGTAAAAACTTCTTTGTATACAACATTAGATGTCCTATTAGTAAGGTTACCCTCATTATCAAGAATTGATAATTTGAGTCCGTCCATGCTCTTGACTCTCGACAAAGCCACGTAAAGTTGACCATGAGAAAATACTGGATTTTTCAAAAATAAACCAACTCTGGATAATGACTGCCCTTGACTTTTATTAATTGTCATAGCGAAACATAAAGCAACAGGAAACTGTCTTCTTTGGAATCTAAAAGGAACCTTCTTATCCGACGGTATTATACCAATTCTAGGAATAAAAATTCGAGCACCAATGTTGCTTCCAGATATCACTTCTGCTTCAATAACGCGATTTCCAAGTGATATTACCTTTAAGCTAGTTCCGTTGCACAACCCATTTTTTTTTATCAATATTTAGGAGGAGCATGATGGGAACACCGACCTTTAGTACTAATTTGTGATTTGGAACACCTGAGATCTTGAGACCATTTAGTACATCGGGAGAGTATAAAACTTTGATCAAAACCATCCTGTAGATTTTCTGTCTCACAAATACTATCCGAACTTAGGTATTCCTTGGAATCTCCTGGGAACATCAACAACAACTGAGAATTAATTTCATCAACAACTTCATTCGTCGGTGCAAGAATGGCTCTTTCTTGGTAAAAGCCAGAATTTTGGTAATTTTCAAGAAGAGAAGGATAAACAAAATCTATAAGACTTGAAATAGGATTAGCGGAATCCATGATTAAAAGATCATCGTGTATGTCTATAATCGCATCACCATCGTTAGATCCGCCTAGTTTCCCTTCACCCAAATCCAACAACCACTGAGCAAAGATTTGTGTTTGCTCGACATCATGCATTCCACTTCCTGCAGTCAATCTCATGTTCTTGGTTAAAGTGAATACTTTGCAATGGTCCCATATGTACGAAGAAGTCAACGAAGCATTAACAATGTCTTGTCTAGTACCACCTTGAATAACAGGAAGAGTTTGTCAGAAATCTCCACCAAATACGATTGTTTTACCTCCAAATGGACTTTCGGAATTATAAGAACCATCACATTTCAATATGTGTTTTAAAGTTCTATCCAAAGCTTCAAAACCATGTCTGTGTATCATTGGTGCTTCGTCCCATATAATCAATGATGTTTTCTTTAATAGATTTGCAACATCACTGTTAGGGATTATAGGACAAATCAGTCAGATTAATCGAAATGAGAAATCGAGAGTGAGCTGCCCTACCTCCTGTAAGAAGCAAAGATGCAATCCCACTTGAGGCAACATTTAAAACAATTTCCCCTTTCGATCTTAGAGATGCAGATAAAGTTTTCCCAAGAAATGTTTTACCGGTACCTCCATAACCGTAAACAAAAAAAAACACCACCTTCGTTGTCTTCAACAACTTTCATGATATCATTATAAATAAATCTTTGTTCATCGGTTAATGAAACTAAAAGGTTCTCAAACTCCTCTTGAAGATCAATTTTGTCATAATCCAGCTCTTCCGTAATCAAACGATTATTTGAAGTAGAAATCAACTCATGATCAGGGTAAGGCATTGTATTAAAATTTCGTAAGCTGGAATTATTACGAATTAAAATCTTCTCAATCTCGTACAATGTGAGATTTTTAACTTGATCATCAGTAAGGCATAAATCTGAAATAACACATTAAAGATATATTTATAGATTAACATAATCCAATGTATAAGAAATAAATATTTGTTATAATCTAAAAGAAGTGATTGGATAAAATATAACATTTTAACGTGATTTAAATTTTCTTCAAAGAAGTATATATATTATTATATATATATATCTAAATATATGTGAATGTGAATTATAAACATAAAGATTATAAATAAACCTAAAATATAGTAATTATTATAAAGTACTTATACCTGTAGCCTTTAAAATAAGTCGTTGTTTATAAAGGATGTCATCTGATAATAATTCCCATGTTTTTTGCCATACACGTTCTGGCAAAGACAGAGTGTGGCACGTCAACGTCGTAGCAAACAATGTGCGAAGATAAAAACCGGAGCTTGAATGACTTGCTTCTTGGATAGCTTCTATATATTCAATGTCATCATCTAATAGACCGTGAGCATAACATGCTTCTCTAAAGGTATTAAATTTACGACCATTTACAGTGAGGTTATCATCAAAGGATCGGGGACCTTTAACTTTGTTTAAAAGAATCCTCAAAAAATAAGCCTCGCCAAGAGTAGGAGAAACAGCATGAATTCTTCCAATTGAAAAACCAGTAGTTTTCCTTTGTTTCCAACACCGTTCATCCTTTTTCCACACAAGCTTTGTAGGGAATTCAATGTAAGTAAGCTCTCGGGCTACGTCATCACTTTGATTACAATCCATCCAAGATGAAAACATTGAAGAATTCATTGACGACCTGTTGAGGACTTGATCAATATCATCGTCTTCACCATATACGACATTTTGTTGGTTCGGAAGATGAAATGGGAGACGAATAACAGCAGGATACCTATAGTGAACATCATATGCGAATATACGCCATGATGCCTCACATGCAGACAAATATCGACAATTATAGTATTTTTTGATCTCGTCCACCGGCGGGTCAGGTTCGTTTGATGTATTACTTTCAACAATGGAAACGGTAACCCGATCAGGACCTTTGTTGATATATTTAAACAAATACTTTATAGATCTAGCCTAATTGCACCATTCAACATTGATGTGGGACTTATATCTCTTCAAAAGTGTTTTGTTGTAAGGAACAACACTTCTGTTATCTAACTTAACTCCAGATTTTTCAACAAATGTTCCTGAATCTCTTATTCTGTAGAGAGGAAAATGTAACACCTCGAAAATTCACGTCCTATAATGTGTTGACACGTGTCAAATGTTTAAACGTGTGAAAGGAATATCATAGAAGGACTAAAGTTGACAATCATGGAAAGTATGTGGATATACGTATTCTAAATGTCAACAGTGAATAAATATGTTGTATATTAACCCTACATGATGCTCATACCTTCAAACGAATAAATCATGGATCATACGAAGCTAAAAGTGAGAGATTACAAACTACAGGGGTTAAATGTGTCAACATGTTTAAATTATACCTCTGAGTGACCTTTTGACAAACCCGAAGCTTTGTAACGATTAATTATGCTCACTAGAATGCACGATAAAAATTTCATAAAGTTTCGTCAACGTATGAGAAAGTTATGATCAAATTCGTGTACGAGGGGTTAAAGCGTCAACGTTTAAAGTTAGGCCTTTTCGGGTAACAATTAAGTTAACCGGGGACTTAACAAAGTGGGTAAATGTCTTAAAGCCCTTATATGATAATTTCAAGGGCTCAATGTGCAAAACAAGACATGAAAACGACCTTTAGAAGGGCCAGGGACCAAAACTGCAATTAATAAAAGTTTTGTTGGATGACCCTAGGGGCTCGCGTAGCGCGAGCACTAACTGCTCATGCAGTGGCGCTACGCCACTGCCATGTCTGGACAGAAATCGATTTTCTTTGATTTTCTTGTCTGCCTTAGCCTTGTAACCGCTTTTAACTCGATTTTCCTCATCTCTTGACCCCTAAACAACCCCTAGAACATTAGGGACACATGTGGGAAGGTTATGGTCAGTTGTAGTGCTAGATGTCAACAATTTGTGGTGTCTTGATCACTATATAAGACCTTCAAGTTTGCAACATTCTTGCACTCATCATTTGATCATCTCTGGAGCTTCTTGGAGCTAAAGAATAGACCCCAAGCCTTCCTAGTCGTGCATTAGACACTTGTAAGTATGCTAATCCTTTCTTAATTAAGTTTTAGCTTAAAAGTCAAACCGTCGTAATTAACGGTTGACTTTAAGATTAATCACTAATGGTCCAGTGATTAGTCGAATCAAAAGTAGTTATAAGTTGGTAATTATGTGGGTAATAAACCCTCAAAAGGGTTCCCCCTGATTCCCACTCTAACTAGGTCAAAAGTCGGGTCAAACTTATTAAGAAAAAGTCAACAGGACACTTAAATTGCAAATTATGCATATTTAGCAATGTAGAACATATACAACCTGTTGGATCATTGTTATAACTTAGTAATTAGTGTAAGAACATGTCTAAACATGTTCGACCCGACAATTCTCTGTAAAGACCCGGTTCGGAACCGAAAGTCGCATAGTTTGACTTTCAGTTCTGACCCGTTATGGTATGTTTTAGAAATACCTTAGAGCTTCATTTGGACCAGGTTACATGCTAGTATAACCCTCTGTGATTATACACCTCGGATCATTAGTTATCCAATTAATACGCATGATTCCGTTAATTGCTCATATGTTGACCATTATGCCCTTTTCACCTTAAAACGTGATTTTTGGAAATGTAAAAGAGTAGAAACTTTAATTACTGATATATAAACTTGTATGCAAAGTTTGATATCAGTTTGAGGTGTAGATTGAGAGTTATGCTCATTAGCGTAAATTAGAAGCTTTATGTTAATAAAACGGCGTAATTAGCGTATAGCCTACTTAAGCCTACTTTTAAATACCAAAATCTTTACCCACTGATGTAATATATTATTTTGGGATTTTTAAAGATTTTTAATTAATTTTAGGATGAGCATAACTAATAGTCGTAGGCGTAATCCGGTAATTGTCGGTTTTGCCCTTACGGGCCATAAAATGAGTTCTACATATATAAACGACGCCAAACCTTTTGCTACTGATCACATATGTTAAATAAATTATTTCAAGCCTCCTGGAAGTATAAAAATATCAGCTTTATGTATCGAACCCGTAAACGGCTTTTAATCGCCTTATTAAGCGTTTTAACGCATAGTATGTATTAAAAATTATTTTGAACATACCCGGGATGATACCTACTGATATTTGAGGCAAATTATAATATTTTAACAGTAAGCAAAGGTTGTTAAACTCAGACTTCAGTTTTGAGCTTTTCGGCTTATGTGAAATTACCAAAATACCCCTACGGGGCATAGTTTGGTTATAATTGATAAATTTCACATATATACTTTACCCTACTGTTATAACATGGTAAAATAAGTATTTTTTCTGATTATATCAGACCTGTAACTCAGGTAAATACTTAAACTCTTTTATAACCTTTTAAATGACCAAACTACCCCTACGGGGTAAAGTTTGTGTTTAAATACGTTTCGGGCATAATGAAAGACATCTTACTGATGTCACGACATATTTGAGGCATAATTAACTTAGGAAACCTGTATATGGCTCTCATGATGTCACACCCCAAATTTCCACGCTTTACCGGTGGGCCCGGTAGGGGAGTATCGTGACGTGGTTGGTAACATCATAGTCAAACAATACAATATATAAATGCACAACGGAAGCAAAAGGATAAATATATTATAATCCGAAATAATGTAACATCAAAATATTACAACGGAAGTAAGGGATCCACAGGCGGATCGAAAATAAAATAACACTGTTCAACAGACTTTAGGCATCTAAGCTTGCGAGACTCTTTATTGATGCTAGGAGTAGCCAGCCAATTCCGATTAGTACCTGCACTTAGCCTTTTTAGGAAAATACGTCAGTTTACACTGGTAAATACAATCAACCGACTCATTTTGAAAAGGTTTTAAAAATGATTGATTTGAATGCACATGGCACAAATAATATTTTATAACTTGGGATATTTATTTAATTATATAAACTTGTACAGGATTTACATGTTTCTTATGCGTTCAGTAGCCCGGATCGAGCCGGGTTAAAGATTAATGGACACACCACTTTATTTATGAGACACTGACAGGTGTACGCCTACACCTGTGTGCTAAGGTCGTGGCCATTTCGTAAAATGATGCCAGGGATATCCGGGACAACGGTCATTAACCCCCAAAGGCTTTAAGCAAACAAAACAAATTAAACGGAACATCTCAATAATTTAACCAACATAAAATTAAAGATTCAATGCCCGACCAAGCGGTATTTTATATACCGTACCCCAAGCCCGTATAGGGAAAATAAGTTACAAGTATTTACCTGAGCTAAATATAAATTCAATCCCAGCCGTATCAAATCAGCAAGTACAGATAGCTTTTACTGGGCTCCTAAATCTGGAACGAAGGTTTTTAATAACCTATTAGAATCCTAACGGGTCTTTAATTACGTCATGACATAGACCGGTTAGTTTTCAAAAGGAAGATACGGTTCAAACGCATGATAAGGCGAAGACTGGAATAGAATGTGATTTAGACCCGACAAGTTCGGAGACTTGTATAATATGGGTATATTATACACATTCTGGATTTTGAGATAAAACCGATAAGGTTTGACCCGTTTCGGCTAATTTATGTAAACTAGTTACATAAACCGAACCGAACGCGTATGAAGCGTAACGGGTAACCATAAGAGTCCTAAACAGGTTTCCTAAGTTAACATGCCTTAAATATGTTGTGATATCAGTAGGATACCTTCCATTATGCCCAAAACGAGTTTAATCTCATATTAAGCCCCTTAGGGGTATTTTGGTCATTTTAAAGATTATAAAAGGGATCAATTAAGCTTCTGTGATCTGGGTATGAATAAATCAGTAAAATAACTTATTTTAACAGGTTATAACATTTGGTTATAAGTCTTATATGCCAAAATAGTTTTAAACCCTAACTATGCGTTTAATACGCGTATAATGTCGTTTTAAGCGATTTACGGGTTAATATAGGATTCTGAGTTTTCTGATCAGTTCAACAGGTTCAAAATACTCCATTTATTATTTGAAATCAGTAGCAATTGGATTGGTGTCAAAAGGATTTGAAAAACTCATTTTATGGCCAAAAAGGGCATATTCGGTATTTACCGAATTAAGGCGATAATCCTAGCTTGTGATCAGTTTAAAAATAATTAAAAATCTTTAAAAATCCCAAAATATTATATTACATCTGTGGGTAAAAGGTTTGGTGTCAAAAATTGGGTTTAGATAGGCTTTACGCTAATGACGTCGTTTAATTACTAAGAAGCGTTATAATTACGTCATTAAGCATAACTCCTAATCTAGACCTCCGACTGATGTGAAAATTTACAGACATGTTTAAAAATCAGTAACTAAGATTATTGTACTTTCACATTTCCAAAATTCTCGTTTTATAGTTATAAGGGCATTACGGTCAATATTTAGGCGATTAACGGAAACGTCGGACAATTAAGGATTTATGTGGTATAAACGCAGAGGGTTATACACACATGTAACTAGGTCCTAATGGAACTTTAAGGCATGTCTAAACCTATCAAAACCGGGTCAGAATCGAGGTCAAAGCAGAAAGTCAAACTATGCGACTTTCGGCTCCGAATCGGTTCAAAACAGAAAGTTGTCGAATCAAACAAGCTTAGACAAGTTATTATACTTATTTTCAAGTTATATGAATGATAAAACAGATTCCACGCCTTCTGTATCGTTAATTACATGTTTAATGGTTCTGTTGACTTTTTCGGAAGAAGTTTGACTCGACACACGACATAGTTAGGATTGGAATCAGTGGGTGCCCTTTTAAGGGTTAATTGCCCATATAATTACCAACTTGTAACATCTTTCGTTTCGACAAAACTCTGGACCGTTTATGATCTATCGCTAAGTCAAACCGTAGTTACGACGGTTGGACTTCTATGCTAAAAACTAAGCATAACTCAATTTAGAAAGGTCAAGGGTACTTACATGCGTCTTATGGATGATTAGGAAGCTCTTGGTCTGCTGATGTGCTCCTCAAAATGATCAGAAATGAAGTGTGGTTGCATGTTGCAACTTTGTGACTTATAAAGTGACTTAGATCATCAAAGATTGTTGCCACATGAGTCTAGGGATGTTACAAGATGTATACAAGTGTCTCCTAAGGCTAAAAACCAACATAGGCAGCCCATAGAATCGAAAACTTGCATTTTAAGTCGGTTAGAAGGCTGGGACAGCCACCTGTGGGTTTTTCTGTCGCTGGGCACTGCTTGCGCACCGTAACAATTATTTGTTGCGGTGCGCAACAATTCATCAGACTTCTCATTTTTGCACTTTTGATCCCTGGTCCTCCTAAACATCGCTTTCGCTTCAATTCTTGCATTATGAGGCTTTAATATTAACATATGGGGGCTTTAATACTTATACCCACTTTGTAAAGTCCTCGGGTAACTTTGTGATCACTCGAAAAGCCCTAATTTTCAATGTTGACGATTCTAACCCTCACACACGAATTTTATCATAACTTTCTCATACGGTAACGAAACTTGGTGAAATTTTTATGGTGCATTCTAGTGAGCATAATTAATCGTTACAAGGCTTCGAGTTTGCTAAAAGGTCACTCAGAGGTATATCTTAACATGTTGACACATTTAACCCCTGTAGTTTGTAATCTCTCACTTTCTTTCACAATTCGCTTCATATGATCCATGATTCATTCGTTTAAGGTTATAAACATCATGTAGGGTTATTGTAAAGTATATTTATTCATTGTTGACACTTTGAACCCTTATATTTACATAGTTTCATTGTTTGTCAACTTTAGTCCTTCGAAAGTATTCTTTCAGACGTTTAAAGGTTATGACACATGTCAAGACATTATAGGACGTAAATTTTTGAGGTGTTACATCCTCACCCCCTTAAAAGAAATCTCGACCTCGAGATTTGTTAAAATGCTGGAAGTACTTTTTGTCGCATAATGGACTTAACTTTTATAATATATCTGGAGTCTTTCCAAGCTCCCAAAGTGACTCCTATATTAGGTACACGTATCCTTTTGGAGCTTCTTTACCTGTCGATTCTCAATCGATACAGGATGCTCAACACGTCATAATTCTGCATATCATTATGTGATAGTGTTTCTTGACTTATTGGCGAAACACATCCTTCAGTCACTAGGGTGCAATGTATTGCGAGCTCCGCCAAGCTCCTTAAATAGGTTTTAGCTTATAAGCTACTTGATCTTGATATATTCGATTTCCTTCGAATGATTTCCATATATTCAGAGCTTAACTAGCCTGATAATTTAACAAATTTGGTACACCCTTCCTGGGTGATATCTTTTGTTAAACCTTATTCCTTAACAAGAACTTAGGAAGTTTGCTATTTTCATAACTCCTTGATTTCCTGCCGTATACTGGTAACCTACAATCGATTATGGATTTGTATGATCTTATTTGTTGTCTCCCAGGCAACTTTCAGATCTTGATAATTGGACTTACCAATTCTCTATCTAACAATAGATATTTAACATTCCATCTATACAAAGTCTCTAAAGGAGTAGCCTTAATACTTACATATCAATTATTATAGAAAAGCTTATTTTAAGGTGAGATGGTTATTACAACCACAGCTCAAAACTAATATTAAGGAATAGCTAATCCTTGCCGCTAGTCGAACAATTCGACGATCCTGGTCAGCTGATGGCGATTCTTAATTGTTGCCTAAGTAGGGTTGCGGTAAGTAATGAATAAACAGAATGAACCGTCTTTCATAATTACTATACCGAATTCTTAGGATATTGGGTTAGGCTATAAGAACCCTCTATTTTTAAAACTTAGTTAACCAGGGTTTCGATTCTTTCAATGATAGTACTAGCCGTTTTGGAGATTTCATAATAACACAGCCTTAAACGGAATTTAAACCTTAACTCTACCTGCCTCTCAGGGGTAAACAGGGTAATAATAGGAGAAGGTAATCAAGGTACAAGGAGGTTACAGAGATTTTTACAAAATCTCAGGCTCCAATTCATCCACCATTGTTTGTGTCAATTATGTGACACATTTAGGTTACGAGTCCAAGAACTCCTTTATCGGGAACACTTACTTGGACAATTCTAACTTGGACATCTCCTTTGAATACCATTAGCTGACTTTATGTCACACCCCAATATTTCCACACTTTACCGGTGGGCCCGGTAAGGGAGTAACGTGACGTGGTTGGCAACATCATAGTCAAACAACACAATATATAAATGCACAGCGGAAGCAAAAGGATAAATATATTACAATCCGAAATAATGTAACATTCAAGTATTACAACGGAAGTAAAGGATCCACAGGCGGATCAAAAATAAAATAACACTGTTCAACAGACATTAGGCATCTAAGCTTGCGATACTCTTTATTGATGCTAGGAGTAGCCAGCCAATTCCGATTAGTACCTGCACTTAGCCTTTTTGGGAAAATACGTCAGTTTACACTGGTAAATACAATCAACCGACTCATTTTGAAAAGGTTTTAAAAAAATGATTGATTTAAATGCACATGGCACAAATAATATTTTACAACTTGGGATAATTATTTAAATATAATACTTGTAAACGAATTACATGTTTCTTATGCGTTCAGTAGCCCGATCCGTAGACCGGGTTAAAGATCAATTGACACACCACTTTATTTAATGAGACACTGACAGGTGTACGCCTACACCTGAGTGCTAAGGTCGTGGCCATTTCGTGAAATGATGCCAGGGATATCCGGGACATGGTCGGTCATTAACCCCCCAAAGGCTTTAAGCAAACAAAACATTTCAAAACGTAGCATATCAATGATTTAACCTCTATTCGATTAAAGATTCAATTCCGGACCAAGCGGTATTTTATATACCGTACCCCAAGCCCGTATAGGGAAAATAAGTTAAAAGTATTTACCCGAGCTAAATATAAATTCAATCCCAGCCGTATCAAATCAGCAAGTACAGATAGCTTTTACTGGGCTCCTAAATCTGGAACGAAGGTTTTTAATAACCTATTAGAATCCTAACGGGTCTTTAATTAAGCCTTGACTTAGACCAGTTAGTTTTCAAGAGGGAGATACGGTTCAAACGCATGATTAATCGAAGACCGGATAGAATGTGATTTAGACCCGACAAGTTTGAAGACTTGCTTAATATGGGTATTTCATACACATTCTGGATTTTGAGACGAAACTGATAAGTCTTGACCCGTTTCGGCTAATTTATGTAAACTAGTTACATAAACCGAACCGAACGCGTATGACGCGTAACGGGTAACCATAAGAGTCCAAAACAGGTTTGCTAAGTTAATATGCCTTAAATATGTTGTGATATCAGTAGGATACCTTCCGTTATGCCCAAAACGAGTTTAATCTATAATTAAGCCCCGTAGGGGTATTTTGGTCATTTTAAAGTTTATAAAAGGAATTAATTTATCTTCTGTGATCTGGGTCTGATTAAATCAGTAAAATGGTTTATTTTAACAAGTTATAACATTTGGTTATAAGTCTTATATGCCAAAATAGTTTTAAACCCTAACTATGCGTATAATACGCGTATAAAGCCGTTTTAAGCGACGTACGGGTAAAAATAGGATTCTGAGTTTCCTGATCAGTTAAACAGGTTCAAAACACTCCATTTAATATTTAAAATCAGTAGCAATTGGATTGGCATCAAAAGGATTTGTAAAACTCATTTTATGGCCGAAAAGGGTATATTCGGTATTTACCGAATCAAGGCGCTAATCCTAGCTTATGATCAGTTTAAAAATAATTAAAAATCTTCAAAAATCCCAAAATATTATTTAACATCAGTGGGTAAAAGATTTGGTGTCAAAAATTGGGTTTAGATAGGTTTTACGCTAATGACGTTGTTTAATTAATAAAAGTGTTTATAATTACGTCATTAAGCATAACTCCTAATCTAGACTTCCGATTGACGTGAAAATTTACAGACATGTCAAATAATCAGTAACAAAGACTTTTACACTTTCACATCTTTAAAAATCTCGTTTTATGAACATAAGGGCAATATGGTCAACATTTGGCAATTTAACGGAAACGTGCAACGAATCGGACAATCAAGGTAACAACCATAGAGGTTTATACTAACATGTTACTAGGTCCTAATGGAACTTTAAGGCATGTCTATACCTATCATAACCGGGTCAGAATCGAGGTCAAAGCAGAAAGTCAAACTATGCGACTTTCGGCTCCGAATCGGTTCAAAACAGAAAGTTGTCGAATCAAACAAGCTTAGACAAGTTTTTATGCTTATTAGCAGGTTATATGAGTGATAAAACAGATTACACGCCCTCTGTAACGCTAATTACATGTTTAATGGTTATGTTGACTTTTTCGGAAGAAGTTTGACTCGACAAACGACATAGTTAGATCGGGAATCAAAGGGTGCCCTTTTAAGGGTTAATTGTCCACAATATTACCAACTTGTAACAACTTTCGTTTCGACAAAACTCTGGACCGTTTATGATTTATCGTCAAGTCAAACCGTAGTTACGACGGTTTGATTTCTAGGCCATAAACGAATCAAGACTCAATATAGAAGGGTCAAGGATACTTACGTAAGTCTAATAGACGATTTGGAAGGCTTATATCAGGTCTTGAGCTCCTCTAAATGTCCAGAAGTTTAATTGTTTTGAATGTTGAAACATATGACTTTTTATAAGAACTTTGATCATCAAAGATTGTTGCCACATGAGTCTAGGGCTGTTATCAGATGTCAAACATGTGTCCCTAAGCCTAAAAACCAACATAGGAAGCCCATAGAATCGAAAACTTGTATTTAGAGTCGGTTAAAAACACAACAGACAGCTGCCTGTCATTTTTCGCATCTGCAGGCCTGACGCGGCCCGCTTTAGATATAAGCAATCCATACGCGGGCCGCCTGGATGCTGGATTCAGGTTAACTTGTTTCCTTTAATTGCATTTTGGTCCTTGGTCCCCCGAAAGGTCGTTTTCACATGGTTTTCTTGCATTCTAAGCCCTCTAAATTGATTTATATGGGCTTCAAGACTTATACCATCTTTGTGAAGTCCTCGGGTAACTTTGTGATCACCCGAAAAGCCCAAATTTTCAATGTTGACGATTCTAACCCTCACACACGAATTTTATCACAACTTTCTCATACGGCAACGAAACTTGGTGAAATTTTTATGGTTCATTCTAGTGAGCATAATTAATCGTTACAAGGCTTCGGGTTTGCTATAAGGTCACTCAGAGGTATATCTTAACATGTTGACACAATTAACCCCTGTAGTTTGTAATCTCTCACTTTCTTTCACAATTCGCTTCGTATGATCCATGATCCATTCGTTTAAGGTTATAAACATCATGTAGGGTTATTGTAAAGGATATTTATTCATTGTTGACACTTTGAACCCTTATATTTACACAGTTTCATTGTTTGTCAACTTTAGTCCTTCAAGAACATTCTTTCACACGTTCAAAGGTTATGACACGTGTCAAGACATTATAGGACGTAAATTTTCGAGGTGTTACACTTTAGTACTCTATGACCATCGGAATATCTTTGTGGTCCCATGTATTAAACCTCCATACTGATCAGGCATGGAAGCAATCTATGGAATTTATTAAGACACACCAATCCTCATATGGCGCTTTTATCATACTATCTGGTATTCGGAATCGATAGAGATTAAAGAGATATCAACTATTTATGCTATCGTATTTCCTCGTAGAGAGAGGATACTTCTAAAATTTTATGCCTAAAGCTTTCTGACAAGAACAGAAGAAATGGTTCATATGATTTGCCCGAAGGTTCTACCTTACACTTAACATCTGGGGTTCTTACAGGAAAAATTTCTAAAAGTTTGCTAAGTTTATGGTCTTGTGAGAGAATTAACAGCACCCAAAACCACATGTAATTTATAGCAATAAATTCACAAATAAGGGTTTATCTGGTGAAATTTCTAATGTGAGCTGTCTCTAATTATTCAACAGGAGGGCTAAACGCCTCCATTATTAATCCTTCTAAACTTAGCTGTAAAATCTTAGATAACTTTAGGGCAGTCTCAGCTTTGACTGATTACTTCTTAATCATTATAACGTGGGTAGTTGAGGTAGATCCATAATGGATTTTTAAATGAGTAGGTTTTGAAACCTTAGTGTGCCCTCTTATTGCCAATGCTACTCACTAATAATTATGTGCTTTAATAGGGTACTATCTCAGCCAATGAATTAAAATTTGCGACATACAGTCGACAGTCTAGAACTTTTATGGCGAGAGTCAGAAATTCTTATTCCGTCTTTTCCCTTTTCGCGAAACGGATACTAGGTTTTTCTAATAAGGTCCTTAAAACTTGGACCATTCCACGATGTATAAGAGGATCCTTCTTGAGGATTTCATTAATGTCCTTACTAATTAAAAGTATTGCCATCGAATGACTGTGATGTATACCTTACCATGTCTTTTCTAGCATAACCACTGATATACTTAATGGTTTCTACTTCATCCTTTCTAGTGTTTAGTCAACATAAGCAAGCCAAGAGTAATTAAAACATAGAGGTAAAATCTTGGATTTTAATACTTAGTCAACATAAGGAGGATAAGTAGGTGACTTATAGTAAGAAGTAAGGAAGTTATTGTACATGTGCTTATATTTAACCAAAATGGAAATTTCACAAACTAGGCACCTAGCTCGGTTGGCTAGGCGCGCGAAAGGGTGCGGCCTAGACCCAGGTTCGATTCCAGGGACGGCCGGTTCCACCATTTTTTAATATTAATTAATCGTACGGATACATGTAATTATGAGGGTTGTCTCATAAGGAGTCTTGATAATTAATTGCTTCTTATCACCCACAATATGGCCTTGATTTTCAAGACAGACAATCGATTTTTATTACTATATCGAGTCCTCTTATTAACGAAACAAGGGCAGCGGAGAAGGGTAATTCCTAATGGATATAAAACATCCATTTAATATTGCTGGAGCAGTCTCTGAGGTACTATCGGCCAATTTTACTTCATACTTAACGCTTAGAGTTTTAACAGGCAGATTTAATGATTTACAATATTTATTGTCTACGAGAGACTTATCTGAACCTGAATCAATTAATACTCTAGCATGAGCGTTATTGGTAAAGAAAGTACCTGTTGTGACATTGTTATCCTGAACAGTCTCTTGAGCATCCATTTGAGAGCTTCCAGCTTTGATCTTTTTAACTTCCTCAAGCTTTTTAGCGTATTTAGGGCAGTTGGTCTTAATGTGCCCTCTTTCATTGCAACCATAGCAGGTTGCGTCCTCCATCTTCTTACAGTCCAAGGTCTTATGCCCCTTGGACTTGCATATCCCACATGCAAAAGTTCTCGTCGGTGTATGCGAGTTCGATCCATACCTGCACTTCCCAAAGTGCCGTTTCTTGCAGATTTTGCATCTGGGTTTTTGACATGACTGCTGGTTGTCCTTTAAATACTTGCCATACTTAGCTGCTCTTTCCTTGGCAGCCTTAGGGCAATTAATACTGATGTGGCCCTTTTCGCCGCAGCCATGACAGGTCGCATCTTCCAATTTCTTGCAATCCAAGGTCTTGTGACCCTTGGTTTTGCAAATTCCACATAAATTAGCACGTGGGTCGATGGTGCATTTTCCAGAATGTTGCTTCCTGCAGTTATTGCATTTGGGCCTTGCCCCCTTTGGCTTGGACGGGTTATGGTTTGAACCGGTCTTACCCTTTTTACGACCTTCATTTGGGGCATTATTGCACTTTCGTTTGTGATCCTTCAGTACTCGATCCACAACGTTATTTATGGCTGTATTTAACATAGCCTGTAACTCAGCGCCCGTTAAATTCAGTCTTGTATCATCATTCTGATTAACTGGATGATTGTGAGCTTCAGAGGACTCAACCATGGTGAAGCTTTGAAGGCTACAAACCAAGTAGTAATATTTGATTTAATTATATGGTGAATTGTCGAATCTGATGATTAAATAGCCCTGGTATAATTTAACCATATAGGCGAATAGATAGTATTATATTTATTTGATTATGTTTTGCCTAGGTTTTTAAATAAACCAATCCTTGGCGTGCAAACAGAATATAATCCTTCATATTTATTAGACAGGGAACATAAATCACGACTGTCAAATGTCGTACTGACATTTTATATAGCTCAAGAGCTTGTTCCCAAGGACTCTTGATGGCACAGGGGGCCTTGTCCCTAGGGAAAAATTTAAAACATAATCGATGATTCCTTTGGATCGAAAAATTTCATAATTCATTGTCTTGCCAAGAATTTATGAAATAAAAACTATCTTTTCATGTATACACCATTTCCCGTAGGTATACATCCCAAATGGATGTTGGATGCGTTCATCATGTTCGACGTTTACCAGTCATGATTCCTATTGATCATTTACGCTAAATAAGGGATTTGGAAAATTCCAGAAATAAGGGTGACAGGTGTGATTTTATCGTATCACTGTTGTCAGGAGTGTTAACACATTTTCAGATGTTAACGAGGATCTGAATCTCTTTTTAAACAGGTTTTACCATTTTAGCTAGGTCTTCAATGACATTCAAGCTAGGTCAAACCTTTTTAAGATTCTCTTTTAATATTTATACTGGCAGGAAAGGAATGATATTTATTTCTATTCAGGATTTCTATCCTAAATCCTGATTTACAAGTTAATAATAGCACAAATGGCCTAGTCGCGTAGACAAGTTTAATTTATAAGCCATGATTTCAGAGAATCGAGGCATTTGGGTTTGAACATAGTTCATTACCTTTTTCGGACAGGGGGTCATCGCTACCACTGTCTTTTGGCTCATGTAGAAATGAGCAAGGCCCGTAGGCATTATTTTACCAATGTATGGTCAAAATATGATCATCTTAATTGATGATCTAAACCCATGATTCAGAGATCATTAAGTTGGGTTAGGGATCTTTTAAAGAATCCATATATAAAATGTCGTGTGTGATTTTTAACGAATCACGTCTGCCAGGAGCGTTAACACGTTACAGGTGTTAACTAGGACTTGGATCTCTTGAATAGGTTCTACCATCTTGGCCTTGTAATATGGGCTAGGTTTACCTTTAAGATTCTTTTTAATACTTAACGCAGAAAATTTTTAAAAATCGAGATGTTAATAAGGATCTGAACCTAAATTGAGGATCTGCCATCTTGCCATTTTATTATAATGGTAGATCTTATAATATAGGAATGACATTTTAAACATAATCGTTCCTTTAAAACTTAACCAAGTATATGGTTGCCCTAAACGGGACTTGGAAGGAATAATGTTGTCCTCGAAGGGACTAAAAGATAAATATCGTTATAAGGACTTTTAAGGAAACGATCTTTAGCAAAAGGAGTTTCTTCTTTATTTTATTTCCGAATGCTTTCTCCTTGGTTGCACGTTTCATCCTAGCCGTTGTACGAAGGTCAGCAATTCAAGGCTCCGGGTGTGGAGAATTCCTATTACGGCTTCTTCGCTTGGCGACGTATCCAATATAAAAAAAATTTGGAATCAAGATTTCCAGATGAGGATTGAGAATATTCCTATGTTAAGTCTAGACTCAGAAGGTCAAGGAATGTGCTAATGTGTCATTGAGATTAAACACAAAAAAAATAGTGTTTAATTCACTCAATGTTGGCTCTGATACCAACCTGTCACACCCCAAATTTCCACGCTTTACCGGTGGGCCCGGTAGGGGAGTATCGTGACGTGGTTGGTAACATCATAGTCAAACAACACAATATATAAATGCACAGCGGAAGCAAAAGGATAAATATATTATAATCCGAAATAATGTAACATCAAAATATTACAACGGAAGTAAGGGATCCACAGGCGGATCGAAAATAAAATAACACTGTTCAACAGACTTTAGGCATCTAAGCTTGCGAGACTCTTTATTGATGCTAGGAGTAGCCAGCCAATTCCGATTAGTACCTGCACTTAGCCTTTTTAGGAAAATACGTCAGTTTACACTGGTAAATACAATCAACCGACTCATTTTGAAAAGGTTTTAAAAATGATTGATTTGAATGCACATGGCACAAATAATATTTTATAACTTGGGATACTTATTTAATTATATAAACTTGTACAGGATTTACATGTTTCTTATGCGTTCAGTAGCCCGGATCGAGCCGGGTTAAAGATTAATGGACACACCACTTTATTTATGAGACACTGACAGGTGTACGCCTACACCTGTGTGCTAAGGTCGTGGCCATTTCGTAAAATGATGCCAGGGATATCCGGGACAACGGTCATTAACCCTCAAAGGCTTTAAGCAAACAAAACAAATTAAACGGAACATCTCAATACTTTAACCAACATACAATTAAAGATTCAATGCCCGACCAAGCGGTATTTTATATACCGTACCCCAAGCCCGTATAGGGAAAATAAGTTAAAAGTATTTACCTGAGCTAAATATAAATTCAATCCCAGCCGTATCAAATCAGCAAGTACAGATAGCTTTTACTGGGCTCCTAAATCTGGAACGAAGGTTTTTAATAACCTATTAGAATCCTAACGGGTCTTTAATTACGTCATGACATAGACCGGTTAGTTTTCAAAAGGAAGATACGGTTCAAACGCATGATAAGGCGAAGACTGGAATAGAATGTGATTTAGACCCGACAAGTTCGGAGACTTGTATAATATGGGTATATTATACACATTCTGGATTTTGAGATAAAACCGATAAGGTTTGACCCGTTTCGGCTAATTTATGTAAACTAGTTACATAAACCGAACCGAACGCGTATGAAGTATAACGGGTAACCATAAGAGTCCTAAACAGGTTTCCTAAGTTAACATGCCTTAAATATGTTGTGATATCAGTAGGATACCTTCCATTATGCCCAAAACGAGTTTAATCTCATATTAAGCCCCTTAGGGGTATTTTGGTCATTTTAAAGATTATAAAAGGGATCAATTAAGCTTCTGTGATCTGGGTATGAATAAATCAGTAAAATAACTTATTTTAACAGGTTATAACATTTGGTTATAAGTCTTATATGCCAAAATAGTTTTAAACCCTAACTATGCGTTTAATACGCGTATAATGTCGTTTTAAGCGATTTACGGGTTAATATAGGATTCTGAGTTTTCTGATCAGTTCAACAGGTTCAAAATACTCCATTTATTATTTGAAATCAGTAGCAATTGGATTGGTGTCAAAAGGATTTGAAAAACTCATTTTATGGCCAAAAAGGGCATATTCGGTATTTACCGAATTAAGGCGATAATCCTAGCTTATGACCAGTTTAAAAATAATTAAAAATCTTTAAAAATCCCAAAATATTATATTACATCTGTGGGTAAAAGTTTTGGTGTCAAAAATTGGGTTTAGATAGGCTTTACGCTAATGACGTCGTTTAATTACTAAGAAGCGTTATAATTACGTCATTAAGCATAACTCCTAATCTAGACCTCCGACTGATGTGAAAATTTACAGACATGTTTAAAAATCAGTAACTAAGATTATTTTACTTTCACATTTCCAAAATTCTCGTTTTATAGTCATAAGGGCATTACGGTCAATATTTAGGCGATTAACGGAAACGTCGGACAATTAAGGATTTATGTGGTATAAACGCAGAGGGTTATACACACATGTAACTAGGTCCTAATGGAACTTTAAGGCATGTCTAAACCTATCAAAACCGGGTCAGAATCGAGGTCAAAGCAGAAAGTCAAACTATGCGACTTTCGGCTCCGAATCGGTTCAAAACAGAAAGTTGTCGAATCAAACAAGCTTAGACAAGTTATTATACTTATTTTCAAGTTATATGAATGATAAAACAGATTCCACGCCTTCTGTATCATTAATTACATGTTTAATGGTTATGTTGACTTTTTCGGAAGAAGTTTGACTCGACACACGACATAGTTAGGATTGGAATCAGTGGGTGCCCTTTTAAGGGTTAATTGCCCATATAATTACCAACTTGTAACATCTTTCGTTTCGACAAAACTCTGGACCGTTTATGATCTATCGCTAAGTCAAACCGTAGTTACGACGGTTGGACTTCTGTGCTAAAAACTAAGCATAACTCAATTTAGAAAGGTCAAGGGTACTTACATGCGTCTTATGGATGATTAGGAAGCTCTTGGTCTGCTGATGTGCTCCTCAAAATGATCAGAAATGAAGTGTGGTTGCATGTTGCAACTTTGTGACTTATAAAGTGACTTAGATCATCAAAGATTGTTGCCACATGAGTCTAGGGATGTTACAAGATGTATACAAGTGTCTCCTAAGGCTAAAAACCAACATAGGCAGCCCATAGAATCGAAAACTTGCATTTTAAGTCGGTTAGAAGGCTGGGACAGCCACCTGTGGGTTTTTCTGTCGCTGGGCACTGCTTGCGCACCGTAACAATTATTTGTTGCGGTGCGCAACAATTCATCAGACTTCTCATTTTTGCACTTTTGATCCCTGGTCCTCCTAAACATCGCTTTCGCTTCAATTCTTGCATTATGAGGCTTTAATATTAACATATGGGGGCTTTAATACTTATACCCACTTTGTAAAGTCCTCGGGTAACTTTGTGATCACTCGAAAAGCCCTAATTTTCAATGTTGACGATTCTAACCCTCACACACGAATTTTTTCATAACTTTCTCATACGGTAACGAAACTTGGTGAAATTTTTATGGTGCATTCTAGTGAGCATAATTAATCGTTACAAGGCTTCGAGTTTGCTAAAAGGTCACTCAGAGGTATATCTTAACATGTTGACACATTTAACCCCTGTAGTTTGTAATCTCTCACTTTCTTTCACAATTCGCTTCATATGATCCATGATTCATTCGTTTAAGGTTATAAAAATCATGTAGGGTTATTGTAAAGTATATTTATTCATTGTTGACACTTTGAACCCTTATATTTACATAGTTTCATTGTTTGTCAACTTTAGTCCTTCGAAAGTATTCTTTCACACGTTTAAAGGTTATGACACGTGTCAAGACATTATAGGACACAAATTTTCGAGGTGTTACACATGAATATCCGTCACGCTTATTACGCGTTTGGTTCGGTTTATGTAACGAGTTTACATAAATTAGCCAAAACGGGTCAAACCTTATCGGTTTTATCTCAAGATTCAGAGTGTGTATGAAATACCCATATAAGACAAGTCTCTGAACATGTCGGGTTTAAATCACATTCTATTCCGGTCTTCATTTAATCGTGCGTACGAACCGTATCTTCCTGTAAGACTAACCGGTCTAAGCTTAGGCTTAATTAAAGACCCGTTAGCATTCTAATTAGTTATTTATACCATCATTCCAGACTAGAGCTTTCCGGTAAATTGTACCTACGCTTACTTAAGTGAATACGGCTGAGTTATAAATTTCTGCTATTTAAGACAGGAGCTAGCTCAGGTAAATACTCTTAACTTATTTTCCCTATTACGGGCTTGGGATACGGTAATATAAATACCGCATGGTCAGGTATGGGATTCAACGACCAATAAGTCGGGAAATCCAAATAACCTGTTTTTAATTCGTATTGCTTGACTGAAACATTGGGGATTAATGCGACCGTGTCCTGGATATCCTTGACTCATTAAATGCAATGGCCACGACTTAAGCACGGGGTGTAGGCATACACCTGACAGATGCTGTATGCTAATTAATTAATTATACCCAATAAGGGATTCCCAATAAGGGAATAGTGGTGTGTCTGTTAATCATGAACCGGCATAGATCCGGGCCCCGTATGTAGAGCAAGTTATGTAAAACTGATAACATGAAATATAGTTTGTCCCAAGTATACAAGTGAAAAAGATTAATTTTGCCTCTGAGCATTTTAATCAAGTATAAAAGATTAATTTTGCCTTGTGCATTTTAATCAAAGTGTCGAAATATTTTCGTGCCTTGCGCACCTAAACCAATTTTCATAAACATTTTCAAATGAGTCGGTTGAGTGTATTTACCAGTGAAAACTGACGTATTTTCAAAAGTCTAAGTGACAGGTACAAGTACGTAATAGGCTGGAAGCTGCTCAGGACGTTAATAAGGAATCTTGCAAGTTCTAGGCGTCTAAAGTCTGTTGAACAATATTTATGTTTTAAGATCCGCCTGTGGATCCTTTACTTTCCGTTGTAATACTGGATATTACTTTATATTCGGAATGTAATAATATTTATCTTTTGCTTCCGCTGTGCATTTATATATTGTGTTGTTTGACTATTATGTTGCCAACTACGTCACGATACTCCCCACCGGGCCCACCGGTGACACGTGGAAAGTCGGGGTGTGACAGAAAACCATCCCTATCGATAGATGTATGATCACGAAATTACTTTGGAAAGCCCTTCGAACACTTATTATCTACCATACATGGACAGTTGATGTTGTCATGACCACAAGGACCATGAATCATGAAATCCCTGACAAGAGTATACAACTCCGGATCATCGTTTTTGTCGGGAATTTCAGCAGAAATGAGGGGATCAATGTGTTCAACAGTTGGAAACTTGTGATCGGGATGCATAAATAAACATATATGCGCATGCGGCAACCCACGCTTCTGAAACTCCACAGTATAAACAACTACAAAAATGAAAGAAAATAAGATATTAAATGTTTGTATTAAAATTTTAAATATCCATAAAAGACTTATCATAGTGAATACCTGCTGACACTTTGCCAAGTAATGACTTCTCCTTCAAGTCTTTAATCAAAGCATTGAGCTTGATTTTAAACAATCTAGATAGGATATCAGGCCGGTCTTCAGGACTTAAATTGTTGTCCTTAAGAAATCTTTTAATTTCAGGCCATTTCGGATTGCATGTTACTGTTATAAAAAAATATGGATATCCATACTACTTACATAGAGACATTGCATCCAAATAGTTCTACATCATATACCGAGCACCTCCAGTAAATGACAAAGGCAATATGACATGCTTTCCAGTGGTGGATACATTTATATTACCATGGTTACGTAAATTGGAAAGGTTCTCATAAGTATCACATCTTAGAACCTTCTGTTGATGACGTATGTAATTTAGTCTCTCAGTTTCAATCATGGTATACGCATCAACTAAGAATTGTTGAAATAGGCGACGTGAATTTCGAATTAATGAAAACACACCCTGCCTGTCTTGTATCCTGTATGCAAAGAATTCTCTCATAGTGACATATGTTCGTTTGGTTGATGTAGAAGGAGTAACACCTCTATGAGGAATGTCAATTTTGTAGCAATCATCACCATAAGGAAACAAAAGAGGATACTGGAGAGCAAGATACAAGGGATGTAACTCACTAATACGTTGTAGACCACCAGATTTCATTTCAACAATAATATCTCTATTTTCTAAGGAATCGCCAATGTCACCAACAATTAAAGCTGCCACTTCAGAAGCGGTTGGTAAGTTGTATGTTCTTCCATCTTGTTGCCTTCTTCCAATGAGCCGTAACTTTAGGTCAGCCTGGCAGTTTTCTTTAAAAAATCTCTTACAATCCGATATGTTTTAACCAAAACATTCTCCGAGTCTAACATATTCTGTATATGTTGTATAACTTGAAGATCAAGATCCCGAGATGTTGATGAAGAAGCTTTATTAGATTCACTAAAAAAATAAACACATTCAGGTTTTATTTCAAAATATAACACATTCTTAACAAATGTAATGGTAACATTGAATACGTACCCAAAAACGACTTGTTTATTTGAAACTTCATTGTCAGTGTCATATATAAATATAGCTGGGAGAATTTTGGTTTAGATCCATCTTCTGGTAGAAGACTTCCCATTCTATGGTAATTCTGACCACCCAATCTGAATATATAAGGAGCATTGCCTCTATTAATGGTAGAATCAACTTTTCCACCAATGGACGTAAAAGAGAACATGGAATTGTAACGACGGATGTTCTTCAGGAATGCCTTGCTTTTTGAATCAAAAGAATTAAAAAGACACTGATAACTCAGAGGTGGTTCCTTCATGTTAGGAAGTTGAACTTTACCATATGCACAACACATTGAATAACTTGAATTTAATTGGCTTTTTGTACTCATTCTACGAGCTTCGTCACCCCATAATATTGTTTGGCATATTTGGCAAGTGACATTCTGATCAAAGTGATCAACATAATCTGTTGAAAATTATTTTAAAAATACTTGTAATTAGAATTTTTAAAGTTGGATGCAAATTACAATTAATATTAATTGTACACTATATATTAATGTAACATGTACCTTTTAAAATGCCGACAAATTCGTCTTTTTTAATATCACTTTCATGAACTTGTTCAACGGATAAGTCATTCAAATTTCTTTTATCAAAAATACTCTTGCTTAAATTTTGCCTATGTTGACTGTTACAAATGTCCATGGAATTATGTAAACATGTCAAACAATTATATAAAAATATATATTATAATCTTCCTATATAATAAAGGAAAAGTTGAGTAGGCCACGTGTCCTCATATCCAGCCCCCACCCTAATTTAATCCTAGGTGTCAATTCCTCACAATTTTGATTTAAAACAAAAAACTCTAACTAAAACATACGCATACAAAGGCTGGATGTAAAGTCAAACATAAATACAAAATATATGTTTCTCTCTTCCTGCAAGTATCAGAGCTTCAATCCTCACACACGCTCCACCATTCTTTCCCTTTCATCTTCTTCTTCTTCCTTCCTTCCCTCTTTATCCCTCTGTATTCATTCCACGTCGAGCTAGGTTTCAAAAAACCCAAAATAACACTTCTGTATCTCGCAATCTGACTGAAACACATATCACACAGTCACATCTTTGCATAAAAATCCAATTCCTATTCAAGAAACACAAATCTCTCATAAGAAACACAGATCCTACGGTGGTGCTCGATTTCTAAACCTAATCCAACGGTATATAGAAGCATTCACACGGATCGCTCTTTGAATTTGGCTTCCGCTTCTGCACATTGAGTCTCGGGTTCAGTCTATAAAGGCATACCAATGAGACGTGAATTTGTGAAGTATATGAAATTGGCTTCCTCTTCAAGGTTAGAACATACACATATATTTTAATTTTAATTTTTTATAGTTTATGAACTGAATTTGTGAAGTATATGTATAGGGTGTTGGTTATTGAAGGAAGCTTTGCTATTATTTGAAGAAACCAGGTTCGTGAATTTCACGTTTCACTTAAATGTTATGTTTGAATTGAACTGTTTGTTGAAGTTGTTAGGGTAATGGACCTGTTTTATAAACTATAGTGTTGAATTGATTGTAAAATTTGTTGTTTCTGATTACATGTTAGTCTATTATATGTGTTTTAAGGCATGATTTTCAAAGAATACTCTTCCATTGTTCTGTTTATTAGAAAGTTTTGCATATTTATGTTGATCCTGATAACATGTTAGTCTATTATATGTGTTTTAGGGCATGATTTTGAAAGATTACTCTTCCACTGTTCTCTTTATTTAAAGGTTTTGCATATTTATGTTGTTTACAATGATAATTTAAAATCCAAGCCTCTTTGTATCATATTGCTGTATTATATCTTTACAAAATTGATGTTTATAATGTTTTTAAGATGAAAACTAACTAGATTAATGGACTTGTATGAAGATGGATAAAGTTAGTTGAAAGTCTCCTTCTGATACTAAAGTTAAGCAGTTAATAGAAGTAGTCATCTAATCGCAATGCCAATTTGAAGAAAATAAAATGAACATCAAATTGTGTTTCAAAAATGAAATGATTTAGTTGCATACACACAAAATGAAATGATTTATGAAGATAATTAATTACCCAAGAAGCCCATGCAAAGCCATAAAACAATGCCTGCAAGTAACAACAAATTTATGAGATTATATTCACAAAATTGGAATGTTCGGTCAAATTTGCGTTTTAATTAAAGTGATATGATTAAAAATATAATTGGTCAATAAATTATGAAAACTAAAAAGTTGTGACATAAAATAATAAAATCAAACAAATAAATTTTCAAAAAAAAAAAACTGTATGCATTACCTCTTTTGGAAATATTAACTCATCAATGCTTTCGTTCAGATACAATGTGTTGTTTTGAAAAGAACTGGAGACATATGCCTTACCTAGATAGTTAAGAAAAAAATTATATAAAAAAGTTATGCAAAATTATATAGAATATTAGTGAGCAAGATAAGGTTATTAAATAAGTAAAAAAACCTTCATGAAAGGTATATCTTCCAAACTGCAGTATCACAAAAACATCACTCGGATTGTTTTCCATAAACTTTGACATTTGCACCTCATAATCTCCCCACAAAGTGACATAAACATTAAGGTACCTATTCAAAAAAAAATTATAAAACGTGACGTAATTGATCAATGTATAAAAAAATTCAAAAAAAAAATTATATGTAACTCTAGATCACGAAGTTGTAAGCTCATTTTTTTGTTCAGTTTACCATTTCTGCTTGTATGATCAATCATAGGAAACCAACCATCAACGTAAACAATTATATCTATAAAGAACCAAAAAAATAATTAGTAAAATAGAACGGGAGTAATATAAGTAAAATAGATTTGTTACTAAACATCAAATGAATATGCACTTACCAACAGGAGAGTCTAGTGGAATAGCACGATTGCGAAGAACATCAAAAGAAGTAAAAGAGAATCCATGAATTGATCCACCAAAGTCATCACAATTGATGATGTCGGTAGTGAAATTGAAAAACAGTTTATGTGGATGGTTAGTCGGGCGGTACGGAGACAGGTTGTCGTCAATTTCAAACTTAGTAACCAAGACACAACGTTTTTCTTGAAGTAGTTTTCCATATTTTACGAGATAATTACCAGCCACACTTGCTTGAATTTCAGAACCCTATAAAAAAAAATATAAAGTTTTATGGTGTAACCTACAATATAAAATTAATATAAATGAATGTGTTATAAATTTATAAAGTACCTCCTCATCCATGAGGATCAATTCTACAGCATGAATAGCATTCTTCACTTTAAATGATAGTAGCTTCCAAAGCTTGACTGTGCGAACTTTAATAGTCACGTCTGTCTTGGTTACATCCAATTGATTAAAAGAGGTAATGGTAGGATCCACCATTGTTGACCTTTATAGTTAAATATTTTAATAAATTAAATTAGAAATTGCCTTTTTACAAAGTTACCAAGTTATAAATATACCAAGATGAGCCAGATTCCGAAGGTAAATACCCTAGCATATACAGAACTTCAATATAAAATAGAAAACCGAAATAATAAGGATTTTTTACAAGGATGTTGATAGCATTCATATAACAACCATTTCAAAAACGGAAGCAAATCAAGACTATTATGCAATTGAAATATGTTCGTAAGAATTTTTATATACCAATGAGCTTGACGGGTTATGGGTTGATTTTTAAAAATTTATATTTGCAAAAGAAAAAAAAAGCATGGATGATGCTTTTGGAATCAAAGATTGATTGTTGTCCTATTTTACTATTTTGCAAAAAAAAAAAAAAAAAGGTTGTTTAGTTGGATATGTTTAATTCACATGAGCAAGTATGTTACTTGAATGAAATTGTTTTCTAATATATAGCCAATTACATTGAACATTTGTTTAAATTGCATCTTTCTTTGTAATTTTCATCCCAGGCTCTTAAAATTAGATCCCATGTTATACATGTATTGGAATAGTACCATTATAGTTTGATGGAAATGATTTCAACCATGTATATAAGAGTTTCATGACACCTGCGATAAAGAAAACTTACCACTCTGTCAGAAAATCGTACTTTTTTTACTGGAAAGGTACATCCTTAAGATATACATTACTTAATTTTTTTGGATAATTCTTGTGGCTTTGCAGGGCATGCGCAATTTCATACTTTAGTTTAGGTGCTCTTTGACTTATTTAAGTGTTTAGATCTTCCAAAATACGTTTAATGTTTATCTATCGCTATGAATTTATCTTTGTAACTTGTGATCTGTAATGTGTAATAACAATCTATAAATAACCAAAAACTTGTTTTTGCCTAAGCATAAAAAATGTCTGAACTATCACTGCAGAAACAAACTCTAGATGTATGAATGTCAATTTTGAATAGAGGAGGCAATCTTGACCCAAAAATTTTCAAGTGGGTCACTTTGGGTTGTTTTTTAAATTATATGGGTTGGTTTGGGTAATATATTTTCCCTCAATGGGTCAAAATGGGTCAATTAAAATTCCATCTAATATATTTTCGGGTCAAAACGGGTCGACAACTTCAAAGAAATGGATCAATGTGGGTTGGTGTCTTAAAGAAATGGGACAAGTTTCGGATCGAAACGGGTTTCGGTTTGGATTGAGTTTCGGGCAGCCAGTATCGGAACGGAACGCAGTTGGTTCGGATCGGATTTCGGGTCGGCACGGGTTTCCTCACGGGACGGGTTTCGGGCCGACATGAGTTTTCGCATGGGGCGAGTTTCTAGTCGGGACGGATTTTAGCATGAGACGGGTTTCAGTTCGATCCTTTTTGTTTTGTTTGGGTCGGTTATTTTCGGTTTCGGTTGAGATTTTTTGTTTTGTTTTGGTTGCTTTTTCGGTTCGGTTTTGATTTTTTTAGTTTTTTGTTTCGTTTTGGCCGGTTTCGATTCGGTTTTTTGTTCTGTTGTGATCGGTTTTTCCAGATCGGTTTGGTTCACGCTCTATTTCTAAAACTCAAGCTCAGCTCATGAGTAGTTTTTTGAGCTCGATAAGTGAAAATGAAGCTCGTGCTTGGGCTCATTTATTAAACAAGCTTATTTTTAGGCTCCAACTCGTTTAATCTCGGCTCGACTCAAGATTGTAGCAAGCCAATCTCATGGTTTGGCTGTGTTACTCCCCTATCAGAAACTAACTCCCTATGTTCTATAACAATTGCAATTTTGTGACTATCTAAAACAAAATTTAGCATACAACAGCAATTGGTATCCACGTTTTGGTTTAACCAATTCAATTCTAAATCTATGCAGTAACAATTCTCAAACTCCCTACGCTTTGTTCTAACTCTAGGGCGCAGATAAGGTAAATAGCAAGTGAAATGATAATAAAGTGGTGTATATGTATGTATATGTGTAGAGATAGATGCTTACTTGAACAAATCATAGTGGAATGAGAGAGAGCTATTTAAAAACACACCCGGACCCGTTTCAACCCGAACCGACCCGGACCCGTTTAACCCGACAAAATTGCCCCTTGATGTACAATCTCTCTTTAAAAAAAACATATTTTTAACCAAACCGACCCAACCCGACCCAAAACCCGTTCTGACCCGGAACCTTTTCAACCCAAACCCGTTCTGACCCGAACCCGTTCCGACCCGAACCAAAACAACCCTTTTTGTAACTGACCCGTTTTGACCCGGACCCGTTTTAACCCATGACCCAACCAGACCCGGCCCGACCCTTTTGCCAGGTCTAATTTTGAAGAGATTTTTTTTTTTGCAGTTATATATACTGTTTAACCTTTCATTGCCTGTTGTTAAATTGAACACATAAAGAGTTCGTTCTAATATAAAAAAATTTAACTATTATTATTATTATTAATGTGAATCTATAAAACAGTGAGTTGAGAATAACAAATTTGAGGAGTCCTTGAAATTATTCATAATCATGTGCTAGTTTTATATGCTATATGTTCCATTCTTTATTGTTACATCATTAATTATGTTATGCTATGTAAATTTTTGTCTGAAGACTTTATAATGTGTAGAATGGGTGAGACACAGTTTGGCCACATGATCCTCGCACAAGAAAGGGATAACAATGGGTCGGGTTCGGGTCGGGTATTGGTAATCTCATACCCATACATGTTTGAAATGGGTGAAATAAAAAAAGAAGTTAAAGAGGAACACATCAAACCGTTGGAAAGTCCCCGATAGCCTTTTGAGTAAAGTACACGAATAGTCCCTAGTCCCTGTGGTTGATCAAAATTTTGGAGTTGGTCCTTAGATTTCCAAAAGTACACGGATGGTCCCTGCGGTTTGCACTTTGTAACACATTTAATCCCCAACTTTTGCCAAAAGTACATGGATGGCCCCTGTGGTTTGCACTTTGTAACGCATTTAGTCCCTAACTTGGACCTGCTGAATCCTTTAGATTTGTTAGCTGGGGACTAAATGCGCTACAAAGTGCAAACCACATGGACCCTCCGTGTACTTTTAAAAAGCTAGGGAACAAATGCAAAATTCTGGTTAACCACATGGACTATCCATGTACTTTACTCTAGACTTTTTAATGCACACAACCTCCTAAACCGTTTGATCTAAAAAACTTCTTATTACTATTATTATTGCAGGCAGATATTGTTGATCATAGAAAAGGTGCAACTGTTTTTAGTCAGATAACAGGCCTAGTTTCTGCATCACATGTCGTCGGAAATCTCCTAGCACGTTTTCTTCCAGAAGAGTACATTTTCGAAGTACAGTTATATTAATATTATCTATAGCATAATTAATAATACACAATTTTTAGTTTTCTTACAATTTTTTTTATTATAATTACTTCTGATTCAAGTTTCAATAGCTTTGTTAATCTTCTGTCCAGTTTATATGGCATTCTTTCTCGTTGAAACGGTTAAATCAACTCCAAAGCTGGATCAACATTCATCTTATTTGAATAAAGCACTCACGGTTGTACAAGAACATTATAAAACAATGAAATATGCTGTAACTATCGTGTTAAACACGTGTGTGGATTTCAAGATTCACCATTGTGGTAGTTACTCTTTTGCTGTTCTTTCGAGCTGATTCTAACATGAGCGTTTTTTATTTTAGTCCGACTTTGAGGAGCATTTCAGTTATTTATTTCTTTTATGAATTGGGAATGTCGGGAATCAACACTGTGTTACTGGTATGTTCTATTTTTATATATGTGAATTTATTTTTCTTCTTGTTAAGTTACATTTATCTTATATTGAATATATAAGTGATATTAGGTGTGTGTATTTGATTTGTTTACTTTTAAATTGGTCAACTTTGGATGTCAACGAAAGTCAAAGCTGACCGTTTTTTTATTATGAACTTGTTCAACGTATCTTTACAATTTTGGGCATATATATAGCATATGAAACGGTACCAAAAAGGTGGTTATACCCCTTCCTTTGGGGTACCAGAAAACTGTCATAACCGCTAAATAATAGCCGTTGACTTTTGTTTTCTGCCTTTGTGACCATTTATCTAATAATAAATACATAATAAACATAACCTAAGTCTAGATTACATTCTAATAATTATCACTAAAATAATATTATGTTTTATAATCATACATATGACACTAACAATTTATAAAACATAATTATTTGTTACGGAAGCGAGTCAGACCCAACCCGATCCATACAAATATTACTTGTTTTGACGAGTTAAAAGATAAGAGGAAGTGCATGCTTCACACATTAAAAAAAATAATAAATAAATAAAGGCATGTTTTTAGGATTGCCAATTAATCAAGTCATTCCCTGTTTTTTTTTTCTTTCTTTTATCTTGCTAGTATTACCTGAAAGCAGCATTCGGCTTTGATAAAAATCAAGTTTCAGAAATCCAAAGCATAGTTGGTATAGGTACAATCGTTTCTCAGGTCTGTGCTTCTACCTATGTATAAAAGCAATTTTTCTATATGTTTTTTTTTATTTCGGTTTGTTATCATTAAGTTTCTGTTCCATTATGCTCCAAAATTCCATATTAAGTAATATTATTCCCTCAATTCTTCATTTGTTTCCAGTTGGTGGTGCTTCCTCTTGCTAATCCGTTAGTTGGCTAGAAAATAATATTATGTGCAGGCTTATTAGCATCAATAGCTTATGTAAGTTCACTTCACTTTAATTAAAACGCAAATTTGACCGAACATTCCAATTTCGTGAATATAATCTCATAAATTTGTTGTTACTTGCAGGCATTGTTTTATGGCTTTGCATGGGCTTCTTGGGTAATTAATTATCTTCATAAATCATTTCATTTTGTGTGTATGCAACTAAATCATTTCATTTTTGAAACACAATTTGATGTTCATTTGATTTTCTTCAAATTGGCATTGTGATTAGATGACTACTTCTATTAACTGCTTTACTTCAGTATCAGAAGGAGACTTTCAACTAACTTTATCCATCTTCATACAAGTCCATTAATCTAGTTAGTTTTCATCTTAAAAACATTATAAACATCAATTTTGTAAAGACATAATCCAACAATATGATACAAAGAGGCTTGGATTTTAAATTATCATTGTAAACAACATAAATATGCAAAACCTTTAAATAAAGAGAACAGTGGAAGAGTAATCTTTCAAAATCATGCCCTAAAACACATATAATAAACTAACATGTTATCAGGATCAACATAAATATGCAAAACTTTCTAATAAACAGAACAGTGGAAGAGTCATCTTTGAAAATCATGCCCTAAAACACATATAATAGACTAACATGTAATCAGAAACAACAAATTTTACAATCAATTCAACACTGATAGTTTATAAAACAGGCCCATTACCCTAACAACTTCAACAAACAGTTCAATTCAAACATAACATATAAGTGAAACGTGAAATTCACGAACCTGATTTCTTCAAACAATAGCAAAGCTTCCTTCAATAACCAATACCCTATATACTTCACAAATTCAGTTCATAAACTATAAAAAATTAAAATTAAAATATATGTGTATGTTCTAACCACGAAGAGGAAGCCAATTTCATATACGTCACAAATTCACGTCTCATTGGTATGCCTTTATAGACTGGACCCGAGACTCAATGTGAAGAAGAGGAAGCCAAATTCAAAGAGCGATCTCTGTGAATGCTTCTATATACCGTCGGATTATGTTTAGAAATCGAGCACCACCGTAGGATCTGTGTTTCTTATGAGAGATTTGTGTTTCTTGAATAGGAATTGGTTTTTTATGCAAAGATGTGACTGTGTGATATGTGTTTCAGTCAGTAAGCGAGATACAGAAGTGTTGTTTTGGGTTTTTTGAAACCTAGCTCGAAGTGGAATGGATACAGAGGGATAAAGAGGGAAGGAAGGAAGAAGAAGATGAAAGGGAAAGAATGGTGGAGCGCGTGTGAGGAAGAGAGAAACATATATTTTGTATTTATGTTTGACTTTCTATCCAGCCTTTGTATGCTTATGTTTTAGTTAGAGTTTTTTTGTTTTAAATCAAAATTGTGAGGAATTGACACCTAGGATTAAATTAGGGTGGGGGCTGGATATGAGAACACGTGGCCTACTCAACTTTTCCTTTATTATATAGGAAGATAGGGACGTGGAAATAATGGGAGCCTTTTATATAGCACAAGATTTGTTCTTATAATATAATTTCAAGATTCTTTAATTAGTAGCTAACACATTGAATCATTATATATATATATATATATATATATATATATATATGGCAAGGATAAATTGAAAACCCACTTGAGTTGAATAAACCCTGAAAACCCAATAACAACCATTGATCATACTTGATGGATGACTAGGATTCACTTTTGCCCATCAGATGCTTTTGTGTCCTTTTGTCTCAATTTTTTAATATATTTCATGTACTGAAGGGTAATATTGGAACATTAACATAATTTCTCTTACAATCAGACAAAAGTCTGCATGTTGTAAGAAACCCTCACATCAATATTCCCATACCTGTTGGAAATGAGTGAAATAAAAAAAGAAGTTAAAGAGGAACACACCAAACCGTTGGAAAGTCCCCGATAGCCTTTTGAGTAAAGTACACGAATAGTCCCTAGTCCCTGTGGTTGATCAAAATTTTGGAGTTGGTCCTTAGATTTCCAAAAGTACACGGATGGTCCCTGCGGTTTGCACTTTGTAACACATTTAATCCCTAACTTTTGTCAAAAGTACATGGATGGCCCCTGTGGTTTGCACTTTGTAACGCATTTAGTCCCTAACTTGGACCTGCTGAAACCTTTAGATTTGTTAGCTGGGGACTAAATGCGCTACAAAGTGCAAACCACAGGGACCCTCCGTGTACTTTTAAAAGCTAGGGACCAAATGCAAAATTCTGGTTAACCACATGGACTATCCATGTACTTTACTCTAGCCTTTTTAATGCACACAACCTCCTAAACCGTTTGATCTAAAAAACTTCTTATTACTATTATTATTGCAGGCAGATATTGTTGATCATAGAAAAGGTGCAACTGTTTTTAGTCAGATAACAGGCCTAGTTTCTGCATCACATGTCGTCGGAAATCTCCTAGCACGTTTTCTTCCAGAAGAGTACATTTTCGAAGTACAGTTATATTAATACTATCTATAGCATAATTAATAATACACAGTTTTTAGTTTTCTTACAATTTTTTTTATTATAATTACTTCTGATTCAAGTTTCAATAGCTTTGTTAATCTTCTGTCCAGTTTATATGGCGTTCTTTCTCGTTGAAACGGTTAAATCAACTCCAAAGCTGGATCAACATTCATCTTATTTGAATAAAGCACTCACGGTTGTACAAGAACGTTATAAAATAATGAAATATGCTGTAACTATCGTGTTAAACACGTGTGTGGATTTCAAGATTCACCATTGTGGTAGTTACTCTTTTGCTGTTCTTTCGAGCTGATTCTAACATGAGCGTTTTTTATTTTAATCCGACTTTGAGGAGCATTTCAGTTATTTATTTCTTTTATGAATTGGGAATGTCGGGAATCAGCACTGTGTTACTGGTATGTTCTATTTTTATATATGTGAATTTATTTTTCTTCTTGTTAAGTTACATTTATCTTATTATATTGAATATATAAGTGATATTAGGTGTGTGTATTTGATATGTTTACTTTTAAATTGGTCAACTTTGGATGTCAACGAAAGTCAAAGCAGACCGTTTTTTGATTATGAACTTGTTCAACGTATCTTTACAATTTTGGGCATATATATAGCCTATGAAACGGTACCAAAAAGGTGGTTATACCCCTTCGTTTGGGGTACCATAAAACTATCATAACCGCTAAATAATAGCCGTTGACTTTTGTTTTTTGCCTTTGTGACCATTTATCTAATAATAAATACATAATAAACATAACCTAAGTCTAGATTACATTCTAATAATTATCACTGAAATAATATTATGTTTTATAATCATACATATGACACTAACAATTTATAAAACATAATTATTTGTTACGGAAGCGAGTCAGACCCAACCCGATCCATACAAATATTACTTGTTTTGACGAGTTAAAAGATAAGAGGAAGTGCATGTTTCACATATTAAAAAATAATAATAAATAAATAAAGGCATGTTTTTAGGATTGCTAATTAATCAAGTCATTCCCTGTTTTTTTTCTTTCTTTTATCTTGCCAGTATTACCTGAAAGCAGCATTCGGCTTTGATAAAAATCAAGTTTCAGAAATCCAAAGCATAGTTGGTATAGGTACAATCGTTTCTCAGGTCTGTGCTTCTACCTATGTATAAAAGCAATTTTTCTATATGTTTTTTTTTATTTCGGTTTGTTATCATTAAGTTTCTGTTCCATTATTCTCCAAAATTCCATATTAAGTAATATTATTCCCTCAATTCTTCATTTGTTTCCAGTTGGTGGTGCTTCCTCTTGCTAATCCGTTAGTTGGCTAGAAAATAATATTATGTGCAGGCTTATTAGCATCAATAGCTTATGTAAGTTCACTTCACTTTAATTAAAACGCAAATTTGACCGAACATTCCAATTTCGTGAATATAATCTCATAAATTTGTTGTTACTTGCAGGCATTGTTTTATAGCTTTGCATGGGCTTCTTGGGTAATTAATTATCTTCATAAATCATTTCATTTTGTGTGTATGCAACTAAATCATTTCATTTTTAAAACACAATTTGATGTTCATTTGATTTTCTTCAAATTGGCATTGTGATTAGATGACTACTTCTATTAACTGCTTTACTTCAGTATCAGAAGGAGACTTTCAACTAACTTTATCCATCTTCATACAAGTCCATTAATCTAGTTAGTTTTCATCTTAAAAACATTATAAACATCAATTTTGTAAAGACATAATTGGATTTTAAATTATCATTGTAAACAACATAAATATGCAAAACCTTTAAATAAAGAGAACAGTGGAAGAGTAATCTTTCAAAATCATGCCCTAAAACACATATAATAAACTAAGATGTTATCAGGATCAACATAAATATGCAAAACTTTCTAATAAACAGAACAGTGGAAGAGTCATCTTTGAAAATCATGCCCTAAAACACATATAATAGACTAACATGTAATCAGAAACAACAAATTTTACAATCAATTCAACACTGATAGTTTATAAAACAGGCCCATTACCCTAACAACTTCAACAAACAGTTCAATTCAAACATAACATATAAGTGAAACGTGAAATTCACGAACCTGATTTCTTCAAACAATAGCAAAGCTTCCTTCAATAACCAATACCCTATATACTTCACAAATTCAGTTCATAAACTATAAAAAATTAAAATTAAAATTAAAATATATGTGTATGTTCTAACCACGAAGAGGAAGCCAATTTCATATACGTCACAAATTCACGTCTCATTGGTATGCCTTTATAGACTGGACCCGAGACTCAATGTGAAGAAGAGGAAGCCAAATTCAAAGAGCGATCTCTGTGAATGCTTCTATATACCGTCGGATTATGTTTAGAAATCGAGCACCACCGTAGGATCTGTGTTTCTTATGAGAGATTTGTGTTTCTTGAATAGGAATTGGTTTTTTATGCAAAGATGTGACTGTGTGATATCTGTTTCAGTCAATAAGCGAGATACAAAAGTGTTGTTTTGGGTTTTTTGAAACCTAGCTCGAAGTGGAATGGATACAGAGGGATAAAGAGGGAAGGAAGGAAGAAGAAGATGAAAGGGAAAGAATGGTGGAGCGCGTGTGAGGAAGAGAGAAACATATATTTTGTATTTATGTTTGACTTTCTATCCAGCCTTTGTATGCTTATGTTTTAGTTAGAGTTTTTTGTTTTAAATCAAAATTGTGAGGAATTGACACCTAGGATTAAATTAGGGTGGGGGCTGGATATGAGAACACGTGGCCTACTCAACTTTTCCTTTATTATATAGGAAGATAGGGACGTGGAAATAATGGGAGCCTTTTATATAGCACAAGAATTGTTCTTATAATATAATTTCAAGATTCTTTAATTAGTAGCTAACACATTGAATCATTATATATATATATATATAGGGCAAGGATAAATTGAAAACCCACTTGAGTTGAATAAACCCTGAAAACCCAATAACAACCATTGATCATACTTGATGGATGACTAGGATTCACTTTTGCCCATCAGATGCTTTTGTGTCCTTTTGTCTCAATTTTTTAATATATTTCATGTACTGAAGGGTAATATTGGAACATTAACATATTTTCTCTTACAATCAGACAAAAGTCTGCATGTTGTAAGAAACCCTCACATCAATATTTATCATTACAGTTCTTTTTTTCTCCAAATATGATATACCAACTACTTTTAAATATTCTTTTTTGCTCGTATATTTTTTTTGGTTTTGTTACATGTGTATATGACAATATATTTTTGTAACATATTTTTTTTTGGTTTTGTTACATGTGTTACATAGAAACGTAACATATAATTTTTCTATGATCAAATGTTACATAGAAACGTAACATATAATTTTTACATTATTTCTATAACACAAAAAATGTAACATGCATTTTTTCTTTGATTGTTACATTTTTTATGTAACACAAAAAAATGTAACATGCATTTTTTCTTTGATTGTTACATTTTTTATGTAACATAAAAAATGTAACAGACATTTTTGCTTTGATTGTTACAAAAAATGTAACGGGCATTATTTATGTAACACAAAAAAACGTACCTGGCATTATTTATGTAACACAAAAAAGTGTAACAATGCACTTTATTTTCAGTAACATACATTATTTATGTAACACGAAAAAATGTAACATGCATTTTTTTCTTTGATTGTTACATTTCGTAACTAAGATGCAAAAAAATGTTACATCCAACAACACTAGATTTTTTAGATTCAACCATAAAATCAGTAATAAAAAAACAACATATCCAGAAAACAAGAACTTAATAACATTAATCTTCTTAAACAAGAAAATAAAAAAAAAGTTGCAAATCTACAAAACACAACAAAATGAAGATCTACAAAACACAAAAAATTGCAAATCTGGATGACCTTTTAGATCTGGAACACAAAAAAATTTCAAATCTGAAAATTACAAAAAAGTGAAGATCTACAAAACACAAAAAAATGAAGATCTACAAAAACACAAACATACTTATGGATCTGGAGGATCTTATAGATCTGGAACATCATGTTCAACATCAAACATCTTTTGGATCATCTTCAACATCGAACCGTCATCTAAAACATCATCAAACATCTTCAACCGGATCTGGAGCATCTTTTGGATCTGGTAGTATCTTCCCGGAGCATCTTCAACCGAGCATCTGGAGCATCTTTTTTTATTCAGAGCATCTGGAGTTTTGGTGGTTGATTATGAAGGATTTTGATAAGAAAAAGATTTTATTTTTTGTTTCAGATCTTAGATCTAGAAAATGGTTATCTAGAGAGAGAGAAAGAGAGAGAGAGAAGTGTGTGGGATGAGGTAGAGAAGTGTGAGGGTGATGAAGATTAAGGGGATGTCAGCACAAAAGCTTCTCCATGGGTGGTGGGTTTGTTTCGAATTTCTTTGACCTGAACAAAGTGGTGGTTGGTTTTTTGGTAGATGAGAGAGATGAATGAGGAGAGAGGTGTTAATTGAAATGAATGAGGTCTGATGGGTTTTTTTAAAGTGTTGCTCTTATAAATTCTAGAGAGAGAAAATGTACAAAAGTTGTCATCATTTTCAAAAAGGAAGACCTGTTACATTTTCAGGCTATGGGTAAATTGACGTAAATACCCCTCTCTTCATCTTTATACATATGTGACGTGGCTGAATCCTAGCCACACATGTGGGTTTTTTGGGTTTTCTCATCTGGAGTTGTTTTCTCATTATAATTAGCCTATATATATATATATATATATATATATATATATATATATATAGGTAGAGGATCCTGTAAAAAGTGCTCAAAGTGTGAGAAGTGTATTATAACACTATATATAATACTATATAACACCATATAAACACCGTATAACAATATGTCACACCATATAATACCATATAACACTATGTAACACTATATATCATTATATAACAAATATAACACTATAGGTTGTCTGATAGCATGTCTATGATAGATGTATAGTGTTATATTTGTTATATAATGATATATAGTGTTACATAGTATTATATGGTATTATATGATGTTACATATTGTTATATGGTGTTATATAGTATTATATATAGTGTTATAATACACTTCTCACACTTTAGGCCCTTTTTACACTATCCTTACCATATATATATATATATATATATATATATAGGGCCAGGATCATTTCAGAACTATAAATATTTACAGAACTCGCAGAACTCCTAATAAACAATCTTTTTATTTATATATTTTTATGTTTAGGATAATTTTATCATTTATTATGTGTATTTTTACGATTACATACAAGTTAAGAGTAATTTTATCATTTTTTATATGTAATTTTATAATTACACATATGTAAACTAGTTTTTTTACATATATGTAATTAGTTATGACACATATATATAATTTTGGCAATTAAACATATGTAAACTACTTTTAACATGTATGTAATCAAAGAAATACATATAATAGATGATAAAAATATCCTAAATACAAAAACTTATATGTAAAATGATTGTTTATTAGGAGTTCTGAAAGTTCTGTAGTTATTTAAAGTTCTGAAATGAACTAAACCCTATATATATATATATATAGGGCTTGGCTATACAAGAAACCCCATCTTTTTTAAGAAACCTTGGAAACCCAATGTGAGCCATTGATTGTCTCTCATCACACTTGATCAATGGCTCTCATAATTTTGGTAACAATTAGATTTAAAAGAAATGTAATAATACACATTAGTCAACTGAAAAGGGCATTTTGGGTAGAACATTTCCTTCTCTCTCCAATGTCTAGTCCTATCATCTCTATTTAATGCAATGATCTTTCTCTCTCTTCATATCCAATTCAAAATCACAATCCCTCTCTCTAAAATCACAGATTTCATCTTCTCCTCCCCGAATCAAAACCCTAGCCCCCATGACTTTCCCTTCTCTCTACACAACACTTACAACCTGCAAGCCTAGAGAGAGAGTGAGAGCCGTGAGAGAGAGTACCAGAGAAATCGAAAGAGAAAGAGAGGTCCAGAGAAATCGAAAGAGAGAGAGAAAACAGGTGGGTTTCCAGCCACCCACGGCAGCAGCAGCGCTGTGGCGGTGGTGTTGTTGACCGTTATGGTTGGGGCAGGGGAATGAGTGAGGCATGATGGTGGTTGCAGATCTGGTGGTTGGTGGAAGGTGGTGACTGGTTCATTCTAGGGTGTTGGTGGTTGATAGCGGCGACAATGGGTGGTTGTAGAAGGTGGTGGAGGGTGGGTGGTTGGTGGTGCTGGATGGTGACGAGATTGTTCGAAATTGAAAAGGGGGTTTTCGTGTGTTGGATGGTGGCAGGTGGGGTTGTGGTTTGATTTGGTGTGTTCTGTTGGATGGTGGCTGGGGCAGTAGTGGGCAGTGATGGTTGATGGGGCGGTGTTCGGCGGTGATGATTTTGTTTTGACCTAACCCTTACTACAACCGCCATCGTCTTCTGCAACTGAATCATGGTTTGGTGTTTTTTCACAATTAAATCGGTCTTAAGTTATAGCATATGTTTTTCCCCAATTAAATCTGAATCGAGAGTGTTAGGCTTTGGTGGATGAGGTGTCCCACTTATGATTCTTGTTTCTTTAATTAAGATGAAGTTGTTCAAGATTCCGTTAATTTGTTTTTGTTTTATGAACCTGTTTTGTTGAGATTTGTGGATGTTTAGGCAATATAACAAATGTGTATACATACTGACACAGGTGTTAAGTGACTGAAAATGTATAACGTGTGTTAAGCATCTATTATAACGTGTGTTAAGACTTCCATAGTGGATGAATAAACTCCAATAGTAACTTAATAACAACAGAGTAAAAACCTGATATAACGTGTGTTAAGCCTCTATTATAACATGTGTTAAGACTTCCAGAATGGACGCATAAACTTCAATAGTAACTGTAACAGTAGTGGTACAAATACGGGCGCCTCCACCATTATAATCTTGTTGTAACCCGACTTGTATTCATGTGTATGAAAGTGCGTTATTAAGATACGCAAACGGGTTCTTGTTCATGTCCTGGGTGGACGGGCTCGGAAACGACGAGGATGACGGGCTGCATTGATATGATGGGATCGGGGTAGGGAATGATGAAGACGATGGGCTCGGTTTTTGGGAAGAACATGGAGTTGTAGCATTGGAAAATATAATATGAAACGGGTCATTTGTTTTGCACATTCTGGAATGTATAACATGTGTTAAGCCTCTGTTATAATCTTTTTGTAACCTGACATGTATTCATGTATAAGCTAGTGGTTTACAAAACACCATGATGTGTATATACTGATCTAACATGTGTTACAATTTGTCTGTTCGAAACATGTAATTGCTTAACATGTGACAAGGGTGAAAACAGTCGAAGGGGGCGATGAGTTTAATGGTGAGCTTAGTTAATATTGTAATCTTGTTGTAACCCTAACATGTAAGCATCCATTATAACCCGACTTGTATTCATGTATATGAAAGTGGTTTGCAAAACACCATGATGTGCATATACTGATCGTAACACGTGCACAAGTTAATATGGAACATACAAGTTAATATTGTAACACCGTATACCTGGGATAACATGTGTTAAGCCTCTGTTATAATCTTGGTTTAACCTAACCTGGTGTCATGTATAAGCTATTGGTTTCCAAAACACCATGATGTGTATATACATACTGTAACATGTGTTAAGCGACTGAAATGTATAACGGGTGTTAATCATTTATTATAACATGTGTAAAGACTTCCATAATGGATGAATAAACTCCAATAGTAACTTAATAACAACAGAGTAAACCTGATATAACGTGTGTTAAGCATCTATTATAACATGTGTTAAGACTTCCAGAATGGATGCATAAACTTCAATAGTAACTGTAACAGTAGAGGTACAAATACGGGCGCCTACAACAGAAAATGCGTTATTAAGATACGCAAACGGGTTCTTGTTCATGTCCTGGGTGGACGGGCTCGGAAACGACGAGGATGACGGGCTGCATTGATATGATGGGATCGGGGTAGGGAATGATGAAGGCGATGGGCTCGGTTTTTGGGAAGAACATGGAGTTGTAGCATTGGAAAATATAATATGAAACGGGTCATTTGTTTTGCACATTCTGGAATGTATAACATGTGTTAAGCCTCTGTTATAATTTTTTTGTAACCTGACATGTATTCATGTATAAGCTAGTGGTTTACAAAACACCATGATATGTATATACTGATCTAACATGTGTTACAATTTGTCTGTTCGAAACATGTAATTGCTTAACATGTGACAAGGGTGAAAACAGTCGAAGGGGGCGATGAGTTTAATGGTGAGCTTAGTTAATATTGTAATCTTGTTGTAACCCTAACATGTAAGCATCCATTATAACCCGACTTGTATTCATGTATATGAAAGTGGTTTGCAAAACACCATGATGTGCATATACTGATCGTAACACGTGCACAAGTTAATATGGAACATACAAGTTAATATCGTAACACCGTATACCTGGGATAACATGTGTTAAGCCTCTGTTATAATCTTGGTTTAACCTAACATGGTGTCATGTATAATCTAGTGGTTTCCAAAACACCATGATGTGTATATACATCTTGTAACATGTGTTAAAATGACTGAAAATGTATAACGGGTGTTAATCATCTATTATAACGTGTGTTAAGACTTCCATAATGGATGAATAAACTCCAATAGTAAGTTAATAACAACAGAGTAAACCTGATATAACGTGTTTTAAGCCTCTATTATAACATGTCTTAATACTTCCAGAATGGATGCATAAACTTCAATAGTAATTGTAACATTAGAGGTACAAATATGGGCGCCTCCAACAGAAAATGTGTTAAGTCTAGACCGTTTTAACATCGTGTACTAGAGAAAACAAGAAGAGTATCACATTACATATTACTAGTAAACAAAAATACATAGCACTAACACGTGTTACGTTGTATGGGTTTCATGTCACATGTAACACATGCATGTCCTGAAGTAAACTAAAATACATAGCACTAACACGTGTTAGTTGTGTTGTGCTGTAACATAAACATGGTCATGATCCTTAAGCATCTGATCCACGTTTGACGAAACCAATGGTACCGAGAATTGGATCTTGTTTCCCTTGTATCCATCACCATCCTAATAACAAAAAGATAAGATAACCGTTAACTCGTTAACCAGACATAAATATTAACACATTCATAGCCAGAAAATCTTTTTTCTCAGATAACATCACAAAAACAGTTACTATTCAGATCAAAAGCCCCAAACAAAGCAACCAAACCAAGCACAACTTTTTAACACAAAAATAAAAAACCTGCAAATTAATCTTACACATCTGAAACAACAACTAACAAAGGACACAGAACTAAAAACCTGCAATTAATTCGTCATACCCTAATACATGTCTCTAATACTTCGTCATACCCTAATACATGTCTCTATAACATGTTACTATGGTTTAGCTGTGAAACAGGAGTTCAGACTATAACACGTGTTACGTTGGTTGTGCTGTAAAACAAACTTGGCTTAGGTGTGAAACAGGAGTTCAGACTATAACACGTGTTACGTTGGTTGTGCTGTAAGACAAACTTGGCTTTTCGTTTCTAAAAACAGATGTGCCGATTATTAACACACGTTATATATCATTCTATCAGGGGCTTAACACATGTTATACATGAACACAGCAACCTAACCAACAGTTACTATTCAGATCAAAAGCCCAAAACAAAGCAAAAACAGTTACTATTCAGATCAAAAGCCCAAAACAAAGCAACCTAACCAACAAAAAACAGTTACTATTCAGATCAAAAAGCACCAAACAAGGCAACCATACCAACAAAAAACACAGTTACTATTCAGATCAAAATCCCCAAACCAACAAACACATTTTTTTAACACAAAAATAACTAATCCATGGATCAAAATCAAACGAGTTTGAAACCAAAACAAGTAATCCATGAATCAAAATCAAAATTTATAAACACCAGAAGAATGAAAACCAAACTAAAATCAATTTATTTATTTATTTTACTCATTGAAGATCGTCTTGTTGTTGTTGAAGATCGGTGACCTTTGAGCAGTAGTTGATGATGGCAACATTCAGATCTGGTGCCATTTTGAGTTAAATATATTCAGTTCCACATCTGAATATAGGAACTGAATATATGGGTTGGGGTTGGGGGATGGCGGTGGTGGAGGGGCAGTGGTGGCAGTGGTGGGGGTGTGCAGCGGTGTTCTTGGTGTCCATATGAACAAGATGAATATTGTTGTTTCTCTCTCCAAAACATCAATTTTCTCTCTCTAAAAACAGAATTAAATATGTGATGAAAGCAACACCTTACTTTCTTTTCTTCAAGAGCTTCGATAATTGCTTCGATCCTTAGATTTGGTGGCTTCAATAGAAAGGAATGAGTATAATTGCTTCGATCCTTAGATTTATCTCCATGGACTTTAATGGAGAAAATGATGATATGCAGTTGAAGATGAAGGAGATATGAGGGACGATATTTATAATTTGTTGCTTTTAAAAATGAAATAATAATCTATAAATGGGATGTTTGGTGAATTGTGAGGTTATGGGCATTAATGATCAGGTCAAATCAATGGGGGAAGAGTTCTTGGGTTGGGTGATAGATGTATAATGACTAATATACCCTTAGAGGCATAAAACAAAATAAGATGACTTTGGACACGTGGATAAATATAGGCCACATATTGAGTTTGCTAAGTTTTTTACCAAAATGGGGTTTTTTACATAGCATTTCCCTATATATATATATATATATATATATATATATATATATAGGGTAAGGTTCATGCGAGAACCACCTTTATTGCGAGAACCGCGAGAACCAATGTGAACACAACCTAAAATAGCTAAAAAAACCTAAAAAAACCTAACCCCCACCCCCCCCCCCCCCCCAAAAACCTAAACCCCCCACCCCCCCCCCCCCCCCCAAAAAAAAAAACCTAACCCCCCCCCCCCCCCCCCAAGCTAACCCCCCCCCCCACCCAAGCTAAATGCTAAAAACTAAACCCCCAAAAAAACCTAAAAAAAAACCTAACCCCCCCCCCCCCACCCAAAAAACCTAAACCCCCCTCCCCCACCCCCTAAAAACCTAAACCCCCCAACCCCCCCCCCCCCCCCCCCCCCCAGCTAAAAGGCTAAAAACTAAACCCCAAAAAAACCTAAAAAAATCTAAAAAAATCAAAAAAAAAATCTAAATTTTTTTTTTTATTTTTTTAATATTTTTTATGTTAAAATCGTTACTTTTAGAAGCCAAAAAAAAAAAAAAAAATTTTTTTTTTTTTTTTTTGCTACGAAAAGTAGCGATTTTGTTATAAAAAATATTAAAAAAAAAAAAAAAAAAAAATTTGTGTGATTTTTAGCTATTTTTAGGCATTTTTGGTTGCGTTCACATTGGTTCTCGCGGTTCTCGCAATAAGAGGTGGTTCCTAACGGATCTTTGTCCTATATATATATATATAGGGAAAGTGTACTGTACAAATGCGCTTATCGTACATTACGTACGCTACAATCTCAACCGTCAGATCATCTTCCCGCATTGAAAATCGCATGTTGTTTTTTTTTTTGTAATAATTTCGCATGTGATAATTTTGATGAAATAGCAGGTTGTTTTTTTGTAACAATTTCGCATGTGATAATTCAATTTCGCATGTGATAATTTTGATGAAATAGCAGGTTGTTTTTTTGTAACAATTTCGCATGTGATAATTCAATTTCGCATGTGATAATTTTGATGAAATAGCATGTTGGTTTTTTGTAACAATTTCGCATGTGGTAATTCAATTTCGCATGTGATAATTTTGATGAAATAGCATGTTGTTTTTTTGTAACAATTTCGCATGTGGTAATTTGATGAAATCGCATGTGTATAATCTGTGTGTGTGTTACTGTTCATCTTCTTCGATTGTTGGTCGATCATTGTCAGTCTTCTTCCGTTTGACCCTTACAACTCCCAAATTAGTAGTTCTTATTATCGATATCGCACCAAAAGGAACGAAGGGAGGTTGGGGAAGAAGAATTTCAGGTTTTTGAAATTGATTTAGGGTTTGATTTTGAACTATCATCGGTCAATTACAGAGATTTATGACCTCGCAATGACGTTTTTAACATTCCTGGTATGATTTAGATATATTAAAATGATTAATTTAATCATTTAAATTAGTTTCGCCCGCGTTTGATCGATTGAAGATCGTACGGCTGAGGGCATCGCGTACATAATGTAGGATAAGATGTATTGTACGTTAACCGGCCTCTATATATATATATAGGGGAGGGCTATATAGAAAACCCTTAAGTTTTTAGAAAACTCTGGAAACTCAAATCTCCCCCCATTTTTCCCCAACCTCCCGACATTTTTTTTTTGAAAAAAATAACACATGTAATATATATGTTTTAAAGTGTTTTGGGCCAAAAAAAACAAAAAAGCGCCGAAGGGATGTTTTTTAAAAAAATAAACAAATTTCAGCAAACTTCGGGTGACTAACGTGTGTTAGGCACAAAAGGCAGAAACTTGCTGAAATTTGTTTTTTTTTTTTAAACATTCCTTCGGCGCTTTTTTGTTTTTTTTTTGCCCAAAACTCTTAAAAACATGTATATTACATGTGTTATTTTTTTCAAAAAAAAAAAATGTCGGGAGGTTGGGTTTTTTAGGGTTTTCTCAAAATGGAGGTTTTCTACCTAGCATTATCCTATATATATATATATATATATATATATATATATATATAATTTTACAAATTGTAACCGTGTGTGATGTGATGAATTGAAATTATTCTTCATTAAAGTATTGAACTTGGAAAAGGATCGAGCCGTAATAAATTTGTATCCAAGTTGCCCAGTTTTTATCGTGAGGTACGCAAATGCATACAATGCAAAAAAAAAAAAAAAATCTCAAGTTCTTTACACTAAAAAGGTAAAATTTTAGTTTGATACGCATTACAATCAGTGCTAAGTTAATTGCATTTTGACGCGATTACCCACCCACAAACTTAGAAGGACACAGTTTGCTTTAATGGTTAAGAAAAGTTTATCAAACAAAGGCCGCACCATGATTTTAATCTACTCCTTTTATTTGACTTGGAAACGTGATTTTTCGTGGTTTTAAAACTAATGTGCATAATCACCCCCTTCAATTTTCCTATATCTAAAACCAAGCCCTTACTTTTACAGGTAACGTAGTTTGTTTTTCAGACTACACTTTCAATACTCTACTTTTGTTTTTAATTTCTTTAGTACTCGTAGGCAATGTTGTAGAAGGCGCTAGGCGCTAGTCGGGTGGTGAGGTACCGCCTAGGGATTAATCGAGATTAATCGGAATGGGATTTTTATATGTATTTTTTCAAAATTATGTATATATACCCAATAATATAAAAATAATACTTCAAAATTCACATAAATACTTCAAGTTTCAGATAGTATGGTTCGATTTTGACCGATTTTGACCGATTCTGACCAATTTTGACCGCCTAGGACCGATTTTGACCGATTAATATAGTCCGATTAATCCGATTTTTGACCGCCTAGGACCGATTTTGACCGACTTTGACCATGGCCGATTAATTGACCGACTAGCTCAAAATTAGGCAGTGAATGGCCGCCTAGCGCCTAGGCGCCGATTAATCGGCCGCCTAGGCCGATTTTTGCAACACTGCTCGTAGGTTAATTCTTTCTTGATAGATATTTTTAATTGTTGTATAGGTTTATCATTCTTGTTATCAAATAACTTTAAATTTGTTATCAAATAACTTTAAAATTCGTATACACATTCCAACAATCACCATGTTACAACTCCATCCTATGCTCGAGAAAAACCAGGGTCAGTCAAAATTCTAACTCGTTATATTTATTGTAGCAAAATAAAGTAATGTTGTATCAATAAATAGTTTTTATAGAATAAAACTAAGATGTTTATATATATATTAAAAGCGTAAGTTGGTACAAATCTTGTTTTTTCATTAACATAAAAAAATACATAGTTGTGTGTTTAAGTTGACTATTGACATTTAAGTATAAATTTGATTGAAAACGGAATAGCATCTAGAATAGAATAACTTTTGATAACATGTGCTATTGCAAGTAGGGGTGTGTATGATTCAGTTTTGCCCAAAAAACATAACCATAACTGTGATATTGGTTAATAGATAATCATAACCATAACCGATCGGTTGTGACGGTTATGGTTAATCAGTTTTCATGTTTATAGCGGTCGGTTAACAATGAATTTACGTCTAGCTAAAAATAAATCAAAAATTTTTTCGACCATAAAATAAATAGTTATTACATATTTGTATATATTAATATATTACATCGTATTAAAAAATACTTTAATCTATAATATTAGTATGGATTATTACCGAATATTCAAACAAAAAGACATAGTATAAACAATAAACTAAAGTAAACATTCAACCAAAATGATATGATATAACTCATAAATTCTAACAAACATTTAACAAAAAAAATCAAATATTAAAAAATGATGAAAAATCTAAAATCCGACAAAGATTTAGTACATGTTGATTCGGTTCAATTATGTTGAGTATAGAAACATTGGAAACCGTAACTGACCCACTACTTTCAGTTTTCAAAAAAGACAATTAACTGACCCGTTGGTTTTTTATTTGATTCGGTTTTATCGATTGCAACATAACCAAATAAAGGACGTAATGTTATATACACTTAAAAGATTAAGGACCAAAACGTATATATGTTATAGTTTTGAACTCAAAGTGGAAATCTAATACTTTGTGTCAGCACCCTTTAAAACCCTATCACTTTTATGCCGCCACTTTAATCCCATTCAATTCCCCGATCATCTTTTCCGTCAAAATGCAATCTCCGGCCACCCTCTCCCGCCGCTTCCTCACCGGCACCACCCCAACCCCCACCCTCCTCCACCATCCAAACCCCACTTCTCTCCGCTCCCGTCCCACCACCGTTCGAATGGCACTCCGTGAAGACGGCCCATCAATCGCCGTCGTGGGCGTCACCGGCGCCGTGGGCCAGGAATTCTTATCCGTCCTCTCCGACCGTTCGTTCCCATACCGATCGATCAAAATGCTGGCGAGCAAACGCTCCGCCGGAAAGAAATACACTTTCGAAGACAATGAATATGTTGTTGAAGAGTTGACTGGTGAGAGTTTTAAGGGTGTGGATATTGCTCTGTTTAGTGCTGGTGGGTCGATTAGTAAGGAGTTTGGGCCGGTTGCTGTTGAGTGTGGGACGGTTGTGGTGGATAATAGCTCGGCGTTTCGGATGGTTGATGGTGTTCCGTTGGTTATTCCGGAAGTTAATGGGGATGCTATGAAGGATGTTAAGTTGGGGAAAGGGGCGTTGGTTGCGAACCCGAATTGTTCTACTATCATTTGTTTGATGGCTGCTACTCCTCTTCATCGTCGTGCAAAGGTGATTATTTTTTCAAATTGATTGTTTTATTATGTTTTTATTGATGTTAGCTCGATTATGTTCGTTCAGTTATTATTGATCTCTAAGGTATGTTGACCAAATTTAGGAGTTAAGAAGGTCTAGATACAATTTTGATATGTATGTATGTTATGTTCTTGAATCATCTACAGCCAACTTTAGTAAATTTGACAATGTTATATGGGCCATAATATAGTAAGAAGAGGGTCATGTATAAAAAATATTTATAATAATAAAAAAATTACATCGAGATAGAAGGTAAACGGGCAACAAGCTGTGCCGCTACCCCTTTTTGAATAGAGGTAGCAAATGGGTTTGAGTTTGCGTCAAAACTTTTGGTACGGAGTTGAAACAAGTTGCTTTGGGTTGGGTACAAATGTGAAAGGGTAATTAGTTGATCCTGTTGCCATTTTGGTGCGAGTCCTGTTTTGGTTCCAAGGGGTGATCTGAAACTACAACAGGAGGTTGAAGTTGAACCTCCATTTTTAGGCAGTTGAACTCCAGTGCTAATATCGGTTTTGAAAGCATCACCGACATGCCCATTTCTCTCTTCTTTAAACATTCATTCAACTCCTCATTTTCGGTATCAATCCGACCCAATGACCCTAAAACTCTCGCTGGTAAAGTAGGTTTCTCCCTGCCCAATGTAAGACATAAATATTTAGAAGTGGCAAAATGAACGAGTTGGGTCAAAATATGATTTGGGTGAAACCAGGGAATATAATGTAAATATATATGTACACAAAGGGTAAATGTGTGAAACAACATAAGTGATTTCGAATATTACTTAGACAAAGAATGGGGTTAACAACTTGAGTAAGATGTCAGTCAAAATTTGGACCAAGAATTATTTTCTGGGGGTGTGAACGAGGGGTTCAACCCAAATTTCAAGGGATTCGATCGAGATTTTAGCCTAAAAAATACACTAAAAATTTCTTTATAAGAGGTGTGCCCGCCTACCTTTGCTCTCAAGTAAGTCCGCCCCTGTACATAAACGATCACAAACGCGTTCATTTTTTTTTATCGAACGAACACTAACAAGAAAACCCCGTTCAGATTGGTTGTTTGGTTAATGTTAAATGAACGAAAAGCTGACATGCTTCGTCTGTGTTCCTTTGGTTCATTCACTAGCCTAAATTGAGATATTGCATATGGTGGTTATGTAAGGTTGTTGTATGTTGCAGGTGTTGCGTATGGTGGTTAGCACATACCAGGCTGCTAGTGGTGCTGGTGCCGCTGCTATGGAAGAGCTTGAGCTGCAGACTCGTGAGGTTTTGAATGTTATTCTAATCAATTATATTTATATATGTGTGTATAATAAGTATCTTGATTTTGATTTTATTTTATTAAAATGTAGGTTCTTGAAGGGAAAAGACCAACTTGTAACATCTTTAAACAACAGGTTTTTTCTTATACATGTTCTTTAATTGCCCATGAATTAAGTAGAAAGCGTTTTAATCTTAACCATCAACTTCGAAAGCCGATCAAATGACCACATGGATGGGTATATTATTTTTCGCTAGATTGTCGGGTTTTTGATCAGCTGGTTATTCATGTGTACTCGTTTAATTGGCTGGCCAATGTTTGTTTTTAATTACACTGGTCACTGAATTCATTCTGTACTTTAAATGCAGTATGCTTTTAATCTATTCTCACATAATGCACCAGTTCTTCCAAATGGATATAACGAAGAAGAAATGAAACTAGTAAAAGAAACAAGGAAAATCTGGGTAAGCGTTACTTTTTATGCTGAAAAACGCTGAACGGATGTAATATAAACTCCTTTTGTACATTCAGAATGACAAGGATGTCAAAGTGACCGCCACATGTATACGCGTTCCAGTTATGCGGGCCCATGCTGAGAGTGTGAACCTACAATTTGCAAGTCCACTTGATGAGGTACCATTGCGGCGTTAATCGTTATTCAAATTTTCTTATTGTATTTATGGTTTGGTTTTATATTGGTTTACTTTTGTGTTTTATGTAGAATGAAGCGAGAGACATTTTGAAGAAAGCTCCCGGTGTAGTTGTTATCGATGACCGTGCTAGCAACCGTTTCCCTACTCCTCTGGAAGTTTCAAACAAGGATGACGTGGCAGTTGGTAGGATTCGTCAAGATGAGTCTCAAGACGGAAACCATGGGTTCGTAAATCACGAGCAAACAGTTAGGTTTTCTGTTTCTTTTTTTATATTTGACACATTACTTTCTGTGTTATTTATACAGATTGGATATATTTGTATGTGGCGACCAAATACGCAAAGGTGCTGCTCTTAACGCCATTCAGATTGCAGAGATGTTGCTGTAACAGAGATGTTTCGTTTATTCAGGTTTATTTTGGCCCGATTAATATATAGTTGATCTGATGTTAACCTATTTAAAACAAGATCTACTCGCTGATATTCTATTTGACCCGTATTTTATTTTGTTACAGTTTCAGGTAAATTAAGATGTTTGAATTAGCTGTTGAAGAGGATCTGCATTGTTTTTAAAAGTTATGGCTGGTGTATGTTATGAGTACCTGTAAACATGCATATTTAAATCAACTTTATCGCAATTTTGATGGTTACATTTTCTCGGTTAAGGATTTAGGTTGAGAGTTATGTTGTCGGTTTGTGTTAAAGACTTGGCTCAAAAGGACCATGATGTCGCAATAAAATTGTTAAATCTTTGTTTGTTATTAGTTCGGATCGTTAGTGTGTATTCAAGTTTTGGCATTTTTGTTGATGTAGTCGAAACTGTTGGATTTTCACATCCTTAAGTGTGCGCATTATCGAAATTGATTTAGCTGTGACTTGACCTCCAAGCAAGTTCAAATGGGTTTAAAGGGGAAGAAAGTTGGATAGTGTGATCTTTGATTTTCATAGATGCAGACTTGAAGTGAATGAAAATTTGGTATTTGTGGGCCTTGTGGCTGGACAATCCCTTCCTTCTTAAGCCCTTTCCATATCGCTTATAAACATATTAATCCACAAACACATGTATGGCTAGTTTGGCCCATTTCTAACAACCCACCCATTCTGGTAGTGTGAAAAAAAAACCGGTTCCGGACCCGACCCAAAACTCGTTTCGGGTAGAAACCGGAATCAACTATACCCGGTTTCTCATTTATTTTCAAAAGTTGGTTCCCACCTGGTTCGTACCCTACCCGGTTATATCCGGGCAGGAACCACATAAATGGTAAAAATTGATGAAATTGGTTCTAGCCGTGCTGTTTTTTTTTACTGTTAGAACCGGTTCTAGGCCACCCTAAATCATTATAAATAGTTGTGCATGTATTGGTTGATTACCCAACTCGAAAATGCATAAACGAGCCCAAAAAACGCAAAATCAAAAGCTTACGAAAATGTCTTCAGCTTGAGCGACGAGGAGTACGGCTTGGGACTGGCTTTTGTACACGTTAGGTCCCATGACTTACGAGAGGAGGGTACAAGGTTTCATTGTGGTCCTGATTTTGGGGATCATTTTAAGGAGAGATTTGACGAGGAAATGAGTTTTGAAATAGACCGTACAAGTGGTGATCTCACAACAAGATCATAAGCATAGCCCAACCGATTGAAAGATTTCACGAAATTTACCACCGGCGGATAGACGAGTTGGAAGACGTAAATAACGATAAGCATGTTGTTGAAGAATCAATGGCCGAGTATGAACGAGTTAATGAAAGACCGTTTACTAAGTTAGAAATTTGAAAGTTTATAATGGACTTGCCTTTGTAATTTGTGTTAGTGTTTATTTATGTTTAATGTTAAGTATACTTAATATAATTGTTATTTTATTGAAACTAAAATTAAACATTGAAAGTTAACATTAAACTTAAACAACTAAAACATAAAGTGGAACTTAAACAATTAAACACTAGTTTTTTTCCTCGATCTGGGATAACTCACTTGGTAGAGGCTCTTGCCTCTTAGTGGGGGGTCTTGAGTTCAATCCCAAGCAAGGAGTATATTATGATTTATTTGGTGTAATTTAGGAGTATGTAAGCTTTGCCATTCAAAAAATTAAACACTATTACACTAGTTTTGGTTTGCGAATCCAGACGATTCCCCTTTCTTTTAGTTATTGTCGCCGGACAATGTTATGGGCGTTGTCCGACATGAGACATGAGTCGTAGTGGGACCGAATCTCGGGGTTTCTTTTAGTTTCCGGTACCAAAACAACTTATTCATTGTTTGCCATTGTTGGTGATAGAAAAAAGTTTGAGAGATTTGATTTGAGTTGTATTGCGTTTTAGAAAGATTTTGAGAGTTAGAGAAGTGGAATAATCAAACATAAACATTTGTCACCTATTTATAGTAAATTAGGAGGGTTAAAATGAAAAATAACTAGTTCCAAACAACTATATTACTGTTAGGAACCAGTCCAACGGTAATATCCTCCTTTTTTAAACCATACCCGGTTTTCAGGTACTACCTGGACCCCGTTCCGACCTGAACCGGTTCCACAGGGTACTTCGTTATGCCTCTTATAGCCGGTTCCGGTTCCTACCCGATTCCTTCAAAAACCCGGTTCCGGTTATACCCGATTGGGCCATATACCCGGTTCCTACCCGGTTCTTGGTACGACCCAATACCTGATTTGTGCATCTCTAACCGACTTGATCATGTTTAGATTCGATTACAACTCATTCACAATCCATTATTGATTTGTTTGGATAAGTCCATTAAATGGGTCGTATTAACTCACGTGTTTAGAATAGGGTTGGTCTTTGACACAAATATTTACATCTTGTTCATTTTCGTCTGCACTTGTCTAATTCTATATAACATGATTCTGGAGGACCAAGGTATAACTATTTGTCAAAACTACCAAGGTGATGTCCCACGCGGTGAATCAACAATCTCTGATGTTCAAAAACTCCAAAACATAAACAATATCAAGAGCTGTGAGACGCACAGAAATTTTTGCCATGGGTTTGTAAAGCATTTGTGGGCTAGACGTCCCGATGATCTTGAATTAGACTAGTATTATTTGTTGATTGTAGTCTTTTATTTATTTTAGTGTGATATTTTATAAAAATTAGTTTTCTATTAATATTAGTTTACAAATTTAGAAAGAATAAACAAAAAAATAAAAAATACTCGCTCAAGCCACTGTTTTCCTGGACCACAAGAATAGGGTGATGAAGCTTCAGCAGTGGCTGTATCTAATGTCCAGTTAGCGTTTAGTCAGCATCAGGTAAAGCAATATTACAAGATGAATTGTGATGCTCACTTTGGCTAACTTTAGCCACAACGCACAGTCTTAGTAGCATGTAATGTGGTTAACTGGTTATCGATGAATATCAAGTTTACAAATATAACTTTTCTCCTTCGCCGTTCAAAAAAAAAAACTTTTCTCCTTCATTTCATTTCATATGCATTATGTCTGGTTAATGACGAAAAATAATTTAAGAGTAAATTACAAGTTTTGTCCTTTATGTATGTCCAAAATTGCAGGCGCTGTCCTTTGTCTTTAAATTTGATAAGTTTTGTCCTTAATGTTTGCAAATCTTGCACGTTATGTCCTTTAGGCCAAACCCAGTTAGATTTTTTGGTTAAAACTGGGTCATCCAAGGGTATTTTAGTCTTTTTACCCCATTTATTTAATGGTATTTAAAAAATAAAACAAAATAACTTAAAATATTATTATTATTTTAACTATATATATAACCTCCATCACCAGCACCCTCCACCGTCACCAGCACCGCCACCAGCACCCTCCACCGCCACCTGCACTGCTACTTGCATCAAAAACCTCAGCTTATCAGCAGATTTCTTTCCTTGCTCACCAGCAGCCACATCCTTGCTGTCATCTTCAAAAAAACATATCATACCGTTCTTGATATGATTCTTCTCAGCAGTTGCAAAAGTTAGCTCAGGCTCACCAACCACCTTACACAGATTGTTACAAACATCAACAATCTTTTTGAAAACACCAGGATCTGTCAAACCAACAGCTCTTAAAGTACCAACTTTAAACTCATCACTATATGGTAGCTTTTCAATTCCAGACTTAGAATAGTCAAGTTGACGTAAAGCTGTTGATTTTGACTCCGCCACCAGCACCCTCCACCGCCACCAGCACCCTCCACCGCCACCTGCACTGCTACTTGCATCAAAAACCCCCAAAAATCAAAAACCTAAATTCCAAATCAAAAACCCCCAAAAATCCCCAAAACCAAAAATATAAAAAACCCCGAACAAGCATGCAATGAGCGAAGTCGAAATCCATAGCTGATCTGTTCGGTATGAACCGATCTAACTGCAAGTAATCAATCAAACACGAACAAAAGGGTAGTGCCGTCTGCATCAAATTAACCGATTCATCAAATTAACCGATTCATCAAATTAACCATAGCTGATATGTTCGGTAACCGATTCATCAAATTAACCACTGCAAGTAATCCATAGCTGATCTGTCGCCGGAGAAGATGGAGATGCAGATCGCCGGGATGGTGGTGGTGTGGGAGGTGGCGGCAGGCGTGAGAGAGGGGGAGAGAAGAGAGAGAGTGACGGTGTGGAGGTTGGTTAGAGAGAGAAGGCAGGTGGTTTGTATATATATATATTTTTAGAGTAAATATCTTTTCTGTAGTTACACAATAGTCCCTGAAGACAAGTTCTTTTACACAATGGTCCCTGATGAGATGAAATGACAACAATGCCCTCATGTGCATGGCACATGATCAGATTTAACCAAAAAATCTAACTAGGTTTGGCTTAAAGGACATAACGTGCAAGATTTGCAAACATTAAGGACAAAACTCATCAATTTTAAAGACAAAGGACAGCGCCAGCAATTTTGGACATACATAAAGGACAAAACTTGTAATTTACTCATAATTTAAATTATCAAATCATGATTCATGACTTTCGATACAAACTAAATCAACTGGAATATAATAAAGTCAATCAATCAATTTATCACAGTAAATAATTACAACCCATTAAAGACAAACAAATCTAAATATAATAACACCAAGAATCTACACACATTTTTCTTTATACTTATGCACATAAAAAGACGACGGTATAATACTAAACATAAACAACCAAAAACACATTTTTTTAATTAAAAAAAAGTAAAAGGTACGATCACCTTCACATACGCATTTATTTATTTACTATATAACATTTTGTAACTAAAATAATAGTACCCCGTCCATCACACTTTTCATCTAGTTTTTTTTTTTATTTAGAAAATTACATATTTTATCTTTTATTTTAACGCCATTTTTCAGGCGGTTTTCTTTGGCGTGAAAACTGACGAATTTTGTACTTAATGTTTCAAAATTTTGCATGTTACGTCTTTTAACCCTAATCCAGTTAGTTTTTCTTGTTAAATCTGTTCATGTGGACCCCATATAAGGGCTCTTAATATACAAATAAACCATTTTTCTATAAAATATATAAAATACACTTTTCCCTTCCCACCCAGACTATTTTTCTCTCCCTAAAAACCTGGATACCTTCAATCTCTCTCCTTAAAAACCCACCATCGTCTCAACCACCATCCAACTCCGCAACCACCATCCACCACTCTCTAGTCGCCACCAACCCACCATCATCAACTGCATCTCAACCATCTACCACTCTCATCAGCCTTCAAATAAAATCTAGAGAGAGTATGAGGTAAAGAGATACCAAGAGATAGACTAGAGGGAGAGAGAGATAAACTGGAGAGAGGGTGGGTTGTGGTGACCGATTTGGGGTTAGGGTTCCGATTAAGGGTTAGTTGTAGTCTGAAATTGGGGTTGCGGTTTCCATTGTGGTCTAAAATTGGGGGGGGGGGGGGGGTTAGGTGGTGGTCGTAGAGAACTAAGAGAGGGTGGGTTGTGATGGCCGATTTCGTGTTAGGGTTCCGATTTGAGGTTAGTTATAGTCTGAAATTGGGGTTACGGATTCGATTGCGATCTAAAATTGGGGGTTAGGTAGTGATGGTGGAAAACTAAGAAAGAGGGTGGTTTGTGGTGGCCGGAGAGAGAGTGGGTTGTGGTGGATGGTGAAAGTATAACAACCCTCCTAAAACCTTAGAACACCCTAAACATGCCCCGTATACATGGCCCTAAAATACATTTATATTAATAAAAATCAAATAAAAACAAAAATATAAGGGTCTCGCGAGCCGCGACCCGGTACCCCAGACCTGTCGTGGGGCGCGACCAGGTGACACCAGGCTGGATCCCCTTCCGCCACGTGTCCCCATGCGTGTTAAGTCTACACCGTTGATTCACCTAAGCTAGATCCTACCTTACACCCCTCGCGGGCCGCGAAGGAAACAGAGGGGGGCGTCGCGGGCAGTGAGCCGCCTCTCGTCCAGCCCTATAAAAGGGGCCTTATGTCACGGCCCCCGTCCCGGTGTTACCCGGTCCAGGAGCCGCGGGACAGAAACCCGTGGTATTTATTAGTTGTTGCGACAGCGGAATTTTAACAGGATCTTTTGAAACTTGAAAATGCCCAATTATTTTATTTCATAATTTGGTGCAATCCCCGTAATTTACAATAGAGGAATTTCACAAGGAAATTCCCTGTTTTACAAAACATGCTTATTTATTTTACTGAGCCACTATCTCAAGCTTGTTAGTGCTCCGTAGCATTTTTCCTTGATTCACAGTAAGTCACCTGAAACATGTTTAAAAATATTTTATCAGCGGGGAAATACTGGCGAGTCATTCCGGTTAAATAAAACGACACATTAGTTATAGATTACAGCATAAGAGCGATTACAATGGCTACTATCTTATTTTTATCTGGCGCCGTGTCACATCCCGGTGACGATGGTCATACCACTATTGGGTCCTTTCACCCAAGTAGTGATGATTATCACTGTTAGGTTGGTGAACCTAACCGTGAGAAATTAGTAATGTGCACAATACCCCACTTGCCAGTGATTCAAGATAACCAAGACTTAATCCCTGTAATTATAACTTTTGAAAATAATTTGAGTATTGTAAAACATTGTTGATAAAAAGAGAATGACTCACATTGCAAGTTTAGTTGGGCAGATTTTAGCCTACTGATAAGCCTGATAACCTAATTTAAACAACAATGCACACGAAACTAGGTCAGTAACTTAATACAACATTTACGATAAGCTCACGAAATCAAAACCCTCACGACGAATGACAAAGTATAGCCCTGATTTGGGCAGCACTTAAACATCCATCGGATCGGTTTCAATCGATCGGACATTGTATCGTAGCAGTGACCGAGTTAATACCCTGTATTCGTAGCAGCGTTTCCCTAAGTAAAATCACGAATTTGAGCAGTATACTTCGTCTTTTGAAAAGTTTTTCGAGTGTAGATGAACTGCTCATGTCCAACCCATTTATAGCCAGATTTTAGGTTTTACGCGGCCCGCGAGAGCCCCTAGTCTACGTGTAGGGCTTGTGTGTCACAGGTAGGTCCGCCACATGTGCGACACGTGGCCTGGAACGCTTATCCGGTCAACTTTACTTTGATGCGGCCCGCGTAAGCCTAAGCTTACGTTTTACGCGGCCCGCCTGAAACTCAAAATTCTTGTTTTCTTGGTTTTTCATGCACATTAGGGTTTCAGGGGTCCGGGTTTTCACTTACGGGTCATTTTTGGACATTTTTGCAGGTCCTTACATCCTTCCCACCTTATTTAAAATCTTGTCCTCGAGATTTACTGAAATAAGTGAGGATGCTTTCGCTTCATTTCTGATTCCAACTCCCATGTATATTCCGGTCCTCTCTTTGAATCCCACTTGACTTTGACCAACACTAGTCGTTTGTGCTGACCTTTTTGTCTTCTATCTGAAGTGGTTACTCCACAAATTTTAACTTCTCATTTACCTCTATGTCTTGAAGAGGTACTACCAGGGATTCATCAGATAGACATTTCTTAAGGTTCGATACATGAAACACGTCGTGTACTCCGGCTAATTCTTCTGGTAGTTGTAAGCGATAAGCAACCGGTCATATTCTTTGGATTACTGGGAATGGTCCTACGTACCTTGGACTTAGCTTTCCTTCCTTCCCGAATCGGACTACTCCTTTCCAAGGAGAAACTTTCAAGAGTACTTTGTCTCCAATTTGGAATTCTAGCGGCTTGCGTCGATTGTCTGCATAACTCTTTTGGTGATCTCGACCCGTTTTCAGTCTTTCCTTGATTTGAGTTATCTTGTTGGTGGTTTCTTGTATGATTTCAGGACCTGATAACTGGCTTTCTCCTATCTCTGCCCAGCAAACTGGAGTTCTACACTTTCGTCCATACAGTGCTTCGAACGGGGGAGCTTCGATGCTTGAATGATAACTATTCTTATAGGAGAATTCAATTAAAGGTAAATGGTTGTCCCAGTTTCCTCCAAAATCTATCACACATGCCCTGAGCATGTCTTCCAGGGTTTGGATCGTCCTTTCACTTTGTCCGTATGTTTGGGGATGATATGCAGTACTTAAATCTAGTCGGGTTCCCATTGCTTCCTGGAAACTGGTCCAGAAATGTGAAGTGAAACGACTATCCCTATCCGATACAATGGAGAGTGGAACTCCATGTAAGGATACTACCTCGTCTACATATAACTTGGCTAATCTTTCCATGCTAAAGGTTTCTTTCATGGGTAGAAAATGAGTTGATTTGGTTAATCGATCCACAATTACCCAAATCGCGTTATTACCCTTTCTGGTTTTGGGTAACTTAGTAACAAAGTCCATGGATATTAGTTCCCATTTCCAAACAGGCATTTCTAATTGTTGGAGTAATCCTGAAGGTTTCTGGTGTTCTGCCTTAACTTGTGAACAAGTTAGACACTTAGATACATATCTAGTGTAACACCTCGAAAATTCACGTCCTATAATGTGTTGACACGTGTCATAAAGTTTGAACGTGTGAAATAGTGTTATAAAAGGACTAAAGTTGACAAACATGGAAAGTATGTGATTATACGGATTCTAAATGTCAACAGTGAATAAATATACTTCATAATAACCCTACATGATGTTTATAGCATCAAACGAATAAATCATGGATCATACGAAGCTAAAAGTGAGAGATTACAAACTGCAGGGGTTAAATGTGTCAACATGTTTAAAGATATACCTCTGAGTGACCTTTTGACAAACCCGAAGCGTTGTAAATGTTAATTATGCTCACTAGAATGCGCGATATAAATTTCATAAAGTTTCGTTATCGTATGAGAAAGTTATGATCAAATTCGTGTGTGAGGGGTTAAAGCGTAAACATTGAAAGTTAAGACTTTTCGGGTTAACCAGAAGTGTCCAGAGACTTGGCAAAGTGGGTATAAGTCCTAAGGCCCTTGTGGGTATATTATAAGGGGTCAAATTGCAAGTTTCTAGCTCAATTGACTTTTCGGAAGTGCCAAAGGGTGTGATGCAACATCAAGAAAACGTTTTTGGCTGATCAGAAGGGCCATGCGGCCCGCTTGAACATTAACATAACTTGAGGCGGGCCACCTCAGGCGCCCAGAACCAGAAAAACATGACAACCTCCTGTATTCGCGGAATTTCGATCCTTAAGCGATATTTCTGCAATGTGGGCGACCCCTAAACTGTTCTAGAGCACTAGGGACATGTGTATACCAGTTGTGGTGTGTACTAGACTTATTTGTCAACCAATTGTGGTGATTGAATTCACTATAAAAGGGCCTTCATGTCACAAACATTCCTCACACCTTCAATTGCATACCTGATCAATTCTGGAGCTCCCAAGCAGCCTCAACTGATCATATCTCGTGCATAGGACTCTTGTAAGTCTACTAGTCCTTCTTTAATTGTGTTTAGCTTGTTTAATTAGCTAAAAGTCAAACCGTCGTAATTACGGTTTGACTTCGAGATTAGTCAATAATGGCTCAGTCATATCTCGAATTAAAAGTAGTTATATGTTGGTATTTATGTGGGTAATAAAACCTCAGAAGGGTTCCCCCTGATTACCACTCTAACCAGGTCAAAAGTCGGGTCAAATCTATATTTAAAAAGTCAACAGGAAGCTTAAAATGTCATTTATGCATAATTAACATTATAGATCATATACAACCTGTTGGATCATTGTTATAACTTGGTAATAAGTGTAAGAACATGTCTAAACATGTTCAACCCGACAACTTCCTGTTTAGACCCGGTTCGGAACCGAAAGTCACATAGTTTGACTTTCACTTTGACTTTCAGTTCTGACCCGTTTAGGCATGTTTTAGAAATGCCTCAGAGCTTTAATTGGACTAGGTTACATGTTAGTACAACCCTCTGTGATTATACACCTTGGTTCATTAGTTATCCAATTAATATGCATGTTTCCGTTAATTGCTCATATGTTGACCATTATGCCCTTATTACCTTAAAACGTGATTTATGAAAAAGTAAAAGTGTAGAAACCTTAGTTACTGATATATAAACTTGTATGTAAAGTTTGACGTCAGTTTGACTTGTAGATTAAGAGTTATGCTCATTATCGCAAATTTAAAGCTTTATGTTAATAAAACGGCGTAATTAGCGTATAGCCTAGTTAAGCCTACTTTTTGGTATCAAACTTAATACCCACTGATGTAAAATATTATTTTGGGATTTTTAAAGATTTTTAATAAATTTTAGGCTGAGCATAACTAGTAGTCATAGGCTTAACCCGGTAATTGTCGGTTTTGCCCTTATGGGCCATAAAATGAGTTTTACACATCTAAACGACTCCAAACCTTTTGCTACTGATCACATATGATAAATAAATTATTTTAAGCCTTCTGGAAATATAAAATGTCATATTTAAGTATCGAACCCGGAAATGGCCTTTAATCGCCTTATTTAGCGTTTTCAACGCATAGTATGTTTTAAAAATCATATTGAACATACCCGGGTTGATACCTACTGATATATGAGGCAAATTATAATATTTTAACAGTAAGCAAAGGTTGATAAACTCAGACTTCAGTTTTGAGCTTTTCGGCTTATGTGAAATTACCAAAATACCCCTACGGGGCATAGTTTGGTTAAAAATGATAAATTTCACATATATGCTTTAACCTACTGATATAAATTAAAAAATTGAGTATATTTTCTGATTACATCAGACCTGTAACTCAGATTGTTACTTAAACTCTTTTATAAACTTTTAAATGACCAAACTACCCCTACGGGGCCTAGTTTGTGTTTAAACACGTTTCGGGCATAATGAAAGACATCTTACTGATGTCACAACATATTTGAGGCATAATTAACTTAGGAAACCTGTATATAGCTCTCATGAATACCCGTTACGCCTATTACGCGTTCGGTTCGGTTTATGTAACAAGTTTACATAAATTAGCCGAAACGGGTCAAACCTTAACGGTTTTATCTCAAAATCCAGAATGTGAATAATAAACCCATATTAAACAAGTCTCAAAACTTTTCGGGTCTAAATCACATTCTATCCGGTCTTCGCTTAATCGTGCGTACGAACCGTATCTTTGAAACTAGCCGGTTTAAGCTTAAGCTTAATTAAAGACCCGTTAGGATTCTAATAGGTTATTATAAACCTTCGTTCCAGATTAGGAGAACCAGTAAAAGCTACTTGCAATTTGCTTATTGTGATTTATACATTGCTCAGGTAAATACTTTTAACTTATTTTCCCTATACGGGCTTGGGTTACGGTATATAGCATACCGCTTGATCGGGCATCAAATCTCCACCGTTAGGTGGGTAGTTGAATAATTTGATCGGCTCGTTTAAACAGTCTTGTTACTTAAAGCCTTTGGGGGGTTAATGACCATGTCCCGGATATCCTTGGCATCATCTTACGAGATGGCCACGACCTGAGCACGAGGTGTAGGCGTACACCTGTCAGTGTATAACTCTATATTGTGGTGTGTCTATTGATCTTTAACCCGGACAAGATCCGGGCTACTGAACGCACAAGGAACATGTAATTCGTTCACAAGATTATAATATTAAATAATTCTCCCAAGTTAAATAAAATGTTTATGCCATGTGCATCCAAACCAATTTTCAATCATTTTCCAAAATGAGTCAGTTGAATGTATTTACCAGTGTAAACTGACGTATTTTCCCAAAAAGACTGAATGCAGGTACTAAACGAAATTGGCTGGATTGTCTCCTTAGCATCAATAAAAAGTCTCGCAAGCTTAGGATGCCTGAAGTCTGTTGAACCATTAATATTATTTTATTCCGATCCGACTGTGGATAAACTTCCGGATATTGTTACATTGATAAACAATATTAAATTCGGTTGTATTATATATTTTTAAATTACTTCCGCTGTGCATATTGATTATTGTGTTGTTTGACTATTATGTTGCCAACCACGTCACGATACTCCCCCACCGGGCCCACCGGTGACACGTGGAAAACGGGGTGTGACAGGTTGGTATCAGAGCCAACTCTGAGTGAATTAAACACTAGCCTTTTGTGTTTAATCTCAGTTACATAATTGCACATATCTAAACCTTCGAGTCTAGACATATAACATAGGACAAATTCCACCTTATTCGGTTTTTGTTTTGTCCTTTAGATTTTATATTTGTGTTTGTGTTATCTCATATTATTATGACAGGATTTGAATATGCCGCCAAGGTTTTTCCGAAGGAGAGTAAGAGGCAAGGGGCCAGTCACCGCCCCCAACGACAATGAAGCTGGACCATCGCACGCGCGAGCTCCGTCTACTACCGAGAGTGACGACCCTCGGCAGAACAGGAGAAACCTGTTTGAACCAGCAAGAAGATCGGTATCACACAGCTCTACACCGCCGGTCCAAAACCCGTATGGGCCACAACCGGACTACGAGCCGAACAACCCTCAACCGTCCTATATACCGTTGCAGCGATCTTTATCGCACCATTCTTACGGGGACCCCACACCTGTTTTTCGGGGTCAGTTTAATCCGGTAGGCTACATACAAGAACCCGTGGGTTTTAACCCACTGGGGCCAGATGATCACTTCTCTGGAGATAATGCGGACGACATGGACGAGGATACGGACCCCGTCGAGCCAGCCGGTGGTACGCCGAACCACCCGATCGAGATCTCCGACGGATCTTCGTTCCACGGATCACCCTATGTTGGTCCGGATAGCTTCCAAGCTATGTTCACTCGGCACGAGTGGTACTACACACCTCCTCACCATTCGTCGCCTCCTCAGCAGCAGCAGCCGCAGCAGCATCATCAAGATTCCTCTGGGGACCCCCGATTTGTGGCAGTTACGCCACCACCTCCGCCGCCACCAGTTCAGCCGGCACCTCCTCAACCGCCAAGGCGTAGGAGAACCGGTGCCCGCATGTCGGCACGAGCAGGGGACTTCCATTTCAGTTCCCCACGTCAATCCAGTGGCAGCCACTACCCGCCACATCAGGAGGACCCATAAATGGGCGGACCTTCACAACCAGCTGTACCACAGCCACCGCCAATGGGTTTTGACAACCCAATTCCAGCGTACACGGGTACCATGGCGTATAACCCGTTTGAACCACCGACTCATCACAACTATGGTTACGCGGAGGCCGACCCATACATGGTAGCAGCGAACTACAACACCCAAGGACCCTATGGGGATCCATGGGGGGTAGGTTACCTGACTCAGGGATACCAGATACCACCTAGGCCTATTATACGGGCTCAATCGCAACCGCCTAGGTTCTCCCCACCCGAACGTGAAGAAATCCTGCAGAGGCTGGATGAAGTGGAGCGAGGTTTCCACCGTGACCGTAGGGAGAGGCAGACGTTCTTCCAAGGATTAGCAAGTTTGATCAAAGGGAAGAGTAAGAAGGATCATTGAATCCTTCCACTGTTGTTTTTCCTTGTATCCAATAAGCCCCTGCGTGGGCCTGTATTTGTTTAAGCCCCTGCGTGGGTATGTATGTGTGTTTGTTTTGACCCCTGCGTGGGTCTAATTTCCGTTAACCCCTGCGTGGGTATGATGTTTGCTTAAAGTCCCTGCGTGGACTATCATGTCTGTTTAAAGTCCCTGCGTGGACAAGTATGTTGATTGACCCCTACGTGGGTAATTGTTTGTTGAAAAGACCCGTTTAGGGCAGTATGTAATATTTTGAATAAATTAATGGAATGTTTGTTTTATAAATTTCATGTTTGCCATTTTGTTCATAAATAAATTATAAATGAAATAAATAAATTAAAATCATTCCTTTTAAATTAATCTGCCTATGTAATTATAAATTAAGAATCTTAAAGTGTGAAACCTAGCCTTTTGGTCATTATAAGACCGGGCCAAGATGGTAAGACCTGTTCAAAAGATTCAAATCCAAGTTAACATCTGAAAACATGTTAACACTCCTGGCAGAAGTGATTCGTTAAAAAAATCACACGTCATAGTATATTTATTAGGGAATTCCTTAGAAGATTCCTAACCCAGTTTAATGATCTCTGAATCCTGGGTTTACATCATCAATTAAGGTGATCATATTTTTACCATACGTTGGTAATACAATGCCTACGGGCCTTGCTCATTTCTATAAGAGCTAAAAGACAGTGGTAGCTATGACTCCCTGCCAAATAAAGGTAATGAACTAGGTTCAAACCTCAAATGCTTTGATTCTCTGAAATCCTAGCATATAAATTATAATTGTCCTTGTGACTAGGCCTATTGTGCCAGTATACCTTAATGTTTTGATTCTCTGAAATCATAGATTAAATTAAAAATGTCCACGTGACTAGGCCTTTTGTGCCACAAATAAAACTGTTAATGTTTTATAATTAGGATAAATTATAATAGAAATCCTAAATAAATATGATTTATAAATTAACCAAATATGGTCTCTGTACCATGGTTAAAGAATTGCCATAAAAGACAATTCCATAAACTCCCAAATAAACTATTGTCCTTGTTTTCTGCAACAGTTCAATTTTAAATGGCTAACTCGGACGAGGGTAATAGTCATCCAGTGGAGGTTAATAATGACGCCCGAGTAAATCTAACGGGTGCGGAATTGAAAGCGATCATAGACGGCGCTGTTACACAGGCTTTGGAAAGGCAGTATGAAGAGTACAGTGGGACTCGTAGTAGGACCCAATCTACACAGCCTTCAAAGCCACCGCCCAAGAAGGACGACCCGAAGAAAAACGATGATCGACGCTCCTCGAACCACAGTGCTCCATCTCAACAGGTTATACGAAATCAAGGGCCCCGTGACAAGGGTTGCTCGTATAAATATTTTGTTTCTTGCAAGCCCCGGGATTTCACTGGGGAGAAGGGAGCCATTGACTGTATGACATGGCTGGATGAGATGGATATGGTTGTAGACATCAGCGGATGTGCGGAGAGAGACGTGGTCAAGTTTGTGTCACAGTCTTTTAAGGGTGAAGCGTTAGCATGGTGGAGATCTCTGATTGAGGCCACCGGAAAAATCCCATTGTATAATATGTCATGGGATCAATTTGTTGCCCTTATCAAGGAAAATTACTGCCCTCAGCATGAGGTGGAAAATATAGAATCTGATTTTCTATCATTGGTGATGACAAACCTTGACTGTCAAGCTTACCTAACGAGCTTCAACACGATGTCCCGGTTGGTTCCTTATCTGGTAACCCCGGAGCCAAAAAGAATCGCTCGTTTTATCGGTGGTTTAGCCCCCGAGATCAAGGCAAGCGTTAAAGCTTCTCGGCCAGCTACTTTTAGATCAGTGGCTGACATTTCCTTATCCCTCACTCTGGATGCGGTCAGGCAAAGATCGCTGAAGAATAAGGAGGCTGAGAAGAGAAAGCGTGAAGATGATGGTTCACGTAGATCGAACAAGAAACACCGTGGGAACGGTAACAACAAGAAAGGATCGGCGTCAAGGAAAGATGGGCATAATTCTGGTGAGAAGCCCAAATGCAAGATATGCAAAAAGCAGCACTTTGGAAAGTGCAGACTTGAGTCGAACTCACAGACTCAGTCAAAATCTTATGCTTGTGGCATTTGCAAGTCCACGGATCACAAAACCTTGGATTTCAAGAAGATAAAAGACGCAACGTGCTACCGTTGCAATGAAAAGGGCCACATTAAAACCAACTGCCCTAAGTACAACAAGAAGCCTGAAGAGGCTAAGAAGACTAATGCTAGAGTCTTCAGGATGGACGCCAAAGAAGCAGTGCTAGACGACAACGTTATTACAGGTACTTTCCTTGTAAATGACGTCTATGCTAGAGTACTATTTGATTCAGGCGCTGATAAGTCCTTCGTTGATAACAAGTTTTGTAAATTATTGAATTTACCAGTCAAAACCTTAAGCGTAAACTATGAGGTAGAGTTAGCAGATGGTACCATAGAAACCGTCTCAACTGTGTTAGATGGATGTGTTATATCCATTAAGAACCATTCTTTTCCTCTGTCTCTACTTCCTTTTAAGTTGGCCGGTTTTGACATAGTTCTGGGTATGGACTGGTTATCTCATAACCAGGCCCAAATCGTCTGCAACATGAAGCAAGTAATAATAAGGACTCCGTCTGGTGAACCACTTACCATTCGGGGAGATACCCAGTATGGGCTACCTGAGCAAGTGACTATGCTCAAGGCTTCCAAGTGTTTGAAGAAGGGGTGTGTCATTTACATGGCGCAAGTGATTATTGATGAGCCTAAACCAAAGATAGAAGACATCCCTGTCATTTCTGAATACCCAGAAGTGTTTCCTGAAGATCTACCTGGTTACCACCAGATAGACAAGTGGAATTCAGAATCGATATCATCCCCGGAGCAGCACCAGTTGCTAGAGCACCATACAGATTGGCACCCACAGAAATGAAGGAGTTGAGGACGCAGCTAGATGAATTGCTGGCTAAAGGTTTCATTAGACCTAGTTCATCTCCTTGGGGAGCGCCAATCTTGTTTTTCAAGAAGAAGGATGGGTCGATGCGCTTGTGCATCGACTATCGCGAGCTTAATAAAGTCACGATCAAGAATAGGTATCCTTTGCCCAGGATCGACGATTTGTTCGATCAGCTTCAAGGGGCAAGTTACTTCTCGAAGATTGATTTGAGGTCAGGCTACCATCAGTTGAAGGTTAAAGATGAAGACGTGCATAAGACTGCATTTAGGACTCGTTATGGTCACTACGAGTTCCTAGTGATGCCGTTTGGGCTCACTAATGCACCAGCCGCATTCATGGATCTCATGAATCGCGTCTGCAAGCCTTACTTGGATAAATTCGTCATCGTTTTCATCGACGACATTCTTATCTACTCAAAGAACCAAGCTGACCATGAGAAACACCTTCGTTGTATTCTCAAACTTCTACATCAGGAGAAGCTCTATGCCAAATTCTCCAAGTGTGAATTTTGGCTACGAGAAGTCCAATTCCTTGGACACGTGGTCAGTGAGCGTGGTATCCAGGTGGATCCTGCTAAGGTTGAAGCCGTAATGAACTGGCAAGAGCCGAAGACGCCTACAGAGATTCGTAGCTTCCTGGGATTGGCAGGATATTACAGACGTTTCATTGAAAATTTTTCAAGGATTGCTGCACCCCTAACCTCCTTAACTAAGAAGAAGGTTAAGTTTGTTTGGGGCCCTAAGCAGCAAGAATCCTTTGATATTCTGAAGCAAAAGCTGAGCAACGCCCCAGTACTAACATTTCCAGATGGAATAGAAGAATTTGTGGTTTATTGTGATGCTTCGCACACTGGCATGGGGTGTGTGCTTATGCAGAAAGGCAAAGTTATTGCCTACGCTTCAAGACAGTTAAAGGTGCATGAAAAGAATTACACCACCCACGACTTGGAGTTGGGTGCCGTTGTATTCGCACTGAAGCTTTGGAGGCACTATCTATATGGTGTCAAGTGTGTGATTTATTCTGATCACAAGAGCCTCCAACACCTGTTTAATCAGAAGGAATTAAATATGAGGCAACGCCGCTGGATGGAGACTTTAAATGATTATGATTGTGAAATCAAATACCATCCCGGCAAGGCGAATGTAGTCGCCGATGCCTTGAGTCGGAAGGAAAGGGTGAAACCCATCCGAATCAATGCCAAGCGCATGGAGATAAAGAATAATTTGATTGAAAGGTTGTTAGCTGCACATAAGGAAGCTGTGTTGGAAGCTAACTATCCTAATGAAAAGTTAGGAGTAACTGAGGAGCAGTTAACTCTTGGCAAGGACGGAATCTTACGATTAAATGGACGAATATGGGTTCCCATTTATGGAGGACTTCGAGATGTCATCCTCCAAGAAGCCCATAGTTCCAAATACTCCGTTCATCCTGGAGCTGATAAGATGTACCAGGATCTAAAGGCAAATTATTGGTGGATAGGCTTGAAAAAGTCTGTAGCCACCCATGTAGCTAAATGCTTGACATGTGCGCAAGTCAAAGCCGAGCATCAAAAGCCGTCAGGCTTGCTACAACAGCCTGAACTTCCTACGTGGAAGTGGGAAATGGTAACCATGGATTTTATTACCAAGTTACCCAAGACAAGGAAAGGCAATGATACAATATGGGTTATAGTTGACAGACTGACTAAGTCAGCTCATTTCTTACCCATCAAGGAGACTTATAGCTCCGATATGTTAGCCCAGTTATACGTTGATAAGATTGTAGCCTTACATGGCATACCTGTCGCCATTATCTCTGATAGAGATACTAGGTACACGTCACATTTTTGGAAGAGTTTCCAACAATCTTTGGGCACACGTTTGAATTTTAGTACGGCTTATCATCCTCAGACTGACGGTCAGAGTGAGCGTACTATTCAAACGTTGGAAGACATGCTACGTGCATGTGCGATCGATTTGGGTGGTAGCTGGGATAAGAACCTACCATTTATCGAATTCTCCTACAACAATAGCTACCATACCAGCATTAAGGCTGCGCCTTTTGAGGCATTATACGGTAGAAAGTGTAGATCGCCTATTTGTTGGGCGGAAGTTGGAGATGTCCAGTTATCAGGACCAGAGATCGTGTTCAAAACGACGGACAAGATTGTCCAGATTCGTGACCGTCTCAAAGCTGCCCGGGATAGGCAGAAGAGTTACGCTGATCCAAAGCGTAAGGATTTTCATTTCGAAGTAGGTGACAAAGTCCTACTTAAAGTGTCACCCTGGAAAGGAGTGATGCGGTTTGGTAAGAAAGGCAAGCTAAGCCCGAGATTCATAGGACCTTTCGAGGTAATCGAACGTGTCGGATCAGTTGCCTATAAGTTAAACTTACCGGAAGAGCTCAGTGGAATTCACAATGTGTTCCACATCTGCAATCTGAAGAAGTGCTTCGCTGATGAATCACTGGTTATACCGCATACAGATGTGCATATAGACGAAAGCTTGAAATTTGTGGAAAAACCTTTGTCGATTGAAGATCGACAGGTAAAGAAGCTTCGAAGGAAGCATGTACCTATTGTAAAGGTCAAATGGGATGCCCGTAGAGGTCCCGAATACACGTGGGAGGTTGAATCCATGATGAAAGAAAAGTACCCTTACTTATTTCAGTAAATCTCGGGTCGAGATTTATTTTAAGGGGGTGAGGATGTAACACCTCGAAAATTCACGTCCTATAATGTGTTGACACGTGTCATAAAGTTTGAACGTGTGAAAGAGTGTTATAAAAGGACTAAAGTTGACAAACATGGAAAGTATGTGATTATACGGATTCTAAATGTCAACAGTGAATAAATATACTTCATAATAACCCTACATGATGTTTATAACATCAAACGAATAAATCATGGATCATACGAAGCTAAAAGTGAGAGATTACAAACTGCAGGGGTTAAATGTGTCAACATGTTTAAAGATACACCTCTGAGTGACCTTTTGACAAACCCGAAGCGTTGTAAATGTTAATTATGCTCACTAGAATGCGCGATATAAATTTCATAAAGTTTCGTTATCGTATGAGAAAGTTATGATCAAATTCGTGTGTGAGGGGTTAAAGCGTAAACATTGAAAGTTAAGACTTTTCGGGTTAACCGGAAGTGTCCAGAGACTTGGAAAAGTGGGTATAAGTCCTAAGGCCCTTGTGGGTATATTATAAGGGGTCAAATTGCAAGTTTCTAGCTCAATTGACCTTTCGGAAGGGCCAAAGGGTGTGATGCAACATCAAGAAAACGTTTTTGGCTGATCAGAAGGGCCATGCGGCCCGCTTGAACATTAACATAACTTGAGGCGGGCCGCCTCAGGCGCCCAGAACCAGAAAAACATGACAGCCTCCTGTATTCGAGGAATTTCGATCCTTAAGCGATATTTCTGCAATGTGGGCGACCCCTAAACTGTTCTAGAGCACTAGGGACATGTGTATACCAGTTGTGGTGTGTGCTAGACTTATTTGTCAACCAATTGTGGTGATTGAATTCACTATAAAAGGGCCTTCATGTCACAAACATTCCTCACACCTTCAATTGCATACCTGATCAATTCTGGAGCTCCCAAGCAGCCTCAACTGATCATATCTCGTGCATAGGACTCTTGTAAGTCTGCTAGTCCTTCTTTAATTGTGTTTAGCTTGTTTAATTAGCTAAAAGTCAAACCGTCGTAATTACGGTTTGACTTCGAGATTAGTCAATAATGGCTCAGTCATATCTCGAATTAAAAGTAGTTATATGTTGGTATTTATGTGGGTAATAAAACCTCAGAAGGGTTCCCCCTGATTACCACTCTAACCAGGTCAAAAGTCGGGTCAAATCTATATTTAAAAAGTCAACAGGAAGCTTAAAATGTCATTTATGCATAATTAACATTATAGATCATATACAACCTGTTGGATCATTGTTATAACTTGGTAATAAGTGTAAGAACATGTCTAAACATGTTCAACCCGACAACTTCCTGTTTAGACCCGGTTCGGAACCGAAAGTCACATAGTTTGACTTTCACTTTGACTTTCAGTTCTGACCCGTTTAGGCATGTTTTAGAAATGCCTCAGAGCTTTAATTGGACTAGGTTACATGTTAGTACAACCCTCTGTGATTATACACATTGGTTCATTAGTTTTCCAATTAATATGCATGTTTCCGTTAATTGCTCATATGTTGACCATTATGCCCTTATTACCTTAAAACGTGATTTATGAAAAAGTAAAAGTGTAGAAACCTTAGTTACTGATATATAAACTTGTATGTAAAGTTTGACGTCAGTTTGACTTGTAGATTAAGAGTTATGCTCATTATCGCAAATTTAAAGCTTTATGTTAATAAAACGGCGTAATTAGCGTATAGCCTAGTTAAGCCTACTTTTTGGTATCAAACTTAATACCCACTGATGTAAAATATTATTTTGGGATTTTTAAAGATTTTTAATAAATTTTAGGCTGAGCATAACTAGTAGTCGTAGGCTTAACCCGGTAATTGTCGGTTTTGCCCTTATGGGCCATAAAATGAGTTTTACACATCTAAACGACTCCAAACCTTTTGCTACTGATCACATATGATAAATAAATTATTTTAAGCCTTCTGGAAATATAAAAATGTCAGATTTAAGTATCGAACCCGGAAATGGCCTTTAATCGCCTTATTTAGCGTTTTCAACGCATAGTATGTTTTAAAAATCATATTGAACATACCCGGGTTGATACCTACTGATATATGAGGCAAATTATAATATTTTAACAGTAAGCAATGGTTGATAAACTCAGACTTCAGTTTTGAGCTTTTCGGCTTATGTGAAATTACCAAAATACCCCTACGGGGCATAGTTTGGTTAAAAATGATAAATTTCACATATATGCTTTAACCTACTGATATAACTTAACAAATTGAGTATATTAGCTGATTACATCAGACCTGTAACTCAGATTGTTACTTAAACTCTTTTATAAACTTTTAAATGACCAAACTACCCCTACGGGGCCTAGTTTGTGTTTAAACACGTTTCGGGCATAATGAAAGACATCTTACTGATGGCACAACATATTTGAGGCATAATTAACTTAGGAAACCTGTATATAGCTCTCATGAATACCCGTTACGCCTATTACGCGTTCGGTTCGGTTTATGTAACAAGTTTACATAAATTAGCCGAAACGGGTCAAACCTTAACGGTTTTATCTCAAAATCCAGAATGTGAATAATAAACCCATATTAAACAAGTCTCAAAACTTGTCGGGTCTAAATCACATTCTATCCGGTCTTCGCTTAATCGTGCGTACGAACCGTATCTTTGAAACTAGCCGGTCTAAGCTTAAGCTTAATTAAAGACCCGTTAGGATTCTAATAGGTTATTATAAACCTTCGTTCCAGATTAGGAGAACCAGTAAAAGATACTTGCAATTTGCTTATTGTGATTTATACATTGCTCAGGTAAATACTTTTAACTTATTTTCCCTATACGGGCTTGGGTTACGGTATATAGCATACCGCTTGATCGGGCATCAAATCTCCACCGTTAGGTGGGTAGTTGAATAATTTGATCGGCTCGTTTAAACAGTCTTGTTACTTAAAGCCTTTGGGGGGTTAATGACCATGTCCCGGATATCCTTGGCATCATCTTACGAGATGGCCACGACCTGAGCACGAGGTGTAGGCGTACACCTGTCAGTGTATAACTCTATATTGTGGTGTGTCTATTGATCTTTAACCCGGACAAGATCCGGGCTACTGAACGCACAAGGAACATGTAATTCGTTCACAAGATTATAATATTAAATAATTCTCCCAAGTTAAATAAAATGTTTATGCCATGTGCATCCAAACCAATTTTCAATCATTTTCCAAAATGAGTCAGTTGAATGTATTTACCAGTGTAAACTGACGTATTTTCCCAAAAAGACTGAATGCAGGTACTAAACGAAATTGGCTGGATTGTCTCCTTAGCATCAATAAAAAAGTCTCGCAAGCTTAGGATGCCTGAAGTCTGTTGAACCATTAATATTATTTTATTCCGATCCGACTGTGGATAAACTTCCGGATATTGTTACATTGATAAACAATATTAAATTCAGTTGTATTATATATTTTTAAATTACTTCCGCTGTGCATATTGATTATTGTGTTGTTTGACTATTATGTTGCCAACCACGTCACGATACTCCCCCACCGGGCCCACCGGTGACACGTGGAAAACGGGGTGTGACATCTAGCTATGTCCTTTTTCATTCCTATCCACCAGAAATTATTTCTTAAATCTAGGTACATCTCATTATTACCAGGATGTGTGGTATATCTAGATTTATGGGCTTCTTCTAAGATTTTATTTCTTAAATCTCCTTGCTTAGGTACCCAAATCCTTTTCTTGTGGAATCTCGAAATTCCACCAATCCTTTGCTCTAATTCCTTTATCCGTCCATTCATTCCCTCAGCATCATCCTTGATTGCTGTCTCCTGAATATTCTCCAGTTGTTCCATTAAGTCTAATTGTAAACTTAATCTAAGAGCACGAACTCGCTTTTGCTTTTCATGATACTTACGACTTAGGGCATCTGCTACTACATTTGCCTTTCCTTCGTGATATTGAATATCACAATCGTAGTCACTTAGAATTTCCATCCATCTTCTTTGCCTCATGTTCAATTCTTTTTGCCCAAATATATACCTTAAGCTTTTATGATCTGTATAAACGGTAAACTTACTTCCATACAGATAGTGCCTCCAAATCTTAAGGGCAAAAATTATCGCTCCTAATTCTAAGTCGTGAGTCGTATAATTCTCTTCGTGCTTCTTCAATTGTCTTGATGCGTATGCAATTACCTTTTTGCGTTGCATTAACACACATCCTAGTCCTAACTTAGAAGCATCACAATAAACTTCAAAATCTTCTGTCCCTTCTGGTAAGGCAAGAATTGGGGCGTTTGTTAATCTTTGCTTTAAAATCTTAAAAGCCTCTTCTTGCCTAGATCCCCATTCAAACTTCACTGCTTTACAGGTTAACTTAGTTAATGGAACAACTATTTTAGAAAAATCCTTAATGAATCATCTATAGTATCCGGCTAATCCTAGAAAGCTTCTAACTTCCATAACTGATTGCGGGACCTTCCATTTGGTGACCGCTTCTATTTTGGAGGGATCTACGTGAATACCTTCGTGATTCACCATGTGTCCTAAAAATTGCACCTCTTGTAGCCAAAATTCACACTTTGAGAATTTGGCGTAAAGCTTCTCTTTTCTTAACAAAGTTAAGAGTGCACGTAGATGCTCACAATGCTCGTCCTGACTTTTGGAATAAATGAGTATATCGTCGATAAAGACAATTACAAATTTATCCAAGTACGGTTTACAGATCCTATTCATCATGTCCATGAATGCTGCAGGAGCATTTGTTAATCCAAAGGGCATGACTGTAAACTCGTAATGCCCATACCTAGTTCTGAAGCAGTTTTAGGTATGTCTTCTTCTTGTTCTTTCAACTGATGGTATCCGGAGCGTAAATCTATCTTAGAAAAATATCTAGCTCCCTGAAGTTGATCGAAAATATCATCAATCCTAGGTAATGGGTATCGATTCTTAATTGTAACCTTGTTCAACTCCCTGTAGTCGATACACATTCGCATCGAACCATCTTTCTTTTTCACAACAACACGGGTGCTCCCCAAGGGGATGAACTAGGTTGTATGAATCCTTTGCTTAATAATTCATCTAACTGCTTTTTCAATTCTAGCATTTCGGTGGGTGCTAACCGATAAGGTGCCTTAGCTATCGGTGTAGTTCCAGGAATTAGATGAATTCTAAATTCTACCTCCCTATCTGGTGGCAATCCTGGTAGTTCTTCCGGAAATACATCCGGGTATTCTGATACTACTGGAATTTCCTTAAGTTCCTTACCTTTAGTGTTGATGATTGCCGAAATCATATACACTATCCCTTGTTTTCTTGAATAACTGGCCACTTTCATTACTGAAATGAATTTCATTGGCTTACGTGGCTTATCTCCTGTAATCATTACTACTTCTCCTGTGGGTGTATGAATTTCTATGGAATTCTTATCACAGAAGATTCGAGCATGGTTGGCTACTAACCAATCCATTCCTAACACAATATCGAATCCGGCTAAATTAATAGGTAACAGGTTTGCAGAAAATTTATGGCCTAAGAGTTCTATCTTTTCTTCTCGCAAGACCTTATCTATGTGAACAGAATTACCATATGCGGTTTCTACCGTAAAAATCTGCCTAAGGTTGGTTAAGGGTAAGTTAAGAGCTTGGCAGAATGAAGTATTTATAAAACTTTGGTTTGCACCAGAGTCAAATAATACTTTTGCATAAACGTCATGAACTAGGAACGTACCAGCTATCATATCGGGAATTAACTCTGCTTCCTGGGTAGTCAACTCGAAGGCTCTTGCGTTTTTCTTGGTAGTTCCTTTTGCAGATTTGGCTTTGTTATCTGCCGGTTTGACCAATTTAGGGCAGTCTGGTCTAAAATGTCCAGCTTCTCCACAGTTGAAGCAGATTGTTGATTTCTTTCTTCTGCAATCTTCTTCTTGATGCCCTGGAATTTTACAGAAATTGCAATACCCTTTGCATCTTCCAAAATGCTTTCTTTTACAGGTACTGCAAAATGGAGCAGTGGAAGATTGCCCGGTTCCCTTTTTCTTGAAATTACTACTATTACCCACACGAAATCCTTGGGTAATCTTTTGGGCCACTTCCTTTTTACGGTTTTCTTCTCTTGTGCGTACCAGTCCGTCGGTCAAGGTGTTGGCTAATTCCACTGCATCGTCAATTGTGCGGGGTCTCGTAGCTTTGATGATATCTCGAATCTCGCTAATTAAACCCCAAATATAGCGAGAAATAAGTACCGGTTCTAGCGAAGCCAGGGTAGGTACAATTCTAGCATACTTAAAGAATGTCCAAGTATACCCTCGACAATCAACATCCACCATCCGGTGGTTTAGGAACTTATTTGTCATTTGTTCCTTTTCATATTCGGGACATAATTTTCTTTCTACTAGTCTCTTAAATTCTTCCCAATTCATGGCATAAGCCACATCGCTTCCCTTGGCTTGTAGTACCGTGTTCCACCATTCTAGTGCCCCTTCTTTAAAAAGATGCGATGCGTACATGACCTTGTCTTCCTCGGCATATTTACTTATTTTAATTACTTCTTCGGTTTAACCAACGCAGTGCTGCAGTTTCCCTTTCATTGCCTGCAAATTCGATTGGTTTACAGGCAAGAAATTCCTTATAAGTGCAACCAAGCGTTGCAGCTTTCATTTTCTTAAGAAATGGGGCTTGTATCCCATCATTATCATTATTATTATTGTTGCCACCTCCATTTACACTATTACTGAAATTGTCGTCGTGAGTACGTTTGCTGGGAATAATTGGTTGAGGTTCAACTGGATTTCGGGCAGCAGCAAGGATTGCTGGAATAGCATTGGCTATTCCTTGAGCAACGATATTTTCTATATCCTGTCTATTAAGAAATTGGTCTCCATTGCTTTGCTCAGATTGGTTAACTTTGTTAACTGGCTCATTAATAACGGGTTCCATCTGATAATTTTCAATATATATAAGTTATTGGCACAAAATACATAACAACCAAACGTAATAAAGCAATCACACATAATCAAGTTAACACGTATAGCCAAAATTGTCGATTTTGCGACTTTCATCTTTTTATATATATTAGTATGCATCATTACACACCCATTATATTACAAAAGTTTTTTTTAAGTTATTTTACATGATTATATTTTTATTAATATTTATTATTATTAAACACATAACCACACTACCACATATGATCCTCATTAGTTGGCACTTCAGAAACGACGTTCCCTCTCGTCGTATTTCCATGATATCCTCTCCCCCACTTCCCGGATTCTATTTCCTGCGTCCACCAGCTCCTCGCCATAGTGGCAGAGTTCAGCCAAGTTTTCTGTGCTCATAGGTGGGTTTGGTGCAGGCTCAGGGTCAAACTGAGGGAAAAAGGTGTTAGGGTTATTCAAGAGATTCTGAAATTGCCTGTCAGTTGTCCACCATTCTTCCAGCTCTCCTGGTAATGGTCGGGGGTTGACAATAGGATCTGGGATAGCAGGTTCCAAATTAACTGGAAGTTGTGATTCAACTGGGTAAATGAAGAGGTTTTCATCGGCAGGTCCGATGAGGTCGCTATTTGCCAGTTTGCGGTCCAGCTCCTCCCACGGTGGCATTTCCTGGGCTTGCCCTGAACTTTCCCCGATCTCCTTTCTTTTGCCTTTATCCTTGGGATCCTCAGTCTTTTTAACCCTTTGTGCGGCTGGCTTCTTCCTCCGTGCGCGTCTCCAGCCTATGATTCTCCTTCTCTTTTTTCGACTTGGGTTTCTCCTGAGGTTGGGCTTGAAATTCCATAGGTTTTTCAGTGTCGGCCCAATAACCGGAAAAGCCCCCGGAAACTAACATGTCAGTAGGATAGATAGTGAGATTCTGAAGAGCTTCAGATAACTCATTCATGCTATCAGAATATAAGGAAACACAAAATCCTAGTTAGAATGTTATTTACAGAATCACAGAATGGCAATCAATTAAATTAAGTATTTTTAAATACTTAATGGGCTTAAATCAGTGGCTCTGATACCACCTTTTTCTGCACGGCCCCCGTCCTGGTGTTACCCGGTCCAGGAGCCGCGGGACAGAAACCCGTGGTATTTATTAGTTGTTGCGACAGCGGAATTTTAACAGGATCTTTTGAAACTTGAAAATGCCCAATTATTTTATTTCATAATTTGGTGCAATCCTCGTAATTTACAATAGAGGAATTTCACAAGGAAATTCCCTGTTTTACAAAACATGCTTATTTATTTTACTGAGCCACTATCTCAAGCTTGTTAGTGCTCCGTAGCACTTTTCCTTGATTCACAGTAAGTCACCTGAAACATGTTTAAAAATATTTTATCAGCGGGGAAATACTGGCGAGTCATTCCGGTTAAATAAAACGACACATTAGTTATAGATTACAGCATAAGAGCGATTACAATGGCTACTATCTTATTTTTATCTGGCGCCGTGTCACACCCTGGTGACGATGGTCATACCACTATTGGGTCCTTTCACCCAAGTAGTGATGATTATCACTGTTAGGTTGGTGAATCTAACCGTGAGAAATTAGTAATGTGCACAACACCCCACTTGCCAGTGATTCAAGATAACCAAGACTTAATCCCTGTAATTATAACTTTTGAAAATAATTTGAGTATTGTAAAACATTGTTGATAAAAAGAGAATGACTCACATTGCAAGTTTAGTTGGGCAGAGTTTAGCCTACTGATAAGCCTGATAACCTAATTTAAACAACAATGCACACGAAACTAGGTCAGTAACTTAATACAACATTTACGATAAGCTCACGAAATCAAAACCCTCACGACGAATGACAAAGTATAGCCCTGATTTGGGCAGCACTTAAACATCCATCGGATCGGTTTCAATCGATCGGACATTGTATCGTAGCAGTGATTGAGTTAATACCCTGTATTCGTAGCAGCGTTTCCCTAAGTAAAATCATGAATTTGAGCAGTATACTTCGTCTTTTGAAAAGTTTTTCGAGTGTAGATGAACTGCTCATGTCCAACCCATTTATAGCCTGATTTTAGGTTTTACACGGCCCGTGAGAGCCCCTAGTCTACGTGTAGGGCTTGTGTGTCACAGGTAGGTCCGCCACGTGTGCAACACGTGGCTTGGAACGCTTATCCGGTCAACTTTACTTTGACGCGGCCCGCGTAAGCCTAAGCTTACGTTTTACGCGGCCCGCCTGAAACTTAAAATTCTTGTTTTCTTGGTTTTTCATGCATATTTGGGTTTCAGGGGTCTGGGTTTTCACTTACGGGTCATTTTTGGACATTTTTGCAGATCCTTACACCTTAGGCCTCAAAATTCGACGTTCAATTCTTTTCTTTCCTCTGTCACTATAATAGCAATATTGCTCGGGAATAATACCCCCTAAAAAGTGAAGCTCTACCTCGTTTTAAGTATTATAACCCCGATCACGTATTTGTTACCCTACCCGATTGATCTAGGGCACCGTAACGCATGTCAAGGCTCTGCCTGACTCAGTTCGTTGGAGTTCTGTCTCGGTAGTATGGCTAATGTGAAATGGGTTATCTTACTAACACGTGTGCATTGTTTAATTTTTAATAGATATTAACCAGGAAAATCATAAGGAAGCTATAGTATTATCTAAGTTAGCAATGTGCGTCCATTCTCTTTTTGTTAATCCTTTTTAAATCATTGTTTCAAATATTTTACAAAACCCTAAATGACTTACAGTGATTAAGTTTCTGTGACTCTACAATTATCATCAGTATGTGGGGTTTTGTATACATGACTTGAAACTCGTTACTATTGCGAATAGTAGCATGATCGCAAGCACGGGGGACAAAGGTTGCCCAGTAGCAATGTTGTATTGAATAATTGGATAGATATAAGCATTGTAAATCTTAATACTGTAAAGTTGTAAAGACTTGTTTTGATTAAACTTGGATGCACTCGCCAGTATTTCTTGCTAATAAAACCTTTTTAAAATGCGTTACAGGTAACTTAATGTGAAGCTAATAGAAGCCATCTGGAGAGCACTGAAGGCTTAAAGAGGTGGCTATAAAAGTTACCTAAATAAAAAGGAGTTTATGTTTTCAATAATTAGGGTTTTATCCCTACAAATGTATTGTCAATGAACTTGGGTTTTATCCCATTTATTATTTACAAAAGTTTGGTGTTTAAACTCTGAAAAAAATATTTCCTAACTACGGTCCTGATGTCTCAATTCCGCTTCCAAATTAATAAACACCGATACTGTCACACCCCAACCGATGGCGGAAACATCGGGGCATGACACTGAGCAAAACAGTTTGTTCAGAAGTTTCCATAACAATCTCATTACCAATCAATTTAAAATAACATGTCCCATACCATGTCCCAAAAGATAATATAATTATTACAGACAAAATCTAGGCAAATAGTTCTGTTCCGACAACTCAGATTTCATTTGTACAGACAACTATTTGTTGGCCTCTAAAACCTTATTCTAGCCTCGATTTCCTAGCAGATAAGCATCCTAAGCACCTGTCACATACGTTAAAGTAAAAGTCAATAAACATAGTGTAAAGGCGAGCATACAAGTTTGATAATAGCATATAGTGTTCGAAAGCGTTACGCATAACCAGCACGTACACAGAGTGAAATGAGGCATGTTAGTTATCGACATGAACCTATCGATACCAATGACTGCGGGTTGACTGCCCAAGGCAGTTCGTAATACATGATCACCACTGTAATCCATGCAAATAATTGTCCTTAACAACCCCCGAGTGAACGGGTGCTGAGTCCAAACTAATAGTACTATCGTTGCTAAGGCAGGTAGACAGCATTCCATGTGCAAACATAACAAACAAGCATTCATTAAGTCACGTATAACATGCGGTAACGGTTAGCGTTTAAAGTATTGCGTAGTGTGTTCGATGTGATTTAGTATAAGTAACGTATGTAACACCCAAAAGTGCATAAAGCAAAAAGGGATCGAGTATACTCACAGCGATTGATGGATTGAAGGGAGCGCTAGAGAGTAGGGTTAGCCTGATAAGAACGATAGCATAACGATAAGTGACGCGTAAAACGATGCAGTGTACGAGTGAGTCGGACAACAGTTCGATCGGATGGTAATCCGGTCGGACGGCCAGTCGTACGGATGACAATCCGTTCGAAGGGTCATCCGGTCGGACGGTAGTCCGGTCGGATGACTATTCGAGTGGATTGTTTCTTCCTATGAGAGGGATGTGTTTGTGTATGATGGCTTGAACTTTGAAGTTTTCGTTGTAGCATTTTGAAAACATTGAAGTATCTCTACCTTTCAAGTCGGTCGATCGGACGGTCAGTCGTGCGGATGACAATCTGCTCGGATGGTTATCCGGTCGGACGGCGACTCGAGTGGCGAGGTTACTCGGTGAGAGCAAATCCACAGCAGGTTGTCACTCAATCAGACAGCAGTCCGGTCGGGTGACGCCCTTGGTTTGTTGAACATTTTTGAAAAATCGATTAAGTATTTAAGTCCAAGTATCTCATGATCCGAAGGGTAATCCGGTCGGATGGTAGTCCGATCGGATAACAATTCGTTCAATACTCAAACCTTAGATAAAATTGGTTAAGTGTGGGACCCAAGGTGCAAGCCGTTCGGATGGCCAGTCGCTCAGATGACTATTCGTTCGGACAGTAGTCCAGTCGGATAGCATTCCGTCCCGGTTGTTCCGTTCGTCTTTCACTTGGCCGTTTTGATTGTTTGTTGCGTTATCAAGACGTTTTGACGACGTGTTAACCAACAGAACCCCATCTTGGCCCAAGTGACCCGATCAAACAGGAATCACCCTAGTTTGACCAGTTAACCGGTTCAAGACGGTTGTTCTTGGTTAACCCGAAATCGGTGGTCTCGCGAGTAGAATCCGGATCTTGAGCTAGCACAACACCGCGAGTGAGTAGAGGACTAGAACAAGGTCCGATCCTATCGGTTTTGAGTGCATTGAGTGTGTCACACCCCCAAAATCCACCATGCGGAGTTCCACCGCTTGGAGGCGTGACGTGACCAGGATCGAGCCACCAATCATATTGAATAAGCATGTAAGTAGTTTGTAAAATCCAACACAATACAATTGGTGTCTAAACAAAACATAGTTTGAGTTACAAGCGGAAGCATAAAGTTTAAAACCAAATCATAAGTTTAAACGTTTCAAATGTTTAGCATGGTACACAGTTGTCCATGTCCCACAACGACTCTTCCCACTCCGATGCAAGCTCCATAGATACCTAACGACCTGCAAGGCATGTAACAACGAGTCAACAACAAAGTTGAGTGAATTCACAGTTGGTTGTTTAGTTATATTGTTCATGAATCATTTGTTTATTTCGTAAACCAAGTATCTTAGTTATCTGTATCGCGGTTTCCCAAACATGTGTGCGATGATTAGTGGCCGGATCACGGTTTCCAAAACATGTGTGCGATGATTAATGGCCGTATCGCGGTTTCCCAAACATGTGTGCGAAGATTAGTGGGGGCTTCCCATGTGTCGACTAGTCGTATTTGTACGTGCCCTTCTTGATCCAAGGACCGTAGCGAGTGTGGGTGTACGTAGGTTTTACGTACGTGCCCTCCAATCCGAGGACGGTGAAAAGTAATTTAATAGTAATGATAGTACGAGTAATTATTCAATCCCATCCCCAACCCACCGGGAATCCCATGCCTTAGGAGTGTGAACTCACCTCGGTTGCTCGGTTTGACTCTCAAAAGTAGCTAACAGTCAAGGTAGGTCAATCACGTCCTAGTACGATTACCACTTAGTTTATTAGTGACTTCAAATAGAACACAAAGTTCCTACACGTATCTATCACATAACATGCATCGCTTTAACGGTTTATGCCCATATAAGTTTCCCGTCCATTCCCCACTCATAAACAAACATACGATGATGCACATAACACATATAACACGTTATATCATTCACAGATAACATACTCGGCATTTAGACACGCGAGTCACAACTTACGTCATTTCAGCATTTATATTCAAAACCGACTGTTTTACGGACATTTTAATAAAATAGTTAAATTGTTCCAAAAATTCCCAAATTTTTACAGGATGACTTAAACGTTCCATATTTTATTGTGTAAAAATATCAGGGTCCGGTTCATTACCAATATTTTATAAAAATTCATATTCCGGGCTGAACTCAGATTTATGTATTTCTGACCACAGTCCACGGAACAATTTATTAAAAATTCATCGAGTGTCCGATTTACGAAATTCCAGTGGGGTAATTACAAATACATCAGTTTTCATTTACAGTAAAAATTTTGTGATCCGATTCTACACAGAATACAAGTAACAACAGAAAATACAACGCTCATTTATTGCTGTAAAAATTCAGCCTAAGCTGCTGTTACAAATTGGTTCTTTAAAAATAGTAAACGGCCTCGAAAAATTACGATTCTAGTGCCATTTGATCAGTTTTTCGAAAATACAAATTTTAGGCTTCAGAAATTCTGTTTTTCGAGTTATTAAGGTCTGTTTACAGCCCTATGAAGCCGGCTGAAAAAGTGACTCAGCATGTTATCTTATGGTTTAAACCTTACTAAACCGTATTAACAAGTGTCCTAACAACGGGTTTGTCAAGGAATCAATGATCAATCATCATGCATGTTCTTAACCAACCCTAAACCAACAATATACCCATGACAACATCATCTAATAGCATTTATATACAAGTAAACTTTATGTAACCTTTATGTTTATATTTTTAGTGTTCTTGTATTTTAGTTGTAAACATACTACACCCTTCAATCATAGAAACGAGATGAAACAAGATTAACAAGAGTGTAACAAGAGACTTACTACTAGCTTAAAGCTAGGGATGAATCTAGTGTAAAGTTGGTAAGAAGAAGATGATGAAAAGTATTGAAACAAGCTCCTTCAAGATGCACCTTCCATGGTTGGACTTTAAGCTTTGAATGGACCTATGAGTGATGAAGATGAAGATGACAAGAGAGAGGGAGGTGGGTTCAGTTTGGGGAAAACCGAATAGAGAGGGAGAGATGAAGTGAGAGAGTGTGAAATCTAGAGAATGATGGTTGTGATCTCAAGACTTACCTATAATCATCATTCACATATTTTGGACACTTACACAAGCAAGTAATCCCATAACAAATAAGATAAAATCTTCTCAAATATGTGGAGTATGGTGGATGGACGGTTCATGAGGGAGGAGAGAGAGATGTTGAGTGTTGTAAGAATGTGATCTTAGAAGATTATGTAGAGATTTAAAGAGATATGTAAGAGATATGGAAAGATTTATAAGGGATTCTTGTACATACAATCTAGCCAATATCAAAAGAAATATATGGTGGGTCCCCCATGGATATGACCGAAATTTGAAAGGGGGGAGGGGGTCTTGATGTAAAATTTCAACTAGATGGTAAATACTAGTTACTTACAAGTATAATATTCCATATATTAGTTTGTAGGGAAATTTAGCGGGTGTTATGATATACGGGATCATAACTAGTCAAGAAATAATAACACAGTGTGTTAGACAAATATTTGGTGTCCCGGTTAATGTCTGGTTGTTCGGTCAGATACTGTTCCGTTAAGTCATTTAATTATTCCGTAAGGCGTCTTATATATAAATTTTTGTAACGAAATTAATTCCTAACACATAGGAAAATATTCAGGACCATTTAGTCAAGTTTTCTGCACAAGCCAAGTACGTTAACAAACACATGTAAGTATATCACAGTAATCAGAGAGCAGTTAAATGATTCAGCACAGTCATCAAGTACTTTAATTATCATTTAATAAGTTGTACGGAATACATGTAATTTTTGAGGGTTGTCACATTCTCCCCCTGTTAAGAGAATTTCGTCCCGAAATTTAGCGCGTGGTTACTGAGGAAGCTAGTTAAGTTGCGTTGTTTTCCTGGTTTTCCTGGGGTGTCACATCATCCCCCCGTTGATTTGGAATTTCGTCCCGAAATTCTGCAGTAGCTTCAGCCTCAGTAGTGGTTGCGTTTTCCTTAAACAGTTGGGGATACTTGAGTTTCATTTGGTCTTCTCGTTCCCAGGTATACTCTGGGCCACGACGAGCATTCCAACGAACTCGGACCAGAGGTATCCTGGTATGCTTGAGGATCTTAACATCTCGATCAGTAATCTCTACAGGTTCCTCGACGAATCGCAGCTGGTCGTCGATAGTGAGTTCCTTCAGAGGAACTATGAGGGTCTCATCTGACAGACACTTCTTCAGATTCGACACATGGAAAACATTGTGAACTCCGCTGAGTTCTTCAGGTAGATCCAACCTGTAGGCGACTTTGCCAATTTTCTCAATGACTTTGAACGGTCCGACATAACGCGGATTGAGTTTGCCTCGTTTGCCAAAGCGGACTACACCTTTCCAAGGTGAGACTTTGAGTAGCACCCGGTCCCCAACCTGGAACTCGAGTGGCTTTTCTTCGCTTATCAGCATAGCTTTTCTGACGGTCACGAGTTGCCGCCATTCGTTGTCGTATCTGAGCAATTCTCTCGGTGGTATCTACTACAAGTTATGGGCCAGTGATTTGGCTGTCACCAACTTCCGCCCGACAGAGAGGTGATCGGCATTTGCGTCCGTACAATGCCTCGAACGGAGCGGCCTGAATGCTGGTGTGGTAGCTGTTGTTATATGAGAATTCCACTAGCGGGAGGTGCTTTTCCCAGCCATTACCAAAATCGATTACGCATGCCCTAAGCATGTCTTCCAAGGTTTGGATGGTGCGTTCAGATTGCCCATCCGTCTGTGGGTGATAAGCGGTGCTCATATCTAAATGTGAGCCAAAGGACTTGTGCATAGCTTGCCACAGTTCAGAAGTAAAACGCGCGTCACGATCAGATATAATAGAGGTTGGCACTCCGTGCCTTGATACCACTTCCTTTAGGTAAATGTCTGCAAGAGTAGAAAACTTATCCGTTTCTTTGATAGCCAGAAAATGTGCAGACTTGGTCAGTCGATCTACGATCACCCAAATGGTACCGTTTCCGCGTTGAGATCTGGGCAGGCCGGTAACAAAATCCATGGAAATTTGCTCCCATTTCCATTTCGGGATCTCCAGTTGTTGAAGTAGGCCTGATGATTTCTGATATTCAGACTTGACTCTCGCACAAGTCAAGTACTTGCTGACGTAGGTTGCTATGTGGGCTTTCATGCCAGGCCACCAATATGTAGTCTTGAGGTCGTGGTACATTTTATCCGAACCAGGATGTACCGAATAACGAGACTTGTGTGTTTCATCCCTCACAAGCTCGCGTAGGTCTCTATAAAGTGGAACCCAGATGTGTCCGTTAACATAGTAGGCGCCGTCTTCCTTTGGTTCCGGCCGTTGCCTCGATCCTCGTAGGGACTCGGCCCTGATGTTTTCTGCTTTCAATGCTTCAACCTGAGCATCGAGAATTTGAGCGGGAAGGCTAGAGTGAATGGTAAGCTGTAACGCACGTACACGCTTAGGTATAGTATCCTTTCGACTGAGGGCGTCGGCCACAACATTGGCCTTGCCCGGATGGTATTTGATAGCGCATTCATAATCGTTCAAGAGTTCGACCCATCGGCGTTGACGCATGTTTAACTCCTTTTTGCTTAAAGATATGCTCGAGACTCCTATGATCGATGTAAATGGTGCACTTGGTACCGTGCAGATAGTGTCTCCATATCTTAAGCGCGAAAACAATTGCTCCCAGTTCCAGGTCGTGCGTAGTGTAGTTCCTTTCGTGAACCTTAAGTTGGCGTGATGCGTAGGCAATGACCTTGTCACGTTGCATCAACCCACAACCAAGTCCTTGGATGGAAGCGTCGCAATAAACCACAAAATCTTCTGTGCCTTTAGGCAATGAGAGGATAGGCGCGCTACAAAGTCTATCTTTCAAGTGCTGAAACGTAGATTCCTGTGCATCACCCTAACGATAGGTGACGCCCTTCTGAGTCAGTGAAGTGAGAGGTTGCGCAATCTTGAAGAAATCCTTGATAAACCTTCTGTAATATCCTGCCGAACCCAAGAATTGGCGGATTTCTGTGGGTGTACAAGGTGCAGGCCAGTTCTTAATCGAGTCAATCTTGGATGGATCAACATGAATCCCATCCTTGTTTACCATATAGCCTAGAAAATGGACTTCGCGAAGCCAGAAGTCATATTTCGAAAATTTAGCATACAGTTGCTCTGCTCGAAGAAGTTCCAACATAAGTCGTAGATGCTGCTCGTGTTCCTCCTGACTCTTAGAATAGATCAGGATGTCGTCGTTGAAAACGATAACGAACTTATCCAGGTAAGGTTTGCATACTCGGTTCATAAGATCCATGAAGACCGCTGGTGCATTCGTCAACCTGAAAGGCATAACCAGAAACTCGTAATGGCCGTAGCGAGTTCTGAATGCTGTTTTGGAGACGTCTTCCTCTCGGACTCTCAGCTGATGGTATCCCGTTCTCAAATCAATCTTGGAGTAATAGCTCGACCCTTGCAACTGGTCGAATAAGTCATCAATGCGCGGGAGAGGATAACGATTCTTTACGGTCACCTTATTGAGCTCGCAGTAGTCGATGCACATTCTGAAGGTACCGTCCTTCTTCTTCACGAATAACACTGGAGTTCCCCATGGCGAAGAGCTAGGGCGTATGAAACCCTTTTCCAAGAGTTCTTGTAGTTGTTTGGATAGATCTTCAAGTTCTGATGGAGCTAGACGATAAGGTGCTCGAGCTATGGGCGCTGCTCCAGGAGCTAGCTCGATTTGAAACTCGACTTTTCGATGAGGCGGAAGACCAGGTAATTCCTCAGGGAATACCTCAGGAAAATTACGTACAATAGGTATGTCTTCTATCTTCCTTTCTTCCGAAGATGTATCAGAAACGAGGGCTAGGATAGCAGTGTGGCCCTTCTGCAAACACTTCTGGGCCTTAAGGAAAGAGATAATGCCTACAACAGCACCACTCTTGTCGCCATGAATCATGAGAGGTTCTTTACCAGAACGAGGGATGTGGACAATCTTCTCGTTGCAAAGAATTTCTGCTTGCTGATGAGATAACCAATCCATCCCATTAACAACGTCGTTCCCCGACAGGAGTGTTACATGGTTGGCACAACAAGAACTAGCTGAAGAAGGATGACCGTCGTACCGGTCTGTAGTGTTAAGGTTCACTGAAATTTCCATCGAAGTTGTTGGGCTCCCCTCATGCGAAGGGGGATAATTCACCTTGATCGATGAACTTAGATGAGTTCGCAGTTTATCGAGTTGGTAAGCAACCAAATTTAGAGGAGTTTCCTTAGGTCGTGCGAATGAATCCAAAATACGTCTGCGTAGTCATAAGGTTCCAAAGAAAAGACTTGAAAACGTGTTCAAGAGATTATGATCGTATCAACAATGCATCACCATCCTCAAGGTTTCGAGGGGGGTCACCAATGATCGGGAGTCGAGCCTTCCAACTTTTCTAAACCAGAGGGTGTTCGTTTCGGTGCCTCAGCATGGGGAAGCGAGAACGTAATGTCATTGTAGTGAGAGAGTGATGGTTTGGTCTAAGCCAATGGTAGAAATTGGACATATCATTAATCAACAATCATGTGTCGGTGCAATAGCTAGCGCAAGGATTTTGCCTATTAAAGAATACTATCATGGAATTTAAAATACGACTCTTGTAGTGTAGGAGGGATAAGGTAGACGTATAGATCATCGTGTTCACCTGTAGGTTGTGTGATCCATAACCCTGTCCTCGAATGTCCTGAAGACAATCCCATCAGGATAGGCATCCATTCGTTAAGTGGGGTATACGAGAGGGCTAATCAAGTAGAATTAGAATAAACCATTCAACAGGGTAGTAAGGTGGTCTTGTGACGGGTGAAAATCGTGGTATGGTTGTTGGTTTTCATTAAATCGGTTGTCAATCGAAGCGATAGGAAATTAACGAGGTTCATGCGAAGAATTGAGTGAAATAGGGATCCAACAATAACCGAAGGATTTGACCAGCTAATCTATTGTCTAGAGGTAATCTCCAGTAGTGGTGCGGGGCGGCATGGCACAAAAGGGAAGTTCATTGCATCGCGGTCACGCGAGTGTATCACTTGTCCAAAACAGAGTAAGGTTTCGTGTTGCATAACGACAAACGCGTGTAACTGTGACTGCTTCGCTTCTGGCGACTATGACAGGTGAAGGTAACAAAGTTCGTCAACTGGGACGCGTGGGTATTGTTCTCCCAAGCCCGAGTTCGTGCAAGCCAAGTCTGGTCTTCGCGGATGTTGACGTACGAACCGGCTGTACGGAGGGTCTGATGGCGACGTCGTGTCGAGGTAAACGTGCGAGTAGATAGAATGCATAAGCAGTCGTTGTAGCGGGGTGTCAAGAGATCAGGAAAGAATTTGATCACTACGCGTCAGTTTCAAGTAAACAGTTGGGTGTCATAAAGAACGCAGTAGGGCTAGTAGACAACATGTTATTACCCTAAATAAACATACCATATACAGCACACCATGCAAAAGTAATATAGCAAGTAGGCAATATAAACTTAAATCATACCACCTAAAGTGTTGAGTCTTGCACGTGGAGCGAAGCGTCGTTGCGGATCGTTGAGCACTGTACAGGTTATAGTCTGGTTTTATCAAAAAGCTTTTCCCTTTTTAAAAACCAAGTTCACTATAACCAATGGCTCTGATACCAATTTGTCACACCCCCAAAATCCACCATGCGGAGTTCCACCGCTTGGAGGCGTGACGTGACAAGGATCGAGCCACCAATCATATTGAACAAGCATGTAAGTAGTTTGTAAAATCCAACACAATACAATTGGTGTCTAAACAAAACATAGTTTGAGTTACAAGCGGAAGCATAAAGTTTAAAACCAAATCATAAGTTTAAACGTTTCAAATGTTTAGCATGGTACACAGTTGTCCATGTCCCACAACGACTCTTCCCACTCCGATGCAAGCTCCATAGATACCTAACGACCTGCAAGGCATGTAACAACGAGTCAACAACAAAGTTGAGTGAATTCACAGTTGGTTGTTTAGTTATAGTGTTCATGAATCATTTGTTTATTTCGTAAACCAAGTATCTTAGTTATCTGTATCGCGGTTTCCCAAACATGTGTGCGATGATTAGTGGCCGGATCGCGGTTTCCAAAACATGTGTGCGATGATTAATGGCCGTATCGCGGTTTCCCAAACATGTGTGCGAAGATTAGTGGGGGCTTCCCATGTGTCGACTAGTCGTATTTGTACGTGCCCTTCTTGATCCAAGGACCGTAGCGAGTGTGGGTGTACGTAGGTTTTACGTACGTGCCCTCCAATCCGAGGACGGTGAAAAGTAATTTAATAGTAATGATAGTACGAGTAATTATTCAATCCCATCCCCAACCCACCGGGAATCCCATGCCTTAGGAGTGTGAACTCACCTCGGTTGCTCGGTTTGACTCTCAAAAGTAGCTAACAGTCAAGGTAGGTCAATCACGTCCTAGTACGATTACCACTTAGTTTATTAGTGACTTCAAATAGAACACAAAGTTCCTACACGTATCTATCACATAACATGCATCGCTTTAACGGTTTATGCCCATATAAGTTTCCCGTCCATTCCCCACTCATAAACAAACATACGATGATGCACATAACACATATAACACGTTATATCATTCACAGATAACATACTCGGCATTTAGACACGCGAGTCACAACTTACGTCATTTCAGCATTTATATTCAAAACCGACTGTTTTACGGACATTTTAATAAAATAGTTAAATTGTTCCAAAAATTCCCAAATTTTTACAGGATGACTTAAACGTTCCATATTTTATTGTGTAAAAATATCGGGGTCCGGTTCATTACCAATATTTTATAAAAATTCATATTCCGGGCTGAACTCAGATTTATGTATTTCTGACCACAGTCCACGGAACAATTTATTAAAAATTCATCGAGTGTCCGATTTACGAAATTCCAGTGGGGTAATTACAAATACATCAGTTTTCATTTACAGTAAAAATTTCGTGATCCGATTCTACACAGAATACAAGTAACAACAGAAAATACAACGCTCATTTATTGCTGTAAAAATTCAGCCTAAGCTGCTGTTACAAATTGGTTCTTTAAAAATAGTAAACGGCCTCAAAAAATTACGATTCCAGTGCCATTTGATCAGTTTTTCGAAAATACAAATTTTAGGCTTCAGAAATTCTGTTTTTCGAGTTATTAAGGTCTGTTTACAGCCCTATGAAGCTGGCTGAAAAAGTGACTCAGCATGTTATCTTATGGTTTAAACCTTACTAAACCGTATTAACAAGTGTCCTAACAACGGGTTTGTCAAGGAATCAATGATCAATCATCATGCATGTTCTTAACCAACCCTAAACCAACAATATACCCATGACAACATCATCTAATAGCATTTATATACAAGTAAACTTTATGTAACCTTTATGTTTATATTTTTAGTGTTCTTGTATTTTAGTTGTAAACATACTACACCCTTCAATCATAGAAACGAGATGAAACAAGATTAACAAGAGTGTAACAAGAGACTTACTACTAGCTTAAAGCTAGGGATGAATCTAGTGTAAAGTTGGTAAGAAGAAGATGATGAAAAGTATTGAAACAAGCTCCTTCAAGATGCACCTTCCATGGTTGGACTTTAAGCTTTGAATGGACCTATGAGTGATGAAGATGAAGATGACAAGAGAGAGGGAGGTGGGTTCAGTTTGGGGAAAACCGAATAGAGAGGGAGAGATGAAGTGAGAGAGTGTGAAATCTAGAGAATGATGGTTGTGATCTCAAGACTTACCTATAATCATCATTCACATATTTTGGACACTTACACAAGCAAGTAATCCCATAACAAATAAGATAAAATCTTCTCAAATATGTGGAGTATGGTGGATGGACGGTTCATGAGGGAGGAGAGAGAGATGTTGAGTGTTGTAAGAATGTGATCTTAGAAGATTATGTAGAGATTTAAAGAGATATGTAAGAGATATGGAAAGATTTATAAGGGATTCTTGTACATACAATCTAGCCAATATCAAAAGAAATATATGGTGGGTCCCCCATGGATATGACCGAAATTTGAAAGGGGGGAGGGGGTCTTGATGTAAAATTTCAACTAGATGGTAAATACTAGTTACTTACAAGTATAATATTCCATATATTAGTTTGTAGGGAAATTTAGCGGGTGTTATGATATACGGGATCATAACTAGTCAAGAAATAATAACACAGTGTGTTAGACAAATATTTGGTGTCCCGGTTAATGTCTGGTTGTTCGGTCAGATACTGTTCCGTTAAGTCATTTAATTATTCCGTAAGGCGTCTTATATATAAATTTTTGTAACGAAATTAATTCCTAACACATAGGAAAATATTCAGGACCATTTAGTCAAGTTTTCTGCACAAGCCAAGTACGTTAACAAACACATGTAAGTATATCACAGTAATCAGAGAGCAGTTAAATGATTCAGCACAGTCATCAAGTACTTTAATTATCATTTAATAAGTTGTACGGAATACATGTAATTTTTGAGGGTTGTCACATTCTCCCCCTGTTAAGAGAATTTCGTCCCGAAATTTAGCGCGTGGTTACTGAGGAAGCTAGTTAAGTTGCGTTGTTTTCCTGGTTTTCCTGGGGTGTCACATCATCCCCCCGTTGATTTGGAATTTCGTCCCGAAATTCTGCAGTAGCTTCAGCCTCAGTAGTGGTTGCGTTTTCCTTAAACAGTTGGGGATACTTGAGTTTCATTTGGTCTTCTCGTTCCCAGGTATACTCTGGGCCACGACGAGCATTCCAACGAACTCGGACCAGAGGTATCCTGGTATGCTTGAGGATCTTAACATCTCGATCAGTAATCTCTACAGGTTCCTCGACGAATCGCAGCTGGTCGTCAATAGTGAGTTCCTTCAGAGGAACTATGAGGGTCTCATCTGACAGACACTTCTTCAGATTCGACACATGGAAAACATTGTGAACTCCGCTGAGTTCTTCAGGTAGATCCAACCTGTAGGCGACTTTGCCAATTTTCTCAATGACTTTGAACGGTCCGACATAACGCGGATTGAGTTTGCCTCGTTTGCCAAAGCGGACTACACCTTTCCAAGGTGAGACTTTGAGTAGCACCCGGTCCCCAAACTGGAACTCGAGTGGCTTTTCTTCGCTTATCAGCATAGCTTTTCTGACGGTCACGAGTTGCCGCCATTCGTTGTCGTATCTGAGCAATTCTCTCGGTGGTATCTACTACAAGTTCTGGGCCAGTGATTTGGCTGTCACCAACTTCCGCCCGACAGAGAGGTGATCGGCATTTGCGTCCGTACAATGCCTCGAACGGAGCGGCCTGAATGCTGGTGTGGTAGCTGTTGTTATATGAGAATTCCACTAGCGGGAGGTGCTTTTCCCAGCCATTACCAAAATCGATTACGCATGCCCTAAGCATGTCTTCCAAGGTTTGGATGGTGCGTTCAGATTGCCCATCCGTCTGTGGGTGATAAGCGGTGCTCATATCTAAATGTGAGCCAAAGGACTTGTGCATAGCTTGCCACAGTTCAGAAGTAAAACGCGCGTCACGGTCAGATATAATAGAGGTTGGCATTCCGTGCCTTGATACCACTTCCTTTAGGTAAATGTCTGCAAGAGTAGAAAACTTATCCGTTTCTTTGATAGCCAGAAAATGTGCAGACTTGGTCAGTCGATCTACGATCACCCAAATGGTACCGTTTCCGCGTTGAGATCTGGGCAGGCCGGTAACGAAATCCATGGAAATTTGCTCCCATTTCCATTTCGGGATCTCCAGTTGTTGAAGTAGGCCTGATGATTTCTGATATTCAGACTTGACTCTCGCACAAGTCAAGCACTTGCTGACGTAGGTTGCTATGTGGGCTTTCATGCCAGGCCACCAATACGTAGTCTTGAGGTCGTGGTACATTTTATCCGAACCAGGATGTACCGAATAACGAGACTTGTGTGTTTCATCCATCACAAGCTCGCGTAGGTCTCCATAAAGTGGAACCCAGATGTGTCCGTTAACATAGTAGGCCCCGTCTTCCTTTGGTTCCGGCCGTTGCCTCGATCCTCGTAGGGACTCGGCCCTGATGTTTTCTGCTTTCAATGCTTCAACCTGAGCATCGCGAATTTGAGCGGGAAGGCTAGAGTGAATGGTAAGCTGTAACGCACGTACACGCTTAGGTATAGTATCCTTTCGACTGAGGGCGTCGGCCACAACATTGGCCTTGCCCGGATGGTATTTGATAGCGCATTCATAATCGTTCAAGAGTTCGACCCATCGGCGTTGACGCATGTTTAACTCCTTTTTGCTTAAAGATATGCTCGAGACTCCTATGATCGATGTAAATGGTGCACTTGGTACCGTGCAGATAGTGTCTCCATATCTTAAGCGCGAAAACAATTGCTCCCAGTTCCAGGTCGTGCGTAGTGTAGTTCCTTTCGTGAACCTTAAGTTGGCGTGATGCGTAGGCAATGACCTTGTCACGTTGCATCAACCCACAACCAAGTCCTTGGATGGAAGCGTCGCAATAAACCACAAAATCTTCTGTGCCTTAAGGCAATGAGAGGATAGGCGCGCTACAAAGTCTATCTTTCAAGTGCTGAAACGTAGATTCCTGTGCATCACCCTAACGATAGGTGACGCCCTTCTGAGTCAGTGAAGTGAGAGGTTGCGCAATCTTGAAGAAATCCTTGATAAACCTTCTGTAATATCCTGCCGAACCCAAGAATTGGCGGATTTCTGTGGGTGTACAAGGTGCAGGCCAGTTCTTAATCGAGTCAATCTTGGATGGATCAATATGAATCCCATCCTTGTTTACCATATGGCCTAGAAAATGGACTTCGCGAAGCCAGAAGTCATATTTCGAAAATTTAGCATACAGTTGCTCTGCTCGAAGAAGTTCCAGCATAAGTCGTAGATGCTGCTCGTGTTCCTCCTGACTCTTAGAATAGATCAGGATGTCGTCGTTGAAAACGATAACGAACTTATCCAGGTAAGGTTTGCATACTCGGTTCATAAGATCCATGAAGACCGCTGGTGCATTCGTCAACCTGAAAGGCATAACCAGAAACTCGTAATGGCCGTAGCGAGTTCTGAATGCTGTTTTGGAGACGTCTTCCTCTCGGACTCTCAGCTGATGGTATCCCGTTCTCAAATCAATCTTGGAGTAATAGCTCGACCCTTGCAACTGGTCGAATAAGTCATCAATGCGCGGGAGAGGATAACGATTCTTTACGGTCACCTTATTGAGCTCGCAGTAGTCGATGCACATTCTGAAGGTACCGTCCTTCTTCTTCACGAATAACACTGGAGTTCCCCATGGCGAAGAGCTAGGGCGTATGAAACCCTTTTCCAAGAGTTCTTGTAGTTGTTTGGATAGATCTTCAAGTTCTGATGGAGCTAGACGATAAGGTGCTCGAGCTATGGGCGCTGCTCCAGGAGCTAGCTCGATTTGAAACTCGACTTTTCGATGAGGCGGAAGACCAGGTAATTCCTCAGGGAATACCTCAGGAAAATTACGTACAATAGGTATGTCTTCTATCTTCCTTTCTTCCGAAGATGTATCAGAAACGAGGGCTAGGATAGCAGTGTGGCCCTTCTGCAAACACTTCTGGGCCTTAAGGAAAGAGATAATGCCTACAACAGCACCACTCTTGTCGCCATGAATCATGAGAGGTTCTTTACCAGAACGAGGGATGCGGACAATCTTCTCGTTGCAAAGAATTTCTGCTTGCTGATGAGATAACCAATCCATCCCATTAACAACGTCGTTCCCCGACAGGAGTGTTACATGGTTGGCACAACAAGAACTAGCTGAAGAAGGATGATCGTCGTACCGGTCTGTAGTGTTAAGGTTCACTGAAATTTCCATCGAAGTTGTTGGGCTCCCCTCATGCGAAGGGGGATAATTCACCTTGATCGATGAACTTAGATGAGTTCGCAGTTTATCGAGTTGGTAAGCAACCAAATTTAGAGGAGTTTCCTTAGGTCGTGCGAATGAATCCAAAATACGTCTGCGTAGTCATAAGGTTCCAAAGAAAAGACTTGAAAACGTGTTCAAGAGATTATGATCGTATCAACAATGCATCACCATCCTCAAGGTTTCGAGGGGGGTCACCAATGATCGGGAGTCGAGCCTTCCAACTTTTCTAAACCAGAGGGTGTTCGTTTCGGTGCCTCAGCATGGGGAAGCGAGAACGTAATGTCATTGTAGTGAGAGAGTGATGGTTTGGTCTAAGCCAATGGTAGAAATTGGACATATCATTAATCAACAATCATGTGTCGGTGCAATAGCTAGCGCAAGGATTTTGCCTATTAAAGAATACTATCATGGAATTTAAAATACGACTCTTGTAGTGTAGGAGGGATAAGGTAGACGTATAGATCATCGTGTTCACCTGTAGGTTGTGTGATCCATAACCCTGTCCTCGAATGTCCTGAAGACAATCCCATTAGGATAGGCATCCATTCGTTAAGTGGGGTATACGAGAGGGCTAATCAAGTAGAATTAGAATAAACCATTCAACAGGGTAGTAAGGTGGTCTTGTGACGGGTGAAAATCGTGGTATGGTTGTTGGTTTTCATTAAATCGGTTGTCAATCGAAGCGATAGGAAATTAACGAGGTTCATGCGAAGAATTGAGTGAAATAGGGATCCAACAATAACCGAAGGATTTGACCAGCTAATCTATTGTCTAGAGGTAATCTCCAGTAGTGGTGCGGGGCGGCATGGCACAAAAGGGAAGTTCATTGCATCGCGGTCACGCGAGTGTATCACTTGTCCAAAACAGAGTAAGGTTTCGTGTTGCATAACGACAAACGCGTGTAACTGTGACTGCTTCGCTTCTGGCGACTATGACAGGTGAAGGTAACAAAGTTCGTCAACCGGGACGCGTGGGTATTGTTCTCCCAAGCCCGAGTTCGTGCAAGCCAAGTCTGGTCTTCGCGGATGTTGACGTACGAACCGGCTGTACGGAGGGTCTGATGGCGACGTCGTGTCGAGGTAAACGTGCGAGTAGATAGAATGCATAAGCAGTCGTTGTAGCGGGGTGTCAAGAGATCAGGAAAGAATTTGATCACTACGCGTCAGTTTCAAGTAAACAGTTGGGTGTCATAAAGAACGCAGTAGGGCTAGTAGACAACATGTTATTACCCTAAATAAACATACCATATACAGCACACCATGCAAAAGTAATATAGCAAGTAGGCAATATAAACTTAAATCATACCACCTAAAGTGTTGAGTCTTGCACGTGGAGCGAAGCGTCGTTGCGGATCGTTGAGCACTGTACAGGTTATAGTCTGGTTTTATCAAAAAGCTTTTCCCTTTTTAAAAACCAAGTTCACTATAACCAATGGCTCTGATACCAATTTGTCACACCCCCAAAATCCACCATGCGGAGTTCCACCGCTTGGAGGCGTGACGTGACAAGGATCGAGCCACCAATCATATTGAACAAGCATGTAAGTAGTTTGTAAAATCCAACACAATACAATTGGTGTCTAAACAAAACATAGTTTGAGTTACAAGCGGAAGCATAAAGTTTAAAACCAAATCATAAGTTTAAACGTTTCAAATGTTTAGCATGGTACACAGTTGTCCATGTCCCACAACGACTCTTCCCACTCCGATGCAAGCTCCATAGATACCTAACGACCTGCAAGGCATGTAACAACGAGTCAACAACAAAGTTGAGTGAATTCACAGTTGGTTGTTTAGTTATAGTGTTCATGAATCATTTGTTTATTTCGTAAACCAAGTATCTTAGTTATCTGTATCGCGGTTTCCCAAACATGTGTGCGATGATTAGTGGCCGGATCGCGGTTTCCAAAACATGTGTGCGATGATTAATGGCCGTATCGCGGTTTCCCAAACATGTGTGCGAAGATTAGTGGGGGCTTCCCATGTGTCGACTAGTCGTATTTGTACGTGCCCTTCTTGATCCAAGGACCGTAGCGAGTGTGGGTGTACGTAGGTTTTACGTACGTGCCCTCCAATCCGAGGACGGTGAAAAGTAATTTAATAGTAATGATAGTACGAGTAATTATTCAATCCCATCCCCAACCCACCGGGAATCCCATGCCTTAGGAGTGTGAACTCACCTCGGTTGCTCGGTTTGACTCTCAAAAGTAGCTAACAGTCAAGGTAGGTCAATCACGTCCTAGTACGATTACCACTTAGTTTATTAGTGACTTCAAATAGAACACAAAGTTCCTACACGTATCTATCACATAACATGCATCGCTTTAACGGTTTATGCCCATATAAGTTTCCCGTCCATTCCCCACTCATAAACAAACATACGATGATGCACATAACACATATAACACGTTATATCATTCACAGATAACATACTCGGCATTTAGACACGCGAGTCACAACTTACGTCATTTCAGCATTTATATTCAAAACCGACTGTTTTACGGACATTTTAATAAAATAGTTAAATTGTTCCAAAAATTCCCAAATTTTTACAGGATGACTTAAACGTTCCATATTTTATTGTGTAAAAATATCAGGGTCCGGTTCATTACCAATATTTTATAAAAATTCATATTCCGGGCTGAACTCAGATTTATGTATTTCTGACCACAGTCCACGGAACAATTTATTAAAAATTCATCGAGTGTCCGATTTACGAAATTCCAGTGGGGTAATTACAAATACATCAGTTTTCATTTACAGTAAAAATTTTGTGATCCGATTCTACACAGAATACAAGTAACAACAGAAAATACAACGCTCATTTATTGCTGTAAAAATTCAGCCTAAGCTGCTGTTACAAATTGGTTCTTTAAAAATAGTAAACGGCCTCGAAAAATTACGATTCCAGTGCCATTTGATCAGTTTTTCGAAAATACAAATTTTAGGCTTCAGAAATTCTGTTTTTCGAGTTATTAAGGTCTGTTTACAGCCCTATGAAGCCGGCTGAAAAAGTGACTCAGCATGTTATCTTATGGTTTAAACCTTACTAAACCGTATTAACAAGTGTCCTAACAACGGGTTTGTCAAGGAATCAATGATCAATCATCATGCATGTTCTTAACCAACCCTAAACCAACAATATACCCATGACAACATCATCTAATAGCATTTATATACAAGTAAACTTTATGTAACCTTTATGTTTATATTTTTAGTGTTCTTGTATTTTAGTTGTAAACATACTACACCCTTCAATCATAGAAACGAGATGAAACAAGATTAACAAGAGTGTAACAAGAGACTTACTACTAGCTTAAAGCTAGGGATGAATCTAGTGTAAAGTTGGTAAGAAGAAGATGATGAAAAGTATTGAAACAAGCTCCTTCAAGATGCACCTTCCATGGTTGGACTTTAAGCTTTGAATGGACCTATGAGTGATGAAGATGAAGATGACAAGAGAGAGGGAGGTGGGTTCAGTTTGGGGAAAACCGAATAGAGAGGGAGAGATGAAGTGAGAGAGTGTGAAATCTAGAGAATGATGGTTGTGATCTCAAGACTTACCTATAATCATCATTCACATATTTTGGACACTTACACAAGCAAGTAATCCCATAACAAATAAGATAAAATCTTCTCAAATATGTGGAGTATGGTGGATGGACGGTTCATGAGGGAGGAGAGAGAGATGTTGAGTGTTGTAAGAATGTGATCTTAGAAGATTATGTAGAGATTTAAAGAGATATGTAAGAGATATGGAAAGATTTATAAGGGATTCTTGTACATACAATCTAGCCAATATCAAAAGAAATATATGGTGGGTCCCCCATGGATATGACCGAAATTTGAAAGGGGGGAGGGGGTCTTGATGTAAAATTTCAACTAGATGGTAAATACTAGTTACTTACAAGTATAATATTCCATATATTAGTTTGTAGGGAAATTTAGCGGGTGTTATGATATACGGGATCATAACTAGTCAAGAAATAATAACACAGTGTGTTAGACAAATATTTGGTGTCCCGGTTAATGTCTGGTTGTTCGGTCAGATACTGTTCCGTTAAGTCATTTAATTATTCCGTAAGGCGTCTTATATATAAATTTTTGTAACGAAATTAATTCCTAACACATAGGAAAATATTCAGGACCATTTAGTCAAGTTTTCTGCACAAGCCAAGTACGTTAACAAACACATGTAAGTATATCACAGTAATCAGAGAGCAGTTAAATGATTCAGCACAGTCATCAAGTACTTTAATTATCATTTAATAAGTTGTACGGAATACATGTAATTTTTGAGGGTTGTCACAGAGTGTAAAAGAGTTGAAAGAAAGTTAGAAACCATCTTTCAATTCTTTTTCACCGTGAATGTGTTTAGATCTATGCAAGATCTTTGTTTACTTGTGTGGAAATCGGTTAGATCTAAGTTGTTCTTGGTGGGTCGAGGTCAAAACATGAAGTTCATAAGAACACCATGATGACGTCATCCTAGAACACCTCAAATCTAGTGATTTCACGGTTAGAAGTTAAGATTCAAAAGATAGAAAGGTGTAGGAGTGCGTGTAGATTAAGGAAGTACAAGATTTAGGACGAGATCTTACCGAAATTGAGAGAAATTGCAGAAAAAGCGAGGAGCATGGGCTGTTCGGACGTCAGTTGCCAAAAGTGGTAACTATGAGAGTGACAGGAGGTATTTATAGAGTTCCAAAAGAGGAAAGAGCTAGCCGGTCGGATGGCATCTCGCCCGGATGACAGTCCGGTCGGATGTCATCTCGGTCGAATGGCAACCCGGTCGGATGGCAATCCGGCCGGATGGCACTTGGTTCGAGTGTTCGGTGCGACGATTTTTGATATTTCGATTTTGATTGCGAGCGATGCGAATACGATAGAGTTTCCTATTCAAATTACTTTTAATCCCAACTATTCATATCTCGCGCTATCTCTTCTCCACTAATTATCGTATTGTTTCGATTTCGATTATGATTGAGTTCGATTGCGTTTGAATTTCGATTGCGATTCGATTGATTACCACATACAACATAAATAAAATGCACAAGTAACACATAAGGCACACACACACGTATAACAATAACCAAAATGCGTAACTCGAGTTGCGAGTGCGATTAAGATAGCGATTAAGCGATTAACATGCGACAAATAACGATTAATATGAGATTATTAATAGATACTCCACATAATACAGCTAAAGCGAAAATAAAATAGACTAATTACAAGTCAAAGAAGTCAAATCAGGGATTGAGCAAGGAGAGACAGGTCGCAATTAGCAATCTTGTCTTCCTTTGACTTCAATCTTGACTTTGACTTTGACTTCAAAAACATGGGGTGTTACAGATACCACCGGCTCTGTGTCTCGCGGCACCCGCTCCCGGGGTAGGGGTCGGGGGTTGCGATAGGAGGTGGTATCAGAGCTACAACCACTGGTTTAAGCCACTGAAGTGTTCTGCTAATACCTAAATTTTTAACCAATTGTGTTAGGAAATAATCTATGTGACTATGTGTAAATACGTATATTATTGTGTTGTGTTATTTGACAATTTGTTAGTTTACAGTATGAGTGAGCAAGGTACATCCGATGCTTACCGTCACTTAGCTAGTTCCCCAAAGAATGAAGGAACCTCATCTCAGCCTACTCCTTCGGGGTACTCTGCTGATACTGAGGAAGGAATTTTTATCTTTAAGGCACAATCCAAGGAACCATTCCCTCCCAAAAAGAGAGGATGGTTTAGTAGGGGAGCACATGAGAGGAGGAAGAGGATGAAGAAATTACAACAACAGAGAGCTTTAGCAAAAGCAAATAGGGAAGTGAATGGCCAAACCCAGGAAGTAGTTAATAGACCATTGTGGGAAGAGGAACTCGATAGACAGTTAGCAGATTTTCACATGTTAGCAACTACCGCAGCAGATCCAAATCTGAACCAAATAGTTGACCATAACCATTGCTATTATTCCCCAACCAACCAATGGAGTTAGAACTTAACCAAGAGAACCAATTCCCCATACCAACATTTGATCCCAATGAGATACCTAGAATCCCAGCACCAATTCCTTTAGAGTATGATCCATGGGAGGATGACAATAGGTTATATCAGGAACTATATCCTCATGAAGAACCAGTACCCATACCAAACCCCATAGCACAGTATACTGACCTGAATCCTTTAGATCCATTCTGGAACGACGACAGGTATATTCAGAGTGTGTTAAGCAACCCGTACCCATACGGAGAACCCATACCTCGATACCCTGACCCAGTGCCAGCACCACTACCACCCATGAGTGAAGAGAATGTGCAGGAACTTCGCACATATGGCGAAGATTTAGTAGAAGAAGGAAATAGGATACGACAGATAGGAGAGAAACTCGTCTGGAAGTATAACGAGCGAGAGATGCAGTATTGGGCAAACGACACCTAGTATAATATATATATATATATATATATATATATATATATATATATATATATATATATATATATATATGTATGTGTGTGTGTGTAGTTTGATAAAAAATATATATCAACTAAAATAGATAGACTAAAATACCTATCGATGCATAATTACTAGTATATTTAATTTCCAGTTGTAACCTATAATCGATGTATATAGATATATAAAAAGAGTAAAGTCGCAATGTTCGACGTTTTTGATCAATTTGTTTGTGTGATTGTTTGTATTAAATCTTATTCTGTGATATTAATACCTGATAAATGTTTACAATTCAGATGGACAACGAAGTAAATCAGGAAAACCAGAATAATGATAATAACGGAAACTAAATAGATAACAGTGTCATCCAACATATAGTAGCACAAGGAATTATAGATGGTATGTCATATATTATCAATACTGTTAAGGAAGCAAAAAATAATAAAACTGTAATTGGAAGTAAACGTGCACCTACCGAACCAAGTCACAGTGTGAACGAAAATAACGGACCACTGATCCAAGTACATATTCCAAAAAGAAGAAGAACTGTTTCATATGGTTGTTCTTATAAAGAATTCTGGTCTAGTAAACCAATAGAATTCTCTGGCAATGAAGGAGCTATTGCAACTTTACGCTGGATAGAAAAGACAGAAGCAGTCTTAAAAATAAGCAATGTGCAGATGAAGAAAACATTATGTTTGCTTCTAATCTTTTTAAGAATGCAGCCCTAGAGTGGTGGAATACCATTCTCCAGTCTATAGGAAGTCATAGAATTTATAATATGGAATGGACCGACTTTAAGGATATAGTCGAAAGAAAATCCTGTCCTCCACATGAAAAAGAACAAATCGCCAATAAGTTCTTAAATCTTAAATGACTGGAATACACTGCAAAGGTTACACTACCATATTCTTTGAATATGCTAGAATAGTACCAACCTTAGCCTCACCAGAACCAGTACTAATCTCTCGTTACATCTGGGGATTAATTAATGAAATCAGACACGTAGTCAAGGCATCTAGACCATAAACCATAGAAGAAGCAGTAGAACTAGCCAATACCTTGACTGATGAATTGGTACGTACGCAAGAAGAAAACCAGAGAAAGAACCTAGCTCAAAGAATTACACAAGAATTTTGCTACGGTAATTCCAACCGTGGGAAAGATACAGGTTCTTCCTCTGCACCTTACTGCAAGTCTTGTAAAAAGAAGCATTATGGAAAGTGTGCAAGGTATTGTAATTTCTGCAAGAAACCCGGTCATAAGGAAGAAGAATGTCGATCGAAAGCTAGTAATAGGCTATGCTTCAATTGTGGAGAAGTTGGTCATATCAAACCGAATTGTCCAAAACTAGCTGTAGCAACAACCAACAAAGATATGAAAACTGAAGGACCCAAGAAGAATGCCAGAGCATTTGTTCTGACAGCTGAAGAAGCCAAGATGATTCTGGATGTGATTGCCGGTACGTTTTTAGTTAATGATATTTTTGCTAAAGTATTATTTGACTCTGGTGCACACCAAAGTTTTATCAATACTTCTTTCTGCAAACTTCTCAATCAACCATTAACTAAACTTCAACAAGATTGTCTGGTAGAGACAGCAAATGGAGAATCCATTAAGATAAGTGAAATCCTGCAGGGAGCAATGATAGAAATTTTAAACCATAATTTCACTGCTAACCTTTACCCAATTAATCTGGCTGGATTTGATATCGTATTAGGAATGGATTGGCTGATAGCCAAGCATGCCAGTATTTTATGTGATCAAAAGTCAGTGCAATTAAGTACACCAAAGGGTGAAAAGATCACAATTAAAGGAGACAAGCCAACTAGGTCAACAAAATTCATCTCTGTGATGAAAGTTGCGAGCTATGCAAGGAAAGGAGCAGTAGTGTATATGATTTCCATAATCATTAACACTAAAGGAAAAGAATTAAAAGATATTCCCGTTGTCACACCCTCAAAATACCACCTACGGGTACCACCGCGAGACGTGTGACGTACCAGGATCTAGCCACCAATCATGTCGAACTAACAGTAAATAATATTAATACAAAAATCATGTCCAACATGAATAGTGCAATTTCAAAGATAATGTTTCAAGTTCAGCGGAAGCAATTGTATTGTTTAAACATAATTAAAAACCAAATCATTTTAAGTTGCAAAATTTTACGTGTTTCCTCAAGTGGCACGCCCCATGACACTTCCCGCTCTCCAAACAGCAAGTTCCAAAGCATGATGAATCTAACAACCTGCAAGCATGCAGAATAAGTGTATCAGCATAAAGCTGGCGAGTTCACAATTTTGTTTAACAAAAATCATGTAAGTGTTTAGTTTAAAGACATGTTGATAATAACTCGATACCGCAGTGACATCAGTTTGTTTGCCCTTCCCCAATGCCTATCAACATTGGTCATGTGGTTAAGGTCATTAGTTCACGCCTGTCCTCCCCGGTACGGTGTGAGGTTGTCAAGCCTAATAGCGCTATCAACTAATACCCTGTTGCCTCCCCGACATCTAGTTCGGTAGTAAGATGGGACTTAAGTGATAGAGTTGAGTGTATTATCCAACATTGAAATTAAACTACAGTTGTAACGTATCCCCTGCAGGGATATATGTTTGTAAAGTATCCCCTACAGGGATGTAAGTTTGTTTGTTTGTCCCCACTGGACACATGCTTGGAAAGAGTAGTGAACTCACCTTAAATTTGCTCGGTAAGAAATAAAGTACAATTAGAAGAGAAGACGATCAATCGCGTCCTAAGATGGTTATCATGTAGTTCATTAGGTTGGGTTCATGCAATACGTATATTCCTACACGCAATCTAACATTTTGCACGTAACACGTTTATATATGAACAATTTAGCAAAATGTATACATACATAACACCATAGCACATCACATACCACGTATCAATCACGTAGTCATCAAACACATTAGAACATTATATGATATCACAAGCAAGAAACAAGCACGTTAGATTAATTTATCAAAATTTAGCATTGACACTTAATTCTGTGCAGTTTTCAGGAATTTTTATAACATAGTTTCGGAACTGCAAACATTCCCAGATAATTATATAACTTACCAAATGATCCATTTTATTTTATGTAAAATTTTCAGAACCTGGTTCTCAATAGATTTTCCGTGAAAAATCAAACACTGAACTGTGTCAGATTCGTCACAATCTGACCCTTGCCCACTAAATAATTTCCTAAAAATTCCTTGGTTATCCGATTGACTTGAAACCAGCTGAAAAATTCTTACAATATAAAAGGCTATCTACAGTCAAAATTTCATAGCAAAACTCTAATTACGCAGCAAGTTATGACCCAAAACATATGACCCATTTACTGTAGATTTTCGCAGCTTCAGCATTTGTTCGTAATTAATTCGTTAAAAAATCAAATGGGGTCGAAAAATTATGATTCCAGCGCCATTTGATTTGTATTTCGAAATAAAACGTTATCGACTCAAGAAAATCCAGTTTTTGTTAAATTATGACCCAATTACAGCCGATTAAAGTCAGCTGCAACTGTTAGACAGATTCTGTTCTCGTTACCCGACTTCCCCAACCGAACATTGAATGCGCCCAATATCCCAAAAAGTTTATATGCAGCAGATTATCATACTACGGTAAGTTATGTATCCATTAATTTATCAAAACACATAAGATTTTTACCCACAACAATAAGCTAGCGACTACCCGAGCCCCAAACTCGACATACACATCTAGTCAATACAATTTCTAGCAATGAGATTACATGTATCAACCTAAACCACCAAACTCAGATTATTATTGCTAAAACATCTATAACTAACCAGGTTTATCTCAACATCTAACCACATCAAAACCCTAGTGCGATTACAAGTTCATATGTGTTCAAAACATCCTTAAATCAAGAATTTTAGCCATTATCACAACATTTATTACCAAAAATATTACTCTGAACAGAAAAACGCAGCCATGTAACGAAGAACTTCCAACCGTAAACAACAAATAAACATACTAACCAATTACAAGATGCGAGGGAGAGAGGGTTCGATCGAGAGGGAGTTAGCGAGAGAGAGAGAGATATAGCAATGTGCGGGTCCTTGTTGCTGTCGTAGATCACTAAAGGAGTCGCAGGTTTGGGTGAGTTAGGGATTATGTGGAGTTGAAGTTGTTATCAAAACAACAGGTTGATCACGTAGAATATTTTAGGGATTTAATTAGGGCGGTTGGGATCGCATGTGGGCTGCACCTCTTGCCAATGTTGTAGAAGGCGCTAGTCGGGCGGTGAGGTACCGCCTAGGGATTAATTGGGATTAATAGGGATTAATCGAGATTAATCGGATTGGACTTTTTAAGTATAATTTTACAAATATATATATATATATATATATATAGATAACCTTATACTTTTTATTAATAAATTTACAAGTTTAGGAGATAACTTTATACTTTTTATTAATAAATTTAAAAGTTTAGGAACCATATGTAAACTAGTGAAAGATAGAGGGGGTTAAATGTTAAAATACCTAAACTTAAATGTTAAAATAGGTTTATAACTAAAATTTGGGCTTTAAACCATGGGCCATGTTTCAAAAATTGGGTTTTTTAGGTCAAAAAACATGGGCCCGATTAGTCCGATTTTGACCGATTTTTACTGATTTTGACCGATTTTGTCCGATTTTTACCGACTTTGACCGATTTTGACCATAACCGATTTTTTTGACCAACTAGCTTAAATTTAGGCAGTAACCCACCGACTAGCGCCTAGGCGCCGATTAATCGGCCGCCTAGGCCGATTTCTGCAACATTGCCTCTTGCTGATAGTTGGACCGAAATCAAGAGATAGGGATAGGGTTGTTGGGTTTAATCTCTTGGGCTGCGTAACAGAGTGGGCTGAAAGTGTGTGGTTATGCGGTATTAGCTTAACAATTTTGTTGTTAACATTAGTTTATTTATATAAATATAAATGTATATATTTAACTAAACCTCTAATATTAAGAGATATTATCATCCACTAATATATATATATATATATATATATATATATATATATATTAATCAAATTGTAGTCTAACGGTTCGGGTCGGTTTAGCACGATTAAGATTTGGTTCGAATACTCGTTTATACACAGTAAATTAAATAAGTATAAATCTAATTAGTCGAATAAGATAAGTATATAACTATTTTGTAAAAGAGAAACGAACGGTTTTATACCTTGAAGTTACGGGTTGTCACATCCTCCCCATGTTACAGGAATTTCATCCTCGAAATTTAGGTTACGATATACCATACACTCAAGTTATGATTCGCCGATACGTTATTACGCGTAAATATACACGGTTTCACATAAGTTCACAAAATGCATATATAAGTCACATAACATATAACGTCTCATAGCATATTGATACGTGGTTGAAAACCGGTGTTCGTTATTGCGTAACTTGATGTTTTTACATAAGTTTTAAATTCGGATAGCCTACTTTTAATCAAAAATGTGTTTTGCAGGTTTGATGGAGTTTAAAGAGCTTTTCGGGAGCTTTACGATCCAACGGGTCGAAAACCGAAGCATCGGGACGCGTTACGGATCAAACGAGAGCGAAAAATAGAAAATCAGAGAATGAGGCTTGGAGAGCCCGTCGCCGACGGGTCCCAGGCCGTCGGCGACGCCCTTTAAAATTGCTCGTAGGCCAAAGTAGTCCGTATCCAGCAACATAAGCCGTCGGACGGCTTTGAGTGATTCAGAGCCCGTCGCCGACGGGTTGAGGGCCGTAGGCGACGGGTAGGGATTTGCCAAAATGTGATTTTTGGGTATTTTGTTATGGGGAACGATTCTAATTGGTGGGAGGCCATTAACTCGTAAGTTACACATTATTTTGAGTTGAATCTCAATCTTGGAGCCATTACCACCAACCATTCATCTAACACCACACCCTTCACCACTAACAACTTCTTCATCCTAACCCTAATCAAATCACCATCTCCATCATCCCACCATCACCATAATCTTCATTCACCATTCAAACCCTAACCTCCACCACTCCTCAAGGCTCAAGGTCATGGCTCCGTGTTCGTGTTTGTCGGCCGGTGATCGCGTCCACCCAACCATGAGCGGCTAGTCTCTTCGGTTTCACCCTGGTGTAGGTAGTTGTATTTTCTAGGGTTTATGCATTTGTAGTTTGATTCGAATTTGTAACAAATTGTATTGATTTTGGAAACCATTGACAATAGTTTACATTTGTTTCGTAAATTGTCGAACGATGATAAAGTTATGACTTTGCGAAATGGTTATGTGTAATTATGCGTTGTCGTGGTTAGGATTTACTTGTGTTGATTACAAAGTGCATTCTTGTCCGTTCTTCGGGACGTTGATAGTTATTGGCACCTAAGTCACGGTACACTAAATCCGTTAATCGTTATGCAATTGAGTTGAATTAAAAACATGTAGGAACCCTAGGACTTACAATTACCGAAACCGGGTGTGATCCGTATTCTTAATTCTTGTTTTCAATTAAGTAGTTTAGTTTTTCAAGTTTCGTTAATAAATCATTGTTTTAGATAATATCAATTTGTCGGTTCACTCCAATATCCTTTCAAACTAATTAAACAAATAAAATTAGCAAACTTCATAATCACATTGTACATTGTTTGTAAATAGTCTAACTAATCGAACGGGTCATGCAATACTGACCACCTGCTCTTCGTGGATTCGATACCTGACTTACCCTAGCTACCTAGGTTTAATTGGGTTTTTGACTTATCGGAACGACACGGTCACGTCAAAATGGCGCCGTTGCCGGGGAGCTAGTGCGCTTAGTATTTCATTGCTTGTTCGATTTTAGTTTAGTTTAGTTTTTTTTCTTTCTTTTCTTTCTTGTATATTCGTGATTTTACTTTGGGCGGTCGAGCTTGTGTGTGCAGGTACATGTTTTGCAGGAATTACTTTTCAATATGAATTGGGTAGATGATGATCCGTGTGAGTGTTGCGGAAGCGGAGAGCATTATTTAGAGGATTGCTCTATTTTCCACGAAAAAGTTCAAGCCTACAAGGACCGGGAAGACTACCTCAGCGGACTGTATGAATATAGGAGGGCGGATTATGAAGATTTCAATGATCCATCCTCACATTATCCATACGCTAGACCACCACCACCACCAGATTATCAAGAATATTACTATTCGGAGCTAGATTACCATTATGAGCAAGAGCAGGATTACAACAATTATCAACCCGACTTGCCACATTTCCCGAGTTACCAGGAGGAGTATGATGACTATTATCATGACTCCCCTCAGCCGATATACGAGGAGCCTCAAGATTCGTTAAACTCTAAGCTCGATATGATTATGGATATGATGATAGAAATGAAAAAGAAGGACGAGCTGAGAGACAAATCATTTGAGGCTTTGGTTATTCAGGTTGGTCAATTAACCGAGGAGATGGCCCAACTTAGGCGAGACCAAGAGGTTTTGGCTAATGGTACCATGTTTGATGGTGATGTGGTGGAAGAGGTTATGGAACTTCCGGATCAAGTAATTGAATGTTTGAACCGAGCGGAAGACGTAACACCGCAAGACGGGTCAGGGTCAAAAGAAGCTCAAAGTTATATCTCTCCTTCTCCCAAACTTATCACTCCAACCAACAAAGTTGGGGATGCGGGTTCAGGTATAAGGATTCGAAGGGTGGCCTTGCAAGACATTGGACAATTCGTCAAGAAACGAACCCAAAGTAGTTTGATACGCATGCCGCATAAAATAAAAAGAGAATGGATCCGGCATGCCAACTACCGAGCGTATGTTGGAAACTCGGTAGGCAAATGTGCACTTCGACCACCATGAGAGGCAAATCAGGTATGATTGTTGTAGAGTTTGTATTATTTTCATTTTTTTTCTAGTTAAATGAACATTGTGGGTGTGTTCCCTATATAACCCTCACGAGACCTACTCATCCTCCCGAGCTATCGGGTGGTTTAAAAGGGCTTGTTGCATAAGCTAAATGCAACCGTGATTCCTACGAAAGTGAGTTAGGGTTGTTGTTAATTAGTTTTCCACATAAATCAAGGTAAACTAATGCATAACTTGGTAACACTTTCATAAAAATGGTAGAACTAAGTAGCTAACAAATTTTAATGGTTGTGAGAAGCATACTTCTACACAAGGGTTAGAATTTGTAGGTACATGATGTTTGAGGGACGACCATTTTGTGAAGAGAAGAAGAAGATATGGGCGTCAAGCGACAAAAATCAGGTGCATGCGTTTCCTTTGTACCTTGATTCTTAGTTTAGTAATAAGTGGATTGTATTTTGTATTTTATTTTTCCGGGGTGAAATTTTGGGGAAGTTAGTCGTGTCACATCCCTTGTGCGTTTTAAAAACTCTAGTTCTTACACATTGAGGACAATGTTTACCTCAAGTGTGGGGATGGGGGAGTAGTAAAAGTTTTCGATTTTGACCCGTTCATTTAAACACTACACATTGAGGACAATGTTTACCTCAGGTGTGGGGATGGGGGAAAATTTCAAAAATTTTTCAAAAAACTTCTTGTTTCAAAAGCGATCTTAAAAGCACAAGTAACTAAGTCAACGAGGGATAGCACAACCCATTTGGTCTTTTGTCATGGTCAAGTTCAAATTAATAGCATGACGGGTATTTAACGGGTGGTTATTTGGGAATAATTCGCCTAAGGAACTAGCATTTTATGCATATCACATACCATACCCTTATACGTGAGGTCTTGAGCCACTTTTATATCATAGATTTACATATACATGTTTCTTTGTTTGAGTGGACCATTAGTCGCGTATTGTAGAACTTGCAACTTTTGATACGTTCGAGACCATAGACCGAATACAAGCACGAGAATGATTAAGGCATTAGGTAAACCTTTTCGTTTTACACCATTTTTATATCCTTACCCAAAAATTCATCCCTTAGTAGCCAAGTTTGAGCCTAACCCTTTCGTTTGACTACCCTTTAGCCCATAACCTTAAAACTTTTTTCTTTTAAACCCGTGTGATGGAAATTCGATTATAGAAGTAAAGTTTGTATAGTTGTATTTGTTTGTTTGCATATAAAAAAATCAGAAAATGTTATGAAAAAGATAGAAAATTGTTGAGAAAAGAGCAAAAATATATGTTCTTAGTTTGAGAAATAAAAGGCTAAAATTGTTGCCTTGTAGTTGATGTTTATAATTTAGTTAGTCTTTCGTAATAAAAATCGAATTTTCATCACCTTAGCCACTTTAAAATATCCTATTTCCTACCCTTAGCTTAGCCCCGTTACAACCCTTACAAAGACCTTATGACTTGTGTTTGGTATTCGTGTTCAGTGGTGGAGAATGATTGAGTTGCAAGCCTATGCGGGTACGTGTTCTAATCGGTTTTGAGCGATTAATTGATTGAAGTGCTAATACATTATACACATTAGCCAAATTATAAGCCGAGTGGAGAGAACATTGTGAGGGATGTGCATGACTTGTTAGTTTTACGGGCGGGTTAATCTTGGATAACCATTGCATATGAGATTATTCTTTTTACCGGTAATTATGTGAAAACTGTAAAAATGTTTGAACTTGGACATGACAATTAACTTTAACCTTCGTCTCGGGAATGGGAAGTGTATTCATCGTTCGACCCACGTGAAAGTGAAAAACAGATTTGCTTGAGGGCAAGCAAAAGACAAGTGTGGGGATGTGATACGTGGTTGAAAACCGGTGTTCGTTATTGCGTAACTTGATGTTTTTACATAAGTTTTAAATTCGGATAGCCTACTTTTAATCAAAAATGTGTTTTGCAGGTTTGATGGAGTTTAAGGAGCTTTTCGGGAGCTTTACGAGCCAACGGGTCGAAAACCGGAGCATCGGGACGCGTTACGGATCAAACGAGAGCGAAAAATAGAAAATCAGAGAATGAGGCTTGGAGAGCCCGACGCCGACGGGCCCAGGCCGTCGGCGACGCCCTTTAAAATTGCCCGTAGGCCAGAGTAGTCCGTATCCAGCAACATAAGCCGTCGGACGGCTTTGAGTGATTCAGAGCTCGTCGCCGACAGGTTGAGGGCCGTCGGCGACGGGTAGGGATTTGCCAAAACGCGATTTTTGGGTATTTTGTTATGGGGAACGATTCTAATTGGTGGGAGGCCATTAACTCGTAAGTTACACATTATTTTGAGTTGAATCTCAATCTTGGAGCCATTACCACCAACCATTCATCTAACACCACACCCTTCACCACTAACAACTTCTTCATCCTAACCCTAATCAAATCACCATCTCCATCATCCCACCATCACCATAATCTTCATTCACCATTCAAACCCTAACCTCCACCACTCCTCAAGGCTCAAGGTCATGGCTCCGTGTTCGTATTTTTCGGCCGGTGATCGCGTCCACCCAACCATGAGCGGCTAGTCTCTTCGGTTTCACCCCGGTGTAGGTAGTTGTATTTTCTAGGGTTTATGCATTTGTAGTTTGATTCGACTTTGTGACAAATTGTATTGATTTTTGAAACCATTGAAAATAGTTTACATTTGTTTCGTATTCGTAAATTGTCGAACGATGATAAAGTTATGACTTTGCGAAATGGTTATGTGTAATTATGCGTTGTCGTGGTTAGGATTTACTTGTGTTGATTACAAAGTGCATTCTTGTCCGTTCTTCGGGACGTTGATAGTTATTGGCACCTAAGTCACGGTACACTAAATCCGTTAATCGTTATGCAATTGAGTTGAATTAAAAACATGTAGGAACCCTAGGACTTACAATTACCGAAACCGGGTGTGATCCGTATTCTTAATTCTTGTTTTCAATTAAGTAGTTTAGTTTTTCAAGTTTCGTTAATAAATCATTGTTTTAGATAATATCAATTTGTCGGTTCACCACGATATCCTTTCAAACTAATTAAACAAATAAAATTAGCAAACTTCATAATCACGATGTACATTGTTTGTAAATAGTCTAACTTATCGAACGGGTCGTGCAATACTGACCACCTGCTCTTCGTGGATTCGATACCCGACTTACCCTAGCTACCTAGGTTTAATTGGGTTTTTGACTGATCGGAACGACACGGCCACGTCACATATAAATATACAAAATTTATATTTATTTGTTTGTTCTAGAATACTATTCCGATCGTTTATCGACGTTCAGGTATAAACCCATGTGTGACCTGTAATTCCCCGAATTACCGTTACGCGAGCGTTTGTGTAATAACTAACACACTTAGTTAACCCTAATCAGGTGTAATGCATATATGAATGTTTGAGAAAACGGAGTTTGTGTTAACAGAGTTAATTGAAAAATGTCGGGTGTCACATCATCCCCTTGTTGAAAGAATTTTCGTCCCGAAAATTTAGATTATGATATACTAAAACAATGGTTGCAAGTTCATTGTTAAAGAGAACATCAAGACATAATACGATACACCGAGATGAGATAAAATCAAACTACATGATTGAGATGATCAAAGATGACAATTGAGATTTAATTGTGCACTTGAACAAGCTACAAGGGATTATATCTAGGTATAGAATAGTCAATTATTGAAGCAACAAATCGATTTCAGTAAGAGTAGGTGCACATAAGTGTTTTCGCAACCCCCGATCCCTGATTCCCGGGAACGGGCGGACGCGAGCTCAGATTTTGGTGGTATCAGTTTGTTTAATCTCGCAGCGGAATTTTTCATCAGGACCGTAGTTAGGAAATGTTTATCAGAGTAAAACCACCATATTTCATATTAATAATCACATGGGTAAAACCCAGGTTTCTTATTACAATACATTTATAGGGATAAACCCTATCTTATTGAATTTAAAACATCGTTTATTAGGTAACTTTTATAGCCACATTATCCCCAAGCCTTTAGTGCTCTCCAGCTGGCTTTCTATTAATTGGCTATCACATTGGGTTACCTGAAACGCGTTTTAAAAACATTTGTCAGTCGGAAATACTGGTGAGTGAATCCCAGTTTAATCAAGAAACATGTTATCAATTAAAACAGTATCGAGGACGATTACAATGTTTATGTGTACACAGTTACTCCATTTGGTACTATCAATCCACTGACTTGTGGGTCATATTACACATTGGCTAACTCATTGTCCAATGGTAACGTACTGTCAACCTTGACTTACTACTCACAAGTAGTACAAATTTTGTATACAAAACCCCAACATACCGGCAGTAATTGAAGAACTACAAAGACACAATCACCGCTTAATCACATTGTAAAGCATTAAGGTTTTGTAAATTATTTTAAAAACATTATCAAAAAGAGGATAAACTCACTTTGCTATCTTAGGCTTCTTGTAAGGGTTTCCTGGATATAATCTATAATTTATACAAATGTACATTGGTTAGTATCATAACCCTTTGAAAATATTAATGATACCCTCCCCGAGACGGTATTCCAACAACTACGTCGGGCAGAACCACGACAGTTGTTACGGAACCCTAAATCAATCGGGCAGCGTAACTATTATGAAACTGGGGTTATAATACTTACAACGGAGCAGAACCTCGCTAATTAGGGGTATAATACCCGTATATTATAACTTCTATACAGAAATGGTGATTTGAGATTGAAATGTGAGCGACGAAAAACGTAAACTGATGAGTTCTATATATAGTGCTGATATCTGACTTCCAGGCGGCCCGCGTAAGGTAAGGCTAAGCCTTACGCGGCCCGCGTCAAACCGAGGGTCAACGCATAGCTTGTTCGGATCACCACTAGGCTTGATACGATGACGACACGTGTCAGCTCAGGATGCATCCGCGTTTCACGATCTCTAGTGGCCCGTGTAAGTGTAAGCTTAAGCTTGCGCGGCCCGTATCAACTTAAGAAGTCAAGGAAGTCAGATCTCAGTCCTTATACCGCCCGCGTGAGTTGTTGGGGTGGGTCTACGCGGCCCGCCTCAACTCTATATTTCATGTTTTTACTTAATTTTATAAATTATAACATAACTCGGGCTTGGTTTTCACATACGGGGTGTAATATAAGACATATTGGAACATTCTATAATATATTAATGTGTCAGAATATTATGAGGATGTTGGTTTTACCGAGGGTTGTTACATTCTTCCCACCCTGTTTTAGAGCTCGTCCTCGAGATCTATTGAAAAAAATGCGGATATTTTCTTTGCATTTCTGACTCGAGTTCCCATGTATACTCAGGTCCTCTTTTGGACTCCCACTTCACTTTGACTAGAACTAGTCTCTTGTGTTTTAGATTCTTAACTTTCCTGTCTTCAATTTGTAGAGGTCTTTCTACAAACTTGAGTTGTTCATTTACCTCTATATCCTTAAGAGGCACTATCAATGATTCATCAGCTAAACACTTCTTGAGATTAGATACATGAAACACATCATGTATTCCTGCCATTTCCTCTGGCAGTTGTAGCTGATAGGCTACAGGTCCTATTTTTCTAATAATCTCAAAAGGTCCAACATATCTGGGACTTAACTTTCCTCTTTTGATGAATCTTACCACTCCTTCCCAAGGAGAGACTTTTAACAATACTTTATCTCCTACCTGAAACTCCAATGGCTTGCGTCTGTTATTGGCATAACTCTTTTGTCGATCACGTGCGGCTTTCAGTCGTTCCTTGACTTGAATAATTTTGTCAGTTGTTTCTTGCACTATCTCAGGTCCAGATAGTTGCTTTTCCCCAATTTCTGCCCAACAGACTGGGGTTCGACACTTTCTTCCATAAAGTGCTTCGAATGGTGCAGCATTGATACTTGTGTGATAACTACTATTATCAGAAAATTCTATTAAAGGTAAATGATCATCCCAATTACCTCCAAAGTCAATTACACAAGCTCTAAGCATGTCCTCCATTGTTTGAATTGTCCTTTCGCTTTGTCCATCCGTTTGTGGATGATAAGCTGTGCTTAACTTTAACTTGGTTCCCATTGCCTTTTGGAAACTTGACCAAAAATGAGATGTAAATCGACTATCTCTATCAGAAATAATAGATAAAGGAATGCCATATAAAGAAACAATTTCATTTACATACAATTTAGATAATTGTTCCATACTAATTGTTTCTTTCATTGGTAGAAAATGAGCTGACTTGGTTAGCCTATCTACAATCACCCAGATTGTATCATTTCCTTTCCTAGTTTTGGGTAATTTAGTAACAAAATCCATTGTTATTAATTCCCATTTCCAAACTGGCATTTCTAATTGCTGTAACAAACCTGAGGGTTTCTGATGTTCAGCTTTAACTTGTGAACAAGTTAAACATTTAGAAACATAAGCTGCTATGTCCTTTTTCATTCCTATCCACCAGAAATTTTTCCTTAAATCCTGGTACATTTTATCACTTCCTGGATGCATCGTATACTTAGACTTATGGGCCTCTTCTAATATACGATGGCGTAGATTTCCTAATTTAGGTATCCACATTCTCTTTTCATGGAATCTCCAAATTCCATATGTTCCTTGTTTTAATTCTTTCAACATACCTTTTAACTTTTCAATATCTTCTTTGATTACTGATTCTTGTGCTTCTCTTATTTGATCATTTAAATCTACTTGCAGATTTAATTTAAGAGAACGTACCCTTCTTAGCTTTTCTTGATATTTTCGACTTAAAGCATCTGCTACTACATTTGTTTTTCCTTCATGATACTGGATATCACAATCATAGTCACTAAGAAATTCCATCCAGCGTCTTTGCCTCATATTCAACTCTTTTTTGCTTGAAGATATACCTTAAACTTTTATGATCGGTGAATACAGTAAACTTACTACCATAAAGGTAATGTCTCCAAATCTTAAGAGCAAAAATTATAGCTCCTAACTCTAAATCATGGGTTGAATAATTCTCTTCATGATTCTTAAGTTGTCTAGATGCGTAAGCTATAACCTTTTGTCGTTGCATCAATACACATCCATAACCTAGTTTAGAAGCATCACAATAAACTACAAAGTCTTCAGCTCCTTCTGGTAATGCTAATATGGGCGTATGGGTTAATCTTTGCTTAAGGATTCTAAAGGCTTCTTCTTGTTTTACTCCCCATTCAAACTTAACAGATTTACAGGTTAGCTTAGTTAAGGGAATGGCTATTCTAGAAAAATCTTGAATAAGCCTTCTATAATAACCGGCCAATCCTAAGAAACTTCTAACCTCAGTTGGTGACTCAGGGGTTTTCCATTTAGTAATTGCCTCGATTTTTGTTGGATCTACATGAATTCCTTTATGATTGACTAGGTGTCCAAGGAATTGTACCTGTTTTAACCAAAATTCACACTTATTGAATTTAGCATAAAGCTTTTCCTTTCTTAATAAACTTAAAAGTGCGTGCAAATGTTTTGCATGATCTTCTTTACTCTTAGAGTAAATTAGAATATCATCTATGAATACAATTTTGAATTTATCCAAATATGGCTTACATATTCGGTTCATCATGTCCATAAATGCAGCTGGGGCATTGGTTAGACCAAATGGCATGACAGTAAATTCATAATGACCATGCCTTGTTCTAAATGCGGTCTTAGGAATGTCCTCTTCCTGTACCTTTAATTGATGATATCCTGATCTTAAATCGATTTTAGAGAAAAATCGAGCTCCTTGTAGTTGATCAAACAGATCATCGATTCTCGGTAATGGGTACCGATTTTTAATCGTGACTTTGTTTAATTCACGGTAGTCAATGCACATACGCATTGATCCGTCCTTCTTTTTAACAAACAGTATTGGCGCTCCACATGGTGACGAACTTGGCTGTATAAATCCTTTCTCCAATAATTCATCTAATTGTTTCTTTAGTTCTTGCATTTCAGCGGGTGCCAAACGGTAGGGTGCTTTGGCAATTGGTGCTGTTCCAGGTAGTAGATGAATCCTGAATTCAACTTCTCTGTCTGGAGGTAGTCCTGGTAATTCTTCTGGAAAGACATCTGAAAATTGGGATACTACTGGAATATCTTTTAGTTCTTTTCCTTTAGTGTTAGTGATTATAGAAATCAAATACACTATAGAACCTTTTCTTATACAACTTGCAGTTTTCATCACAGAAATAAACTTAGTGGATTTAGAGGGTTTATCTCCTTTAATTGTGATCGTTTTACCTTTTGGTGAATTTACTTGTATTAACTTTTGATCACATAAAATATTGGCTATTAACCAATCCATTCCTAAAACAACATCAAATCCTGCCAGATTCATGGGATAAAGATTTGCAATAAATTTCTGATTTGAAATTTCTATACTTGCTCCCTGCAAGATTTCAGAAATTCTAACGGTTTCTCCATTGGCTGTTTCTACTAGACATTCTTGTGGTAGTTTAGTTAATGACTGATTTAAAATTTTGCAAAACGATGTATTAATAAAACTTTGGTTCGCACCAGAGTCAAATAATACTTTAGCAAATATATCATTAACTAAAAACGTACCAGCTATAACATCCGGGATCATCTTGGCTTCATCTGCAGTTAGAACAAATGCTCTAGCATTTTTAGTGTTCTTGTTGTCTGCAGCTGGGGTCAATTTTGGACAGTTTGGCCTGATATGACCTTTCTCTCCACAGTTGTAGCATAATCCATTACTGGATTTCCTCTTGCAATTTTCTTCCTTGTGTCCTGGCATCTTGCAGTAGTTGCAGAGATTGGAGCATTTTCCTGAATGCTTTTTCTTGCAAACCTTGCAGTATGGTGCAGAAGTAGAACCCATATTCCTACGATTGAAATTTCCAGAACGAAATTCTTGAGTAAGCCTTTGGGTTAGGTTTCTCCTCTGGTCTTCTTCTCTAGTACGGACTAACTCATCTGTCAAGGTATTTGCTAATTCTACAGCTTCTTCTATATTTTGAGGTCTAGCTGCCTTGACTATATGTCTAATCTCTCCAATTAATCCCCAAATATAACGGGAGATTAACACTGGTTCTGGTGAAGCAAGAGTTGGTACTATTCTAGCATATTCAAAGAATAACTTCGTGTACCCCTTACTATCCACACCAGTCATCCTAAGGTTTAGGAATTTGTTTGCTATCTGTTCCTTCTCATTAGGTGGGCAGAATTTCCTTTCTACCTTGTTCTTAAATTCTTCCCATTCCATATTGTAGGTTTGATCACTTCCTCTTGTCTGGAGGATAGTGTTCCACCATTCTAGTGCTGCATTCTTAAACAGATTAGAAGCAAACAGTATTTTATCTTCTTCAGCACACTTGCTTATCCTTAAGACTGCCTCAGTCTTCTCTATCCAGCGTAGGGTTGCAATGGCCCCTTCGTTGCCTGAGAATTCCATTGGTTTGCAAGACCAGAATTCTTTATAAGAACAACCATAAGGCATTGTTCTTCTTCTTTTGGGAATAGGCAATTGAAGTACAGGTCCATTGTTCACACTGTGTTCTGGTTCACTTGATCGCTTACTGCTATGCTTACTTTTATTATCAGCATCTTTAACAGTCTGAAGAATAAATGGCATTGCATCTATAATTCCTTGTGCTACTATGTGTTGGATAGCACTATTATCCACTTGATTGTTCGGATTTTCATTAACCACGTTAATGTTACTCTGGTTATCATTATTCAGATTTTCTTGGTTTCCTTCGTCGGCCATTTGAATTTTAAACATTTATCCCATATTAATATCACAAGATAATAATTAATATAGTAAATCACATGACACGCAATCTAGCCAAAAACGTATATCATTGCTACTATACTCTTTTCATATACTATGCGTCTCTTACACAATAGTACTGAAATAAAGATTACAATACCAACAGAAAGAAAATTACATTAATAGTACTATGCATCCGTCCACACATTATTTTATTTTATTTTATTTTATTATTATTATTATTATTATTACTATCCTCTCCTCCATTCTCACATTCACGGGTATGGATTCATCCAAAAATCCATATTGCGTTCATCGTACTTCCATACGAGACGCTCTCCCACCTGACGCATTCTCTCACTGCTTTCTAAAATTTCCTCCCCGAAAGTCCTAAGTTCTTGGACGTTTTCTGCACTCATTGGGGGTGCAGGTTCTAGGACTGGGTTTGGAATCTGGGGTGCTGGTTCCTGATATGGGGGTAAAAGTGCCTGTAATCGGTAAGGATCCTCTAAGATTTCCCTGATGTAGTTATCATGGTAATATGGATCTAAAGGGTCCATACCTGAATAGGCTCCTATAGGTGTGTCTTCTGTGATAGAGTAACGTTGCACATAGTCCCTATTTTCGTCCCACCAGGGGTCGTAATTTGGGTCTAGGGGGTTTGGTACAGGTACTCTAGGGATTTCTTCTGGGTTAAAGTCGTGCATCTCAACTTGGTTTTCTGGGTTTTCTATCTCCATAGGTTGTTCTGGGTTTTGTGGTTGTGGGGCTACTAATTGTTCCAGACTTGGGTCAGCAGCAGTTGTAGCTAAGATATGAAAATTAGCTAGGCTTCTATTAAGTATATCTTGAGTATGGGCATCTGTCTCTCGCTTAATAGCTGCTAAGGCTCTTTGCTGTTGCCACTTTCGCATTCTCTTCCTACGAGCAAAAGCTTCTTTACTGAACCATCCTCGTTTCTTATTAGGAAATGGTTCTTCAGATTGAGCTCTAAAAGCAAATATTCCATCCTCCTGATCAGCAGTATACCCTGAAAGGGCAGGCTGTGATGATGTACCTTCACTCCTAGGTGATTCAGATAACTGACGATTCACGTCTGATGGTCCTTGATCACTCATACTGTAAACTAACAAATAGTCAAATAACACATAACAAATAATTACAGTTATGCATATATTTCCATTATTTCCTAACACAAAATTTAGAACTTAAGTGTCAGCAGAACACTTCCTTGGCTCAGACCAGTGGCTAGGCTCTGATACCACCTCCTGTCGCAACCCCCGATCCCTGATTCCCGGGAACGGGTGGACGCGAGCTCAGATTTTGGTGGTATCAGTTTGTTTAATCTCGCAGCGGAATTTTTCATCAGGACCGTAGTTAGGAAATGTTTATCAGAGTAAAACCACCATATTTCATATTAATAATCACATGGGTAAAACCCAGGTTTCTTATTACAATACATTTATAGGGATAAACCCTATCTTATTGAATTTAAAACATTGTTTATTAGGTAACTTTTATAGCCACATTATCCCCAAGCCTTTAGTGCTCTCCAGCTGGCTTTCTATTAATTGGCTATCACATTGGGTTACCTGAAACGCGTTTTAAAAACATTTGTCAGTCGAAAATACTGGTGAGTGAATCCCAGTTTAATCAAGAAACATGTTATCAATTAAAACAGTATCGAGGACGATTACAATGTTTATGTCTACACAATTACTCCATTTGGTACTATCAATCCACTGACTTGTGGGTCATATTACACATTAGCTAACTCATTGTCCAATGGTAACGTACTGTCAACCTTGACTTACTACTCACAAGTAGTACAAATTTTGTATACAAAACCCCAACATACCGGCAGTAATTGGAGAACTACAAAGACTCAATCACCGCTTAATCACATTGTAAAGCATTAAGGTTTTGTAAATTATTTTAAAAACATTATCAAAAAGAGGATAAACTCACATTGCTATCTTAGGCTTCTTGTAAGGGTTTCCTGGATATAATCTATAATTTATACAAATGTACATTGGTTAGTATCATAACCCTTTGAAAATATTAATGATACCCTCCCCGAGACGGTATTCCAACAACTACGTCGGGCAGAACCACGACAGTTGTTACGGAACCCTAAATCAATCGGGCAGCGTAACTATTATGAAACTGGGGTTATAATACTTACAACGGAGCAGAACCTCGCTAATTAGGGGTATAATACCCGTATATTATAACTTCTCTACAGAAATGGTGATTTGAGATTGAAATGTGAGCGACGAAAAACGTAAACTGATGAGTTCTATATATAGTGCTGATATCTGACTTCCAGGCGGCCCGCGTAAGGTAAGGCTAAGCCTTACGCGGCCCGCGTCAAACCGAGGGTCAATGCATAGCTTGTCCGGATCACCACTAGGCTTGACACGATGACGACACGTGTCAGCTCAGGATGCATCCACGTTTCACGATCTCTAGCGGCCCGCGTAAGTGTAAGCTTAAGCTTACGCGGCCCGTATCAACTTAAGAAGTCAACGAAGTCAGATCTCAGTCCTTATACGCGGCCCGCCTCAACTCTATATTTCATGTTTTTACTTAATTTTATAAATTATAACATAACTCGGGCTTGGTTTTCACATACGGGGTGTAATATAAGACATATTGGAACATTCTATAATATATTAATGTGTCAGAATATTATGAGGATGTTGGTTTTACCGAGGGTTGTTACAAGTGTGACTATCAAGAACTATAGGAAGTCGCTTACAGTGTAAGTATAGACGAAAGTAAAGAGATGACGCAAATTCGAGATGGTGTCATGGTATTGAAGTTTGGTGGTCCAGTTTCCTTTTCACGAAGAAAATGGAATAGCACACCGCCTAGTAACCAGGTATAGCTATTGTCATGGAGGTGACACCAAAGAGTAAGAATTTTTGTAGGTGAAGCCACTATGGCTTGAAGAGGTCGTGACGTATCGAAGTGAATCCTTGCGTAGGGATTTCGAATGGAGATTAAGTTAGGCTATCAAGGAAAACACTGATACATGTCAATTTGTATTTGGTCTTAAGTAGAAATATAAGTTGAGTTCATGGGAGGTCGATGTTGAAGAATGTTGTAACAAGTTACGTTAAGCACAAGCGTCACTCACAAGAATTGGAATACCAACGGGTCATACACCGGTATGTCATTTCCGGATGAGTTCAACATGTAGGGCGGGGGGGGGGGGGTTGCACAAAATATAGTTTAGGTGAGCGCTACATGCTCGAATTTGAGTGACTAAAAAAATAGTATTTAGTTATTATGGAGTGATCTGAATATTAAGTAGCCAACACTTCACAAATCGAGTGTAGGAATGGACACAAACATCATACGCCATAAACGAAGGGTCGACGAAATGAACTGGACTAGAATTGTGTTAAGGTAGTTTGTTAAAGACCAAATTACTTAAATTCTAGGATCATGTGTGTGCTAGGAGCACAGTCGAGAATTTACTCAAAGTAACTGACGTGAAGGTAATTAAAGTGAATGTAAGAGACATTTGGTCTCATGTGATGTTGCTGTCGGAGATCAGTGATGATGCCATCGTACGTAAGGGTTCGAAAAAGAATTAATAATTGCTTGGAACAGGGGATCCAGGTAGGGTTATCAACAGATTGGATGAAAACTCAAGTCACACATTATGCCCTTTTATTTCAGAATGTTAACATCTTGACACGTTCATACGGAGGGAAAAATAGATTTTTGGTTGATATTGATCGTGATATTTTGGTCGTAGTTGGTTGTAGTAGATGACATGCTTTCGGTCAAAGTGAAATAAGTATGGAACAAAGAGGTCGATGAAGCTATACATGAGTATGGTGCTTTCATACAAGAAGGAGTTTGACCTCGCCATACCTTACGTAAGTAGTAATTTTATTTTATGCTCCTACACTTGATGAACTTAAGTATGACTCATTCCTCGAGTAACGTTCGTAAAGAGTGATTTAGCCAAGCGAGGATGAGCATATAACAGGGTTAGACAAAAATTATGATATCCGTCCTAGAACAATGGGATGGGATGTGAAAAATATACCAAGACGTAGATGTCATCAATGTGTTCCACGTAATGTAATTTATACTTATCTTAGATTCGCTAGTAAAAGTTAATACGATGATGAGGGTGTAGCCAATCATACGCATGTGCTATAAATAGAAGTAAAGTGATGCTAGCGGTCAATGGAAGTGTTACTTTGAAGGTATTGGCACAATAAGAATTATCTACAAAAGTGTTAGTTGAGTCTCCAGCGTTTTGGTTACATCGGAGCGTTCTCCATAGTCGTCGGTCTTGCTCGTATGCGAATAAGAACAGATTCACTAAGATCCATGTATGTAGTTGAATGTGTAATTAACTGAACATGTATGCAACCAAGTTTGGAGGGTTGAACTAAAACGTGTGTATTAAGAACATCACATACGTCGCCAAGAGATTTTACTACAAGGACGCGAAAATAAAATCAGAAATTGTATGGTCATAATGACAATACATTACTATTTTCAGAGTTTCAAGAAGTGATTGTTACGATCGAAAGGTGAGTTTATCGAGTTTGTTTGTTTTTTTTAACAAAGCAAAATTTTATGGGAGTTTGTGCGTAGAGAAAACAAAGATGTAGCGTGACCATGACCGTGGAATGATGGATTTATCTATGTTGATAGCAGTATCTAGCCATCACATCAAACAGTTGGCATCGATCGATGCAAAGGCCAGGGAAATAGACTCGCTTATGAAATAACAACTGTAGCAATACACAAGGGGTACGATTATTGTGTAGACCATCACGTTCATCTGGGTATTGATTAACTTATATCTCTCTCTCCCAACGTTCTTGAGATGAGGGAACCGTTTTTGTGGAAATCCATTCGCAGGGTTAGATATGCTAGAATGTAAATTAGGTTAGACTAACGATTAGTTACATGACATAGTGAGAGGATCAAAAGGAATTTTTATAATTAAGTGTAGGGGGTAAAGTGTAAGCGTACTAAAGATCCTTCGCATTTTGCTTATATATTGATGTTGAATGGTTTACGCTAATATTTTGGCAGGGTTTCAACCAGTGTGACAGGTCCAGGTGGGGATCTTAGTTTCGCTAGGACTCTTACATGAGCAAAAAGAAAATAATGAAGGATTACAATGATGATAGCTCAATGTGCTCGAGAACATCTTCAGTCTGATAGTTGTGCCTGCCAACTACCCACTAGGTTTAATGATACAAGTTAATCACTGATTGGTTTACGAGAACTTCTACTAATAGGGGAAATTTTAAACAAGGAATTCACAGGTTAGGACACTATATTCACACGCAGGGTTTCACAAGGATTCACATGCATCCACAAGAATGGTGGAAAGAGTAAAGATCAAGATTGAGTAGAAATCAATCATCGCTATGACTCCTATAGATTGTTGAATCCCCAACTATGTCGAATAATGGGTCAGAATCCTTTACACTCGCTAGGTCTCACTGGGACTCACATGCACCCCAAATTATTACGTGTGCACTAGTAATGATAATGTGATTTGCATGTTCATCTCAGATCCTCCTAACTTGCGTCAAACGATCCTCAGATTCGAGTGTTAAAAGCTAGAGTGTTGTCAAAATGGTAAAGATCACAAAGGTCTAAATTATGTCATACTAACGATGCGTCATAATGTAAACAAGTAACACATGTAATTGTACTATAATGTTGGGTGTGCAACTATATGCAATGCAATGCATATGTGTACGCTAGATGTATAATGTATACAATAAATAAAAGACAAACCTTGCAATCTGGAGCGTAGTGTCATGGTCATTTTCCGAACTGATTCGGTTATAGTCTGGGTTTATAAAAACGTTTTAAAACCTAGTTCACTATAATCTGGCTCTTATACCAAACTGTCACACCCTCAAAATAACACATGCGGGTACCACAGCGAAGCGTGTGACGTACCAGCATCTAGCCACTAATCATGTCGAACTAACTAAAAATAATATTAATACAAAAATCATGTCCAACATGAATAGTGCAATTTCATAGATAATGTTTCAAGTTCAGCAGAAGCAATTGTATTGTTGAAACATAATTAAAAACCAAATCATTTTAAGTTGCAAAATTTTACGTGTTTCCTCAAGTGGCACGCCCCATGACACTTCCCGCTCTCCAGACATCAAGTTCCAAAGCATGATAAATCTAACAACCTGCAAGCATGCAGAATAAGGTATCAGCATAAAGCTGGCGAGTTCACAATTTTGTTTAACAAAAATCATGTATGTGTTTAGTTTAAAGACATGTTGATAATAACTCGATACCGTAGTGACATCAGTTTGTTTGCCCTTCCCCAATGCCTATCAACATCGGTCATGTGGTTAAGGTCATTAGTTCACGCCCATCCTCCCCGGTACGGTGTGAGGTTGTCAAGTCTAATAGCGCTATCAACTAATACCCTGTTGCCTCCCCGGCAACTAGTTCGGTAGTAAGATGGGACTTAAGTGATAGAGTTGAGTGTATTATCCAACATCAAAATTAAACTATAGTTGTAACGTATCCCCTACAGGGATGTATGTTTGTAAAGTATCCCCTACAGGGATGTAAGTTTGTTTGTTTGTCCCCACTGGACACATGCTTGGAAAGAGTAGTGAACTCACCTTAGATTTGCTCGGTAAGAAATAAAGTGCAATCAGTAGAGAAGACGGTCAATCGCCTCCTAAGATGGTTATCATGTAGTTCATTAGGGTGGGTTCATGCAATACGTATATTCCTACACGCAATCTAACATTTTGCACGTAACACGTTTATATATGAACAATTTAGCCAAATGTATACATACATACACCATAGCACATCACATACCACGTATCAATCATGTAGTCATCAAACACATTAGAACATTATATGATATCACAAGCAAGAAACAAGCACGTTAGATTAATTTATCAAAATTCAGCAATGACACTTAATTTTGTACAGTTTTCAGGAATTTTTCTAATATAGTTTCGGAACTGCAAACATTCCCAGATAATTATAGAACTTACCAAACGATCCACTTTATTTTATGTAAAATTTTTAGAACCTTGTTCTTAATAGATTTTCCGTGAAAAATCAAGCACTGAACTGTGGTCAGATTCATCACAATCTGACCCCTACCCACTAAATAATTTCTTAAAAATTCCTCGGTTATCCACAGTCAAAATTTCATAGCAAAACTCTAATAGCAAAACTCTAATTACGCAGCAAGTTATGACCCAAAACATATGACCAATGTACTGCAGATTTTCGCAGCTTCAGCATTTGTTCGTAATTAATTCGTTAAAAATATTAAACGGTGTCGAAAAATTATGATTCCAGCGCCATTTGATTCGTATTTAAAAATAACACGTTATAGACTCAAGAAAATCCAGTTTTTGTTAAATTATGACCCAGTTATAGCCGATTAAAGTCAGCTGCAACTGTTGGACAAATTTTGTTCTCGGTACCCGACTTCCCCAACCGAACATCAAATGCGCCCAATATCCCAAAAAGTTTATATACAACAGATTATCATCCTACGGTAAGTCATGTATCTATTAATTTATCAAAACACATAAGATTTTTACCCACAACAATAAGCTAGCGACTACCCTAGCCCCAAACTCGACATACACATCTAGTCAATGCAATTTCTAGCAACGAGATTACATGTATCAACATAAACCACCAAACTCAGATTATTATTGCTAAAACATCTACAACTAACCAGGTTTATCTCAACATCTAACCACATCAAAACCCTAGTGCGACTACAAGTTCATATGTGATCAAAACATCCTTAAATCAAGAATTTTAGCCACTATCACAACATGTATTACCAAAAATATTACTCTGAGCCGAAAAACGCAGCCATGTAACGAAGAACTTCCAATCGTAAACAACAAATAAACATACTAACCGATTAAAAGAGGCGAGGGAAAGAGGGTTCGATCGAGAGGGAGTTAGCGAGAGAGATATATAGCAACGTGCGGGTCCTTGTTGTTGTCGTAGATCACTAAAGGAGTCGCAGGTTTGGGTGAGTTAGGGTTTATGTGGAGTTGAAGTTGTTATCAAAACAACAGGCTGATCACGTAGAATATTTTAGGGATTTAATTAGGGCGGTTGGGATCGCATGTGGGCGCTGCACCTCTTGCTGATAGTTGGACCGAAATCAAGAGATGGGGATAGGGGTGTTGGGTTTAATCTATTGGGCTGCGTAACAGAGTGGGCCGAAAGTGTATGGTTATGCGGTATTAGCTTAACAATTTTGTTGTTAACATTAGTTTATTTATATAAATATATATGTATATATTTAACCAAACCTCTAATATTAAGAGATATTATCATCCACTAATATATATATATATATATATATATTAATCAAATTGTAGTCTAACGGTTCGGGTCATTTTAGCACGATTAAGATTTGGTTCGAATACTCGTTTATACACAATAAATTAAATAAGTATAAATCTAATTAGTCGAATAAGATAAGTACATAACTATTTTGTGAAAGCGATATGAACGGTTTTTACCTTGAAGTTACGGGTTGTCACACCTGTAGTATCTAAATTCTCAGACGTCTTTCCAGAAGAGTTACCTGGATTACCGTCAGATAGAGAGGTTGAATTTCGGATTCACCTAATACCAGGAACGACACCGATTGCCAAGGCGCCATATCGATTAGCACCAACGGAGATGTAGGAACTGAAGAAACAGTTGGACGAACTTTTTGAGAAAGGTTTTATACAGCCTAGTTCATATCCATGGGGAGCACCAGTCTTGTTTGTCAAGAAAAATGACAGATCGATGCGTATGTGCATTGATTATCAGGAATTGAACAAGGTTACAATTAAAAATCGGTACCCATTACCGAGAATCGATGATCTGTTCGATTAACTTCAAGGAGCTCGATTCTTTTCTAAGATCGATTTACGCTCAGGATATCATCAATTGAAAGTACAGGAAGAGGACATTCCTAAAACTGCTTTCAGAACAAGGTACAGTCATTATGAATTTAAAGTCATGCTATTTGGTTTAACCAATGCCCCAGCCGCATTTATGGACATGATGAACATGATATGTAAACCATATCTGGATAAATTCATAATTGTCTTTATAGATGATATTCTAATTTACTCTAAGAGTAAAGAGGATCTTGCAAAGCATTTGTTTACACTTTTGACATTATTGAGAAAAGAAAAGTTTTATGCTAAATTTTCAAAATGCGAATTCTGGTTACAAGAAGTGCAATTCCTTGGACATCTGGTTAATCATGAAGGGATTCATGTAGATCCCACAAAAATTGAGGCAATTACCAAATGGAAAGTCCCTGAATCACCAATGGAGGTGAGAAGTTTTATTGGACTAGCAGGTTATTATAGACGTTTTATTCAGGATTTTTCTAGAATAGTCATTCCATTAACCAAACTGACATGTAAATCAATTAAGTTTGAATGGGGACCAAAACAGGAAGAAGCCTTTAAAATTTTAAAGCAAAAATTAACCAACGCACCCATACTCGCGTTACCAGAAGGAACTGAAGACTTAATAGTCTATTGTGACGCTTCTAAGTTTGGTTATGGATGTGTGTTGATGCAACGTCAAAAGGTTATAGCTTATGCCTCCAGACAACTTAAGAAACATGAAGAGAATTACACAACCCATGATCTAGAGTTAGGAGCTATAATTTTTGCCCTTAAGATTTGGAGACACTATCTTTACGGTAGTACGTTTGTTGTCTTCACAGATCATAAGTGTCTAAGATATGTTTTGGGCAAAAGGAATAAAATATGAGACAGAGACGCTGGATGGAGATTCTTAGTGATTATGATTGTGATATCCAGTATCATGTAGGAAAAGCTAATGTAGTAGCTGATGCTTTAAGTTGAAAGTATCATGAAAAGACAAAACGAGTACGTTCTCTCAGATTAAAACTGCAGATAGATTTAAATGAGCAAATTAGAGAGATACAGGAAACAGTAATCAAGGATGATACTGAAGGATTAAAAGGAATGATTAAAGAATTAGAACAAGGAACATATAGAATTAGGAGATTCCATAAGAAAAGGATCTGGATACCCAAACAATGAAACCTACGCCACCAAATTTTAGAAGAAGCCCATAAGTCTAAGTATACGATACATCCTGGTAATGATAAGATGTATCAAGATTTAAGGAAATTTTTCTGGTGGATAGGAATGAAAAAGGATATAGCAACCTATGTTGCTAAGTGTCTAACTTGTTCACAGGTTAAAGCTGAGCATCAGAAACCTTCAAGATTATTGCAACAACTAGAAATGCCAATTTGGAAATGGGAATTGGTAACAATGGATTTTGTTACTAAATTACCCAAGACACGAAAAGGTAATGATACAATCTGGGTGATTGTATGTAACAAACCGACCTTTCAAGCCAAAGTCAAAGTCAAGTCAAAGTCAAAGTCAAGACATGTCATTATTCAGATCTGTCATTTCGTGCTTAATTGACTTGTACTCTCGAGGTTCGATAATAGTTTACGGTAATCGACATATTGGTTTTAAACGATATTATAAGCTATGTTTTACAACGTATACTATTTAAACGCATTTAATCGCTTATTACATTGCTTGTTTATACTGAACGCTATCACATCGCAAACTCAAAACGCAGTTATTGATACTGTCCTATGTGTGTGTTATTATGTGCTTTACTTGTGTGTGCCTTATATATATATATATATATATATATATATATGCTTTGGGATGTTATTCGCAAACGCAATCTCAATGCAAACTCAAACGCAGATTTACTTTTACGTATTTATGTGTTAGATTAGGTGATTACTCGTTTAATGTTATGTGGTTATCTCATCGCAACGCTCACTCGCAACTCGCTTAAACGCAACGCAACGCTTAACGCACGAAACGAAAGTCGGAAACCAACAAAACGCAGCTCGGCTGGTCGAATGACCAACCGATCGAATGTACATCTGACCGGATGACCATCCGATCGGGTGGCCATCCGATCGACTGACCATCCGACCCACACTTGCACCGTCTTATCTCTTCCTCTCACACTATAACCTGCCTGTCACATCACTGTTCACTGATGTGACAGCTCTATCCGACCCAGACACTCTCAAGTCCCTCTCAAGCACTTTTCTCTCGAATCAAGGCTTCTCGGTGAGTATTTCTCCCTAATTCTTGTACTTCCATCATCACTACACACTTCTCCATTATCTTCTCCACTGAAATCACTAGTTTTCTCCATGAAATCACCTGATTTGGGCTACTTGAAGGTGACATCATCACGGTTCCATGTGCAAACTGTGGTGTGACGTCATTCCGTCGAGATTTGTTCAGATCTAAAGGATTGCTACACTATTTTACATAAATCTTAACCAGATTTCAACATTATTCAAAGGATTTCACACCTTTCTTCAACTTTCTTCACTTTGTACTCAAAACCGATGGAATCTAGACTCATTCACGCTCTCTGCTCACTCTCTAGTTGAGGTGCCGGTCTGAAAACGGATTTCCACCGGAGAGATGACCGATTAACGGGTTGAACATGAAACTTCATCAAAAGAACAGTGAGTACGATCGAATGGGGTGATTCCCATCCGATCGAATGAGCTGGTCCTTGGTGTGTTTTCGTTGTTTGACACGTCATCACGCCGTCTCCGTTAAATCACAAACTTTTAACTTGAAAACTTGAAAGTTTCCAAAACAACAGATTGCCACTCGAATGGCCATCCGACCGGATGACCATCCGATCGAATGACCATTCGGTCAGGTGACTTGTCCTTTATAACTTCCAACACTTAAACAATTTGCTCAAACTTCAAACTATCAAATTCTCAATCGAATAGCCATCTGATCCAATGGCCATCCGTCCGGATGACCATCCGACCGGATGACTTGGTTTAATACTACAACACAAACTTCAAAAGTTCCAAACATCAATCAGCACCCACACTCATTCGAATGGCTATCCGTTCGAATGGTCATCCGTCCGGATGACCATCCGTTCGACTCACCATTCGACACTTACCCCATCTGACACACTGTTTACATGTTGTTCAACGCTTACGCTACTGTTCTATGCTCAGGCTAATCTCCAACGAGCTCCCTTCAATCCAAGTACTGTGTTTACTAGCTAAACACCTACTATGAGTATACTCGAACCCTTTTTCGCTTAACGCACTTTGGGTGTTACATACGTTTCTATATCAAATCACAACAACACACAACGCAAACTCTTTTATAAACGCTAACCGCTCTCGCATGTTATACGTGTTTCGATGAATGCTTGTATGTTATGTTTACACAGTGACTGTTTTGCCTGACACCTTAACAACGATAGTACTATAGTTTGGACTCAGCACCTATCGTGGACAGGGGTTGTTAAGGGCCTTACTTGACATGGTCATAGTGGTGATAATGTGTTGCGCATTCTACAACTCGCAGTCATGCCGGTTGCATGCGCCATTGTCGATAGCTTACTTGATTCACATTTCTACGCGTTACATGCTGGTTATGCGTAAACGCTTTCACTATACTAGAAAGAAACTAAATAAATCTGAGTTGTCGGAACCGCTTATTTGTTTTTGAGACTATATCTGTAATGACTGTTTGCTTTATATGTTTGATGGTATGGGACGTTGAACTTTAAATATAATGACATTAATAGTTGTTATGGATTCTCTTGAACAATCTGTTTCGCTCAGGCCACGCCCCGATGATTCCGTCATCGGTTGGGGTGTGACATTGTTGACAGATTAACCAAATCTGCTCATTTCTTACCTATGAAGGAAACTTTTAGTATGGAACAATTAGCCAAGTTATATGTAAATGAAATAGTTTCATTACATGGAATTCCTTTATCTATTGTTTCTGATAGAGATAGACGTTTTACTTCTCATTTTTGGACAAGTTTCCAAAAAGCAATGGGAACCAGGTTAAACCTAAGCAGCCCATATCATCCTCAAACGGACGGACAAAGCGAAAGGACAATTCAGACAATGGAAGATATGCTTAGAGCTTGTGTAATTGATTTCGGAGGAAACTGGGATGATCATTTACCATTAATAGAATTTTCTTATAATAACAGCTATCATACCAGTATCAACGCTGCACCATTTGAATCACTTTATGGACGAAAGTGCCGAACTCCAGTCTGTTTGGCAGAAATTGGAGAAAAGCGACTATCTGGACTAGAGATAGTACAAGAAACAACGGACAAGATTATTCAAGTCAAGGAAAGACAAAAAGCAGCACGAGATCGTCAAAAGAGTTATACAGATAACCGATGAAAACATTTAGAATTTCAAGTTGGAGATAAAGTATTGTTAAAAGTTATTGGACCTTTCGAGATTATCAAAAGAATAGGACTAGTAGCTTATCAACTACAACTGCCAGAGGAAATGGCAGGAATACATGATGTATTTCATGTATGTAATCTCAAGAAATGCTTAGCAGACGAATCATTAGTGATACCTCTTCAGGACATAGAGGTAAATGAGAAACTTAAGTTTATAGAAAAACCTCTACAGATTGAAGATAGAAAGATCAAGAATCTCAATCACAAGAGATTAGTTCTGGTCAAAGTGAAATGGGATTCCAAGAGAGGACCAGAATACACTTGGGAGCTCGAGTCAGAAATGCAACGGAAATACCCACACCTGTTCTAGTAGACCTCGAGGACGAGATTTAAAACAAGGTGGGGAGGATATAACAACTCTCCTAAAACCTTAGAACACCCTAAACATACCTCGTGTACATAAATGGCCCTAAAATACATTTATATTAATAAAAATCAAATAAAAACAAAAATATAAGGGTCTCGCGGGCCGCAGCCCGGTACCCCAGACCTGTCGCGGGGCGCGACCAGGTGACACCAGGCCGGATCCCCTTCCGCCACGTGTCCCCATGCATGTTAAGTCTACACCGTTGATTCACCTAAGCTAGATCCTACCCTACACCCCTCGCGGGCCGCGAAGGAAACAGAGGGGGCGTCGCGGGCAGCGAGCCGCCTCGTCAAGCCCTATAAAAGGGGTCTCAGGCCTCAGAATTCGACGTTCAATTCTTTTCTTTCCTCTATCACTATAATAGCAATATTGCTCGGGAATAATACCCCATAAAAAGCGAAGCTCTGCCTCGTTGTAAGCATTATAACCCCGATCACGTATTTGTTACCCTACCCGATTGATCTAGGGCTCCGTAACGCATGTCAAGGCTCTGCCTGACTCAGTTCATTAGAGTTCTGTCTCGGTAGTATGGCTAATGTGAAATGGGTTATCTTACTAACACGTGTGCATTGTTTAATTTTTAATAGATATTAACCAGGAAAATCATCAGGAAGCTATAATATTATCTAAATCAGCAATGTGAGTCCATTCTCTTTTTGTAAATCCTTTTTAAATCATTGTTTCAAATATTTTACAAAACCCTAAATGACTTACAGTGATTAAGTTTCTGTGATTCTACAATTATCATCAGTATGTGGGGTTTTGTATACATTACTTGAAACTCGTTACTATTGTGAATAATAGCATGACAGCAAGCACGGGGGACAAAGGTTGCCCAGTAGCAATGTTGTATTGAATAATTGGATAGATATAAGCATTGTAAATCTTAATATTGTAAAGTTGTAAAGGCTTGTTTTGATTAAACTGGGATGCACTCGCCAGTATTTCTTGCTGATAAAACCTTTTTAAAACGCGTTTCAGTTAACTTAATGTGAAGCTAATAGAAGCCAGCTGGAGAGCACTGAAGGTTTAAAGAAGTAGCTATAAAAGTTACCTAAATAAAAAGGAGTTTATATTTTCAATAACTAAGGTTTTATTCCTACAAATGTATTGTCAATGAACTTGGGCTTTATCCCATTTATTATTTACAAAAGTTTGGTGTTTAAACTCTGATAAAAATATTTCCTAACTACGGTCCTGATGTCTCAATTCCGCTACCAAATTAATAAACACCGATACCACCGGCTCTGTGTCTCGCAGCACCCGCTTCCGGGATAGGGGTCGGGGGTTACGACAGAAAGCTAGGGGGTGGGTTGTGGTGGCCGAAAAGAGAGTGGGCTGTGGTGGCTGGTGAACGATGAGGTGGGGTGGGTGGGGGCGGTGAAGGTTGTGGGTGGCGGGTGGTTGTGGTGATGGTGGTCGTAGGAGCCTAGGAGGTGGGTTAATGGTGGTGGTGGGTGAAGTCTGAGAGTTTAGAGAGAAAAAGTTGTAGGGAGAGAGAGAGTTGTAGATATAATAATAATAATAATAATAATAATAATAATAATAATAATTTTTGGTTTGTTTTATAACTTTTTAATATATACAATGTTTTCTTTTATAACTTTTTAATATATAATGTTTTATATAATTTTGAAAAAAACGTGTATTTTTTTCTTTTTTTAAAATTAATTAATATAATTGTTTTCACAATATAATTAACTTAAATATTTTTGCTTTCTTTTATAACTTTTTAATATATAATGTTTTATACAATTTTGAACATACTGTTGTTACAACATGTTTGTGTTTATCTACGTTTCGATATAAATTTTATCTGAAACCGAAAATTGAGTCAAATATAATATATTTTTTGGGGTTTTTTTCTTTCGATTGTTATAGCAGTATCGATACCGTAATTGGACGAAACTAAACCAACCAAATTCTCGTCGCGTAGTGCAGAACCAAGCTGGCTCAAATATAACATACGCTATTTTATGGTTTCTCTTTCAGTTGCTATAACAAGTGTTTGTACTGTAACGAGCTAAAACTAAACCAACCGAACGTAACGAACCAAAACAACTGAACGTAACGAACCGAAACAAAATAAAATACAATATATTAAAATAAAAACAATTCAAAAGAAATAATAATAATAATAATAATAATAATAATAATAATTTACCTATATATTAAAAATTGAATTCAATGAACAGTAGTAATAAAATAAAACAGTAAAGAATTGAATGAATATAAGATCATTAAGTTATTAAGGGATGACCAAATGATATCGGGTATCGGTACCGGTATCAAATTTATCAAACCGGGTATATTTTCGGTACCGGTTCGGCACCGGTATTCATCGGTTTTTACCCTCAAATACCGGTGTCGTACCAGTACCGCTCGGTACCGAACCGTACCGTACTGTACCAGGTATATTCGGTACCGGTACCCCTTTTGGGGATTTCGATAACGGTATTTTCGGTACCGGTTGGTACCGAGCTCATCAAATCCTGTAGTAACGTAGCAATGCAAGTAATTGCACCGTTTAGATTACTTTTCATACACACAGTAAGTAAACTGTATTTCGTTTGAATGAGGTTTTATATACATAACAACGTATTTGCTTTATTTTTTATCCTTTTCCTGTAATGAATGAATTGTAGCATGTAAAATTAACTTGTATATTTAGATTATTGATAAGCAAATCATATCAAATCCTATAATCAAACCGGTATCGTATCGGTGCCAAATTTACTATACCAAATCATTTTCGGTACCACTTTGGTACCCACCTTTTGGCGTTTTCAGAATCGTTACTTTCGGTTCGACACCGGTCTAGCATCATACCTGTATTTATTGATTTTTACCTTCAACTACCATACCGTATTGTACCAAGCATTTTCGGTGCCGGTACCTAATTTCGATGATTTTCCGGATCGGTACTTTCAGTGCCGTTACCGGTACCGAGCTCATCCATATTTTAACGTGTTAGCACAGTAATAACTGAACTGAAAACAACCGAATTTCCAACGTGTAGGACGTTTGGGTCCTATTATTATTATATATTAGGTTATTTAAGATCGTTTTTTTAGGACGGAGTAACTATCCTTATCACAATATTTTTATTTATGTTTTGATATTCGTTATCTGCTTGCCGTTATTGACACGCGTTTTGTAGTCATTGGGTCCCCGCCGCAACGTGCGAACAGAAAATCAACTAGTAATAATAATAATAATAATAATAATAATAATAATAAATAGGAATAATAGAATTTAATAAACTCAACTATTGTTCGTTGGCCGGCAACGGTCCCAACTTCACAAATTTTCATTGGCGGTCACATATTTTCACATATTGACCTTCAATGGACCCTGACTAACAGAACTCTAACGCCGTTAGTCTCCGATCGCTGGAAAAACGTTTTTGGCCATAAAACTCCTTTTTGGCCGGAAAACTGAACCTTTTCATCTGAAACCTCTTTGAAACGTTATTACGCACCATTAGGAACCTTTTGTAGTAAAAAAGCCCAGATTATTACGGTCGCCGGAAAACTGCTTTTTCGCCGGAAAACTTCTTTTTGGTTGGAAAACTCAACTTTTTAGCCGGAAAACTCAAACTTTTTGTCCCAACCTGTTTATAACCATAGAACCTTTAGGAACCTTTTTCCGACCAAAAACGTTTTTCTGGCAACCGGAGACTAATAGCGTTAGAGTTCTATTAGTTAGGGTCCATTGAAGACTAATATATAAAAAGATGAGACCGAGTGTGAAAATTTTCAAAGTTAAGACCGTTACCGGCCAACTATTCCTAATAAATATAAGATTTTTGGAAGTTGTATGTACGACTCCTCAAGTCATTTTCATGACATTTTTATATGTATTTGCCAATAAGGACAAATGTTTCATGGATTTTTTCCCCCAAAACTATTACCAATCTTTATGATTATCCTCTCATTTCTTTAAATTCATCACCATCTTCCGGTCGTCTTTGTACTCCCCCACTCTTTCACATTCAATTCCCCAATTTTCCCACAATAAATACCCCAATTTCTCAATCATTGACAACTTAAAGAACCGATTTTTATCTTACCTTGTCCCAAGATCTGCTCCAAGCTTCGTGGGTTTTGCTCCAATTGCTGTTTGATGTTATCCCTCTTGTGGGTTTTGCAGAATTTTGTGTTTCTTGGTCGGTTTGAGTATGACGACTGGGAGTAGTTTCGGGTCCGGGTCGTTGGGGTGTAAACAAGAAACGGGTGTACCGGATCAGTTTCCAGCTGGGTTGAGGGTTCTTGTTGTTGATGATGATGTTATTTGTTTGAAGATTCTGGAGCAAATGCTTAGGAGATGTTCTTATCATGGTTAGTTCTTTTGTTTTGTTGGAAATTATGTGTTTTTGTTACTTTAAGTAGTGTTAGAATTGAGTTTTTTTTTTTAGGGGAAATTTGCTGACATGACAGTTGGGATTTTGAGTTTTAATCTTGCAGTTTTATTTAATTAGTGGTTGAAGATGGTTTTGATGCATGAAGATATTGTTGGTCTTTGAGTCTTGATGAGGGGATTGTTTGCAGATATGAGACCAAGAAGTGTTTTTTTTTTTAAATGGATTTTTTGGTTACTTGAGTTTTTAATTTAGATGTTAAGATGCTTTGATAACCATGAGTTCTTAAAATTCTGGATCTGGTGCATGTGTAGAGGGTCATAGAGGACTGATTTGATGTTAAGTGCTACGAGTATCGCATAAGCACTTGTAGTACATAAAGCAGTTATTTAACTGCATTAACGCCTCTCTTTCTCTCTGGTCAGCGCTGCGGACAAGTGGTTATGCGGTTGTCTTAGTTGTCTATCTAAATTTGGTTATGTATTGGACGTGCGTCTACATGTGTGCGCGTTTGCGTATCATTACTATTTACTATAATATCTATATGGTAAGTATATTAGAGAAAAGTACCATGATTAGTTACCTCTATATGTAGGAAATTAGTTAAGAATATATGGGTCAAATGGGCCAAATCAAATGTGTTGTTTGAAAGTTAATCTTGTCAATTCTTGATCATGAATTCATGATGTTTCCATTTCCGGTATTCTTTCTTAAATTATATGCGTACATATATGCAGATATTCATTAATCCATACATACATACACACACATATACTTATGTATACAGATACTCATACGCATGTATAGGTATACATATATACATATCACTTAAACTCTACACCTCTTTAATTTGCTTGAGTTTTGCAGTTACGACTTGTTCCCAGGCAACTGCTGCTTTAAATCTACTAAGAGAGAGAAAAGGCTGTTTCGATGTTGTATTAAGTGACGTGCATATGCCTGACATGGACGGCTTTAAACTCCTCGAACTCGTTGGTTTGGAAATGGATCTTCCTGTTATAAGTACATTTATTTCCTTTTACTTCACCTCTTTTTTAATCTTTTATTTAAGAGTAAAATGTCATTTTCGTCCCTGAGGTTTGGCCAGTTTTGCGACTTCCGTCCAAAGGTTTGTTTTTTCGCATCTCGATCCAAAAGGTTTGAAATCTTGCCATTTTCATCTGGCTCATTAACTCCATCCATTTTTCTCCATTAAGTAAGGGGTATTTACGTCTTTTTTGTTAACTTAAAAGGGCAATTCGGTCTTTTTCACTTTATGTACAGGCATTTAACATAATGTACAAGTATTAAAAAGACTGAATTGCCCTTTAAGTTAAACAAAAAAGACGAAAATACCCCTGAGTTAACGGAGAAAAATGGACGGAGTTAACGAGTCAGATGAAAATGGCAAGATTTCAAACCTTTTGGATCCAGACGCGAGAAAACAAACCTTTGGACTAAAGTCGCAAAACTGGCCAAACCTCATGGACGAAAATGGCATTTTACTCTTTATTTAAGTACTGTTTGTATTATTGTTTATTAGTAATTAGTAACTAACCATGGGTTTATAATTTGCAGTGATGTCAGCAGACGGAAGAACAAATCTCGTCTTACGAGGAATCCGACACGGGGCTTGTGATTACTTAATTAAGCCAATACGTGAAGAACAATTAAAGAATATATGGCAGCATGTTATAAGAAAAAAATGGAATGAAAATAAAGAACATGAACATTCCGGAAGTGTGGATGACAAGGACCGCCATAAACGAGGCGGCGATGATAACGATTATGCTTCTTCGGTTAATGAAGGAGGTGACGGGATGTTAACATCTCATAAAAAGAAGAGACATAATAAAGAAGAAGATGACGGTGAACTTGAAACCGATGAACCAGGTGGATCAAAAAAGGCGCGTGTCGTGTGGTCTGTGGAGCTGCATCAGCAGTTTGTTACTGCCGTGAATCAACTTGGAATCGATAGTATGTTCTTCTTTATGTTATTAATACTTCGGTTTTACTTTTTATATACTATAAATATGCTATTTTGCCACACCAACCAACTTTGGCCTCTCAACTTTAAAATTGACATGTTTAGCCTATCAACTCTCGTAATGATATGTTTAGCCCCTTAACAAAAACAACTTTAGCCCCTCAACTTCAATAATAAACAACTTTAGCTCATCAACTTTAATAATAAACAACTTTAGCCCATCAACTTTAATAATGACATGTTTAGCCCCTTAACTAAAACAACTTTAGCCCCTCGATTTTAATAATGACATGTTTAGCCCCTTAACTAAAACATCAAACAACTTTAACTCTCGTGATTTCTTATTTTTATCTACGGTTCGAACCCGTTGCGGAGCGCGGGTGGTAACCCACAAGTTAATATAAAACTCACGATACGTTTACTTTAGTTGTAAATTGTAGAAATTCATATTATTTTGCATTGATGTTTTTGTTACTTACATATATATATTTTACAGAGGCGGTGCCAAAGCGAATTCTCGAATTAATGAATGTTCCAGGTTTGACCCGAGAAAACGTTGCAAGTCATTTACAGGTGTGTTTTGAGTTTGACTCAAAACCGAAAAGAATAATTGGAATTTTATTTAACATATTTTGAATATAAAATATGTTTTGACTATGCAGAAATTCAGATTATACTTGAAGAGATTAAGTGGAGTGGCACAACAAGGAGGGGGTCCGAATTCATTTTGCGGATCAATAGAACAAAATCCGAAACTAGCTTCATACGCAAGATTCGAGATTCAAGCATTGGCGGCTTCCGGCCAAATTCCACCTCAAACGCTAGTGGCGCTTCACGCGGAGCTTTTTTTAGGGCAGCCAACCGCCAATGTAGGGATGCCAGTACTTGACCATCAACCACTAATGCAACCCTCGAAATGCGTGCCAGTGGATCATGTCATGTCATACGGTCAAACTCTCCCGTCAAATGTTACAAACCAAGTTCCGCAACCGGCCATTGAGGATGTTCATTCGGGATTAGGAGCGTGGCATTCTAACAACATGGTTGGCGGTTACGGTCAGTTGGGTGGTCAAAATGGGCATAACATGTTATTGGGTATGTTACAAAGTCAAAGTCAGCAGCTACAGAAACAATCGATTACCGTTCAGCCCTCTCGTCTTGTGGTCCCGTCTCAATCCTCGAACTTTCAAGCGGTAAATAGTGGTGTTCCGGTTAATCAGACAACCGGCTTTAATAGAAGTACAGTCATTAACTATGCTGTTGGTCAAAGAACCGAAAGAGATGTTGAAAACCGGATTGGTGGGCAAAGTTCTGTTTCTAACATTTCCGTTAAAGAAATGGGTGAGAAGCAGATTTCATTTGGTGAGTCAGTACATGTGCTCGATCAAGAACCTTTGAGGAATCTCGGGTTTGTTGGTAAGAAAAGTTCGATTCCGAGTCGGTTTGCTGTGTATGAAGCGGAATCACCGACACACAACTTGAATTACGGGGATAATAACGGTGAGCGGAGAGTAAAACAGGAGCCGAATATTGAATTTTTAGAGAATTCGAAAGCAGGAGCGCATCGCGTCTCTCAAAACGATCTCATGAGTGTCTTTTCTGATTAGGTAAGTTTCGAATTTTATGATCATACAAACTTATTGTTGTCTGCGAATCAATAGGTTTGACTTTAAAAGTCAACAAGAATCACTGAGATGTGTGTTTGTTTACCTGAAACAGGTTCGTTTCATGATGGATGTGAAGCAAAAAAGAAGGGGTGAAATGTGGTTACGATCTGTTGTTAGGTAGGATTATTATTATTATTTAATAAAATTCTATCAACAGTTAGGAGTTGTTGAGGCTGAAGTAACCTCATTCATTAGCAGCTAATAGAAATATTTAGTGAAGATTATTAACTTATGATAATCTCTTATGGTGGTTACTTGATGTTATTTATTTTCACTTGGTTGAAAATATGAACCACTATCATTGCATTTGATGCATGAATGGTTGAAGGTCAAATCAGCTTGTATGCAGTAAATACGTACAAGAGTTGATTGCACGAGTGGTCGTGGGTGGTCCCTGTTCACTTAAAACGTAACAGGAAGAGTGGATGAACTGAAACTTAACCAATTATTCAAAATTGGTGCTTGCCATCAAGATATTCATTGATCCATATACGCACACAATCACATATACTTGTCTATACAGATACATGTATAGGTATACATATATACATATGTATGTGTCACTTAAGCTCTACACCTCTCTAATTTGCTTGAGTTTTGCAGTTATGACTTGTTTCCCAGGCAACTGCAGCTTTGAATTTACTAGGGAGCGAAAAGGCTCTTTTTATTTGTTATAAGTGATGTGCATACCCCACATATGGATGGCTTTAAACTCCTCGTACTAGTGGGTTTGGAAATGGATGTACTGGTAACTGGAAGATCCATTTCCAAACCAACGAGTTTAAAGCCGTCCATATCGGCATATGCATATTTAGTACCACATCGAAGCCATGGGAGTAGACTGAAGATGAACAAAGGGCAGAAGAGGAGAGAGAAAAAGAAATAGGCGAGATATAGACACCAAATTTACATAAAAGCACCTAGACTAATAACAATATACACAAAATATAAAGGCCATCTATCAAATTTAAAGAAACTACTAACCATTAAGGTGTGGAACTTCTCCATTACCCACATCACATGTTTTGATTGCGCAGCATTACCGGCGATCGTGTCCTCCAAAAGGTGGACCACATGCATCTATCCCACTCCACACCCGTGGAGATCTCCACGCCCTCGAGCCACTGCCATAGTCACCATTATCGCTACCCATACCGGCACCTCTGCCGACACCAGGGACAATCACTATTGACTCAGTGTAGGGTATTTTTGGGTCAATTTGGATGTAGAAATGGAGTTCTAGATTACTTATGCTATATTAATTAATTTTAAAGGCCTATTTTGAGCCAGCAAATGCAATAACAATCCCACACACGCCTAGTCCAAATTATTAGTCTCGATACAACCCATATTGATACCTTTAAAACTACTCGTTTTGACCCAAACTCATTTTGCTCAACCTACTTTAAAACAATTCCATTTGATCTGTCACTCAACCTGCTCGTTTTGCTAGGCTTAATCTTAGCATACACTTATAATATTATCGATCAAACCAGATTCCAACACCACAAAGAGCACATAAACAAGAGTTGTATAACTACTAAATCGGAAAACCCTAAGAATACAACACACAATTATAGAACTACTTCTCAAACTTCTTTCCCTTTCTTCATCTGATTACAACAATATTAACAAACCTGGATGAAAACACCAGAAGCTGATAACAAAACAATGAACTACTGCAAATTTCCAAAACGGGTCAACCCAACCTGTTTCAACCCATACTACACAAGCATGCTGAGCGTTTAGCTCAGCTTTACAGTCCCTCCACTCGTTTCTCTGCTGATTAGTAAGACAGAATACCATATTCAGCCCCCACCAGACCGTCTTTTTCAACCCGACCCGTTCTTTTAATCTTCACGGTCCTGGAAGACACCAGATCCGGTGAATCTGTTGTAAATTATTGGGTGCTCCTTGTCAACCCGCCTCGTGTCATATTCCTGCATAGATAAATAGAGACCTCTAAATACATACAGGTTTGGCCCTAGAACAATAAAAACTAAAAAAATTATTAAAAATAGAGTAAAATGTCATTTTCGTCCTGGAGGTTTGGCCAGTTTTGCGACTTTCGTCCAAAGGTTTGTTTTTCCGCATCTGGATCCAGAAGGTTTGAAATCTTGCCATTTTCATCCAGCTCGTTAACTACATCCATTTTTCTCCGTTAAGTCAGGTATTCTGTCTTTTTTGTTAACTTAAAGGGCAATTCGGTATTTTCCACTTTATGTACAGGCATTTAGCATAATTTACAAGTATTCAAAACTCAAAAGACTGAACTGCTCTTTAAGTTAACAAAAAAGACGAAAATACCCCACTTAACGGAGAAAAATGAATGGAGTTAGCGAGCCAGATGAAAATGGCAAGATTTCAAACTTTTGGATCCAGATGCAGAAAAACAAACCTTTAGACAAAAGTCGCAAAACTGACCAAACCTCAAGGACAAAATTGCCCTTTACTCTTAAAAATATAAAATGTTCGGTACACAAACCGTCTAAAGCTTACCTGGCTAAATTTATTTGAGAACTATTGGTAGAACCCCTGGAGCTCCCGAACCGTTTTGCCCTATTATCTTGTTCTTTATGGACACGCATAGCAGCTACTTCTTTCTCCATTACAGCTACCTCTCGTCTCATCTTTTTTGCCTCGACCTCCATAGCCTTGGTTAATGTATCTACTTTCTTTGATAGCATCTGAAACCAATATAATAATCAAAATACAAAATAATAACGTTATGGACAAATAATAACAATTTGGGGCGTGTAGTTATGGCATGAAACGAACCTAACATGATATTCGCGGGTTTGGGATTAGTGAGTCTAAGCAGGTTGTGTTTATTTGGGTCAAACCCACAGAACACAGTTTAGCTAAACCGATCGGATTCGGGTTTGACCATTTGCACTTTAAAAGTAATTGTTTTATACACATTTGTATTTTTCATTGTAAGTTTTTAGAGTGATAATATGCAAAAAAAAAAAAAAAATAAATAGAAAAATAAATCAGGTTAAATGTACCGTGTTTGTGTTAACCCAGGGATATTCGTGTCGTGTTCGGGTTCACATGTTTGGCATGTAAGGCTGCAAACAAACTGAACTTTCAGCGAATAGTTCATGAATCATTCGGCCGGAAGTTCGTTTGTGTTCGTTCGTTTAATAAATAAATGAACACGAACAAAACATTTCGTTCGTTTAGTTAAATGAATGAACATGAACAGAGGTCGCATTCGTTCATTTATGTTCGTAAATGTTCGGTAACGTGTTCGTTTATGTTCGTTCCTGTTCGATAGTTCCTTAAGGTTTTAATTTTTATTTTCATTTTTAATATTCTTTTATCACCCAAACAAATAAACAATTCACTTTATTTAATAAGGTAATTGAGACAAATAAACCCTACTCGAGTCTCGAGCATGGTTATTGATAGCGCTCATAGCGAGCGCTATAGCGAATAGCGTAGCGTATCACTCATGTGTCGCTGTTTAATTTTGGCGCCTCCATAGCGAGCAAATAGCGGGATTTTAGGTTTTTTTTTCCCTGCTTTAATACAAATAGCGGGATTTTATAGGTGTAAAATAGCAGGATTTTAGGTTTTTTTAAAGCATACATATAAAACATCATATAACACAGCTTATTTAGATATAATATACGTATAAAATATTTCTAAAATTTTCTCCTAGTGTGTCACTAAACATAAAATAGAGCCCGCTATTTCATCGTAGGTAGCTTGTCGCTATCGTCCACTATTCGCTATTAATAACTATGTACTCGAGTGTTCATTTGTGTACACGAACATTCGTTTGTGTTCATTTCTGTTCATGAACACCCGTTTGTGTTCATCTGTGTTCATGCACGTTCGTGTGTGTTCATGAACGCTCATTTGCATTCGTTTGTGTTCGGTAGCTAAAATTAACGAACGAACACGAACACATTTGTTTCTTTAATGAACGAACACGAACAGAAAATCTCGTTCGGTAAGTGTTCATGAACTGTTTGTGAACAAATGTATGTCCTTAACAAACAAACACGAACAAGGCCTTGTTCGTGTTCATTCGGTTCATTTGCAGCCCTATAATGACATGACTTTCGGGTTCGTGTCAAATTTTCAGGTTCGTGCCAGGTTGACCCACGAACTTGACCCTCTTAGCACATTTAACAACCATAGAGAAGACAAATAAATTGACCTCAATGGCATCATCCTTGTCTTTGAGACTTTGATCCTTCTCATGCCCAGATTTCCGCAAAGAAATCACCTCTTTTTGTAGCAAATCATACAACAAACCCGGTACAGTATCTTCAACTTCTGTTCCTGTGAATTCACTCGGTTTTTCATCTGGGGTTTTCGTAAGGTTAAAAGTAGGACTGTTGGATCCACTTGAAATAGGTTTACTCCTGTCGACAGATCTTGTACCACCATCGAATGACCTTGATGTACCTTTTGCGTGTTTCAGTATAGAACTTGAACCGGCGGAAAGTGCAGATCTCATCTGAAAAGATGGTGATCTTTTGTGCAAACCGTTGGAGGGCAATTTGGTAAAGTTGTCGGCTCCACCTAAAGACTGGCGTCGTGAAGGACCGTTGATGATGCTTTTTCCATCAAATGAGTTGCTACGCTTGATGGGGTTAGGTGACCTTATAGTATCTTCCAGCACTCTAAGTCGCAATTGATATTTTTCCTAAGATTATATAGAAATAAATAATGCAGATAACATTTAAGGAAAGCTAAAGGTGGCAATTTCGACCTGTTCACTAATTAGGGGTGTTATCTGACACGACACGAACCTAACACGAAATTCACGGGTTTGGGTCTAGTCTAAACGGGTTCGGGTCAGTTTCAGATTGAACCCGTTTATCTAAATGGGTCGGGTTCGTGTCAACCGTTGGGTTGACGGATTGACCCGTTTAACCCATTTATATTATATTATACTTTTTCAATATGTTTTATGTCATATTTCAAAATGGGTGGGTATTTTATGCCATAATTATAACTTTAAAAAGAGAAATTGACATAAGATTTTTTAATTTAAAATGTAATTGTACATTTGTGTTTTTTAGTAAATTAATTTTAATATACTAATTTGTGAAAAAAATAAAAAATTTCAGGTTGAATGGATCGTGTTCGGGTCAACCCGCGAATATACGGATCGTGTTCAAGTTCATATGTATGACACGATTTTCTGGTTCGGGTTCGGGTTGGACACGCCAGCCCTCGAACATGACCCGTTTAGCACCCCTATTACTAATAAATGGGTCAAATGGGTTGAAAGTAGCCCAATAATTATTCATAAACTTTTTTAATATAAACAAATAGATTTTTCCAGACAAAAGCCAACCGAGCCCAACGCATTTTAACCACTACAAAAAACGACCCTTTTCAATCTGACCTGTTACCCAACCCGCCCATTTTGCCACCTCTAAGAAATGCTTTTTAATCAGATAGCTACTTTTAACTGTGCTTCGGATCTTGCAGCACGCTCAGTTATGGCTAGCTTATCCCGCAACTGTTGCATCTCGCCCTGTTACCAAGAAACTGGCAAGTCAACAAATGAGAGGGAAAAAAAACTTTTAAGGAAAAGAAGGTTCCAGAACTATTGTACTTCCATTATACCTGCAAGAATCTTCTTTCATCAAGCCATTGTTTTACTGGCATCACTTTATCATTAGCATCTTTCCACTCATTAGCTACAACAGTTGCCACTCGATTAGCAGTAACTTTAGCACGAGCTAGTTCTCTGTCCAGAGTTTTTCGTTCATCCTGTGTTGAAAATCAACAAACTAACAATGATATCTAACATTGGTTAACTACAATGGTAGAAATGTAATTTACTGTACATTCATCTCTTGAACTTTCCGCTGGTAATCCCTCACTGCATTCGCAGTAGCACCACCAGCAAGAACGGCTTCTTCAAGCTCACGTACAGTCTGTGTAAGCTTTTCCACCTCAGCAACCTTTTGGCGATGCATTTTATCAATGATTTTATTTTCCTCCTAATAACAAAATACCATTAGCAAATGGATAACATATTTCGAAAAAATATAAATAAACAATTACAGATTAAGAGTTAAAACCACCATACCTGACAGATTTCTATCTGTTTCATCAACTCCTGGTTCTTGTTCTGAAGATCATCCACCATAGAAGCCTTTGCCAAAGCAACCTGAACGGTCCTCTCGGCTTCAATTAGAGCAGCCTCCTTTGACTTGGTCAATCTTTCTAATGCTTTGTTGTCATCCTGTAGCTTTGAAATCTGAAAGCCAAAAACAAAGCTTTAATACTAATTTTTAAAAGTTATCACTGTCATATTCTATGCCGTTAATTTAGAGATGGCGATTCCAACCCATTTACTTATACACAGGTCAATTCAGGTTTATGTTTTTATCTCTGTTAGTGCATATGTGCATCCGTACGAATAGGCTAGATAGAGTGTGTGTTGTAAATGTTAGATTGTTTAGCGCATGAGTCAGTTAACGCATGAGAGCTGCGTTTGACTTTACGTTGTGTGATGTACACCGTATGAGACATGCATGAAAGAGTAACGCATGCGACATGCGTTTGAGGCTCCCAAACGCATGTGACATACCCTATAAATAGGTGTCACGCATTGGTTAGTGAGAAGTTTTAGATTTTGGAGATCAAACACACTTGTTCTCTCCCTGGACTGTGATATAAACTCTTTCGGTAGATAACAAAATCTGTGAGGACTTAAACGTTATGCTGCTGATGCTGAAATTGTTCTACTTATCTTAAACTTCCATCTCGAACTGATTATACACTAATCCGTAGGATTTCGATCCGTTTTTCAGGGATTTTTAATCTCTAACCGATCAAATGAGTAAAAAAAAATACTAGCCATTAGAAATCCCCAAAAATATCTAGTGAAAAGACAGAACTACCTCTTGTCGAGCAAGCTTGAGCTCAGCCTCCAACGGTGCAAGGATGGCTTCAATTGGTGGCATATCATCGTCTTTTTGAGCGGAATGAACTCTTCTAAGAGTGGCTTCTGCTGCAAATTGAGCTGCCATTGATGCTCTTTTCTCATCATTGATTTTCTTGATCTCAAGATTCTACATAACCAAAAATACCATCCCGTCATATAAGATGGTATGATGACATGAATGTAGAAACAATGGAGGATAAGAGTGATTTGATGGATACTTTGCTTTCTAGAAGAGACTCCGTCAGTTTCAGCTTCTCATCTACCTTGGACAATTCGTCAGTCAACTATGGTAAACACACAAAAGTAGAAGAAAAACATGTCAAACTTAACGCCAACTGTAAATATGACTTTAAGAAAAGTTAGAGATAAGAAGGCTAAAGGGAAAATACAACAAAAATCTAGATACAGTACAGCAAAACAGGTGTGATGTTTGGGGAGACCAGAGTAACAAATTCTTAAGGTCTAATATAATCTTTAACTGTTGAAAGCAAACATAATATCAATAATAAAGTAGCAGCTGCGTATACATAAAACTGCACCTAATACTTAAACTACAAACACAAAAAATTGACCCGTAAGAGTTATTTTCTTGCACAGAAGTTAAATTGACATGGAAACAAAAGACTCCACACCATATAAAAGTTTAAATATAGTGACAAGATAATGTCCCTCTAGGAAAAAAATAAAATTGTAAAAAGAATTGGTATTTACAAGCAATGTGTGTAGATCAAAATATCATGTCACTGTTGTCACAAACTCAGATAAGTAAAGGAGTTACGAATGTATCCATAATGAGTAAATACCCTATATATAGATTAAAAAAACTAATACAAAATTAGAAAAACAAACACAACAAGAGCATGTTCTATTGTTCTATGTCTGACTAATTATCAGAAGCAATTCAAAACGTTGAGAATGACCGATAATGACTTAAGGTACTTCTGCTCAATATACAACATTGACAAAAAAAAACACGTATCTTTTCTCAATACCAAACCTCAAACATATAATAGTTCCAAATCAAATCTCTTTAAAAGGATCTTTTGTCTCATGGTAGCCTGCTACGGTCCCTTTCCAAAACTTTCGATATTAAGTTAACCAAACACTTCACATGTTTAAAAAATAACCAATTACAAACAAGAAGGATCCAAACCTTCAAACTCTATAAGCATCATTCATATTTATAATTAGAATTCAAATTCAAATTCAAGGCTCTCTATCGTATTATATCAAATAACCCTAACTTCCATGATTGAGTTAACCATACACTTGACATGTTTACAGAATTACCAATTACAAACAAGAAAGATCCAAAACTTCAAACTGTATAAGCATCATTCACATTTAACACAATTTAAATTCAAATTTAAGGCTCTCAATCTTACTATATCAAATAAGCATTCAAATTCAAAATCTCAAGTGCATCCAATAAATAAGACTTCACATAATAACAATCCATATGAAAAATAATAACGAAATTCATGACTGATAAAACTATAACCTCTTCAACAGCTTTCTCCCTCAACCGTTCCGATAACCGAAGCGCCTTGATCTCCGCTTGTGCTTCCCCCAATTCTCGATCCTTATCTGCACAAAATCAACATAAATCAATCAAAATCTCAATCACAACATCAATCAATCAATCAATCCACATTAATCACCTCTAACTTCATTCTCCAACCGATTAAGCTCAACCTTCACCGGATCCGAACCGTGCAGCAGATTCATAAACTCATCGGCGTCTAAACTAGGTCTCACTGCAGTTCTCCGACGACTACCGGTGCCGGAAACCCTACCTCCTTCCCTGAACGATCGCGACGCATTAAACGTCGTCGTTTCGGCCATCGGAGTGCGTACATTTCCGGCGATGTTATTGTCGCCGTTGACGGTTAAATCTTCCATTAGTTGGATCTGTAATCAGTTACACATCAATAGCTGTTGTATATCAAACCCTAGGATTTATGCGAATGTAGATACAGATGCAGGTATACGTATAGTAGTAACAAGGAGAGTGATGATCTCTTTCTAAATATATAGAGTCGCTGACTTTTTTTCTCTCTCTCTCTCTCAAGATTTGAAAAATGTTTGAAGTGTTGTGTGTGATTTGGTGTTTTTAAAGCATATGAACAAATAATATAGGCAATTTTGGAATCTTATCGATTCGATATAATCAACAAGTGTTTTACATTAGTCGAATACGATAATGAACACCGATATCAGCACAGATGTTGTTCGAATGGTATTGTTCATATTGTCACGATAGTGAAACTGATATTCAAAAAGAATTGAATAAATGAAAAGTTATCGAAACCAGAAACCATAAAAAATACAGGTGAAATCAATGTGTTCCAATTTCTAACCTTACACCGACCATCCAATGTACCATGGACATTGTGGTAGAGTATTGATATCAATAAAAAAAACACATTGTCAGTTTATCGAAAGCAAAAACAATAAAGTTAAAATATTGATATCAATACAGTTGTTATCCAGTCAGTCTCGATTTTGGTTGATACGATAGCGACACAATATCCATTTTCAATAAAATTTAGATTGCAAATTATTAAAAAAATCAAATTAAATGATATATAAGATATGAGTAGGAGTTGGGTAGAAAGTGTGTTTTTCCTAGAAAGTCTAGGAAGCAATAAGAACGCGACATGTGGCATTGAAGGATTTTATCTAAAAGGGCATTTATGTACTTTCACAATCTATTTTTATTTTAGGAAATTATCTTCAATAACTAACTATCCATAAATTTCGGAATTTTTTGTTTTCAATTTCTGATCTCACTTAATATCAATCATTCCTTCGTTTTCTTGCTGGAATCTATCAGCATGTTCTTGGTACTGTGTTTTAACAGTTTGTTCTTTGTGATGTGTTTTAACAGCAAGCAGATTCATACAGCTGTGTTTTATTATTCAGATTCATACAGTTGTGTTTTAACAGCAAGCAGATTCATACAGTTGTGTTTTAGCATTCAGATTCATACAGCTGTGTTTTAACAGCAAGCAGATTCATACAGTTGTGTTTTAGCATTCAGATTCAAACAGTTGTGTTTTAACAGCAAGCAGATGCATACAGTTGTGTTTTAGCATTCAGATTCATACAGTTGTGTTTTAACAGCAAGCAGATTCATACAGTTGTGTTTTAGCATTCAGATTCATACAGTTGTGTTTTAACAGCAAGCAGATTCATACAGTTGTGTTTTAACAGCAAGCAGATGCGTACAGTTGTGTTTTAACAGCAAGCAGATTAATACGATGTGTTTTCTTGATGTTTCTTGACGCTGTGTTTTAACAGCAAGCAGATTAATACGATGTGTTTTCTTGATGTTTCTTGACGTTGTGTTTTAACAGCATGTTCTTGTTGCCCTGCATGATTAATACCTGCGACTACGGGGTCTTTCGAACGGCTTCCGACAACTGATCCGGTGCTCTCCATCCTTTCTAAAGTTATCTTCTTCCATGATTGTAGTTATTTTTGGTAGGGATTGGAGTTTCGAAGTTGGGTTTGGAGAGAGAGAGAGGGAAAATCGCGTGAAATTGGGGACTGGGTTTGACTGACGGTTATCTAATTGATTTAAAACACGATATATTGACAAAATTGCCCCTAGTCTTTTAAAACAATGAATTAAATAAACTAAAAAATTACAAGATTGCCATTGACTTCATCTTAACCATTAAACACACCCATTGGATGGCCCAGATCGCTTCCTAGACTTTCTAGGAAAAACACACTTTCCGCAGGATCCCTACTCATAAGATATTATTAAAAAATAATGAAACTTAATAAATTACTATGCATCATTGGTTTTAATCCGGTTTGATCCTCAATTTGAAGCTTCGATGGTTGATTAGGGTATTCCAAAGCTGCGACCACCACAACTGGTTCTGAGTTCAGATCTGGTGGTAGTGGTCGACGGGTGGTGTTAGCGCTGGTGCAGGTGGTGGTGGTGGCTGATGTTGGTGCAGTTGGTGGTGGTGGTGATGCTGGTGGTGGCAAGCTGGTGCTTCGTGATGGTGCTAGGGTGGTGACTATTGGTGTTGGTGTTAGTGATGGTGGACGACTGGTAGAGAGAGAGAGAGAGTGTGTGTGTGTGTGTAAGAATCAAAATACCCTTACTTTTATCTTTAAAATTACCAAAACAACCTTCTACTTAACTTATATTTTGGATGAAGTTAATGCAAGGGAGTTAAACGAAATGGTTAAAATGACAAAATCAAGTAAAAACGAAGATAACTATAATATATAATACCAAAAAATAAATATAGGGATTGTTGGTTTATTATTGGAAAGCTAACTTTTTAAATAATTAGGACCCCCACCTTATATTGAAAAGCTAGTTTTTTCTTAATGTGCATGTGTACATATAAAATTTAGAAAAGAAATTATCATATCACTATAATATATATCGGGTATTAATACTCACACACCTCTATCCTCTATCTCTCTCTATATACACATTAATATACAGGGAGAGTAAAAATAAGGTGTAGGAATAAAATTTAGAGGTATAGGATTAGTGAGAGCCTATATATTTCATCTTCCCTTAGACTGCGGGGTATGGGGCGGGAGTTTGGGCGTGGGTAGGGGGAAAACGCCCAAGTCACCATCCCGGGTGGGCTTGGGTTTGGGCGTGGCCCTTGGGGCATGGGTTTCAAGCCGGGCGTGGGGCGGTATAGCCATCCTAGTTGGCTGAATATCATTGGCTCACCCGCCACGTCATAGCGGTCCATCCCAAATTCATGCCCCCGACCCAAGCCCCCAACCCAAGCCCCACCATACCCCATGGGCGTGGGTTTTGGTGGTGGGTTTTTTCCCATTCCACGTGTCAACAAATGCCCCAACCCAAGCCCCCCATACCCCATAGTCTTACCTCATATGCGTACGGATTTGATTTTAGATATGGCGGGTCGCCGGCTCAACTAGCATGATTCAAACCTAAGGTATTTTTTATTTTTTTATAAATAAATAAAGAGTTAAATGCCATATTAGTCATTGTGGTTTGGACCACTTTGCTAGTTTAGTCCAAAGGTTTCATTTTTCGCATGTGAATCAAAAAATGTTTCGCCGTTGTCATTTTAGTCCACTGGGTTAACTTCATCCATTATTTCTGTTAACGAGAAGGGCAATTCGATCATAACAAAAAACTTTTGTTACTTAGGTTGTTAAGCTAGTTATGGAGAAGATATCAAGATGACGACTCGTAAACTTAAGCTGGTTATGAATGAAAATATCAAGACGATTCATAAACTTTTTAATTTTGTCACAAATATTTTGTGAAGCTACAAAAGAATTGGTACAAATTGATGTTGGGGCATTTTGTTAACCGATATTTGCTTGTATGTATACACACACACTTTAGATTGTCAATGTCTCGTCTTCATCAACATTATAAGAAAATAATCAATCACTTCCTTTTTTTTCAATATACTCTTCATCCTTTTTAAATCACTAAGACCGGTGTAACACCGCCATTATCGTGTTGTGACTATGGCCACATTAACATGACAATTGAGATGTTAATGTTCATCATCAATAGGCAGGCCATCCCCACACTATTACCATCTCATTGTCCTCTTCACTTTCCTACTCTTTATCTTTTTAGTTTTTTCTTTTTTTTGGATAGGGTTTGCATAAGAGCAGGAGGAGATTAAAGACAAGATTCTTCGCACATAATGAGGGAAAAACTTTTAAAACCTCGATGATAAGACAACGAATCTAGTAGCCTTGGCGAAATTTAGGACAGTATGACAAAGAAATCATCTATTCAATATACTAACAACTATGATCTCCTTACATGTCCAACACATGAACATGAGGAAATAACTTATGACTTCCTTGCTACAAATATTGACCATAACCTCAAAGGTCAAGCACACATAAGATGAGATGCAACACCCTTTGATGATAAGATGAGACACAACACCCTTTGATGTTTATACTCACTCAAGTCACTCTCATGGTTATACTTTGTTTAATCCATCCCTGTATATACACTTAACCAAGTTTCATATATACCTCATAATGAGAATAAAAATATAATATAGTAAATATAAAAAATAATGCTCTGATGCGCTTATAATCGAAATATCGAAAGCTGTGATGACCCAACATCACACTGAGCGCTTTTTTCATCATTGCATATGCACCAGCCGGGAATCGAACCCGGGTCTGTACCGTGGCAGGGTACTATTCTACCACTAGACCACTAGTGCTTGTTGATTTTAAGTTTCTTGATAAAGATTGATAGGATGAAAGTCAGTTCGTATACTAAATAACAACTTACCATTGTATGATTACTATAATTCTTTTTATTTTACTATGTCCTCTGTTTTACACTTTTATTTTAACTATAGAGATCACATGGGGAAAAAGATAGAAAGCCACAAAAAGAATAAAACATATATATTAGATCACCTGAAATTAAACTTTTGTAGAGGAAATATGCAAAAGAATTTTCTTTTTATAATGTAAATGAAAATTATGCCATGTCAATATGTTGAAAATATAAGAGTCCTAACTATTGTTTTGGGCTGCCATAGATATTTGGGAAATATTTTGGTCAGTTATAAAAGTTTTCTATTCCCTTAGATTTAAGTAATAAGTATGATACAATTTGGTCATTAGAACAACAGTTTTACATTGATGTTTGGGAAAAATATGGGTCAGTTATAAGAGTTTTCTATCCCCTTTATATTGAAGTATGATACAATTTGGTCATTAGAACATCAGTTTTACATTGATATCATCAAACATGTATATGGGTAGCGTTTGGTACGTAGGAATGAGATGCGGAATAGAATGAACTATTGCTAGGGAATGAAAAAAAAAATGTTTGGTTGGTCAAGGTAATGGAATCACCCATTACGTAAGACATTTCATTCCCTCTTAAAACCTCTTCTTCATCCCATCCGCCACCTTGTTTTTTCTTCATGCCATTCACTTTCTCACCCTTCATCACCACCACCGACCACCAACCGTTGCTGCCATCCACCACCCTTGGCCTCCGCCGACCACCGCCACCGCCGACCACCCTCCGTCGCCGACCACCGCCACCCATCGTCGTCGTTGCCCTCTTCCACCGCCATTACCTGTCACAACCACCGACTATTGCCACCCCCGCTCTTGCCACCCACCACCGCCACCCACCAACGACACCAACATCGCCGTCGCCGCCGCCACCACACCACCCACCATCGCCGCCACCACCACCAACACCCTCACCGCCACCCACCAGCTACCACCACCTAGCTCCACTGCCACCACCCACTACCGGAACCTTCTGTCGGCCTAAGCCGCTAGCCGCTACCATCGTTCCGCCACCGTCGCACACCGACGCCGCCTACGCCGCTGTGAGGCCTCGTGTTTTTTGGTGATTCGTATTAGATCTGTTTCTCGTGTGGAATCTCGTGGTGATCTTGGAGATTTGTGGCCAGGCTTAGTAGCGGAGGCGTTCGTTGTATCCATCGTGCGAGTTTTTGGTATTCGTCAATGTAATCCTAAACCCGCTATGCTTCTTTTTATATAATTATCTGAGTCTCTGAATGGAATAACTGTATTTGTTTTTGTGTTTATTCACGTTTTCGTATCTGATTAATAATAAAGTGTTATTATTATTATTATTATTATTTTAAATATAAAATTAGATTTTATAAAATAAAACGGATACCTATGATTCTCGTCAGTGGCCACTTTTACACCTATTTAGATATTATTGTTTAAATTGATCTTTAGTTTTATTTGTCAAAACTTTTGTTTGACAAAAAGATCAAGCCTTTATTATTTGGATGTGATTGCGATTGCATGAATCACGCTCTAAAGACTTGTGGTCGTGTTGGTTTGTTCGTTGTTTTTGGTTGTATTCAATATATGTATTTGTTGAGTTATTTGGAACCATTTGTAATAGGTAGGTTTTTCTTTTATCTAAAAGTTTTTATTATAAAATTGTAAAACCGGACGAGACAAGATACTGAAGACCAAAAATTAAAACGAATAAGACCATGAAGATGGAGATCTTGAACTAAGTGGGAGCAAGGCCAGACTTGTGGTTCTTTGTCCCTTTTAGACCCGTTCAGTTTGTCGTTCACTGGCTCGAACGAATCTGAACAAATTACCACTTGTGGCTCGATTCTGCATTCATTGTTTTGTGTTGTTGTGATTGTTTTGGTTCGATAATCTTTTACCAACAAAACTATTTTTCGCAATCATAAAACGACTAGATAAATTAAAAGGAGTTTTAATTTAACTTGGAAATGTGAATAATAAAAGAATTTAGTATAAGATAAAACATTTGGTTTTAAATTAAAGTTGTTAATTTGGCAGAACTATACATTTATTAAGTGTTTATTAATTTAAAATCAAGTTCGTGATTAAAGACTAATATAGTTTTAAATAGAGTATTTAAAATTTGACCATGCCGAGAGTTGAAATGATTTTCAATTTAATCACGAACATAAAGTAAAATTGAATTTTACTAAAGTTACACAACTTGTCTCATGCTACAAGTCGTCCATTATATTTTGACCCTAATTGGTAATTAAAATATAAAAGCTAAATCCCCAACTAAATCGATATTGCTATGCCATCCTAAAGTGGAGACACTCGAACCAATTATCCAAACCCCTTTTGTTAGTGACTACCCTGCATTGGGGCTACATTTTTGAGGAAAAGTTGAATCATGATTCCTATGTCACATGGGTCGGTTCCGCACATTTCCATTAGAGAACGAATATCACTTGAAGTGTTTCAAGTAGGAATAGTTGGGGTTAAACGTAACATGTCTTGACACGTCGTGTCATGCTGCCCCGAGCCTGAGAGTTGTATGTGATGCAATTTGTACTCGTTACATACCCATGTAGTAGATATCGAGTGGACAATGCTTTGCGATTCACTTTGTATTTATGAAACGGGATCTCGCATCTTGATAACAATTTTTCGATTGGGTCATAAAATTTATTAGGATATCAAGCATGAAAGTACTTAATGATTTTTTCTTTATTTTATAGATGTCTTCATCAAATTCCATAATTCCTCTAAAATCCCATTTAAATGTCAAATTGGATTAAACGAATTTTATAGCTTGGTATCTTAGAGCTACTGAAAAGTTGCATGTTCTGAAATTCCAATTGCCATTTCAACCTCCCAAGCACCTGGAAAATCTACCAGGTTGGATTGAGATTTTCGAAATTGTGAATGAAGTAGCAAGATATGTTGAAATGTCCATATCACCAGAAATTAAAAAATGCTTAAAAAGCTTCACAAGTTACGAGATGGTGATAGAGTTGAAGGAAATGTTCTCTCGACTAAAGGACATGGAAACTCATGAGGCATGGTTGGAGTTTATCTCTAGATGCCCTAAGATTTCTTAGGTGTGCTTGGAAGCTTAGATGTAGTTCGATTACAAACCATAATTACACTGAAATCCGTCTCACTAAGAAACTTGTCAACAAAGTTGTTGCTGACATAAATCTACAGAGAACTTTGGATGAACTAGACGAGAGAATGGCAAAACTGGAAGAACAATACAAGATTGTTCATGTTGGGATTGAACCCTACAAAGGAACAGCTGATAAAGCCAAAACTGGATCAGATCAGTGGATCCAGCATAAGCAGTTGTTTGCATCAGTCTTCTTCCTTGAATCTACCAGGTTGGATTGAGATTTTCGAAATTGTGAATGAAGTAGCAAGATATGTTGAAATGTCCATATCACCAGAAATTAAAAAATGCTTAAAAAGCTTCACAAGTTACGAGATGGTGATAGAGTTGAAGGAAATGTTCTCTCGACTAAAGGACATGGAAACTCATGAGGCATGGTTGGAGTTTATCTCTAGATGCCCTAAGATTTCTTAGGTGTGCTTGGAAGCTTAGATGTAGTTCGACTACAAACCATAATTACACTGAAATCCGTCTCACTAAGAAACTTGTCAACAAAGTTGTTGCTGACATAAATCTACAGAGAACTTTGGATGAACTAGACGAGAGAATGGCAAAACTGGAAGAACAATACAAGATTGTTCATGTTGGGATTGAACCCTACAAAGGAACAGCTGATAAAGCCAAAACTGGATCAGATCAGTGGATCCAGCATAAGCAGTTGTTTGCATCAGTCTTCTTCCTTGAATGTGGCCTAACATCTGATGACTTCTAAGTACTGCCTTCCACAAACAACTGCTGATCACTAAAGACTGTTGAAGACAAAGCACTGATGCTCAATCTGTTGATATGTTTCAAGTACTGCTGAAGACACAAAGCACTGCTAGGAGTATAACAGTGGAATGAGAAACAGTAGTTTAGTTTATTTCTTTGTATTACTTGTAATCAGTAGTTTAGTCTAGCAGTGTTTGTAATAGACAGTGGTTGTAAGTTGTTAGAAGGTTAGATGTCACTTTCATGGTGACGTCAGCAAAGATGTTTCAGTGGTTTGTTCTGTACTATAAATAGAATAGTACCCTGTACTGTTCTATTAGCTCTCTTCTTCTACAAGTCATTCTGTACGAACAAACCATCTGTGAGCTCAGGCTGAGGGGGAGACTGTATGCATGCATGCAGTAGTATTGATTATTGTAACTAAATACAATTATTCGATTCTATGATAAACATGTTTGCTTAAAACAATTCTCTCTTTGATTGTGTTGAAAGTTTATTCATCTATTTCCGCTGCAATTATTTCTGATCCATAATTCATTTTAGTTAAACAAACACAATCTTATCAAATTCGGATCCTAATAATTGGTATAAGAGTTAGGACAGTCAAACTTGATCTAACAATCATTTTGACGTAAAAGTTCAGCTCAAAATCGTTGATACTTTTAATTGTTCGTTTCGTTGAAAAACAGAGTAAGGTTTAATCACGAGCAACGTTGATTAATCAGTGTCTGTAAAACAACCAGGATGACGTCACAATCACAGGATATCAATAATAACATTGGTTCTCTCTTCAAACCACCTATGTTGAAGAGAAATGAATACAACATCTGGGAGCGAAGGATGAGTCACATCTTAGCTCAACAGAATACTGGATGTTGGAAGTCGGTAATCTTTGGACCACATGTTCCAATGGTGCCAAGTGCTGAGGATCTAAAGGTTTTTGTTCCTAAGAAAATTGAGAACTATACTGACCAAGATTTTCAGAAAATTGAACTGGATGCCAAGGCATTTAGCATCGTTGCATCTACACTACCAAATGAGATTTATGCTGGACTGTTACACTGTAACAGTGCCAAGGAATTGTGGGATGCACTTAAGGAACAGTTTGGGGGGACTGAAGAAGTAATTGAAAATAACAGGGAAATTCTGAACCAACACTATGAAACCTTTCGTCACATTAAGGGTGAAACATTAACACAACAATTTGAGCGATTTAGTTATCTCATAAGTGAACTTAAGCTTGTTAAAACTGAATTTCCTAAATCAGCTGTAAACAACAGGTTTTTAAGGTCACTTCCTGAAAAATGGGACACAATTGCTTTTGTAACCAAAAACTCTGCTGAATTCAAAGATCTGACCCTGACCCAACTTCATGGTAGACTCCTGACCTATGAAATGGAGTTGAACCAGAAAAAGAAGTTACAAGAGTCTGGAAAAGTTGTAGATGATTATTCATTTGGCAGCACAACTCTTTTGGGTTAAGAAGAATCTGGTAGTAGTAAGGATCAGAGTTATGATCAATATATTGACATAACTACTGGTGGAGCCTTTAATAACTCTGATTTTTACTCAAACAACTATGCTTTTACAGCTAGTAGTGAAAACCAGAATTCTGACAATCTGTGCTTTGAACTCAATGATCTGCAGCATTTTGATCCAACTGACTTAGAGGAAATGGACATTTTGCACCAACTTGCACTGCTGAGTGTTAGAACCAGCAAGTTTTACAAAAGGACAGGGAGAAAATTTCCAGGGTTACATGGGAACTTAAAAATAGGGCTGGATAAGTCAAAGATTAAATGCTATAAGTGTAATAGGTTAGGTCATTTTTCTAGAGAGTGCAGGAGTCAAGCAAATGGAACAATTATTACACATCCTGGCTCAAACCCTAGATCACAAAATAACCAAAACACTGTACATTATGCTCAATATGCCCCTGCTACTCATTTAAACACTGCTCACTATGCACACCCTACAAACCCTGTTCCTGTGCATTATGTTCAAACCACTGTTCCTCAGATACAATATGTCTAGGCCCCTGCTCCTCAGGTTCAGGTGCAACAAGTTGCACCTCAACAAGCTGTACCAGAAGTGGTTCAACCAGATCAGCAAAGCTTTTTCACCCAAGGCCTTGTTGACTAGAGTAGCTTGCCTGAAGAGTTAGGAGATGAAAATTGTGCACTCTATGTTCAAAATAATGTTTCTAGTGATGATATTTGTTTTGTAGCATTGGAGTCTATACCAGAAGGGCTAGAAACTGAAGAAGGACAGTCAAGTGATGAAACAGTGGATACAATTGCTGAAGCAGTGGTTACTGCTGTTGCTGGTGAAATACTGCTGGGAGAAAATTCAGAATCCCTGTTGGAACCACTGTCTGATCCCTGGTCTGAAGAAGAAGAAAAGAAGAAACAAGGTGAAAAAGAAGGGAAAGCTCAAGAAGAAAGTGATCATACCTGTGATTGTGCCATGATGGCTGTAACTAAGGTATCACCCCAGGTTCTTAAAAACCTTTGTTCAGACAAATGCATCATAGCATTTGCAAACATTAAGGAGGTGAATGAAAACCTTAGAGATAGGTTATTAACTGGTGAAGTACAATTTGAAAAGTCTTTAAAAGAACTGAAAATCAAATTGTCTGAAAAAGAGAATGAAATTTGTAGCATCAAACAAGAGCATAGCATAACCAAGGACCAACTCAAGACAATGATAGAAAAATATCAAGTCTGCAAAAAGGAGTTGGAAGACACCCAAATCACTTGTGAAAAATGGGTGGAATCCTGCAAAGGTTATGAGATTATGCTTGAAAAAACAGCTTGAAAGTAATGTAAAATTTGACACAGGGTTTAGAAAAAATGACCAAGTTGAAAACATTGCTGCAAATCAAACTGGTTCTGTTGAAATCATACCAACCAACAAGAATGGCCAAGAAGTTAAAATAACTGATAAACTTGGTAACAAAATTACTCTGGAAAGATCTGTGGGGTCCTCAACTTTTGAGGAGATTGAAAAATACCAATTCAAACCCATATGGTCTGATGAGTGTGACATTCTTGAAAATTTCAAACCAATGGACTTCACAACTGTAGATGGTGTCAAAGCTCCTAAGGCAAAGGTCATCCCTCTTAAGGACATCCCAACAGTGGTTCAAAACTCTGTTGCAAAGGAGTCTGAAAAGAAGAAAAGAAAAGAAAAGTTTAAAAACTTGTTTTGTGATTTCTGTGAAAAGAAAAATCATTTGACCAAAGATTGTTTTCATCTTAAAGCATATGATATCAACAAAACAAGCATAATTGTGCCTTCTCAGAGCTGCACCATCTGTGGTAAAACAAACCACCTCACTCAGGAATGTGTGTATCTCAAATCCTTTGATGTAAAAAGGAATGAGTACACTTCAAAAACATCCATGAGTTCATCAAAACCACAAGTCAAGAAACAACCACTGTTTGTGCCAGTTCAAACAGCTGTTACAAAATAACTGAACCAAACCTCTGTCAAAAGAGATGTTCAGGTAACTGATGCACCCCTGCTAACCAATACCAAAGAGGTAAGACTGCGGGGTATAGTGGGGCGGGGGTTGGGCTTGGGTTGGGGCATTTGTTGACACGTGGCTTGGGGTGGCAGACATGGGGCGACCCACATTTAAACAGGGTATGGTGGGGCGGGGGTTGGGGGCGTGGGTTTGGTGGGCTTCGCTGGGCTGACCCGACTGGGTTCTTTGTATTTGTTTTTAATTAAAGAAAATTACATAAAAATTAAAGAAAATTACATAAAAATTACATAAAAAAAATTACATAAAAAAATTTCCTAACGTTTATATTTGTTTTTTATCTCTTCTCTCATCTCCAAGACTATTTCCAACTCGTCACCCTTTAGGTGATCAATCGGCTGGGATAGAATTTTCAAATCCTCCCGTCTTTGTCTCTGGGCTTCTCTAGCGGCATCTCTAGCTTCTTTGCTCTTCCGAATTTCGGCCCTTTGTTGTTGGAAGACGTTGAATGTATCCATCTTGGATGAAATGTCATCCAACTGGTCGCTGTATATTCCTCTATGCAAGAGCGAACTCCCAGCTGAAGGTGATGCCGTAGCAGATCTTGATTTTTGAGCACGCCTTTTTGTGGCATCTCTTCCATACTCAGGCCGGTTTGGGCTTGGCGAATCATCAAAAAGGTCCTCAATCTCTTGATCTCGTGCATCAGATTGGGTTTGGGACGAGGCCCTCGACCTTTTGGAAGACGTGTTGCTTTCGCTACCACTGGGGATATTCGCCCACTTTGGATGAAACTTACAAATCTCCCAACAATGCATGAAACGGAAGTCGGTCCCCACATTTGTCTTGAATTGAACCAATGCATTCGTCACAATGTCGGCTTCGGTTTCACCACTTTTTGGGTTTTGTTTTGCTTTATTTAAAAAACCACTATATTTTGTAAGTTGGCCGCTTATCTCGGTCCACTTCGAGGATAAGCTATCGTTTTCACGATAAACCTCTTTTCCCAATTCTTGATGGAATATTCTACTAACCCCTTGCCACAAATAGGTTCGATGTTGAGAATTTCCTGTTTTTATAAAAACAAAATTTAATATATTACAAAGTTATATAAAAAAAACATTAATAAAAACAAAGTTTAAGAATACCTAAAGTTGAATGTTGAGATTGTTGAAACCAACCCCTCGCCAATGCAAGTTCTTCAGGAACGGTCCATTTTAGTTGTTTTCGCTTGATGGTTTCAAGTGCTTTATCCGCCTCGGTTTTTTTCTTATGGCGTCTCTTTTTTATGGGTTGGGGTGCGGAAGGACCATCGTTGGGTGCTTGAGTTTCGGGGACGGTTTCGTTTTGTGAAAGGTCGATGGAGGTTGGTGAAAGGTTGATGGACGTTTGTGTAAACGGTGTAGGTATCGCATCATCGGAGTGTGGGAAGTTAGTAAACAAACAATTCCCAAGATACGATCCATAACTCACTTCTTAGGGCATAGAAGAGTGTATCATAAATGGACGAGGCATTGGACGAATGGGTGGTGGGCTAGGATTATTTTCTTGGAGTGCATACGGGTGGGTCGGGTCAAAAGGACGGTTATGAGGATGCATTTTTTCGTTTTGTAGATGGAGAATTGAAGATGAATGTGGTAAAAAAATGGAAGAAATTGTGAGGTTTATAGTGGAAAAATAATTTTTTTTTTTAAGATAGCCGTTGGCCAACGGCTAGCCCAACGGCTTCTTTGGGTTGTCCAATTAGAGCCTGCCATGTCAGCTTGGCCAGACCGCCCCACGCCCGGCTTGAAACCCATGCCCCAAGGGCCACGCCGAAACCCATGCCCACCCGGGGTGGTGGCTTGGGCGTTTTCCCCTACCCACGCCCAAACTCCCGCCCCATACCCCGCAGTCTAAAGGTCAACCACCATATCCTAGGGTCCCACATGTTTATGAAGCCTACAAAAGGCCTTCTAAACCAAGAGTAAACAAGCATCCCTATGGATATCAAGAATTGATTAGAAATGGATCCCAACAGTGGTTAGAAAAACAAGTTTCAAAAATTGCTCAATCCTCTGATCTAACAACTGTCCATCTTCCTGACCTTAACATAGACACTACTGAGACCCCATCCAAAGCCTTATTGGCTTTGGAGACCCTCCTGAACTAATTATTTACTTGATGTGCAGGGAGTTTCTGTCACGGCCCCCGACCCGGTTTTACCCGTTTCAGGAGCCGCGGGACAGAAAATCCCGTGGTATTTATTTAATTGAGTTTAACAGCGGAAGATTTCATCAGGATCTTTTTAAAGCTACAATTTCCCGATTATTTTATTTCACAACTCGGGATAAAACCCCGGTAATTTACGATCATATGATTTCACGGAGAAATCTTTATTTTTACAAAACATGTTTCTTTATTTTATAATGAGCCACTTTCTTAAGCTTGAAGTGCGTCACTGCACTTTTCCTGAATCACAACAGATCACCTGAAACATGTTTGAAAAAGGTTTTGTCAGCAGGAAATACTGGTGAATCATTCTATTTATTAAAACGACACATTTGTTATAATTTCACAGTATTAAGAGAGATTACAATGTTTCAGATATCAACCAACTACCCACAGTATTTGTCACTAGACTCGTTTCTGTGACTGTGGTCATATCCCCCATTGGCTGCCCCAATGGTGACGATTATAAAGTAATGTATACAAAACCCCACATACCGGCTGTAATTTGGTGACTACATATACTTAATCACTGTAATTATAACTCTGAAAATATTTAAGAATTTATAAAACACTTTGAATAAAAGAGAATGACTCACATTGCAGATTTAACACGGACAGAGTCTAGTCTACTGATTAGCCTTGTTAACCTAATTTAAATAACAATGCACACAAAACTGGGTTAGTAATCAATACAGCATTTACGATAACTCACGAGATCAACCCTCACAACGAATGACAAAGTGCGATACTTAAACATCCATCGAATTAACGACGAATGACAAAGCATAACCCTAATGTGGGCAGCACTTAAACATCCATTGGATAGTTTAATCGATCGGACATTGAATCGTAGCAGCGATCGAGTTATTACCCTGTTTTGCGGCAGCACTTCGTGAATTGTGTGTGTTGTGGGACTGTTTACGCTATAACTTAGTGTGTATTTGGAATTTGAATGTCGAACGAACGCAAAATTGCATGAAACAGACTCACCTATTTATACCTGAAAAACGTCCCCCTCGCGCCACGCGAGAGGTCTCCTTGTGCGCGTCGCGTGGCGCGAGAGACCCTAGTCTACTATAGGGTTGCTGAGTGTCCAGGTAGCTCAGCTGAGTTGGTCGCTCGATAAATTTTGAAATACACGTAAAACTGTTTAGATATTACCGATTAGGGTTTACCCCCCCCCCCCCTGAGTTTTAGGGGCCCTGATCCTGATTCCGATTGTTCTGAAAATTTTAGGGTTTATGCAGAATCACTTGGGTTTCTTAATTAGGGTTTCCTATTGAATAAAATAATATAATAAATAGGACTTTTGATGAGAGTTGTTACATTCTCCCCATCTTAATAAAAATCTCGTCCTCGAGATTTACTGGAATAAATGAGGATATTTTCGCTTCATTTCCGATTCCAGCTCCCAAGTGTATTCAGGTCCTCGTTTTGAATCCCACTTAACTTTGACCAGTTTTAGTCTCTTGTGCTTGAGAAACTGATGCGTGCGAAGTGTTACTTATTTTAGGTGTATATTTTAAGCCCTTTTTAACACTTATTTTAGCCAAGTTTTAAATTTATAAAACACGATATTTCACTAACACTGAACACACATATGGGCAAGTGCACCCATCGTTGAGTGTAGTATAGCGTTGGTAAGATACCGAGGTCGTCCAAGGACACAAGAGCTTTTAGTACCGGTTTATCCTCAACGTCTAACCAAAATAAAAGTTAGAAAAATGTTTTAAACTAAGAAAATTAAAAGCTAACTAAAATGCTGAAAATAAAAATAAAAGAAAAAACAGATAGACAAGATGAATCACTTGGTTCCGACTCGTATCTAGTATAACCTTTGATTATTTCCGCACTTTTGCACATAATTAAGAGATTATCTTAGTTATTGTAGTAGGCCCCTCTTTTGAAGGTGACGTTACCCTCACCCCAGTAGTTTGAGTCAGCAGGGATACAATCCTAAAAGGGTGGATTATTGGAAGATAATGAATTAAGTTATTAATGCAGTATTGTGGTAGGCCCCGCTTTTGGCGGTGACGTTACCCTCGGCTAAGTAGTCTGAGTCAGCAGGGATACAGTCCTAAATAGCCGGGTTATAGTATTAATGGTAGTTAACTTATGAGGGGATAAAAGAGTTTGGACCCCCGCCATCCAATACCGTGAAGCATTGAAGGAGGTCCTACTAAATTTGACCCAGGTCCATTGCAGGACCTCTAAACGCTGAACAATGGCAAGACCTTTACCAAACCGTTCCCTTAACCCCCGACCAGGTAGCCAACATACCTCCATATAGACCGTGGAGATATGAATGGTGAAAATCCTTTATTTTATATAGACAGTAAAATAATGCCAAGACACCACGGACAAACGATAAGGAAAGATCACCTTCAACATAAGTAACTAGTTATTAAAGTCATTAATACAAAACCAAATAAAAAGTGCAAAAGATTAGAAATAAAAAGTATTATACTAGACACTTTGTCTTCACCAAGTGATGTAAGAGACTTAGGCAAACATGGCCTTGATTGTCAAGAACTCTTACGATCAATCTTGGATCCCGAGACGACTCACACACTCTACGATGGACAATGGATGATGGTGGTGGATGATGGTGTTGTGATGGTGGTGGGTGGTGGATGAAGTGTGAGAGAGGTGGTGTGCCAAGGGATGAGATGAAATGAATCCAAGCACTCCTATTTATAGGCTGAACAGAGAGCTGGGCACGGCCCCGTGTCCGCTGGGCACGGCCCCGTGTCCGTCTGACAATCTCTCTCCTCATTAATTGTAATTCGCAATTACAATAAATGCGCCTGCTGTACTTTCGACACGCCCCCGTGTCCGCTGAGCACGGCCCGTGGTGGGCAATAGAAGCTTCTATAGGTTTGTCTTTTCTGCTGCTTCTTGGGCACGGCCCCGTGCTGGCTGAGCACGGGGCGTGTTCAGTCTTCTGATTTCTCTACTTTGCTTTGGAAGGTGCCGTTGAGGGGTCGGGCAGTCCACTAATATTCCTTTTCTTGTATTTATGTTGGATTTAGCTGTCTTTTTGCTTCTTTTGCGTTTTTGAGCTCATTTAATCCTGAAAATACAAAAGGAAGACAAAAACACTCTTTTTCCAATATTAGTACTTAAAAAGGGTTAGTTTTGTGCCTCATTTGATGTAATTTATATGTTGCATTTTACATACATCAAATACCCCCACACTTGAACTTTTGCTTGTCCTCAAGCAAAACTCTTTAATATGTGGCTTACACTCCCAAATGGAATAGGTAGAAGAGAAGGTTTTGGGCTTGTCGTAGAGTGTCGGGATTTCCAAGATCTTTTTGGGTTTTATTTTTATTTATTTACACTCTTATTCGTAATGATTTATTTAGAACTTTTCATAAAAGAAATTACTTATTTGGGCATAACATGCCTTTTTTAAAATTCTATTTATATACAAGTTCACATACCTCACGGGGAAATCACTCACACTCGGCCGAAGGTGTATTTTTAGTGAATCACTCGAGGGCGGCATGGAACTTATTCCTACCATAGGCTTGCCAAGAAATCAATCCTCCTCCTTTTTAACTTTTATACCTTTGTAGATATCAAGAGGACTTTGTGGGTTAAGGGTTAGGCTAGAGTTAAAGGTAGGTGGTTGGGTTAGTGGTTAGTAGAAAAAGGGCTAAAAGCGTAACAAGTGTCGGTTTTCGTATTTTTGCAACTTTTTATTTTGATGAAGCTTTTATTCAAACTAAGTTATTTTTGATTAACTTGTTTGTTTATTTTCTTTTTGCTTCATCATTATCAAACATAATTTTTTTTTTTTTTTTTTACGAAGAACCGAACTTGTTACTAAAATAAAGGGTTAAAAATGAAAAAGGTTTTGGTGGGTAAAAGGGTTTTTGTTTGGGTGATGAAACGAAAGGGTTTAGGCTCAAAGGGGCTAACTAGGGGTATTTTTTTTTTTTTTTTTTTTTTTTGGGTAGGTGGTAAAAGAAAAAGAAAAATAATGGTGTAGAAATAAAAAGGGTTAGTCCTAATGCCTCCATCATTTACTTACTCGGGTTTAAGTTGATAAGGACCGGGAATGTATTTTCATGGCAAGTTCTAGAGTCGTAAGAACCAAGCGGCTATTCACACAAGAAACGAAAAATGAGCATTTAATCAAATGATATGTAATTGTGTGCTCAATAAAGGCTCAAAACTCACTTTTGTGGGAATGGGTTTTTATGTGATCAAGTATATATAATTGAATTTTAAATAAGTTTGCTATGCCTTTTCATAATTTTCTTATGTTGGTTCTTTTTATCACTACGCTATCGGTTGTAAATTTGTAAAAATATAACCTTTTTGAGAACTTGAATTTTCCGAGTTAAACCTAGACAAGTAAAAAAAAATATTTTTGAAAAAAATTTGGGGTGATTAGCGGTTCCAATAGAGTTTTGTGTAAGGCTTGTATTTAGGACTTGCAAAATTCAAGGTTTTAGCATCCCCCCCACACTTAAATTACACATTGTCCTCAATGTGTCCCAAAAATAAATTTTTAGGTTGATTAGATGTGTAAAATAGTGTTTAAAAAGCAAAAATTTGTGTTACTGGGCACTGAACACGGCCCCGTGTTGTCCGGGCACGGCCCCGTGTTCAAGTGCCAGTAACAAAATTGAAATAAGAGAAACAGAAGTCTGGACACGGGGGCGTGTTGGGTGGACACGGGGGCGTGTTGGTTGAACACGGCCCGTGTCCAGTTACCTGAACTGGGCGTTTTCTGCAGGGTGCTCAGCACGGGGCCGTGTTGGTTGGGCACGGCCCGTGTTGAACCTTCTGAAATTGTCGGGTTGCCTTGTTCTTGTGCATGGGTTCATTTTTCTCGTTCCCCTTTTCATCCTTTACCACCATGAGTGTGTTTTATTCATTACAAACCATCCAAACCTTAAAACCATCATTTCATTTCATCATAGAGAGAACTTACATAGTCCAAAATTAAGATAAAATTAAAACTTAACTAAATAGGTCAGCATGCGTACGAGGTTATCATAAGAAGTTCTACTTATTTTAAGAAAATTTCGAGAATAGTTTCCCGATATAGTAGGACTTTTAGCCGAATGATCTCTTCCCTAAATGTTATTTAAAGCCATTCTTCGATTTCCCTAGGAAGGAAGAATGCGCCTTCATTTTCCTCCGCAGCTGGTGGTTGAGGGGGAACATTCACCGGGAATCCTTGCACCACTCTTCGCGGAGGTTCTTGGTGCATGGAGTACCATTCGGCTGGAATGACAACTTCGGGTACCATGTTCCACGCCCTTTGGGTTATTATAGGTACCAAAGGCGGGGAGGCGAGAAGGTTCAACCTCTGGTGCAAGAGGTTTACTTCATGGAGACAGCCCTCCAGCCCCACTGTAAGATGGTTGATACGGTCGACCAATGCTTCCTCCACTCCCGTCATCTCGTCAATAGCCTCTCTTAGAGCGTAAACATAGTTTACAAGAGAGTCTTCTGCTGTTGAAGATCTCCTTCCTTGTCGGTTACTTCTTGAAGATGATCCGCTTGTTCTGCTTGCCATTTTCTGCGAAGGGAACCGAAGAAAGCTAAATTTTTACAAAACAGATCCTCAGACACGGCCCCGTGCTCACTGAGCACGGCCCCGTGTTCATTTGTCTGCAGGATTTTATGCTAGGGAGTCTTGGAGTTTTAAATTATTCTCATGATTTTTTAGCTAGTTTTTAGGCTTAGATAATTTAAAATAAAGTTATACAACTAACTTTAAACAAGAATCCTTAGCAAATAATCTTACAAACTTCACATAGAGGGTTGGAATCAAGAGATTTCCAAGCTTCCATGGAGGAAATTTTTGAAAATTTTTTTTTATAAAGAGGAGGAAATGAGTAAAAGTGGAAGGGACAAGAGGGTCTTTGGGAACCTTCTTTTAGCACTTACCTAGGATGGTATGAGTGAAAATCCCAGGAATCTCTGTCTTTTGAAGTGGTCAAAAATGACCAGGATTCAGGCTGCATTTAAAGAAAACGACAGTGCACTGGACACGGCCCCGTGTTGACTGGACACGGCCCCGTGTGCCGAAGAATTCCTGACATATTTTGTCCGTATTCTGACCAAATCAGCAGAGAATCTCTTTGATGAGCACGGGGGCGTGTTGACCTGGACACGGCCCCGTGTCTGGAGGCTGTTTTATGGAGTTTTGCTTCTTCTAAGGATTTCGTCGAAATCGGGTGGTTCCTTACTGGTTGGAACAACCCCAAAGTGCCTAAGATACCTTAATTGTCCTAGACTAAGGCGAGAACGCAAGAGGTTGTCGGTGAGGGTAATTCCTATTTTCATTCTAGGTGGACAAGTCCAACCCTTTCCCGAGCTCTTGTTAAAGAAGGTGTATGCCGAATCGCTCAGGTCTATGTATGCACCGAACGAAGTCGATGGAGAGTCCTTCACGGCACAATCGACACAGGGACGACTATCGTCCAAGTCTTTGCTAGGTACGAAGGTATTTTCGGGAGCAACGAGGTTGTCGGAATGCGGTTCCAACATCTCTTCATGGGTATCGTCTTGGGGTGGATCAATAAAATCCTTCCCAAGCTCTTCTAACCATTTCAGAATTAGCTCTTCTAGTTGAAATAACTCGTCAAGGAGCATTTCCCCTAGAATATCTGGCTGGGCGCATTCGAGGGAGAAATAGTGCTTATTTTTACTTTCGCCCCTCTTAAGGTTGTGAGAAGTTGGTGGGTCCATGTAGTGGGGCCTATAATTTAGGAAGTAGCATTTTACTTCTTCATGTTTGCCACCACATAATTGACACCACGTACCATAAGAGTGCCGAAAGTAAAAATAATTACTATCACTCATGTTTATGTCAGAAATTACCAACCGCCGGGATCTAACGGTTCTGTTTTCAGTAACTGAAACTTGGGCACGGGGGCGTGTTGAGTGGGCACGGCCCCGTGTTCAGCTTACTGTCTGATGTAAAACAGGATTGCCAGTTCCAATGATTGAGCACGGGGGCGTGTTCAGCGGGCACGGCCCGTGCTGAGCTCTGCAGAAGCTGAAAAACTAACTAAAAAAAACAAAAAAAAAAAATGATTAGGCCGTTGATTCTTAACTTTCTTAAAATCCTTGTGTCCCCGGCAGCGGCGCCAAAAACTTGATGCGTGCGAAGTGTTACTTATTTTAGGTGTATATTTTAAGCCCTTTTTAACACTTATTTTAGCCAAGTTTTAAATTTATAAAACACGATATTTCACTAACACTGAACACACATATGGGCAAGTGCACCCATCGTTGAGTGTAGTATAGCGTTGGTAAGATACCGAGGTCGTCCAAGGACACAAGAGCTTTTAGTACCGGTTTATCCTCAACGTCTAACCAAAATAAAAGTTAGAAAAATGTTTTAAACTAAGAAAATTAAAAGCTAACTAAAATGCTGAAAATAAAAATAAAAGAAAAAACAGATAGACAAGATGAATCACTTGGTTCCGACTCGTATCTAGTATAACCTTTGATTATTTCCGCACTTTTGCACATAATTAAGAGATTATCTTAGTTATTGTAGTAGGCCCCTCTTTTGAAGGTGACGTTACCCTCACCCCAGTAGTTTGAGTCAGCAGGGATACAATCCTAAAAGGGTGGATTATTGGAAGATAATGAATTAAGTTATTAATGCAGTATTGTGGTAGGCCCCGCTTTTGGCGGTGACGTTACCCTCGGCTAAGTAGTCTGAGTCAGCAGGGATACAGTCCTAAATAGCCGGGTTATAGTATTAATGGTAGTTAACTTATGAGGGGATCAAAGAGTTTGGACCCCCGCCATCCAATACCGTGAAGCATTGAAGGAGGTCCTACTAAATTTGACCCAGGTCCATTGCAGGACCTCTAAACGCTGAACAATGGCAAGACCTTTACCAAACCGTTCCCTTAACCCCCGACCAGGTAGCCAACATACCTCCATATAGACCGTGGAGATATGAATGGTGAAAATCCTTTATTTTATATAGACAGTAAAATAATGCCAAGACACCACGGACAAACGATAAGGAAAGATCACCTTCAACATAAGTAACTAGTTATTAAAGTCATTAATACAAAACCAAATAAAAAGTGCAAAAGATTAGAAATAAAAAGTATTATACTAGACACTTTGTCTTCACCAAGTGATGTAAGAGACTTAGGCAAACATGGCCTTGATTGTCAAGAACTCTTACGATCAATCTTGGATCCCGAGACGACTCACACACTCTACGATGGACAATGGATGATGGTGGTGGATGATGGTGTTGTGATGGTGGTGGGTGGTGGATGAAGTGTGAGAGAGGTGGTGTGCCAAGGGATGAGATGAAATGAATCCAAGCACTCCTATTTATAGGCTGAACAGAGAGCTGGGCACGGCCCCGTGTCCGCTGGGCACGGCCCCGTGTCCGTCTGAAAATCTCTCTCCTCATTAATTGTAATTCGCAATTACAATAAATGCGCCTGCTGTACTTTCGACACGCCCCCGTGTCCGCTGAGCACGGCCCGTGGTGGGCAATAGAAGCTTCTATAGGTTTGTCTTTTCTGCTGCTTCTTGGGCACGGCCCCGTGCTGGCTGAGCACGGGGCGTGTTCAGTCTTCTGATTTCTCTACTTTGCTTTGGAAGGTGCCGTTGAGGGGTCGGGCAGTCCACTAATATTCCTTTTCTTGTATTTATGTTGGATTTAGCTGTCTTTTTGCTTCTTTTGCGTTTTTGAGCTCATTTAATCCTGAAAATACAAAAGGAAGACAAAAACACTCTTTTTCCAATATTAGTACTTAAAATGGGTTAGTTTTGTGCCTCATTTGATGTAATTTATATGTTGCATTTTACATACATCAGAAACTTAATCTTTCTATCTTCAATTTGAAGAGGTTTCTCAACAAATTTTAACTTTTCATTTACCTCTATGTCTTGAAGAGGTACTACCAAAGATTCATCTGATAGGCATTTCTTGAGATTGGATACATGAAATACATCATGTACTCCTGCCAGTTCTTCTGGTAGTTGTAAACGATAAGCAACTGGTCCTATACGTTGAATCACTGAAAATGGTCCTACGTATCTTGGACTTAGTTTTCCTTTCTTACCGAATCGAACTACTCCTTTCCAAGGAGAAACTTTCAAAAGTACTTTATCTCCGACTTGAAATTCCAGTGGCTTGCATCGATTATCGGCATAACTCTTTTGACGATCTCGAGCCGTCTTCAGTCTTTCCTTGATTTGTGTGATCTTATCAGTCGTTTCTTGCACAATCTCGGGACCTGATAATTGACCTTCTCCTATTTCTGCCCAACAAACTGGAGTTCTACACTTTCTTCCATATAAGGCTTCAAATGGAGCAGTTTCAATGCTTGAATGATAGCTATTGTTATAGGAGAATTCAATTAATGGTAAGTGATCATCCCAATTTCCACCAAAATCTATCACACATGCTCGGAGCATGTCTTCTAGAGTTTGGATTGTCCTTTCACTTTGCCCGTCTGTTTGGGGATGATATGCAGTGCTTAAGTTTAGTCGAGTTCCCATAGCTTCTTGGAAACTTTTCCAGAAATGAGAAGTAAAACGACTATCCCTATCCGAAACAATGGAGAGTGGAACTCCATGTAAGGACACTACTTCATCTACATGCAACTTTGCTAACCTTTCCATGCTAAAGGTTTCTTTCATGGGTAGAAAATGAGCTGATTTGGTTAATCGATCCACAATTACCCAAATCGCATCATTACCTTTTCTGGTTTTGGGTAACTTAGTAACAAAATCCATTGTTATGAGTTCCCATTTCCATAATGGCATTTCTAATTGTTGTAGTAGACCTGAAGGTTTCTGGTGTTCTGCATTAACTTGTGAACAAGTAAGACACTTAGAAACATATCTAGCTATATCCTTCTTCATGCCTATCCACCAGAAATTATTTCTTAAATCTTGGTACATCTTATTATTTTCAGGGTGTATGGTATACCTAGATTTATGTGCTTCTTCTAAAATCTTATCTCTTAATTCTCCCTGCTTAGGTACCCAAATTCTTCTTTTGTGGAATCTCCAAATTCCATCAGCTCCTTGCTCTAAATCTTTTATTCTTCCCTTCATTCCTTCAGCATCATCCTTGATTGCTGTTTCTTGAGAATTCTTTAGTTGTTTCATTAAATCTAACTGTAGATTTAATCTAAGAGCACGAACCCGTCGTTGTTTCTCATGATACTTACGACTTAAGGCATCTGCAACTATATTTGCCTTTCCTTCGTGATACTGAATATCACAGTCGTAGTCACTTAAGATTTCCATCCATCTCCTTTGCCTCATGTTCAACTCTTTTTGCCCAAATATATACCTCAAACTCTTATGATCTGTATAGACAGTAAACTTACTTCCGTACAGATAATGTCTCCAAATTTTAAGGGCAAAAATTATGGCTCCTAATTCTAAATCATGAGTCGTATAGTTCTCCTCGTGCTTTTTCAATTGTCTTGAAGCATACGCAATTACCTTCTTGCGTTGCATTAGTACACATCCAAATCCTAGTTTTGAAGCATCACAATATACTTCAAAATCTTCAGTTCCTTCTGGTAAAGCTAGGATTGGTGCATTTGTTAACTTATGCTTTAGAATCTTAAAAGCTTCTTCTTGCTTAGGTCCCCATTCAAACTTAATTGCTTTACAGGTTAGCTTAGTTAATGGTACAGCTATTTTGGAAAAATCCTTAATAAACCGTCTATAATATCCAGCTAAACCTATAAAACTTCTAATTTCCATTGCGGTTTGCGGAACCTTCCAATTGGTAATTGCCTCTATCTTAGCAGGATCTACATGAATACCTTCATGATTCACCATGTGTCCTAGAAATTGCACTTCTTGTAGCCAAAATTCCCACTTTGAGAATTTGGCATAAAGCTTTTCTTTTCTTAACAAAGTTAAGAGTGCATGCAAATACTCACAATGTTCTGTCTGACTTTTGGAATAAATAAGTATATCGTCTATAAAAACAATTACAAATTTATCCAAATACGGTTTACAGATTCTATTCATCATGTCCATGAATGCAGCAGGAGCATTCGTTAACCCAAAGGGCATGACTGTAAACTCGTAATGACCATACCTAGTTCTGAAAGCAGTTTTAGGTATGTCTTCCTCTTGTACTTTCAATTGATGATATCCGGAACGTAAGTCAATCTTAGAGAAATATCTAGCTCCTTGGAGTTGATCGAATATATCATCAATCCTAGGTAATGGGTATCGATTCTTAATTGTAACCTTATTCAGTTCTCTATAATCAATACACATTCTCATTGAACCATCCTTCTTCTTTACAAACAACACTGGAGCTCCCTAAGGGGATGAGCTAGGTTGTATGAATCTTTTACTTAGTAATTCATCTAATTGCTTTTTCAGTTCTAACATTTCTGTAGGAGCTAACCGATAAGGTGCCTTAGCTATCGGTGTAGTTCCTGGAATTAGATGAATCCTAAATTTTACTTCCCTATCTGGTGGTAATCCTGGTAACTCTTCTGGGAATATATCTGAGTATTCTGAGACTACAGGAATTTCCTTAAGTTCTTTATTCTTAGTATTAATGATTACTGAAATCATATATACTATTCCTTGCTTTCGTTCATAACTAGCAACTTTCATTACTGATATGAACTTCATGGGTTTACGCGGTTTATCTCCTGTAATCATGATTACTTCTCCAGTAGGTGCCTGAATTTCTATAGAATTCCTATCACAAAGGATTCGAGCATGGTTGGCTATTAACCAATCCATTCCTAACACAACATCGAATTCAGCTAATTTCATAGGTAACATATTTGCAGAAAATTTATGACCTGAAAGTTCTATTTCTACTTTTTGCAAAACCTGATCTATTTTAACTGAATTCCCATCTGCGGTTTCGACTGTAAAAATCTGCCTAATGTTGGTTAAAGGTAACTTAAGAGCTTGACAAAATAAAGTATTTATAAAACTTTGGTTTGCACCAGAGTCAAATAATACTTTTGCGTAAACGTTGTGAACTAGGAACGTACCAGCTATCACATCTGGAATGAGTTCTGCTTCGTGGGTGGTCAGCTGGAATGCTCTGACATTTTTCTTAGTAGCTCCGTCGGTCGCCTTGGTTTTGTTGTCTGCTGGTTTGACCAATTTAGGACATTCTGTTTTAAAATGCCCTTTTTCTCCACAGTTGAAGCAGGTTATGGTTTTCCTTCTGCAGTTTTCTTCATGATGTCCTACAGTTTTGCAAAAGTTGCAGGTTACATTACATCTTCCATAATGTTTCTTTTTGCAATTCCTGCAGAACTGAGGAGTTGAGGATTGCCCTGTTCCTCTTTTCTTGAAGTTACTACTATTACCCATACGAAATCCTTGGGTAATTTTCTGAGCTAGTTCCTTCTTCTTGTTTTCATCCCTTGTGCATACCAATTCGTCAGTTAGGGTATTAGCTAGTTCTACCGCATCGTCAATAGTGCGAGGTCTCGCAGCTTTAACGATATTGCGGATTTCGCTAATTAATCCCCAAATATAGCGAGAAATGAGTACCGGTTCTGGCGAAGCCAGCGTTGGTACTACTCTAGCATACTCGAAGAATGTCGAAGTATATCCTCGACAGTCCACATTCACCATCCGGTGGTTTAGGAACTTATTTGCCATTTGATCTTTTTCATACTCGGGACAGAATTTTCTTTCTACAAGATTCTTAAATTCTTCCCATTTCATGGCATATGCCTCGATCCTTCTTTTAGCTTGTAACACTGTGTTCCACCATTCTAGCGCCCCTTCTTTAAAAAGATTTGACGCATACATAATGTCACGACCCCCTACCCACCCTGGACGGAATCAGGAGTCGCGAACAGCCCACTGGTACCGGTGATTATTTTGAAAAATATTGCAGCGGAAATTTCATCAGGACCGTGAGTTAGGAAAAATATCAGAGTTTAGAAAACACCAGATTTTATTTATTAAATAGATGGGATAAACCCATGTGTTACAATGGTAGCTTTTATTACATAAAACAATATTTCTTAATTTGCTTTAATTAATAAAATAAGCCACTTCTTGATGCCTTTCAGTGCCGTATCCATCTCTTACTCCAATTTACTGTAATTACCTGAAACGCGTTTTAAAAAGGTTTTGTCAGCGGGAAATACTGAGTGAATCATTCTATTTACTAAAACAACACATTTGTTATAATTTACAGTATTAAGGAAGATTACAATGTTTCTGATATCAACCAACTACCCACAGTATTTTGTCACTCGACCCATTGGCCCATTCGTCCAATGGTGTCTGTGACTATGGTCATATCACCCCTTGGCTGCCCCAATGGTGAAGATTATCAAGTAATGTATACAAAACCCCACATACCGGCTGTAATATGGTGATTACATAAACTTAATCCCTGTAATTATAACTTTGAAATAAATAGGGTTTTGTAAAGTAATTTAATAAAAAGAGAATGACTCACATTATAATCATGCGGATTCATACGACCAAAGTTTAGTCTACAGATAAGCCTTGATATATTGCAGATTTATACAGGCAGAGCTTAGCCTATTGATTAGTCTTGTAACCTAATGCACACGAACTAGGTAGTTAACTAATACAACATTTACGATAACTCACGAGATTAAAACCCTCACAACGAATGACAAAGTGCAATCACTTAAACATCTATCGGATTCACAACGAATGACAGAGTTTCCCCCCAATTTGGGTGGTACTCAACATCATGTCGGAATCACAATTAATGACAAAGGATAGCCCAAGTTTGAGCAGCACTTAAACATCCATTGGATAGTTTCAAATCGATCGGAAAATGAATCGTAGCAGCGATTGAGTTAATACCCTGTTTGCGGCAGCACCCCGCTATACTAATTAGTGATTTGTGTGTGTTTTCGTAGTAATCAGAGAATATCTCGAAGTGTAAGACGAATTCGTTCGTCGCTCCAACGTAGAAAACCAAGTCCCACTGTTGCCTGTTATATACCCCAAACTGGCACCCCCCGCGAGTCGCGGAAGGCACCGGGGTCACCCCCGCGTATCGCGGCAATGGTCGGCCCGGCCTAGGCCTGCCACGTGTCTTGTATAGCCTTGGTGAGTCGACGGTTTTGTTAAAATTCAATTTCGACAGCAAATTGTGTGGATATTACTAACGAGGGAATACCCCCCCCTGAGTTTTAGGGGCCCTGATCCAGATTTTGATTGTTATAAAAAGTTTAGGGTTTATGCAGAATTACTTGGGTGTCTCAATTAGGGTTTCTTTTTAGACAAAATATAAATAATAATAAAAATATAATAGTTTTGGTGAGAGTTGTTATGGTTTGAGACATTTTTGAATATAATTACATTACAAAGAAAAATGAAATAAAATAGTGAGAAAAGAAAATGGACTCACTTTGTAACTTTAGGGTTCAATTAGAAAGCCTCCTGGTATAAATTTTGGGTATAACTTTTGAGCTAGAAAATATATAAGGCACTTGTTAAGTATAGTACCCCTAATTCAACCTTGTCCCGATGTCCCGAGACAGAACCCCAACAACTTAGTCGGCCAGAGCCCTGACATATGTTATGAGGCTTAGATCAATCGGAAAGGGTAGCGGTGATCGGGAGTTAAAAGACTTAAAACGGGACATGGCTTTATTATTATTATTATCAAAGAAAAAGAAAGAAAAGATGTGAGATATACGAATTCTGTAGAAAGTAATATATATATAGTTTGAGGAAGGTGGCTGCATGAAGGACACGAACTGAAACAGCCTTTAACACTTGTTTATCATTCTCACATCTATCTTTAAATTATATTATATTGAAGTTACTATACTCTTATCATCACACACGTAGACAAGAGTTAGAATATGTTAGTTTATTTATTTTATTTAATATTTATATTATAATTAATTTAATTGCTTTACTTATTTGGCGTATATAGTTTCTAAAATATACCGTTCTACAAAATAATGAATATGTCTTTCGAACGAGAATATTTTTGTCTACATTTGGGTCTAAGTTTCATTAAAAAATAGAGTAGGTTCAAAATACAATGTATTTTTATAGTTTAATTATTAAACGATTCCTGGGCCCGTCTAGTTACTTCATATTTCTTATCTTTAACTTACCCGTAATCTACCCGTCTAATAATATAAGTTTCTATAGACTTTTATTTTATTTAGAAAGGTCACCCATATACAGGCCAATTAATTATTTCAACCAACTATATAAAATAGTGTTTAAAATTATTTGGGTTGAATATTTATATTAAAAATAAACTAGTTACTAGTTACTAGTTACTAGTGGTTAATAAATTTAACCAAACCTATGGTAAAAATAGGGATGTTACACATAACTTGATCTTCCTCAGCACATTTACTTATAGTGATCACTGCCTCAGTTTTCTCTAACCAACACAGTGCTGCAATAGCCCCTTCGTTACCTGCAAACTCAACTGGTTTACAGGCAAGAAATTCTTTGTAAGTGCAACCAGACGTTGCAGCTTTCCTTTTCTTGAAAATTGGGGCTTGCAGATCATTATTGTTATTAACATGATTACCGCATCCGTTTATACTATTACTAAAGTTGTCGCCTTGTGTACGTTTACTAGGAATGATTGATTGAGGTTTAACAGGTTTCTGAACAGCAGCAACGATTGCTGGAATAGCATTAGCTATTCCTTGAGCTACTATATCCTCGATATCTTGCCTATTTAATAATTGCTCTTCCTGATTTTGCTCAGATTGATTTACTTCATTTACTGGTTCATTACCAATGTTTGCCATCTGATAATTAATTTATAGATAAATAATTAGTATAGAATAAGAAATAATCCAATATCACAATTAATTGCACATAATCACGTAAACAAATCTACAAACAAAATTGTAAATTTTCTAAAATTTCATTTATTTTATTATATTATGCTTCTATATACAACCGTTTTATTGTTTATTTTACACATACTGATTTTTTTTATTATACACACACAGACTCATAACCCATTTCTTCCTCGTCAACTTGCATTAATAACGATGTTCCCTCTCATCATATTTCCATGAAATTTGTCCTCCTATCTCTCGGATCCTATTCCCAGCATCCATCAGCTCTTCACCAAAATGGCGAAGTTCAGCCATATTTTCATTACTCATCGGTGGATTCGGTAAAGGTTCTGGATCGAACTGAGGGAAAAATGTATAGGGATTATTGATAAGGTTTTGGAATTGCCAATCATTAGTCCACCATTCGTCCATCCCTAAAGGTTGGGTGTGGATTATTGGTTCTGGGATTGCTGGTTCCAGATTTATAGGGAGTTGATTTTCGATAGGATTAGAGTAAAAATTATTATTATTGACAGGCTTAATAGTATCACAGCTTGTTAATATAAAATCTAACTCTTCCTGAAATGTCATTTCTTGAGTTGGCTTAGAGCTTTCTCAAATTTCTATCTTGGTTTGTCTAGAACCTTTTCCAACCTCCATTTCTATTTGCTTAGAGTATTCCTCAAACTGTATTCCCATTTGCCTAGAATCTTCCCTGACTTCAGTCTCTAATTCCTGCTGTCTAGAACTTTCCCCGGTTTCAATTTCTTTTCCTTTTTCTAAGGGATTGTTTATTTTAGGAAGTCTCTTAACTGGCTTTCTCTTATGAACACGCCTCCCCCATACGAATCTCGTTCTTTTCTTAGGTTTTGGCTTTTCCAGAGGTGGAGCGTTGAATTCTATAGGTTGTTCCACATCAGGAAAGTACCCAGTAAACTCTTTAGAAACTTCTATGTTTACAGGGTAAAGGTTGAGATTCTCTAGGGCTCCAGATAACTCATTCATGCTGTAAAAATAATAAATTAAAATTTTATAACAAATTTTTACAGATAACCATTAATTATTATTACATATCCTGTGACTAATTTAATACAAAGGAAAATTAACAATTAAACATAATAGGTTTTATTGTAATTTTATTTATTCACTGGATAATAGTTCTGGCTTATAAGTGATAAGGTTGCTATTACGGAGTCATGGTATTCTAAAGATTAGCATTTACTGCTACAGTGGCTAGCATATAAAGATCTGCCCATTTCTCATCTAACTTGTCCTCCCAAGGTGATTTACTGATTAATTCCTGGGTTTCCTTTTTAACTTTCTTTTCTCGGACTTTCTTTAATTTCTCCTGACTTTTTCTAATAATCAAACTTCTTTTATCAGAAGAAAGTGGTTCCTCGTATTGGGCTTTTCGAACAAATATTCATTCTTCAGGAGTTTGGGATGAACTTCCCTTCTCATTTGATGACCTATCTAATTTAAGATAGATGTTTGAAAGCTTTTGCTTACCCATACTGTAACTAACAAATATTCAGTTAATAAAACACATAATCACATAATAGTAATCAGGAAAAATTAAGTATTTCTAAATACTTAATTAGCTTAACTCAGTGGCTCTGATACCACCTTTTTCTGTCACGGCCCCCGACCCGGTTTTACCCGTTTCAGGAGCCGCGGGACAGAAAATCCCGTGGTATTTATTTAATTGAGTTTAACAGCGGAAGATTTCATCAGGATCTTTTTAAAGCTACAATTTCCCGATTATTTTATTTCACAACTCGGGATAAAACCCCGGTAATTTACAATCATATGATTTCACGGAGAAATCTTTATTTTTACAAAACATGTTTCTTTATTTTATAATGAGCCACTTTCTTAAGCTTGAAGTGCGTCACTGCACTTTTCCTGAATCACAACAGATCACCTGAAACATGTTTGAAAAAGGTTTTGTCAGCAGGAAATACTGGTGAATCATTCTATTTATTAAAACGACACATTTGTTATAATTTCACAGTATTAAGAGAGATTACAATGTTTCAGATATCAACCAACTACCCACAGTATTTGTCACTAGACTCGTTTCTGTGACTGTGGTCATCTCCCCCATTGGCTGCCCCAATGGTGACGATTATAAAGTAATGTATACAAAACCCCACATACCGGCTGTAATTTGGTGACTACATATACTTAATCACTGTAATTATAACTCTGAAAATATTTAAGAATTTATAAAACACTTTGAATAAAAGAGAATGACTCACATTGCAGATTTAACACGGACAGAGTCTAGTCTACTGATTAGCCTTGTTAACCTAATTTAAATAACAATGCACACAAAACTGGGTTAGTAATCAATACAGCATTTACGATAACTCACGAGATCAACCCTCACAACGAATGACAAAGTGCGATACTTAAACATCCATCGAATTAACGACGAATGACAAAGCATAACCCTAATGTGGGCAGCACTTAAACATCCATTGGATAGTTTAATCGATCGGACATTGAATCATAGCAGCGATCGAGTTATTACCCTGTTTTGCGGCAGCACTTCGTGAATTGTGTGTGTTGTGGGACTGTTTACGCTATAACTCAGTGTGTATTTGGAATTTGAATGTCGAACGAACGCAAAATTGCATGAAACATACTCACCTATTTATACCTGAAAAACGTCCCCCTCGCGCCACGCGAGAGGTCTCCTTGTGCGCGTCGCGTGGCGCGAGAGACCCTAGTCTACTATAGGGTTGCTGAGTGTCCAGGTAGCTCAGCTGAGTTGGTCGCTCGATAAATTTTGAAATACACGTAAAACTGTTTAGATATTACCGATTAGGGTTTACCCCCCCCCCCCTGAGTTTTAGGGGCCCTGATCCTGATTCCGATTGTTCTGAAAATTTTAGGGTTTATGCAGAATCACTTGGGTTTCTTAATTAGGGTTTCCTATTGAATAAAATAATATAATAAATAGGACTTTTGATGAGAGTTGTTATAGTTTCTGTATGTTTAGATAGTCTTTGGTATGTAGATAGTGGAGGCTCCAGGCACATGACTGGATGTAGAGCCATACTCAAATAATTCAAAACTCATGGAGGGGGTGATATATCTTTTGGTAATAATAGTAAAGGGAAGCTGATGGGTTCTGATACAGTATAGTCTGGAAATGTTACGTTTGAAAATGTCAGTCTGATAGACAATCTAAAATTCAACCTCCTTAGTGTCTCTCAAATGAGTGACAAAGGTTATGGTTCATTTTTTACTAAGGAGTGTTATAGGATTGTTGGACCAGAAATGGTTGAAAAGATTGAAGAAATAATAAAAATTGGAATAACTAAACTTGTTGCTCAAAGAAGTGGCAATGTTTATGTAGTTGATTTGTCAAAAGAGAACCCAAGAACTGATGCCTGTCTGTTCTCAGCTGCCTCTAACAAAGAGACAGAACTTTGGCACAGGAGATTGGGGCACACAAATCTCAAGACAATCATTGCTTTGTCAAAACAGGGTTAGTAAGAGGGCTTCCTCAAAAACTGTTCACCTGTCCTGAGCATTGTGTTTCCTGCTTAAAAGGAAAACAACATAAAATCTCATTTAAGTCCATTGAAGAGTCCAAAACAACCAAGTGCTTGCAAATGCTTCACATGGATTTGTTTGGCCCAGTTAAAGTCATGAGTCTTAGAAAGAAAAGATACTGTTTGGTAATTGTAGATGACTTTTCTAGGTTTACATGGACTTATTTCTTACATTCCAAAGATGAAACTGCAGGCATTCTGCAAGACTTTGTCAAACAGGTTGAAAAGCAGTTTGACTTGCCAGTAAAAGTCTTCAGGAGTGACAATGGCACAGAGTTCAGAAATAGGGAGTTGGATGAGTTTTGTGTGTCAAAAGGAATTGTAAGTCAGTACAGCATTCCAAGGACACCATAGCAAAATGGGGTTGTTGAGAGAAAGAACAGGACACTGATAGAGGCTGCCAGAACCATGCTTGTTGATTCAGGTTTGTCATTAACTTTCTGGGCAGAGGCAGTAAATGTGACACTTGTTCTCCGTAAACACACACGATGTAGGACACTATATTTTAACAAGAAACAATGTGTTTTGGTCTCAAAATTTTATTTATTTTGGTTTTACAATTTCACATTTTGATTCTAGTTCATTTACAAGCTTTAAATCGCTTTCTGGAAAGTTAAACGCGAACTGATGCGTAAACGTAATCAGTTTAATGCAGCAGACACTCCGGAACAGTGAAAAAGGCTTAACATACCTTAAATAACTTTTATATAACTTAGAAAAAGGTTTTGAAAGCTTTGGTGTGTCAAAAACAAGTTTATTCACACTCAGGGACTATTTGCATCAAACTGCGAAAGTCTGCTGATTCACATAGTATCGAACATTCCGGAATTTGACCATAAGTTAAACATGCCCTAAATATCCTTTACATAGCTTAGAAATAGGCTTTGAGGTGTTTGGTGCGCAAAAATAAACTTATTTGATAAATAGGGACTAAAAGCGTCAAAAAGTGCATAAGTTTGCATTTTCGCGCATAACTTACGTTCTGAACATATCCGGATATCTAAAAATTTATGTAATCATTAAAATATTTTATTTTAGTGATTGGCATGATAAAATTTCATTCGTCGCTTAATTTGGATCGTTTTTGCGTTCGTTACGACTTCCGTCGTAATTACCCGAATAACGCAACCGTACGGCCAAACGAACCGACATCCGTGATGTCTTTGAGCATATTTTAAGTTCCCTATACTTTAACATCATTTTAGAGCCTTGAAATGAGGTTAACGGGGTTTAAAAGTGCCAAAAAATCAAGTTTTACAAGTGCAGGGACCATTTTTGAAATTTCTGGCAGATACATTGAACTTGGTCCATTTTTGAGGATTTGATGGTTTTAACCCAAGGTTTTTCACTCTATGGACTGGAATTTGATGGTTTTAAGTATTCACATGGTTTTGAAAACCATGTGCCCACATGTAAGGTCTAGATCAAGGCACGTTTTGCGAGGAACGATCCTAACGGTTCTCCAAAATCTATAAATACCCATGCTTTCATTCACTTCAACTCACACTTGATTCATTTTGCTCTAAGTTGAGGTTTAAACACTTCATACCTGAGCAAACTTGGATCAAACTTCCTAGCTTGGACCATTTGTAAGCTTCTTTCATTCTTTTATGCGTTTTTAAGCGGGAAAGTCAAACAGTGTTTGACTTTCTGCTTTGACCAGTCTTTGGTCAACACGAAGTTCGTTTGAACTTCGGAACGTGAGCTTAATCACGATGGTTATAGTCCCGTGTGACTATACCTACTGATTACCACGTTAATTAGGTGTAGTGACGAGTCATAGTTTCGGTCAAAATACGCGTCTATGCGTATTTTGCAACCAAACTATTTTTGGGTATCAAAACCGTTTGTTTTGATATCAAACTTTTTTTCTAACTTTGTTAAACATGTTTTAACATGTTTAACTCGTCACTTTTAGGATAGTGCTTATATAGGGTCGTAAGATAAGCGGTCTAAACAACCGCTTAGACTTTCGAACCCGACCCGTTTGGTCAATCATTAGGATCCGACCAAACATGTATTGTGACCATAGTTATATAGGGAATAACCTTCCGAGGTTATACCTTATGGTCAACTTGGTTAGTTAGTTGTATGATAGGTAGTTTATATGCCTTAGGAAAATGACCAAAATGCCATTTTTTCGCATAATTTCATTTTAAGCATATGTAACACATGTTTTGACATCTAAACTGATTATATAACATAATTAGATATGTTAAGGCATATAATACTTGTCATAGGACTAGTTAGGCGTCTCGAACGCGCTTTCACACGAACGACGCGTTAAAGTGGCGTAAGCTTCCTTAATGGGTCGTAATGGGTCATAAGCACTTAGGATAGGTTTCGATTTAGAATGTAGGCTTTGTTAAACCATATCACATGAGTTCCAATGCTCGTTTGGTTTACAAGACCTCATTCTATCCAATCTTCCGATTTAGGTGTCGTTTCCCTAACATAGTATCTGTTACCCTAGGAACCGCTTCAACACTTGAACTCTTGGTCTTTTGAGCTTTGTTATACCCTTTGAACATGGACTATACGCAACCCCAGGCGAGTACATAGTTCCCCTCTTTTTACCGTTTTCAAATGTTTTGGGGTGATTCATATGTGTAATCGATCTGTTTTCAAAATGTATGGCATATGTGTGTTCACTAAGTGCTTTTATGTGTATTATTCCGATTATGCAAATGTAATGTTTTATCCTTAAGTGATCTACCTATCCTCATAGTTAGATTCATGTAGGATATTTGAAGTACAATCTTAAATCTTCCTATCTTCATAGTGAGATTTTTAAGAAGTACTTTACAACTCGATGGTTGGTTTTGTGTAGATTGTTGGTGATTTAGATAACGAAACTAGATAATACAATAAGCACATGGTGGATACGCCGCTGGTACTTTCTATATATAAGTGTGCTTATTGAATTACCTTTCGTGGCGTTATCCCGAATCACCTTTAGGATTTAGGATTGTTTTGATTCAATGATTCAATATGACAAGAACCCAGGATCCCTGTAGTATCTATCTATATTCATAGTTAGACTTATATGGGATGTTTAGAGTACTAATATTGGAGTCCATGTTTGGATTCATTGTGTACTTTAATGCATGTTAGATTAGACAATGTGACAGAACCCGAATCCTTATAGCATCTATCTATCTTCATAGGTTGATTCTTGTAGGATGTTTAAAGTACTGATATTGGAGTCCTTGATTGGATTCATTGTGTGCTTTAATGCGTGTTTACGAGTTGGTAGAAGTTGACGATTTATGTGTTATGTGGTAGTTGTGATTTAGATAACGAAACGGGTATAATAAAATAAGAACATGGTGGATACACCGCTGGTACTTCCTATATATAAGTGTTCTTATTTTATTATTCTTGTAGCGTTATCTGGATCACTTTAGGATTTTGTGTACTATTGTTTCAGTATTCGATTATCGAAATCCTTGTAGAATCTCTCATATCTTTATATGTTAGATTCTTAGAAGGATATTTAAAGTATTGTCATAGATCATTGATTTGATTTATATAATACTTATATAAGTTTTGATTTATTTCAAAACAGTTATTATTAATCCTTGATTGGATTCCTAATAACATATTAACAAGTTTTTACGATGGTTTAATCGAGATTTCAATATAAGGCATAAAATGACTTGGTAAATATCATATTGCCATATACAAACCTATTTTGTCACGAGTTTTCACAATTAAGATTAATACCAAATGTTTTGCCATTTATTTGGCTAATAAAACCTATGTATTCGCCGGCATTTTTATGCTGACTGTTTTCGCATATGTTTCAGGTTTTCGACTGTTCAAGCATGCAACACATAGGACTGCATACGGGCCTTAGACTTCTAAAAAGAACAATTACATGTATTCTTTGTTTGTAAAACGATGTTAATGATATTGAAACAATTTAGTACCAGTAGTTGTGAGTAATTTGTAACGTGACTCCCTGATATTTCCGCCGCGTGTTGTTATATTACGCGATTGGGGTGTTACAGATTGGTATCAGAGCACTGGTTATAGGGAATTAGGTTATTAGCATGCCTTAAACCTAGTCTATAACCTTCCTAGGACCCAAACATGAGTAGACTTAGGACTTCTTTCCTAATCCTCATCCTTATTCGTGCCACAACTACTCCATGATTTACGAATCATCTAACCTTAGATGATTTATCCTGAACCTTAGGCTTTATGCCTTGGGGTATTCCTCAAAATGTTTTCTCAAAACGTTTTCATTAAAATATTTTTCAAAATGTTTTATCAAAACGTTTTTGTCAAAATATTTCGCAAACATGTTTTATCTCAAACGATTTGTATCAAAAGATTTCTTAAATGTTTTCTTCAAACGTTTTTCTCCGAAATCTTGGGTTTTAATAATGTAAATACATGCAATCTGGAAGGGTGGGTGCCTGTACCCCGAGTTTTCTGTCTAAGGCTAGAGTGTTCGTACAAATTCACATTATTGGACCAGTCACTCTTACCTGGGAATTCTTAGGGTGAGTGTCCACTTATAAGCTAAAGCATGTCTTCGTGAAGCATTATAAAAACCTATCCATCTAGACCCTACCGATCGATTTCTAAACGACCTTTGTAACCCTACTCATTCATGTTACCCTCGGTAATGTGTTTGCTCTTCATGACAATCGAAGCATCCTTCCTTTCCCAATACCATTTCATCATATTACCTTCGGTGATATGTTGATTCAATATAGTTGAAATGAATCTCATTTCATTTCACGACTCTACGAGATCCTATTTTATTTTCAAAATACTACCTTTGTCTTTTAAAAAAAATTTCAATTTTTTTTACCATTTGGATGAGAATTTTCAAATTTTCAAACACAAAGTTTCTTTATTTTAAAATTTTTAAATTAAAAACATTTTTGTCTTAAAAGTAATAATTTTTTAACAGGTAAAGAATTTATGATACAAACCATTAACCCGGTTTGTATTCTCTCATCCAAAAATATTACAAAAGTTTATTTTCAAACAAATCTTGTTTCAAAACAAAAATCCACAACACCATATATTCTAAGTATAAGAACAAGACCAATGAACAAAATTTTACTAGATCAAAGTTTTCCCAATACAATAAATGTTACAAACTCATAACAATTGGATAAATCTAACTTTTGGTTTTCTCTATAGCTGTATTTTTGAAATGCCTCCTCGACGAGATGCACAACCTCAAACCAACGAAGAAATCGCACCCCTTGTCACTCAGCAGATGGCTGCTGTGCTTCCAAACGTGGTAACCCAGATTCATCAGATATACAACAACAATAACAACAACAATGCCCAGTGTAATTTCAAGACCTTTAATTAAGCCAAACCGCTAAAATTTTCTGGGTCTGAAGGAGCAACCGTACTCTTGCAATGGTTCAAAAGTATAGAAAGCACATTCCGCCATGTTCAGTGCCCCAATGAGCGCAAGGTAGATTTTGCTTTGAGTGTCTTTCAAAGGAGAGCACTCACTTGGTGGAATGGTATTATGAGAGACCGAGGTGCCGATGTAGCAATGGAACTGACGTGGGAGGAATTTAAGGATCTTATGAAGAAAGAATTATGCCCACGAAGCGAAATTAGGGCACTTGAAAATGAGTTCTATTATTTAAAACAGGATAGTGGGGAAAACCGTGCCTACACTGACCGATTTGAACAGTTAAGCCTACTTTGCCCCACTATGGTCACACCTTTGGTTCGGGCCATTGAGAAATACATCGATGGTTTACCTGACCTTGTCCAAGACATTGTCACTGGCAGCCAACCTGCAACGCTTAGGGAGGCTAAGGAATTAGCTGCTATCTTGATTGACTATCAGATTAGAAAAGGTAAGTTATTTCGACAAGGAGACAAGAAACAAGACACCGAATCTGTTAACGAGAATTCGAGAAGATCAAAGGCCGAATCTTCTAAAAGTTCTAGGAAGCGCAAGGCTTCAAAGAATTTTGCAATTCCTGCACCTGCTCCATTGAACTCAGTACCCTTTAAGGGATTTTATCGTGGGAAGCAACCTCGGTGCAATCATTGCAATATCATCATGCGTCAAATTCCCCTTGTCGCCAGTGTACAATTTGTGGTTTATTTGGACATCTAGCTGTGACCTGTCGTATCCAGAACCGAGCAGCCCCTACTCAGACTCGCCCAAGAGCATGTTTCAATTGTGGTGACTTAAATCACTTCAAGAGAAACTGCCCCAAGTTTGCCAATGCTAATGGACGAGTGTTCAACATCAACGAGGCTCAAGCCAATGATCAAGCGCTTATGATCATTTGAACCTCTAAATTTCCTGTTTATTTTCAAGAACAATGTACATATTTTAACTATGTTTGTAATGATAATACAAATTTCAAGAAGTTTATCTTTATCTTTGTTATTCAATTTTCAATTTCAAACTCTAAATGTGATTGCACTATGTGTGATTTCAAATTTCATGCTAATTTTGAGGATTCCGTTCTTTAGGAACTAAATCTTATAATTTAGTATAATGTGATTGCACTCTGGTGCATTCGTACAAACTTGGTAACACGATCAATACAAGTTAATACTGTTTTATGATCATAGCATTATATACATGATTTGTTTATCTAATATGTATAGCACATGATTATAAATTCAATTTGCTTCGTATGTTGATTTAACGTACTTAGTTTGTTAACTTAGCATACCTAGCACATGAATTGAGAACATTTTCTTGATATACTTACATTATGATGATAATGTATGATTAGTATATGTTGCATTCTACCTGTTTGGTTAATATGAAACATATATATAAATATTCGTACTAGAATAGAACACCTACTACTGAAATTGTTGTATGCAAAATAAGTAGTATTATCATTGCTAGTATGAAATACGATTTGATTTGACAGATATATTATTGTGACATTATTTAGTTGATTTAGATGATAGTTCGACCTTATTGTTTGTTTACCCTCGCTTAAATGGAGGAGCTATGTGGACCATGCGACGAAACGAGTAATTATAGGTGCACACTTAATTATGAGATTCGACGCATGAGAATCATAGTAAGCCTTGTTAAGTATGGTGGCATAAAATCTAGAGTGATTAAGGTAACGGGAGAAGTATGATGCGATAAGAACATGGTGGATACGCCGATGGTACTTCCTATATATAAGTGTTCTTATTGTGTTATTCTTCAGAACGTTGCTGAGATCATTTGGTGATTTTATGTTATCTTGGACCATTATGTGATTATGTGTTTTAGTGTTATTTGTGTGGTTATTTCCGATGGAAGACGACAAGTACATTCATTAACTCAAATCGAGCCGACCGGGAGTATATTATGGTGTTAAAGGTGACGATCTTGATGCCATAGGTATGTTGACCCGTCTCCTATTTATGAGATGCTCATGGTGCATTGGATGTACCTCATGGGACGATAGAAACTGTGTACGTGTAGCGCTTGAATGTACACCCCTTTGTTTGCTAGGAATTACACTAGGAGCTTAGTATAACATAGTGCCATACTTAAATGATTTTTGAACACTAGTCGACTACCACAAGTTTCAAAAGGTTGGATACCTTGAGATACTTTGAATATCCCAAATCACATTTTGAATTCCATTCCAAATGATGCTCCGCATTTTTGGGATCTAGCAATCTGCTATTCCATTAGTTGTTTCAATTCCACTCTACGGTCTCCTTCGAACAAAATTCGGGACGAAATTTCCTGAAGTAGGGGAGATTGTGACACTTGTGCTCCGTAAATACACACGATGTAGGACACTATATTTTATCAAGAAACAATGTGTTTTGGTCTCAAAAATTTATTTATTTTGGTTTTACAAATTTCACATTTTGATTCTAGTTCATTTACAAGCTTTAAATCACTTTCTGGAAAGTTAAACGCGAACTGATACGTAAACATAATCAGTTTAATGCGGCAGACACTCCGGAACAGTGAAAAAGGCTTAACATACCTTAAATAACTTTTATATAACTTAGAAAAAGGTTTTGACAGCTTTGGTGTGTCAAAAACAAGTTTATTCACACTCAAGGACTATTTGCGTCAAACTGCGAAAGTCTGCTGATTCACATAGTATCGAACATTCCGGAATTTGACCATAAGTTAAACATGCCCTAAATATCCTTTACATAGCTTAGAAATAGGCTTTGAGGTGTTTGGTGCGCAAAAATAAACTTATTTGATCAATAGGGACTAAAAGCGTCAAAAAGTGCATAAGTTTGCATTTTCGCGCATAACTTACGTTCTGAATATATCCGGACATCCAAAAATTTATGTAATCATTAAAATATTTTATTTTAGTTATTGGCATGATAAAATTTCATTCGTCGCTTAATTTGGATCGTTTTTGCGTTCGTTACGACTTCCGTCGTAATTACCCGAATAACGCAACCGTACGGCCAAACGAACCGACATCCATGATGTCTTTGAGCATATTTTAAGTTCCCTATACTTTAACATCATTTTAGAGCCTTGAAATGAGGTTAACGGGGTTTAAAAGTGCCAAAAAATCAAGTTTTACAAGTGCAGGGACCATTTTTGAAATTTCTGGCAGATACATTGAACTTGGTCCATTTTTGAGGATTTGATGGTTTTAACCCAAGGTTTTGCACTCTATGGGCTGGAATTTGATGGTTTTAAGTATTCCCATGGTTTTGAAAACCATGTGCCCACATGTAAGGTCTAGATCAAGGCACGTTTTGCGAGGAACGATCCTAACGGTTCTCCAAAATCTATAAATACCCATGCTTTCATTCACTTCAACTCACACTTTGTTCATTTTTCTCTAAGTTGAGGTTTAAACACTTCATACCTGAGCAAACTTGGATCAAACTTCCTAGCTTGGACCCTTTGTAAGCTTCTTTCATTCTTTTATGCGTTTTTAAGCGGGAAAGTCAAACAGTGTTTGACTTTCTGCTTTGACCAGTCTTTGGTCAACACGAAGTTCGTTTGAACTTCGCAACGTGAGCGTAATCACGATGGTTATAGTCCCGTGTGACTATACCTACTGATTACCACGTTAATTAGGTGTAGTGACGAGTCATAGTTTCGGTCAAAATATGCGTCTATGCGTATTTTGCAACCAAACTATTTTTGGGTATCAAAACCGTTTGTTTTGATATCAAACTTGTTTTCTAACTTCGTTAAACATGTTTTAACATGTTTAACTCGTCACTTTTAGGATAGTGCTTTTATAGGGTCGTAAGATAAGCGGTCTAAACAACCGCTTAGACTTTCGAACCCGACCCGTTTGGTCAATCATTAGGATCCGACCAAACATGTATTGTGACCATAGTTATATAGGGAATAACCTTCCGAGGTTATACCTTATGGTCACTTCGTTTAGTTAGTTGTATGATAGGTAGTTTATATGCCTTAGGAAAATGACCAAAATGCCATTTTTTCGCATAATTTCATTTTAAGCATATGTAACACATGTTTTGACATCTAAACTGATTATATAACATAATTAGATATGTTAAGGCATATAATACTTGTCATAGGACTAGTTAGGCGTCTCGAATGCACTTTCGCGTGAACGACGCGTTAAAGTGGCGTAAGCTACCTTAATGGGTCGTAATGGGTCGTAAGCACTTAGGATAGGTTTCTATTTAGAATGTAGGCTTTGTTAAACCATATCACATGAGTTCCAATGCTCGTTTGGTTTACAAGACCTCATTCTATCCAATCTTCCGATTTAGGTGTCGTTTCCCTAACATAGTATCTGTTACCCTAGGAACCGCTTCAACACTTGAACTCTTGGTCTTTTGAGCTTTGTTATACCCTTTGAACTGAGACTATACGCAACCCCAGGCGAGTACATAGTTCCCCTCTTTTTACCGTTTTCAAATGTTTTGGGTGATTCATATGTGTAATCGATCTGTTTTCAAAATGTATGGCATGTGTGTGTTCACTAAGTGCTTTTATGTGTATTATTCCGATTATGCAAATGTAATGTTTTATCCTTAAGTGATCTACCTATCTTCATAGTTAGATTCATGTAGAATATTTGAAGTACAGTCTTAAATCTTCCTATCTTTATAGTGAGATTTTTAAGAAGTACTTTACAACTCGATGGTTGGTTTTGTGTAGATTGTTGGTGATTTAGATAACGAAACTAGATAATACAATAAGCACATGGTGGATACGCCGCTGGTACTTCCTATATATAAGTGTGCTTATTGTATTACCTTTCGTGGCGTTATCCCGAACCACCTTTAGGATTTAGGATTGTTTTGATTCAATGATTCAATATGACAAGAACCCAGGATCCCTGTAGTATCTATCTATATTCATAGTTAGACTTATATGGGATGTTTAGAGTACTAATATTGGAGTCCATGTTTGGATTCATTGTGTACTTTAATGCATGTTAGATTAGACAATGTGACAGAACCAGAATCCTTATAGCATCTATCTATCTTCATAGGTTGATTCTTGTAGGATGTTTAAAGTACTGATATTGGAGTCCTTGATTGGATTCATTGTGTGCTTTAATGCGTGTTTACGAGTTGGTAGAAGTTGACGATTTATGTGTTATGTGGTAGTTGTGATTTAGATAACGAAACGGGTATAATAAAATAAGAACATGGTGGATACGCCGCTGGTACTTCCTATATATAAGTGTTCTTATTTTATTATTCTTGTAGCGTTATCTGGATCACTTTAGGATTTTGTGTACTATTGTTTCAGTATTCGATTATCGAAATCCTTGTATAATCTCTCATATCTTTATATGTTAGATTCTTAGAAGGATATTTAAAGTATTTTCATAGATCATTGATTTGATTTATATAATACTTATATAAGTTTTGATTTATTTCAAAACAGTTATTATTAATCCTTGATTGGATTCCTAATAACATATTAACAAGTTTTTACGATGGTTTAATCGAGATTTCAATATAAGGCATAAAATGACTTGGTAAATATCATATTGCCATATACAAACCTATTTTGTCACGAGTTTTCACAATTAAGATTAATACCAAATGTTTTGCCATTTATTTGGCTAATAAAACCTATGTATTCGCCGGCATTTTTATGCTGACTGTTTTCGCATATGTTTCAGGTTTTCGACTGTTCAAGCATGCAACGCATAGGACTGCATACGGGCCTTAGACTTCTAAAAAGAACAATTACATGTATTCTTTGTTTGTAAAACGATGTTAATGATATTGAAACAATTTAGTACCAGTAGTTGTGAGTAATTTGTAACGTGACTCCCTGATATTTCCGCCGCGTGTTGTTATATTACGCGATTGGGGTGTTAGGTGTAAACACTGCTTGCTATGTCCAGAACAGAGTTTTAATCAACCCCAGGCATCAAAAGACTGCCTATGAACTTCTGTATAAAATCAAACCACTGATCTCATACTTTAAAGTATTTGGTTGCCCATGCTTCATTTTAAACTTAAAAGATTCCATCTCAAAGTTTGCAGCCAAAATTGATTGTGGTTATCATTTGGGATACTCAACCACTGCTAAGGCCTACAAAGTGTTAAACACTAGGACTAAGACAGTGGAAGAGACTTTGAATGTGAAGTTCAATGAACTCTCTTCAATGAAAATCCCTGCAAATCCTGCAGAATTATTTGATCTTGATAAATTTACATTTGAAAATGTTTCTGTCAAGACTAACAGTGCAGGTCCATCTCAAAGTCCTCTATCAGACTATGGATATGAAGTCATCATTCCACAACAAAAGTCTGCATCAATTGGTAGAGTAGCAGATGTTCAAAACAGCTGTCAAAGCTCAACCACTGCTACCTCAACAGTTGTTGACCAAAGTAGCCCCTTAACCCCTGCTTCCACATCCTCAAGCACTGTTGATAAAAATTCCCAAACAGTGGATAAAAATCAGCATGTTTCCACACCACTTCCTCCTATTCCTCCACCTCCATTTCAAGACCCTGTTGGATCATCAAAGTCACCAATAGTGGTTAGCTCAGATGATTCACATCTGCAGCCTTCATCTTTAAATGCCATTGTTCCATACAAAGGAGATCTAATCTTCTTGAAGTCTCATCCACCTGACCAAATCATTGGCAACATCAATGAAGGGATGCTCACAAGAAGTCAATCCCAAAACATCTGTCTTTTTGTTAGTTTCCTATCACTTCATCAGCCAGTCAAGTACCAAGAGGCACTGAAAGACAACAGCTGGGTAGAGGCCATGCAAGAGTAGCTCCAACAGTTTAAAAGATAACAAGTATGGGATCTTGTACCACTGCTAGAGGGTGTGAGTCCTATTGGCACAAAGTGGGTCTTTAAAAATAAAACTGATGAAAGGGGTATTGTTGTCAAGAATAAAGCAAGGCTAGTGGTTCAAGGGTTCAGACAGGAAGAGGGCATTGATTATGATGAAACTTTTGCCCCTGTAGCAAGATTGGAAGCTATCAGATTATTCCTGGCCTTTGCTGTCAACCACAATATAAAGGTGTATCAAATGGACATTAAATGTGAATTCCTCTATGGTAAAATACAAGAAGAGGTATATGTTTGTCAACCTCTAGGTTTTGAGGATCCATTTAATCCAAATCATGTCTACAAGCTAAATAAAGCTTTGTATGGCTTGAAACAAGCACCTAGAGCCTGGTATGAAACTCTTTCCACCTTTCTTCTTTCCATTGGTTTCACAAGAGGTAAAATTGACAAAACATTGTTTTTTAAATGGAGAGGGAAAGACTTGATGATTGTCCAAATTTATGTGGATGACATCATTTTTGGAAGCACATGTTCTAAAATGTGTGAAGAGTTTAGACAACGACAACTGAGTTTGAGATGAGTGCAATGGGTGAACTACAGTGCTTTCTTGGTCTCCAAGTAAAGCAACTGCAAAATGGTACTTTCATTCATCATGGCAAATATGCCAAAGAACTTTTAACAAAATTTGATATGAATGATTGCAAACCATGTAGTACACCCATAGCAACCACCAAGTTAGTCATGTCTGATGAAAAGGATGATTTGGTTGATCAAAATCTTTATAGAAGCATGATTGGGTCTTTATTGTACCTAACTGCATCTAGGCCAGACATCATGTTTGCAACATGTGTTTGTGCAAGATCCCAATCAGCCCCTAGAAAGTCAAACCTTATTGTTGTAAAAAGGATATTCAGATACCTCAAAGGTGCTCCCACACTTGGTATCTGGTATCCAGCTGATGGAAATATCAAGCTTTCAGGTTTTTCAGATAGTGACTTTGCTAGATGTAATACAACAACGAAGTCCACTTCAGGAGGGTGCCAATTCCTAGGCAGTTGCTTAGTGTCTTGGCAAAGCAAAAAGCAAGCAGCTGTTTCAACATCCACCGCTGAGGCAGAGTATATAGCTGCTGCAAGCTGCACAGCCCAACTGCTATGGCTTCAAAATCAATTGCTGGATTTTGGTATCACTGCCTTAAAGACACCTCTCATGTTGGACAGTCATGCAGCAGAAAATATCATCAAAAATCTAGTTTCACATTCAACCACCAAGCACATCGATATCAGACATCACTTTGTGAGGGATTGCTATGAAAAAATGTTTGATTTCTCTGCATCATGTTCTAACTAAAGATCAGCTGGCAGATGTGCTAACAAAAGCATTAGACACATCCACCTTTGAAAGCTTGATCTCTAGGATTGGCATGCCGAACATGGAATAACAAGAAAAATCTTGTTTTTCTATGAATAAAAGTATTAAAATGTTTTCAGAAAATCAAAATTTCATCTTTAAAAATAGCTAAAAATGAAAAATTTTCATTAATCCTTAAAAGTCTGCTATAACCACTGTTTTGGTTCAAACATTTGTTCTGCTGATTATTGTCCACTGCTGAAAGTCAACCTCTGTTTCTTCATTTCCTTGTTAATCACTGTTGTTCAAAATCAGTGTTTTAACCCACTGATGGCTATCCACTGATAGTTCAAAGTCAGCCACTGTTTCATTTTTACCGTTGTAAACCATTGATATTGTTCCATCAGTGGTTTCCTAACAAATGTCATCCATTTTCATCAGAGGTTGTCACGTGGACAATACTTAGCTGTCAGATCTTTTGTAACCACTGCCACGCCAGCATACACTTTTTCCTCCTATAAAACCCTGATCAAACACCCAAATAGGGTTTTAACTGTTGAATCGAATTCAAAATTCTTTTCTCAACGCAGTTACCATCAATTTCTCTTAAATCTTTCATCGTCTTCTTTCTCTCGCAATCACACTTAAATCACCATGGCTCTTCCATTCAAAACCCCTCATAACTACATGTGCATACTTGAAAAACCAAGTGAAAGCACAACATTTCACTCCGTTATTGACGCACTCTCGTCTCCAAGGTACAAAACCTTGTTGACCTGCAACCCATCCATATATCTCGATACCCTTCGTGATTTCTGGAAAAATGCACAACTGGAAGTTCAGGACAAAAAGCCCTGGGCTATTACTTCTACGGTAAAGGGAATTAAGGTTGGTGTCACACCTAAAGACATTTCTGAGGTATTCGAATTGAATGATATTACAGGTAAAACTTCTTTCCCAAAAACCAATTATCAAACTGATTTCTTTGAGAGAGGGTATGCAGAGGAAATGAAAAAAGATACTTTGCAAAAAGGCAGTTTTCCACCTGCCATGAAGTTTTTGTTCCATACCCTCCTCATGTGTGTTTCAAACAAGACCACTGCTTTTAATGTAATTCCACTAAAAATCCAATACTTGGGGTATGCTATCATGCAAAACGAAACTTTTAATTGCTCCCAAGAGATTTTTAATGACATGGTAAAAAATGTTAATAATATCAAAGAATATAAAAAACCATTTTTATTGTTTCCAAGGTTTTTGAGCTTTGATGTCTGTCGTTAGTGACATGCAAAAACCAACTAAACCAGTAGATAGGATAAGTCGGATATCGAACCAGAGGAGGATTGTGGAAAGTGTTATTATGCTAAGTATTGATTAACTACTGCTAAAAAGTAAAACTCAATTGATTGTTTGATTGTTTGATTAACTAGCGAATTACAAAAATAAAAAGTTGTAAACAATGGGAGAGAACAATGGTTCCTCCGGACTTTGGAATTGCAGTTAACTTCAATTATATGTTTAATCGAACACTTACATAGACATAAGTGGACTAACCTAATCAACTAATTGTGATAACCAAAGACTAAGTACTCCGGTCAATACATAACGGGAGGTTATCAAGTGGTTACCAATCACAATTACCAACCCTAATCCCATAACAAATATATCCCAATTACTAGAACTCTCGGGAACTGAATGATCAAAGAATAAGGTTAAGCAAATGCAATCGATTACAATTAATTAACTAAATCATAAGTGAAAAGCATCGAATGCTTAGATCACTGAGTCAAACGATTGTCACCAAACACATAAAATCTGTTAACTTACAAAAACCCTCCATCCGGAGGAAACCACTAGGAGACTAGCCGCTCATGTCGGTTGTTGATCTTCAATGGCTTCCGTCATCCCTCTTGTCTGCCGTCGAAGATTGTGATGAATAATAATTCTTATTTTGTTGACTTGTGAATTGTGGGATGAATTCGTAGCCCAAGATCTGCCAATCGATGTTAATTGTTGTCCAAAACAATTAATTGTTGTTGGCCCACTACCTCTAGTTCACGTGGATCTCTATGTCAGCCGCCAAATATGAAGCCCACATGATCGGCCCAATTAACAATCCACATGTGCCTCTCTTCTCACGTGCGTCCAAACAGTCCCCTCCACATTATGAATTACCAAAGTCAACGTGATGATGATTATTTCTAATAGTTGCCGCCAATTTGTGATAAGTGTTCCTTCACATGATGGATTATGAATTGAGAGCCCAAAATAAACTCCTCCACTTGCAATGATGATGATGTTTGATCCAATTAATTGTCTCAAAAGTCGGTCCAAGAAGTCAACTCCCTTTTAGAATTATAGAATTATATGCGTGTGTATGTATAAGGGTTTTAACCCCTTTTAATTATTAATTCAACGAACACATGCGCTGATCTTTATACCGTAGCCTACGGTTCAATCTGTAGATTACAAAACGAACATTCTGTTTCTTTTCATTCTGCCCAACCGTAACTTACTATCGAAACCATAACTCACTTTTCAATTTTGGACAAATGACTACCAAGCCCCTCATCTTCATTATTTTGCATTCTTCGAGCATTCAAACTATTTCTCAACCCGAACCTCTATCGAATGACATGATATATCTTGATAATCACCCTTGTTGTTCCGTTTCATCACCATGCACTCTAACTTCGCCGTATTATGCCGATTAACCTGTAAAACAACATACTCCCGTAGTTACTATATTCAACGTACATAACTGCTTAAAACACAATAACACGCGTAATATAAGCACTTTAACACCCGGGTTTCACCCTCTCCATCACATCCCCACACTTGACATTGATTGTCCTCAAGCAACCATCACAAACATTACTCACCTTATTAACAAATCACTTTCAAATCCCTTACCAAATTAGCAATTTAAGATCCCAAGTCATACCCGTCCCATAGACTGACACAATCGAGATTGACAATCTGACATATAAATGATACGCATTTAAAATAATTTAAGACTTACCTAACTAAAACTAACATGCTTATATTACTACACACATGCCACACGCCCCTCACAATGATCACTCCTCTCAGTTTAATCAAGACTAGCGTGTAATGTGCTAGTATATAATTCACTCAAAACCAAATACGCTACCTTGTAATCATAAGCTTGTATAGCAATCACACCTCCACTGTATCAAATAACGTAACACATATCAAAAGGACTTTCGGGTTTTGGGTTAAGGGTAAAGGTAAGGAAATATTTTTGGCTTTTTATGTTTAAATAGCGAACACAAACGAACATACCAAACCATGACAACTTATTCACAATGATACTAACACATGGGTTTTCGACCCGTTTATTTAACACGAACATAACAATGATTTTTTTTCTTTTTCTTTCTTTTTCTATTTTTTTTTCTTTTCAGTTTTTTTTTTCATAACATACTTCTAAACACACTTGTCATTCATGGTTGGTAGTCAAACGGGTCAAACAAGGTGTAACAAACGAAGGGTAAAAGGCTCAACATGGTTAACTAAGGTGGGTGGAATCAACAATCAATAGATAACACAATGGAAGAGATCCTAATGCCTTTATCATTTATGTGTAAACGCTAAAGCACAGTATCGGCACGTATCGAACCACACAAGTTCTAACACAAAGCAACATATGGCCTACACTCAACAATTGAACATTTATTGCAATTCAACTAACAATCTAGTAGGCTCAAATATCTCACCGAATAGAAGGAATATGGGTTACCGACACGTAGCATGTGTAATTCCTAAAGCATGTTACCCCTAGTTAGGCATCTCTTCTCAACTATTTTCTAAAACTTGTCAGAAATACTCTCATGAAACTTAAAGGGACAACCATGACTAGGGATCTAATTTAGTTTAATATCAGCAAGAAACCCATTAGCGATTGAAAATGTCGGTTTTCATGTAGTTCAAGCTTACTTGAGATAAAAAATTTCAAAATTTTTCAATTTTTCAGCAATTTCAACCCTTCCAAGCATTTAAGATCAACAATTATACCAACCCTCTCTCGAGTTACCGCATCCCCACACTTGGGATACATTGTCCCCAATGTATGGTGCAATTTATAGTCAAAACTCGAGAGATACCACCTAACAAACCATGAACGGCTAATAACTAGGCGACTCAACACAAGAAAACCACTCCCAACACAAAAATTTCACACCACCAAGTACACAAAAACAAATAAAACACAGGATAGATAAACACATGCACCTGATCAGAAAACAAGTGAGTGTTTGTGGCGGTGTAACTGTTGCGCTCAAAGCCGGAGAATACACATCCAGGGATTCTCTGATATCTCACTGGGGATGTTGCAAAACATCCCCACACTTGAATCATTACATCCGTGAAGATAGAATTGTATAAACCTGTCAAAACACAACACACCAAACGAAACCAAAACAAAGTACAAACTCTACATCCTCGGGCTGCCTCCCGAGAGCGCTAAGTTTAAAGGTCTTCAGCCAGACCGTACCTGATATGCGCTATGGTGGTCTCAGTGCACATTTACCCCTTGTATTTCCAATGAATGCACGGAAATTTACATGCCTTCTCCATAAGCTCGTCAGTATAATTGGCATGTTTAGAAAGCACATGCGAGTTTCGATGATCCACTTCACGAGATATACACCAATGTCTTGTAACTTCACCCTTTTCATCTTCTTCCTCGAACCCTCTTCCCCACACTTGTTAAATTGAATGATTGATATGGGGAGGGGTTCGGTACACACATTCACATCATCAGACTGCTCTGCCTCCTCATCCTCACACACCATCTGATCCACCAGTGACTCTTCATCAGATAAAGGATTCATTGGTGTGGTATTATCCTCCACAACCTCCTCCTCCATGTGAGAATAATCTCTAATATCAACAGGTAATGGTGAGAGACGCTCTTCTATTTCTATCTTCATTTTTAACTTCTGACACTTGGAAACTAGGCAGCTGATTCGATCTTCATCGGAAAAGTTGGGTGCTAATAAATACTGCTCGAGTTTGGACAAAGTCACTTCCAACATAGCAAGCTCTTTCTCCTCCTCAGTCTGATAAGCATAGACACCCTCGGGCTCAGGATATTCCTCGGGATGATACTGTCGGTATCCCTGATACGGTGTTGAGATGTATGCATCCATCATTTTTTTATTCCAATACTCTGGATTTTCCAAATACACCGCGCACACATCATCATAATAAGAAGTATGATAACGACCGCAACAGAAACATCGTCCATCCGCCCTTGGCTCATAATAAGCATCCTCGTCCCGATCCCATCCGTCAGAATAATAACCATCCTCCACCGTTGTATCAGAATCATAGAAATATGGTGGAGGGGAAGGATTACCATAGCAAGGCATCGGTGGTTCTTCCAATTTCGCTCTTTCCCGTTTAAATCGGGCCTCGCGGCAACCGATACACGGGTGAAGTGGTTCCCCGCACAAAATGCATGTAGAAGAGCCGCAAAATATAGTAAGATCTGTCATCCTGCACAAACACAGCTCAACTACCCATGTAAATCACGAACAAATAAAATAAAAAAAAATAAAAACAAAAATTCTTTTAGGTTTTTTTTTTTTTTTTTACTAAAACTTAACACTAAACACTTTGCGCACGCCTCCCCGGCAACGGCGCCATTTTGATGTCTGTCGTTAGTGACATGCAAAAACCAACTAAACCAGTAGATAGGATAAGTCGGATATCGAACCAGAGGAGGATTGTGGAAAGTGTTATTATGCTAAGTATTGATTAACTACTGCTAAAAAGTAAAACTCAATTGATGGTTTGATTGTTTGATTAACTAGCGAATTACAAAAATAAAAAGTTGTAAACAATGGGAGAGAACAATGGTTCCTCCGGACTTTGGAATTGCAGTTAACTTCAATTATATGTTTAATCGAACACTTACATAGACATAAGTGGACTAACCTAATCAACTAATTGTGATAACCAAAGACTAAGTACTCCGGTCAATACATAACGGGAGGTTATCAAGTGGTTACCAATCACAATTACCAACCCTAATCCCATAACAAATATATCCCAATTACTAGAACTCTCGGGAACTGAATGATCAAAGAATAAGGTTAAGCAAATGCAATCGATTACAATTAATTAACTAAATCATAAGTGAAAAGCATCGAATGCTTAGATCACTGAGTCAAACGATTGTCACCAAACACATAAAATCTGTTAACTTACAAAAACCCTCCATCCGGAGGAAACCACTAGGAGACTAGCCGCTCATGTCGGTTGTTGATCTTCAATGGCTTCCGTCATCCCTCTTGTCTGCCGTCGAAGATTGTGATGAATAATAATTCTTATTTTGTTGACTTGTGAATTGTGGGATGAATTCGTAGCCCAAGATCTGCCAATCGATGTTAATTGTTGTCCAAAACAATTAATTGTTGTTGGCCCACTACCTCTAGTTCACGTGGATCTCTATGTCAGCCGCCAAATATGAAGCCCACATGATCGGCCCAATTAACAATCCACATGTGCCTCTCTTCTCACGTGCGTCCAAACAGTCCCCTCCACATTATGAATTACCAAAGTCAACGTGATGATGATTATTTCTAATAGTTGCCGCCAATTTGTGATAAGTGTTCCTTCACATGATGGATTATGAATTGAGAGCCCAAAATAAACTCCCCCACTTGCAATGATGATGATGTTTGATCCAATTAATTGTCTCAAAAGTCGGTCCAAGATGTCAACTCCCTTTTAGAATTATAGAATTATATGCGTGTGTATGTATAAGGGTTTTAACCCCTTTTAATTATTAATTCAACGAACACATGCGCTGATCTTTATACCGTAGCCTACGGTTCAATCTGTAGATTACAAAACGAACATTCTGTTTCTTTTCATTCTGCCCAACCGTAACTTACTATCGAAACCATAACTCACTTTTCAATTTTGGACAAATGACTACCAAGCCCCTCATCTTCATTATTTTGCATTCTTCGAGCATTCAAACTATTTCTCAACCCGAACCTCTATCGAATGACATGATATATCTTGATAATCACCCTTGTTGTTCCGTTTCATCACCATGCACTCTAACTTCGCCGTATTATGCCGATTAACCTGTAAAACAACATACTCCCGTAGTTACTATATTCAACGTACATAACTGCTTAAAACACAATAACACGCGTAATATAAGCACTTTAACACCCGGGTTTCACCCTCTCCATCAAGCTTTTATTTGCAAAAGAAGATTCCAAATGATAGTGCTCATGTACTTATCCAAGGAAATCCTATTCAAATCAACAGCCTATCTTTTGAAACCTTTACTAGGCTATCAAAACCTTCAAAACGACAAACAGAGGTACCTGAGCAGAATTTAGCAGCAACAACTGCTCCTCAGGTTACTGCTGTTGAGCCCACTGCTCAAGGTGATCACAGCAGCACAACCACTGCTGTGAAACCCACACCTAAAATCACCAAAAGATCCAAAAAGAAAAATATCCAAAAGCCCCCCAGACCCACTAAAAAGGTAACTCTGGAAGATGAGATCCCAGAGATTATACCTGTGATAACACAAAAGTCACCAATAACCACTGCTGCTACTTCCTCACAGCAGATGGAAGAAAGATCTCAACCTGAGCCTAAAAATCCTCCTGCATCCTCTCAAAAGGATCAGGTTGTATCCACAGGGACACCACATTATGATGCTCTGGAATCACTTGATTCCATCATCCACAGCCCTTCTCCCAGGGCAAATTCTCTTTCTACACCCATACTCACTGCCCAACTTCTACCATCAATGCTACCTTTGTTGGATGCACTTGATATAGCCCAGTCAGAAATCAGTCCTTCTCAACCACCTGTCAATGAGAATATACCTCAACAAGTGACTGAGTCTGAGCTCCCTATCTCTGCTAACCCACCAACAACTGAGGAGGTTATACTGCAGAAATTACAAGTAATTCCTCTCAGTAGTTCAAGTGGAGCAGCTACTACATATGTTGAACCCACTGGTTTACATTTGGACAGTAGTTTCATAAGTCAGACTCCCTTGAAGGCAATTTCTTCTTTGGGAACCATAGTGTCCACTGGTGTGCTTCCATTATACACTGGTACACTTAAAATGGTAACCTCTACTGAAGAAAGATGTCCCCAGTACCAAGAAAAAGGGGCATCAGTGGATGATTTTTGGGAAAATTTCCCTAAGTCAACCACTGATACAACCACCACTAGTGGGAAATCAGATGATCCTATTAACTTGGGTGATGGTTTAAAATACAAAGAATTGACGGAGAGGGTTGATAAACTTGACACATCTGTTGCAGAAATCTAATCTATGCTGCAACAGTTGTTACAAGCTCCAAAGGCTACACCCACTGCTGCAACATCTGCTCCATCTCCTGCTGCACTCTGGAATTTATTTCAACCTATGCTTCATCAACAGAGACAATATGCTGATCAACAACATGAAGTTCAAATTCAAATGATCAAAAATTTGATGGAAGCTAGGTTCAGGGATACACAGGCAGATATCAAGGCAATTAAGGCCAATTTACTACAAACCACTGGCACTGCTCCTCCCTTAATCATCTTTGTTGAAAATCCTCCTGATGATGCCAAAAAGGGGGAGAAAAAGAAGAAGGGATATGAAGATGGCCTATACATGAAACCAGATCCATTGTCAAAACTGGTTGTAGAAATCCCTAGGCCAGATGGTTCCAAAAAGGTTGATGAGACTCAAAATGCATTTGCTGCATTAAAAGCAAACATGAAAGAGTCAATGGAAATAAAAGGGTCTAAAAGGTTTGCTCAGGAGAAGAAAGTTTTGATGAAAAAGGAAGAGCAGGGTACTTCTGAACCCAAGGAAGAGCTGGAAATTCCTAAACCAAAAAGAAGAAGGGCTACCAGGAAAGTAAGCCAACCCAAAACCACACCTTCCAAATCCACCAAACATACTCCTCAAACTCCCAAAAGTTCCTCTCATCAAACCTCCAAACCAACAGATGTTAAGACACTTGTTGTATCAACAGTTGTTGGTACTTCAGTGGTTTCAACAGATGTTACCCCAACAACTGCCCTTATCATCATACCATCCACTACTCAAACCACTGCCATACCACAAAATTCCTCTCCACTTCAAACACCACCTGCCATAGTGCAGAAGACAACAATTGACACATCAACAGTTGTAATGACAACAGTAGTTGAGACACCAGTTGTTTCAACAACTGTTAGTCAGTCACCCATTACCACAAACACTCCCACACAAGCCATAATTCTTTCTGTACCAAAAACTCAAACAAAATCACCTTCTCCTAAAAAGGTGTATACAAGAAAAATAAAGTTCCAGGTGCATGATGATGATATACCAGCACCAACTCCACTATCATCTGCCCCTTATAATGTCATCAAACCTCAACCATTCATTCCTAAAAAATTGGCCAACCCAATCAAAGATCCAATAGCTCTTCAAGGATATGACCCTGCTGATGTTATACCAGTAGCTGCCAGTTATCCACTAGAATTGCATGCAGTAAGAAATGAAATGAGGCAGTTCTATACAGTGGATGATCCTTCAAAAAGGAGATTCCCTTCTCTAGTTGGTTACAAAGATCCAGCCAACATGAATGAGTATTTAAAACTCAAAGCCAGACAAGCTGAATCAAAAGCTAGAATTGAATGCAAAGGGAAGAGTGACAATGAAATCTCTAGTCATATGCAGTTTTTGCTTACCAAAGTTAAACAATTGGAAGACTATGCTAGAGATTTGAGTAAACAAATGTCAAATTTACCACCAGAAGCTGGCCTGCAAAAGGATCTTAGAAAAGACATTCTGGCACTAATCATGAGTGAAAAGTTCCACCCTGCCAAAGAAGAACAATTCCAAGACTGGCCACTTGTTGCTCTCAAGACAGAACTCAATAGAATTGAAAGAATAAAAAGAGATCCAGGCATGAAAAGGTCAGCACCAAACTGGAGTAAATACAAGAAGGCTATTGATGATCTTACATTGGAGTATAAAAGAAAGAAGCAAGAGTTGGTTGATGCAAAGGTTGGAACTGCCAAGGCCATAGCAAAATGGACAAGGCAGTACACTGATGAGGCTTATGAAAGGCTGAGAAAAAGGAGAGAAACAGATCCTAGCCTTCCAAAGAAACCAATCTATAAGACCACTGATAAACCAAAGAAACAGGCCCACACTTCTGAACCACTGTTCACATCATCAAATACCTCTGTCATTGTGTTAAACCAAAGAAAGAGGCAAAAGCTAACTGATGCAGAAGAGAAAAAACAAGAAGCTGTGTATTTTAAAGAATCTATCAAGAGAATGGAACTAGAAGATGATAGCTCAGCAAAGCTTCAAGATATAGCCAACAAAGTTCTGAGCAGGCTTCCATCTCCAAGCTCATCTAAAATAAAAACTCTCCCAAGAAACCCATTGGATTCAAAGATACTAAAGTGGAAGTCTGATCAAAAGACCCACGTATTGACTCTGCTCAAATCCAATGGTGAGGTGAAGCACATATCAAGGGAACAAGCACTTGGCCTGGGTGTTGAAGATCTGCAGGATCTCCTTGAGCTTCCACTGTGCAGGGATGAGGATGATACAAATTCCATGGACTTTGAATTACAATTCAAAGGACAAGTCAGGGAATTATTGATGAGGCAATAAAGATCCAAAATAATGAAGAGTTTTGGCATCATCTGTTCCAGGGGGAGATTGTTGGGATTGAACCCTACAAAGGAACAACTGATAAAGCCAAAACTGGATCAGATTAGTGGATCTAGAATAAGCAGTTGTTTGCATCAGTCTTCCTCCTTGAATGTGGCCTAACATCTGATGACTTCTAAGTACTGCCTTCCACAAACAACTGCTGATCACTAAAGACTGTTGAAGACAAAGCACTGATGCTCAATCTGCTGATATGTTTCAAGTGCTGTTGAAGACACAAAGCACTGCTAGGAGTATAACAGTGGAATGAGAAGCAGTAGTTTAGTTTATTTCTTTGTATTACTTGTAATCAGTAGTTTAGTCTAGCAGTGTTTGTAATAGGCAGTGGTTGTAAGTTGTTAGGAGGTTAGATGTCACTTTCATGGTGACGTCAACAAAGATGCTTCAGTGATTTGTTCTGTACTATAAATAGAATAATACTCTGTACTGTTCTATTAGCTCTCTTCTTCTACAAGTCATTCTGTACGAACATACCATCTGTGAGCTCAGGCTGAGGGGGAGATTGTATGCATGCATGCAGTAGTATTGATTATTGTAACTAAATACAATCATTCGATTCTATGATAAACATGTTTGCTTAAAACAATTCTCTCTTTGATTGTGTTGAAAGTTTATTCATCTATTTCTGCTGCAATTATTTCTGATCCATAATTCATTTTAGTTAAACAAACACAATCTTATCAAACTCAGATCCTAACAGTTCAAGATAAGGATGATGAAAAATTTGTCTTAGGAATGTCCAAAAGACAAAAAAGAAAGCCATGAGCTCGAATTGGAAGGTTGCCCGTAATTGCAAAAACGATTGGCATGCACTAGTGGCATTCACTTCAGGTATTTTGCAGTAGATAGTCTTTGACTCTATCCTTTAAGGTACTAACCTTTTCATGAAAAATTGGGTTTGCAAGGATGAGGAAGTCTGAGGATGAAACTGAAAAAAAAACCTTGAAGATCACTTTACAATGAGATTTGAAGATTCATGTTCTTTTATCATGGGATGATTTTAGTGTTTATGAAACAATTATTTCAGTTTACTTGTTTTTGCAAGGACACATGTTTGTTTTGGATAATATGCGGTACTTATCAATTTAAGTATTTCTTGCATGGTTTATTAAGTGTTTTGAGTTATGAACTCTTATGTTAGATGATATCAAGTATGTGACTAACATTAAACGTATACTTGTGATCATGGATTTTATTTAGGGGTGCAAACGAGCCGAGCGGCTCGCGAGCTACTTGAGATCGGCTCGATAAAAAGCTTGAACGAGCCGAGCCTTATCGAGCTCGAGCCCGAGCTTGAGCTTGAAATTAGGATCGATTAGATATCGAGCCCGAGGTCGAGTCTTGTATGTGTAGCTCGTTTAGGCTCGACGAGCCTTAACGAGCTTAGTATACTTTAGGGTTTAAACTATGTATTACTTTTTGGATGATCTAGATGTTCTTTTTTAATTGAAATCTCAAACTATTGAGTCGAGCTCGAGCCGACCCTTGGCTCATTAACAGCCAAAAACGAGCTCGAGTCAAGCTTTATCTTGTTTTAACTCATGCCATAGATGCTTAGATCGAGCTTTCGAGTCGAGCTCGAAGTTTAAGTTTTACTAACGAGCCGAGCTCGAGCCCAAAATCCAAGGCTCGAATCGAGCCGAGCTCGAGCTTCAGAAAGTTGTAACGAGCGTAGCTTGATTAAGGTAAGGATTGGGCTCGGCTTGGCTCGTTTGCACCCTTAATTTTATTCATATAAAGTATACAAGTCGTGTGAAATTGACAAGATAATCATATGAACAAGTTGGTTCTAATGATGATATTATAAACACTATTTAATACCTAACATGAGAAAGATATAATTAAATTATTGAACTCGATTAACGAATTGGTAAAGGAGTTATACCAAGGATTCTGGATGATGATCATATTGAGTAGTTAAATGCTATTGACAACTAGTACCTTGATGAACATATTACTAGCAAACTCAAGATCGAACTAATGAACAACGTCATGAATGACACAGAGTGTTCAAATAGAATTAGAAAGTCTTTTAGACATCCTAAAGATGTGAAAGATATAGTTCACATGAAAAGTCTCAACAAAAGGGAATTAATATCTATTGTAGTTGATATTAATGGAATTGTTCTATTTTCTTTTAGAGTTCAAACTTGAATCATAATTGGATTATGATAAATACTCAAACAAAGCATGTTCTTATGTGATTGTCCCATCCTACAGATAATGATCTGAAAGGGATAAATTCTAAATATGAAACATTAGTTTCAAGATATTGCAAATCATAGAAATTCTATGATACAATCACACACTAAAATGACAATTGACAAGTCATGCTAAAGAAGTACTACAACAAATAAGTTCTACTTCAGTTGGTGGGGCAAGATTAAACAACAACTCAACAAGTTACCAATATAAACAGAAGTATAACTCTTTTTGGATAAACAATTCACCCGATGTCAAGGCCGGATCTATAGTACAAGTAATCCAGACTTAGGCTTAGGGCCTCAAAAAAATAGGATCCCCACTTAAAAGAAAATTAATATGTTAACTATTAATATTAGTCTAGACTTATTGTTTTAGATTTGTTTGATTTTTATACAAGCAAACCACCCTCTGTTATAGTTGTGTTAGATTATTGGTTGGTTTCAAATACGGATAAAGGAGTATTATAATAATCAAAAACGGAAAAAAGGCTCCAAAATTTCACTTTGCATTAGGCCTCCATAAAGGTTGGAACAGCTCTGCCCGAGGTACTGCCTGGAAAATAAGTTCATGGTACACAGACGGCATGAATCAAGAATCGCTCCCAATTGGCTCCCATAAGACAATTTGCAATCTTTTCATCTTTTTTCCGGTAAAAAGGACATTTAACTTGATCTATATTAGCTTTTTGGGATTACCTATAGAAAACGGACAGTAGCACAACTGATCAAATTCTAACTGTATTAAGTACATTAATAAATTGATAGTTATGTTAAAACACAAAATAAACATGTAGAAAATAACTAAAAAAATCATCGCCTGATAAGAAAACTCAAAGCAACCACATATATGCAAATAGTAACTATATACAAATAGTAACTTTGCTTGTTTTGCTAGGGATTTGTAGGCATAGAAGTCTATAAATAAACAAATAGTAACTTTGCAACCAATGAGAACTAGACAGCACAACATTTGTAAACCATGTGGTTTTAAAATATCAGTACCTTGTGTAGTGGTTTTAGGGTACCTCATCAATAACAATGGATGTGTAATCCACTCGTACATTGATCGTGATTTATTGCAAGTGCGTGCTTTTTATTATATAAGGCTGTCCGGAGTGGGCGGCAAATCCACTCGGTAAAATCGGTTTACCGCGCGGTAACACCGCCGCCGGTGGGTTTTGCCGCTCTGTAAAGCTTGAGATGCGGTAACAGGTTGCCGATCGGGGAGAGGGAGGGAAGGAGAGAAAGGGGGTGTGTGTGGCACTGTGGTGGGGTCCATGCCATCTCAACCAATCACACATTTTTCCTTTTTTTAAATAGTTTATCAATTCATGAATTGTCTAACCATTGTCAATATTTTTTTAGCATAGTTTAAACACTTTTCATTGAATGACATGACACACTCTTATTAGTTGATTTTAAAGTTTACCACTTTCAAGTGTCTAACCACTCCCTACACCCCAATGTATAAGCATCACCCAATGCTCTATTAGACATTAACTAATGGAATTCCTGTGTGATATGCTATCGGTATATCACACTTAATATCGTAACCAGAAGATTAAATCCAAAAAATATTGTGATATGTTCATAAATGATATCACAACGTGTTTTTACATGGATCGAAAAGTTGTTCGGACGGTATCAGTTTGGTTAGTCATAGTAAAGAACAAAAAAGAAATCAATTATCTCGATATTTAACAATTTTTTTTTTATCGAAACCTGAATAAAAATATGTACGTCGCAACAGTATATTTGGAATTGTCAATTTTATAAAACAATACCTTTCAATTTTAGAAAAATGGAAACTATACATCGTCAACTTATAAAAAAATAATTATAAAACATAGTAACTTATAAATTACAAGAGAACGACAAAGTATGATTAAAATTAGTTATAATAAAAAGGGTCAGAATATAATAGGAAGTTTATTTGGGTAGAAAGGCTAGAAAGTAATCTTGATCATCTATTTATTAATCAAGAGCTAAGATTAAATGAGTGAAATTGACGAAAAAAAGGAGGCGCGTGGGTTTGTCTATGGACATTCTAGTCAATCCAAGTCAATAATTTCTTTCTCCTCCAATTCCCCTCCATTTTTTAAACGTTAATAACTCTTTCATATGACATTATTTTTTTTATAAAAATTGCACAAAAAATGAGCGTTTTTTTTATTTTTAAACGAGTATACTATTGATATATTTTCGAAAACACAGTTGCGTAAAACGCAATGGACAAAAAGCGTAAAAAATGATTTTTTTTTCTAAAATGCAATGAACAAAAAACACAAAGAAATGTCTTATTTCTAAAACGCAATGGTCAGAAAACACAAAGAAATGTCTTATTTATAAAATGCAATAGCCAGAAAACACAAAGAAATGTTTTTTTTTTCTAAAACACAATGACCCAAAAACACAAAAGAAAGTGTTATTTCTAAATCGCAATGGACCAAAAAACACAAAAAAATGTTTTTTTTTTTCTAAAACGCAATGGTCTAAAAACACTAAGGAAAGTGTTCTCTCTAAAACGCAATGAACTAAAAACACATAAAAATGTGTTTTACCTAAAACGCAATGGACTAAAAACACTTCAAAATGTGTTTTTCTAAAACGCACTGGACCAAAAAACACATAAAAATGTGTTTTCCTAAAACGCAATAGATAAAAACACAAAAGAAAGTGTTTTTTTTTTCTAAAACGTAATGGACTAAAAACACATAAAATGTGTTTTACCTAAAACGCAATGGATTAAAACACAATAAAATGTGTTATTTCTAAAACGTATGGATTGAAAATACAAAAAAAAAAAAAAACTGTTTTTTCATTCCTTTGTAAACGCAATGACTCAATTCAAAAACTCAGATCGTAAAAATGCAATTCAAAAATTTCTTACATAGATCGAAGGTGATTTCTTCAGATTTCTTCAAAGATTGACGAAATTTGAATGCTAGAAACACTTATCAGCGACCGAATGGAACGAATCGAGTGATTCGCTTCAAAATCACGGGAAAAATGAGATATTGTATGAAATTAAACTGGGTTTCTTAAAAAAAGTTGAAGAACACGTTGATTAGGTGTTTGAATCATTGACTGGTGACGAAAATCGCACTATAATGTAGTGATTATTGAGATAGAAATTGAAGAAAATGTTGAAAATGATGGGTTTTGAAGTTACAGAGAGAAGAAGGGAGAAGATTGGATAAAATTGATTAAAATATCTTTCCTCTTAATTTTAAATTTTGCTATATGTCATAATCATATTGCTTCCTATCCTTCCTAGCCAAAATAAACTTCCTATATGATCCTCTCCCATAATAAAAAATAATAAATTAAATGATTGCAAACAAAGTTCATCGTACCCTTTTTAATTAATATAACTAGTTGATTTTCCGCCCGCGCGTTGCGGCAGGGACCCAATGACTGCAAAACGCGTGTCAGCAACGACAAGCAGATACCGAATATCAAAACAAATGTCGTGATAAGGATAGTCACTCCGTCCTAAAAAATAGCGATTTTAAATAACCTAATATATAATAATAAGACCCACACGTCCTACACGTTGAAAATACGGTTGTTTTCAGTTCAGGTATTCCGGTGCTAGCACGTTAAAATATGAATGAGCTCGGTATCGGTAACGACACCGAAAGTACTGATCCGGAAAATCATCGAAATTAGGTACCGGAACCGAAAATGCTCGGTACAATACGGTATGGTATTTGAAGGTAAAAGTCAATAAATACAAGTATGGTGCTAGACCGGTGTCGAACCGAAAGTAACGATTTTGAAAACGCCAAAAGGTGGGTACCAAATTGGTACCCAAAATGATTTGGTATAGTAAATTTGGTACCGATACGATATCGGTTTGATTACATGATTTGATACGATTTGCTCATCAATAATATAAATATTCTCCTATATATTAATTTTAGAACTAAATGAATAGTAAGTTCATTAATGGATGAACAAATAGTATTGGGTACCGGTACCCGCTTTTACCAAATCAGGTGTATTTTCAGTACCGATATTAATTTTAGAACTGAATGAATAGTAAGTTCATTAATGGATGAACAAATAGTATTGGGTACCGGTACCCGCTTTTACCAAATCAGGTGTATTTTCAGTACCGGTTCGGCACCGGTACTCATCGATTTTTACCCTCAAATACCGGTGTCGTACCAGTACCGAGCCATACCGTACCAGGTATATTCGGTACCGGTACACACTTTTGGAGATTTCTGTAACGGTATTTTCGGTATCGGTTGGTACCGAGCTCATTAAATCCTGTAGCAACGTAGCAACGCAAGTAATTGCACCGTTTAAATTATTTTTCATACACACAGAAACTTCATTAAGGGATGAACAAATAGTATTGGGTACATTTTCGGTACCGGTATTCACCGATTTTTACCCTCAAATACCGGTGCCGTACCAGTACCGACCGGTACCGAGCCGTACCGTACCGTACCAGGTATATTCGGTACCGGTACACACTTTTGGAGATTTCGTTTACGGTATTTTCGGTACCGTGAGCTCATCAAATCCTGTAGCAACGTAGCAATGCAAGTAATTGCACCGTTTAGATTATTTTTCATACACACAGTAAGTAAACTGCATTTCGTTTGATTGAAATTTTTTATACACAACAACTTATTTTGCTTTCTTTTTTGTCTTTTTTTCTGTAATGAATGAATTGTAGCATGTAAAATTAACTTGGATATTTAGATTATTGATGAGCAAATCGTATCAAATCCTGTAATCAAACCGGTATCGTATCGGTACCAAATTTACTATTACCAAATCATTTTCGTTACCAATTTGGTACCCACCTTTTGGCGTTTTCAGAATCGTTACTTTCGGTTCGACACCGGTCTAGCACCATACCTGTATTTATTGATTTTTACCTTCAAATACCATACCATACCGTATTGTACCGAGCATTTTCGGTGCCGGTACCTAATTTCGATGATTTTCCGGATCGATACTTTTGGTGCCGTTACCGGTACCGAGCTCATCCATATTTTAACGTGTTAGCACCGTAATAACTAAATTGAAAACAACCGAATTTTCAACGTGTAGGACGTGTGGGTCCTATTATTATATATTAGGTTATTTAAAATCACTTTTTTAGGACGGAGTGACCATCCTTACCACGTCATTTTTATTTATGTTTTGATATTAGGTATCTGCTGCTGACACGCGTTTTGCAGACATTGGGTCCCCGCCGCAACGCGCGGGCGGAAAATCAACTAGTTCAAGTTAATTTTACATGCTATAATTCATTCATTACAGAAAAAGACAAAAAATAAAGCAAAATAGTTGTTGTGTATATAAAACTTCATTCAAACAAAATACAGTTTACTAACTGTGTGTATGAAAAGTAATCTAAACGGTGCAATTACTTGCATTGCTACGTTGCTACAGGATTTGATGAGCTCAGTACCAACCGGTACCGAAAATACCGTTACCAAAATCCCCAAAAGTTGATACCGGTACCGAATATACCTGGTACGGTACGGGATGGTACCGGTCGGTACTGGTACAGCACCAGTATTTGAGGGTAAAAACCGGTGAATACCGGTGCCGAACCGGTACCGAAAATACACCCAGTTTGGTAAATTTGATAACGGTACCGGTACCCGATGCCATTTGCTCATCCCTTGGTGATATTACTATTTTTTCAATTCTATTTTTATTACTATTCATTCAATTCTATTTTTAATATATAGGTAATTAATATATAGGTAATAACACAAACAAATATTTATAACTAGATTTTGTTTAAGGAAAATGTTCGATTTTTTAAGAGTAAATTACACGTTTTATCCTTTATCTTTACCCTAAATTGCAGGCGGTGTCTTTTACCTTTAAAATATTGCATGCTATGTCCTTTAAGCCTAACCTAATTTATTTTTTTTGTTAAATAAGATCATGTGCATGTCAAATGAGGGTAAATCTGTCTTTTCCACTACCGTCTACATTTTTCTCCCCAAAATAAAGAACCCAAACCCTAAATCATTTCCCCTCTCTGTACATACCATCACCAACCTATGTCATCATCTAAGTCAGTTCATAATAATTTACACCTTATACATATCATCTAATGCAAACTGTTTGATGAAATAATCTATTAAAAAAGAGGTTTAAACAGAAAACCCTTTAGTAGTTTAGTTATTGTAGGATTTGGGTGCTAGAACTGTTTGCAAGTTAGCATCATATCAAAATTAGTAGTCGCTTCAAGATTTGAATTGTATCGTTGTTACTCTCTCACACACGCGTGTGTTCTCGGTGAAACTTTGAAGCTTAGAACAATGGTTGTTGAGATGAACAAACACGATGAACAAGAACACAAAATTCAAGGTACGGACTTGAAATTTCTCAGTTTCTCACTCTAAAACATATATATAGTAACTGAATATTTGAAGATCAAGATGATGAACACCTTGAAGATCTTCACGCCATATCTCGAAGATTCAAGATGATGAACATAAGTCTCAATTTGGTGATGGTATGACAACTGGTACAGAGAGAGGGGAAATGATTTAGGATTTGGGTTCTTTATTTTGGGGAAAAATTGGAGAGGTTAGTGGTAAAGACAGATTTACCTTCATGTGACATGCACATGATCCTATTTAACAAAATAAATAAATAAATTTGGTTAGGCTCAAAGGACATAGCGTGCAAGAACACGTTGATTAGGTGTTTGAATCATTGACTGGTGACGAAAATCGCACTATAATGTAGTGATTATTGAGATAGAAATTGAAGAAAATGTTGAAAATGATGGGTTTTGAAGTTATAGAGAGAAGAAGGGAGAAGATTGGATAAAATTGATTAAAATATCTTTCCTCTTAAATTTAAATTTTGCTATATGTCATAATCATATTGCTTCCTATCCTTCCTAGCCAAAATAAACTTCCTATATGATCCTCTCCCATAATAAAAAATAATAAATTAAATGATTGCAAACACAGTTCATCGTACCCTTTTTAATTAATATAACTAGTTGATTTTCCGCCCGCGCGTTGCGGCAGGGACCCAATGACTGCAAAACGCGTGTCAGCAACGACAAGCAGATACCGAATATCAAAACAAATGTCGTGATAAGGATAGTCACTCCGTCCTAAAAAATAGCGATTTTAAATAACCTAATATATAATAATAAGACCCACACGTCCTACACGTTGAAAATACGGTTGTTTTCAGTTCAGGTATTACGGTGCTAGCACGTTAAAATATGAATGAGCTCGGTACCGGTAACGACACCGAAAGTACTGATCCGGAAAATCATCGAAATTAGGTACCGGAACCGAAAATGCTCGGTACAATACGGTATGGTATTTGAAGGTAAAAGTCAATAAATACAAGTATGGTGCTAGACCGGTGTCGAACCGAAAGTAACGATTTTGAAAACGCCAAAAGGTGGGTACCAAATTGGTACCCAAAATGATTTGGTATAGTAAATTTGGTACCGATACGATATCGGTTTGATTACATGATTTGATACGATTTGCTCATCAATAATATAAATATTCTCCTATATATTAATTTTAGAACTAAATGAATAGTAAGTTCATTAATGGATGAACAAATAGTATTGGGTACCGGTACCCGCTTTTACCAAATCAGGTGTATTTTCAGTACCGATATTAATTTTAGAACTGAATGAATAGTAAGTTCATTAATGGATGAACAAATAGTATTGGGTACCGGTACCCGCTTTTACCAAATCAGGTGTATTTTCAGTACCGGTTCGGCACCGGTACTCATCGATTTTTACCCTCAAATACCGGTGTCGTACCAGTACCGAGCCATACCGTACCAGGTATATTCGGTACCGGTACACACTTTTGGAGATTTCTGTAACGGTATTTTCGGTATCGGTTGGTACCGAGCTCATTAAATCCTGTAGCAACGTAGCAACGCAAGTAATTGCACCGTTTAAATTATTTTTCATACACACAGAAACTTCATTAAGGGATGAACAAATAGTATTGGGTACATTTTCGGTACCGGTATTCACCGATTTTTACCCTCAAATACCGGTGCCGTACCAGTACCGACCGGTACCGAGCCGTACCGTACCGTACCAGGTATATTCGGTACCGGTACACACTTTTGGAGATTTCGTTTACGGTATTTTCGGTACCGTGAGCTCATCAAATCCTGTAGCAACGTAGCAATGCAAGTAATTGCACCGTTTAGATTATTTTTCATACACACAGTAAGTAAACTGCATTTCGTTTGATTGAAATTTTTTATACACAACAACTTATTTTGCTTTCTTTTTTGTCTTTTTTTCTGTAATGAATGAATTGTAGCATGTAAAATTAACTTGGATATTTAGATTATTGATGAGTAAATCGTATCAAATCCTGTAATCAAACCGGTATCGTATCGGTACCAAATTTACTATTACCAAATCATTTTCGTTACCAATTTGGTACCCACCTTTTGGCGTTTTCAGAATCGTTACTTTCGGTTCGACACCGGTCTAGCACCATACCTGTATTTATTGATTTTTACCTTCAAATACCATACCATACCGTATTGTACCGAGCATTTTCGGTGCCGGTACCTAATTTCGATGATTTTCCGGATCGATACTTTTGGTGCCGTTACCGGTACCGAGCTCATCCATATTTTAACGTGTTAGCACCGTAATAACTAAATTGAAAACAACCGAATTTTCAACGTGTAGGACGTGTGGGTCCTATTATTATATATTAGGTTATTTAAAATCACTTTTTTAGGACGGAGTGACCATCCTTACCACGTCATTTTTATTTATGTTTTGATATTAGGTATCTGCTGCTGACACGCGTTTTGCAGACATTGGGTCCCCGCCGCAACGCGCGGGCGGAAAATCAACTAGTTCAAGTTAATTTTACATGCTATAATTCATTCATTACAGAAAAAGACAAAAAATAAAGCAAAATAGTTGTTGTGTATATAAAACTTCATTCAAACAAAATACAGTTTACTAACTGTGTGTATGAAAAGTAATCTAAACGGTGCAAAAACTTATAATTTACTTTTTTTAATTTTAATTGTAATAATGAGTCTAGGTTAGTAGTTTATGCTCTGAGAAAGTTTATTATTATTAATTAGTAGTAAAAGTTGAACGAACAAGCATCTATACTTTCTATTAAAGGAACTTAGATGATGACCTCACTTTGCTTACGTGTCAACTTCTTAGGTATGCCACGTAGTCCTCGCTGATGTCATAATTACGATTTATTTATTATATATAAATATTAAAATCGGATTTTTTTAATATATACAAACTAAATTTTTAAGGAGGCAAATTTGAATTGCATGGGGAGTTGTATGGCCATTTAATGCAGATCATCAGAGCTAATCAAATCAACTCTCTCTTTCTTCTCAATTCAAATTAAGAGTTCATTTCTCTCTTTCTTCTCTCTTCAAACTGACTTCTCTCTTCTCACTTCTGGCGATTTCTAGGGTTTCTCTTTCTTCTGTATTCAAAAAGCTTCAAGTTGAAGAATGTATTCGGCAAAGAAGTCCGATGGTTCTGTCACTCGGCTATGATGATCTCAAAAGTCTTTTACCAGTTGATTTTGGCATGGAAATGATGGCGGATGGTAGGGTTTGACCTGCAACCCACCTTGCAGCCATGATTTCTGGTAGATCTGAGCCACATCGTTTTGTTGTACTTTTCGAGTCTTGGCTTTCTTGAAGCCATCTTCATCACTGTAGTGAAACCCTAACCGCCGTCACCATAGGTTTCTGCTGATAATACCTGAAACGGCAAACCCTGGCCACCACTTGGGGTGCGACTGTTGACTATCGTTGTGGTGACTGAAACCCCATTTGTCTGCATATGTGCGACTGTTGACTATCGCTGTGGTGACTATCGCTATGCCTCTGTTTCTGCTCTGGAGATGTCTGGTGGCCTAATAGGAGATGCAGAGTTGTATTGTCTGCTAAAATAGAAAAAGGTTGATTTGAGGTGACTTCCGTCAAGTTCCACATAACTTCAAGTGGGTTTTTTATTGTTTGAGGGTAAAGGTTTATAATAATCTTTTTATACAATTTGAAATTAGGTTTTGGAGCTGGCTGGAAATGCAGCAAGAGACAACAAGATGAGTTCTCTTTCAAACCCTAGGTTATCTCGGTTCCACTCCGAAAACGTTCCGCCTGTTGGTTTCGTGCAAGGAAGTTACAGGATTGGAAACTTCTGTAGATCCGCATGTTAAGGTATGGGTTAAGTGATTGATTTGTGTGTTTATGGTTTTTAGATACTGTATTTGGAACAGGAGTTGATTCTTGCGAAATTTGTTAGGTTGGGTGACGGCGGGATCTGGATACGTTTAAATTTCTGTTGATTATTTTTCAGAATTTGAGTTTACAGTTGTTTGTTAGCAGATGATTTGACCGAATTTGAGTGTGAAAATAAGTCTAATTTCATTATTCTTTTGTATTACATGAGTTGAAACTTGAAACTGTGTATTGTTATTGTTCACAGCTTTCTATTGAAAGGCTGAGTTCCATGAAGAAATACATTTTTGGATTGGGTTCTGCTCAGGTAACTACAAATAATCTGGTCTGTACATTTTGTGTTGTGCTACTGTTTATTTTAATTTTTGTTGGTGATACGCTGATACAGGTGTTGGTGACAGCTGTTGTGGTGGGATTAGTTGGTCATATTGTATGCGGACTGCCAGGACCTGCTGCAATTGTCATCGGTAATGGGTTGGCATTATCTTCTACAGCAGTTGTCGTGCAGGTAATCATTTATGTCTCACATTGTTTAGGGTTTTGGTATTTTGTGTATATCTTTTGATTTGTGTGTTTGATTTTAGGGGTGGTTGAGTGTTTGTTATGGTTTAGGGTGATGAAGACATTCAGCCATTTAATACCCTAATTGCTGCAGAAAGAGATAGATAGATTGGTTCATCTTATTAATTGTTTTTTAATATTGTAGCAATAGTTGGGCAGGTGACATGGAATTTTATGAAACCTGAAAAACAAATGTATACGGATAATCCTGATGTCAACACTGTAAGTCCCTCTGCACACTCAATATGCAACTTTTTATGGATTATTCTTAATCTTTTGGATCATTACTAAATTATTTTACTTTCATGTGTTTAGGGATTTGAAGAAACACTAGCTAATCGACCGGAATCGAATTATCTAGGGGGTTTGGTTCTGCATAAAAAGGTAATTCTCTCTCGTTTGATCCGATCGGAACTGATCTTCTTCTCCGGTAAACTCTGCAAAATAAAGCACCGTTAGCCTCGTCAAGGGGAGAAAGGAGTTCTCTCCTTGACCCGACTCCGGCGTGAGAATAAGTAGGTGTTTATGAAGAAGAAGAAGTATTGACGAAGTGTGTGTAACTTGAATTTCATACCTGAACTGTTCTCATATTTATAGCCGAGAGTTTTGGGCGGGAAAACTCGTTGGTGAAATGTTGACGGAAAATGCTAACCCCGTAAGCGGTTACATTTCCTTCCGTTAAGTTTCTCGATCCGACGTGAGTGCACACGGATCGCTGTTTAGATCTATGGCTGGGGGTTTGCCACGTGGAAAGTGATCAAGTGGAGGTTTCTCTCCAATTACATGCTATCATCGTGATTTCAGGGATGCCTGAGGTGATGACACGTGTCCAGACGGTTATAACCGTCTTAGTGATGCACGATTGAACTCTTCTAGAAGATTACTGCTGTAATCTGGTGTGGCTCTTTATTGTGTGGTTTCGGTTACGTAAATAATATCCAAGTCTGGATATTATTAAGCGGAAGTGCTTGTCTTAGGATTTTCATCCTTTATGAAAGCGCAAGGATTTATGATTTCCTTTTGGCGCGCAAGTGTTGTCTGCTATCTGTCTCTTAAGCCTCTTTTGTAAAACCAGTGCACGACCGCACAAGGTAAAAAGGGGCTGAAAAGACGTGGTTGTGGTATGGTCCCAAGTACTTATTATGAGGTTTTTGGGACCTTACCCCTTCAAGTCCCCCCAGTCTAGTGCTGCTCATATGCAAGTAAGTGGAGCACTGGACTTATGAGAGGGAAATGCTTTTTGGCGCGAAAATGGGGAATCTTCTAGGAGAAGATTTATTTTGCTTATTATAAAGATTTTGAAAATCTTTGACTTTAAATGGGGCTGGTACAGTAAGGACTGAGTGACAGGCTGTCACTGTCAGTTGTCTCTTATTGTCCGTGTTTTGCACGCGCGCGTGAACTCGCGTTTGTGTTGATTTTTACTTGCTCCTGTCGCTTGGGTAACTGTGACATCCGAAAAAGGTGCTATGGCAGTTACCGATGCTATTTATTGCGGTGAGTATATAAGTTTGTTTGAGTTGCCCCTTTTTGATAATCATTGCTTTGTTGAAAACTTTTCCCTTTCCTTTCTTCGTTATCCGAGAAATTTGTCATTTCTTCTTCTTATGTCAACTGGAGAACACCAAGAGGATTTATCTGAAGAAATGTCTGCTGAACTTCCACCGTTGAAGTGGCCCAGAGCAACTTTTGATGGTTTGGTTCGGAATCTTAGATTCCCGGAGAACTGGGGTGTCCTGTATCCTGAGGAGGGTCAGACAGCCGCAGATGCTCCGGCTGGGTATATCACCCTTTTTTGGGACTTTTTATGTGAAGGCAACTTTCGTTTGCCTGCAACAAAATTTTTCCTTGAAATCCTTGAGTATTATAAGTTGCATATCTCCCAACTGCACCCTATTGGCATGGTTAGGGTTCGACATTTTGAGTTTGTGTGCCGGTCGATGCATATTGAGCCGACAGTCCTTCGATTTAGGGTTTTTTATCAAATGCACTGTACCCAAGGGTTTTACTCGTTCTTCCAAAAGTCGTCTGCGAAGAAGATTTTACAGCATCCTCCAAAATCTTTTCATGACTGGAAACAAAAATTCTTTTTCATCAAGGCAGGGGTGATTCCGATGAGGATGGTTCTGAGGGGAAAAGAAGACGTCCCTACTGAAACGCTTCGGACCCCTGTTGACGAGAATTGGTATCAAGATCTGAAGGAAATTCCTAACATTGCCTTGCCGGAGAAAGCCCTTGTCGGTGCTAGTATGAGTTTGAACTGGAAAATGGACCGTGACGACAAGCCGGTGTATACGGAGGAAGGTCATGGTAAGATTGGGGTTTTCCCCCTTTTTGCTTCTCCCACTTTTCTCTTTATTTTTTTATTTTTTTTTTTGAATATGCTTTTCTTCTTCTGCAGTTATTTCATTGTATGTTGTTGCATACAAGAGAGAAGGTGGAAAAATGGGTACCATTAAGAAGAAGCCTGATGAAGAGCTTTGGTGCCATCGAATTGTGAGAAATTTTGTTCTTCCGCGGGATGCGAATCTGTCTGTTCAGCCTGTTGCTGGCGCTGGTAAGCTATGCGCTTTTTGGTTTACTGTTTGCTCTCTCTCCTTTGTCTCTTTTTTTTTCTTCTAAGTAAATTATTTCTGCGCTTCTGTAGGTGAGTTGTCAAATTTGGGCATAGGCCCTGAGAAGAAAAAACGCGCGGCAACCAGTAATGTTGCGCTTAAAAAGGGCGATGCTGAAAAAACTCACACTTCCAAAGTTAAAAATGTTGGAGGAGAGAAGAAAGGTATGCGCCGTTCCTCTGACTCCTGGTGTGATTATGTGGTGGTTTCTAACTTTCTGGAGGGTCTTGCACCTGCAGTTACTGTTAGGAGGCCAAAGCCTGAACCGAGGGATACTGCTGATATCCCTTCATCCAACCCAAATGACCCTATTGACTTGGAATCTAGTCCTGAACACTTGGTGCGGAAGAAGACGGATAAAAGGAAGCAGATTGATGCTGATGTTGAGGGTCAGCCCTCAAAGAAGATCCAAAAGAAGAAAATTACTAAGCGAGGCAATCTGGATGCTTTTATTTATGAGTCTGTTCCTGGTAAATGTTGCCTTTGCTTCTCTTCCTTATGCGCATTGAATATTTACAGATTTTTTTGTTTTTGCAGAAGTCCCTGTTTCTCCTATTCCCATAGAGCCGCAACCTGTGGTTAATGAAGGACTCCCACCCTCTCCTCCGCGTGCTTCCGTTGCTGCTCAGTTAGAGACTACGGAGGTTCCTGAAGGTGGTGTAGAAAAGACTATTGAGACTGACAAACCTGTTGAAGTTGCTGCGGAAGTTGAAAAGGTTGTAAGCCCAGCGGTAATGGATGATGCTGGTAACCCTTCAACTTCTGAACCTGCTGCCCGTGATAAGGAGAAAATTGCGGAAGAAATTCCTGTTATAGCTTCTCCTTCCAAGGTTTCTGGTTCTATGCCTGAGAAAGTTTCTGTTGAAGATCAGGGTTCATTTTCTGATGCAGGCAAAAGTTCTCCAATCCGCCCAGAGGAAACCCTGGGGGATTATTATTACAGGACTTATTCGGAGAAAGATGCTTCTGAGCCTCATGCCCCTGTTTGGAATTTAAAGAAGGGTGATACTTTCTCGGACTGGCGCGTGTGCCAAGATTGGTTGCAGGGGATATTTCCGCCTGGGGAGATCAAGTTTCAAGAAAGCCGGTCTTACGAGCAAACTTATCATGCTTATCTTGAGGAAACTGCTTCTCATGCATCGACCACTCATCGTATAGTGCGCGAATGGCACAGCATGCACAAGGAGTGGGATGCTTTTCAGGTGTCGAAGAAGAAATTTGCTGTGGATGAAAATCGGGTTGCTCAGTTGAAAGCTAAACTGGAAGCTGATCAAGCCAAGTTTGAGGCTGATCATAAGACTGAAGAGTGGTCTGTTGCAGGTTGGAAGAGGAAAGCGGAAGCCGAAGCTGCCCTCCTTTCCGAATAACGCAAAAACTGGAAGAGGATTTGCGAAAAAGATAATGCTGAGAAGGTAAATCTCCGCAATGTCATCAATAATCTCAAGGCTGAGATTGAAAAATTGAAGAAACATGATGCGGAGGTAGAAAAGTTAAAAAAGGAGAAAGCTGATGCAGAAGCTGCGCTAGAAGAAGCGCGTTCTCATAGGGAGCGCAGTGAGCAACGAGAGGTACAAGCTTGCGCCACTCTTGCTCTTAGAGATAGAGAGTTAGAGGAACTTACTGCTTTGCTTTCTGACCAGGAACAACTTAAAAAAGGATCTGGAATTTGCGCATTCTGAAAAGGCTGAAACTTCTCGTCGTTTGACTGAAACAGAAGAAAAATTGGAAAATTCAGAAACGGCGCGGGCCACAGCGGAAAGCGAGCTTGATCCTTTAAAGAGTGATATGGCGTGGTTGAAAGATCGTGGAATTGCCTGTGTAAGTTGCCTCTTATTTTTGTTGCGAGAATGTTTATGTGTCTTCTTGTTATTTACCCTTTCTTATTTTCATAGGTTGCTGAATCAGTGTTGAATTCTGAAGAATTGGATAGAACCGTTGCGCGTTTAATTGTTGCTGCGCGAAAGGATGGGTATGCTCAAGGATACGCTGAGTGTTCTCAGCACGTGAATAACGCTTTGAAGGTTGATTGGGACGTCAGCAAATCCGCGACTTATGGCGTTAACATTGGTGCTGCGCTTGCTGCTTTGAAGGCAGAATTTAACAACTTGCAGCTTCCCGTTATGGATCTTATAAATGTTGCGCTGCAGTCTGATGATCACGTGGCACAACTAAGGGAAATCTTTCCGGATGAAGGTGAAGATTTAGTGTAGTTTCCTTTGAAATTGTATTGAACAATTTTTTGTAATATTTGGGATGTATATCCCTTTCTTTGTTGGTGCGCTGTTGCGCGAGTAACTAAAACACTGCCGTGTTTGATAGTTTTTAAGACGTATTTGTACGCCGAGAATAGTATGTCATGTTTTTTAGTTTACAATATTTTGCATGAGTACAATTACTTTGATTCAGTAAGGCGAATGAAGTTGGTATAAAGCTCATGTGTGAACGTATGGTCGTTTTGTGACGTAATCACTGACCGTTCATGAGGCTTTATTTCATATTTACCATAATGTTTTTGCGCTTACTAAAAGAAATTGCATGCACTTTGTAAAAAAACAAGAATAATAGAAACTTTGCTGTTTATTTCTGGATAGGGCACAGGGGCCATTACAAAGTTTTCTAATAAATATATGAGACTTAACTTACTCTATTCTCCCGCTTTGTCTTAATAAATCGTATCTTTCCGCGCAGAGACCATAGAGTTTCTTCTTAGTTTTTCGCCCTTTTGCTCGGGCCTCCTCACCTCGAGTTATCTGCTTTATTTCCTTGCGCACGTTTTGTAGCAAATGTGTGAGTTCGCCGCTTTTAAGGGCTTTCTCAATCTCTGTGCGCAAAGAAATGCAGTTGTTAGTGGTATGACCACTGTCTTTGTGATATTCGCAATATTGGGCTGGGTCTTGTCCGCGCTTGTTTTTCATGGGGATTGGTGGTTTGAACTGATAATCTTCAGTGCTCAAAACTTCCGCGGGGGTTTTAGTTAAGGGAGTCCATTGCCTCTCCCTGTTCTCCTGCTTGAGTTCCCTCTGCGCGGCAAGTTTATTGATTGTTGACCGAGCATCTTCAGATGAATGGTCTCCCGAGCCAGAGTCACGCCATCCCTTTTTGAATTTCCTTCCGCCATTTGAACCTAAGTCGGAGGGTCTGTTGTGTGGTGGCGGTGGCCTATTGGTAGTAAGGTTCTTCTCTGTTTGTGCATAAACCTTTGCGGCTGCCATCACTTTCTCCCAACTCTTTGGGAGACCTTCCATCCCAGACAGGACCTTGATCATATCATTGCATCTGACCGCGTATTTGAACTGTGCGCGGATCAGTTGCTCATGGACTCCCCGATCTCCAGCACTTCTTTATTGTATCGGGTGATAAAGTCCTCCAGACTTTCGTCGTCATGATGCCAAATGTTCATCACATCTGACGTGTCTCGGATAGAGCGTCGTTGTTGACTGAAATGAGTCAGAAATTTCTTTCGCAGATCTTTCCATGATGTGATGTTCCCGATGGGTAAATTATCGAACCAAATTCTTGCAGCGCCAGTAAGGGTCTGTACGAAAAGATGGCACCATAATGGTAGAGTCCAGCCACCTACTAGTCCTGCGCTTGTAAAAACCCTCAAGTGGTCATCGGGGTCTGTTAACCCATTAAATTTACCCACGTTGGATGGTAGTTTAGCTTTCTCAAGCGGAGCCAAAGCTATTTCCATGATGAATTTTGAATTTTCCGCTGCTTCTGCAGGGCGGTAAATCAAATCGTAATTGTGCTCAGCCTCAGGGTTGTAAACCGCACGAGGTCTGTACTTGTTGTAATTGGGCTGCAATCGGTTAAACACGCTGGTACTTTCACCCACACGGTAAGTTGGATCTGATTCATCGGTATGAGTGTTCCGTTGAGGACCCAACCTAGTGTGAACAGATTGTCGTCGGTGAGGATGTGATTCATCTCGATATTCTCGCTGATGACTTCCTGATTGGGTGTACTCATATCTTGATGTAGATTTAGAGTAAACCTCTGTATTTTCGTAAGATGGATCCTCGCGTTGAGAAGCATTAGCACGAGATCCTGGTCTCCTTGATTGAGTTAAGGGAGCAGTCTGTGCACACAGTTGTGTGTATACTTCATTTAGTGCCCCTTGAGACCTGACGTACCAGGAGATTGGAGTTTCTTCTGGGGGTAAAATTGAGTGCACAGGGTTCTCTGGTAGCACTCCTGGAGTGACAGGTTCGTTCACTCGATTGGATTGAACCTCGTTGTCATCCGAGGCATCCTCTGGAATTCCTTCAACTTGAAGGTTGTTTCCGACATTCGGCCGAGGGCCGGTTTGCCGATGAGACGACATTTCTTCCATATGCGAATGGATTCAATTAGGGTAAATCAAAAAACGAGAGAAAATTGGACGAGACAGAGAAATCGGTGGGCGCCAATGAAGAAACACTAGCTAATCGACCGAAATCGAATTATCTAGGGGGTTTGGTTCTGCATAAAAAGGTAATTCTCTCTCGTTTGATCCGATCGGAACTGATCTTCTTCTCCGGTAAACTCTGCAAAATAAAGCACCGTTAGCCTCGTCAAGGGGAGAAAGGAGTTCTCTCCTTGACCCGACTCCGGCGTGAGAATAAGTAGGTGTTTATGAAGAAGAAGAAGTATTGACGAAGTGTGTGTAACTTGAATTTCATACCTGAACTGTTCTCATATTTATAGCCGAGAGTTTTGGGCGGGAAAACTCGTTGGTGAAATGTTGACGGAAAATGCTAACCCCGTAAGCGGTTACATTTCCTTCCGTTAAGTTTCTCGATCCGACGTGAGTGCACACGGATCGCTGTTTAGATCTATGGCTGGGGGTTTGCCACGTGGAAAGTGATCAAGTGGAGGTTTCTCTCCAATTACATGCTATCATCGTGATTTCAGGGATGCCTGAGGTGATGACACGTGTCCAGACGGTTATAACCGTCTTAGTGATGCACGATTGAACTCTTCTAGAAGATTACTGCTGTAATCTGGTGTGGCTCTTTATTGTGTGGTTTCGGTTACGTAAATAATATCCAAGTCTGGATATTATTAAGCGGAAGTGCTTGTCTTAGGATTTTCATCCTTTATGAAAGCGCAAGGATTTATGATTTCCTTTTGGCGCGCAAGTGTTGTCTGCTATCTGTCTCTTAAGCCTCTTTTGTAAAACCAGTGCGCGACCGCGCAAGGTAAAAAGGGGCTGAAAAGACGTGGTTGTGGTATGGTCCAAAGTACTTATTATGAGGTTTTTGGGACCTTACCCCTTCAGGATTGCATGTCAAGCCAACAGTTAATGGATTTTATCCATGAGCAATTGATATCGGTAAGTTTGAGATAACTCATGTTGTCCTTTAAATTACATCAAGTTAGAGTTGACGTTGTTTGAAATGTTTTTGCTAATAAGTTGAAGTCACTTGCAGAGGTGACGTTGTTTGAAATGTTGTTGCTAATAAGCTATTCCTGTCCAATATGGTTGACTTTTACTATACAAAAAATTGTGCATTTCAACCGCAACCCGTTTTCACTGCATAAAAATGGTCGCTTTTAACATCAGTTGGAAGTTTAAATCATTTAGTAAATAATGCATCAGTTTTGGTTTTTCTTTATCTCAAATCAATTAAATTGATCAAATTTAGTTTATCAAATTTTATATAGTAACGGTTTGAATTCAGGATTCTATTAAGGGAGATTAGAGGATGACCTCGATTTGCCTACGTGTCACGTTCTTAGCTATTAAGGGAGATTAGAGGATGACCTCTGTTGAAGAAGCAACCAGTGAGAGTGTTTTGGTTGAAAACTTGGAGGGGTCGGTGACGTTGTCGAGGGTTGTCAGGAAATGCTAAGTGATAGCATTTCCTGACAACCCTCGACAATGTCACCGACCCCTCCTAAAAATTCCATCAAAACACTCTCACTGGTTGCTTCTACACCAGAGGGTTTCTTTTAACTACCTGAACCTGTATCATCTCAATTGTGTTGACTGACCCTGTATGTGTTGTTACATTAAGATTCAATTAGGATTTTTTTTTATGGTGAAAATTGATCGGTTCAGTTTTGATCACCTTATATGCTTTTGTCATCTCAGGCTATGATGCCGAGATCTGGCGTGTTGTTGCAACATGCCCTAATCGTTGCCGGCTGCCGTTCGCGGCTGTTCTAGGTAGCGTTGGGTGTAATCGATGTTTGGTTGATGATAATTAGATCGATGTCACCTAAGGCATATTCAGTCAATGATGTTGATGAGATGCTTCTCACCTGAGACTAAAACTATGATGAAGAAAACGTCTGCCCGAATATAAGCGAGGTCTGACATTTTCAAATCATTTGTATTACTTTAGCAAATCATTTAGTGTTGACTGTGTTGATGAATAAAAATGAATTCAAAGTGCACTTTTCTTGTGCTTTCAACATGAGGCTATGATGATTTTGCAAACTGTGTGAAAATTGAATGAAGATAGCATTATGGTATGGCAAGGTTGTAGGATGGCAGTTGTTCATGCAACCTCTCTTGCAGCTATGGTGTTGTCATCTTTATGCACAATCTGAGCCTGACAGTTTGACAATATAAATGTTTTCCAACTTCTCCATGAATAGAGAAGAAAGAGAGAGTTGGAAGGAGATATGATTAGTTCTGAGTGCATTAAATGGCCAAAACAACTCCCTATGCATTTCAAATTTTGCCTCCTAAAAAAACAGATTATTACCTAAAGTTGTATCATCTGAATTTTGAACTGTTTTGATTGAACCTGTATGTGTTGTTACATTAAGATTCAATTTTGAACTGTTTTTAAAATTGATCGGTTCAGTTTTGTTCACCTTAGATGCTTTTGTCATTTGAGACTATGATGGCGAGATCTGGCGTGTTGTTGCAACATGCCCAAATCGTTACCGGCTGCCGTTCGCGGCTGTTCTAGGTAGTGTTGGGTGTAATCGATGTTTGGTTGATGATAATTAGATCGATGTTACCTAAGGTATATTCAGTCAATGATGTTGATGAGATGCTTCTCAGCTGAGTCTAAAACTATGATGAAGGAAACGTCTGCCCGAATATACGCGAGGTCTGAGATTTTCAAATCATTTGTATTACTTTAGCAAATCATTTAGTGTTTTCTGTGATGATGAATAAAAATGAATGCAAAGTGCATTTTTATTGTCCTTTCAACACGAGGCTATGGTGATTTTGTAGATCTGAGTAAAAATTGAATGAAGATGGCATTATGGTATGGCAAGGTTGTAGGATGGCAGTTGTTCATGCAACCTCTCTTGCAGCCATGGTGTTGTCATCTTTATGCACAATCTGAGCCTGACATTTTGACAAAATAATATTGTATATAATGATTTTGTATATTAAAGTGTCCTTTCAAGATGAGTCTATGATGATTTTGTAGATTAAAATGTCAAGAAGAAAGAGAGATATGGATATTTGATTACTTCTCACAGGTACATTTAATGCGCAAAACAACTTGAACGTATCTATTCAGACCGATGAAGATGATTTTGTCATCTGAGGTTACGATTGTGAGATCTGGCGTACTGTTGCAACATATAAAGCATTGTTGCCGGCTGCCGTTCGCGGCTGTGCTAGGTAGCGTTCGCTGTAATCCATGTTCGGCCGATGATTATGCCATTGCTGTCACATAAGACAACGTTTTTTAATAGCACGCGATATTCAGTCAATGATGTTGATGAGATGGTTCTCACCTGAGACTAAAACTATGGTGTTTTCCAAGAATTCTATGTTTGACGGTGCTCCCAGAGTGGTGATATATCTATCTATTGCTATCTATTAAAGGAGCTTAGATGATGACCTCACTTTGCTTACGTGTCATTATATTAGGTATGCCACATTGACTCCGCTGATGTCATAATTCAGAATTTTTTATAATATTATGTATATATAATCTGTTTTTTATTTGTTATTAAATTGAAGAAGTTTTTTTTTTAGGAGGCAAAATTTGAAAATGCATGGGGAGTTGTTTGGCCATTTAATCCACATCAGAAGTAATCATATCAACTCTCTTTTTCTTCTCGATTCAAACTTATAGCGCACATTTCTCTCTTTCTTCTCTATTCCTCTCTTTCTTCTCTATTCTTCATCACAGGTGATTTCGATTCAAACTCTAGGGTTTCCTTTACAAAGCTTCCACAGAGGGTTTTGGTAGTAAGCCAGGGTTCCAGGCACTTTATGGTAACTTAGATGCGTTTCCGTTGAAGGAAATGTCGGCCTGAATATACACGAGGTCTGACATTTTGCAATCATTTGTATAGTTTAGTAAATCATTTCGTGTTGACTGTGATGGTGAATAAAAATGAATGCAAAGTGCATTTGACAAAAGTCCTTTCAAATTGAGGCTATGATGATTTTGTAGATCTGAGTAAAAATTGGATGAATATAGCATTATGGTATGACAAGGTTGTAGGATGGCAGTTGTTCATGCAACCTCTCTTGCAGCTATGGTGTTATCATCTTTATTCACAATCTGAGCCTTGCATTCTGAAATTGAAAATGTTTTGCAACTTCACTATCAATTACCTTCGCTGACCATGTGTTGTTGATTAAGGTTTTGAAAAGTGATCGTGTATAATTGTTGTTACATCTATACAAGAAAATGGAGTTTGGTTGGTCTGAGATGCCTATTTAGCTGTATGTGATGATGCCGGTAAGTTTTCCAATTTTTTGTTTGTAGATCGGTCATATAAATTGACGTTTGTAACCGATTCCTGTGTTTTCTTTTACAGGTGTTCGTGTTGCCAGTTTACTGTGAATTTGGTTGAATCACTCGCTGACGTTGATACAGAGTGACTGTGAATATATTAAGGTTGAAGCAACTGTCTCCTAGAGATCAGGTGGTTACTCTCAATTCTCGATTGTTGTTCAATCAGAAAGATAAGCTACTTTTTCCATCCCTGAAGATGCTCTTGGTATGTTTGTTCTTAGTCGTGATTGGTAATTTCAAGAATTTATAGTTTGATAAAGGTTTCATCTTTTTTGATTTGTTTTGTTTGTGGTAATGATTTTTGTTTTGTTGTAGTGTTTGATTTGTTTTTTAATTAATTTGGTTGGCTGATACACGAGAAATACAGCCAAGAAGCGGAATAACAGTACAATTGACACCACATCACACTGACCAAACAACAATTCTTCAGGAAAAACTGGTTAGTGCATTCAGAAGTTAATAATCTGAATTATGGATTGGTATTAAGATGTTTGTAAATTGGTTCAAAGTTGTCAGCTGATGTGTTGAGATTCTTGAATCAGTGAAAATCCGGTGCCATATAATTAAGTACATCTTATACTTTAAGCTTTCTCCATCTGTTTGCAGGCGAATAGGTTGACTCGATGAGGTATGAAAAACAAGATTGATAAATTTAGTGAAAATGTGATTGAAAGATGATAACCCAGTATTTGAGGATCTCATCCTATAGCCTCGATAAATTCAGGGGTGTTTTCAAATAATGCTTCCTAGATGTTTGAAGACCGATAAATGTCCACAGAATCAGTACTGTTAACATTTGTCGATCTTTGTTGGTTTTCAAATATCTAGGAACCATTATTTGAGAACACCCTTGCATTTATCGGAGTTGTAGAATGAGATCCTCTACTGTTGGGTTATCATTTTTCAAACCCATTTCCCTAAATTTATCCATTTTGTTTTTCATGCAGGGATATACTTTGTTTTTTATTATTTGATTTGGCTGATGATCCATGTTCAAGGATGACTTATGTTTCAGACTATACAAAGATTGCCTTTTGGTTATGATAAGGTTAAATTTTAAATTAATTTGGTCTCATTCGTTAATAAGCTTATAATTATACTTAAGCCATTAAATTCTTGACGTTAGGTCTCAATGCACCTAATGACAGCAATCATCATTGAGCCATCACATTCTTTCCGTTTACATCTCAGGTAACGGTTTTCCTTAATACATCTCGAAACTTAGGTTGTTATATATGATTTTCAATGTGGTTTTGAAACTTACGGGATAGTAATTGTCAATTTCAGGTCGGTTAGGTATTGAGATCAAGAAATTCAGCGCCACTTGTAGATATGGTTTCAAGGTCAATATTTGGCTTGAAACAGTGACAGAGGACTTTTGTTTCTGAATGTTTTGTAGCTCAACTTATGATTTATATGCCTGATGTTGTTGTCAATTCATAACTATAATGCGAATGTGAATTCATTAAATAATTTCACATCATATTTTACATATAGATGTAGCTAAAAACTTTGCAAATTATAAACTACTTAGTTTATTTCTATATCAAACATGTACACTAACACATACTGTCTTTAACATTGTTTTATAAAGATATGTAACTAAACACAAAGAATTTAAATAATATATTATAATATGTTTTTTAGTATTTTATTTCGATCGTTATTAAACAAACCCGTGTATTCACACGGCTGTACAACTAGTTATAAGGATTATAAATCCACTTAAAGCTTTCCTTTTAATAATTAGGATGTGATGTTGATGTTTTCACGGGGTTGCTTTTTTTTAAGTATACTTTAAAAACACGCCTCCGACCTAGAAGGGCAAAAGGCCAAACAAAACACAACCTCCGACCTAAGTGGGCAAAGGACAAACAAATTACAACATATACAACGTGTATTTACACCACTCCCCCTACTAATATAATTATATGATGCTCTATTTTTAACCCAACTCTTGATTTAATCTCCCCTAGAATGTCTTGCGGGCTATGCTTTAAATGCTTGAATATCGACTCGTTTCTTCCTTTCCAAATACACCAGCAAGTAGTGATCACAAGGCTGTGAATAATCTTTTTCGCTTTCTTACCCAACTGAGAGAACTTGTGAATATACATTATATCTTTGAAATCGAAAGCGAAAATAGGGGGAATACTCCACCAAGCGCTAAAACCCATCCAAACCCTATTGATCACCGGGCAAGCAGTAAAAAGATGATTCACCGTTTCCTCATACTCCTCACAGAATGGGCACATTATAGACGTGATTTCCACATTCCTTCTCCTTAAATTTACTTTTGTAGCTAATCTGTCCATATTTCCTCTCCAAGCCATGATGTTGCATTGAACCCACTTACACCACTCAAAACTAGGAAGATTGTTTTCTCCTCTATCTTCTATCATCATCTTTTTTATCGACTTCACCGAGAACCATCCCGAATCATCGCTTGCCCATGACCACGAATCATTTTCACGGTGTTCGTTTAACAAAAAAACATGTGATCGCCCCCAAAAAAGAAAAACAAAATGAAAATTTTGTTGTATGGCCAAATTTGTATGGGAATTTTGCGTTCATTTGGTAATAGCATTAGTTTTTTTTTTTTTTTGAAACGAGTAATAGCATTAGTTTTAAGAAGGGGTTTTGAGTAATTCTTTGAGTAATTGGACAAGAAGAGAGATAAAAAGTTATTGTCTATCTGTATATTTGAGGAGTAGAGAAAAAAATGTAATGATAAAGATATAAAGAGTATTATTATTTAATTAAAAAGAAAAAAAATATAGTGATTTTTTAGTGTAATTATGTGGACGAAGATAGAAAAGATGATGTGAATGCTCTAAGACCATTTGTTGTAGGGTTTATTGAGACTTTATATAAAAAAGAGCGTTGTTACGTAGACACCCGTTTTTTTTTACTATTTACACCACTAAAGTATATATGTTGTGAGGGGCTTTATTTGGACTTTATGGTATTGACTTGAGGTTGTCCCGTTTGCGGTGTGCACAAGTGAAATGGTACTTTAATGTTATTTTACTAATTTTTTGAAAATAATGTTAAAAACGACGGATGGTTAATAATGCATCATATGATGACATTGATAGCTGAAAGAGACAGGGGTACATGCACCAATCAGTCTCTGTCCCGATTGTTTGAGTGTTATGTGTCTTAGGTCCAAGGCTTGATACGAAACTACAATCGAGCCGGGGGTCTCACTGGAAGCAGCCTCTCTATTCATACGGAGTAGAGGTAAGACTGTCAACATCTACCCTCCTCAGACCCTACCTTAGCTTTCCTATTGGTGAGATTTACTGAGTATGATGATGATGATGAGTATTGACTTGAGGTGACTATATATTATTGGTTATATATTATTTAATATAAAAATAAAAAAAATATCGAAAGGCACCCTGCGATCGCCATTTGTGACTTTGCCTCACGCCAAAAGGGATAAAGCCCTTGTGTTGTGGTGTTGCGGTTTTATGGCTGCTGATGCAGCTTCTTCCACTTCCCCATCTAAGCACACAACACATAGGCTCAGCTTGATCTGATTTAGTAATATTGGTTTCGATAATGTGATGGTTGACCTAGGTCTCACTTTGTAGTTGTTTTATATTTTGGTTAATTTTGAAGATGATCTGTAAGATTAAATATTTATTTATATGTATTTAATCTAGTAGTCATCATTATCATTTATATAATATGGATCAAAATATATTAAAACCTATAATAAATTAGTTGGTAATTGTTGATGGGCCAGATTACCCTAATTAACTAATTGGGTTTCCCCTTGGGTGTATATAAGGAGATTACTAGAGAGGGATTAGGGTTAGATCCTCATAACATCACACTAAAATCGCCCCTCCTCTCTCTCCATTACTACGAGTTCTTCAACCCTAAAGAACTCGGTACTACCATCAAGAAGATACATCCTAAAGGGGAACCGAATCAATCTGACGAACATGACGTCTAGTTCATTCTTTGATGTGATTACTGACTCATCAGGTACACAATCATTATTTGTTTTCCATCACATGTTTATTGAATTGATCAACATGTGGTATCAGAGCTATATGTTGATTACATCAATTCAATTAAGGAATTCAATGAATTGAATTATAGGAATTAAAACAATTAAGATTGATTTTTTTTTGTTTTGTTTTTCGATTGATGGTCTGTCATTGATTTGAAAATTAAATCAATCGAAGTTTATATTTCTTTGATAGTCACTAAATCCTTTTTCTTCATAAAATAATCAGCCTAAACATTGGTAGTTCCCATCACTTATTAATTAACATCGTACATATTAGCTTAAGAATTTGAAGCCATAATTAATTCATTGAATTGTTATCTGTATTGCACTTCATAAATATTTAATTGAAGTCAATATGTATTAGTGTATAACTCTGATGGTTTCTTCACATATCCATATTTTAATATGTACATAAATTTGAAATAAGTGGAATGGATTGTGATTGTCATCGAATGGTTAAAATCAATTTTAAATTAATTATTATGTTAACTTTTAATATATGAATGTTTCATATGCTATCACCTAATTTTGTGATAGATCAGATTTTGATTATGTTTCCTAAAATTGTGTAACTTTATTTCCAAGTTTCGGATAAAATATAATTCTAATTATAATCAAATAATTAACTTGGATAGATACACATGAGATTTTTAGAAATTATGATCAAAATCCCTTAAAATTAGCTGATTCAAACTTATCACAATAACAGCTGTTAACAGTTGACTCGAGACCACAAGGTCTTGACTCGAAATCACAAGGGTTCTCAAAACTTTATGACTCGAGACAACAGTCTCGACTCGAGACCACTGAGGTTTCGACTAAGGGTCTTAAATCTTCACAACTCGAGACCATAAGGTTATAACTCGAGACCATAAGGTTGCGACTCGAGACCATAAGGCTACAACTCGAGACCAAGGTTGCGACTCGAGACCTCATAACTGACTCGAGATCTCATAACTCAGTCGAGACCTGACTCGAGACTTGACTCGAGACCTCACTCGAGATCTCATAACTGAGTCGAGATCTCACTCGAAACCTCATTATTTTAGGCTGTTTAATGTGAACTAAAATTTAGCTATTAAATAATTGGGTTTGTAATTAGAAAATTAATCAGAATCAAATAATGTTTTACAAAACCAAAATGGCTTAACTTGGGTGAGCTTCTGATGTATCACTTCTGGCCAAAGCTGATTTGATACATCTATTTATTGCTCAAGTATAATAAAAGCCATGTTGAGTATGCATTACAAACGTGAATGTCTTAATTTCTGGCCAAAGCTGATTTAATTCATTCATGTATAGCATTCTTAACAAGTGCATAACTAAAGTGATTGTCTCATTTCTGGCCAAAGCTGATTTGTCACGATTACTTTGCACACATGCTTAAATGATTACACTTCTGGCCAAAGCTGATTTGTCTTCGTTTAAGTAGAATTTTAACTAAGTCTATTATTTTGATGTTAGTAATAGACATATCACAACCTCTTCACATAATGATCCTCATATTAATGATCCTTCATTAATCTTATGATCATTTCGTCTGCCTTATTTTTAAGTACCCATAACTTTACTCACTGTAATTTTCTTTTATAAATCTATATCTCATCCACTTTAATTCCTAAACCTAAAGTTTTGCTTTATTTAAAGTTTCTATAAGATTAGCTCTTAAAATTAAATCCTTGATTATCTCTTAAGACACGGTAATCCTATTGCTCTCTTCTGATAAAGGTACTACAGAAGAAAAGTAGAGCATGATGAATAGGACAAATCGAACATGATGTCTCTTATGATAATCAAGAACTCTCCAACACAATTGCTGTCACTAAAAGGTTATTCCAGATTAAGTTTTTCCTAAGACTAATCTATTATCTATGGAATGATCACAAGAATTTCTAAGATGCATGCCTTCATTTAAAACTATAAACTATAAAGCTAAGTGGTATATGTGAATACATAATAATGTACAATACCATGACCCATAAAGTTAAGGGTTTATGCATGGAAATAAGTACATTTTTTCAGTACATTACATACTAAGATTTTCACTTGTACAATTTGATGCCTTATAAATCAATTATAACACTCAAAAATACCAAAGAAAAATGAGTGTGTTGATAAGCAACATATGTACAAAGAAATAAATGTTTGAAACTGGAAAATAAGATGTTATTCACCTTACAACCACTAAAACCTTAAAAGAGGATTGTTCTAAGGTCCATAGTCAAGTACAAAATCCCAACTCTAAGGTTTCTTCAAGGGAAAATCTCACTACATGATTATGCCATTAGACTAGGCATAAGCAACGAGACTATCCATTATTCAAAGGAACGGTTGAATAAGTTAATTAGGTAGTCACTTACTAATGATATTTAAGTCTGCTAATTTTAATATTCCAATTAACACATGATTAGTTGACTCTAGTACTAAATGTTTCCTTACCAGAAGTTAACAAATAACTAACATGAGAGTTAGTGACAAAATTAAATGTTAAGACTATAAGAACCATAATAAGCAGTCTTCTAACAACGTTTTTCGATACCTTATATATATTCTGAAGATTTGTCAGAATATAGTATCATAATTAAGCAATGTTATGAAGGTTGTGAGGTTTGCACAGTCAACATAAAGTCACACTTACCTTAAACTCTCATTTTATTTGTTCTAAATATCTGGATTGAAACATTACTAAGATGAAACTAGATGATACCTTACACTTTCACAACTTTTGTCATCATGCAAATGAGAATTTGACAAGAGGAAAATGAGACTTATAAATTTCATCCATTATAACCGAAATTCATGAGAAATCATGACATAGTTAATGAGGATGATTATTCAACTAATCTCATTCTAAGTGATTTTAAATAATGACGTTAAAGCCCTAATTATTACTTGGCTTAAGGAATAAGTATGAGTCCATCATAAGTCATTCATTGACATTTGTGGAACTTATTTCAAATGGAATATTCAGACATAATTCATTTATCATTTAAAAGACTATCAACTTGTATTTAAATTTTGTCGCATATGGCTCACAGTCTTAGAAGAAATCTATTCATATATGTACTTAATAAGATTTCTATTAAATATGTCCCTAAAGTTTCTTATGATATCTGGACATTAAAGAAATCAAATAAAGTCTAACGTATATATGATAGGTTCCCACGTCACGTAGCTCATTGAAACTTCTCTTGTAGCATTCTAGAGATATTAAAGATCAGTGGGAGCATTAAGTGTCTTAATAATAACTTGCAATAGTTGCAAGAGGTGGGGGAGTGAAAATTTTACATTACCTAAATTTACACCTCTTGTACAAGACACTGCTCCCTCTTAACACTGTTTTCATCAAAACTTGTCTCCTTACAATCTAATGCTACACTCACAAAAGTTTCATTGTTGCTTAATTATGGGCATACTTAGATTTCTTACCTAAACTAACATAATCATCAACAAGAGAAACTACAACGATTAACGTCATTAATTTGTGTTTCTCTATTAGAATTTGTTGGTCATTAAATATTGACCCTAAGCATGCTGAGTTCCTAAAGATTTCTAAGGTCAGTGGGAGCAGTCAAAGTCCTTATCATGACTTGCAAGGAATACAAGAGGCGGGGGGAAGAGTGTCATTAAATTTTACTCCGAATTTAACTCCGATTACACCTCTTGTACACCATACTGCACCAACTCTTACAAACTTAGAATCCTTAAAATGATAGCAACCTAACCAAGAGCTAATCCATAAAAATGAAACTTCTAACAAACCCAATAATCAACTCAGGAGGTCATCTAGGTTTAAAAACCTACTAACTTTGATGATTACATAACCTCCCTAATTGAAGTTGAAATGGATTTTGGAAAAGTTTACTGGTCCTATCTCTTTAAATTAAGCCATTAGTATCAATCAATCCTCTGAATGGAATAAAACTGTTTTCTAGTAAAACTGATTTTATGTGTTCGTATAACGTTTGGGATTTGATTGAATTACCTAAGAGTGTTCATAACTAAACCAAATCATGATATAAGCGTTAAGACACGAAGAAGCATGATTGATTGTCAAAGGTTATACTCAGGAAGAGATAAATTATTAAAGAATCTTTATTACATATCTAACAAAAGATTTCTTTGAGGATCATCACTGTTCTAGTAGCTTATAATAGTTTAAAGCTACATTAGATGAACATTAAAAACAATTTTCCCTAACAAATGGCTGACATATTTACATGTTCATAAAACAACCTGAAAAGTTCTAAACTTAAGGTTAAAGAACAGTTTGTCTATAAGCCAATAAAATCCATGTATGGGTTAATGCAAACATCATAATATGATGAAATCTTAACGTAATTATTTTCATCAAGAATCAAGTGGATTAATGTACCTACCTCAAAATGAGTGGGAGCAACTAAATTAAACTTGTCTACATAGATGATATTCTTTTGACAGGTATATGTTACATAAGTCAAAGCATTGTTGTCACAAACTTTGATATAATAGATCTCAGAGATATCTCTTACATAATAGATATCATAACATGTTGAGATAGACCAAATGGGACATTACTTCCGTTCCATAAGTTTAACATTAAATTGGTCCTTGCATATGTAACAAACAATACTGCTCTCCTTTAGAGGATAATAGGATAAATGAGATTATTTCCTTACGCTTCATTAATTAGAAGCCTTATGAAAGTTCAAGTCTATACTCGTTTAGATATTACTCACATTGCAACATACTAGATATGTCTAGATTAATGTGAAGCATCTAATGGAGTATTACAATATCTTTAAAAGAAACGAGAGGCTATAATCTAAAGAAGAAGTGAGAATTAAAACCGGTTTATTACTCTAACTTTGTAATATTCAAAGATGACAAAATGTAATTTCGGGTATATCCTTATGTCAGCAGACAAAACCTATCTCATGGAGGAGTCATAATGGACTGATATCAATAACCTAAATTATAACGAAATAATATAGTCACTAAATGTTGTTGGAAATTTATCAGTGGACTCATAAGTTTATTAAATTCATATAATTAATATATTGAAGACTTATTGTGATAAAGTCAGCTACCATGTCTCCTTGAACAGTAACAGTTCGAGAGGTGCTGCATTATATTTCGATACGAAATTAATTATTCGTTTATGAACGAATTGAGGAAACTAAATATTTGTATCGAATACATTCATGATATGCTTAAGGATCCTATAACTGAAGGTCTATTACCCATAAGTCTTATTAAGAGAGCTCATAAAAGAGACGGGTTTTAATTGATTACCATGTACAACTGCATATCGTACTATGAATGACTAACTATTAATTAATTTTCCTCATCAGTTTGATTTTGTATGTCTCTAACATATGTTCTGCCGGTGTAATGACACATAGACAACTGTAAATACAAATCAAACGTTAAAGGGCTTACTTATTTTGATCATAACTTTTAGGTTTTAAATTGAGCCTGTAGTATGATTAATGGGGGTCCTGAGTCGAATAATGATTCAACGGCTGTATTTCTCTGCTACGGTTCTTGGTTTAAAGCTAAAATGAGTATTAACTTCTGATCAGACTAATCTAATACTCATGATAAATGATTATTCGGCTAAGTGGGAGAATGTAAGATTAAATATTTATTTATATGTATTTAATCTAGTAGCCATCATTATCATTTATATAATATGGATCAAAATATATTAAAACCTATAATAAATTAGTTGGTAATTGTTGATGGGCCAGATTACCCTAATTAACTAATTGGGTTTCCCCTTGGGTGTATATAAGGAGATTACTAGAGAGGGATTAGGGTTAGATCCTCATAACATCACACTAAAATCGCCCCTCCTCTCTCTCCATTACTACGAGTTCTTCAACCCTAAAGAACTCGGTACTACCATCAAGAAGATACATCCTAAAGGGGAACCGAATCAATCTGACGAACATGACGTCTAGTTCATTCTTTGATGTGATTACTGGCTCATCAGGTACACAATCATTATTTGTTTTCCATCACATGTTTATTGAATTGATCAACATGATCTTCATATAATTTTCAATGTCTACGAATTTCCAATCCAATCAGTAGTTTTTTAATACTTGGATGAGAATCATGAGATATCGCAAAGAGTGACTGGATTTTGTTCCTTGTGCCCTATTCTTTATTTGATTATTTAAGTTTATCTAATTAGCGAATACATGTTTTTTTATGATGACCTGTCTGAATCAGGCTTAATATGTTACTTTGGTATGAATATGATCGTTCCCATTAGGGGTGGACCTGGTGTCTAGCCTGAGGTGACGGCCGCCTACCTTAAAAAATTAGGTTGTCTTTACATATTTCCCCTGCTAAGTTGGTTTATTACATATTTCCCCAAACAAAAAAAAAAAAAATAAAAAAATAAAAAACAATTACATATTTCCCCTCCCTAACCCATAGATATTACATATTTCTCCTTTTCATTAAAACTACTTTTATTGAATGACTATTTTACCTTTAATGAAGAATATTTACACATTTCCTCTTTCTTTTATCACTTCCTCATAAAATATGATGTATGTTAGTCCCTTCTCCCTCACAAACCTTTCACCAAGCGGATTTGATTATTCGAGTTGAATGGTTGTGTGTGTGTGTGTATATATTTATATATATAGAAACAGGATCAGGGGAAAACGCCCAAAAGTGTGAGAACGGTGATAACGCATTCTGTCACGGCCCCCGACCCGGTTTGACCCGTTTCAGGAACCGCGGGACAGAAAATCCCGTGGTATTTATTTAATTGAGTTTAACAGCGGAAGATTTCATCAGGATCTTTTTAAAACTGCAAATTTCCCGATTATTTTATTTCACAATTTGGGATAAACCCTTGTAATTTACAATCATAAGATTTCACGGAGAAATCTTTATTTTACAAAAACATGTTTCTTTATTTTTATATTGAGCCACTTCCTTAAGCTTGTAGTGCTACGCGGCACTTTTCCTGGATCACAACAGATCACCTGAAACATGTTTGAAAAAGGTTTTGTCAGCGGGAAATACTGGTGAATCATTCATTTTATTAAAACGACACGTTGTTATAATTTACAGTATTAAGAGCGATTACAATGTTTCTGATATCAACCAACTACCCACAGTATTTGTCACTCGACCCATTGGCCCTCCCGTTGTCCAATGGTGTCTGTGACTATGGTCATATCACCCCTTGGCTGCCCAATGGTGAAGATTATCAAGTAATGTATACAAAACCCCACATACCGGCTGTAATATGGTGACTACAAAGACTTAATCCCTGTAATTATAACCTTGAAAATAAATATGCTTTTGAAATCAATTTGATAAAAAGAGAATGACTCACATTGCAGATTTATTTTGAGCAGAGCCTAGCCTACTGATTAGCCTTTTTAACCTAGTTTAAATAACAATGCACACAAACTAGGTCAGTAACTAATACAGCATTTACGATAACTCACGAGATAAAACCCTCACAACGAATGACAAAGTGCAATACTTAAACATCCATTGAATTAACAACGAATGACAAAGCATAAACCCTAATGTGGGCAGCACTTAAACATCCATTGGATAGTTTAATCGATCGGACATTGAATCGTAGCAGCGATCGAGTTATTACCCTGTTTTGCAGCAGCACTTCGTAAATTATGTGTGTTGTAGAACTGTTTCTATGATAATTCAGTGTGTATTTCGAATTTTAACGTCATTCAAGTGCCCAAATTCCAGTCCCAAACCCCACTATTTATAACCAAATTTTGACCTCCCTCGCGTGACGCGAGGGGTCCCCCTGGGGGCGTCGCGTGACGCGACGGGTCCTAACCTACCATAGGGTAGCCACGTCCCTCACTAGGCTTGCTGAGTTGACAAAATCGTAAAATTCGTTTTTGACAGCGTTTTATGTAGATAATCGTAACTAGGGTTTACCCCCCTGAGTTTTAGGGGCCCTGATCCTGATTCTGATTGTTCTGAAATTTTTAGGGTTTACTTAGAATCACTTGGGTGTCTTAATTAGGGTTTCCTATTAAACTAATTATAATAATAATTAGGACTTTTCATGGTAGTTGTTACATTCTCCCCACCTTAATAAAAATCTCGTCCTCGAGATTTACTGGAATAATTGAGGATACTTTCGCTTCATTTCCGATTCCAGCTCCCAAGTGTATTCAGGTCCTCGTTTTGAATCCCACTTAACTTTGACCAGTTTTAGTCTCTTGTTTTTGAGAAACTTGATCTTTCTATCTTCAATTTGAAGAGGTTTCTCTACAAATTTTAGCTTTTCATTTACCTCTACATCTTGAAGAGGTACTACCAGAGATTCATCTGATAGGCATTTCTTGAGATTGGATACATGAAATACATCATGTACTCCGGCTAACTCTTCTGGTAGTTGTAACCGATAAGCAACTGGTCCTATACGTTGGATCACTGAAAATGGTCCTACGTATCGTGGACTTAGCTTCCCTTTCTTACCGAATCGTACTATTCCTTTCCAAGGAGAAACTTTTAATAGTACTTTGTCTCCAACTTGGAACTCCAATGGCTTTCTTCTATTGTCTGCATAACTCTTTTGACAATCCCGAGCCGTCTTTAATCTCTCCTTGATTTGTGTAATTTTGTCTGTAGTTTCTTGCACAATTTCAGGACCTGACAATTGACTTTCTCCTATTTCTGCCCAACAAACTGGAGTTCTACATTTTCTTCCATACAGTGCTTCAAATGGGGCAGTTTCAATACTTGAATGATAACTATTGTTATAGGAGAATTCAATTAATGGTAAATGATCATCCCAGTTTCCACCAAAATCTATTACACATGCTCGGAGCATATCTTCTAGAGTTTGGATTGTCCTTTCACTTTGTCCGTCTGTCTGAGGATGATATGCCGTACTTAAATTTAGTCGGGTTCCCATAGCTTCTTGGAAACTTTTCCAGAAGTGAGAAGTAAAACGACTATCCCTATCTGATACAATGGAGAGTGGAACTCCATGTAAGGATACGACTTCATCTACATACAACTTTGCCAACCTTTCCATGCTAAAGGTTTCTTTCATAGGTAGAAAATGAGCTGATTTGGTTAATCGATCCACAATTACCCAAATCGCATCATTACCTTTTCTGGTTTTGGGTAACTTAGTAACAAAATCCATTGTTATGAGTTCCCATTTCCATAATGGCATTTCTAATTGTTGTAGTAAACCTGAATGTTTCTGATGTTCTACCTTAACTTGTGAACAATTAAGACACTTAGAAACATATCTAGCTATATCCTTTTTCATTCCTATCCACCAGAAGTTATTTCTTAAATCTTGGTACATCTTATTATTTCCAGGGTGCATGGTATACCTAGATTTATGAGCTTCTTCTAAAATTTTATTTCTTAATTCTCCTTGCTTAGGTACCCAAATTCTGCTTTTGTGGAATCTCCAAATTTCATCAGCTCCTTGCTCTAATTCTTTTATTCGTCCCTTCATTCCTTCAGCATCATCCTTGATTGCTGTTTCTTGAACATTCTTCAATTGTTCCATTAAATCTAATTGTAGATTTAATCTGAGAGCACGAACTCGTCGTTGTTTCTCGTGGTATTTACGACTTAAGGCATCTGCAACTACATTTGCCTTTCCTTCGTGATACTGAATATCACAGTCGTAGTCACTTAGGATTTCCATCCATCTCCTTTGCCTCATGTTTAACTCTTTTTGCCCAAATATATATCTTAAACTTTTATGATCTGTATATATAGTAAACTTACTTCCGTACAAATAATGTCTCCAAATTTTAAGGGCAAAAATTATGGCGCCTAATTCTAAATCATGAGTTGTATAGTTTTCCTCGTGCTTTTTCAATTGTCTTGAAGCATACGCAATTACCTTCTTGCGTTGCATTAGTACACATCCAAATCCTAGTTTTGAAGCATCACAGTAAACTTCAAAATCTTCAGTTCCTTCTGGTAAGGCTAGGATTGGAGCATTGGTTAACTTATGTTTTAAAATCTTAAAAGCTTCTTCTTGCTTTGGTCCCCACTCAAACTTAACTGCTTTACATGTTAGCTTAGTTAAAGGTACAACTATTTTGGAAAAATCCTTAATAAACCGTCTATAATATCCAGCTAAACCTATAAAACTTCTAATTTCCATTGCGGATTGCGGAATCTTCCATTTGGTAATTGCTTATATCTTAGCAGGATCTACATGAATGCCTTCATTATTCACCATGTGACCTAGAAATTGTACTTCTTGCAACCAAAATTCACACTTCGAGAATTTGGCGTAAAGCTTTTCTTTTCTTAACAAAGTTAAGAGTGCATGCAAGTGCTGACAATGTTCTTTCTGATTTTTGGAATAAATAAGTATATCGTCGATGAAAACAATTACAAATTTATCCAAATACGGTTTACAGATCCTATTCATCATGTCCATGAATGCTGCAGGTGCATTCGTTAACCCAAAGGGCATGACTGTAAACTCGTAATGACCATACCTAGTTCTGAAAGCAGTTTTAGGTATGTCTTCTTCTTCTACCTTTAATTGATGATATCCGGAGCGTAAGTCGATCTTAGAAAAATATCTAGCTCCTTGAAGTTGATCAAAAAGATCATCAATCCTAGGTAATGGGTATCGATTCTTAATTGTAACCTTATTCAATTCTCTATAATCAATACAGATTCTCATAGAACCATCCTTTTTCTTTACAAACAATACTGGTGCTCCCCACGGGGATGAACTAGGTTGTATGAATCCTTTACTTAATAATTCATCTAATTGTTTTTTCAGTTCTAACATTTCTGTAGGAGCTAACCGATAAGGTGCCTTAGCTATCGGTGTAGTTCCTGGAATTAGATGAATCCTAAATTCTACTTCTCTATCGGGTGGTAATCCTGGTAATTCTTCTGGGAATACATCTGAGTATTCTGAGACTACAGGAATCTCCTTAAGTTCTTTACCCTTAGTGCTAATGACTACCGAAATCATATACACTATTCCTTGTTTTCGTTCATAACTAGCAACTTTCATTACTGATATGAACTTCATGGGCTTACGTGGTTTATCTCCTGTAATCATGATTACTTCTCCGGTAGGTGCCTGAATTTCTATAGAATTCCTATCACAAAGGATTCGAGCATGGTTGGCTACTAACCAATCCATTCCTAATACTACATCGAATTCAACTAATTTCATAGGTAACAGGTTTGCATGAAATTTATATCCTAAAAGTTCTATACTTTCTTTTTGCAAAACTTTATCTATGCTAACAGAATTTCCGTCTGCCGTTTCGACTGTAAAAATCTGCCTAATGTTGGTTAATGGTAAGTTAAGAGCTTGGCAGAATGAAGTATTGATAAAACTTTGGTTTGCACCAGAGTCAAATAATACTTTTGCATATACGTTGTGAACTAAGAACGTACCAGCTATCACATCAGGAATTAGCTCGGCTTCCTGAGTCGTTAACTGAAAAGCTCGAACATTCTTCTTGGTAGCTCCGTCAGCTGGCTTGACTTTGTTGTCTGCTGGTTTAACCAATTTAGGACATTCTGTCTTGAAATGTCCATTTTCTCCACAGTTGAAGCAGGTTATGGTTTTCTTTCTGCAGTTTTCTTCATGATGTCCTACAGTTTTGCAAAAGTTGCAGGTTACATTACATCTTCCATAATGTTTCCTTTTGCAATTCCTGCAGAACGGCGGAGTTGAAGATTGCCCTGTTCCTCTTCTCCTGAAGCTATTGTTATTACCCGTACGAAATCCTTGGGTAATTTTCTGAGCCAGTTCCTTCTTCCTGTTTTCATCTCTTGTGCGTACCAGTTCGTCAGTTAGGGTGTTAGCTAGTTCTACCACATCATCAATGGTACGAGGTCTCGCAGCTTTGACGATGTTGCGGATTTCACCAATCAATCCCCAAATATAGCGAGAAATGAGTACCGGTTCTGGCGAAGCCAGTGTTGGTACTACTCTAGCATATTCGAAGAATGTCGAAGTATAACCGCGACAATCTACACCCGTCATACGATGATTTAGGAACTTATTTGCCATTTGATCTTTTTCGTATTCGGGACAGAATTTTCTTTCTACAATATTCTTAAATTCTTCCCAGTTCATGGCGTAAGCCACAGTTCTTCCTTTGGCTTGTAACACCGTGTTCCACCATTCTAGCGCCCCTTCTTTGAAAAGATTCGACGCGTACATAACTTTGTCGTTTTCGGCACATTTACTGATTATAATCACTGCCTCGGTTTTCTCGAACCAACGCAGTGCTGCAGTCGCTCCTTCATTGCCTGCAAATTCAGTGGGTTTACAAGCAAGAAATTCTTTGTAAGTGCAACCAGGTGTTGCAGCTTTCATTTTCTTAGGGAGTGGAGCTTGCAGTGGTTCATTATCATGATTAGTATGATTACCGCCTCCGTTTATGCTATTACTGAAGTTATCTTGAGAAATACGTTTGCTAGGAACGATTTGTTGCGGTTCAACTGGTTTCTGGGCAACAGCAAGTATTGCTGGAATAGCATTGGCTATTCCTTGTGCAACGATATTTTCTATATCTTGCCTAGTCATAAATTGATCACCCGGATGTTGCTCAGATTGATTAACCTCATTAACTGGTTCATTATTAGCGTTTTCCATCTGATAATTAATATATAATTTATTAGTATCAAATAAATAACAATTATATACAAAGCAATCGTACAATTTCATAATGCATATATAGTCAAAACTTATTGATTTCTTGATTCCATTTTTATAATATATGCTTCAATACACACCATAATCTTACAAAGTTTTATTTTAGATTATTTTACAAGCTACATTCTGCTTATTTATTTTACAACCACAGTTTCACATTCTTACACCACACTACCCCTCGTCAGTTGTTATTTTAGTAACGGCGTTCCCTCTCATCGTACTTCCAGGAGATCTGTTCTCCTACTTCCCTGATCGTATTTCCTGCATCCACTAACTCCTCGCCAAAGTGGCGGAGTTCAGCTAAATTCTCATTGCTCATGGGTGGATTTGGTATTGGTTCAGGGTCAAACTGAGGAAGAAAGGAATAAGGATTGTTGAGCAGGTTTTGGAATTGCCAATCATTAGTCCACCATTCATCCATTCCTAGAGGTTGGGTGTGGATTATTGGTTCTGGGATTGCTGGTTCTAAGTTTATAGGGAGTTGATTGTTGATAGGATAAGAGTAGAAATTATTATTAATAGGCCTGACAATATCACAGCTTGCCAATGCATGATCTCCTGAAATGGTAACTCCTCGATCTGTCTAGAGCTTTCCCCAATTTCCCTCTTGGTTTGTCTAGAACCTTCCCCATACTCCATTTCTATTTGCTTAGAATATTCTCCAAACTGTATTTCCATTTGCCTAAAATCTTCCCCGACTTCAATCTCCTTCCCTTTGTCTAATGGATTTTCTATTTTGGGAAGTCTCTTGGCTGGCTTTTTCCTACGCACACGCCTCCCCCAGACATATCTCTTTCTTTTCTGAGGTTTTTGCTTTTTCGGAGGTTTAAATTTTGAAGGGCTTCTGACAGGTCACTCATGCTGTTTAACATATATGCAAAATACACAAAAATTGCTAAGTTAAAATTTTATAACAAAATTTCATAAATAATATTATTGCATACCGTGTGACTACAAAACAACTGAAATTTTTTAAAACACACTAGGGTTTGCTGTAAATTTATTTATTTACTTGATAAAGCTTCTGACTTATAGGTGATAAGGGTGCTAAATCTTGAGTCAAAGTATTTAAAGATTTGCATTAACTGCTACAGTAGCTAGCATATAGAGATCTGCCCATTTCTCATCTAACTTGTCCTCCCAATGTGTTTTACTGGTTAATTCCTGGGTTTCCTGTTTAATCTTCTTTTCTCGGAATTTCTTTATTTTCTCCTGACTTTTCCTAATAATCAAACTTCGTTTATTAGGAGAAAGTGGTTCTTCATATTGTGCCTTACGGACAAATATTTCTTCTTCAGGATTTTCATAGGGTTTTGTTTGGGATGAACTTCCCTTCTCGTTTGATGACCTATCTAATTTAAGATAGATGTTTGAAAGCTTTTGTTTACCCATACTGTACACAAATATTCAAATAATAAAACACATAATCACAAATTGGAAATCAGAAAAATTAAGTATTTCTAAATACTTAATAGGCTTAAATCAGTGGCTCTGATACCACCTTTTTCTGTCACGGCCCCCGACCCGGTTTGACCCGTTTCAGGAGCCGCGGGACAGAAAATCCCGTGGTATTTATTTAATTGAGTTTAACAGCGGAAGATTTCATCAGGATCTTTTTAAAACTGCAAATTTCCCGATTATTTTATTTCACAATTTGGGATAAAACCCTTGTAATTTACAATCATAAGATTTCACGGAGAAATCTTTATTTTACAAAAACATGTTTCTTTATTTTTATATTGAGCCACTTCCTTAAGCTTGTAGTGCTACGCGGCACTTTTCCTGGATCACAACAGATCACCTGAAACATGTTTGAAAAAGGTTTTGTCAGCGGGAAATACTGGTGAATCATTCATTTTATTAAAACGACACGTTGTTATAATTTACAGTATTAAGAGCGATTACAATGTTTCTGATATCAACCAACTACCCACAGTATTTGTCACTCGACCCATTGGCCCTCCCGTTGTCCAATGGTGTCTGTGACTATGGTCATATCACCCCTTGGCTGCCCCAATGGTGAAGATTATCAAGTAATGTATACAAAACCCCACATACCGGCTGTAATATGGTGACTACAAAGACTTAATCCCTATAATTATAACCTTGAAAATAAATATGCTTTTGAAATCAATTTGATAAAAAGAGAATGGCTCACATTGCAGATTTATTTTGAGCAGAGCCTAGCCTACTGATTAGCCTTTTTAACCTAGTTTAAATAACAATGCACACAAACTAGATCAGTAACTAATACAGCATTTACGATAACTCACGAGATAAAACCCTCACAACGAATGACAAAGTGCAATACTTAAACATCCATTGAATTAACAACGAATGACAAAGCATAAACCCTAATGTGGGCAGCACTTAAACATCCATTGGATAGTTTAATCGATCGGACATTGAATCGTAGCAGCGATCGAGTTATTACCCTGTTTTGCGGCAGCACTTCGTGAATTATGTGTGTTGTAGAACTGTTTCTATGATAATTCAGTGTGTATTTCGAATTTTAACGTCGTTCAAGTACCCAAATTCCAGTCCCAAACCCCACTATTTATAACCAAATTTTGACCCCCCTCGCGTGACGCGAGGGGTCCCCCTGGGGGCGTCGCGTGACGCGACGGGTCCTAACCTACCATAGGGTAGCCACGTCCCTCACTAGGCTTGCTGAGTTGACAAAATCGTAAAATTCGTTTTTGACAGCGTTTTATGTAGATAATCGTAACTAGGGTTTACCCCCCCTGAGTTTTAGGGGCCCTGATCCTGATTCTGATTGTTCTGAAAATTTTAGGGTTTACTTAGAATCACTTGGGTGTCTTAATTAGGGTTTCCTATTAAACTAATTATAATAATTAGGACTTTTCATGGTAGTTGTTACACATTCTGGCCCAACACGTGTCACGCGACATAGAGAAGGGCGGAGGGGTTTTTTTTGTCCTTTTATATTCTTTTTTTTTTAACGCGCGTCACATGACCTTTCCATTTTTTGACGTTTAACAAATACACGGCGTTTTTATTGTTTTTAGATCAGGATCATAGTAAATATTTTGGCGTTTTAACTAAGTATGGCTTTGATTGTTGTGCCAAGTAGGATGTAGGCCTATAATGTAAAAAACATCAGTAATTTTCTTGATTTTATTTCTTTTTCTATCAAGTGTTGTGTCATGTAAGATGCAGGCCTATAATGTGACATGAAATTATGGCGTTTTGAAAAGATAAACAAATTCAATTTTCCATGTAGTGGCTTTTAATATAATAAATATTTTGCAATTATTGTTTCGTTCAATTTCATCTGTCAATTAGTGTTGCTTTTTCCAGTAATACTTTGTTTGGCGTTTTATATTAGCAACAACGTGCTTTGCTAGCATCCGTTCTCACAGTTTTCATACTATCAGGCGTTTTGGTGTTTGTAGTTTTTGGCGTTTTATACTCAATTTTTTTTATTAGTAGAGAATTATATAATTAACAAAAGAGAATTAGATAACAAACAATAGAAAATGAAAAAAAATATTAAAAATTCTAATCTAATTTCTCATCCAAATCTTCAGTGTCATCAACCTCTTCTACTTTTAACCGTTTTGGCGTTTTGAACCTGTTTTGAATACCTTATCTAGATCCTTATTTTCCTATATAACGCCCGTCTTTAGAAGATTCTTATTTTTAGTGGCATCCTGTATTGTGTTTTGATATATACTTGTTTGTTGACATGTTGAAGATCAACGTCTGCTCGAATGTATTGATCCCTTCATGCCATCTATATATCCATCAAGAACAAAGTGACATGATGACATATCAGTGTCATCAGTCTCTTTTTGTTGAATATTTGTCCATCTCATTCAGCAAAAGCTTATAGAGATACCCACCTTAGAGAAAAATCCATTCAGTGAAACTTCATTCAGAATAATACTCAATATGGAAGAAACGAGTTTCTCCATCTGTGGCTTTTTTAACTATCTTTTTTTGGCGTTTTAAAGTGAATGGTTTCTAGGAAAGATGACGTTGTTTTTGGTGTGTGATCAGTTGATTGTGCAGAGACATCTCTCATATATGATGTTTTTGGTGCGTAGATCAGACGGGATTTTATTTATAATAAATGATATTAATAAAGTAACCGTCTTTTCAGTTACTGTGTGTATTTTTACTGTTTATGTTCAGCTTTTTATGAGTTTTTAGGGTGATAGACTTGCCATTTTCCTAGTTTGGCGTTTTAATGGCTATAAGTATATTTTGGCGTTTTTTTTTCATTTTTAGCTTTTAATAGTACTTGTCCAAATTACTTTTAATATAGGTTGGGAGTTTTTGGCGTTTTACTGCATTATGGTGTTTTACAATCATTATAACTGTTTGTCGTTTTATTAATATAATGCATTTTTTTTTCTTAGCTGAAAAATACATAACAAACAACATAAAAAGAAAATTAAAAAAATAAAAATAGAAACAATTTATCTTCCAAATCTTCAGTGTCATCATACTCTTTCTTCTTTGAAACATGCTCACTGGCGGTTTGACTTTGTCATGCTTGAGTTTTTGTGGCCGTTTGGAAAGACAAAATGACGTGAGTTTTTTGTTTGAATATGTAACTTCAAACCACTCATTAGTGTCATTCGTCTCTTCATGCCATTATAATATTCATCAATAACAAAACACAAAAAATGACATAAGTCTGACACCAGCATCTTTTTGTTTATGATTTGTCCATCTTATGCAGCAAAATGTTATTGAGTCACAGCACCTCAGGGAAGAATGCATTCTGCGAAACTTCGCGTAGAACAATATTGAATATACAAGAAACGATCTTTGCCATTTTTGGCGTTTTACTGAGGAAATAGTGTATCTGAAAGAAACGTCGATTTTTTGGAATCTTTAATGTTTGAGTGTTTTGGCGTTTTCTAATATGATTGGTATATAGTAAAATATGGCGTTTTTGAGTAGGCGTGTGTGATGTTTTGGGGTTTTTGGCGTTTGTAAGATGAATGGTATATAGTAGAAAATATGGCGTTTCAGGTTCGGGGGGGGGGGGGTGTGTTTTTATGTCTGAGATGTTTTGTTTATATAAGGATGTGTTTTGGCCCGTAATGGCGTTTTATTCATTAGTTTGGCGGTTTGGTAGAGAAGTGTAAAGACCCTTTTACCCTTAATGAAGCGCGTCCATTTAATAGAATTCGTGTTATTTACAAAAACGCCACCGCGCCAATCTAGTCCATAGATTGTTTTGATTGGACGATCCATAAGCATTCTCACCGTTCTCACACTTTCCACCGTTTTCTCTAAATCCTGACCCTATATATGTATATATTGAAACTAGATATTGAAATAATCAATATGAATAAACAAATAAATTCAGCTTCTGCTTGTCTATTATCAAACAACCAATTTTTGGTCATGAGTTTCGTATCAGTTGCAACGGAACTTGTTATATGAGAGTAACCTAAAGTTAACTAATGACCTGTTCTTTTAATGTAATACAAGAGACTATCTCATTTCTCAATGTTCTTTTGGTCATTTTATTTTCTTAATTCCTTAAAATAGTCAGAACGTGCAATATGCTCGACTTTGATAATATTATTATTACAACTTCATACAACAGAAGCACATCAAATACTATTTGGAAGTCTAGTATTGTTCATGATTATTATTGAAACTAATCAATGTAGTTTCATCTTATAATATTAATCCATAATAGTTTACCTTTGTTAACAATTGTACCATATTTAAGAGTTCTTATCCAAAGATTAATAAGAAATGTAGCTTAATCTTACTATTTATCTATAAGAGGATTATGGGACCCGCCATGGCGTTATCAGAGATCATCAAGCATCCATTGGATCTGATATCATGCTGTCAAGTTTTGATAGCAGTTTTGCAATGTTTCCAGGACCGGACCGGTCGCCTTACGGGGTCAAAGGTCGAATAAGTCCGACTGGTTCGACCGGATTTAAGACCCGGATTACGTATATAAATAATACCAAAGAATAAGTATAAAAATATTAAGATTAAAAACGTATACAAATAATACCAAAGAGTAAGTATAAATAAAAATATTAAATCAAGAAAATAAAAATCTATGGAGAAATGGTGACAACTTATTTACACTTGTTTTCCTTTTTCAACTTCAATATATAATTAATTTTACCCTCAATCTAATTTTAAAAGTTTTCCTACTTCTCTTATGTCTTCTCCCTAACTTTCTCCGGCCGCCGTCGACTCACTTTTAGATCCAGCTAGAATGAGAACCGATCTGCAGATCAAGATTAGATTTACGTCATTTTGGGCAAAAACTGAGAGACCCTATGCACGTCAATGTCCTTTTTCCCTGCCCTCACGCCGTGGCTGACTGCTGCCCCGCGCCCGTACTAACGCCGGTGTATGGTGGTGTGTTGGGCGGTGTTGGTCCGACGTGGCATGAAACATCGCGATGATAACACATAGTCTAAGAACCAAACGAGCTTTCGCCAGAAAATGAAAAAAAACGGCCCGACCTTAACTAGACGAACCGTCGTCCCGGATCCCGGCCCGACCTCCGGGTCGATGTTGAAACGGGTTAAATGCAAGAACCAGTTCGGTTATGCTTCTGGCTCCCGACCGGTCGTTCCGGGTTTAAAAACATTGCAGTTTTGGGCTTACCCTATAGGAACATGAACTGAAGAACCCAGAATTAACTCATGAATCCTTAATCACAAAACATAGATATTTGCACTTGTTCCAATAACTCCTCAAACAGAGACATGGGACCTAAACTCGTGGCCACAATATTCTCCTCCTCTGTCGGTTCAGATAGTTTTGATCTTATGACCTACTTGATTTTCAGCAAATGCTTTGAAGATTTTAAAGAAATTCAGTGCTTCCGATTTTAACTTCAGAAAATAAACCCATGTCTTTCTTGAGAAGTCATCAATGAAAGTAATAAAATATTTGCATCCACCTATCGATAAGGTTCTCATCGGTCCACATAAATCTGAGTGTATTAGTTGCAGTGGCTTCTCGGCATGCCAATTTGTTTGTTTTGGAAATGATTTTCTTGCGTGTTTGCCGAACAAACAACCTTCACATATACTGTCAGTTGTCTTAGAGATCTTCGGCAGCCCTTTCACTGTTCCATTCACTCCCATATTATATAACATATCAAAATTTAGATGCCCATATCTTCTATGCCATAAAATGCTAGTGTCTGCTGTCATCACATTACACACCCGTGGAATCACATCATGACTAAGGTTGAGAGGAAACATTTTATTCCCTGTCATTTTAACTAATCCGATGCATGTCCCTGAAGAATCTTTAATCATACACTCTTGATTTGCAAAGTTAACTTCATAACCTTTCTTAACTAGTTGCCCCACACTTAGTAAATTATGTTTTAAACCTTCGACATAAAATACGTTAGGAACTTTCTTTTCAATTCCTTTTACTTTGATTGATACATCGCCACATCCTAATACTTCTAATTTCTTGTCATCTCCGGTCCTCACTTCTCTTCGTTCTGACTCATCTAATGTGATGAATAACGTCTTGTTACCGGTCATATGATTACTACACCCGATGTCTAAATACCAGCAGTCGCTCCTTGACACTTCTTCTACATTGAATATCATGAACATTGTATCTTCACTCTTTTCTTTGCTTTCCTCTTCATGTAACAGTGCACTTCCATTTTTATCGTTCTCTTCCTTTTGTTGACAGAACCGTGCTCTGATACCACTTTGATAGATGTTTGAATCATAACCAGCGGAAGCATCATTATCACTTGTTGATTTCATGATGATGATTATTAGGACTTTGTATAGTAATTGTGGATGTTTAGCAATGGACAATTTGATACTTGAAATTGTCTTGGTACCGAGAGTAGTTCCCGGCATCCAATATATATACATTTTAAACATGAAGCGGTTATGTGTTTCGGTTGAATAATGGCAGGAATAACTGCCATTCGAATAGGGATCAACCAAACGACATACCGGTTCAATATTCGAGTTACATCGTTACACACATACATAAATACATAAATATTACGAATCCTAGATAATTATAAGAATTATGTTTATAATATATCTAATACTCTCCCCTAAACATGATTCCGTTTACGGGAGTTTTTCTTCACACTTTCATTTGCTTCGTTCACTGCTGCTCTAGCCCTGTTGAAATCGAATCTTCGTCTTGTATTTCTCCTCTTGTTTTCATTCCATTCGTTATTAGTAAACAACGCATAGTGTTCCGATGGATCCCTTGTAACACCTTGATTGGCTTCAGCCCTTCCCTCTTGACCTGCATCTTGTTCAGCAGCGTCTCCCTCACTTTGGCTGCACCTCGGATCTGCACTCCTTCCCTGCGTTGTTTCTTCTTCTATCACACCCTTGTCTTGTACTTGTGATTGAATGGTTTTAAACTTGTAATAATATACGAGGACATCTAAATACATTGCGTATACCATACGCATTAATTCACCATCATTATACTCGAATCCCATCTCTTTTGCTATCATCGGCCAGAGATTATTTTCTGTCACATATCGGTGTCCTTCTTCTCGTTCTATTATCAGATACATATCTAGCAAACATATCCTTCGGTTGTTTGAGGCATAGGCTGGAATTGGTCTTGATGTTATTCCTAACATCTTTGTTATAAACCATTCCACCATTTCGTCAAACTTTGCTTGCAAAATAAACTTGTATTTTCTAACATATTCATCATCGTCCATCATATTGAGTAATGCCTTACAATCTAAGAATTCCTTGAATCTCATAGTTTAAAGTATCATAACGTTCCAATCTGGTTCGTTAGATGATATTTCAAGTTTTTCGAAGTAATTATTCAAGTAATTCGTTTTGAATGACATAAATTCCGATTCTTTGTTCATCATCTTCTGTTTTTCCATAACACACATCTCTTCTTCTCTTGTTAATCCAGATCTTACGTTTCTGATGTTATTTAGAGGAATACTAAAAGTTGGATATAGTTTACACATATCTCCCATGAACTTCACTGTAAACCCTTGTGTTATTAATTGGTCATAACTTAGAATGTGTCTGTCTATGTCTTGTGTAAAGAACACACTTTGAACACGGATCTTCTCCGTCCCAGACATAACATCAACAACACCTATTCCTCTAATGAAATAGAATTGATTTTCACCCGTGTTTGTTTCAACATCAGTCATACATTTAATGCGCTTGAACATTTCTAAATTTCCAGAAAAATGGTGTTTTAAAGTTTTGCTAACATACCACATTTCCGACCAACGACCTCCATCGGTTCCTGCCACTAAATACTCTAATTTATGATCGCTTCTGAGATCTCCATCTTCTTCATTCTGTCGTTGCACTCCGGTATTAATGGCGAGACGAACTAGTTGAGATTCTTCATCTTCTTCTTTGTTCTTGCAGTTTGATATTTGATGGCCTGGAGAATTACAGTAATAACACCGTTTCATCAACCACTTTCTTTCCCTTCTTTCATCTGCGCAGTGTTGGCACGGAAACATTGTAGATGTGGCCCTAAGATCAGAAGAGACTGGCGCTCTGATACCACTTTGATAGATGTTTGAATCATAACCAGCGGAAGCATCATTATCACTTGTTGATTTCATGATGATTATTAGGACTTTGTATAGTAATTGTGGATGTTTAGCAATGGACAATTTGATACTTGAAATTGTCTTGGTACCGAGAGCAGTTCCCGGCATCCAATATATATACATTTAAAACATGAAGCGGTTTTGTGTTTCGGTTGAATAATGGCGGGAATAACTGCCATTTGAATAGGGATCAACCAAACGACATACCGGTTCAATATTCGAGTTACATCGTTACACACATACATAAATACATAAATATTACGAATCCTAGATAATTATAAGAATTATGTTTATCATATATCTAATAGTTGGGCGGTGTTGGTCCGACGTGGCATGAAACATCGCGACGATAACACATAGTCTAAGAACCAAACGAGCTTTCGCCGGAAAATGAAAAAAACGGCCCGACCTTAACTAGACGAACCGTCGTCCCGGATCCCGGCCCGACCTCCGGGTCGATGTTGAAACGGGTTAAATGCAAGAACCAGTTCGGTTATGCTTCTGGCTCCCGACCGGTCGTTCCGGGTTTAAAAACATTGCAGTTTTGGGCTTACCCTATAGGAACATTAACTGAAGAACCCAGAATTAACTCATGAATCCTTAATCACAAAACATAGATATTTGCACTTGTTCCAATAACTCCTCAAACAGAGACATGGGACCATTGTAAAACCACCAAAAAGAAACTCAGTTCTCTATGCATTTAGAAACTCGATTGGATATACATACTCGATTGAATATGTACTGATTCACCATAAAATCACTAAAAAGAAACTCAGATAGTCGCGTCGTGAGTAGCATAAAACTCAAATGGATGTACTTACCTGGAACGATGCAGCGTCGTTACTACCAGAGGTAGAAGAAACGATGGCCGGATTTGGCTGCATCGATCGTACCAGAGGAAGAAGATACGATGGTCTGGTGCAGGGTTTGTTGTGTCGTACGTATACAAGAGGAAGATGAAAGGAACTAAGTTGGGTACTTTCTCAAAAAAGGGAAAATATGTAATTGTTTTTTTTTTTTTTGGAAATATGTAATAAACCAGCTTAGGAAGGGGAAATATGTAAAAATCCCTAAAAAAATTAGTCTTATACACGCGTTAAAATCCTAAGTACCTCCATAAGGAGCGGACCTAGTTATTGAATTAAATAAGAATCATGGTATGAACTTTCCACCCCCGACCCAACTCAAACCAGAGCCGAAAAAAACATCATATGGCAGTTGAAAAATGGCCTTAAAAATGATTGCATGGTCCATATATATATAGGAGAAGGATCCGTTAGGAACCACCCTTTATTGCGAGAACCGCGAGAACCAATGTGAACACAACCAAAAATACATAAAAATAGCTAAAAAAAAACACACAATTTTTTTTTTAAACATTTTTTATAAAAAAATCGCTAGTTAATTTGCAATTAACATTTTTTATAAGAAAACATATATAAATTATACATTAACCTATTAAGGTATAATTAAAAGTATATCTTATTTATAAATACTGTCACTCTAATTTGAACCAAAACAAATATCCTCATATGATGTTTAAATAACATATAATCAAATAAGTTTTTTTTGTAGTAACAAATAATCTCAAATTCTCAATGTAAAGTTAATTTGCAATTAACGTACATGTTTCATACGTTTCATATATTGTAGAAAATAACAAATAATTATGATGATATCTTAGGATATATGATAGAAATAAATACACATTCCAACTACGATATATGATAGAAATATATATACACATTCCAACTGATACAACATAGAGATAAATTAACTAATAATATTAAAATAGTAGCATAATCCATTCATTTATATATCCCCTTGTATCTTAATGATTACTCATATTAATACGCTTTTCTTTTAAGATTTTCTATAATATTTTTAACTATATTATATAATAATATAATATTAATATATAGAAGATTGATATTAAATATATGATATATCAGATTATTTTCATGTTTTATTTTCTATACGTATAATATATTAACAATATTTTTTTTTCTTTCATAGATATTATAAAATATATCATGAGGATTTCAAGGTTATATTATTTCACAATATGTCTCTTGTCACACGAACGTTTCACCTATTCGTATTTTATACAATCCATTTATGCTTTAATGACGTTCAAATATCAACACATCATATATGATACATCTACCGATATCATAGTAAATAAAAAGAAGATAATAAAATCAATTAAATTAAAGATGATACATACCTTGAGATCTTGATGGTAAATTGATGGAAGATTTAAAGCTTCAAAGATACTATAATGATGTCATCTCCATGTGATAAGCAAGATTGAGAATTCACAATTTTCTCAATATATGTCACTCAGTTTATGAACATCAATAAATATAAACAATGGTTACGGAGAAGATCTAATAAAACAAAATTACTAAAATAATTACAATATATGGAAATCTCTTTTTATGATTCTTATTAATCATACTAAAAATATGTTAGACAACTTACGAGTTTTAATAAAAATATTCACAAATAACACCATAATAATGACTCCATTCAAATCATGAAAAGGAAATAAATTTTACGATCATAATACACAGTTTTAATAATCCTTATACTAGTTGTGGACCTTAAAATTTATATAAGATTTTGATAAATATATTTATCCAATATAAATCATATATGTTTTAAATTGATTCTTGAAATTCACTCGTTGATTTTTATACAATATAGATCAGGTTGAAAAATTATGTTTAAAAAGAATGAATCATAAAGCAATCATACTATTCGTCTAAATAAATAAAAAGATCAAGCTGACATCACGGGACTTACGACGCCCATGTTACAAAACTCATTTTGTTGATAAATTGATTGGGAAAACTTTCCAATTTTTTCTTTTAAAACCAATGTTGTCGAAAATACATACCAAAACCCAATGCAAAATTTCAAGCGGTGGTATGTATATGATTATTTAATGTATACTAATAAAAGAAGATTCAACAAAGATTACCTTTTTTGTTCTCGAAGGATGACACTTTAGCAAGCTGTGGATCTCAAACTGCCCAGATAAGCATTCACGCCATTTACGATGTTTGACAAGGTAATAAGGTATGTAATGACGACTATAGAAACAAAGGTTTTAGAACGAGCACTGTCGTGCTGATAACGTGTTGTGAAACAACGCCCTACTAGCGACTAGTATATGAACATAAGTGCAAGTATCAAAGGAACATAGAGAGAAAGATAGAATAGAGAATTGTTATTCATTGTGATGTATATACCATATACAAATGTCATTATATATAGGCCCTTACATTAGTACAATAGTAACTAAAGAGATAGGAGTTATAGAGGTGGATAGTCACTACATAATGGATGCACTAAAGGGATAAGAGTTATAGATGTGAATAGTCACCACATAATGAATACATTCATAACGTAAACCACATTATAGTACCAGAGTTATGCATTATTAATAACAAATAAAATAACACAACTTGTGGGTACCACGGGTGAAAACCTAGTGAGTATATATATATATATTGGGGATGGATCATGAGAAAACTAGTTTAAATGAGAACCAAAAAACTAACTAAAAAAGCCAAAAAACATACCAATTTTTTTTTTTTTACAATTTTGTTATTTAATTTCGCAGGTTTTTATATATATAAAAAATTTTCAATTTTTTTTTGTACTACACATGTGCAATAATACGGAAAACCTAAATCACTTAACCCACCCCCACTGACACCCCCCAAAAACCTAAACCCCCCATCCCCACCCCTCAAAAAACCTAAATTCACCCTCCCACCAAAAGTCTAAACCTCCCACCCCTCAAAAAACCTAATTTTAAGCATGTAACGCACATGTGTAGTACACATATAATGCACATATGCAGTACAAGTTTTTTTTTTTGAAATTTTATATATATAAAAAATAGCGATCTTTTATAAAAAAAATTGTAAAAAAAATTGGTATGTTTTTAGGCTTTTTTAGTTAGTTTTTTAGTTTTCTCATTCATATGTAGTTTTCTCATGATCCTCTCCCTATATATATATATATATATATATCTTCTATATAAGGAGGCATAACCCGAGGACTTCCTCTGCACCTTTCTCCCTTTACTACTTACTCTCTTAGACTAGGCGTTCTAGGTTAACTGATGTCGGGTCAAAATACGTAGTATTTTATAAGTAATTCATGTTAGTTTTAGTGTGTTAAAGATACTAAGTTGTATATAATTATTAAGTATTCGTTTGTTTGTTCAACAGGTGTTAATGTGAGTAAAATGAGAGAAACGAGTCGAAAACGCAAGCTTGGCAGGTCAATGCAGGAACGGGAAGCAGAAAAGTCAACGTGATGACCCCCTGTGACACGCGGGGGTGTTTTGGAAATCGTTCGCGTTCCGCTGAAGCCATCAGAGTAATGTCGGTAAAAAATAAGACGTGTCAATCAAGAATGTGACCCCCGCGACACGCGGGGGTTGCTTGTGTTGTCTCTGCGACGCGCGGACGTAATCAAGAATGAGAAACATTATTTAAACGCTAAAAATAGGTTATTGGGGTATCAATTCTCATTCAATCATCCACAGCCGTCAACTATGAACTACCAGGCGATTATACCATCATTTTTCCTTCCTAAAAGCAGTTTTCTCATGTTTAAATCATCCTCAATCAAGTTTGAAGCTTCGATGACAACCATGAGCGGCTAAAACACTTGTAACTTCCACCCGAATGAGAGATTGTTTCGTTTGGTATTAAACTTTGTGTGTGGATTCTTTTTAACTAGTAAATCTTGACTACTTGTGTTGAGTTTGTGCAACGTTTCTTTATATTTGAATTATTTGTCGTTTATCAAGCGTATTGACAACTTCCTTGCGTTGTTAGCGGGTTGGTAAATTGGTGGGTAATTGATATAACTAAACGAGTTATTAGATTGTATGGTGAATCTTAAAAACTATCTCTAATAATTAATCAAATTCATTAATCCCAAGGTCATGTCTATGTCTATGTGGTGTTTTGAATCTATAAACGGGTTTTTGTGTTAAAACGAGCAATCAGGATTACGGGTGAGGGTTGCTTTTTCTCATATTGATCACAACTTCTTTAATTAGTTTTCTTATTTTTAAAATCAATTAATCAAACCCCCAAGCTAGGTAATTTTAGTTTTAGTTAAATTCTTCTACATTGACCACAAATTTCCCGTGGATACGATACCCTACTTACGCTATCTACGTAGTTTAATTAGGTTTTTGAGTGACCCTTACGACAATCATCAAAATGGCGCCGTTGCCGGGGAATTCGTGTGCTTAGTGTTAGTTTAGAATTAGTTGTTTTTATTGCTTTTTGAAAAAAACTAAAAAACCCAAAAATATTTCTTTTTTTTATTCTTGTGTCGTTCGGTATTACGCGCAATTTTTTGTTTACTTGTGTATAGGCGATTTCTTATTGCATGCACACCGGGTTTTCAAAAGATCTTCACCACTTTTGTTCGATCCTGAAATCGAAAAGACCGCACGACAAAACTTACTGCTTCGTTCAACATTAAAAGGAAAAGTATCGGTTTCAACAATGAATCCTTTAGAAAATCAATCGACCCCGAATCAGCAAACACACAACAACAAGACCCAATTACGGAGATGTCACCAATGCCACCACCCCCGTTCACAACTGAAACCCAAACCTAAACTCAACAAACTCCACCCGTAGCACCGCACCCCAACATAACCACCCAACTAATGCCTGCTCCAACTGGAGATTTTCACGTTATTGGTGGACCGCTTTACTTGTTACAAAACCTACAACCATTACAGCCTAATCCGTTACAGGCTGTGAATCAATCGAATCAAGTGCCACACCCGAACCGATCGGGTGTTATATTCGAACAAAGGGAAAACAGGGTTAGAGCGGATACATGGGATGACGGGTATGAAGAAGAAGAGTGGGGTATAAACGATGGTTACATGGGATATCGAGGTGGTTTGCAAAATCCGGCACCGAACCGGAATCAGCCAGTTTTCAACAAAGACAGTTGCGTGGTGGAGACGAGTATCAAACTCCACCACAGGTTCATCGAGTACCAACTGCTCCACTGTAGGTCCGGCTAGGGGAGGATCTAGTCGCCTAATCCTTGTATTCGAACCACTCCGATTGTGCGGAATCCAACCGGAATAGCAAACCGAGATAGAACAAGCAAAAACACGACACGCAATATTCACCGATTAACACCTCTTGTATTAATACGTATGAAAGGACTGTTACAAGCTCAATGTTTACAAATCAGTTCTGTAAACTCTCTCTAAGTGTGTGTGTGTTCTCCTGTCTCACTCTTGTCTCTCTTTGAACTGAACACATTGCATGGGTATATATACCCGAACACAGCAGGTCTGGTCGAAGGATCAGATAGTATGATCGAAGGATCATCTATCGACCAGAAACAGCTCGAAGGATTCGGATGTACCTCGAAAGATGTGATCTTTCGTGGTCCATCCATCGAAGGTCCATCTTTCGAGCTCATCATCGAAGGATATAGGCAATCCTTCGATGGCTCATCCTTCGACCCAGCATCTTACAAACATAATGTTGACTGTTTGGCCAAGTCAAACCAGGAGGATGGTTGACTTGGTCAAACTTACAAGACTAACAAAGACATCGTTTATAATACTGACAAAGTACAGACACAAGTGCACCAACAAACTCCCCCTTGGCTGTAGCTTTGTCTTGATCTTCATTCTTGTAAGTCTCTCGTGTCTTCAAGTCTTTGACTTCTTTTAAAGTCTTCAATGTCGGAGGATCTTTAAAGTCTTCACGTCTTGAAAGCAGAAAGTGTACCAACAAACTCCCCGTTTCATGTAGGAAGGTGTTGACAAACTCCCCCTTAACATAAGCTCCCCCTTGAGTTATGCTCGTGAAAGTCTTGATCTTTATGAAGTGAGATCCTTGTGGTGTTGATGATGGTCAGCGGCAACTCGATCATCTTCATCATTTGAGTGCCTTCACGTCGTGTCTTCATTCCGAAGCTTGTCATCGACCATGTTCTCCTAGCCTTTAGAATCTGCACATGCAAGAAATCTAAACGCGTAATGAGAACAACCGCTTGGAATATAGTAAATATAACAAACGACACACATGTGACCATTGTTTAAACAAACACCGTCCGACAGTTTGAAAGTTTTAACAAATTTTATCAATTTCAATCTTAACTTTCAACACTTTGCAAATTTTGACCGTTTATGAAGATTCAGTCGTTTTCGGTTTTCGTTCAGGTTCCAGGTAACGAAGACTCGAGATCCAACATCGTACGATCGAAAATAAGATAGAAATAAAATCTTTTTGGCTTTTATAAAGTTTATATTAAAACACACCTAAAATCTTTTTGGTATTTTTGAATATTTCAAATGTAAAGACTGAAAGCAGTAAATAAATATTTACAGACATTCTTTTTGTGAGTTTCGAGGGTAAGAGAATCATATCAGTGTACGGTCATGCCAAAACGCTCTTGTTGTTCAGTTAGTTAACATTAAGATAAGCATCCTATAACGATTATCGGTATTGTTGTCCACATAAGCTCAACTTATCAGATGTAATCATGGCGAGGGGATAGTTAAGGTAGGATTTATACTTACCGACCGGTGTTCATCCACATCACGACACATTCCCGTATCAAGGTATGCACGAGGGTTCATCTTACCGGTGAGTATACCGATTATCATCTGTTTGACCGTATATGATGTGAGATTCTCACTTATTTTGATTTGAAAATAAGTCCTATGTGATATAATCACTTATTGATGAGGAACTTGATTTTCGATGCATGAGGGCACAGGAGCAAGTCCGTGAACAGGTCAGTACTTTCGTACAGCAGAGAGACGAACTTGACTCCCGGAAAGAATTTGTGATATATTATCACTTATTTGTTTGGACATGTGATTGTTTATCACTTATTGAGGTCGTATGCAGTATGTACACGTATGTATAGTATCATGGAAGATCTAGACTTGCGTCCCCGTTATTTTTCGGAAAAAGATACAACCATGATACCCAGATGATAAGCAGCATAAAGACCGAATATCTCAGAACCTCGGCAATCTCTCAAACGAAATTTCGGTACTAAGACCATATGCCAATGAATGGTTCCCACCTGGTCTTCAGTCGATTAAGTTTATATCACCCTGCACACTTTAAAATGATTGTGAGCCTACCGATACATCTTATATAGAGCTGCTTATCATTTTTCATTTAAGGTTTAAAGAGGTTTAGACAGACCACTGATGTACTATCATTTTCTCTTTTGCTCGCCAGGAAACTCATTTTTGTTTTTCTATTGTTTTTGTGTTTTTGAAATTTTTCGATGTTTTTGGATTTTCAAATTTTGGATTTACTCCCCCTAAAAGCAATAAACTAAGACAAATTTAAAACACAGAGATATTTACAAAAATGATTTTCCGATGTTGGTTTTACTCTTGCTTGACCTTAATGCCGTTTACCAGTAATAAATAATCAAATCTTGATTTGTCAAATGCTTTGGTAAAAAGGTCGGCACGTTGGTCATCGGTGTGGACGTAAGCAACATCGATTAGCCTTTTCTCAAAGCAATCACGTATGAAGTGATACTTAATGTCGATGTGCTTAGTCTTTGAATGCTGCACAGGATTTTTAGTGATCTGTAAGGCAGCAGAATTATCAACGTAAATAGGAGTAGTTAGGAATTCAAAACCGTAATCACGCATTTGTTGTTGGATCCATAGGACTTGGGAGCAACAACTTGAGGCAGCAATGTATTCAGCTTCGCATGTTGATGTAGCGACGCACGTCTGCTTCTTGCACTGCCATGTGACTAGGCGATTTCCCAAAAACTGACATCCAGCCGTTGTGGATTTGCCGTCGATTTTGCATCCGCCAAAATCAGAATCACTGAATGCGATCAAGTCAAAGTTATTATCCCTAGGGTACCATAGACCGGTGTCAGGGTAACCCTTCAAATAACGAAAAATCCTTTTTACAGCTGCAAGATGTGAGGCCTTCGGGTTGACTTGATATCTGGCAAGCAGGCACGTTGGGTACATTATATCTGGTCTTGATGCTGTGAGGTACATAAGAGATCCAATCATCGCGCGGTAGTATGAGGGGCTAGTAGCTTCACCCTTCAAGTCTGGAGTAATTCCGTGATTTTGTGGCAATGGGGTACCGATGGGCGTTGCATCAGACATCTGGAACCGGCTCAAGATGTCACCAACATATTTAGTCTGATGGATGAATATCCCAGACTCAGTTTGTTGTACTTGTAGGCCCAAAAAGAAAGTCATTTCCCCCATAGCACTCATCTCGAATTTATCCTGCATTACACGCTCGAAATCCCTACACAAAACATCATTAGTAGAACCAAAAATAATATCATCAACGTATACCTGTACCAGTAGAAGATCTCCATCTTGTTCTTTGATGAAAAGAGTACAATCGATAAGACCTCTGCGAAATCCATTCTCCAGCAGATAATTAGATAAGGTTGCGTACCAAGCTCGCGGTGCTTGATGTAGACCATATAGAGGTTTGTTGAGCAACCAAACCCGATCGGGATGGATAGGATCTTCAAAACCTGGAGGCTGTTCGACGTATACCTCTTCTTCTACCACACCATGTAAGAATGCACTTTTCACGTCCATCTGGTATACCTTGAAACCTTTGAATGAGGCATAAGCCAGAAAAATCCGAATTGCTTCTAGACGTGCAACAGGTGCATAGACTTCGTTGTAGTCGATCCCTTCTATCTGACGAAAACCTTGAACGACTAGTCTTGCTTTGTTTCGAATAACGATTCCACGGTCATCCTTTTTGCATTTAAACACCCAACGGGTACCAATCTTCTTGTAACCAGCAGGTTTCTATACGAGTTTCCAGACACCTAGCTTCTGGAATTGTTGCAGTTCTTCCTGCATTGCTTCAACCCAAGAGCTATCTTTCAAAGCATCTTTCCAAGTTCTTGGCTCTTCCTGTGAGACATAACACGCGAAAGACCAATCATTTTGTTGACCAGATTCTCGGATAGTTGCATACAAGCCTGCATTGTTGTTGTTTCGCAACATGTTTCTTGTTTGAACGCCACTCTGTACATTTCCGATGATGTTTTGTTGAGGATGAGTATTGTGAATCCTTGTTTCTGGATTATCTTGAACTAGAATATTTGTACCCAGATTGTTGAGATTGAGATCAACAATCAATTCAAGGCCCGGAATTGACGAAGAGGATGATGCAGTAGCTTCAGCTGTTCTAGGGACATCCACTGGAGGTGTACCCTCTGAAGTACCATGTACTGCTGTTGTTGGAACTTCTTGATCTGCATCGAGAAATTCATCATCCTCTGAAGATTCGTTCAATTCGGTAGCATCGTGAAAATCCTCATTGTCGAGAGCATTATTGTTCACCGAAGATGGTTCTTGATTGACAAGAATTGGACGAACCAACGGTGAATCTGTTGCATTGTCACTCTCGAAAAACATCCTTGCCGCAGCATTTTCTTCAACTGCTTCAACATTGATCGAATTGAAAAAGTCATCGTACTCAAACATCCAAGGCTGACCAGGACATTTGACTGGTAAAGTGTGCCTTTGTACTCTGACTTCAGACCATTCCTCAACCCTTTTAGTCTCTAGATTCCAGACTCTTAAGTTAGGGGTGGAATACCCAAGAAAGTATCCTTCAATGGCTCTTGCCCCGAACTTTCCATTAGGATCGATTATAGTGCAAGGAGCTCCAAACGGTTCAAGATATGACAAATCTGGTTTTCGTTTGTTAATAAGCTCAAAGCAGGTCTTGTTGTGCCTTTTGACTGTAAGGACTCGGTTCAACGTATAGCATGCAGAGGACACAGCTTCAGTCCAGAATGGAATGGGCAGCTGCGATTCTACCAACATAGTCCTAGCAGTCTCGATCAATGTGCGGTTCTTACGTTCAGCGACGCCATTCTGTTGAGGAGTGTAAGCCGCACTAAAATCGTGAAGAATACCTTTTGAAGTGCAAAACTCCGCCATGGCATGATTTTTGAATTCAGTACCATTGTCGCTACGTATCCGCCTAACCTTCAACTTATATAGATTCTCAATCTGAATAATCAAATTTTTGATAATACCGAAGGTTTCACTCTTATGTGCCATGAACGCCACCCAAGAAAATCTTGAATAATCATCAGTTATCACGAGGCAATATTGATCATTCCTAATGCTTTTGTGCTTGACAGGACCGAACAAATCCATGTGCAAACGTTCAAGAGGAACAGCCACCGTGTTGACTTTCTTTGTAGGGTGTCGCTTCTTCGTTTGTTTTCCTTTCTGGCACGAGACACAGACGTCTTGAAGATGGAAATTTTTAAGAGGAACACCATTCACCAATTCATTTGATACCAAATGATTCATTTTGCGTAAGTGAATGTGACCCATTCGTCTGTGCCAAGAAATTGTGTCTTTTTCTGTGGCTTTGGAAACGAAACATGTTGCTTGTGCAGACGTTGTGATAGCTTGGCTCATATCAAGAACATACAAATCATTTATCCTTGGAGCCGACAAGAGAATCCATTCTTTTGGAATTTTGAATCCGGGTTTCAGCACATAACATCCATTTGCATCAAAGTGTACTGAGAACTGCTTATCACAAATTTGAGAAACACTAAGAAGATTGTGATCAAGTTGTTGTACAAAGTTGATCTTATCAAAACTAACAACCCCGTTGGAAATCATTCCTTCACCCGTAATATATCCGCCTTTATCTCCAGCAAAAGCAACATAACCTCCTCTAATAGATTTAACGTCGTAGAGAAGCTTCATGTCGCCTGTCATGTGCCTGGATGCCCCACTATCAACAATCCAATGACTACTGATAGTTCCTCCTGGAACACCCTGCACATGAACTCACATAATTAGTTGGAGATGGGGACCCAAGCCATTGTGGTCTTGGGTCTTCCATTTTCATCAACAACAATAACTTCTATTCTTTGATGATTTGAAAATTGTGATGGTCCCCCTGAATTTGTGGTTATTTTAGGTTTCCATGTCTGTTTTGTTATACCAGTTTGATTGTTTGAAATTTTTGAAAATTTTGAACTTTCTGGTTTGACTGGAACCGATTGTTTTTGAACCACTTCATTTTTAAGCGCTTTTTCAACCACCTTGACTTGTTGGCGTTTCTGTTTCTTTTCCCTTTCTCTTACAAGTCGGGGATCTTGTTTTACAGAAACAGATCGCTGTTGGTGATTGCGTTCACGGGGATCATCATCTTTTCCTTTTAACTTATGAAGATACGGGCAATTTCGAACGATATGCCCGATTGTTCCACATTCAAAACATGATCTTCGTTCAACAAACCCCGAAGTATCATGTGGTCGTCTTGCCGACGATGAACTTTGTGATCCCGAGGTACTAGGTTGTGAACTATTTGGTTCATTCCTTTTCATCACAGTTGCTTTCTTGACAAAATCTAAGTTAGATTGGTTTTCAAACTTTGCAATTTTGTCCGTTCCCTTCGATTTCACAAAGTTCACATTCTTCTTCTTCTTCTGATTCGGCTTCTTTTGACTTTGAGTCGGTGTTTTACCTCTTGGTTTGGCATGATTTTGCTGTTTTTGCACTGTTGGTAATTTCTGATTGCCAAACTGTTTTCTAACTTCAGCCTTAGGGATAGGAGGGCACTGTGTTACTGTTACACGTGATCCTGTTTTTCCCAAAAACTTACTTGTTGAATTTTCAAAGACTTTACTGATTAAAGATTGATTAACATTCTTAATAGGAAAATCTTTGTCTGAATAAATTTTATCATCACCAACAAGAGTGTACAGCAAATCCACACTCTCCGACTCTTTCTCAGACGAGGACTCGATTGCAACAGTCTTAGCGGGTTTTGCAGGAGGATCACACAGAATATGATTCTCAAGAGGTATGTCCTCTTCGTTTATCACCGCATCAGACTTTGCTGAATCAGTATCATCAGACTCATCATCAGAAGAATCAGCATCCTCAATCACAACTGGAGGATCCTGATTCTGTTCAGCAGTTACAAATGTATCTGCTGACACATCTGAATCTGACGATACATCTTTCTTGTATCCGAGACCTGCTGCAAATTCCTCAACGTCCAAAGGAACAGATGGTTCAAAATGAGTTCTATACTCCTCATCAGGCAGAGCATCAAAATTGTTTCTCACGGGTGGTGGACATTTCTTATAACCTATGCATGTGACATCCCGTTTCTCTTTCTGAACGTCAATGATGTGATCCAACACATAGCTAGAGCTCAAATAACTGTCTAACTTGAGTCGGATCGCCTCACTTTCAGTTTTAACACAAGCCATTTCCTTTTGCATTACCTCAAGACGAGTTATATACAGGTTAATGTCAGTTTGTTTTCTGGAAACCATTTTTGTCAGCTCTGTTTTATCTTTCTTTAACGTTTCAATCATTGACTTAAATTCCTTTTCATGGTTTTTATAAAACATGTTGGCTTCGGTGCATTTCGAAAGATCCACGGTTAACTTCTGGTTGTGGATGAATGTCACATCATATTTCTCTTGCAAAGCCTCGTGTTTGCTTTGCAATTCACACCACTTAGCATTCAACGAAACATGTTTGTCTTGCAAGTCAAACAAACTAGCTTGTAAAGCATCATGTTTGCCTAGCAACTCAGACATGTTTCCATCCAAATCAGCACATCTATCACTTAATCTAGCACAATTATCACAAATAGCAGCAGTGGGTTCATCGACACATACCTGACTTGATGAACTGTCGACATTAGCCATAAAGGCTGAATGGAGAGAAGACGAAGAATAAGCAGCTTGATCCACCAAAATAGATCTTCTTTGAATTCTTGCTGCAGCTTCTCCCAAAAGCTCATCAATGTCTGCATCGACTGACGCACTTGATGTCTCATCCACCTGATCATTGCCTGAAGTGGAAGATTCTTCATCTGAGCTTCCACTATAACCAGAACTGTCTTCATCCTCAGAAGATTCATCACCATTGGTGGAAGATTCTCCACCACTGGCGTGATTTAAATCCTTAACGACTTCAGCAAAACACGCTGTTCCATCTGGAGCATCATTCCCCAACTGGATTGACCAATCACAACCTTCATCTACTTGAACCACAAGTGCCTGGTTAGCATTAGATGGTCCCGCTTGACTCTGGTTGTTGACAGGTACCAACGTACGAACATTGTTCCTGTTTTGGTTCTGCTGGTTGCCTTGATTTCTGAAGGGATTCTGGTTTCCATGCTGAGATGGCCTTGTACATTCCCTTTTGAAATGACCACGTTCACCACAATTGAAACACTTGACAGCCTGCTTATCAAACCCATACTTGGTGTCTTTCTTGCTCTCCAAGCTGGTTCTGCCTGTTCTTTCCATGAAATCCTTTGCTCGCCTAACAGCACTGGCAAAGGCCCACTTGATGTCCATCATCTCCATCTCCTCTTTATCAATCTGCTGATAGTCTTCTTGTGTCAGATTAATATTACCAATCTGACCCTCCACTAATCCACAGTATGCGCTCACCACAGTGTTTAGCAGCTCCATGTGTTCCTTTGCTACTTCCACACTGACTTTAGAAAAGCTTGAGGTGTCGAGCCGTACTGTATTTGGCTTTGATTGTTGACCAGCAGATGATGTGCTTCCAAAACACGCTTGCTGTTGAGGAGGAAGTGGATTCCCGAACATATCAGTTGCTCTGATTTGCTGTTGCTGTTGTGGTCCTGGTTGAGGAGCTGGATTAAGCGGATTTCCAAACATGTCTGTTGTTGGAGGAGGAGTGCCATACAAGCTCGTGCTAGACACAAATGCTGTTTGAATTGGAGCGTGTGAAGATGGTTTTGTAGAAGTGCTAGAAGTTCCATAATAAATTTCAGGATTTTGTGTTACTGGAACTCTTTTTGCCTTGAGAGTTTCTTCCTGATTCTTGTTTTCCAGGAGTTGAGCAAAATCACTGAAGCTTGTTGTATCCAAAGTGCCATTGTACCTCATGATTTCTAAGAAATTATTCCATTGAGGTGGCAGTGCATCTGCAAACTTCTTCACTATCTCTGCTGAAGTCGTTACCACCCCAGTATTTGCCAATTCAGTTAGCAAATGAGTAAATCGACTTGTCAAATCTCCTAGAGATTCATTCTGCATACAAATAAAACCATCAAACTCTTTCTTCAGCAGTTCTTTTCTCAATTGACGTGTCGCTTCATTTCCTACGCCCCTTGTCTTCAATGCGTCCCACAACCTCTTTGTCGTCTTGTAACTGACAAATTGTTGATATATATCTTTACTTAAAGCCTGAGTGAGAATGGCGTATGCCTTCTTTTCCAGATCATAGACCTTCTTCTGATCTTCCGTAAGATCTGCAAACGTGGCAGCAGATGATGCGGCAACCTCTATTGTTTGATCGAAATCTGTAATGAACCGCAACCACAATTCTGTATTTTGACCAAGAACGTATGTATGAAATCTACCAAACCATCCCGGATATTCACTTAAGTGCATCAACTTTGGAGGCCTATTCAAACTTCCTGTTTCACTTTCGCTTAGCAAAATGCTTTGAACACTTGGAGCTTGATTTGATACAAATGCCCATTGACCGGTAGATGTAGCATTAGCTTGCGAACCCGAATCCGGAGCTGGAGTACCAAAATACATTTCTGCATTTACCGGAACACCCCACATCGAATTCATTTTGAACAGCCGAAGGATACCTGTTCGAAAGACTTGAACAACACAAACTGTTAAACACAAACAGACTAAGGATCGAAAGATCAACACCTGTTCGAAAGATCAACAGGGTTCGAAAGATCACTGTTGAGTTTCGAACAATGTTTTCGAAAGATTCTCCAACGAAGGATCCTTATCCTTCGAAAACGTACTGTAGACCGAAAGATGAACACTGTTGAGTGTCGAACAATGACTTCGAAAGACTCCCCAGTCGAAGGATCCTTGTCTTTCGAAAATGAGCAGTAGACCGAAAGATGTATGTTTCGAAAAAAATTCCTTGGAACGAAAGATAAGTCTCACACTTCGAAGGATGCTCGAAGGATGACTATCTGTCGAAACTCCTTTGGTCGAAAGATGATTTTTCGACTTCGAAGGATATCCTTCGATCTTACTGACACGGTTGACAAATGTGACAGGTTGGTGAAAAGTTGACGGGTTGGTGAAAGCTTTCGGCAGAAAGTATGTTCAGACCATATCTTCTGAACATGCAGGTTTCACCAAACAGGTAATGTCCAATATTTTAATCAGTTTACTCCTTTCAATGCACAAACAAGTTTAATATTCAAATGTTTAAGATCAAAGAGTGAATTTTAACAAGAACCAACTTGAATATGTCAAGAACACAGCCCAAATAAATGAGTTTTCCGGTAAACCCACAAACTTTCGGAACACAATATTTGCTAAAATGTTTAACAAAAACCCATGACTAACATGAAAACATGAAAAATAACAAGGTTTTTAATAAAACACCAAGCAAAAACAGCAAGATTTTCCAGAAAAATAAAAACTCCAAACACCCGGAAAAACACCCGAAAACACTCGGTTTTAACAAGGAGAAGAGCCAAGGCTCTGATACCACTTGTAGGTCCGGCTAGGGGAGGATCTAGTCGCCTAATCCTTGTATTCGAACCACTCCGATTGTGCGGAATCCAACCGGAATAGCAAACCGAGATAGAACAAGCAAAAACACGACACGCAATATTCACCGATTAACACCTCTTGTATTAATACGTATGAAAGGACTGTTACAAGCTCAATGTTTACAAATCAGTTCTGTAAACTCTCTCTAAGTGTGTGTGTGTTCTCCTGTCTCACTCTTGTCTCTCTTTGAACTGAACACATTGCATGGGTATATATACCCGAACACAGCAGGTCTGGTCGAAGGATCAGATAGTATGATCGAAGGATCATCTATCGACCAGAAACAGCTCGAAGGATTCGGATGTACCTCGAAAGATGTGATCTTTCGTGGTCCATCCATCGAAGGTCCATCTTTCGAGCTCATCATCGAAGGATATAGGCAATCCTTCGATGGCTCATCCTTCGACCCAGCATCTTACAAACATAATGTTGACTGTTTGGCCAAGTCAAACCAGGAGGATGGTTGACTTGGTCAAACTTACAAGACTAACAAAGACATCGTTTATAATACTGACAAAGTACAGACACAAGTGCACCAACATCCACATCATCGGAAAAGGGATCCTAGATTTCCGGATCCTAACATTAGAGGAGTAGAGAGCCACTTCCGTCCATAAATTACGAAACATTCGTCCCCGATCGTCATGCCAGTTACACAGGGGAATGTGGATAGATCGTTTGAGGCAAAACCTCATATCCTGAACATGCTACCTACCTTTCACGGGAAGGGTATTGAAGAACCATATGCTCACATTTCAGAATTTGAAGCGGTTTGTAGTATGATAGGTGGACACAAGTTCACCCTTGATCAAGTCAAAGTGGTTCTATTTCAGTTCTCTTTGAAAGACTCATCACGCGAGTGGTTCATTTCTTTTCCTTATGCAAGCATTCACACATTGTAAGAGATGTAGCAGCAATTTTTAGAAGAGTATTACACTCCACAAAGAACTAATATATCAGAAAATATGCATTAATATGAACACATACCACACCAACATGTCTATGAAATCTAAAACATCATGACAATTCTTCTCAAATGTATCATCAAATAAATAAAAACATCAAGTTTATCATAATCATTAGGATTGAATCTATATGAAGAAAACACACAAACATGTATATGTAACATATTATACAAAACAGGGGAATGCATCAATGATATCCATCTCATAGCGTTCATTCACAAATCTGCTTTACAACAGATTCCCAAGACATATATCAGAAAATAAAAAAAAACATTCATTTTACCATAGTCCTAATGAATGAGTCTATATGAACATAACAGTCAAAACCTACCTATGTAACAGATTAAACCAAACAGGGGAACACATCAATAATATACATGTCGTCGTGTTCATTAAGAAATAATCCTTACTACTGATTTCCAGCACATTTAACAAATTTGACAAATTTATAATAACATAACAAAACAATATTCAGGAAGTGTCAATGAAAACATGACTGATATTTCAAAAATAAAAACACACCTAAAACCTACTTAATAATATCAATGTATAAACCTAACTTGATGATTGATGAACGCAAACCGTTAATCTAAAGAATATAACGGAGATTAAGTTACAGATCTTGGCGAATAAACAACATACATCAATCAAAATGAAAAAAATTAAGACAGATGTTGGAAAATACACAATAAAATGTTCGATTAAATTACCGATTCGAACCCTAACTATATTGAAGCGAACCATGGATGATGGATGAACGGTTTCTGAAATGTGATGAAAAAAAACTTCAGTTTAAATTAACATAGCACATACATAACCGAAGATAAAAATACCAACCTTGAATCGATTTAATAATTCATGAATCAACAAGTTTGCGCTAACCCGCGCGTTGCGGCGGGATGTTTACTATATGTTCCATTTGACACTTTGTATTTTGTTTTATTAAAACAAAATCAAACTTCATAGGCTTTTGTTTTTGTGTAAGTTGCTAAAGAAATTATCCTGAATTCACTTTCCTTGCATCCGTCTGTTCAAACCCAAGAAATCCGATCAGTTGATCTATGTTTCCAAATCAATTTATTGCGTATTCAAATTTTCTAAATTCATTAGGCGTATTGAATTCCTATTAAGTCACATAATTATGCTCGTTCAAACCGAAAAAATGTCACACTCCCAACCCCCCTCCTCACTCTCTCTCTCTCTCTCTCGTTTCTATCCCACCGGAAAATTAGGGATGCCGCCAGTGACATCTCTCTATGTGGCTTCTATCCTATCAGAAAAGAATGGTTGTTGTCGTTTAAATAAATGGTAAAGCAAGGTAAAACTAAAACCCATAAATCCTCAGAGTTTTTAAATAAAAATTTAAAAATCCAGTCCGGAAATTGAAGTATAAGAATCAGAAAGTTTTGCAAAAAATAAAAATAAAAATACCGTTTGGTTCGAAACGGGTACCAGTCAATCATCACTTTTCACAAATGATATGTCGTGTCTGATGTCGGAACCAAAAAAATCACACTGGCCTGATATGCTAGTAAAATAAAATGGTTTAGGGAATATTGGTAAGAATCCATTGTTTTTGACTGTGTTACCATGCAGACGACTCAAATCCAAAAATTAGAATTCAGAATGAACCTAAACTTTCAATTAGAATAAAATTCAGTATACAAACGAATGAATTAATGAAGCAATTAAATTCAAACAAATGGAAAATGATGCTTACTAATGGCAGTGAAGTTGTGGACGACGGTTACGGAATGCAGAGATGGATTATGTGAGAATGAAGCGGTAGTAGATATGGTTTCCGAATTCCCTTAATTATGTTGGTTCCAATATCCATTGATTACATGAGAGCCGTTTTTGTAGTTTATTAATATAGTTTTTCATTTTAATGTTTTAATCGGCTCATCGGGTTTGGTCATCAGTTGTGTGTATATACGCATCGGTTTGATTATCAGTTGACACATCCCTTAATTATTTTATTCCATTTGAATGTAAAACAAATCACACCGCTTTGTTACACTGCGTCTCTTATTTGGCAATATATTTTCAGGCAATAATTTTTCAACCAACGCGATGCTTAAATAAAGGGACATGTTGGTTTGGGTTTTATGTTTATTAAGGCAAGGGTATTAGTAAAAGGTGTGATGTAAAGAGACACAACTTTTGACTTGCCCTAAGGCACCCCAAGTTACTTTTTGTATGGTTATGTAATGTAATGTACCGAAGATAAGAAGGGATAATCTACAGAGGAATTCTTCGTTTTTGCGATAACGGTGTCAAAAAATGAGTGAGTAGAACATTTAGGGTTTGTTTACATCATTATATACCCCGGGTCGAAACACCGGGTTTGGATACAAGATGCGAGCTCCGTAAGAAATAACTCTTTTCCCACGTTTTCCCGCCAAAACCAAAAAATGGTTGCACCACAACACGCCATGTGTTCCAAACCATATTTGTTTATATAATATATAGATATGCACAAAAGGACAACATTAACAAAATAAAACTACCTAAAATGATCAATAATATGCACTCCAGTTAAAGCTTAACTTTTTTTTGAACGGCAAAGGTTACATAACTACACTCCTAAATTACACCAAATTTTACCCCATGCCAGGAAGGAATTGAACCCTGGTCACAAAGCCTCTACCACCCCACCAAAGTGGTGATGGCCGGTTAAAGCTTAACTAGCCGAGTCAAACCTCCTTAGCATACATACAACCACTTTGGTAAGGGTAAATACGTCTTTCTTGTACCGCAGTACAATTATTGTTGTAAAGAACAAGCAAATTGTTGATGTAGTATGTTGATACTGACCAAAAGTTGAGACATTACTCTTTTGGCATCTAGGTTAATATTATTGTGTATGTATCATGTTTATATAACAAGTTCATCCCCTTTTTGCTGAAACATAGAAGCAATTGGTGAAAGAAACACAAAAGGCAACACCCAACCCACCCATACATATCATAAATCATTAACTTCTAGAAAGAAACAACAACAGATTCACAACTTTCCTTTTCTTGCCAAGAGTATGGGTAGAGGAAAGGTACAACTAAGGAGGATAGAGAACAAGATAAACAGGCAGGTAACTTTCTCAAAGAGGAGAGGTGGCTTATTGAAGAAAGCCCATGAGATCTCAGTTCTTTGTGATGCTGAAGTTGCCTTAATTGTCTTCTCCAACAAAGGAAAACTCTTTGAGTTTTCTACTGACTCTTGGTACCCTATTCTTTCCTCTTTCATCCATCTATATATTCTTATTTCAACTAGGTTTTTCTTTGTTAAAATTTGCAAGAATTCTCCAGTTTTGTTACCATAAAAATCATACTCAACACATAAACTTAAATTAAATAAAAGTAAAACAAGTAACTTGATCTCATTCTTTTGTGGATCATAAAATGATCAGATGAACCAATAAGTTCAGATCTACAAAAATATGTTATGTTTTCAATGTAATGTTATGTACGAACTATGTAAGTATCATCTTTTATCTCTTGGGTTTCGATGCAACAATGATCTCATGGATAAACCAATCTAACAGTGGACAATATATACAACACTCAACTTTAACTTGATTTTCAGAGTTACTTTTTATATTATGCTTCTAATATATTCTAATTTAACTTGATTTCAGAGTTACTTTTTATATTATGCTTCTAATATATTCTAAAAATAAAGATTCTAACTAAGAGTTAAGGATATGATCTCTTTCTGAAATAATAATCATAAGAAAGCTGTTTAGGGTTAGATCTTATTTTTTATTTGTTTTCTCATTAAATTAAATTATTATTTTCTTGTAAAGTTTAGAAAGAATCCATAGCAACTTTTGTTATGATAAAGTATATTTGACATGTCTTACATGTGCGCTGTATATATTTTTATTATGTAGAGATCTAATAATTTTTTTTTCCTGTAGAAAAATATACATTTTGTTGGGAATGTATACAGGAATTTATCAATTGCTCCCAATGTTTATGTTATTACTTTTTATTATACGTATAACCTTTGAAGTGAAATTTAATTTTGTTAAAAATCCTAGGAAATTATATAATACCTCCATACTTAAAAAAGGGTTATTAGTTATATAAATTCTGCACTGAATAAAAGGGTCTAACTGAATCATTCCACTTTAATGGAAATTAGATTTTTAGATTTAGCAGAACTCTCTCTTTAGGGGTGTTCATATGTTTTTGATTATGCTAAAGCCAGATGTAATTCATTCTAATCTGACCTTTTGTTGCCTTTGCAAACCGTAGTTCAGTTCCTTTCTGAATGATTATTCTTAAATTCCTCCCAAGAAGATTGATATCTTGACTGTGTCAAAGCTATAAATTTTCTAAAACAAGTCTGACAATATATATTGTGGCAACCAAGTATTTAAACTTCCACACTAAGGCCACTCATCAACTGAAACTACATGTATTTGCTTTTGTTTATGTCAGTTTTATCCAAAAATGCTAGATAACAAACAATTATCACTACCATGTGCAATGAAAGTTATAATCCCTACACATCCTTAAGTTCGAGGGTTGTTCGGTAAATAGTTAATAAATAGTTTATGTTAGAATTAGATTAGTGAAAGAAGTGCGGGGACTAGATGCGACAAAACGAAAGTTAATAACCTACAACTAGATGGATCGACACATCCAGGGGACGTACCCCTCTCTGATCGACGACAGGAAGCACAAGGACAAGGGACGCAACCCTTCATCTTCGATTGAGAGCCACAAGATCAAAAGACATGCATGTTCGTGAAGAGACACGTCTATTGGATTCGCACCTCTTCGATATGTATAAATAGGGTTAGGATTTTCAATTGTATAGACATTCACTCTCATTCGAAATCAGTTGTACATATACACACATTCAGATTGTATTTCGATTATTATTCAAGTTATACAAGTTTGTTTATCACGTTCTAGAGATCAAAGATCCATTTTGGGCCAACAATTGGTATCAGAGCATCAGGCTCTAGGCGTGGGAATCGCAAGGCATCGCAGGGAATTCGCGATCAGGTTTCATTTTCGTTTTTCAATTCGCAAGTTCAATTCAGAATTTTTGATTTCGGTTCTAGGGTGATCGGTTGAACCGAAGGGTTTGGTTAGGAATCTAGGGTTTGTTGATTCCGGGGTTTAGTGCGAATTAGATTATTGATTGTTTGATTGTTACACGATTCGGGTAATCGTGGGTTTGTGAAATCTATTGAAACCAAGAAAGTAAAAGTTATAGTAGAAGTGAAGATTGTTCGGCAAAAAGACATGTCAGGAACACCCGGACAAAATCAGATAATAATACAGAAAGATGGAAATTCTCTTTCCCAGTTTCAGTGTCCGATTCTGAAACCAACAAACTATACGGTTTGGGCTATTCGTATCAAGACGATTGTTGAAGCGAATGGTTTGTGGGAAACGATCGAACCGACAGAAAATGCAACGGTAGACACTAAGAAAGACAAGTCTGCAATTGCATATCTGTTTCAAGCAATACCAGAAGATGTTGTATTGCAAGTTGCAAGTTGTAAGACTGCAAAGGAAATTTGGGATAATCTAAAGGTTAGACACGTTGGTGTTGATCGGGTACAAAAGGCACGTATGCACACGCTATTGTCAGAATTTGAATTGTTGCAAATGAAGGATAACGACACTATTGATTCTTTTACCGCAAAGATTAATAGTATCGTTACCCGGGCAACTGAAGTAGGAACGACATTGAGTCAAGAGACTCTAGTACGCAAACTCCTAAATGGCGTACCGGATAAGTTTACTCAAATCGTTGCCTCCATGGAACAATACTCCGATCTAGAAACTATGACGCTAGAAGAAGCGGTCGGAAGATTAAAAACGTATGAAGAAAGGTTAAAGTTGAAGAAAAAGGAAAGCCCCATGAACAATTTAGAAGAACTCTTGTATGCGGGTCATGGACAACATGTTGGAAATCATGGACGAGGGAGATTCCGTCCGTCACGAGGCCGAGAGAGAGGCAATTATCAACATAGGGGTGAAGGACACACCTCTTACGAGTCGGAAGGAACCGACAAACCACAAAGGGATGATAGCAAGCAAGAAACACCAACTATGAGAGATAAGTCGAAAATCACTTGCTATAGATGTGAGAAACTTGGGCACTATGCCTATGAATGCCCAACCAAGAAAACCAAGGAAAATGAGACACTCTTGGTTGAAACAGAAGATGATGATGAACCGGCACTTCTGATGTGCCTACACGTTGAAGAGAAGTAGAAACATGGAATTTGGTCGTGTGAAACGATCAAAGGAAAAAAAACCGTGTGATACGGAGGAAGATGACCTGTGAAAGGTATGATAAAACAGTCCAGTGAGTGGATCGGATCAAAGCGAAGAATCCGTGAGGGAAGCAGTCAATGATAAAAGAACTCGTTGTGAGAAACAACCGTGATGACGAGATTAAATCTGTGATAGATCAAGAAGAAGACACGCGTATCCTGTGACTGGGTCAAAAAAAAGGAATTGTTGTGTGATACAACCGCAAGAGAGATCTGAGTAAGTCAGTTTATCAAAATCTATGAGAAATGGATTCCGATCATGTGATATGGTGGGCAAGTTAATCAAGACCGGTGGAGTTCGTGTTGAGACAACTACACAAGAAAAGGTTCGTGTGATACAAATCAAGTACGGTCAAGACAAGTGTGAAGCAAGTTCGTTTGAAGCAAGTTCGTGAGGAGCAAGGTTCGTGAATAAAAAGATACATGTGAAGTGTTAAATACCGAGGAGTTTCAAGAAGATGGAATTGATCAAAGTTCAAGATCTACAACTCAAGGATGTTCGTGATTAGGGGGTGAATGAAAGTTATAATCCCTACACATCCTTAAGTTCGAGGGTTGTTCGGTAAATAGTTAATAAATAGTTTATGTTAGAATTAGATTAGTGAAAGAAGTGCGGGGACTAGATGCGACAAAACGAAAGTTAATAACCTACAACTAGATGGATCGACACATCCAGGGGACGTACCCCTCTCTGATCGACGACAGGAAGCACAAGGACAAGGGACGCAACCCTTCATCTTCGATTGAGAGCCACAAGATCAAAAGACATGCCTGTTCGTGAAGAGACACGTCTATTGGATTCGCACCTCTTCGATATGTATAAATAGGGTTAGGATTTTCAATTGTATAGACATTCACTCTCATTCGAAATCAGTTGTACATATACACACATTCAGATTGTATTTCGATTATTATTCAAGTTATACAAGTTTGTTTATCACGTTCTAGAGATCAAAGATCCATTTTGGGCCAACATGCATGAGCTCTTACATATTGTGGTCTTACACCATGAATACTAATTACCCCGGATATTGTACATCGTCCGGCATGTTTTTAGTTGGATACACCATCTATTTTTAGTTGAATTAATACAATGTATATATAATTGTTTCCAATGGCAACACTCCCTAATTTTATACTACTTCAATATCCACAATAGGGTTTGGACGCTCACCACTTAATCGAAGGGAATTCAGCAATGCCGTTAGGCCTAAGACCTCTTGGCTCATACACATATGCACAATGTTAGAAGTCAAACACTTGGGTACTAAACGATATTGTTGTTGGCATACACCCTTTGATCGATTGACACAAACATACATGATATGAACGGACTCATTCTACTCTTTTTGTATTAACAAAACCGGAAAACAAAACCACATCACAACAATAATCCTAACCCGTATTTGTATAACCAATAACATGCATCCTGCTCTAATTCTAATTTCCACTAATGAGTAACATATTAATAAACAAAATTCTAACAGTTATCTCTATATCACCTTATGTTTCCATCATCAAGATTAGCCACAGTACAATAACCATTCATATCAAGTTCCACGCTTTCTTTCAAAACCAACCAATTTCTTCATCATATATGAAGAGTGGCATTTTCAAATACAGATTTCTCCATGAACTAGTTCATATAGTATCCTCGTAGGATTTACCTGAACTATCCCAATAAAATTTTTACTCATGTAGTGCATATTTAGACACGAAAATCTTGTCCAAATGTCGAGAAGTAGAAGGAATTCGTGGAAGCACATTCGCTCTCTCGTTTTCGATCTATTCTTTTCATCAATCTTCTAAAAACAATTTAAAAAATCTTTGCAACTATAGCATTCCTGCTAGTAAGGTCTTGGTTATTAGAGTAAAACTAAAACTTTTGTTGCAAAATTACACTTCATCTCCATGTTTATATTCTTCCTGATCCACCTTTGTCTTCATTATGAATTTCACAAGTGAATTCTCTTTTCCAATGGAATAGCTAATATTCGTACTTCCCCTTCAGGGCAGACCACCTACCTTATAAGTTTGTTTTGCACATTCTAACCTAACCTCTTTTTTGTACTTTTATGTCAAAAAACTTAAAACAAAAGATCTAATGTTATACATACTCAATAAAAAATCTAGAGGTAATACATACCATATGGTCTAAAAATCATGGGCCACACAACTTTCTTGTGCCTTAATTTCTGATTTTGCCAAGATGTTTCATGCACACCATAACTTTTTGAAACGTTAATCCCACCTATAGGACTAACACTTAGGGGGGAGGGGGTGGTTATCACTTGCAAAAATTCCATCACTCACAACATCCAATCAAGTTCCGCCATGTCATCAACCATTATTCCATCACTCACAACCTTTTTTAGTGGCAATGGTCATCACTCACAACACCCAACAATAAACCCTCACACCCCTCACATCCTTCCATTTATCACGCGTGAATTTTTTCACGGAAATTGTTTTTCACGCGTTAAGATTGCATGGTGGCGGTGGTTTGTTGCATTGTATCACTCGTGGAAAACATTCATCACGGAGAAAAAGTTCTCCACCCCGCCTCCCCTTAGCTAGTTAATTATTTGTCCCATATCGGATCCTCCTTTTAACTTGTTAATTTTTCATGTTTAGTTCTTTAGCAATCATCATTGACATTGGCATTCATTTTTTTAAATGTATTTATGAACAATGTTTTGCTATTGATGAGATTTACCGAGTATGATGATGATGATTTATAAACAATGTTTTATAATGACTTTAAGTATGGTCTTGATCAAGCTAATAGCCTAAGTTTATGTTTGTGTGTCATAACCTCCTATGTTATTTTAGTTATGTCCTTTGTAGTTTCAACTTCTCTAACGTTTGCAAATTATCGTCCATCATGAGAATTAATTACTAAGAGGTATTTGTATAGGCCCCAAAACTTTATGTACTTTGTTCCTTTTATCTTTTAAGATCCTTTATTCTTTCATTGCTAGGGATTAACTCATTTCCCAAGTAGACGGATACACTTTTTACACTAAGCTAGACAATTTGTTACTTAGCGTGAGTATTTGTTGACCTCACTTCTAATACTGATATTTCCTTGTAATTGATGTATCTAATAGTTTCTCTTCAAGCCTTAATTCTTCTTCTTCTTCTAGTAATCACTAGGCATTATAGCCTCTTAAGAAAATCTTCTTCCAAAAAAAAAAAAAAAAAAAAACAAAATAAAATATGTGCCCAGATATCACCCCCAAACTCAAACTGTTGTTTGTCAGAAAAATCAAACGGTCATTTAATGGTAGGGGACTACGGCGTAAGCCCTAACCTTCTGATGACGTGATTAGTTGTGCTGACCTGGTCAAACACATGAAGCAGACAACGCACAAGGTAAAGAAGCGTACCCAGCTCTGATGGTCAAGTAGTAACGTGGCAAAAGCATCTTGTAATAGCAACCTGTAGAGGATCTTCAAAAGTTAACATACTTTGGCAAAACACTAATAGGACGAGGAGGTCGAAAGTTGTACTTCACTTCCTTTGTACCCAAGATCTTTTGCGGTGTTTTGGTGAGGACTGTGAAAGCTACATATTTCTCTTTTTTGTGTGAGCTGAAACTGGGTGAACGACGTCAGTCATCGGACCTTCATGACATATAATGGCGACTGGAGTGCTTATCCATAAAAGGTTGGAAGTGGTTGTTCTTTCTAGGGGAATGGTTACCTTTCTAGGTGCTAGAGTCATGTTTCATTGTTTCCAAGTTGTTTAAAGCTTCTTTTCCACGCAAATAAGCTTCCGCTCTCTTAGTTGCTTCATCCATGGTTTGTGGAATATTATTGTCATGGTTGCAAAAGTCACTAGCCACTCCCTAGTTGGAGTTGAGAGTACTTGGGAAGTACTCGGCCTAGGCGGAGAGTACTCGGGCCTCAGCATCCTACCTTGTAGCGATTACTCGGAGAGTAGTTGAGACCTTGTTTTACAATAGTGATTCTTGTTAAGATATTCGACCAACTGCTTTGGTCGAACGACATTCATGATGCTAGATACCCTCATATATTCTATGTTGGCTCACTCTAGCACAATCCTTTTTTGTACCTTTCAATGAAGCTTCGGAGATCCCAACTTCTCTTTGCTGGACTTAGTACAAGACGTCAGCATCTTTTGTGTTTTGTATCTGTTGTGTGAAGTTAGTCAAGAAGCTTTGCTTAAAACGTCAAAGGACTTTATTCTTCTTTCAAATAAACTATTGAACCAGGGACATACCGACCGACCAACGTTTGCATCAACATATAACAACATTCAGCATTGGTCTACCGCTCAACACCAACTGCTTCAGCGAACACTTGTAGATGATATTTTGCGTCATCAGTGTTGTCGTCGTACGTCTTGAAGTTCGAGGGAATTTTGATCCTAGATTAAAATTAAAACTTTTATATCCTGTGGAATAAACAGGATTCGTGAAATGCTACCATGGGTATCCTCCCTACTAGGGTTGGCCATACTGAGACTTCATAAAGGCATCCAGTTGAGGGTGTATAAGATTGGGATATGTGAACCCCGGGTGTGGGTAAAATGGAGGCATGTGACAGTTTATACCCATTGATGTTGCAACAGTCATGCCATCGTGTTAGAGGTAAGGATGTTATTGCTTGATTGATTGACATGGGAGTTAGAAGATGTACTGAGGCTAAGTGAGCTGCAATAGTTGCTCAATGATATACTATTGAGCTCCAGAGGTCATGTTAGGCGAAGGCTAGCAATGTTAATTTTCTTCTTGAGGAATGGTTCTAACTTAATTCATTAAGTAAGGAGCGCAACTTACCCCCGCAGCACCTCTTGCTACTTCCAGAGTTGTACTAGCGTCGAAAGGAGGAAGTATATGAGAAAAGGTTTTCTCGGGTTCTTCGTTATAAGCAAGTTTATCCCTCATTCCCTTGTAGCGTTCTTCGTATACTGAATATCATTCAGCAACTCATTCAAGGGTTATGTCCATCATTTCAACATGCAACAAAACATCTACTCTAGGTGACAAGACAACTACCCTGAAAGGTGATCCATCCTTGAAGAGCGGTGACTTGGTTCATCTAGTGAAGTTTGGCTAGACGTAGGTTGTGTAGCACTAGTTAGAGGTGTAGAAATAACCTTAGTATGAACGTCATCCCCTGACATGGAAAGAACCTTGGAATACAAGGAGTTGAACTGCAAAGGATTTTATGTTCTAAGTAGTGCATCCCCACGGTCAAAGCCAACTTGTTGCTGCAACAAATATGGGTCTAGGGAGAGGTCGGACGTTCCTTGCAGTATCACAGCTCGATTGGTCATACTAGGATGAAAGAATCATTAGTCTCACCGTAGTAGGGGGACTCCAGCACACAACCTCTAGCGTGAGAATAAGTTAGCTATTCTTTGCGATTGGTAATAGAAAGAAAGAGTTTACCAGTTTAGCATGATGAAGTGGGATGTGAAGTGAAATGCTTGAGGTGCCTAAAGCACCCTTATACACAGGAAGCTTCCCGTGCAAGCACTCGGTGCTTCTTAACTACTTTGGGTTACCTGTTCTCCTTATTTTTTGCTTTATTTTTGTAAAGAGCTAAAGTCCACTATTTGGACAAAGCTCGTTTACCTGGGTTATGACTCATCTAGGATTTAGTGTTTTGTCAAAGTTTATTGATTTTCTGAAGATCCTCTACATTTCACTATTATAAGAGGCTCTTTGCATGTAACCGTTTGACCATGAGGATTGGTACGCTTCTTTGCTTAGTGTGTTGCATGTTTCATGCATTTAGCCAGGTCAGGGCATCTACTCACATCATCAGGTTAGTACCTCGTTCTAAATTTGTTTGTTAAGTTTGCGTCATATTAATGTTAATAGTTAGCATATTATTCAACCATCATCGGAAGAGAGATTCACCTTCCATAACGCCTTAGCTGACCAACACCAAATCTGATTACTGTGGCTCTAAAGTTGTCTTATTCTAGAATTAACTTAACTGCTCTTGTCAACGCTAAAAATTTATTATTATTTAATCATAAACTTAGGTCATAAAGGGGTCTTAACTCTTAATTGGTGTGTCGTTTAAGTGTCTTGTGAGCTTCAAGTTGCTCTTGTTGTGGTTTGGTGTCACAGATTTGGGTGTTTCTCTTTATTAGATAGTTTTATCCGATTAAGGTTTATTGGTGTGAGCCCATGGGACCACTTTAATAAACCTTAATCTGGTAACACTATCTAATACTCTTTGCCTCGTGGGTTTTCCGGTTGCTCCTTGTAGTTTTTAGCATCTTGCTAGTTTTAAATGATATAATTGTTGTTCAAGATGAAATCCCATTTATTTGTAACTAGTTGCGTTACTAATACAAAAAATACCTGACTATTTTTGGTCTTAGGTTGCTCCAATCTGTTAGGATCACTTATCTCCAAATATAGGAATTCAAATGCCTTTGTTCATACATCAAACATCATATTAAATTGCTAATTGATTAAAGATCCATGATCAAATAGAGTAGCTGATCAACCACACTACTAGTTCTTACTCCAATCATAAAATAAAATGCTACAATATTCTCACGTAAAGCCGTAGGTTCTTGGACAACTGATGCTTAAACTGGACTTGTAAATTCATTTGATGTTCTTGTGTTGACTTGTCATAGCATGGAGAGCATCTTGGAGCGATATGAGAGATATTGTTACTCCGAAAGACAACTAGTCGCAACAGATGCTACTCCGGTACGTACCCTAGTTCATATTATATTTCACTCATGATAGATTTTTTCTATCTACTTTTAGTTATACAATTCTATGTATCCACAGAGAAGCTGGACCCTAGAATACAACAAACTTAAATCTAGGGCTGAGCTGTTACAAAGAAATCACAGGTTTGAGTCTTTTTATTTTTGATAAAAAGAAACATTTTTTCATATTCAAAACTTCTTTAGGAAAGAAACTGACTGTTTGGAGCACTTGATTGTGTAATTAACTGTTTAATTAGGCACTATATGGGTGAAGATATAGAGTCACTGAGCTTGAAAGAAATCCAAAATTTGGAGCAACAGCTTGATACTGGACTCAAGAATATTCGCGCAAGAAAAGTACGAAAGCATGCGCGTCTAGAGTATTTAATTTGTTACAAATAGTAGTTTTAAATCATAAATTAACTGGAAGTTTTGTCTTGCAGAACCAACTCCTGCATGAATCCATCAACGAGCTCCAGAAAAAGGTGGCATTTTTTTCCTTTCCTTTTTTACTTCAATACTATTAAAATGTTTGTAACTTTTTGTAGTCTTTTTTGCTACTAGGGAAAGGCCATACAGGAGCAGAACACTACTTTGACAAAGCAAGTGAGTGGAGATTATATTCTTATTTGAATTAAAAGAAACAATAAAGTTCTTTTTAAGTTTACATCTTCTGATGTTCATCTTCCATTTCCATGCATGACCATACTTTAAGTTTTTAGAATTTCCTAACTGTCACATAGAGCAATAATTAAGTGTATCAAATGCTCATTCCATGAATAGCTCAAGGAGAAGGAGAAAGACAAGACCATACCGCAAAACACTCAATGGGAACAACATAACTATGTGGACCATGATACAACCTTCTTCTTGCCGCAGCCACACCCCGCTCTCAACATGGGGTAGTCATCTGTTATATACATATCCATTAATGTTTCTGATTACAAAAAAACCCTGTATCGTTATTCTTTTGGATCAATACCAAAATCTGAACTATCCTTAATTATGTTCAACTTGTTTTGATATGTGGTGTAGAGGAGATTACAACCAAGCTACTACTTCTGCTGCTAGTGGTGGTGAAGGAGCTGATGGAAGGACCAACCAGCTGGACCTCAGTCTGCAGCCAATATATTCGCACCACCTAAGGTGCTTTCCGTCGTAAAATGATCTCATGAGTCGTGACCTGCCAATGCATTAATGATTATGAATAATGGTTTTGTTAATGACATATTAATGAAGAAAGAACAATATTGAACCATCAGCAATCAAGTGATCTATGTACGATAAAATGGGATCAACATAAACACGTTGGATGTTGATTTATTATGTGTTGTGTGACTATTTATGGCTATGTCTTTTGTTACTGGACCTAATGCATATTGGGTTTGGCTAATATCATTATATTGTAGGATGTAACATCAATAACTTAATCCATGTAATATCCTTTAGGTAACTAAGTAGAAATTTGTTGTTCCATCAATTTCATTTCGACTTTAAGCCGAACTTGAGCAAAATTGCATAGATGTGGATTAAAAAGGACAATTCAAGCCAAGAGTGTGTATCATCAATGTAGCCTTGGTTGCAATTAGTAGACCATCTCTAATTGACTACAATGCCCCGTGGATACCTGTTGGCAAATCATTTCTAGAAACAGCAATATAGGGAGGTATCTTAATTTAATGTTTTATCTATTTTTGCATGCTAATTAAGAATTGATGTCTTTTAACACAGATACTTTTTATCGCTTATAAACTTAAAGTTACGAGAAAATCATGATTTTTTTAATGTATTTTTGCATGCTAAATAAGAATTGATATCTTTCAACATATTATAAACTTAAAGTTACGAGAAAATCATGAAAAAAGTCATTTTTAGGTATGTTTTATGTTTATAATGCACTAAGCATGTGTGAAAATTTTGCATCTTCATAACCATGAAAGTATTCGTCGGTATAGTTGATTTCAGTATAAATAAAAAGTTGTTAGTAACTTCTTATAAATCTTTACAATTTAAATTCTAATAATATTTATGATATTTTCATATCATGACATATCTAGCTACAAGGAGAGGGGTGGGTTGAGAATCATGACTAGAACTCGTGCTCCTTGAACTTGTCGACTTTGTGGAATGCTTGCGCTTAATGTCCAACTATGCCTACTACTAGAAAACTGCATACTTTGTGACAGCCAAATTTGTAGCAAATTTGTAGGTAATTGGTCTTACTCACAGATTTGCTACAAAAAAATTCGTGCAAAATAGAATTGTCGAAAATCTCGTTAGCTACAAAATTATGACAAAATTTCCCACAAATTTTCGACAAAAATCTATCGTCAGAAATGTTGCCACAAAATACCTACAAACTGGTTTTTTATGCTTTTCCTACAATTCTTCCACAATTATGCCTATTTTTGTATTTTATTTTATGATATTTTACTTTTAAAATTAATAACATTAATACGAAAAATTATCCATATACGAATAATTATTTTTATTTTGCGACAAAATTTCTACAAAATTATAAAACTTTCTCTTGAACAGTTTGCTACAAGTTTCCTACAAATAAAAATATACTTTTTAATGTTGCGACAAATTTCCCACAACTTAAAAAATGTTTTTTTTTTAAGTTTTGTGACAAAATTCCTACAAACCAAAAGATATTTTTTTTAAAGGTTACCACAAATTTCTTACAAACCAAAAAAAACAAAAGTTAAGGGTTACGACAAAATTGCTACAAACCAAAAAAAAAAATTTGAAGGTTGCCACAAATTTCCTACAACTCAGAAAAAAATCCTGTAGCTGTTTGCTACAGATTTGTGACAAACTGTAAAAATTAAAGAAACTAAAAAAAACCGAATTTTATGAAAAAATGCAGCAAAATTACTATTATATTCCAAAAATAATTGAAGCAAAATTCTAAAACATTCCAAAAATATTAAAGCAACATTCTGTACATTCCAAACATTCCAAAAATTCTAAAACATTCCAAAACGCACAAAAAATCCTTATTCAAAGCACTAATCCGACCCTTAACATTACAATACTTAACTAGACGAGAGTTTTTACTTATTTCCGATGCTTTTCAGCTTTTCTTCCATAAGTTTTTGCCATGCCGCTTGGTCGGCCCGCTCTTTCTCGCACTCTTGTTGAAATTTTTCGAACCGGGATTCTATGTTTTGTCGGGCCTCCCGTTCTTTTTCTAATTCCTCTTGAACCTTTTGAAGCTAAAAGTTGTACGAAAAGATATAATTAATACGTATTAACAAAAACACATAGTCAAAATTCACATATCATTTAACAATAATACGATATTCGAGTCATGGTAAACCATCTAGTCATCTAGACCATTAAGTACACACGAATATGAAGTACACATATGTTAAAATCGGCCAAAACACCTTTTGCCATGAAACTGACATTTGAGAGTTAGAGAACGAATTATTTGACACATCAAGGCATCAAGATTATGTAATAACTAATAAATGCATCAATAGAGCACGAACTTTGGTTAATTGATCTATATGGTGATTTATGATCCAGACGTTTTGTTGTTGGTTCCACCTCTATTGAACAAAGAGATATAGTAGCCAAATGAGTATGAGACAGTTGTACAAGCTCTTAAAAGTAACAAAAAAAAAGTTGTTGGAATTATTTAGTAGCCAGCTTACCCAACATTTCTCTTGAATATGTTGTAGAACTCCCTATAATCGATGCCACCTGTTATATTAAACGGGTCATCACTCATCAGAACAGAAAAAATATAGGCTCCTGTTAAGATTAAATATAGGCTCCTACTAAAAAATTGACTTCTGAAGTAGAAAAAAAAAACAAACAAGCACAAAGACCATTCACTACAAAGATAGCCACAAGCCATGACTAACATAATGGACAAGTTGGTTGATGGATCAAAAATACCCATTAGTGTTAACATCACTATGGTCTGAATGTCTGGATCAAATTCACAATTCATCATTTTCTTCTCAATTAATCCAAGCCAAATGAAAGGTTAACAGTCTCAATGTCAAGATCAAGATCAAATTCACTATTCATCATTTTCTTCTCCATCAATCTAAACCAAATGAAAGGTTAACATTTATATATGCAAAAATCACTTGTACATGATAATAACAAAACATAAAAAACCATTGTTCTTAAATTAATGAAAAGATTGGATAAAAATGTTCATGTGAAAGTCATGAAAAGATTGGTTTCTTATTCGATTAACTCCATTAACAACATATCACTACAGTTCTGAGACACAACTAAAATGATAGATCATCGGCGGTGGCGGCAGCAACGGTTATCATAAAGGTGAGGACGATAGCCGGGGTGGTTAGATTCAAAGCCTTTTGGTATTATTCAATTTTTTTTAATGTAACATGTGCTTATACGAAATCATCGTTGATTGATTGAATAAAAGGGTGAGGGCAAAATGGAGAAACAAATATGTAAGATGGAAAGGAATGGAAAAAAAAACTTGGTGGTTATTCTACTATAAACAGTTCAGATAACCAATCTCAAACATCCTATTATTATATAGTGGTGTGTCTATATCTTATTTTAGATGAGGGATGTTCAATAGCTGTTGTTTACTTTAAAAAACACACTTGTTGCATTCCGTTTCAAATAAAGTAAAGTGTGGAAATTTTTAACTGGAATATTAAAAAAAAAAAAAAAACAATTCAGGTGACTTTAAAATCCATTATATTCATATTTAACAATCAAATATTTGATTACTTATTAAAAACATATATACTAAATTAGCTGATTTGATAAAATGAGTGTAGGAAACCAAATTAAAGTAAAGCAAAAACTGAATTTCTTGTACAAATTACCTTCCAGTCTCTGAAATCAGATCTGAAGATAAAATGAGTGTAAGAAACCTCCTTTGAAGCGACTGCATTAGCAGCTGGAGCATTCCTGTGTGCTAAAAATAAATTAACACACAACAGTCAAAACCAAATTAAACAATTCTATTTACCAAAAAAGGGTTATTTTTTAAATAACTTACAAACTAGATGACATCCTTCCCCGTTGACTTTAATTTCAGCCCGGCCATCTTTAACAAGAAAAGACAACGCAAACAAATTTTCAACCGTTTGTGCAAAACTATCTCTCTTTCGTAATATCATCTCTCTTCACTGCAACAACCACAAAACCATCAAATACCTCCACAATTAAACAATTATACAAAACCGTAACAAACTGTATGTATGTATTACCGCTAATCAGATTCTTCACGGCAAGATACCGAGATCGAAGAACCCTACGCTACCCTCCATTACCGTCATCCACTTCAACACGATCATTATTCTGCTCCGTGTTGCTCCGGTTAACGTCGCTCGGTTCGCCTTTAACGGCTCGAACCATGATTATTAACTTGATAATTCTTGTTGAATGACTCGCAATTGAACGGAAGACGTGAATCGAAGAACATAAACATAAACCCTAGGTTTTCAATTGGGGAAAAATTAGTGCAAGTAAGAAGTGAAAAAAAAGAGAGGGAGATCTAAAATTTTGAGGAAAGTAAAAAGGGGGGAGATCTAAAATTTTGGGAGTAAATGAGGAGGAGATAAAGTGGGTTTAATTGGGAATAAAACTAAGACTGGAAGGAGTGGTTTGGCCCATCCCCACGGGGATGAGCCTCCACGTAGGCGCCACGTAGACGGCTCGTGGGGGATGGGCCTCCATGATAATTGAGGGGGATGGAGGATGGGGCTACCCCACCTCATTATTTTATAATTTTCTAAGTGTTTAAATTGAAAATGGATGAGATAGAGGGTATTTAAATTGAAAAAGGATGAGAGAGAGGGTATTTAAATTGAAAAAGGAAATATAATATTCAAGTGGGGCCACGGCAAGACCGGCGAGAAGCTGCTGGGTGGGATGGAGGGGGGTGGTGTGGGGGACCGGCGCCGGTCCTTGCCGGGCCTAGCCGGCCCCCACTCCTTCCAGTCTAATAATACTTTGTTAATTAAAAAAATTACATTACTAAAAATAAAAATAAAAAACCGGAATAAAGTAAAAAATTACATTGTTAATTTTTTTTTTTGAACGGCGATATTTCTACAACAGGCGATAGAGATCGCACCTATCTTATAACTCGGATAGGCCCCTCCGCCCCACTCCGGCAGCCAAGACTATGTTGTCTTAACCGGGCCCACGCTTGGTGCATCAAAGTTTGGCTAAGGCGTTCCCCGAGAAAATTTCCAGCCTACTGCACACCCGATAACCGGGAGCGTATAGTTGCACCCTCCACAAGAGTCGGGGACTCTCTGGAGTAAATGCACTGTAGTAGAAAACTCGGGGTGGCTCCAGGGATTCGAACCGGTGACCGGCCCTCCACCCTTTCATTGCCATGACCAACTGGTGCCCTACTAGTGACTGCCCTCCACCTACACAAACTACTAGTACTGTACGGTACGATATTGTATGGTAAGGTATGGTATGGTACGATAGGGTATGGTACGGTAGGGTATCGTATAGTATAGTATAGGATCGCATCGTACAATATAGTATCGTATACAGTATAGTATAGTGGTACGGTACGTTACGGTATGGTATCGTATAGAGTATAGTATAGTGGTACGGTACGTTACGGTATGGTATCGTATCGTATAGTATAGTGTTGTGGCATGTTGTATAGTATAGTATAGTATAGTATAGTATAGTATAGTATAGTATAGTATAGTATAGTATAGTATAGTATAGTATAGTATAGTATAGTATAGTATAGTATAGTATAGTATAGCATAGCATAGTATATAGCATAGTATAGTATAGTATAATGTTGTGTTGTATAGTATAGATCGTATCGCATCGTACAATATAGTATCTTATACAATATAGTATAGTATAGTATTGTATCGCATTGTACAATAGTACAATATAGTAAAGTACAGTATAGCATAGCATAGCATAGCATAGCATAGCATAGCATAGCATAGCATAGCATAGCATAGCATAGCATAGCATAGCATAGCATAGCATAGTATATAGCATAGTATAGTATAGTATAATGTTGTGTTGTATAGTATAAATCGTATCGCATCATACAATATAGTATCTTATACAGTATAGTATAGTATAGTATACTATATCGTATAGTATTGTATGGTATGGTGTGGTGTGGTGTGGTGTGGTGTGGTGTGGTGTGGTGTGGTGTGGTGTGGTGTCGTGTCGTGTGGTGTCGTGTGGTGTGGTGTCGTGTCGTGTCGTGTTGTGTTGTGTAGTATAGGATTGTATAGTACAGTATAGTGTCGTGTTGTGTAGTATAGTATTGTATCGCATTGTACAATAGTACAATATAGTAAAGTACAGTATTGTATAGTACAGTATAGTATAGTATAGTATAGTATAGTATAGTATAGTATAGTATAGTATAGTATAGTATAGTATAGTATAGTATAGTATAGGATAGGATTGTATAGGATTCTATGGTATCGTACAATATAGTATAGTATCGTATACTATAGTATAGTATCGTATCGTATCGTATCGTATCGTGTATCATATAGTATGGCATGGTATATCAACATTTTATTTTTTAAAATTATAATTTTTTAAGAAGTCACTAGTGTTAGTTTGCTACAAATTTGAGACAAATTTAACATTTTTATTTTGTTAACATTTATAAATAATAAATAAATAACGGTGTTTGTAGGAAATCTGTAGCAAGTGGGATTAGTTTGCTACAAATTTTTAACAAATTTAACATTTTATTTTTTAAAATTATTATTTTTTTCTAAAACTGATAAATAACAAATAAGGTAGCATTTTTTTGTAGGAAATCTGCGGTAAATGGTGTTAGTTTGCTACAAATTTACGACAAATTTAACATTTTTATTTTTAAAATTATTTATTTTGTTAATTATTATAAATAACAAATAAATAATGGTTTTTGTAGGAAATCTGTAGCAAAATTTGAGTTGTGGGAAATTTGTGGGAAACTTTTTGTAGGAAACTTGTAGCAAGTGGGATCAGTTTGCTACAAATTTTTGACAACTTTAACATTTTATTTTTTTAAATTATTTTTTTTCTAAACTGATAAGTAACAAATAAATTAACTTATTTTTTGTAGAAAATCTGTAGTAAATGGTGTTAGTTTGCTACAGATTTATGACAAATTTGACATTTTATTTTTAAAATTATTTATTTTGTTAAAATTTATAAATAAAAAATAAATAACGGCTTTTGTAGGAAATTTGTAGCAAGTGGGATCAATTTGCTACAAAGTTTTGACAACTTTAACATTTTATTTTTTTTAAAATAATTTTTTTCTAAATTGATAAGTAACAAATAAATTAACTTTTTTTGTAGGAAATCTGTAGTAAATGGTTTTAGTTTGCTACAAATTTTCGACAAATTTGACATTTTATTTTAATAATTATTTATTTTTCTTAAATTGGTAAATAACAAATAAATTAACTTTTTTTTGTCGAAAATCTGTAGCAAGTGGTGTCAATTTGCTACAAAATTTAGACAAATTTAACGTATTATTTTAAAATTATCTATTTTTCTAAAATTGAATAATAACAAATAAATTAACTTATTTTTTGTAGGAAATCCGTAGCAAATAGTGTCATTTTGCTACCAATTTTTGTCAAATTTAATATTTTATTTTTAATAATTATTTATTTTTCTTAAATTGATAAATAACAAATTAATTAACTTTTTTTGTCAAAAATCTGTAACAAGTGACGTCAGTTTGCTACAAATTTTAGACAAATTTAACGTATTATTTTAAAATTATCTATTTTTATAAAATTGAATAATAGCAAATAAATTAACTTATTTTTTGTAGGAAATCCGTAGCAACTAGTGTAAATTTGCTACCAATTTTCGACAAATTTAATATTTTATTTTTAAATATTATTTATTTTTCCTAAATTGATAAAAACAAATGAATTAACTTTTTTTTGTCGAAAATCTGTAGCAAGTGGTGTCAGTTTGCTACAAATTTTTGACAAATTTAACGTATTATTTTAAAATTATCTATTTTTCTTTAATTGAATAATAACAAATAAATTAACTTATTTTTTGTAGGAAATCCGTAGCAACTAGTGTCAATTTGTTACCAATTTTCGACAAATTTAATATTTTATTTTTAAAAATTATTTATTTTTCTTAAATTGATAAAGGACAAATAAATTAATTTTTTTTGTCGAAAATCTGTAGCAAGTGGTGTCAGTTTGCTACAAGTTTCTCACAAATTTAGAAGTTTTATTTTTTTAAATTATTTATTTTGTTGTGGGTACAGATAATACAAAATGTTAATGTATTTTGTCGGAATTTTGTCGAAAAGCTAATTAATGTTGTGACGAAATTGCTACAACCGGTAGTTGTGTGACAATTTTGTCGGAAAATTGAAGAAAAGTTTTGGGTTTTTTTTGTTTTTCTTTTTTGTGAGAAAACAGTAGAAAAATTGTAATAAAAATTGAGTTGTGGGAAATTTGTGGGAAACTTTTGTAAGAAAATATGTGGGAAATTGAGTTGTGGGAAATTTGTGGGAAACTTTTGTACAGCTCCTCCATTTGCGTGACATGATGCTCATTGTTAAGTAATACAAAATGGGGATCCATAGTTGTTCCAACCCAAATAGACAACTCTTCTTTCTGACTTATTAATCTACTCCCACGGTTGTGAGTCATCGTCTAGTCTAGCATTGAGCTTTGCATCTCTCTTGATATAATTAGGCATACCTCTCTTGCTGTTTAACAAAATGAGAAGAGGGTTACATAATTTATAGAGATTTTGACAGTATAAAAGTGGTAAATCAAACATTTTTATTACATGTTTATAACAATTACAAGTCTATAAAAACATATGTAGTCACAATGCTAATGAATATGTCAAATTATTGTAGCATCTGCCCAAGAATATAACCCACACTAATAGTATCATTACAATTAATCTAAGAACTCTTACCTCTTGATAAATAATGTATATAATTTGGAAAACTTACTGCCACTAGCTAACCGCTTTCAGGGTAACATACCCCTGAGGACCAGTGGGCAGTGTTGATGGCTCCCCCACAACCGGGGCCTTTTATTTGTACATTACATCCCCTTGAAGACCTCTGAAGAAGTAGGTGTGTCCTCATGCCTCGATCTACAACAACATGTTAACTTGTTAGTTATAATTAAGAACACATACATATATAAATACAAATCAATAGATTTACCATCCATAGTCGACCCCCTTGCCTAGACAAACCCCTCAAAGATCCTGGACTAGGATCTCCAACCAAGTGTGATCCATGTCTTTTACATATATCCACGAATATGATACAAACACAGACATGACACAGGTTGTATAAGACTTGTAAGCATTACGAGTAAATTATATATATTAATGTTCCCATTAAAGTCAACTACAATTTAGACTAATCTCAGCCGTTGGATCATTGTGAAACAAATTCCTGACCACTAAAAAAAAAAAAACACTTCTAGAAGCAGAGGTTACAAGCAATATCAGAAGAACACAACAGTTTCATCAACCCAAAATTGTCCTCCCCGTTTTCTGAGCGTCACAGTTCTCTCCCTCTCAAGAACTAATTCGAAAGCCAAATTGAATGCCGAGGACGAGTTGCAGTGATCAGGTAAGTTGTGTACATCTATTATCTAATCCTAATTCATCTCTTTCCTGTAACCACACATCACCGTTGTGCTCTCAGCTCGATTTCAAAAAGCGAAGCTCTGAAGCCGTTTGATATCCTTGTTGGGCGCTTTCAAAACTAGAAGATAATATGGTTTTGCTATTCTTAGATGAACACAAGCAGATCAATTTGACCGTTTGAGTACCAGAGATTTTGGGTAACTGTGTAAGTCACTTCACTTTGTTTGATAACATTCTTTTGTGTTTTTTTCCATGTGAGTCCACGATGACCATGCACATCTAATATGCTTTTGTAGGTTACTAATAGAGACTATGAGGCAATCTCAATATGGATGAGGCAGCTTAAGAGATTGGTAAGAAGACATCTAATATGCTTTTGTAGGTCCACATGATCCTTTTAATCATTTTTAGTTTTATTCTATCAGATTTTTACTCCACATATGTTCATTGAATTGTAGTTAATTACGAAAACATTTGAGTATCACTTGCACATTTTACCTCATTTTTATGCTTTTATTGGCAAGACGTATTTGCCTTTCTTTTCTGATTTAATTAGCCAGTAAATTATCGGATATCCTGCTATTATAGTGAATGATAAACTTATTTGGTGGTTTAATACTTTCTTAGGGCAATAAAGCTTCTGCTGGGAACCAAACTTTATTCTACTGCGATTGACATGTCGGTCATTGGGGTTGAACTGTTGTCTAAGTGTTGGTACACTTTATGTGGACGCGACTCGGCTCGGTTCGGTTCGACTCGGTTAGGTCTGGCTCAAGTCCCGATGACACATCACCATGACATCATCATTGTGATGTCATGATGATGTCATAGTTGAATTGGTGAAAGATTAGTCAACCGAATCTTCTCTGGGCCAATCAACATACATCATGGGCCGTAAATCCTTATTGGGCTTTGATCATTGGGCCACCAAATCATTGGGCCAAAACCGATTGTGCATGCATGTATGTCGACGAAACTCACCCAGTTTCATCGACTTTGTCAAGGCCTTCCCCAGTTTCGTCACTTGTGGGGTTTCGCCGAGTCACTGTTCAGTTTCGTCATGGTTTGTGTCTGTCTTATAAATACCCCTCATAGTTTCTGTGTGAAACTTATGAGAGCTGTGAGACTTTGAGAGAGTCTGTAAAACATTGTTTGTATATGTTTGTATCCGTTCTCATCCCTAATCAATAGATATTGAATCTTTGGTTACGCGTGTGTTTTACATTGTGTTTGGTTTGCACTGTCACGGGGATTCCGCACCCGTTACCGTGTTTGTGATAAACAGGGAATAGGTTTTCGTATCGGATCCTCTGAGAAAAACGGACCTACAATTGGTATCAGAGCTTTGGCTCTTATCCTTGTTTAAAACCAAATATAGTTTGGTTTTTATCAAGTGTTAAAACTGTTTGTTTGTGATTTTCAGATTTGTATTCTTGAAAAATTCATATTTTTCTTGAAAAGTTCTCTTAAAATATGTTGATCTTGGTTGTTTGCTAAAAGTTTTATCAAAAACCTTGTTGTCTTGATTGTTCACGTTGAAAAACCGGGTTTTTAGTGAAAGTTTTAGGCAAGTTCGTGTTTCGGAAAGTTGTTTGGTGACCGAAAAGTGCATAAAATCTGGGTTTGGTCTTCGTATATTCAAAGAACATTCAAAGTGTTCTAAATATTCATTGTATTTTAAATTAAAAAATTTAAAGGATTTGATTAAAATATTGAGAACATGTTGTTAGGTGACTTAGGCATGTGCAAGTTTGAAAATTGTGTCATGTGTCAGATTGGATAAGGCTTATTTGAAAAGGGTGACCACTTTGTCAGAAGGTTGATATTTTTGCTTGAAAAATCTAACCAAAGGATAAGATTTCAAAGTGTTTCGTCGAACAGTTTCATTAATAGAGGGTTTCGTCAAAAACAAACATTAGTGGAACAGTGACTCATCACTTGAGTTTCGTCGCCAAGTTTTAATCTGCGTTTCGTCGTCCACATACAAGTTTCGTCGAGCAGTTCATTTAGTCAATCAGATTTCGTCACAAAGCAATTATTCAGCATCTAGGTTTCGTCACACTTGTTTGACTTTTGATTTTCGTCGAACAAAATCAACACACATCAGAAGTTTCATTATTTAAATAAAGGTTCCATTGGACAACGGTGTTGGGCTAATAACAATAATTCTTTGTGGAACCTTTATGGCCCAAGTCTAGTCAATCACAAACAAAATTCATTGGGCCATTTAATACTCGTAGGCTACTGTTGACTTCATTAGGCCATAGTCACTGTTCATTGGCCAATAACAATTAGTCTTTGTGGGCTACAATTTTACATGATTTGCAAAGTGGGGGTCGGGTATTCGCGGAGTTGATTTGAATCGCGCTTCTAAATATCACGGTTTCGTGGGTGGCAAGATATTAGTGAGCTTAATTTTTCGTTGCTTATGCTCAATCCAATGTCGAATTCAAGCTTCTTTTCGTTTCCCCAGTCAGCTCCACCTCCGGTTTTCGATCCGAGTGCCTATCATCCGCCAGCGCATATGAGTGCTTAAGCTCAGGCTTTTTCTAGACCTCAATTTGGTAGTGCTTATATTCCTATTCCAACACCCCAACCTCCACCTCAAGTTACCACTACTCAACCTCAGTTTGATCCAAATGCCTATATTCCAACACCATCACAAGCCCAACCTCAACCCATATTCACTATGAGTGACTATTTCCGTATTAAACGAACGGCTACTCCACTTCAACCTCTATTTGTTACACCTCAAGCCCAACCTCAACAAGGCAACCAAAATCCTTTCATAAATCAAACAAGTACATCCACGTCCAACTCAAATAAAACTGATGAAAGGTGTGACTGGTCTGTACAATGTGGAGGTGGAGATCAAGGAGGAACTGTGTTTTATGCTGAAATTGTCAAGAATGTCAATGATGGTGAATCTTCAGGAAAAGATGATAGTTCGGGATACAGTGGCAGTTCGGATGAAGAATCGAATTTGAATGAAAGAACTGATTCTGAAGCTGATAGTTTGTCGAATGGTGCCAAGGAGATGAAATGTCAAAATTCTGACTTGATCAAGAAAGCTGATGCTACATCAGAAGAAATGGAGAAGATTCTCACTGAAGATGGATCTTTCTCTTCTCAGACTGCCTTTATGGCTAATGTCACAGTTTCTACAAGTCAGGTAAAATCTGAAACTCCTAGCATATGTAGTGATTGTGCTGATATGAAACATGAATGTGCTGAATTGAAACGTGAATCTGAAACGGTTCATAGTCACAATCAGAGTTTGGTTATTGAACTGTCAAAGTGCAAAGAGGCAAATATGGCTTTAGCTAGAAACGAAAAGGATTTTAAATCTGTAATTGAAACCTTAAAGAAAAGCGTTTCCGAATTGACCAAAATTGTTTACCATAAACAAATTAGTATTAACGATTACATTAACATCGTTGAGGAAACCAAAAAGGAGCTAGCCATTGCCAAATGCGAGCATGATGCAATCAAGCTCAAATTGGAGAGTTATTCTAACTCCCGATTTGTGCTCGATCAAATTATTGACGTTCAACAACTGAAGGGAAACATGAGAGGTGTTGGGTATAAGAAGTGTCCGCCCCCTTTGAGACAAAATTATACTCGAATGCCCGATGAGGAGGAAATGCCGCGTTTTGAGCCAACTGTACCTCTTGATTATGAGGAAGTTACAACTGGCTTAGGGTTCAAAACGGACAATTCATCGGAGGGCTCATCTGATCGGAAAGAAAAGTCATCGTGTGCTTCAAATCAAAGTCCTCCCACAGTTGAGGACTATGATTCGTCAGATGATGAACCAGATGTGAGTGATGAGGATAAATCTCTTAAAAAGAACAAAGGAGTAGAAGTCACTATTGAGAATCATATTCTGTGTGATCCTCCTACTCCTACTGTGCAGTCTGCTATTAAACAAGAGATAGATCCTATCACTAAAACAGTGTCTACTGTTAAAAGTGATAACGTGTTGTACACTTTAGTCGGTGATGACAAAATTTATTCAAACAAAGATTTTCCAATCAAAAACGTCAATCAATCCTTGATTGATAAAGTGTTTGAAGATACTACCAGTAAGTTTTTGGAAAAGGGGATCCCGAGAGTTTCAGTAACTCAGTGTGATCCGATTCCAAAAGCTGAAGTTAGAAGAAAATTTGGAAATCAGAAATCACCGACAAACCAACAACCTGTCGCTTTTAAGGGTAAACAACAACAACAACGAGCTCAAAATTCTAAAGGTTCACAACCGAAGGTTGAGACCAAAGGAGCTCGTTTCAAGAAGAAAAACAATGATGTTAAATTTGTAGCATCCAAAGGTACTGATAAAGTGGAGACTTTTGAAAATAAGTCAAATACCGATTTTGTTCAAAAAGTCAACATTTTGAAACTTAATAGTGATAACAATTACACCCAACACACAAATGGGTGTGAAGCTAGTACCTCAGGGTCTAAAAATTCAATGTCAGGTCATAGAACAGAATCTCCTAATTTTGTTGAAAGGAGATCATGCTTTAAATGCGGGGAGTTTGGCCACATTATCAGAAATTGCACAAACTCTCCGAAACCAAATTTTGTAGAAAGAGCCCCTTCTGAACAAGGTCACTCACAGCGTCCTCCTGTTTCTCCAAAACATGATAAACGCACTATTAAAGAACAGGAAACAAAACAGCGACATAAGAATGTGAAGGTGATCGAAAAGGCTTTAAAACCGGAAAATGTTAAAAGGAAACCAAGTTCACAACAACCGTTAAAACAAGAAATTGTAATTAATACACAATCTGGTAAACGGAAACAAGCTTGGAAACCAAAAAACAGGTGAAGGTTTAGGGGGAGGCGTGAAATTTCCAAATCATCAAGAAATTGAAATTACATTTCTTGATTCTCAAGGGCAACCCAAGTCTATGAAGGCTTGGGTCCCCCTCTCCAACTAATCTCTGAGTGAGTGTGCAGGATGTCCAGGAGGAACTATCGATAGTCATCGGATTGTTGATAGTGGAGTATCCATGCACAAGATCGGCGACAAAAGAAATTGTTGCCTTTGATGGAGAGAAAAAGAAAAGAAGACATAATTGTCTGTCGAAAGAAATTGAAAGCTTAGACAAAATGAAAATCATTTCAAAGTTTGATTGTTAAAGGCTTTAATCGGGTCCCCAGGATAGATTCAATCAAAATGTACGCACCTGCAGCACGTATGAAGTTCAAAATCAAGAAGATGAACGTGAAGTGTACATTTCTTCGCGGTGTGATTGAAGAAAATGTGTTCGTTGAATAAACCAACCAGGTGTGCGGATGCCTTGGCGTGGATTGAACAACCGCACACTACTTCTCAAAGAGAAAGACAAAGACCTTCGCTGGTGCAATGTGTAAGACCAGCCGGACCCAGAGGTGTATGATCTTGTTGCTGTCAAGAGATTTCTCAGTAGCTACAAAATCGACTTTGAAATCCACACCGGGTGGATATCCAGTTTGGGAAAGCACTCAGATTCATTGCAATGCACGAAGCAGTTGCAGGATACGGTTTTAAATTTCTAATCTCTCATATACTTGTCGATATTTAAGCTGCTTTATGAATTATATCATCTCGTACAACACTCTTTGGCCTGACACGTTGAACTCGAATATCACCTCACACGTGATTGTTTCACTATGAAACTCGTCAATGTTGTCATGGTCCACACCGCTTACCGACGTGCCAACTGATTTTTCCAAAATTCGATAAATCTTTTCTGATTAAAACTTAATTTTGGTAAACGACATTGAGGTAAAACATGAGTTAACCGACATCGGAAAATCGTTTTTGTAAATATCTTTGTGTTTTTATAATTTATCTTAGTTTGTTGATTTTAGGGGGAGTAAATCCAAATTTGAAAAATTCAAAAACAGTGAAAAATTTCAAAAACCCAAAAACATTGGAAAAACAAAAATGAGTTTCCTGGCGAGAAAAAGAGAAAATGATAGTACATCTGTGGTCTGTCAAAATCTCTTCGAACTGAATGCAAAATGAAAAATGTTAAGCAGCTCTATATAAGATGTATCGGTAGGCTCATAATCATTTTAAAGTGTGTAGGGTGATATAAATCCTAAATCGACTGAAGATCAGGTGGGAACCACACATTGGCATATGGTCTTAGTACCGAAATTTCGTTTGATTGATTGCCGAGGTTCTGAGATATTCGGTCTTTATGCTGCTTATCATCTGGGTATCATGGTTGTATCTTTTACCGAAAAATAACGGAGACGAAGTCTAGATCTTCCATGATACTATACATACGTGTACATATTGCATTCGACCTCAATAAGTGATCAACAATCACATGTCCAAACAAAATAAGTGATAAAATATCACAGATTCTTTGCGGGAGTCAAGTTCGTCTCTTTGCTGTACGAAAGTACTGACCTGTTTACGGACTTGCTCTTGTGCCCTCATGCATATGAAAATCAAGTTCCTCTTCAATAAGTGATTCTATCACATAGGGCTTGTTTTCAATCAAAATAAGTGAGTTTCTCACATTCTTTTATACGGTCAAACAGATGATAATCGGTATACTCACCGGTAAGATGAACTCTCGCGCATACCTTGATACGGGAATGTGTCGTGTGTGGATGAACACCGGTCGGTAAGTATAAATCATACCTTAACGTATCCCCTCGCCATGATTACATCTGATAAGTTGAGCTTAAGTGGACAACAATACCGATAATTGTTATAGGATGCTTATCTTAATGTTAACTAATTGAACAACAAGAGCGTTTTGGAGTGACCGTACACTGATATGATTCTCTTACCCTCGAAACTCGCAAAAAGAATTTCTGTAAATATTTATTTACTGCGTTTCTGCATCTTTGTATATATTTATTTATTGCTTTCCGTTTTACTTTTGAAAAATGAAAAACTTCAAAAAGATTTTAGGTGTGTTTTAATATAAACTTTATAAAAGCCAAAAATATTTTGCTTCTAGTTTATTTTTGATTGACCGATGTTGGAACTCGAGTCTATCCTACCCAAAATCCTGATTTTTAGCCGGAAAACAATTGCACCTTCATAAACAGTCGAAGTTAACAAGTTTTGAAAGTTAAGAACTAAAACTGAACAAATTTGTTTAAACTTTCAAACTGTTGTCGGTCGGTGTTTGATTGAGATTTGATCTCATATGTGTCGTTTGTTTATTTTGTCTAAATTCCAAGTGGTTGTTCTCATTACGTGTTTAGCTTTCTTGTATGTGCAGATGCGACATCAGAATCAGCTAAAGGCGAAGAGAACGCGTCAGATGACAAGCCGTAAAGTGAAGACACGACGTTGATGCAATCAGAAGATCAAGATGATCGGGTTGCAGTTGATCACTCATCAACACCACAAGGATCTAAAGAATTAAAGATCAAAAGATTCACGAGCATAACTCAAAGGAGAGCTTATCTTAAGGGGGAGTTTGTTAACACACTTCCTAAATGAAAAGGGAGTTTGTTGATACACTTTCTACTTACGACACGTGAAGACTTTGAAGATCCTCCGACACAAAAGACACGGAAGACGAACCATCACGAGTAGCGTCCAAGGGGGAGTTTGTTGGTACACTTTATGTGGACGCGACTCGGCTCGGTTCGGTACAACTCGGTTTCGACTCGGTTAGGTCCGGCTCAAGTCCGACGTCACGACATTCCTCCGTCGTGCGCCCCAGAGTTCGACACGCGAAGCACGGAGAGCCGCGAATCAAGTCCCGATGACACATCACCATGACATCATCATTGTGATGTCATGATGATGTCATAGTTGAATTGGTGAAAGATTAGTCAACCGAATCTTCTCTGGGCCAATCAACATACATCATGGGCCGTAAATCCTTATTGGGCTTTTATCATTGGGCCACTAAATCATTGGGCCAAAACCGATTGTGCATGCATGTATGTCGACGAAACTCACCCAGTTTCGTCGACTTTGTCAAGGCCTTCCCCAGTTTCGTCACTTGTGGGGTTTCGCCGGGTCACTGTTCAGTTTCGTCATGGTCTGTGTCTGTCTTGTATAAATACCCCTCATAGTTTCTGTGTGAAACTTATGAGAGCTGTGAGACTTTGAGAGAGTCTGTAAAACATTGTTTGTATATGTTTGTATCCGTTCTCATCCCTAATCAATAGATATTGAATCTTTGGTTACGCGTGTGTTTTACATTGTGTTTGGTTTGCACTGTCACGGGGATTCCGCACCCGTTACCGTGTTTGTGATAAACAGGGAATAGGTTTTCGTATCGGATCCTCCGAGAAAAACGGACCTACACTAAGCAACCATTATTCTTGGCAATTTTAGTTCTTTTTTCTTCTACTTACCTAGTAAATAACACTACACAATACACATACTTCCTCATATCGTGTAGACCAATACAAACAACTTGAAGGTATAGACATATCAAATCTAGAAGCTTTTAAAGATTAGATTTTATATTACCATAGCTCGAACCAAACACACTACATATACTTCCTCATTTGTGTGTTGTTTTGCTTTTCTTAGTTAACAAATATTTGATTATTCTTCTCTTTGCTTCACCAGCCATAGCCATGTGATAGAAGATGGTTCTAGCCATGCTTATATCATTATACCATTAATATGCCCGTCCACCGAACGGGTATAGAATTTGTTATTTTAGTAGTTAATTAAGCTCGACTTAATAGCTCGCTTAGTTTAATCAACTAAATTTTTATGAGTTTGGTCCATGTGATGATAAATCACATCCTTAAAATGAGAAGATGGGCCGAAAGTATAATGGGTCATTGTTAGCCCATGGCAATGTTTTCAGAACTGGACCGGACATCGAACCAGTCTTCTTACCGGTTCAATGGTCCGACCGGTCTGACCGGATGTAAGAACCGAAAGGTATCGTAAATATTATAAAAATTAATAGGGTTAAATCTGAAAAAAAATATATAAAAAACCGGTCTAACCCTTCCAAAAACTGGTCTGACCGGCCGGTTTCCCGGTCTGACCACAGGGTCGCCGGTTCAACTCTGGTTCAATGCATTTCTGGCCCGATACCATGACCCGGACCGGCTCAACCTCCGGTTCTCGGTCCGACCGGCCGGTCCGATCCGGGTCTGAAAACACTGTCGAGAAGTTCTGAACCAACAGTATGAAACATTTTGTCACGTTAAATGAGAATCATTACCTCAACAATTTGAGAGGTTTATTTGTCTAATAAGTGAATTAAAACTGGTAAATGTTGAGTTTCCTAATTCAACCTGGAATAGCCGAATTCTAAGATCTTTACCGGACAAATGGGACACTGTTGCCTTTGTAACTAGAAACTTTGTTGGTTTCAAAGAGGTGAGTTTGACTTAGCTTCATGGTAGGCTCCTAACTTATGAGAGAGAGCTTAACCAGAAAAAGTAGCTACAAGAGTCAGGAAAACTTGCTGATGACTATGCTTTTGGTAGTACAACACTTTTTGGTCAAGAAGAAACCTCTAGGATGAAGTAAGGATCAGGGTTATGATTATTTTATTGACATAACATCTGGTGGAGGATTTAACTCTGATTCTTACTTGACCAATTATGCTTTTGCAGCAAATGGGGAAAACCAAGTTTCTAACAACTTATCTTTTGAGTTAAATGATCTTCAACACTTTGACCCCACTGATTTGGAAGAAATGGACATTTTGCACCAACTTGCATTGCTAAGTGTTAGAACTAGCAAATCTTACAAACGAACTGGCAGAAAACTTCCAGGGTTGCATGGGGGGGGGGGGGGGTTGAAAGTTGGGTTGGATAAATCAAAAATCAAGTGTTATAAGTGTAATAGGTTAGGCTATTTTGCTAGAGAATGTAAGGAGCCAAACAAATGGTTCTATTGTCACACATCCAAGTCCTAGACCATAAAACACTCAAAACAATGTTCATTATTCCCAATATACCCCTACACAACACATGCAAAGCACTGCTCACTTTGCACAGCCTGTAAACACTGTTCCAGTACATTATATCCAAACCACTTTTCCTCAGATACAGTATGTTCAAACTTCAAACCCCAGCTCCTCAGGTTCAAGTGCAACTAGCACCACAAGCTGAACAAACCTCTGCTCAAGCAGAAATCAGGCAACAGAGCTTTTTCACACAAGGCTTTGTTGATTGGAGCAGCTTACCTGATGAACTGACATATGAAAATTTTGTCGAGTTAATTACACAAATGGGTCCTGTGGTTTATACCTAGTTTCGCCTTTAGGTACTAACTTTTTTTTAACAGGTTTAGGTTTTATGGTTTCAATTTTGTAACACATTTGGGTACTAACATCAAAATTATCAATATAATGACTAAAATACCCTTCCATTCTTTTTAATTTTATCAATGTAACACATTTGGGTACTAACACTTAATTATATTTAAGTTTAAACCAATTTTACAAAATTTATTTTTTTTCCTGTTTTTATTATATCTCTTAATTAACATAAAATCTATTTAATTTTTGTAAATTAACTCTTTTTTTAAGTAAATATTTATATATAATTTTTTAAGAAATGATAAATAATTTAGCATGATAGAAGTTGCTAAAAATCTTAAATAATTTAGATAAAGCTTAGGATAGGAGAGGTCAGGGGTTCAATCCCCATGGTGTGCAACGTTAGCCATTCAAAAAAAAAAGTTGCTCAAAATCTTAAATAATTAAAAATTCAATAGGTATAATAATAGTTGGTAATCTGCAAATAAATTATTATTAAGATATTATGTTAAAACTCCGTGTATTACACTTGTTTAATGTATAAAAGTTAGTTTTAATTTTTGTAATTTTAAATATATGGGATTAAATAATATAAAATCAATAACAATAATAATAAAAGACTGTATCTCATCGGAACTAAAGTGTTTCCTAAGCACATAGATACACAAATAAAATAGAGACGTCATGGTTTAATCACACCGTCTCAAAATGTGCCAAGTAACTGATCGTGACAAACAAATCAGATTAGATTATACATTTTTACGATTTTACTACAAAATATATTAAACTAGAAAAGTGCCCCGCGCGCGTTGCGCCGCGGGCAAAGAAATTGACCACATCTAGGCATAAACTCTTGGTTGCAGCTCATGTATCTAACTTGATCGAAATATAAATCTAACTCCCGCCGCATTTTGATGGGTTACTTTTCTAGTTTATATGAAATATAAAGCTTCCAAAAGAAGCTTTAATGTACAATCAACCAAAGCAAATGTACACCTTACCTATGCACATAAAACCAATAAAGCTAGAGTTACAACTACCTATTGCACAAAGTTGTTGCAAATTAGAAGTATATATAATTAGTTGTATTTATTTTTAAACAATTTTTCTCGTATCTTGATATATTAATTTAACTAATTTTCAGATATTATATTCGTGTGTTTTCAAGATTGCTATGGATTTTAGGGCGTAGGGAGTGGTTAGACACTTGAAAGTGGTAACTTCAAAATCAACCAATGAGAGTGTGCCATGTCATTCAATGAAAAGTGTTTAAACTATGCAGAAAAGTGTTGGCAATGGTTAGACACTTCATGAATTGGTAAACTATTTTTAAAAAATAAAGGAAAAATGTGTGATTGGTTGTGTGACAACTCGTAATTTAGAACCTCTAGTAATGCATTGATGTAACTTGTCTGGATTATATGTGAATGTGTGATGCATCGATTAAATGAAATGTTATGTTTGGATTATGTGAATGAATGTATGTATATAATTATATGACTCGGATCGCACAACAACAACCTGATCGCACAAGCCCTGTTGGGCCGCACAACTTGTACCCGAACCGAATGGGCAGCCCATGTAAAGGGTTCGGCCCACTCCCTTTTATGCGAATACAAGCACCCATGTGTGGGGTTGCTTCTCATTACTTGCAAAATACATAACACACACAAACCCTATTCTCTCCTTCTCTCCTCTCGAAGTCGGCGACCACACATCCCCATCCCTTGAAGCTTTCTTGTTCGGATCAACCTTTGTTTATCCTCTAATCCGGTTAGTGTTTATTGATTGTTAATGTTATGTATGATTAGATGATGAGTGATTGTTTGATGTCTCCCTAGGATTAATCTAAATCCGTTTAAATATATGATTTTGACCTAGAACCGATTGCATGTTAATCGACTGTTGGACGAATATATGTGGATGGTTTGATGGATTGATTATGTGAGTATGCATGCTAGAGATCGAAATCGTGAATCATGTTAATATGCCTAAGTGTTTGGATTGTTGCTTGTGTTTTGTTCATGCTTGAACAGATTAGGGTTCATATGAATCAACTGATAAAACCTTGTTTTGATCGATTAATGGATGGTTAGAAATTGTTGATTGTGTTGATTGCTAAATTGCAAGTATGGTAACTGTTGGAATTGATTTGTAAAATCAATATGTAACGGTTTGACTGTTGACTGAATCATAATGGAAACAATATAACTAAATGGCATAATTTTCGGATATTAAAACGAATCACACAAGTTTCTCTTCGGTCGCACAAGATCAGATCACATAGAATCTAATCTGATCGCACAAGACCGGTCGCACAAGGGAAATCGCACAAGCTGGGTACACTCACATTAGGCACAGTGTACCACCAGGATATGCATGATCGCACAAGACTTGGGCCCCACAAATTACCAGAACTGTATTGTACTGATGGGCCTTAAAGCCCAACACTCAATCGCACAAGTTTTGTACCAGTCACACAAGACCATCCGGACCGCACAAGACTCACGTTTGTTATTTGGGCCATGTATTTACAGTTGGGCTATTTGATGGTTTGGGCCGGGTGTATGGTTAATCGCACAACTTGTTGTGGATCGCACAAGATAGTGCTGATCGCACAACATGTTGGGCCGAGTAATGTTTGGGCTTCTAGTGTAGACTAAACAGTTATCATTTAACGTGTTCTTTGTGTATGCCATGCTCGTTGTGTGTTAGTAACTTGTTAGTACGTGCACTACTTGAACCTAGACCTGACTTGTATGGTAACCATGTTAGGACGTGGTTGACCACATATAGCTCAAGTGACCTTTTCGAGTATCTGCCGAGCAAACCAAGGTGAGTTCACACTCCTAAGGCATGGGATTCCCGGTGGGTTGGGAATGGGATTGAATAACTAATTCATACTTTCAACACTACGTAAAACCTACGTACTACTGTCCTCGGATTGGGAAGGACACCAGCACTAAACCTATGTAAAACCTACGTACTACCGTCCTCGGATTGGGAAGGACGCCAGCGCTAAATCTACGTACTCGCTACGTACCACTGTCCTCGGATTGGGAAGGGCACTTACGTAAAACCTACGTAAACTCATACTTATCACTGTCCTCGGATCGGGAAGGGCACTTACGTAAAACCTACGTAAATTCATACTTATCACTGTCCTCGGATTGGGAAGGGCACTTACATAAAACCTACGTAATCTCATACTTATCACTGTCCTTGGATTGGGAAGGACACCTATAGATACAACTAGTCTAGTAATATACAACATGGGAAGCCCCCACTAAATATCGTAAAGGTTTGGGAATCAAGGATACTGGGTAATACATGGCTATGAAACGAACTTACGATTTCTGAAACGAACTCAATAACTGAAAAAAATCAACTGTGAACTCGCTCAACTTTGTTGTTGACTCTCTGTTACATGCCTTGCAGGTCGTTAGGTATCTATGGAGCTTGCATCGGAGTGGGAAGAGTCGTTGTGGGACATGGACAGCTGTGTGCCATGCTAAACATTTGAAACGTTTAAACTTATGACTTGGTTTTAAACATTATGCTTTCGCTTGCAACTTAAACTATGTTTTGTTTAGACACCAATTGTATTGTGATGGATTTTATAAACTACTTACATGCTTGTTCAATATGATTGGTGGCTTGATCCTGGTCATGTCACGCCTCCAAGCGGTGATACTCCGCGTGTGGATTTTGGGGGAGTGATAGATTGGTATCAGTGCCATTGGTTATAGCGAACTTGGTTTTGAAAAAGGGAAAAGCTTTTTGACAAAACCAGACTATAACCTGTACAGTGCTCAACGATCCACAACGACGCTTCGCTCCAAGTGCAAGACTCAACGTTCTAGGTGATATGATTTATGTTTATATTGCCTACTTGCTAGCTACATAGTACATTGCTCATGGTATGCTTAGTTAGTATAACAACTGTTGCTTGAACTCTGTGTGTTTACTCTCTTCTGTCACTCCACACTTACACACATTCGCGACACCTTTCCTACTTGTGTTTCCTTCGATGTGAAGATCATGAGTGGACGTGTGAACCTAACTCAAGCCCAGCTGACGGCTCTTATCAACGAACAAGTTACGGCAGCACTCGCAGCCGCTCAGGCAGGAGGTATAACCTGCTATTCCGAACCTATCCTAGGATGTTAGATCCTACTCTCATGACCCAACTCTCACGCTTAACCCTGTCTTTTCTTCCTCGCGCAACAAGGTCAGAACGCTCAGCCACCTGTATGCACGTTCAAAACCTTCATGGATTGCCGACCTAGTACCTTCAGCGGTACTGAAGGAGCTGTAGGCCTCCTCCACTGGTTCGAGAAGCTCGAATCTGTCTTCGAGATGTGTGAATGCCCTGAGGCTCGCAGGGTAAAGTTTGCTACCGGAACACTCGAAGGTGCTGCGTTAACCTGGTGGAAAGCACAGATTCAAATGTTAGGGCTGGCAGCTGCTAACGCCACACCATGGAACGACTTTAAGGATCTGATTAAGGAAGAGTATTGCAGTCGTGACGACATCCACAAGCTGGGGGTGGAGTTCTTCAATTTACAGATGACGGGGTCTGAAATTGAGGCTTATACGAAGAGATCAAATGAATTAGCTACATTGTGCCCCACTATGGTAGACCCTCCCATCAAACGTATCGAGCTGTATCTCAAGGGTCTCGTGCCAGAAATTCAGAGTCATGTGACCGCGGCTAATCTGGGCACTATCCAGCAAGTAACTCGACTTGCTCATCGTCTCACATATCAGGCGGTAGAACAGAACAAACTGCCAAAACGTGTTAACGCTGCTACAGCTACTTCAGATGCTCCTAGTGACAACAAACGCAAGTGGGATGGAAACTCGAGTAAGGGTTCCACTTCGGTTCAGTCGCAGTCCCAGTAGCGAAAGACGGATGAGTACAGGAGCCCCAGTCAGCAGTCTGTTGGTAATCGAAGTCAGGGTGGATACAGGGGAAATCACCCAAAGTGAAATCGATGTAATTTGCACCACAGTGGGCCGTGCAACAAAGATCGTTGTCAGAGATGCAACAAGCTTGGTCATGAAGCCAAATATTGTAGAAGCTCACGTCCTGCAAACCAGAACCGACAACAGCAGCCACAAGCTCCACAGAATCAGCAGCAACAGCAGGGTAACAAGGGATGCTATCAGTGTGGTGCTGAAGGTCACTTCAAGAGACACTGCCCACAGTTGAACCAGAACCAGAATCAGAACCACAACCAAGGAAACGGGAACAATAATGGAGGCAACAACGGGGGTAACAACGACGGCAATGGCGCCAGGGGACGTGCGTTCGAGATTGGTCAGGGGGAGGCTAGGAATGACCCTAACGTTGTGATGGTTTCGACATCGATATTGGTATGGATTGGCTACTTCAACATCGAGCAGAGATTCTTTGCAAATAGAAGGTCGTCCGAATTCCTCGTGCTGGTGAAGAACCTTTGGTAATTCATGGTGACAAGGGTGGTGCTGTTGTGGGCATCATTTCTTTCCTTAAAGCCCAGAAGTGTTTACGTAAGGGCCACGCAGCTATCTTAGCCCTCGTGACGAATGCACCAACGAAGGAGAACAGAATAGAAGACATTCGCGTTGTACGAGATTTTCTAGTGGTATTTCCTGAGGAATTACCTGGACTTCCGCCCCATCGTCAAGTCGAGTTTCAGATCGAGCTAGCTCCTGGAGTAGCTCCAATAGCTCGCGCACCGTATCGCCTAGCTCCATCAGAATTGGAAGAACTATCTACACAACTACAAGAACTCTTGGATAAGGGTTTTATATGTCCTAGCTCTTCGCCCTGGGGAGCTCCAGTGTTATGTGTGAAGAAGAAAGACGGTACCTTCAGTATGTGTATTGGCTATCGTGAACTCAACAAGGTGACCATGCATTGACGACTTGTTCGACCAATTGCAAGGGTCGAGCTACTACTCGAAGATTGACTTGAGGTCAGGCTACCATCAACTGAGAGTCCGAGATGAGGACGTCTCTAAGACAACGTTCAGGACTCGTTATGGGCATTACGAGTTCCTGGTTATGCATTTTGGACTAACCAACGCACCTGCGGTCTTCATGGACCTTATGAACAGAGTGTGCAAACCTTACCTGGATAAGTTCGTTATAGTTTTCATCGACGACATCCTGATCTATTCTAAGAGTCAGGAGGAACACGAGCAGCATCTACGACTTATTTTGGAACTCCTTCGAACAGAGCAACTGTATGCAAAGTTCTCGAAATGCGACTTCTGGCTTCGTGAAGTCCATTTCCTAGGCCACGTGGTAAACAAGGATGGGATTCATGTTGATCCATCCAAGGTAGACTCGATCAAGAACTGGCATGCACCCCGTACACCAACAAAAATCCGCCAATTCTTGGGATTGGCAGGTTACTACTGAAGGTTTATTAAGGATTTCTCCAAGATTGCGCAACCTCTCACTTCGCTAACTCAGAAAGGTGTCACCTATCGTTGGGGTGATGCACAGGAAACTGCGTTTCAGCACCTAAAGGATAGACTTTGTAGCGCACCTATCCTCTCATTGCCTGAAGGCACAGACGATTTTGTTGTTTATTGCGACGCATCCATTCAGGGTCTTGGGTGTGTGTTGATGCAACGTGACAAGGTCATTGCTTATGCGTCACGTCAACTTAAAGTTCATGAAAGGAACTACACTACGCATGACTTGGAATTGGGAGCAGTGGTTTTTGCTCTTAAGATATGGAGACATTACATGTATGGTACCAGGTGCACCATTTACACCGATCACAGGAGTCTCGAGCATATATTCAAGCAAAAGGAGTTAAACATGCGACAACGTCGATGGGTTGATATCACGGCCCCCGACCCACCCTGGACGGAATCGGGAGTCGTGAACAGCCCGTGGTACCGGTGATTATTTTTTTTATAAAACATTGCAGCGGAAATTTCATCAGAACCGTGAGTTAGGAAAAAGATCAGAGTTTAGAAACACCGGATTTTATTTATTAAATAAATGGGATAAACCCATGTTTTACATTGGTAGCTTTAATTAGGATATATTTGATTACATAAAACCATATTTCTTAATTTGATTTAATTAATAAAATAAGCCACTTCTTGATGCCTTTCAGTGCCGTATCCAACGCTTACTTCCATCTATTGTAATTACCTGAAAAGTATTTTAAAAAAAAAATTTGTCAGCGGGAAATGCTGAGTGAATCATTCTATTTACTAAAATGACACATTTGTTATAATTTACAGTATTAAGGAAGATTACAATGTTTCTGATATCAAACCAATTACCCACAGTACTTTGTCACTCGACCCATTGGCCCTTCCGTCCAATGGTGTCTGTGACTATGGTCATATCACCCATTGGCTGCCCCAATGGTGAAGATTATCAAGTAATGTATACAAAACCCCACATACCGGCTGTAACTTGGTGATTACAAAGACTTAATCCCCGTAATTATAACTTTGAAAATAAACATGATTTTGTAAATAGATTTGATAAAAAGAGAGAATGACTCACAAACTGTGAGAAAAGGAGAATGACTCACTTTGTAGATTTAATTCGGGCAGAGCCTAGCCTACTGATTAGCCTTTTTAACCTAAATTCAATAACAGACACACAATTCGGGGTTAGTAATCAATACAGCCTTTACGATAACTCACGAGATCAACCATCACAACGAGTGACAAAGTGCTATGCTTAACATCTGTCGAATTAACGACTAATGACAAAGCATCACCCTAATGTGGGCAGCACTTAAACACCCGTTGAGTACATTGATCGATCGGAAAATGAATCGTAGCAGCGATCGTGCTAATACCCTGATTGCGGCGTCGATTAGTGAACCGTGTGTGTTAATTGTGATAATCAGAGCATAACTCAGCGTATTTTTCGAATTTCTTCGTCGTTCAGAAGCCAGAATTCAAGTCCCAATCTCCTGTATTTATAGCCGAATTTTGACCCTGAGGCGGCCCGCGTGAGAATTAAGCAAACCTGAGGCGGGCCGCGTGAGACCTATTTTTAGGCATAGGGTTGCCACGTGTGGGACTAGCTCAGCTGAGTCGACGGTTTCTAAAAATTCGAATTGGACAGCTTTTTTTGTGGATAAACATAACTAGGAAATACCCCCCCTGAGTTTTAGGGGCCCTGATCCTGATTCTGATTATTCTGAAAATTTTAGGGTTTGCGCAGAATCACTTGGGTGTCTCAATTAGGGTTTCCTATTGGTCAAATTAAAATAATTATGACTTTTGATGAGAGTCGTTACATTCTCCCCAACTTAATAAAAATCTCGTCCTCGAGATTTACTGAAATAAGTAGGAATACTTCTTCTTCATCTCAGATTCCAGCTTCCAAGTGTATTTGGTTTATGATATTTCTTTTAGACTTATGTCACCTTTTAAAATAATATTAAGGTAGATGATACAGAATCAAAATATCTAATTTTGTGAATACGATTTGTATCATAATAGGATTCAATGATTCAACTGATTTAGTTCAAGGAATTTGATGATAAACGAATGAGATGAAATGATAAAATTTTCAAAATGACTAGGTTCAAGCCAAAAATATATGATCACTGAATAAAATTCTTTGTCAAAAGAACGCTTACTTTGATTGGCAACTGAGGAAGATTTTGACAGTTTCCAAATGAAATTAAAGCATGAAAAATGATTTGTCAAATATTTATGATATGAGAAATCAAAGAGTTGAGAGGAGTGAATTGCAAAGATACACCAAAAGACAATAGAGTTAGTGTATCATTTTAGAGTTTCAAGTTGTTTTATTTGTTGAAATAATATAATAGCATATTATTAGTGACTATATTTTTCATATTATCTCCTAAAAATTGAAATATAATAAGAACAAATTATTTTGGCCTGACCAACCATTATATTATACTTTTGTAAAGTAATTGTAATATATATATTATTTGTGTCCTTATCTGAACCGTATCTTATATATCACATATAAATATTATGTAATATATATATTATTTGTTACGCATTTTTACTACCACTTTTAAATAAATATTATTTTAGTATTTTACCATACTATGTAAAATAATTATGTAAGATATATTACAAAATACCGTAATGAAGTTATTACGTTTACAAAATATTATTTTGTAAAAGAAATCATTATTATTTATAACGTTAAATGAGAGTTAAAAATAAAATTATTTATTATACAAAATATTCGTACAAATACTTTTGTACATATATTACACTTAATGGGTCGATTCTATGGGATTTTCATTTTTAAATCATATAACGTTTGTGAATGTATTTACAAATGTTGTAAATAAGTGAAAACGGAGACTATTCTTATATATTGTTTTATGAAAATATATCTTTCTCCAATGTATATATATATTTTCATATATAATTAAAATTTACTAAATACATATGACGACTTACTTTATATATATTAACTAGTCATTATCATGGTTGGATATTGGTTAGTGCTGCCTTGTTTAAGCATAGGTGATCAGTCCATGCCTAACTAAGGCTAGGCTATCCAATACCTGCCCCTGATAATATTCTGATATTAACACTACTACTATTAATATATTATTATTAATAATAAAATTTTCAATAATAAATAACTAAACAATAACTTTTAAATAAGAGTATACCTCAAACATAGTTTTTATATATAGATATATAATTTCTTCACCGCAATGGTTTAAAGTATAGAAACATTATATTTGTAAATTAGGTAGTTCCATATATAATCAATTAAATTTATATATAATGTTTTTCAATTAATAATGATAGAGCAATAAATATTACGAAAGGTTCGATTTCTCTTATAATAACTATTAAGAGATATACCGAAATATAAATTTGGGTATCATTATCTGAGCACATGATTGTTTTAAGATTTGCTTGTATAAAAAGTGGATTTAAAATAAATAATTAAATTCCGTATATGGTGTGTGCGAACTAGATTAATGCGAACTTCAGATTTATGAAAATGTCACCACAAGTGATTGTGATCACAGAGATGATTTAGTGAAGTCGAGGATCACACAAGCATGTTATAGTTCAAGAGAATTGAAATGCTTGTTAGGATTATTCCGAATATGATGGTTTTAATTCATCATATGGAACCTTGAATTGAATATGTAATACGAGCAAGTTCAAACAATTGAACTCGGTTGAGTTTTAATAAGGTTAGACATGATTACAACAAAAATCATGTAAAGAATTTTGAGTTTTTCAAGAACTTCATTGACTCGATATCAAAGAGTTATTGTTTTGTAATAATGCGGATTACCAAAGTCAAGTCTAACTAAAGGATATTTGAGTTTGGATAAAACGACAAATTAGAATGAAGCCCTCCAGTGGAAATTCATAAATTAAACGAACCACATGCGCAACAAACGATGCATGTGTAACATGTGGATTTACCAAGAAATGAAATGAATCAGTATCTGCTATTATGAAATAAACCCTCCTAGTATGATGACCGTTGCGAAAATCAACTTATTATATGCAGAAGTCAGAATTTCCAACAAAAGAAATATAAGAACTTCTATCTGGAATTTCGAGTGATAACCGTTATTAAATGACATTACTAGAGAATGTCAAATAAAATGAAATAGGGAATTTGCAAAGGTATATGGCTCCTTTTTAAGTGATAACCATTATGACTCTGATTAGACTGTGCACCGATGATTGTGAAATCTTGTTACAACGTACCTCAGCGAAATTTCATGTTGCTTGTAGGATCTTGTGGCAAACTGCTGCTTTTAGTTCTTCTACTGACGGAATTTAACATTGGTGTCATCATGCCTAATTTATATTTTCCAAAGATCTTGCCTCGAAAGTTGTGTGTGATATAATTCAACTTTTGTGGACTTATAATTAAATTTTCATGTGTTTTCTTGTACATTATTACAACTTTACATGCTTCTTACTTGCGTTAATAGTTTATGGTACTGTGTTAGAAATTCTTTACACTTTTGATGATATCCCAATTTAATGGGTTTCTATTGTTATTATTGTTGCTCGAGTTACTAGGCAGATAATCAAATGAAATAATGTTTGATGTCGGAAAAGAGATTCCTAATAAAGAAATCTAGACACAGATGCTTGTGCTTTATTCCAAATTGTCAATCCTTATGGTTTTTTGGATTTCCTTATAGATATACATATCTATTAAATCATATATTTCACATACTGAATTAAACATACCATTTATCAGGTCAATGTATTTAATAGATTCATATTTCAAAAAAAAAAAACCAGTCAAATATCAGATAAGGATACTATTTAGGGAAATCTTATCACTCTTTTGACATATTACATACCCCGTCTTATCCGGTTCGCGCCGGAGCGGTAATTCCAGTATATCCGGACAAACTGGAGAGTCTGCTATACCATACCCAGTCTTGCCGGAGAAAATTTTCTATTTCCCATAAATATTATCTTTTCAAAAGTGCCTATCTTATTAGGGCTTTTATAAGGAAATTTGTATTTCCATATCTTTTCATTATATTGATCACTAGACGATTCCTGTGACAGTGTCAATTTACTATTGATCATTCTTTCAAATAGTGACTCAGGTCATATTACTGTTGATCATTCTCTCAACTAGTAATTGTGGTCATATCACTGTTGATCATTCTTTCAACTAGTGATTCTAACTTAGTTGTCCCGTGATATTACTTTATCAAATATATTACTTATGGCACACCAAAATCCATCATATTTTATTTACACAAGTACTTAGCTTATCGTGAAGCTAATACTAAGGCATCTTTTCTTAAGTTCAAGTCTAAATGCTATTATGTGTGCTACCAGTTAATAGCAATCTCCTAACTCTTTTATATGAACTTAGGTATTATTGTCACAACACCTAAAGGTTTAAAGCAGTGGCTCTGATACCACCTTCTATCACGGCCCCCGACCCACCCTGGACGGAATCGGGAGTCGTGAACAGCCCGTGGTACCGGTGATTATTTTTTTTATAAAACATTGCAGCGGAAATTTCATCAGAACCGTGAGTTAGGAAAAAGATCAGAGTTTAGAAACACCGGATTTTATTTATTAAATAAATGGGATAAACCCATGTTTTACATTGGTAGCTTTAATTAGGATATATTTGATTACATAAAACCATATTTCTTAATTTGATTTAATTAATAAAATAAGCCACTTCTTGATGCCTTTCAGTGCCGTATCCAACGCTTACTTCCATCTATTGTAATTACCTGAAAAGTATTTTAAAAAAAAATTTTGTCAGCGGGAAATACTGAGTGAATCATTCTATTTACTAAAATGACACATTTGTTATAATTTACAGTATTAAGGAAGATTACAATGTTTCTGATATCAAACCAATTACCCACAGTACTTTGTCACTCGACCCATTGGCCCTTCCGTCCAATGGTGTCTGTGACTATGGTCATATCACCCATTGGCTGCCCCAATGGTGAAGATTATCAAGTAATGTATACAAAACCCCACATACCGGCTGTAACTTGGTGATTACAAAGACTTAATCCCCGTAATTATAACTTTGAAAATAAACATGATTTTGTAAATAGATTTGATAAAAAGAGAGAATGACTCACAAACTGTGAGAAAAGGAGAATTAATTCAATAACAGACACACAATTCGGGGTTAGTAATCAATAACAGACACACAATTCGGGGTTAGTAATCAATACAGCCTTTACGATAACTCACGAGATCAACCATCACAACGAGTGACAAAGTGCTATGCTTAACATCTGTCGAATTAACGACTAATGACAAAGCATCACCCTAATGTGGGCAGCACTTAAACACCCGTTGAGTACATTGATCGATCGGAAAATGAATCGTAGCAGCGATCGTGCTAATACCCTGATTGCGGCGTCGATTCCCTCATAACTCAGCGTATTTTTCGAATTTCTTCGTCGTTCTGAAGCCAGAATTCAAGTCCCAATCTCCTGTATTTATAGCCGAATTTTGACCCTGAGGCGGCCCGCGTGAGAATTAAGCAAACCTGAGGCGGGCCGCGTGAGACCTATTTTTAGGCATAGGGTTGCCACGTGTGGGACTAGCTCAGCTGAGTCGACGGTTTCTAAAAATTCGAATTGGACAGCTTTTTATGTGGATAAACATAACTAGGAAATACCCCCCCTGAGTTTTAGGGGCCCTGATCCTGATTCTGATTATTCTGAAAATTTTAGGGTTTACGCAGAATCACTTGGGTGTCTCAATTAGGGTTTCCTATTGGTCAAATTAAAATAATTATGACTTTTGATGAGAGTCGTTACAGTTGAACTTTTAAATGATTACGAATGCGCGATCAAGTACCATCCGGGCAAAGCCAATGTTGTGGCCGACGCCCTCAGTCGAAAGGATACTACACCTAAGCGCGTGCGAGCATTACAACTTACCATTCAATCTAGTCTTCCTACTTAGATACGGGATGCTCAGCTAGAAGCTTTGAAAGCAGAGAACATCAGGGCGGAATCCCTGCGAGGATCGAGGAAACGGTTAGAACAAAAGGAAGACGGTGCATACTACGTAACAGGGCGCATTTGGGTCCCACTTTATGGAAAGTTACGCGAACTTATGATGGATGAAGCACACAAGTCTCGTTACTCAGTACATCCTGGTTCGGATAAGATGTACCACGACTTGAAAACTACGTACTGGTGGCCTAGCATGAAAGCTCACATAGCAACTTACGTTAGCAAATGTTTGGCTTGTGCGAGAGTCAAGACTGAATATCAGAAACCATCGGGCCTACTCCAACAACCAGAGATACCACAATGGAAATTGGAGCAAATTTCCATGGATTTCGTTACTGGCCTGCCTAGATCTCAACGTGGAAATGATACTATTTGGGTGATCGTGGATCGACTCACAAAGTCTGCACACTTCTTGGCTATCAAAGAAACAGACAAGTTCTCTACCCTAGCAGACGTGTACTTAAAGGAAGTAGTATCGAGGCACGGAGTGCCAACCTCTATTATATCAGATCGTGATCCACGTTTTACCTCTAAACTGTGGCAAGCAATGCACAAGTCCTTTGGCTCACGTTTAGACATGAGCACAGCTTATCATCCACAGACGGATGGGCAGTCTGAACGCACCATTCAAACCCTTGAAGACATGCTTCGTGCATGTGTAATCGATTTCGGCAACGGCTGGGAAAAGCATATGCCATTAGTGGAATTTTCGTATAATAACAGCTACCACACCAGCATCCAAGCCGCTCCGTTTGAGGCATTGTACGGGCGTAAATGCCAATCACCTCTTTGTTGGGCAGAGGTTGGCGACAGCCAGATCACTGGCCCAGAACTTGTGGTAGACACAACAGAAAGGATTGTACAGGTATGGCAACGAATGGCGGCAGCTCGTGACCGTCAGAAAAGCTACGCTGATAAGCGCAGGAAACCACTCGAGTTCCAGATTGGGGATCGAGTGCTACTCAAAGTCTCACCTTGGAAGGGTGTTTTTCGTTTTGGCAAACGAGGCAAACTTAACCCACGATACGTTGGACCTTTCGAAATCATAGAGAAAATAAGCAACGTGGCCTACAAACTAAACCTACCAGCAGAACTCAGTGGAGTTCACAACGTTTTCCACGTGTCGAATCTGAAGAAGCGTCTGTCAGATGAGACCCTCATAGTTCCTTTGAAGGAGCTCACTATCGACGATCAGCTGCGATTCGTCGAAGAACCAGTAGAGATTACTGACCGAGAAGTTAAGGTTCTCAAGCGCACTAGAATTCCCCTGGTTCGAGTTCGTTGGAACTCCCGTCGTGGCCCAGAGTTCACCTGGGAACGCGAAGACCAAATGAAACACAAGTATCCCCAGTTGTTCACGAACAGTGAAACAACTACTGAGGCTGAAGCTACTGCGGAATTTCGGGACGAAATTCCAAACCAACGGGGGAATGATGTGACACCCCAGGAAAACCAGGAAACCATACAACCAAACTAGCTTCCTCAGTGAGTACGTGCTAAATTTCGGGATGAAATTTCTTTCAACTTGGGGATAATGTGACAACTCGTAATTTAGAACCTCTAGTAATGCATTGATGTAACTTGTCTGGATTATATGTGAATGTGTGATGCATCGATTAAATGAAATGTTATGTTTGGATTATGTGAATGAATGTATGTATATAATTATATGACTCGGATCGCACAACAACAACCTGATCGCACAAGCCCTGTTGGGCCGCACAACTTGTACCCGAACCGAATGGGCAGCCCATGTAAAGGGTTCGGCCCACTCCCTTTTATGCGAATACAAGCACCCATGTGTGGGGTTGCTTCTCATTACTTGCAAAATACATAACACACACAAACCCTATTCTCTCCTTCTCTCCTCTCGAAGTCGGCGACCACACATCCCCATCCCTTGAAGCTTTCTTGTTCGGATCAACCTTTGTTTATCCTCTAATCCGGTTAGTGTTTATTGATTGTTAATGTTATGTATGATTAGATGATGAGTGATTGTTTGATGTCTCCCTAGGATTAATCTAAATCCGTTTAAATATATGATTTTGACCTAGAACCGATTGCATGTTAATCGACTGTTGGACGAATATATGTGGATGGTTTGATGGATTTATTATGTGAGTATGCATGCTAGAGATCGAAATCGTGAATCATGTTAATATGCCTAAGTGTTAGGATTGTTGCTTGTGTTTTGTTCATGCTTGAACGGATTAGGGTTCATATGAATCAACTGATAAAACCTTGTTTTGATCGATTAATGGATGGTTAGAAACTGTTGATTGTGTTGATTGCTAAATTGCAAGTATGGTAACTGTTGGAATTGATTTGTAAACTCAATATGTAACGGTTTGACTGTTGACTGAATCATAATGGAAACAATATAACTAAATGGCATAATTTTTGGATATTAAAACGAATCACACAAGTTTCTCTTCGGTCGCACAAGATTAGATCACATGGAATCTGATCTGATCGCACAAGACCGGTCGCACAAGGGAAATCGCACAAGCTGGGTACACTCACATTAGGCACAGTGTACCACCAGGATATGCATGATCGCACAAGACTTGTGGATCGCACAAGATAGTGCCGATCGCACAAGGCTTGGGCCACACAAATTACCTGAACTGTATTGTACTGATGGGCCTTAAAGCCCAACACTCAATCGCACAAGTTTTGTACCAGTTGCACAAGACCATCCGGATCGCACAAGACTCATGTTTGTTATTTGGGCCATGTATTTACGGTTGGGCTATTTGATGGTTTAGGCCGGGTGTATGGTTAATCGCATAACTTGTTGTGGATCGCACAAGATAGTGCTGATCGCACAACATGTTGGGCCGAGTAATGTTTGGGCTTCTAGTGTAGACTAAACAGTTATCGTTTAATGTGTTCTTTGTGTATGCCATGCTCGTTGTGTGTTAGTAACTTGTTAGTACGTGCACTACTTGAACCTAGACCTGACTTGTATGGTAACCATGTTAGTACGTGGTTGACCACATATAGCTCAAGTGACCTTTTCGAGTATCTGCCGAGCAAACCAAGGTGAGTTCACACTCCTAAGGCATGGGATTCCCGGTGGGTTGGGAATGGGATTGAATAACTAATTCATACTTTCAACACTACGTAAAACCTACGTACTACTGTCCTCGGATTGGGAAGGACACCAGCACTAAACCTACGTAAAACCTACGTACTACCGTCCTCGGATTGGGAAGGACGCCAGCGCTAAATCTACGTACTCGCTACGTACCACTGTCCTCGGATTAGGAAGGGCACTTACGTAAAACCTACGTAAACTCATACTTATCACTGTCCTCGGATTGGGAAGGGCACTTACGTAAAACCTACGTAAACTCATACTTATCACTGTCCTCGGATTGGGAAGGGCACTTACGTAAAACCTATGTAAACTCATATTTATCACTGTCCTCGGATTGGGAAGGGCACTTACGTAAAACCTACGTAATCTCATACTTATCACTGTCCTCGGATTGGGAAGGACACCTATAGATACAACTAGTCTAGTAATATACAACATGGGAAGCCTCCACTAAATATCGTAAAGGTTTGGGAATCAAGGATACTGGGTAATACATGGCTATGAAACGAACTTACGATTTCTGAAACGAACTCAATAACTGAAAAAAATCAACTGTGAACTCGCTCAACTTTGTTGTTGACTCTCTGTTACATGCCTTGCAGGTCGTTAGGTATCTATGGAGCTTGCATCGGAGTGGGAAGAGTCGTTGTGGGACATGGACAGCTGTGTGCCATGCTAAACATTTGAAACGTTTAAACTTATGACTTGGTTTTAAACATTATGCTTCCTCTTGCAACTTAAACTATGTTTTGTTTAGACACCAATTGTATTGTGATGGATTTTATAAACTACTTACATGCTTGTTCAATATGATTGGTGGCTTGATCCTGGTCATGTCACGCCTCCAAGCGGTGATACTCCGCGTGTGGATTTTGGGGGTGTGACAGGTTGAGATGGCATGGACCCCACCACACACACCCCTTCTCTCTCCTTCCCTCCCTTCACCGCTTTGGTAACCCTTCACCGCTTCCCTCCCATCACCGAGCGGCAAAACCCACCGGCGGCGATGTTACCGCGCAGTAAACCGGCTTTGCCGAGTAGGTTTGCTGCCTACTCCGGACGCCCTTAATAGATATTTATTATATCATTTGTTTCATTATTTAATTTATATTTTAAAGAGTTTTTATATATTCATAATATTAGTCAGATATTTATCTTGTATTATTTAGTAATATTATTAATAAATAAAAAATGGAGCGGATGTTTTCTGACTTTTTTAATTTATATTTATGAGAGTTAATCACATAGTTAGTCCCTATGGTTTGCACAAAGTAACATACTTAGGTACTAATAGTTTAAAATCACATTCTAGGGTATTACTTTTCATTTTGTAACGTTTGGAGGTATTAACGTTATTTGTAGGTTTAAAATCACATTCTATTAATACATAAGTATGTTACTTTGTGCAAACCAAAGGGACTAACTATGTTAATACCCTAGAAGTTAATACCTCCAAACGTTACAAAATGAAAAGTTAATACCCTAGAAGGTGATTTTAAACTATTAGTACCTAAATATGTTATTTTGTGCAAACCACAGGGACTAACTATGTAATTAACTCTATTTATAAATAAAAAATAAAAAATAAATAGATTTTATGTTAATTAAGAGATATAATGTCACACCCCGATATTTCCACATATCACCGGTGGGCCCGGTGGTGAGCATCGTGACGTAGTTGATATCATCATAGTCAAATAATCACAGTTCAATGCACAGCGGAAGTCTAAAGTAAATATATTACAAACTGATTCAAAAGTAACATCGATATTACAACGGATTGTAAGATGGATCCACAGACGGATCTTAAAACAGAAAAATAACACTGTTCAACAGACTTTGGACGTCTAGAACTTGCAAGATTCCCTATTAACGCCCTGAGCTCCCAGCCAATTACGTACAGTACCTGTCACTTAATCTTTTTTGGAAAATACGTCAGTTTACACTGGTAAATACAATTAACTGACTCTTTTGAAAACATTTATGAAAATACATTTAAATGCACAAGGCACAAATATCCTTTTATAACTTGGGACAATTATATATAAAAATAATCTTGTATACAGATTTACATGTTCGTTATACATTTAGGGCCCGATGTTAGAAACCGAGTCAAGATTAACAGACACACAACAAGTATAGGCCCACAAGAGAGTGAGATACTGTTTCACTTATGCAACTGTCAGGTGTATGCCTACACCCCGTGCTTAAGACGTGGCCATTTCTTTATAATGATGCCAAGGATATCCGGGACATGGTCATTAACCCCCAAAGGCTTTTATTTCAAACAAGACAGATTAAAACGGGTTACCTCAATAATTTAATCACAATCCGATTAAACATTCAATACCCGACCAAGCGGTATTATTATAATACCGTATCCCAAGCCCGTATAGGGAAAATAAGTTAAAAGTATTTACCTGAGCTAAAATGCAATTTATACTCAGCCGTATATTCTAATCAGCAAGCACAAGTACCTTTACTGGGGCTCTCAATCTGGAACGAAGGTTTTATTAACCTATTAGATTCCTAACGGGTCTTATTTAAGTTGTAACTTAGACCGGTTAGTTTTAAGGAAAGGTTTACGGTTCAAAATGCAAGATTACGCGAAGACCGGATTAGAATGCGATTTAGACCCGAAAAGTATGGAGATTTGTATAATATGGGTAAACTAAACACATTCTGAATTTTGAAGTGAAAATGATAAGGTTTGACCCGTTTCGGTTAATTCATGTAAACTAGTTACACAAACCGTACCGAATGCGTAAAATGCATAACGAGTAACCAAATGAGTCATGCACATGTTTCACAAGTTAATATGCTTTAAATATGTTGTGATATCAGTATGATACCTTCCATTATGCCCAAAACAAATTTAAAGTCAATTTAAGCCCCGTAGGGGTATTTTGGTCATTTTAAAAGATTATAAAAGAGGTTAATTGAAAATCTGAGGTTCTGGTCTGATATGATCAGTAAAAATAGTTATTTTTGCAGGTTATATCAGTAGGGTATTGCCTATATGTGAAATTTATCATTTATAACCAACTTATGCACCGTATGGGCATTTTGGTAATTTCACATAAGCTTTAAAGGTAAATTTTGGAAATCTGAGTTTAAAACTTTTGCTTACTGTTAAAGTATAATAATTTACTAAAAGCATCAGTAGGTATTAAGTCTTATATGTTTAAAATAGTTTTAACTCATACTATGCGTTTAAAACGCGTAAAAAGTCGCTTTTAAGCGATTTTCGGGTTATATAAGAAAAACTGATATTTTTATCATTCCAGAAGGCTTAAAATATTTTATTTATCATATAAAAACAGTAGCAAAAGATTTGGTATCAATATGTTATGTAAAACTTATTTTATTCAAGAAAAGGGTATAACCGACAATTACCGAATCAAAGCTAGAACCCTATGATATGATCAGTTTAAAAATAAATAAAAATCTTCAAAAATACCAAAATATTAAATTACATCAGTGGGTAAAAAGTTTGGTGTCAAAATTTGGGTTTAGATAGGCTTTATGCTAATAATTCCGTTTAATTAATAAAAAGCTTTCAATTTACGCTATTGAGCATAACTCCTAATTTAGACTTCAAACTGATGTCAAATTTTTAGAACATGTTTATAAATCAGTAACAAAATTTTTTGTCCTCTCAAATTTTCAAAAATCTCGTTTTAAGGTCAAAAGGGCATAATGGTCAACATTTGAGCAATTAACGGAAACATGCAATGAAGTAGGATTACTATGGAACCAAGTTGTATAACCTCAGAGGGTTATACTAACCTATAACATGGTCCTAAAGGAATCCTAAGGCATAACTAAACTAAGCTAAATCGGGTCAGAACTGAAAGTCAAAGTAAAAGTCTACTTTTGCGACTTTGGTTCCCGAACCGAGCCTAATACTTAGAATTATCGGGTTGAACATGCCTAGACATGTTCAATTAATATTTACCAAGTTATTAACGTGACAAAACTGATTTTGTTGCCTTTACATCATTAGTTATGAATTTTGTTTAAAAACCGACTCGCTTGACTTTTATTTTAATTACTTTGACCCGACAATTAACTAAGCAAACGTGGTAATTAGGAGGTGCCCTTTAGAGGGTTTAATACCTACCTAATTACGATCACGTAGCCATGTTCGTTGCGAACAATGGCTTGACCGTTTAAAAGTCAAAGCGTTTATCGCAAACGCTTGACTTTTCGGCTTTAAGAGCCAAATAATTGAACTAAGCATGAAAGGACACTTACAAAGGGTCCAAGCAATGATGGAATTGATCTAGGATGTTCAGGTATGAAGCACAAAAGCTCCAACTTAGAACAATTCTGATCAAGTGTGAAATAAGAGCAAGAACAAGTGGGTTTATATAGGATTTTTAGAACCGTTAGGATCTTTCCTCGATAAACGAGCTTCAATCTAGACCGTACATGTAATACCCACTGATTTGGTAATCTATGGGTGCCCAAATCCAGCCCATAGATTGATTAAAACCATGTCCAAATGCCAAAAACCAACTGCTGAATGAAAGAAACTGGTTTTGCTGAACTGGGGGTTTTACGCCAGCCGCGTAAGAAATAAGCTTAGGCTTACGCCCCAGGCCTGAGCCAACTTTGACAGAAATGTCAAGTTTAGTCCCTGCAGGTGTAAAACTTGGTTTTGATGCATTTTTGACACGTTTAAGCCCCGTTAACCTTATTTCAAGGCTCTATAATGAATTTAAAGTATAGGGAACGTGAAACATGCTCTATAACATTTCGGATGTCGGTTCGTTTGGCCGTACGATTGCGTTGTTCGGTTAATTAGGACGAAACACGAACGGACGCGAAAAACGATCCAAATTACGCGACGAATGGAATTTTAACATGTCAATCACTAAAATAAAATACTTTAATGATTACATAAATTTTGGATGTCCGGATATATTCAGAACGTAAGATATGCGCGAAAATGCAAACTTATTCACTTTTTGACGCTTTTAGTCCCTGTTGATCAAATAAGTTTATTTTTGCGCACCAAACACCTCTAAGCCTATTTCTAAGCTATGTACAGGATATTTAGGGCATGTTTAACTTATGATCATATTACGGAAGGTTCGATACCATACGAATCGATAGACTTTTGCAGTTTGACGCAAATAGTCCCTCTAATGCGCAAACTTGCGCATATCATCGTTTAATAGCATCAAAGCCTTATCTAATCCATATTAGGCATTATTGAGAGTATTATTAAACATCACGATGCTTCGGGTTTGTAAAAAGGTCATTCAGAGGTATGATTAAACATATTGATGCTTTTAACCCCTTAAACTTGCAAAGTTGCGCGTAACGTCACTTAAAGGCATGAAAACCTTAGACGGCTAATAGTTGGCATTCCCGAGAGTATAATCAAATATCATGAAGCTCTCGATTTGTTAAAAGGTCACTAAGAGGTAAGAATTAACATGTTGACGCTTTTAACCCTTCATTGCGCAAACTTTCAATTAATTACGCAAACGGCTACACTCGATCAACAAGTGGCTCATATGTGAATATAAATACCGTAAGAGGTTATTTGGAAACTTATTTTAGATATGTTAACACCTCTAGTCCTTTCATAATCAATTTTTTTGATTTTTCGCAAAATTAGTCCCTCAAATTCAACGTTTGACTTTATTAGGGTTTATTACACGTGTCAATACATCATTGGACGTGATTTTACGAGGTGTTATATATAATAAAAAGATGAAAATAAAAAAATTGATTTTGTAAAATAGATTTAAACTTAAATAAAATTAGGTGTTAGTACCCAAAAGTATTACATTGATAAAATTAAAAAGAACGGAAGGGTATTTTAGTCATTATATTGATAATTTTGGTGTTAGTACCCAAAGGTGTTATAAAATTGAAACCATAAAACCTAAACCTGTTAAAAAAAAGTTAGTACCTAAAGGCGAAACTAGGTATAAACCACAGGACCTATTTGTGTAATTAACTCAAATTTTGCCCTAGTTGCCAATTTTGAAAAGAAACCTGATGATTTTTGTTTTATGGCACTAGAGACAATACATGAAGGGGTTAAGTTTGAGGAAGTGGTGTCCAATTCTGACGAGGTTTGTGATAATGTTGAAACTTCTGTTTCCGAAGAAAAGGTTGGTGAAGAGCTGATGAAACCTCTGTCAGACCCATGGGAGTCTAGTGTTTGTGAAGGAGAATGTGATTGTGCCATGATGGTTGCTGCTAAGGTGTCACCTCAAGTCCTTAAATCTTATGTTCAGACAAATGTGTCATTGATTTTGATAACATTAAAGAGGTGAATGAAAACCTTAGGAACAAGATTTTAAATGATGAAATTCAGTTCGAAACTTGCTAAAGAGTTAAGATCAAAACTGTTTGAAAAAGAAAGTGAAATCAGCAGTCTCAAACATGAATCAAGCATAACCAAGGATCAACTCCAAATTGTTTGGTAGAAAAATACCATAGTTGTAAAAAGTAGCTTGAATCTACCCAAATCACATGTGAAAAATGGGTAGAATCCTGCAAAGGTTATGAGTTGATGTTAGAAAAATAGATCAAAAACAATGTGAAATTTGGCATAGGCTTTCGCAAAAAATGACCAAGTTTCTGAAAACACTGCTGTAATGATTCTAGTTTGGTTGAAATCATTCCCACAAACATGGTTGGTCAAGAAATAAAAGTCACAGATCCAAATGGAAAGAAAATTGTTTTGGAAAAACCTGGAGGATCCTCAACTTATGAGGAAATTGAAAAATACCAATTCAAACCAACATGGTCAGATGAATGTGACATTCTTGAAAAATTTAAGCCAATGGACTTCTCAACCATTGAGGGTGTGAAATCACCTAAAATGAAAATCAATCCCTTAAAAGACCTTCCAGCAGATGTTAAAACATCTGTTGACAAAGAGGCTGAAAAAGGGAAGAAGAAAGAGAAGATCAAAAACTTGTTTTGTGACTTTTGTGAAAAGAAAAACCATGTTACTAAAAATTGTTTTCTCTTAAAAGCATATGACATAAACAAGACAAGTGTGATTGTTACTGCACATCATTGCACCATCTGTGTCAGAAAAAACCATAAAACTCAAGAGTGTGTTTATCTAAATTTTTTTGATGTAAATGAGTATAAATCAAAAACACTTGAGAGTCCACAAAAAAGGAAAGTCCAAACAGACTTTTGTCCTAGTCCAAACATCTGTTACTAAACAGCTGAATGCAACCTCTGTTCCCAGAGAGGTTCAGGTAACAGATGCACCACCAACAAACCAATTTTCAAGAGGATATGGCCAACCATGCACCACCAGCAAACCAATTCCTAGAGAGTTTTAGGGGTTTTAATTAGGTTGAGACCTAGTTTAGGGCTAAATTAGGTTAAATCCAGCTTTGTTTAAGTGTTTTAATTAGGTTCGGACCTAGTTTAGGGCTAAATTCTTTAGCTTTCATTCTAGCCAACCTGGATTCCCAGTGATTTAGACATCATAGGTCTTAAGCTTGAGAAGTTGCAAGTTCTTTAGCTTTCATTCTAGCCGACCTGGATTCCCAGCCTATTATAAGGTTCCGTACCTTCGGTTCTATCTTTTGAAAATGCGTCAGCTTTCGCTGTTAAATACAATTAACTGACTCGTTTTGAAAACAGTTTTTCAAAAAGAGTTTTATACACAGAGAAAACCCGTAGGTAATCATTTAATATTTCTTGGGATTTTATCTTGTCACCAGATTTACATACTTGTCATACAATGGGAACCAGAGATCTGAGCTGGTCATTTTCAGTGCTATAATGATTAAGGGTACACACCAAAGTTGAATAAAACGTGTCTTACAGTCGGTATGCCTACCCCTGCACGCTATTTCGTATGGCCATAATAGTTAATGAGTCGGGACGCCCGGACACGGTACCAATAACCCCCAATTGTTTCAGTTATCAAGTAAAACAGATTAAACCGAGTTCTTACATTTATGAGCAATCATAGGCGACTCATTTATGTAATACCCGCTCCAAGTGGTGTATTCGCCATACCCCAAGTTTAAAAACAAAATAGGTTAAAAGTATTTACCTTTTGCTAGCTTCCAATCAAATATGATTATAATTTAGCAAAAGTTGCAAGTAAAAGTATTATTGACCCAAGTCCGATTATCTTGGGGGGGGGGGGGGGGGAGGTTCTATAGTCTAGAATGAACAGAATTATTTATCTGTTAGAATGTATATGGGTCAAAGGTTAGTTCCTTTAGACATGACCCGTTACTTAAGAATAGGTTCGCTAAATTAAGCGTCGATCGAATAGAATGTGGTTCATACCTATCCGAGTGTAATGACTCATTGGATAAAGGTTAATTAACCAAACATTATGTTTTGAAATGTTTAGACTTGTTACGCCTAAATGATATGAACTAGGTTCATATAACTAGTTATGCGCGTAATAGAGGGTTCGGAAGGTCGGTTAGGTCTTATGACAAGTCCAAGGTATCAAAACACATTTATAACATTTATACATTTTTCTTTAAAGTCATAATGTTAACTACTTGATTTGAAAACCGTTTCTTTAGTTTTTTAGGATAAAAAGGGCATAATTATCCTTTTTAAAATATAAGTTCTAGACTTGTCATATAACCTACCAAACGACATGACCAAGAGGCATAACTTCTAAGGGTTATACCTTATATTAATATGATCATAATATCAGTTTTAAACATGTTCTAACGTTGATCAAACGGGCCAGAATCGAAAGTCAAAGAAAAAGTCAAATTGCTTGATTTTCGATATAAAATTAAGCTCTAAACAAGAAATGACGAGTTGAACATGTTTAGACATGTCCTAATATGTTTTATAAACTGTTATGATATCAAAATTTAAGGTCTTAATAGTTAATAACTCAATTAGCGTAATTTGTAAAATTTACGTTTTTGACCTTTTATTTAATATAAACTTGACTCGTCATTTCTCCTACTTAACGTGATCTTTAGAAGGTATAATCTCAGAGGATTATAACCTTCATTATTACGATCATGTAGCTATGTTCGGATCGAACATTGGCTTGACCATAATGGTCATAACCGAAAGTCAAAGCAAAAGTCAATTTGATTGAGTTTCGGCTAATTACTTAGCCTATAAATGAAAGAGACTATGAAAGAACACTTACAAGTGTTCTATGAGAAGCTTGAACTCAGTAAGAGGCTTCCTTTTGGTCAAGAAACAACTCCAAGAACAGATTAGAGAGAAAGGAGGAAATGAGCAAAGAGCTTGGATGAATTATGAGCAATTTGTAGTTGCAAGATCATCACAAGATCATGCCAAGTGTTAAGAAGGATTCTCAGATGTGTACAAGTGCCCCTTGAGGTGTAAGAACCAGAGAAAATGGTAGCAAATCAAAGCAAGGTGTCACACTATGCAGATTGCCTGGGAGAGCAAGCACAAAACTGCCAGCATGGTCCCTTACGGACCGTAAGGGTTCACCGCTTACGGTCCCTAAGGACCTCAGTGCACCAGGTTTCAATACAGCTTACGGTCCGTAAGCTCCAATGGCTTACAGTCCATATGGGGTTGCCAGGAAATGTTATTTTGAGATTTTTACATCTTTAGTCCTTGGACTTTGACTCTTTTGCCATTTGACATTTTTAGTCCCTCTCCCTCCTCATAGTTGGGATTAGTCAGAGATCCGTGACGCGTTTTAGATAACGCACAATAATAGTTTCTCTCCTTCCCAGAATCGGGATCAGTCGGAGATATCGAACGCGTTTCATTGAACGTATAATATAGGTCATTCCTCCTTCCACATAGTTGGGATTAATTGGAGGTTCCCCCCTCCACATAGTCGGGATTAGTTGGAGGATTGGTCACGTATCGTTGCATAGTTGAACGATAAATTCCCTCTCCTTAGTTGGAGATTCCGGACACCTGTCGCGCATAATTGGATGAAAAATTTTCAGTTGTGTGATTTCCCACTTGATTAAATTTACTTTTATTTCTTATTTCGTTTTGTAGATCTTAATTGTTAAGTGATCGTCCTCGACTCATTCACCACAATAATTTTTAAACGGGTTGTAGAGTTAAGAAACTGACCAGAGTTAGAGACCAACATATATAGTTAATTTTCTGTAATTACTCATATTGAAGTCTTGCACACACTTTTGTGTAAAAAATACCTTGGGCTAAGCAAATTGATTTTTAAATTTTCTTGTTAAAAACAAATTAAAAGGTGTGAGTGTGTTTTAAAAACAAAAGTTGACACATTTCTTGATGAAGATTTTGATAAACCCTTTTTGTGGTCACTGCATTTTGTAGAATCTAAATAAACTCAATACTTTTAACTTGGACACAACCGTGGGTTAGTGGGTTTTTTAGTCGATATATATTTTTCTTTAGAGGATAAAGTAATGAACCATAAGGATCAATAGATCTTTCTAAGTCTTGTATTGGCCTGTAGTGTGTATAAAAATGGGTGAGTGGTTAAATCACAAAGTAATATTAATCCACCCACACACATTAGTATTGAAAAGCCGTAGGCTAACACAAAAGGAGTAATTTTTTTTTTTGGTGTCTGGAGAGTTAAAACCGTGAACTTACTAGGTGCTGCAAGAAAGGGTTGTTTACTTACACAAATTCCTAAAGAATGATAAGATTTCTTAGGATTTGTAACCATCAATGTTACGATTTTAAAACTTTATTAGGTTAATTTTATATTAATCTTTTCTACATTTAACTGTTTGACTTTAAGTTACTTATATGTTGTGCCAATGATCTCTAGATCAAGTGGGGGAGGGCTTGCATTTCTTTTGAGAGATGCAGGTTCAAGTCCCACTTGGTGTAGAGTGAGGCACTGGTAAGAAATGCTAGGAGACTCAGGGAAACCTGGGCATAGCTTTTGGTTGGGGTCGAGCTGCCAGGTCAGCTTGGAAAAAAATTATTTTAATTAAATTGCATCAGAAAATTTTATTTTCTGGAAAATACCATAATTTCAAAACATCAAAATTATGGCAGTTATGTCTTAAAAATTAAGATAACTGCCTAATGGCAGTTAATCATCCCCAACCCCAAATTGGTAGACAGTTTAGATTACATTTTTTTTCTTCTGGTTCAGACAATTTTCACATACACACATACCCTGGTTCAATTTCTCGAAAATCAGAGTTGTATCTGATTAAATTATTCGAGTGAACCACCGAAATAATTTGATCTGAGAGTGATTACACGCCTCTCTGATCATCCGGTTTTCTGAAAATTCCCCAACAAGATCCGATACAAACCATGCTAATTATAAAAATTGCGATAACAGATCTAGACCATCTAAATATTTAATCAATGGATGTTATTGATTACACATCAACCTTTACTATTAGTTGTGTCAATTAGTAGTTTTTAAAGGGTATTTTAGTAATTGTGTTGGTTTAATTAAATAAAAAGATTAAAACTAAAATTTTGTTATGTTGACCTTTAAAACTAATACCATTCATATGGCAACAAATTAGTGGTTCTTACAGTTTAAAAAAAAATGAAGGTATGTACCTGATCCTACTACTTCCATAATAATAGCTGCTTTTAAAATAAAATAAATATATTAAAGGTATTTGTAACTTCTTATAGATCAGAATAGTTATAAATTAAAATTTCTAATAACATATAACATATGTTCATAATTACAAATTAACATTTATAATAACACATGTTCATATCATGACTTATCTTGCTAGAAGAGTGAGGGGTGGGATAAGAGCCCTGACTAGTACTAGCGCATAAACACACTAAATTGCTCACGCTTAGCTCTCTTCATTTCTAACCAGACATGTTGCGCCTTGATCGTGTCATGATGTGTCTTGAACTAAGTTGGCTTTGCCTGGAGGTTTGCAACATGCTTCCGCTTGAGCTCCTCCTTGTGTGAGTAATCTGATGTCCGTCATTAAGGTGCTGTTTGTTTTTTCAGAGATAAAATGTCTGCAGTCAGTGTTAGGGGAGGATTTTCCAATCCTAAGGATCACGGATCCTCAAGTACTGCCAGGATCACGGATCCTCAATTCTGTTTGAATTAAGGATCCTCAGAAGGTGTTGCAGGATCAGGATTCAGGATCCTCATGGTTATCCTTACACTAATGATTGTCTTTGCTACGTTTGAGTTTATTTTGCAGGAGTATACGCCTTAGACTTGGTCTTGCCGATATTCTTGGAGAATATGCTCTTAATATTCCGCACGTGCATGGCTTAGTGAACGTTATGGAGATCGTGGGAAGCTAGCATGAATTGCGGATAGTTAGTTGTTTTAGTTATTTCTAATTTTAAAAGGGGATAACAAGCTTGAGTTAGAACACTTAGCTAATTTAGCAAACACACACTCTCGTAACATCTCTCAATCAGCTCTCAACAGTTTACTTGGCGATTTGATACATTTTTGCACTTTTGCACACTAGTGATCCTTGTAACAAGCTTGTTATCATCCCGAGTTGTAACAATCATTTGTTTAATTGTAGTTGGTGATCGGTAGTTTCCATCACCCGAGGTTTTTTATGCCGGAGATCAACTCTTGATCAAAGGCTTTTTCCTCGCATAAATCCTTGTGTCACTTGTTCATAACATTTGCAAGTTATTCATACATTTGTTCAAGCATCATTCCTCACAACAAAGATTTGGTTGTATTATCCTAGCCTGATTTTTTACCAAAACAGTTTGGCGCCCACCGTGGGGCAATTGGTGCTTCATTTCTGAAAAATTTTGCTCATTGTGTTCATTTTGGTTCATCATCTTCAACCACATGGCTTCTTCAGCAAAGAACACTTCAAGCTCTATGCCGGCAATCACTTCTTCACAGGGCGTTCCACCTTTGCCTACACCACCTATTGGATCCCAGAAGAATGCTGAAAATGCTGCAAAGAGACAAAGCCCCATTTTTCCAAAACCACCAACTTCTGCTGTTTCTTCTAACCCTACTACTAGTGATCTTTTTTCTTTGATTTTGCAGATGAGGGATCACATACAAGAGCAGGACAAAACCAACGAAAGGATCCTCCGGGAAATTGGTGACATCAAGAAACAGAAGAAATCAGGGGAGGATCACTCTCCTCTGATACCAAGGTCACTGGATTTCGACACTCCAGCTATGACTGCCCAGCAATCTGCAGCTCCGGATATCCAGTATCAGAGTGGACCATTGGGAAGGCGTTATGGAACAACAACTATGAGTCAGGCTTTTGGGTCTCACTTCCAGCCTTCAGGATCCTGTTTTCAGCCTTCGGGATCCTCTTTCCAGCATCAGGGATCCTTCGTCAGCTCAGGAGGATATATGGGGACGCACATAGTTCAAGGATCCTCTCAGGTCCAAGGATCCTCACAGGTCCAAGGATCCTCACAGGTCCAAGGATCCTCGCAGGTTCAAGGATCCTCACAGGTCCAAGGATCCTCACAGGTTCAAGGATCCTCTCAGGTTCAAGGATCCTCCTTCCAGGTTCAAGGATCCAACATCTTTCAGGATCAAGGATTCTTAAGAAGTGTACAACCCTCAAGTTCAGATGTTCATCAAGGAGACTTCATTCCAATGCAGACCATTGCTACTTCTGGTCCTTCAATCATACCAGAATCTCGTCAATATGGATTCACATCTGGGATTCCAAACCTGAATCCTCCGGGAGGTAACACTTTAAATAATTCTTACAACACTAACCATGGCTTTATGCAGGATACAAGTATCAATCAAGCTATGGCTAAGGAATTACAAAAACTGAAGGATATGATATCCAGCGTTCCAGGAGTGGTTAAGCCTATTCCTGAAATCGCAGATGACAGCCATAGGATATCTCGTTTTGCACCACCTATTTGTGATGCTGAGATACCCAAAAGGTTCCAGATACCAACTATGAAGCTGTATGATGGTTCGACGGATCCAGAGGAACATGTAGCTCAATACAGAGAAAGGATGGAGATCAATCCAATTCCTGAGAGGTTAAAGGAAGCATGTCTATGCAAGGGCTTTGGAACCACACTCACAGGATCAGCTCTTAAATGGCTGCTAAGACTTCCCCCTTACTCTATTACTTCATTTGCTAATCTAGTTAATCTGTTTAATAGTCAATTCTCATGTAGTAGAAAGTTTGAACGTTTAACTAGTGATCTATATAGGGTAACACAAGGTCAAAATGAATCACTTAGAGATTACATCACTAAGTTTAGTAAAGAATCCTTAGATATTCCCAATCTGGATATAGCTACGGCTGTGGAAGCCTTTAAAATGGGTTTACTTAGGGATTCATTATTCTATGATGATCTTGTCATGACCCTATGCAGGAATCTTGATGAAGTGAGAACCAGGGCCCTTAGATTCATCCGATTAGAGGATGATAAAAGGATCCAGGAAAGACTAGCAGGATCCTCGAAGCAGGAAAACCAAGGATCCTACTTCAGGAACAACAAGTTCAAGTCCTACAATAAATCTGATAATTAGAACATGCATGCAGTAGAACAGGAAGAGGATGATGAGGATTATCCTCCCATTTATGAATACTATTTTTCTGTTGATAACAATGAACTAATTCTTGCAATGCAGAATCTAGGTGAGAAAGCAAGATGGCCAAGGAAGAGTGATAAACCAGCCGCAACAAAAGACAAGTCCAAATGGTGTGCATATCATGAGGATTTCGGACATCTCACTGAAGAGTGTATTGCACTTAGAAAAGAAATTGGTTACTTGTTAAGCAAGGGGCACTTAAAGAAACTTTTGGGAAGGAAGAAGTCAAGGATCCAGGATCCTGAGAAGATCCCAGAAAGAGCTCCTGCTCCTCCAGCAGATGCACAAGTTATAAACTTCATATCTGGTGGATCAGATATTTGTGGTACTTCCTTTTCAGCAGCCAAGAGACATGCCAAGGAAACCAAGATGGATAATGGAGATAGACCCATCCGGACCTCTACTGTTACACAGGAGAAAGTTATAACTTTTGATGAGGATGATCGTGTTGATGTGCAGGATCCTCACCATGATGGTCTGGTTATTACGTTGTTCATTTCTAACCATTTTGTTCGCAGGATCCTAATCGATGGAGGAAGCTCGGTGAACATCATTCAGCTTGATGTCCTCAAGAAGATGAATATCCCTGAATCAGACATTATCCCAAGATCCTCAGTTCTTGTGGGATTCAGCGGAGAAACCAAGAATACATTGGGGGACATTAAACTTCCCATCTACATTGAAGGACTTCATTCTTATCAAAAATTTTGTGTTATAGATTGCTTATCTTGTTGCAATGTTATCCTTGGCAGGCCATGGATACATGACATGAAGGCAGTTGCATCTACATATCACCAATGTGTAAAGCTTCCTAGTCCATGGGGGTGATAAAGATTGAGAGTGACCAACAAGAAGTAAAAAATTGCTATACCTCATCAATGAAGCCAGCCTCAAGACCAAGGGAGCAATAGCAACTAAAGTATCCTCCAAGAGATGTCTTGGAGGCAAGAGAACAGGATGTGAAAGAAATCCTTGTGGATCCTCATGATCCTGAATCCAAAGTCTTCATAGGATCAGGGATCCTCAGTAACATTGAACAGGATCTAGTATCCTTCCTCAAGAGGAGAAAAACGACCTTTGCATGGAAACACGAAGATATGACACGTATCTCTAAAGATATAATTACTCATAAAATTGGTATTGACAGGTCATTCAAGCCCATACATCAAAAGAGAAGGAAGTTTGCACCTGAGAGGAATGCCATTATCCAGGAGGAGGTAGACAAATTACTTCGAGCAGGTATGATTAGAGAGGTTAAGTATCCAAGATGGTTAGCCAATGTGGTTGTTGTTCAAAAGAAAAACGGAAAGTGGAGGGTATGTGTCGATTTCACTGATCTAAACAAGGCATGTCCCAAGGATCCTTTCCCATTACCCCACATTGACTCCATGGTGGATGCTACCGCGGGTCATGAGTTGTTAACTTTTATGGATGCTTCATCTGGATTTCAACAAATTCAGATGGAACCATCTGATCAAGAGGATACAACCTTTATGACCCTAACTGGTATCTATTGTTATATTGCTATGCCATTTGGACTAAGGAATGCAGGTGCTACTTATCAAAGGCTAGTCAATATGATGTTTAAGGAACAAATTGGACACACTATGGAAGTCTATATAGACGACATGGTGGTTAAGTCCAAGAGAGCTGAGGATCACCTTAAAGACCTGGAGGAAGCATTCAATATCCTTGACCAATTCAATATGAAGCTAAATCCATCAAAGTGTCACTTTGGTGTTAAAGCAGGCAAGTTCCTAGGTTATATGGTAACAAAAAGAGGCATTGAAGCAAGTCCAGAGCAAATTAAGGCTATTGTGAATATCAAATCTCCTGCCAATGCCAAGGATGTGCAAAGGTTGACAGGGAGGATCGTAGCCTTGAATAGGTTCATATCAAAATCATCAGAAAAGTGCAAGGAATTCTACGACATTTTGAGAAAGAACAAAAAATTTGAGTGGACTGAAAAGCATGAAAATGCTCTCAAAGCCCTTAAGGATTACCTATCCTCAGCTCATGCCTTGATGAAATCAGAAAAAGGGGATATATTATCCTTATATCTAGCGGTATCCTCCAAAGCAGTAAGTGCGGTCCTTGTTAAGGATCACGAAGGTACACAACATCCTGTTTATTATGTAAGTAAGAGTTTGCTTGATGCTGAATCCAGGTATTCACATTTAGAAAAACTTATTCTTGCTTTGATTATGGCATCTACTAAACTAAGACATTATTTTGAAACTCATACCATTATTGTTAAGACTAATTTTCCAATTAAGAATGTTCTCAGGAAACCTGAAATGACAGGAAGGATGGCTAAATGGGCAGTGAAGCTTAGTGCTTATTGTTTTGGTCAAAAATCACACAAGGATAATGCAACCAAATCTGATTTTGTGAGGTATGATGCTTGGTTAATTGTATGAATGACAAGTATATGAAATCAACGATGAACACCGAGATTTATACGAGGAAAAAGCCCTTGATCTTTAGAAGATCTCCGGCATAAAAAACCTCGGGTGATGGAAACTACCGATCACCAAATATATTGGAAAAACAATAATGATCCTTGTACAACTTCGGAAGAAAACAAGCTCAATACATTGAATTGCTAGTGTAAGTGTGTGTTTTTGCTAAGTGTTTGCAGAGAATTCGAGTGTTGTGGGTGTTTTCTGTGGTGTGTTCGAATTATTCCTAAATTGAGCTGTTTTCCCCTTAAAAGATAGCAAAATATCAAGAAACCAACTTTCCTAAAAAGGTGGAGGTGGCCCATGATCATCATAACGGTTATATTTTATCAAACATGTGCCATATGAACGAATATTCCCCGAAATTCCAGCTAAGAATGAGTCCACTACATCCATTACCTGTGTATAAGCATTAAAAAAGTGACAATTGTTAGAAAACATAAGTTCTGTTAAGGATCCTGGATCCTCAGACTCGTGATCCTCAGACTCTCTGCATCATCCATTAAGGATCCGTGATCCATGCCCAGTCTCAGGATAGATGATCCTTAGCATAAAATTCATGCCCTAACAATTGCCCCCAATATGGCAGTTGTGATAAGGATTCACAGCTGTCATATTTCCGTCAGAAGCGGACTAGCCGTTGCTGCTGGTAACTAGTCGTTACACTGCCTGTCGTCACTGATAAGACCTGCTATAATCATCATTGCAAAATATAGAATTAGAGATAACTCCTCAAATGCCTCTACAGACAAGAAGATCCTTCTGTTTGTGGAGAATGAATCCTTCTACATAGTTTGCTATTAACCTTCCTTCACTTTAATTTCTGCATAGACACTTTAACTGTTAGATAGCCTTATCCGGCCTGGGTGGATGGTCCACGGTTTTGCTGGTGAAATCCAGGCCAGATGATTTGATACATAATGAATGGCACTACTAGAAAATACACTAATCTTGACACGCGAACAATGACACACACTCACTTTATGACATTCGAAAGCGTGTGTCAAGGAAAAAATGTCATGGTTTACAAAATTCAATAAATTTGTGACATTCTTTTTTGTGTGTCATCTTTTTAGCGTCATTAAAAAAACAAGATCTATCTTGACACGCGAACAATGACACACACTCATTTTATGACATTCGAAAGTGCGTGTCAAGGAAAAAATGTCATAGTTTTACAAAATTTAATAAATTTATGACACTCGTTTTTGTGTGTCATTTTCAGCGTCATAAAATAAAACATTATGACACTCTTTTTTGTGTCATCTTTTAGCAATGTCATGTTATATTTTCAAAATTAAATTCCTCAATTAATCTAATCAATAAAACTAATCTCAATTAATTTAACTTGATCTCTCATATTCTATCGCTAAGCTCTCACGTGCGTACGCTAAAAAAACCCTAACTCCCACCCGATCAAACCCTCCCACACACAACGACACTGTGATTCCGTGATTCGTACTATTCTAAAAAATGACGCCATGATTCCATGATTCCCATGAACAGTGAAACTGTGAAATCACAAAACAGTGAAACATTGTATAAGAAAAGTGATCATTATAAAGCATCAAAGATTGATTTATTACCATCGAATACATAATGTACGGGAGGGCTCATCGTCATTTACTAAACAAGCTTATTTTAGGCTCGGACTCGAGTTCATTTAAGCTCAGCTCATTTCAAGCTTTTTTTTCGAGCTGGTCTCAAGTAGCTTGGTTCGTTTACTCCTGTTAATTGTGAGTCATACATAGATCCTAAGTGACCCATTGTGGTTCGTTGTTATGTCCCACTATGTCAACCATTGTCAACCATGGTCAATGAGGATCGGTATTTGCCCGTCGATTTTTTTGTTAGTAATTGATTAGACAATCCTATTAACATATGGCTCCTCATAATTAAACTTGTAAGTTTAATTAACGCTTACATTTTATATAACTTTATAATGTTTTGTAACATTTAGAATACCATATATTATAATTTTGTATAAATACACTTTTTTTCTTTTTCTTCTTTTTTCCTCTATTAGCGATGTCTGGCCCAAGGCCAATCTGCCAATCTCTTTCTCCACACTTTTCAGCTATAAATACGAGCCTTTAACAACAGGTTTAAACATCGGCTCTCTCATTCTCTTACTCTTAACACACATTCATTTATTTTTCTTAAGCAATACTTATTCATCACACCGGATGGTGGTTACAAGGAGACCCTCCACCTATCCTCCTTGTAACGAGTCTCACAATGTTATTGTTTTGTAGATCACACTCAGATTCTCATCGAGGAAAGATAAAAGGTTAACCATTCTTGACGAAACCATTCCCACAAGGATAAACCTTTTAGTTTAGACTTGGTGTTTCTTCAGACCACTAGTTGTATATATAGTTCTTGTTACTTATAAAATAATACGTATTATTATGTTTATTAGATAAATATCAAAATATATTTAATAAATAAAAAATAATACATTTTATATTTTTACAAAAGTTATAATTGTTAAAGGTAATTTTTTATTGAAGTTATTCAACACTTGTTGAGTAACTAGTTGGTGCCTCGCCCGCGTTGCGGGGCGATGACCTAATAATGAGCGAGTGTTAGTCAGCTCATTGACACGGAAAACAATTAAATCGAGTCAACCAATTAAAACAAAACACTTTTATAGTTTTGATAAAAAAAACTAAAACAATGGCAATATTGTAATTTTTAACTGAGGGAAAGTTGTATTTTTTGACTGAGGTAAAATCGTAATTTGACAAAAGCTAAAGTAATGGCAGTACTGTAAATTTGAGCCTGGGGCAAAATTGTAAATTTTAGCCTGGGGCAAAATTGTAAATTTTCACAGGGGCAAATTCGTAATTTTTAACTTGGGGTAACAACGTAATATAAATTTGAACTAAGGGCACAATCATAATTTTAAGCTTGAGGCAAAAGCACAATTTTATTTTGAACCGATGGAAAAATCGTAATTTTGAGATGGGGGCAAAAACATAATTTTATTTTGAACTGGGAAAAAAACGTAATTTTGAATTGAGGACGAAATCACAATTTTTAAACGGGAAAAATCACATTTTTGAATAGAGTGCAAAATCGTAATTTTTAAGTGGGGGCAAAAACAAAATTTTAACTGGGGACGAAAAGGTAATTCTGAGCTGAGGGCAAAACCACAATTTTATTTTGAATGGAGTGAAAAATCGTAATTTTGAGCTGGGGACAAAAGCGTAATTTTATTTTGAGCTGGGGGCAAAACCGTAATTTTAGAGAGGGACAAAAACGTGATTTTAGAATGGATATAAAATAATAAACTGGTTGGTCCAATGGGAGAGTGCCAGGCAAAGTCGTAATTTCGAATTGAGGGCAAGATCGTAATTTTGAGATGGGGACAAAAAGCGTAATTTTATTTTGAGCTTAGGCGAAAACGTAATTTTATTTTGAGCTGGGGGCAAAAGCGTAATTTTAAAATGGATATAAAACAATAAACGTGTTGGTCCAATGGGGAAGTGCCAGGCAGCTGCAACTATTCCCCCATTTAAAAGTCGTAATTTTGAGCTGTGGACAAAAGCGTAATTTTATTTTGAGCTGGGGGCAAAACCGTAATTTTAGAGAGGGACAAAAACGTGATTTTAGAATGGATATAAAATAATAAATTGGTTGGTCCAATGGGAGAGTGCCATGCAAAGTCGTAATTTTGAATTGAGGGCAACATCGTAATTTTGAGATGGGGACAAAAAGCATAATTTTATTTTAAGCTGGGACGAAAACGTAATTTTATTTTGAGCTGGGGGCAAAAGCGTAATTTTAAAATGGATATAAAACAATAAACGTGTTGGTCCAATGGGGGAGTGCCAGGCAGCTGCCTGGCACGATTCCCCCATTTGGTTTTTGTATATGTAGGAAATATTAGTATAATTATATAGGGCTGGCATATCGTGTATACCCGTACACGATAAGACACGACACGATAAGACACGATACATGAAATCCCATACACGAACACGACACGATAACTTATCGTGTCCTTTTTTTCAAACACGAACACGACACGATATACACGAAAATTACCTGTTAATACGTGTTAACACAAGTGTTCCACTGTTATACACGAAAATTACCTGTTAATACCTGTTAACACAAACAAAAACACGAACACGACATGCTATCTGAGAGTTACAGAGGGAGTTTAGGGTTTTATTTTTTTTAATTGAATAAGGAATGAAAATAAAAAGGAATTAAGGAACCCACACGCACATGACTGATGAGTTTTATTTAATTTAATTTCTTATCGTGTACTAACGGGTATTAACAGGTAAACATGTATTTAACCTGTTTATACACGAAAATTAACAGGTAATCTCGTGTCTACCTGTTTGGTACACGATACCTGTTAAGGCCATACACGATACCTGTTAACTTCGTGTAGGTTCGTGTCGTGTATTCGTGTAAAATTGCCAGCCCTACAATTATATAATAATTTTACTATCATACACACGTGTTAAAATTTTGAATTCCGTAATCCTAAGACTGGAAGGAGTGGTTTGGCCCATTCCCACGGGGATGAGCCTCCACGTAGGCGCCACGTAGGCGGCTCGTGGGGGATGGGCCTCCATGATAATTGAGGGGGATGGAGGATGGGGCTACCCCACCTCATTATTTTATAATTTTCTAAGTGTTTAAATTGAAAATGGATGAGATAGAGGGTATTTAAATTGAAAAAGGATGAGAGAGAGGGTATTTAAATTGAAAAAGGAAATATAATATTCAAGTGGGGCCACGGCAAGACCGGCGAGAAGCTGCTGGGTGGGATGGAGGGGGGTGGTGTGGGGGACCGGCGCCGGTCCTTGCCGGGCCTAGCCGGCCCCCACTCCTTCCAGTCTAAAAAAACCCAAAATTTTGAATTCCCTCCCTTTTCAGTTTTCATCCATACCCGTCCCTACTTTCCCCAAATTCCCTCTCAAATGTGAAATCAATTTTAAGTGACGAAGAAACACATATCCACCAAATTCCTTACTTTTTAACGAAACCCTAGCTATTTCTGAATCTGACCATTCCTCAGAGGCCTTTGTGGTTGAAGATGATGGCATCCTTGTTGGGTTCAATTCGATTAAAGGGGTACCAAAGGGAATGATGTCGTGGGATCGAACAGTGACGAATCTAATACAGGGAAAGTAAAGTGCGGTGGATGTTGTTATATGGGGAACTAATTACCTCACCAATGGTCATCCTCAATCTGGTGTGTTCACAACTCAAAGCATGGTGGTTGGTATAGTCATGGTCCCGATGGATGGGTTAGTAACACTTGTTCTATATATTATTTCAAACAGTTAACATAAAAGGTGTTTGTTTGTGCATATAAATGTGTTATTGTGATATGTTGCCACATCATTCATCAATAAGCTTTTACCAGTTAGAAAAAAAAACGAATTCTCATATGCTTTATTTAGGGTTAATTCTTTTGTTTTTATTTTTTAACTACAATAAGAGGATTGATTATTGAACCATGGCCGCATTTTTTTTTTTGCAGCAATACCCAACGATGTCAGGCGAGGTTCATCGATTGCTTTTTCGTACATACGGTTTTCCCGGCGCAATGGTAAAAACCTAGTTTGCTTTAATATGTTATTATACTATACATATATTATATAAGCACACCACTACACTTATATTATAAGCACACCACTTATATGATTGGCTTGTAGTTTTTAATATTAGTTCAACTAAATCATCTTGATGTATGTAATTTTGCATGAACCGTTTGGTTGTGCTTATGTTAGTGAAGTATTTTCATGCGTTAAGAAGGAAACAACAACAGAGCACTACACAAGCCCTTTGGTAATTTTTATAAATCTAATTGTTATTGGTGATTCATTACATTATTATGATGATTTATTATTGATATGAAAAAATAGTTGAATCTACTTGTTTGCTTGTAGTGTATGAGCCTTCCTCGTGATGCCGTTTACATGGCAGCAAAAAAGTACTATTTTGGAGTTGGAGGGTGATCAAGACGTTTCGTATCATTGGTTGAGATAGATGGTGAGCTATTTCTCTCTTTATTTACTTATTAAATGGTATGTATATAGAAGTCATATATATCTGAATTTTGGGTATATGATGGTAGAAACCTATTGAGAAATAAAAAAAGTTCCCTGAATACCTTGCTCGATTTTGGGTATGTGATGGTATATCTGAATTTTGCTTCAATTCTCATGTTATATATTCGCATCTTGAGTGTTGTGGCCAGAGCTAGACAATCCTTAATTAGCGGGTACCATCTATACGAGTCCCTTTCAGCTGATAATTAATACATGCTTTACTTTCTTTCATTGTTAGTTTTTATGCAGCAAGATGTAAGAACATTCAATAAAGGGTACCAAATGTTGATCTTTTTTTCAGGAAAAAAGGAAAAAGGCGATGATAGAAAAAAGACACTACTATGTGAAGATTAAAACATGCTTAGAAAGTGCGGCTGAGACATGACAAAGATGATGGTTTCTTGATGTTCACGACAACTCAAGCGTCCAAAGAATTCACGAAGAATGATCCACTTTCGCGGCAACCTTTATTTTCCAGTGACGAGAAGACAAAGGAATCAAAGGGTTAGAATGAAAGAAGTGGAGTTTTGACGATCAGTGCACATATAGTCGATGATGGACTACTTTCAAAGGAGGCTTCTAGAAGACTAGAGTGTCGACAAACAATTTTTTTGTTAACCTTAAAATATTTGTAATATACTTGACAAATGATTATAAAATGGGTTGTTTTGGTGTATATATATGTGTATTTTTTATGAAATAGATTTATTGTTTTTGTTATTATATGTGTATCTAGGACAAATTAGTAATTCTATAAAATACTTTTTTTTTAATAATTAAAAGCATGACACGCATAAATTAATGTCATAAATATGAGTAAAAAATGCTTGTCATGAACGTGTGTCATTAAAGAGTGTCATAAAATGTGTGTCATAAATGTGTGTAATTAAACGTGTGTCATTGAATGTGTGTCATAAATTCATGACACACAAACGCATGTCATGTTAATTTTATGACTCCTCAATCAACGACACGCTTTTGCGTGTCATAATTACCTTTTTATGACGCGCAATGCGTGTCAAGAATGATGTTTTTTCTAGTAGTGTGGGTAATAACATTAAACATTTTTAGCTACAACTGTTGTTGTTTCTTTCCTCTTTATTTTTCATGTATGCTTTCTATTTTCAAAGATATCATCGCCAAACAACTGGAAAATTATTGGAAATCTGATGATAATGTTAAACTTTTAACATAAAACTTGAAGTGTTCAAACAAATGTGGATCAATGATCCTTAACCAAAAAGGATAAGAGACAACTTACAGCTAAGAAAAAGTTAGAATATAACATACCAGAGAATCCAAGTTAGGATTCTATATCCTTGTAAATTATTGCTGAATAAGCAAACTATGAAAAGTAAAGCTTCTTGGATCAAGGATCCTTATCGTCAGAACTTGTATAACTTTAGAGCTCCAAGATCCTGTAAGAAAAACAAACTTGGGACCAAGCCAAATAATTGGGAATGAACCCATAATAACTGGGGACAAGCCCAAATAAACTGGAGACAAGCCCAACAAACTGGGGACAAGCCCAAATAAACTGGGGACAAGCCCAACAAACTGGGGACAAGCCCAAATAAACTGGGGACAAGCCCAAATAAACTGGGGACAAGCCCAACAAACTGGGGACAAGCCCAAATAAACTGGGGACAAGCCCAAATAAACTGGGGACAAGCCCAACAAACTGGGAACAAGCCCAAATAAACTGGGGACAAGCCCAAATAAACGGATGTAAACTGGGGTTAAGCCCAAATAAACTTGTGTAAACTGGAGTATGGCCCTCACTGGCGACTATCCAAACTTGAGCGACATGAAAATGCCGAAACCTTAGCTAACGTGAAAACGTTAGAAACCTTAGGAACGGATGTATGGTACGTCTACCATTATACGTAGGATCCCGGATACAACCAGTACAATGAAATTTTCAGCCCCTAAAGCGAGTACTGGTCCCATTGCCATGAACTGTACCAGGATTATCGTGCGCTACTGGCGAAACTGGGGACAGGCCCAAACTGGGGACAAGCCCAAATAACTGGGGACAAGCCCAAATAAACTTTGGAGAGTTGGCCAACCACTTTGATCTTCTGTAAAATGATAACAACTCTGCAAAAGCTTAAACTTTATGAAAATAGATGTTAAATGTTTAACATCTTTGCCTTATGATAAGTAATAAGTATAAGATGAATGAAGATGAAAGTAATGTGTTACCAAATGTAGAATCATATATCCTTTGAGGATCCCGGATCCTTAATCAGAATACTGGCATCGCTGAGGATCCCTGATCCTTCTTACTTAGAGTATTTCTTTAGATGAACAGCATTCCAAGCTCTTGGTAAGAGGTCACCATCTATTGTTAACAAATGATATGCCCCCTTTCCAGCTTCAGCTTCAATTAAGTAGGAACCTTGAAATCTTCTGAACCTGACATTCTTGTTGTATGCTCCAGCCATTCTTTGTTGATAACTGGCCATCAAATCTGGTAATAATAGGATGAAGGAGCTCCGCTGGTTGATGAAGGATAATGCTATATCTTTGACAAGCATTACATTTCTTTGTGTATTCCACAACATACTTCTTCCTCATAGGCCAATAGCATCCTGTTCTGAGGATCCTTAAGAATAGTGCTCTGCCCCCAGTGTGGTTCCCACAGTCTCCTTCATGAAAATCCTTTAGAACTTCTTGAATTTCTGGATCCTCAATGCACCGCAACTAGGGACCTGCAAGAGATATCTTGTATAACATGTCATTTAGTATGGTGAATTAAGATACCTTGACTTTGAAAGCTCTGGGGTTTTCTCATGTAGGAATCTCTCCATGTTGTATATATCTCAGGATCGGAAGGATCCAGGATCCTGAACTTGATTGTGCACCATCACTAGGTATGATTGCAGAATCCTCTACTATCTTCCTAGCTGCGTGATCCTCAATTGCAGGAGTTAAAACATGGATGATGAGTATTTTCACATCCTCTGGAATCTTCAGTGATGATCCAAGATTAGCTAGAATATCAGCTTCTGTATTTTCTTCCCTGGGTACCTGTAATAGACTGAAAAAAGCAAAAGAATCTGCCAGTTTCCTGACTATTTCTAAGTACTTGATTAGCTTTTCACCTTTGACAGTGTAAGAACCATTATAATGATTAGTAATTAATAGAAAATCTACATATACTTGAGATTAGGGTATAATGTCCCCCTGTGGCGATTTTAGTAGTGTGCTTTGTCTAGTTCCTTTAACATCTGAAGCTCCATCCGTGAAGAGAGTCTAAGGATCCTTGGTCTTCTCAAGTTGTTGAACTTCTAATTCAGCTTCCCTTTGTAGATCACTACTGGAATTAGCCACAAAGTCAGCTAAAGCTTGGGACTTGATGGCAGTCCTGGGTTCATACTTAATGTCATATGCAATAAGCTTGATTGCCCACTTTGCCATTCTACTGCTTTAGCTGAAATAGCTAAGTATAAGGATAACGATTCTCCATTTTCTGGTTTCATCAGGGCTGGTGCTGAGGATAGATAATCCTTAAGAACCTTGAGTGCAGCTTCATGCTTATCAGTCCACTCAAACTTGCCTTGAGCAATTTGTCTACCTCTTCTTGGATAATGGCATTCCTTTCAAGTGCAAACTTTCTCCTTTTTTGGTGTATTGGCTTGAAAGACCTGTCATATCTTCATGTTTCCAAGCAAAGGTAGATTTTCTTCTTTCCAAGAAGGATACTAAATCCTGCTCAAAACTGTCTAGGATCCCGGATCCTATAAAAATTTTTGATTCAGGATCCTCTGGGTTCAACAGAATATCCTTGACGTCTTGCTCTCTTGCCTCCATGACGTCTTGCTCCTTGGAGGCTGGCTTCATTGAAGAAGTGTAACAGTTCTTTGCCTCCTGTTGATCACTTTCTATCTTCACCATATCTCATAGAGTTGGGAGCTTGACACATTGATGATATGTTGAGGGGGACTGCCTTCATATCGTGTATCTATGGCCTGCCAAAGATAACATTACAGCAAGATAAGCAATCAATAACATAGAATTTTTTTAACATAATTCACTCCCTCTATATAGATAGGAAGTTTGATGTCCCCCAATGTAATCTTTGTCTCTCCACTGAATCCCACAAGGACAGATGATCTTTGGACAATATCGGATTCAAGGATGTCCATTCTATTGAGGACATCCAACTGGATTATGTTCACTGAGCTTTTCCCATCAATGAGAATCCTGCGAACAAAATGGTTAGATATAAATAATGTAATAACCAAACCGTCATGATGAGGATCATGTATGTCGACACGGTCATCCCCATCAAAGTATATGACTTTTTCCTGGGTAAGGATGGAAGTTCGAACAGGTCTGTCCCTATTCTCCATCTTTGTTTCCTTTGCATGTCTCTTAGCTGCTGAGAACCTCTGGAGATGAAATGGATGATTTGAGCATCAGCTGGTGGAGGAGGAGCCTTTTCAGGAACTTTCTCAGGATCCTTGATCCTTGACTTTTTCCTTCCAAGCAATTCCTTCAAGTATCCTTTGCTCAAAAGATAACCTATCTCCTTCCTTAATGCTATGCACTCATCTGTGAGATGACCAGAATCCCCATGGTAAGCACACCATTTCGATTCGTCTTTGGTGGCAGGCGGTTTGTCATTCTTCCTTGGCCACCTAACCTTGTCACCTAAACTCTGCATAGAAAGGATTAGTTCATTATTATCAGCAGAAAAACAATATTCAGAAATAGGAGGACAGTCCTCATCTTCTTCCTCTTGTTCCACAGCATGCACATTCTGGTTGTCATGCTTGGAGTATTGCTTGGATCAGTTATCCTTGAGATAGGATCCTTATTTGTCTTGCTTTGAGGATCCTGACAATCTTTCGTGGATCCTTTTGTCATCCTCTAAACGGATGAACCTAAGGGCCCTGTTCCTTTCCTCATCTAAGTTCCTGCAAGGGGTCATGACAAGATCATCGTAGAACATTGAATCCCTAAGTAAACCCATTTTAAAGGCTTCTACAGCCGTAGCTATATCCAGGTTAGGGATATCTAAGGATTCTTTACTAAACTTAGTGATGTAATCTCTAAGTGATTCATTTTGACCTTGTGTTACCCTATATAGATCACTAGTTAATCGTTCAAATTTTCTACTACATGAAAATTGACTATTAAACAGATTAACTAGATTAGCAAATGGAGTAATAGAGTAAGGGAGAAGACTTAGCAGCCATTTAAGAGCTGATCCTGTCAGTGTGGATCCAAAACCCTTGCATAGACATGCTTCTTTTAACCTCTCAGGAATGGGATTGATCTCCATTCTTTCCCTTGTGACTTCCATCTGGAATTTCAGGAATGGGCTTAACCACTCCTGGAATGCTGGATATCATATCTTTGAGTTTCTGCAATTCCTTAGCCATAGCTTGGTTGATTCCTGAATCCTGCACGAAGCCATGGTTAGCATTATAAGAAGTATTCAAAGTGTTACCTCCTAATGGATTCAAGGTTGGAATTCCAGATGTGAATCCATATTGACGGGATTCTGGTATAACTGAGGGACCAGAAGAAGCAATAGTCTGCATCGGTATGAAGTTTCCTAGATGAACATCTGAACTTCCGGGTTGCACACTCCTTAAGTATCCTTGATCCTGGAAGATGTTGGATCCTTGATGTGCTGTGAATGAAGGTCTTGGAGGATAATCCATGGATCCGGAAACCTGAGATGAGGATCCTTGAACCTGGAAGGAGGATCCTTGAACCTGAGAGGATCCTTGAACCTGAGAGGATCCTTGAACCTGAGAGGATCCTTGAATTGGCTGCGTCCCCATGCATTCTCCTAAACTGGTGAAGAATCCCTGATGCTGAAATGAGGATCCTGAAGGCTGGAAAGAGGATCCATGAGCCTGAGACATTGTCGATGATCCAGAACGCATTCCTGTTGATCCACCCTGGTATTGGACATCTGGAGCTGCAAAGTGCCGGGAAGTTATGACCGGAGTGTCGAAATTCAGCGACCTCAGCATCAAAGGGGAGTGATCCTCTGCTGATTTTATCAATTTCACGAAGGATCCTGCCATTAGTTTAGTCCTGTTGTTGCATGTATCCTTTCATCTGCAAAATCAAAGCATAAAGATCACTGTTAGTAAGTGTAGAGGAAGAAACAACAGTTGGTTTTGTGAAAAAAAGGGTTGTCTTCTTTGGAGCATTCTCAGCATTCTTCTGGAATGCAGGGATAAGATGATGCAACGGTGGAATGCCTTGTGATGAGGTAACCGCCGACATGGAACTTGAAGAAGTTTTTCCTTGAGAAGCCATGTGGTTGAAGGTGATGAATCGAAATGACCGAAATGAACAAAATTTCTCAGAAATGAAGCACCAATTGCCCCACGGTGGGCACCAAACTGTTTTGGTCAAAAATCACACAAGGATAATGCAACCAAATCTGATTTTGTGAGGTATGATGCTTGGTTAATTGTATGAACAACAAGTATATGAAATCAACGATGAACATCGAGATTTATACGAGGAAAAAGCCCTTGATCTTTAGAAGATCTCCGGCATAAAAAACCTCGAGTGATGGAAACTACCGATCACCAAATATATTGGAAAAACAATAATGATCCTTGTACAACTTCGGAAGAAAACAAGCTCAATACATTGAATTGCTAGTGTAAGTGTGTGTTTTTGCTAAGTGTTTGCAGAGAATTCGAGTGTTGTGGGTGTTTTCTATGGTGTGTTCGAATTATTCCTAAATTGAGCTGTTTTCCCCTTAAAAGATAGCAAAATATCAAGAAACCAACTTTCCTAAAAAGGTGGAGGTGGCCCATGATCATCATAACGGTTATATTTTATCAAACATGTGCCATATGAACGAATATTCCCCGAAATTCCAGCTAAGAATGAGTCCACTACGTCCATTACCTGTGTATAAGCATTAAAAACGTGACAATTGTTAGAAAACATAAGTTCTGTTAAGGATCCTAGATCCTCAGACTCGTGATCCTCAGACTCTGGATCCTCAGACTCTCTGCATCATCCATTAAGGATCCGTGATCCATGCCCAGTCTCAGGATAGATGATCCTTAGCATAAAATTCATGCCCTAACACTTGTGATATAAGATATGAACCAAGGACTGCCATCAAATCCCAAGCCTTAGCTGACTTTGTGGCAGATTTTAGTAGTGACTTACAAAAAGAAGTCGAGTTAGAAGTTCAGCAGCTTGAAGAGACTAAGGATCATTGGATACTCTTCACTGGTGGAGCATCTAATGTCAAAGGAACAGGACTTGGAATACTACTAAAATCGCCACAGGGGGACATAATACCCCACTCCATAGCTTGTGAGTTTCAAACTACTAATAATGAGGCTGAATATGAGGCCTTGATAGCTGGTTTGCAAATTGCCAAGCATATGAGGATCAGGTATCTTGAGGTACATGTAGATTCTTTGTTAATTACTAATCACTTTAATGGATCCTATGCTGTTAAAGGTGAAAAGCTAATCAAATACCTAGAGATACTCAAGGAATTGGCACTCTCTTTTGTTTCTTTTAGTTTGACACAGGTACCCAGGGAAGAAAATGCAGAAGCTGATGCATTGGCCAACCTAGGATCATCCTTCAAAATCCCAGAGGATATCAAGATCCCTATCATCCATGTTTTGGCTCCTGCTATTGAGTGTTAGGGGAGGATTTTCTAACAATTAGTGATCCTTACTTGTTATCCTAATTAATGATCCTTACTTCTGTGACAGATAGTGATCCTCAGAAGAGCTTCAGGATCAGGATCATGGATCACCTTAAGGATCCTCATACTAACGATTGTTTGTTTGTGTTTCGTATTATTTTGCAGGAGTAACAAGCTTGACTTGGTCTTGGCAACGTTACTATGGAATATTCCACGGGTATTTCGCACACGTTTGACTGGAAATGGACGTTGTGGAGAACGTGGGAGCTTGGCACAAAAGTCAGATAGTTTGTTAGCGTAGTTAACTTCTATTTTTAAAGGGGTGACGAGCTAGTAATTAGAACACTTAGCCATTTTCAGCTACACACACTCTCTTACAATCGCACTCTTGAAGCTTTCGGCAAACACTTAACAGTTTTCGTTCACTTTCACACATTTCACCATAGTGATCCTTGTATCTAGCTCGTTACTATCCGAAGTTGTAAACATTTACTGATTTATTTAAGCTTGGTGATCGGTAGTTTCCATCACCCGGGGTTTTTTGTGCCGGAGATCAACTCTTGATCAAGGGCTTTTTCCCCGTATAAATCCTTGTGTCGTTTGTGCAATTTACACTGAAGTGATCCTTATCATTGTTCCTCATTTCAAGTATCATACCCCATAACAAAGAGTTTGGTTGCATTATCCTCATCAGATTTTCTGACCAAAACAGTTTGGCGCCCACCGTGGGGCAATTGGTGCTTCATTCCTAAGAAGTTTTTCTGTTGGTGATCATTCCGGTTCATTGCATACAAATACATGGCTTCCTCATTGAAGAATACCTCTACTGCAATGTCTGCGGTCAATTCATCTCAGGGCATTCCACCTTTGCCTCCACCACCTTCTGGACCTCAGAAAAATGCCGAGAAGAAACCAACTCCCATTTTCTCCAAACCTCCAACTTCTTCTGCTTCTTACACTCCCACTACTAGTGACATGTTTACTTTGATTTTGCAGATGAAGGATCATATACAGCAACAGGATAAGACCAATGAAAAGATTCTCAAAGAAATCGGAGATCTCAAGAAACAAAAGAAAACGGCAGAGGATCATTCCCCGCTGATGCCCAGATCTTTGAATTTTGATACTCCGGTGGTTACTTCTCAGCCATCAGTGGTTCCAGATGTTCAATATGTGGGTGGACCAAAAGGAGTGCACTACGGAGCAACAACAGTGACCCAGGCATCAGGTTCATATTTCCAGCCAGCAGGATCCTATCCTCAGCATAAGGGATCCTTCATGAATTCAGGAGGATACTCAGGAGCGCAGCAGATTCAAGGATCTTCCTTTGTTCCAGGATCATCCCAGGTTCAAGGATCCTCCTTTGTTCCAGGATCATTCCAGGTTCAAGGATCCTCCTTTGTTCCAGGATCATCCCAGGTTCAAGGATCCTCCTTTGTTCCAGGATCATCCCAGGTTCAAGGATCCTCCTTTGTTCCAGGATCATCCCAGGTTCAAGGATCCTCCTTTGTCCCAGGATCATCTCAGGTTCAAGGATCCTCCCTTGTTCCAGGATCGTCCCAGTTTCAGGGATCCTTCCATATGCCAGGATCCTTGAGGAGTTTGCAAACAGGAAGTTCAGATGTCCATCAGGGAGATTTTATTCCGATGCAGACCATTGCTTCTACTGGTCCTTCGATCATTCCAGAGCCCCAACAATATGGATTAACATCCATTCTTCCTAATTTGAATCTAATGGGAGGTAACACTTTTAATAATTCTTATACTACTAACCATGGCCTTATGCAGGATCCAGGTATCAACCACGCCATGGCCAGAGAGTTGCAAAAGTTGAAGGATATGATATCGAGTGTTCCAGGAGTGGTCAAACCTATCCCAGAGATTGCAGATGGGAGCCACAAGATATCTCGTTTTGCACCACCAATTTGTGATGCTGAGATACCCAAGAGGTTCCATGTGCCAACCATGAAGCTGTATGATGGTTCGACGGATCCTGAAGAACACATAGCACAATACAGGGAGAGGATGGAGATCAATCCCATCCCAGAAAGGTTAAAGGAAGCATGCCTGTGCAAGGGATTCGGATCCACTCTTACTGGATCAGCTCTAAAATGGCTGCTAAGTCTTCCCCCTACTCTATTACCTCATTTGCTAATCTAGTTAACCTATTTCATAATCAGTTTTCTTGTAGTAGAAAATTTGAACGATTAACTAGTAATCTATATAGGATAACCCAGGGTCATAATGAATCATTAAGGGATTACATTACCAAATTCAGTAAAGAATCCTTAGACATTCCCAACTTGGATATAGCCACGGCTGTTGAGGCCTTCAAGATGGGATTGCTTAGGGATTCATTGTTCTATGATGATCTTGTTATGACACCATGCAGGAACCTAGATGAGGTAAGAACCCGGGCACTTAGGTTCATCCGGCTAGAGGATGACAAAAGGATCCAGGAGAGGTCAGCAGGATCCTCAAAGCAAGATAAGCAAGGATCCTCATTCAGGAACAACAAGTTCAGATCCTATAACAGATCTGATAACCAGAACGTGCATGCTATTGATCAGGAAGAGGATGATGAGGATTATCCTCCAATTTCTGAATATTGTTTTTCAGTTGATAACAATGAACTAATCCTTGCAATGCAGAATCTAGGTGATAAAGCCAGATGGCCCAGAAAAAATGACAGACCAGCTGCAACCAAAGATAAATCAAAGTGGTGTGCATACCATGAAGATTTTGGGCATCTCACAGAAGAATGCATTGCCCTAAGAAAGGAAATTGGATACTTGTTGAGCAAGGGGCATCTAAAAGAATTGTTGGGTAGAAAAAAGTCAAGGACTCAGGATCCTGAAAGGATCCCTGAGAAGGCTCCGGCCCCTCCAGCAGATGCACAAGTAATAAACTTTATTTCTGGAGGATCAGACATTTGTGGCACATCCTTCTCAGCAGCTAAAAGGCATGCAAAGGAAACTAAAATGGATAATGGAGAAAGACCCGTTCGAACATCAAGTGTCTCCGAAGGAAAAGTCATAACCTTTGATGAGGATGATCGTGTTGATATCCAGGATCCTCATCACGATGGTTTAGTTATTACTCTCTTCATTTCTAACCATTTTGTCCGCAGGATCCTTATAGACGGAGGAAGCTCAGTGAACATTATCCAGCTTGATGTTCTAAAGAAGATGGGTATCCCTGAATCAGATATCATACCAAGATCCTCCGTGCTCGTGGGATTTAGTGGCGAAACTAAGAATACCCTGGGGGACATTAAACTCCCAATATACATCGAAGGCCTACACTCTTATAAAAAATTTTGTGTTATTGACTGTTTATCTTGTTGTAATGTTATCCTTGGCAGGCCCTGGATACACGATATGAAGGCAGTCCCATCTACTTACCATCAATGTGTGAAGCTCCCTAGTCCTTGGGGAATAGTCAAGTTTGATAGTGATCAGCAGGAGGCTAAGAACTGCTATACTTCATCGATGAAACCAGCCTTGAAGTCAAGGGAACAATAGCAATCAAAGTATCCTCCAAGGGATGTCTTGGAGGCAAGAGAGCAGGATGTGGTAGAAATCCTCATGGATCCTCATGATCCTGAATCCAAAATCTATATCGGATCAGGGATCCTTGGCAAAATGAAAGAAGACCTCGTATCCTTCCTCAAAAGGAGAAAGACTACCTTTGCATGGAAACACGAAGACATGACAGGTATATCTAAAGATGTAATCACTCACAAACTTGGCATTGACAGGTCCTTCAAACCAATCCATCAAAGGAGAAGAAAGTTTGCACCGGAAAGAAATGCCATTATCCAGGAAGAGGTAGAGAAATTGCTCCGGGCAGGTATGATTAGAGAGGTCAAGTATCCAAGATGGCTGGCCAATGTGGTTGTTGTTCAAAAGAAAAATGAAAAGTGGAGGGTATGTGTCGATTTCACAGATTTAAATAAGGCATGTCCCAAGGATCCTTTCCCATTACCCCACATTGACTCCATGGTGGATGCAACTGCGGGTCATGAACTGTTAACTTTTATGGATGCTTCATCTGGATTTCAACAAATCCAAATGGAACCATCCGATCAAGAGGATACAGCCTTCATGACTCCAACCGGTATATATTGTTATATTGCTATGCCGTTTGGATTAAGAAATGCAGGTGCAACTTATCAAAGGCTAGTGAATATGATGTTCAAGGATCAGATTGGACAAACTATGGAGGTTTACATAGACGATATGGTGGTAAAATCAATAAAGGCGGAGGATCAGCTAAGAGACTTGGAGGAAGCATTCAATATCCTTGATAAATATAATATGAAGCTTAATCCTTCAAAATGTCACTTTGGTGTTAAAGCAGGTAAATTCTTAGGATATATGGTGACAAAGAGAGGCATTGAAGCCAGTCCAGAACAAATCAAAGCAATAGTGAACATCAAATCTCCGGCAAATGCAAAGGATGTTCAAAGGCTAACAGGCAGGATAGCAGCTTTGAACAGATTTATATCCAAATCTTCAGAGAAGTGCAAAGAATTCTATGATATCCTGAGGAAGAACAAGAAATTTGAATGGACTAAGAAGCATGAAAATGCCTTAAGAGCTCTTAAGGATTACCTATCCTCGGTCCCGGCTTTGATGAAACCAGAAAAAGGCGATGTGCTATCCTTGTATCTTGCAGTATCCTCAAAAGCAGTAAGTGCGGTCCTTGTTAAGGATCATGAAGGTACACAACATCCTGTCTATTATGTAAGTAAAAGTTTACTTGATGCCGAATCCAGGTATTCACACCTTGAAAAGCTTATTCTTGCATTAATTATGGCATCTACTAAGTTGAGACATTATTTTGAAACTCATGTTATTGTTGTTAAAACTAATTTTCCAATTAAGAATGTCCTCAGGAAACCATAGATGTCAGGAAGGATGGCTAAGTGGGCCGTGAAGCTTAGTGCCTATGATATAAGATATGAGCCTAGGACAGCTATCAAATCCCAAGCATTAGCTGACTTTGTGGCTGATTTCAGTAGTGATTTACAAAAAGAAGCTGAGTTAGAAGTCCAGCAGCTAGAGGAGACCAAGGATCCTTGGATACTCTATACTGATGGATCCTCAAATGTCAAAGGCACAGGGCTTGGAATACTACTAAAATCGCCACAGGGGGACATAATACCCCACTCTATAGCTTGTGAGTTCCAAACCACTAACAATGAGGCTGAATATGAAGCCTTAATTGCTGGTTTGCAAATTGCTAAGCATATGGAGATTAGGTATCTTGAGGTACATGTAGATTCATTGTTAATTACAAACCACTTTAATGGATCCTATGCTGTTAAAGGTGAAAAGCTATCCAAATATTTAGAGATAGTCAAAGAATTGGCACTCTCTTTTGTTTCCTTTAGTTTGACACAGGTACCAAGGGAAGAAAATACAGAAGCTGATGCATTGGCTAACTTAGGATCATCTTTGAAGATCCCGGAGGATATCAAGATCCCTATTATCCATATCCTGACCCCGGCTATCAAGGATCATGTGGCTATGGAGATAGAAAAAAATTCTGCAATTATCCCCAGTGAGGATACTCAAACCCATTCAGGATCATGGATCTTACCAATCATGAGATACTTACAACATGGAGAGATTCCTACAGGAGAAAACCCTAGGGCTTTCAAAATTAAGGTATCTCAATTCACAATTTTAAATAATATGTTGTATAGACGATCTCTTGCAGGACCATACTTAAGATGCATTGAGGATCCTGAAATCCAAGAAGTTTTAAAAGACTTCCATGAAGGAGATTGTGGAAACCACACTGGGGCAGGGCATTATTTTCAAGGATCCTGAGGACAGGATACTACTGGCCAACCATGAAGAGAGATGCTGTGGAGTATGCTAAGAGATGTGATCCTTGTCAGAGACACAGCAATATCCTTCATCAACCAGCTGAATTGTTGCATCCTATATCCTCCTCTTGGCCATTTATGAGATGGGGTATGGATATAGTTGGTAAGCTCCCTAAGGCACCTGGTGGAAAAGTATTCATGCTTGCTATGACTGATTACTTCTCCAAGTGGATAGAGGCTGAAGCTTTTGCCCAAGTCAGAGAAAAGGAAGTTATATCCTTTATTAAAAGAAATATTATAACTAGATTCGGTATTCCTTCTGAAATTATATGTGATAATGGTTCCCAATTCATTGGGGGCAGAACTACTAACTTTTGTGACAGCTGGGGGATTAAGATGATAACATCAACACCAGTCCACCCACAAGCTAATGGCCAAACGGAATCATCCAACAAGATCATCATCAACAATTTGAAGAAAAAGCTTGGATCCAAGAAAGGGAAATGGGCAGAAGAATTACCTTATGTGCTTTGGGCTGATAGGACAACCCCTAAGAATGCTACTGGTCAAACGCCATTCTCTTTGGTATTTGGGGAAGAATCAGTGATCCCAACAGAAATGGTGGTTCCAACTGCTAGAACAAGTACCCGTGATCCTGAGGAAAATGATGAGAACTTGGCTCAAGACCTGGATACTATTGAAGAAATCTGGGATCTGGGTAGGATAAGGATGGCCAGTTATCAACAAAGAATGGCCGGTGCTTACAACAAAAATGTCAGGATCAGGAAGTTTCAAGTTGGAGATATGGTATTAAGGAAAGCATTTCAGAATACCACCAATCCTGCTGATGGAAAATTGGCTCCAAAATGGGAAGGCCCTTATTTGATTGAAGCTGAAGCAGGGAAGGGGGCATATAGATTGCTAACCATGGAAGGTGATTTGCTACCAAGAGCTTGGAACGCTGTCCACTTGAAGAAATATTTCATGTGAGCAGGATCCTCATGACACAGATGATCCTTACGTTAGGGGTATCCTAGAAGGATCCTTACAATATCGGTGATCCTCACTTTGGTAATGTCCTAATCTTGAACTATTCCATTTCCTTATTTTCTCATATAAGGATAAGGATCATGTGTCCTTTATCCATCTCTCACGTGATTTTAAGTTTTGGAAGCTCAGGTATCCTTAGCAGAATATTGGTTATCTGCAGAAGCAATCCATTCCTTGGGTTTAACCCCAGTTATTTGGGCTTGACCCCAGTTCCGCCTGTAGCGCATGATGATCCTGGTATAGTTCAAGGCAGTGGGACCAGTACTCGCTTTAGGGGCTGATAATTCCATTGTACTGGCTATACCTAGGATCCTACGTATAATGGTAGACGTACCATACATCTGTTCCTAAGGTTTCTAACGTTTTCACGTTAGCTAAGGTTTTGGCATTTTCATGTCACTAAGTTTGGATAGTCGCCAGTTAGGGCCATACTCCAGTTTACATACGATCCTTGGGCTTGTCCCCAGTTATCCTTGGGCTTGTCCCCAGTTATCCTTGGGCTTGTCCCCAGTTGCTAACTCTTATCTTATATTGGCTTAGTCCCAAGTTATGCTCTATTTCAGGTCCTTGATGATAGGCAACTAGGGATCCTCGATCCTTACTTCTCTCAAAGGTTTATCTTATAGTTATCCTGATTATGGTTAGGATCCTAACTTGGATCCTCAGGTATGATCCTTAACTATTTTTAATTCTATTCATTGTTTATTTGAATAACCCTTAAAGTTTGACAACTAAACTTGTGATCCTTAAAATATATTACTTTTTGGAATTCTTTAACTATAGGATATTTGGTCATGAATCATGTCCTAAATATTTTCAATCTGACTTATTCAAAATTGCTTATTCAATAAGTGTGCATCAAAACAATTGAGAATTAAAGAGACAAAAAAGGATAACAATACAAGATAAGCGACAAAAGATTAAGGTTTTATTTATTAACAAAAGATTAACCCTTAAAAGGTTGTCAAAATTACCAACCCCGAGCATCTACCAGCAATAGGTGGCCCATCCGCTGGGGTAGGTAAAGGGTGTCCATGATAATAGGTTCAAAAGTAGTGCAGGAATATAAAGGCGGCAGGATCACAATGGTTTCATCCCCCAAACAGAGGATCCCTCCACCATTTACAATCCTACCTATTGTCCAAAGGATCATACATGATCCTTAATCCTAAAAACTATTGTTCAGTACAAACCATCAAATTTTTCAACAAAACAACCATCAAACTGAAAAATTGGGCTCCGGCTATGTCTAGAAGTTTCCATCATCGCCCAATCATGCAGCCTAAACCTTCCCTGCATCACCACCTCCGGCTCCACTTGCTTCACCACCTTCACCCTTGCCTCCAGCCTCAATTGCCAAAACCTCCTCAGCTTCTTCATCATCTTCAAGATCAGCCAACCTAGCTTTCCAGTCTTCAACATCCCAGCTGCTTCTGTCGAAGTTAGGATCTTGAGCTTCCTGGGCCATCTTTAGTTTTGTCTGATACATTGTGATGGCAGCAGAGACCTTTGCACCTTCTATGAGATCATGCTTTTCATAGTCAAGGTCGATCAGAAGTTTAGCCGTCTTAGTCTTGGCATCCTGGAGCTCCTTCTGAAGATCAGCAATTTTGAGGTCCTTTAGCAATGCAACCTGCTGGAGGTCGACAATCTTCCTATCCTGATCCTCAACGTGGCCAACATAATCCTCAATCTCAGTGAATTTCTGCAAAGGGGATAAAAGATAAGGTCAGGACCAAGTGATCCTCAAATCAGTAGGATATATCAGCAGGATATATCAGCAGGATATATCAGCAGGATATGTCAGCAGGATATACTAGCAGAGATAGTGATCCTTACATCGTTAAAGTACTCGAGGAATTGGTGGCGAATCAGAGGCAGACCCTGCAGATCCTCAGCTCCAGAGGCTTTTCTCTTCTTGATTCCCTTTCCTTTGAGGGGTGCCTTGGGGACTGAAGCTGTCGGGCTACTAGGAGCCTTTCTTTTGGAGGATCTGACGGTGGTGAGATCGGTGACATTGAACTTTGAAGCAGACTTGGTGGATTTTCCAGCACCTACACAACCAAAACAAGATAAGTATCTTTACTTCACTTATATTTCACTATTTCTTTAAATTTTTAAACAAAGATACTCACTTGACATCGTGACAGAGCCTGAGGATACCTCCTGAGAATCCTGGGTGGTTGTCTTGAAAGTTCTTGTTTCAGGATCAAGTTTCTTGAAAGCGATGAGTCTCTCTTTGGCAGCAAGAGACAGTCTGAGGTGTGAGACGGTGATAGCTGCATAACAAGAAAGCAAAAGTATATAAGTTATCCTTATATCAAAGGAAAGTTCTCTGGTGATCCTTCTCAGGATCCTCCACCCTAACATGGGTAGCCCATTTCTTGGGTAGATCCTTTCCATCATTGATACAATCTCTTTTGACAAAAAAGAAACGCCGCTTCCAGTTAGCATCATTCTTGGTAGCTTTGAAGATCGGGTGTTCCTCACCAGGTTTACGTTTGAACAAATAACGATGAGAACCAAAGGCAGTAAGATCATACAGCTCTCCCAGCTCTGACATTCCTAGGTCTATCCCTTCCTGCTCGATGATCCTTTCAAGGGTATACAAAACCCTCCAGATCATCGGCATGGCTTGGATATAAGAGATGCCGGTTAGGGAAAAGAAAGATTGGGTGAAGGCTGGAAAAGGATATGTATAGCCTATGGTGAACGGAGTGGCAGGAAAAGCAACCCACTTGTCGGAAATATGATCACTTAGGGCATTGGGATCAAAAGATTTAAACTCGGTGTTCGCCGGGAAACAGTGACGGATCCTGTCAATCTGTGCATCGTTGAAGCAGCAGCGTTCTTTTATGGAATCTTCGATGATCCCCTGGCTTTTCAGTGGGCTATTTTTCGGGTGATCCTTAGCTGGGGAGTTCCGGAGCAACATTTTTGACAAGATGATGGAAAGAAACGGAAAACAGAGCACAAGAAGGAAGAAGATGAAGAGAGAATACCTGTTTATCTTCGGATGCAGTTATAAAGGGAGTATCTCTGAAATTTAAATGCAAACGATCATATCTCTATCTCCTATTTATAATCATGATTATGCAGGGTTGTCACTTCTGTGACGTCATAGTTGCAACGGATAGTTCTACAACAACGGCTATATTCACGATAGTTAGTTGCGGATAAGATCAAGAAAATATAATTCGCTCATTTTACATATCACTCCTTATATTTTGGGGGCAATTGTTAGGGGAGGATTTTCTAACAATTAGTGATTCTTACTTGTTATCCTAATTAATGATCCTTACTTCTGTGACAGATAGTGATCCTCAGAAGAGCTTCAGGATCAAGAGAATACCTTAAGGTGATCCATGATCCTGATCCTGAAGCTCTTCTGAGGATCACTATCTGTCACAGAAGTAAGGATCATTAATTAGGATAACAAGTAAGGATCACTAATTGTTAGAAAATCCTCCCCTAACAATTGCCCCCAAAATATAAGGAGTGATATGTAAAATGAGCGAATTATATTTTCTTGATCTTATCTGCAACTAACTATCGTGAATATAGCCGTTGTTGTAGAACTATCCGTTGCAACTATGACGTCACAGAAGTGACAACCCTGCATAATCATGATTATAAATAGGAGATAGAGATATGATCGTTTGCATTTAAATTTCAGAGATACTCCCTTTATAACTGCATCCGAAGATAAACAGGTATTCTCTCTTCATCTTCTTCCTTCTTGTGCTCTGTTTTCCGTTTCTTTCCATCATCTTGTCAAAAATGTTGCTCCGGAACTCCCCAGCTAAGGATCACCCGAAAAACAGCCCACTGAAAAGCCAGGGGATCATCGAAGATTCCATAAAAGAACGCTGCTGCTTCAACGATGCACAGATTGACAGGATCCGTCACTGTTTCCCGGCGAACACCGAGTTTAAATCTTTTGATCCCAATGCCCTAAGTGATCATATTTCCGACAAGTGGGTTGCTTTTCCTGCCACTCCGTTCACCATAGGCTATACATATCCTTTTCCAGCCTTCACCCAATCTTTCTTTTCCCTAACCGGCATCTCTTATATCCAAGCCATGCCGATGATCTGGAGGGTTTTGTATACCCTTGAAAGGATCATCGAGCAGGAAGGGATAGACCTAGGAATGTCAGAGCTGGGAGAGCTGTATGATCTTACTGCCTTTGGTTCTCATCGTTATTTGTTCAAACGTAAACCTGGTGAGGAACACCCGATCTTCAAAGCTACCAAGAATGATGCTAACTGGAAGCGGCGTTTCTTTTTTGTCAAAAGAGATTGTATCAATGATGGAAAGGATCTACCCAAGAAATGGGCTACCCATGTTAGGGTGGAGGATCCTGAGAAGGATCACCAGAGAACTTTCCTTTGATATAAGGATAACTTATATACTTTTGCTTTCTTGTTATGCAGCTATCACCGTCTCACACCTCAGACTGTCTCCTGCTGCCAAAGAGAGACTCATCGCTTTCAAGAAACTTGATCCTGAAACAAGAACTTTCAAGACAACCACCCAGGATTCTCAGGAGGTATCCTCAGGCTCTGTCACGATGTCAAGTGAGTATCTTTGTTTAAAAATTTAAAGAAATAGTGAAATATAAGTGAAGTAAAGATACTTATCTTGTTTTGGTTGTGTAGGTGCTGGAAAATCCACCAAGTCTGCTTCAAAGTTCAATGTCACCGATCTCACCACCGTCAGATCCTCCAAAAGAAAGGCTCCTAGTAGCCCGACAGCTTCAGTCCCCAGGGCACCCCTCAAAGGAAAGGGAATCAAGAAGAGAAAAGCCTCTGGAGCTGAGGATCTGCAGGGTCTGCCTCTGATTCGCCACCAATTCCTCGAGTACTTTAACGATGTAAGGATCACTATCTCTGCTAGTATATCCTGCTGACATATCCTGCTGATATATCCTGCTGATATATCCTGCTGATTTGAGGATCACTTGGTCCTGACCTTATCTTTTATCCCCTTTGCAGAAATTCACTGAGATTGAGGATTATGTTGGCCACGTTGAGGATCAGGATAGGAAGATTGTCGACCTCCAGCAGGTTGCATTGCTAAAGGACCTCAAAATTGCTGATCTTCAGAAGGAGCTCCAGGATGCCAAGACTAAGACGGCTAAACTTCTGATCGACCTTGACTATGAAAAGCATGATCTCATAGAAGGTGCAAAGGTCTCTGCTGCCATCACAATGTATCAGACAAAACTAAAGATGGCCCAGGAAGCTCAAGATCCTAACTTCGACAGAAGCAGCTGGGATGTTGAAGACTGGAAAGCTAGGTTGGCTGATCTTGAAGATGATGAAGAAGCTGAGGAGGTTTTGGCAATTGAGGCTGGAGGCAAGGGTGAAGGTGGTGAAGCAAGTGGAGCCGGAGGTGGTGATGCAGGGAAGGTTTAGGCTGCATGATTGGGCGATGATGGAAACTTCTAGACATAGCCGGAGCCCAATTTTTCAGTTTGATGGTTGTTTTGTTGAACAATTTGATGGTTTGTACTGAACAATAGTTTTTAGGATTAAGGATCATGTATGATCCTTTGGACAATAGGTAGGATTGCAAATGGTGGAGGGATCCTCTGTTTGGGGGATGAAACCATTGTGATCCTGCCGCCTTTATATTCCTGCACTACTTTTGAACCTATTATCATGGACACCCTTTACCTACCCCAGCGGATGGGCCACGTATTGCTGGTAGATGCTCGGGGTAGGTAATTTTGACAACCTTTTAAGGGTTAATCTTTTGTTAATAAATAAAACCTTAATCTTTTGTCGCTTATCTTGTATTGTTATCCTTTTTTGTCTCTTTAATTCTCAATTGTTTTGATGCACACTTATTGAATAAGCAATTTTGAATAAGTCAGATTGAAAATATTTAGGACATGATCCATGACCAAATATCCTATAGTTAAAGAATTCCAAAAAGTAATATATTTTAAGGATCACAAGTTTAGTTGTCAAACTTTAAGGGTTATTTAAATAAACAATGAATAGAATTAAAAATAGTTAAGGATCATACCTGAGGATCCAAGTTAGGATCCTTACCATAATAAGGATAACTATAAGATAAACCTTAGAGAGGAGTAAGGATCAAGGATCCTTAGTTGTTTATCTTCAAGGACCTGAAATAGAGCATAACTTGGGACTAAGCCAATATAAGATAAGAGTTAGCAACTGGGGACAAGCCCAAGGATAACTGGGGACAAGCCCAAGGATAACTGGGGACAAGCCCAAGGATCGTATGTAAACTGGAGTATGGCCCTAACTGGCGACTATCCAAACTTAGTGACATGAAAATGCTAAAACCTTAGCTAACGTGAAAACGTTAGAAACCTTAGGAACGGATGTATGGTACGTCTACCATTATACGTAGGATCCTAGGTATAGCCAGTACAATGGAATTATCAGCCCCTAAAGCGAGTACTGGTCCCACTGCCTTGAACTATACCAGGATCATCATGCGCTACAGGCGGAACTGGAGTCAAGCCCAAATAACTGGGGTTAAACCCAAGGAATGGATTGCTTCTGCAGATAACCAATATTCTGCTAAGGATACCTGAGCTTTCAAAACTTAAAATCACGTGAGAGATGGATAAAGGACACATGATCCTTATCCTTATATGAGAAAATAAGGAAATGGAATAGTTCAAGATTAGGACATTACCAAAGTGAGGATCACCGATATTGTAAGGATCCTTCTAGGATACCCTTAACGTAAGGATCATCTGTGTCATGAGGATCCTGCTCACATGAAATATTTCTTCAAGTGGACAGCGTTCCAAGCTCTTGGTAGCAAATCACCTTCCATGGTTAGCAATCTATATGCCCCCTTCCCTGCTTCAGCTTCAATCAAATAAGGGCCTTCCCATTTTAGAGCCAATTTTCCATCAGCAGGATTGGTGGTATTCTGAAATGCTTTCCTTAATACCATATCTCCAACTTGAAACTTCCTGATCCTGACATTTTTGTTGTAAGCACCGGCCATTCTTTGTTGATAACTGGCCATCCTTATCCTAGCCAGATCCCTGATTTCTTCAATAGTATCCAGGTCTTGAGCCAAGTTCTCATCATTTTCCTCAGGATCACGGGTACTTGTTCTAGCAGTTGGAACCACCATTTCTGTTGGGATCACTGATTCTGCCCCAAATACCAAAAAGAATGGCGTTTGACCAGTAGCATTCTTAGGGGTTGTCCTATCAGCCCAAAGCACATAAGGTAATTCTTCTGCCCATTTCCCTTTCTTGGATCCAAGCTTTTTCTTCAAATTGTTGATGATGATCTTGTTGGATGATTCTGCTTGGCCATTAGCTTGTGGGTGGACTGGTGTTGATGTTATCATCGAATCTAGTTATAATATTTCTTTTAATGAAGGATATAACTTCCTTTTCTCTGACTTGGGCAAAAGCTTCAGCCTCTATCCACTTGGAGAAGTAATCAGTCATAGCAAGCATGAATACTTTTCCACCAGGTGCCTTAGGGAGCTTACCAACTATATCCATATCCCATCTCATAAATGGCCAAGAGGAGGATATAGGATGCAACAATTCAGCTGGTTGATGAAGGATATTGCTGTGTCTCTGACAAGGATCACATCTCTTAGCATACTCCACAGCATCTCTCTTCATGGTTGGCCAGTAGTATCCTGTCCTCAGGATCCTTGAAAATAATGCCCTGCCCCCAGTGTGGTTTCCACAATCTCCTTCATGGAAGTCTTTTAAAACTTCTTGGATTTCAGGATCCTCAATGCATCTTAAGTATGGTCCTGCAAGAGATCGTCTATACAACATATTATTTAAAATTGTGAATTGAGATACCTTAATTTTGAAAGCCCTAGGGTTTTCTCCTGTAGGAATCTCTCCATGTTGTAAGTATCTCATGATTGGTAAGATCCATGATCCTGAATGGGTTTTAGTATCCTCCCTGGGGATAATTGCAGAATTTTTTCCTATCTCCATAGCCACATGATCCTTGATAGCCGGGGTCAGGATATGGATAATAGGGATCTTGATATCCTCCGGGATCTTCAAAGATGATCCTAAGTTAGCCAATGCATCAGCTTCTGTATTTTCTTCCCTTGGTACCTGTGTCAAACTAAAGGAAACAAAAGAGAGTGCCAATTCTTTGACTATCTCTAAATATTTGGTTAGCTTTTCACCTTTAACAGCATAGGATCCATTAAAGTGGTTTGTAATTAACAATGAATCTACATGTACCTCAAGATACCTGATCTCCATATGCTTAGCAATTTGCAAACCAGCAATTAAGGCTTCATATTCAGCCTCATTGTTAGTGGTTTGGAACTCACAAGCTATAGAGTGGGGTATTATGTCCCCCTGTGGCGATTTTAGTAGTATTCCAAGCCCTATACCTTTGACATTTGAGGATCCATCAGTATAGAGTATCCAAGGATCCTTGGTCTCCTCTAGCTGCTGGACTTCTAACTCAGCTTCTTTTTGTAAATCACTACTGAAATCAGCCACAAAGTCAGCTAATGCTTGGGATTTGATAGCTGTCCTAGGCTCATATCTTATATCATAGGCACTAAGCTTCACGGCCCACTTAGCCATCCTTCCTGACATCTCTGGTTTCCTGAGGACATTCTTAATTGGAAAATTAGTTTTAACAACAATAACATGAGTTTCAAAATAATGTCTCAACTTAGTAGATGCCATAATTAATGCAAGAATAAGCTTTTCAAGGTGTGAATACCTGGATTCGGCATCAAGTAAACTTTTACTTACATAATAGACAGGATGTTGTGTACCTTCATGATCCTTAACAAGGACCGCACTTACTGCTTTTGAGGATACTGCAAGATACAAGGATAGCACATCGCCTTTTTCTGGTTTCATCAAAGCCGGGGCCGAGGATAGGTAATCCTTAAGAGCTCTTAAGGCATTTTCATGCTTCTCAGTCCATTCAAATTTCTTGTTCTTCCTCAGGATATCATAGAATTCTTTGCACTTCTCTGAAGATTTGGATATAAATCTGTTCAAAGCTGCTATCCTGCCTGTTAGCCTTTGAACATCCTTTGCATTTGCCGGAGATTTGATGTTCACTATTGCTTTGATTTGTTCTGGACTGGCTTCAATGCCTCTCTTTGTCACCATATATCCTAAGAATTTACCTGCTTTAACACCAAAGTGACATTTTGAAGGATTAAGCTTCATATTATATTTATCAAGGATATTGAATGCTTCCTCCAAGTCTCTTAGGTGATCCTCCACCTTTATTGATTTTACCACCATATCGTCTATGTAAACCTCCATAGTTTGTCCAATCTGATCCTTGAACATCATATTCAGTAGCCTTTGATAAGTTGCACCTGCATTTCTTAATCCAAACGGCATAGCAATATAACAATATATACCGGTTGGAGTCATGAAGGCTGTATCCTCTTGATCGGATGGTTCCATTTGGATTTGTTGAAATCCAGATGAAGCATCCATAAAAGTTAACAGTTCATGACCCGCAGTTGCATCCACCATGGAGTCAATGTGGGGTAATGGGAAAGGATCCTTGGGACATGCCTTATTTAAATCTGTGAAATCGACACATACCCTCCACTTTCCATTTTTCTTTTAAACAACAACCACATTGGCCAGTCATCTTGGATACTTGACCTCTCTAATCATACCTGCCCGGAGCAATTTCTCTACCTCTTCCTGGATAATGGCATTTCTTTCCGGTGCAAACTTTCTTCTCCTTTGATGGATTGGTTTGAAGGACCTGTCAATGCCAAGTTTGTGAGTGATTACATCTTTAGATATACCTGTCATGTCTTCGTGTTTCCATGCAAAGGTAGTCTTTCTCCTTTTGAGGAAGGATACGAGGTCTTCTTTCATTTTGCCAAGGATCCCTGATCCGATATAGATTTTGGATTCAGGATCATGAGGATCCATGAGGATTTCTACCACATCCTGCTCTCTTGCCTCCAAGACATCCCTTGGAGGATACTTTGATTGCTATTGCTCCCTTGACTTCGAGGCTGGTTTCATCGATGAAGTATAGCAGTTCTTAGCCTCCTGCTGATCACTATCAATCATGACTATTCCCCAAGGACTAGGGAGCTTCACACATTGATGGTAAGTAGATGGGACTGCCTTCATATCGTGTATCCAGGGCCTGCCAAGGATAACATTACAACAAGATAAACAGTCAATAACACAAAAATGTTTATAAGAGTGTAGGCCTTCGATGTATATTGGGAGTTTAATGTCCCCCAGGGTATTCTTAGTTTCGCCACTAAATCCCACGAGCACGGAGGATCTTGGTATGATATCTGATTCAGGGATACCCATCTTCTTTAGAACATCAAGCTGGATAATGTTCACTGAGCTTCCTCCGTCTATAAGGATCCTGCGGACAAAATGGTTAGAAATGAAGAGAGTAATAACTAAACCATCGTGATGAGGATCCTGGATATCAACACGATCATCCTTATCAAAGGTTATGACTTTTCCTTCGGAGACACTTGATGTTCGAACGGGTCTTTCTCCATTATCCATTTTAGTTTCCTTTGCATGCCTTTTAGCTGCTGAGAAGGATGTGCCACAAATGTCTGATCCTCTAGAAATAAAGTTTATTACTTGTGCATCTGCTGGAGGGGCCGGAGCCTTCTCAGGGATCCTTTCAGGATCCTGAGTCCTTGACTTTTTTCTACCCAACAATTCTTTTAGATGCCCCTTGCTCAACAAGTATCCAATTTCCTTTCTTAGGGCAATGCATTCTTCTGTGAGATGCCCAAAATCTTCATGGTATGCACACCACTTTGATTTATCTTTGGTTGCAGCTGGTCTGTCATTTTTTCTGGGCCATCTGGCTTTATCACCTAGATTCTGCATTGCAAGGATTAGTTCATTGTTATCAACTGAAAAACAATATTCAGAAATTGGAGGATAATCCTCATCATCCTCTTCCTGATCAATAGCATGCACGTTCTGGTTATCAGATCTGTTATAGGATCTGAACTTGTTGTTCCTGAATGAGGATCCTTGCTTATCTTGCTTTGAGGATACTGCTGACCTCTCCTGGATCCTTTTGTCATCCTCTAGCCGGATGAACCTAAGTGCCCGGGTTCTTACCTCATCTACGTTCCTGCATGGTGTCATAACAAGATCATCATAGAACAATGAATCCCTAAGCAATCCCATCTTGAAGGCCTCAACAGCCGTGGCTATATCCAAGTTGGGAATGTCTAAGGATTCTTTACTGAATTTGGTAATGTAATCCCTTAATGATTCATTATGACCCTGGGTTATCCTATATAGATCACTAGTTAATCGTTCAAATTTTCTACTACAAGAAAACTGATTATTAAATAGGTTAACTAGATTAGCAAATGAGGTAATAGAGTAGGGGGAAGACTTAGCAGCCATTTTAGAGCTGATCCAGTAAGAGTGGATCCGAATCCCTTGCACAGGCATGCTTCCTTTAATCTTTCTGGGATGGGATTGATCTCCATCCTCTCCCTGTATTGTGCTATGTGTTCTTCAGGATCCGTCGAACCATCATACAGCTTCATGGTTGGCACATGGAACCTCTTGGGTATCTCAGCATCACAAATTGGTGGTGCAAAACGAGATATCTTGTGGCTCCCATCTGCAATCTATGGGATAGGTTTAACCACTCCTGGAACACTCGATATCATATCCTTCAACTTTTGCAACTCTCTGGCCATGGCGTGGTTGATACCTGGATCCTGCATAAGGCCATGGTTAGTAGTATAAGAATTATTAAAAGTGTTACCTCCCATTGGATTCAAATTAGGAAGAATGGATGTTAATCCATATTGTTGGGGCTCTGGAATGATCGAAGGACCAGTAGAAGCAATGGTCTGCATCGGAATAAAATCTCCCTGATGGACATCTGAACTTCCTGTTTGCAAACTCCTCAAGGATCCTGGCATATGGAAGGATCCCTGAAACTGGGACGATCCTGGAACAAGGGAGGATCCTTGAACCTGAGATGATCCTGGGACAAAGGAGGATCCTTGAACCTGGGATGATCCTGGAACAAAGGAGGATCCTTGAACCTGGGATGATCCTGGAACAAAGGAGGATCCTTGAACCTGGGATGATCCTGGAACAAAGGAGGATCCTTGAACCTGGAATGATCCTGGAACAAAGGAGGATCCTTGAACCTGGGATGATCCTGGAACAAAGGAAGATCCTTGAATCTGCTGCGCTCCTGAGTATCCTCCTGAATTCATGAAGGATCCCTTATGCTGAGGATAGGATCCTGCTGGCTGGAAATATGAACCTGATGCCTGGGTCACTGTTGTTGCTCCGTAGTGCACTCCTTTTGGTCCACCCACATATTGAACATCTGGAACCACTGATGGCTGAGAAGTAACCACCGGAGTATCAAAATTCAAAGATCTGGGCATCAGCGGGGAATGATCCTCTGCCGTTTTCTTTTGTTTCTTGAGATCTCCGATTTCTTTGAGAATCTTTTCATTGGTCTTATCCTGTTGCTGTATATGATCCTTCATCTGCAAAATCAAAGTAAACATGTCACTAGTAGTGGGAGTGTAAGAAGCAGAAGAAGTTGGAGGTTTGGAGAAAATGGGAGTTGGTTTCTTCTCGGCATTTTTCTGAGGTCCAGAAGGTGGTGGAGGCAAAGGTGGAATGCCCTGAGATGAATTGACCGCAGACATTGCAGTAGAGGTATTCTTCAATGAGGAAGCCATGTATTTGTATGCAATGAACCGGAATGATCACCAACAGAAAAACTTCTTAGGAATGAAGCACCAATTGCCCCACGGTGGGCGCCAAACTGTTTTGGTCAGAAAATCTGATGAGGATAATGCAACCAAACTCTTTGTTATGGGGTATGATACTTGAAATGAGGAACAATGATAAGGATCACTTCAGTGTAAATTGCACAAACGACACAAGGATTTATACAGGGAAAAAGCCCTTGATCAAGAGTTGATCTCCGGCACAAAAAACCCCGGGTGATGGAAACTACCGATCACCAAGCTTAAATAAATCAGTAAATGTTTACAACTTCGGATAGTAACGAGCTAGATACAAGGATCACTATGGTGAAATGTGTGAAAGTGAACGAAAACTGTTAAGTGTTTGCCGAAAGCTTCAAGAGTGCGATTGTAAGAGAGTGTGTGTAGCTGAAAATGGCTAAGTGTTCCAATTACTAGCTCGTCACCCCTTTAAAAATAGAAGTTAACTACGCTAACAAACTATCCGACTTTTGTGCCAAGCTCCCACGTTCTCCACAACGTCCATTTCCAGTCAAACGTGTGCGAAATACATGTGGAATATTCCATAGTAACGTTGCCAAGACCAAGTCAAGCTTGTTACTCCTGCAAAATAATACGAAACACAAACAAACAATCGTTAGTATGAGGATCCTTAAGGTGATCCATGATCCTGATCCTGAAGCTCTTCTGAGGATCACTATCTGTCACAGAAGTAAGGATCATTAATTAGGATAACAAGTAAGGATCACTAATTGTTAGAAAATCCTCCCCTAACAAAGATCATTCAAAGCAAATACCCAGGATTCTCAAGAGGTATCCTCAGGTTCTGTCACGATGTCAAGTAAGTATCCTGTTTTTTGTATAGTCACTACAAAAAAAATGAGTATTAGGGACTAAAAAATCAGTATCTAATACGTCAAAATCAGTCCCTAATGGTTATTGGAGACTAATTTTCCAGTCCCAAGCTAGTCCCGGATACCTAGTACTAGATAGTGGCTTTAGTAACTAAAAATCAGTCCCCAATGTATGGCACCAACAGGAACTACCATTCAATCTTGGATACATATAAAGTCAGTCCTAAATGTATACCGTGGTACCACATGACTTCAGTCTCTGATGCATTTTTTTCTGTGATTGAAAATCAATTTCTAATACTACGATATTTCAGTCTCCTACACATTTCTTTAGGGACTGAAAATTAGTTGTCTAAACCACATCTATTTTGTCTCTAATAAGTTTCATAAGGTTCATGATTCTGTGTGTATTCAGTCCCTAATAAGATGTTTCGAAAACTGAAAACTAGTCTCTAAACTCCCGTCATTTTAGTTCTTGAGCTGTTTCTTTTAAAGACTGAAAATTAATCTCAAATATCATGTTCTTTCAATCTCGGGTATGGTTTTTAGAGACTAAAATCAGTATCAGGTCGGGTAAGGTTTTAGAGACTAGAAATCAGTATCAGGTAACATTCACTTTTGGTACCCAACATGCTTTAATACAAAACAATTGAGTTTTAGTGAGGACCCAATCTAATACAAATATGTTGCTAAACATAATTTACATATATTATATTCCAAGAAATTTACAACAATGTATAAATTCTACAAATAGTGAGATCTAAAATTGCATAAACAGAGCTAAAGACAACTTGAATTTGATCACCACATGTGCATTTGGGCGCGCTAGTCCCAGGTTTGACACAAGACTTGTTGCAAGGTCCACAACTCTCAAGACGAGTTACTTTGATATCTTTTTCAACACCAAATATTGCTTGTTTTAAGTTTAAAACTAGATTGTAACCTTGATCTTTGCCTTTGTGTAGCCCTCTATATGAGTTTCTTACATTCTTGATGCCCAACCTGTTAAATGATGATTAAAACGAATCAAACGAGTTGCTGAAATCCTATCAACGTGTTGAAATGCAAACTAATGTTAGACTCATGGGTTAACTCGTAAGCCTAAGCATCTAACTTAATAATCAGAGAATGCAATATTATAAGTAATATACCTTGATGACAAGGAAACAAGTGCTGATATATTCATGCATATTGGATATGCATCTTCATCCAAGTTCATCCATAGCTTATAGCACCCATGCATAACACAACAAAATATTAAATAATGCCCACATTATATTTGCATGATAAAAACCCATTTGTTATAAGTACATCCAAGTTACTCCCCTTCAAAGCCACCGTACAAGTAATATATCATGACTCAATAGCTCAACTTCGATAAAAGATTTCCTAAAAACTTCGACAAGTTGCACAAACCAAACACCAAAGTAAACCAATAAGTAGTTAGATGACTTCAAACCCAACTTCTTATCAAATACTTGTTTGTTTGTTCCAACACAGACATACGTAGTTAAGTACACAAGGCAAACATCAAAACAACTTAAGCAGCACATGAGGGCAAGTACTACCACTCTATGAAACCATATATTGATATTTAGGTAATATGATTCACATGATAGCTACTTATTAATGCGTTAATTTGGGTTTTATATTAAATCAAGCAGGTCAACCCAATCCGACCCAACTATTTTGACATTTTCTAAGAAAAGAACCATTTCGATCCTTATCCATCCTTCCAACCCAACCATCTTCCCAGTTGCCTACTATAACGAATAACTTTAATTACGCACCTCTAGGTTCCTTGGCAAAACGTAGGTCAGGATTGCATTAAGTATTTCCAATATGATCCTGAGGAAGTCGATATACACATTTGCAATTCTGGTGACAAGAACAAAGTACCATAATTTAGTAGAATATAAAATAAAAATAGTGAAATACAAGATGGATATATTCAATTTAATTAGACAAGTGCCGTTCAATCAAAAAAGATTAAACAAGTCCCTATCCCTTTTGGGTAGATTTGGGTTGTAATGGGTTGAAATGAGATGGAACAATATAATTCATGATGGTGTGGGTTGAGCTAGAAGTGCCCGCTCCACCTAAGTAGTAACAAGAATGATGATAATTGGGATTAACACTTAAAAAATTGATGAAAACTATATATGTAAAATTATACTTAAAAATAATGGTCTCATGTAACGTACCTAACAAATGTTAACAACAAAAGAATTTATATCTTATAGCCAGGGCAAATAACATGAACTTACCAGCTTGTGTATGTCAAATAAGAGACAAATTTTATGCTTACTTAAAGGACAAAAGAGTTGAACTAATCTCCATGGTTGTTTTGATGAAGAAAGACTAGATTGACAACCAGTAAAAAAGTACGTTCATGAAGTTTAAAACGAGTCGTGTTTAAATGGGCTCAATCCTAAGCCCAAGCCTTAAAACGTGCTCAATAAGTTAATAAGCATGTGTACAAGCCCAATATTTATATAATTTTTAACTAATATTTCAAAGTTAAATTTAACTAATAATAATTACTTTTTATAAAACTATCAAAAATAACTAGATTATATATATATAATAGAAATTATAATTAATAGAAATTAAATAATAAACGAGTCGAGCCCGAGCTAAACTTCGAATCAAGCAGAGTTTGAGCTCGAGCTTTCATAAGTTAAACGAGGTAGATCTCGATGTCGAGCCTAGTCGAGCTTATACTCGGCTCGGCTCATTTGCACCTCTGCATGACTTAATGGACAATAGTTGACTTTGACAGCCATTATATCTGACCATAATGGACTTTACCGGCTCACATTACATCTTATAGGGATAGATTATGTTATGGTCAATCCTAATATATCAAATAGGGATCACTAGTACAAAAGTAAGCATTAGACGGGGTTAAATAGTCTTTAGTCGCTCAAGCTTGATAAACGAAGCTCGGGCTCATTTACTAAACACACTTATTTATACCCTAACTAGATAAATCTCTTCTTGATCTAGCCAGATAAACAGCACTAGCAAGTCCAGTAATACTCACATTCAAACCATGTTTGATTCTAGTCATAACCGACAAAAATGTATTACATGTAGGATATATTAAAGTTTAAACTAGAAGACTATATAAATGCGCATCTCCTTTACAGCAGGTGTAACTAGACCATATATATCAATACTATCGAATTTGATAATTAAACTACCAATCTAATTCAATAGTTCATCCCTCTTTTATATGAAGCCTATTCTTTGCACCATTTTACAAAATTTGCACCATTTTACAAAAGTCAACATCAATTCCCAACAAAAATTACAAAGTTTCCAAAGAAAATTCTTACAAAAATGCATGGAATATACTAAACAGGTAACTAATAGTAAGCTTCTGACCACAAAAAACAGCCTAAAAAATTACATAGTAGAACTAGTAGCAACAATGATATAATCTCATAAATTTTTATCAGATGTTTATGAACAATCTTTTTATATAATGATATATGACCATAAATTTTTATCAGATGTTTATGAACAATCTTTGTTATCAACATTTTCATAAAACTCTATATAACTTATATCAAATTTAAGCATACAACTGAACCAATTAAATAATAGACAACACATCTTTCTCTGACATTACATCAAACACCTTATGTGCGTTGTGAAGTGCAAAGTATCTAGCACATATCAATAGGGAGTTACTATAGACCAAAAGAATATACATGATCAAACTTATAAATAGGTAAAGGAAACCATAAACACAGACAACATTACTGAAAGTTATGAAGAACTCAAAAACCGTAAAAAATTGGAGGTCCCAAGAGACCGCTTCACTTTAATTACACCTGAGCCAGCCCTGAGAAGTACCACCTCTGGAGCAGCCCCACAACAGATGATTCGAATGGTGGAAGCCTGAGTTGAAGCAGTAGGGTAGTTTGAAAGCGTGAGAGAGAGGGAGGGAAATAGAAGGGCGTGTGATTCAATTTAGGTTTTGGAACAAGGGGAAACGAGAAATTTGGGTTTTTGAGGAAGGGGGGAAACTGGGCGGGGAAACTTAAATAATTTTAGATAATTATACAAGGCTTTGGTTATTTGGACTATGGATGAGCATTAGGGATGGTAATGGGTCGGGTTCGGGTCGGGTATTGGTAATCCCATACCCATACCTGATTATAAAATCGTGTCCCACACCCGATCTAATACCCGTCGGGTATCGGGTATACCCACGGGTACCGGGTATACCCATTAGTTTATTAAAAGATATACGTTGGGATTTCTAAATACATTTTTTTTTACTATTTTAATTATTATATAATTTTATTTATACAACAACTATTATAAATTAAAAATGTACATTACATACATATAAGTTTTATCATAAATTAATAATAACTTTATTATACTTATACACTTACATGTATATACTTCACAACATACAAAATATAAATACTATTATCAAATGCATATACTAAAAGCAAATTTGTTTTGTCACATTATGAACATACTAAAATAAATCAACAATAGACAAGTGTTAATGGAAAATAAAAATATAAATTAAAAATATGATAATGAGTATTAAAGTTAATATATAACTTATAATATATGTTAATATTAAAATTAATTTTTACTAAGTTACTTATAATATATTTTAATATGTTAATTAATCTTTTGTCACGGTTTTATTATAACACCGTCTAAAGATATGTAAAGTTAACTTAAGTCGTGGTTTGTATATTAAGACGCTGTTTCTGAGGGAAGTTAAGGGATATTTCATTATGTTTTTTGAATATGGGATTGTGTGTGTATTTTTAGACGGGGTTATGTACATAACCGCGTCTATAAAGATATTTGAACCCCGTCTAATGCTTATGGTCAATCCTAATATATCAATAGTTATATTGGGCCATAATGGTCAATATAGACTATATTGGATCACTATAGTCATAATATACCATACTGGGCCCCAATTATTAAAGATTAAATAAAAGTCCTAAATTCTTTAAGAGTTAAATGTTATTTTAGTCTATGTGGTTTGGACCATTTTACTAGTTTAGTCCAAATGTTTCATTTTTTTCCTGTGGCTCCAAAAAGGTTTAAACGTTGCCGTTTTAGTCCACTGGGTTAACTTCATCCATTATTTATGTTAACAATAGAAGGGCAATTCGGTTATTTTATATGTAATTCTGTTAACTAGAAGGGCAATTCGGTCATATAAAATGACCGAATTACCTTTTTCATTAACAAAAATATTGGACGAAGTTAACCCAGTGGACTAAAATGGAAACAATGACACCTTTTTGGACACACAGGCGAAAAATGAAACCTTTGGACTAAACTGACAAAATGGCCCAAACCATGCCATTTAACTCATTCTTTAATCTAGAGACATTTCTGAGACTAAATATCATTCCTTAATTTGACCAGTTATGGAAATATTAAGAACTCGTTTTCAATCTCTAATATGTTCTCTTTATTAGACATTAAAGATCAAACACTAACATAAGTGGCATGCAAAATAGTCCCGATGAGTTTCAAGTATCAATCTATAATATAATTCACTAAAATCGTAGAGTATGTGTCGAGTATGGAGACTAGATATTACTCCCTAATTAGTTGATTTGCCAAATTCTTAGGTGACTGAATTTTAGTTCCGAATACGGTTACTTACAAGATGTTTGAGACTAATTTTTAGTTTGAGACTAATTTTTCAGTCTCGGATACTTCCTTTAGAATTGTAGAACTAGAGCCACATAATTGAATACTGAAAATCAGCCCTTAATGACTTCGTATATAAAAGGCGTTCAAGACCGAATATCAGTCCCTAATTTGATTCGATACTTAGAATATTAAGAACTGATTTTTAGTCTCTAATATGTACCCTCATATATTAGAGACTGGAGATTAGTTGCTGATACTTTTTCGCTATTTATCATTACAGGAGGAACACATTTGAGACTAAAATTCAGTAGCATATAAATGTCCCTCTAAAATGTCATATGGCGTGAACGTATTTGCGACTGAAAGTTAGTCTCAAATAAGGTGTCAAGGTATTAGCGACTGGTTTTCTGTCACTAAATTATGTCATGTAGAAATCAGTCCCCAATATTATTGGTAACTGATAAATCAGTCCTAGATATTATGTATTTGAGACTGATATATCAGTCCCTAATAATTTAGTCTCTAATGGTCACCTTTCTTGTAGTGAGTTAAATGTTTAAATAAATAATTAAATAGAAATAGGATAAGGATACTTATCTGTTTTGGGTGTGTAGGTGCTGGAAAACCTTCAAGATCTGCCTCCAAATTCAGCGTCACTGATCTTGACACTGTCCGGTCCTCCAAGAAAAAGTCTGCTGCTAGCCCCTCCGTCACAATCCCCAAGGCAACCACTTCAAAAGGAAGAGGTGGAAAGAAGAGGAAGACCACTGAAGCTGAGAACCTACAAGGCTTGCCTCTGATCCGCCATCAGTTCCTCGAATACTTTGCCGATGTAAGGGTCACTGACTTAACTTGATTATCCTGCCCATTTGAGGATCATGTGATCCTAACTTTGTATTGTCTTGTTTGCAGAAATTTGCCGAAATCGAGGACTATGTTGGGAATGTTGAAGAGCTTGAGGAGAAATACTCTGACCTCCAAAAAGTGGCAGTGCTCAAGGATCACAAGATTGCCTCCCTTGAAAAGGATCTCAATGAAGCCAAAACTCAGACAGCTGCAATTCTGATCAATGTTGATTATGAGAAGCACGAGATCACAGAGGATGCTAAGGTCTCTACTGCCATTGCCATGTACAAGATCAAGCTACAGATGGCCCAAGAAGCTCAGGATCCTGCCTTTGACAGGAGCAACTAGGACATGGAGGGCTGGAAGGCTAGGCTGGCTGAGTTGGAGGATGATGAAGAGGCTGAAGAGGTTCTGGCAATCAAGGCTAGTGGTAGTGGCAAGGATCAGGCGAAGGATACTGAAGCTGGAGGAGATGGTGATGCAGCGAAGGTGTAGGCTGCATGGATGGGCGATGAAGGACATTTCTAGACGTAGCCGGAGCCCATTTTTTAAGTTTGGTAGTTTGTTTTGGTTATGGTGTTTTTTGTTGAACAATGATGGATTGTACTTAGACAATAGTAATTAGGGCTAAGGATCATGGATCCTTGAACAATAGGCAGGATAATGGTGGTGGATGGATCCTCTGTTTGGGGGATGAAGCCACTCGTTATCCTTCCGTCTTTAATTTCCTGCACTTGCTAGACCTATGAACAATGGACACCCTTTGCCAACCCATGTGGACGGGCCACGTGTTGCTGGTAGAAACGTGGGTTGGCAATTTTGACAACCTTAAAGGGTTCAATCTTTTGTGAATAAAATAACTTTAACTTTTTGGCTTATCCTGTGTTGATATCCTTGTTAATATTTTACTTTCCAACTGTTGTGATGTTCATTTTGTTTAAACTTATCAAGTAAAGAATAAATTTAATAAATATCCCCAAAAAGTTTAGGATATGATCAAGGATCACATATCCCATAGTCGATTAGTTTTGAAAAGTTATATAGTTTAAGGATCACAATGTTCAGTTGTCAAAAGATAAGGGTTATTCGAATAAATACTGAATAAAATCAAAATAGTTAAGGATCATACCTGAGAATCCAAGTTAGGATTCTATCCTTTAACACTTATAATCAGGATAACCCAAAAGACAAACCTTAGTAGAAGGTAAGGATCAAGGATCCTTGGTCATTTAGCTTCAAAAACCTGAAAGAGGATATAACTTGGGACTAAGCCAATATAAAATAAAGGTTAGTAACTGGGGACAAGCCCAACAATTCTGGGGACAAGCCCAATATACTGGGGACAAGCCCAAAAGGATAACTGGGGACAAGCCCAAGGATAACTGGGGACAAGCCCAAGGATAACTGGGGACAAGCCCAAGGATAACTGGGGACAAGCCCAAAGGATCGTATGTAAACTGGAGTATGGCCCTCACTGGCGACTATCCAAACTTAGTGACATGAAAATGCCAAAACCTTAGCTAACGTGAAAACGTTAGAAACCTTAGGAACGGATGTATGGTACGTCTACCATTATACGTAGGATCCTGAATATAGCCAGTACAATGAAATTGTCAGCCCCTAAAGCGAGTACTGGTCCCATTGCCATGAACTATATCAGGATCATCGTGCGCTACTGGCGAAACTGGGGACAGGCCCAAACTGGGGTCAAGCCCAAATAACTGGGGTCAAGCCCAAATAACTGGATACTTCTGTGGATATTCAATCCTTAGTTAAGGATACCTGAACCTTCAAAACTCAGAATCAAGTGAAAGGAGGATAAAGGATGCAGGATCCTTATCCTTATATAAGAGAATAAAAGAATGAAATAGTTTGAGATTAGAACGTTACCAAAATGAGGATCATCTATTTTGTAAGGATCCTTCAAGGATACTTGTCAGGTGAGGATCATGGATCCTTGTCACATGAAATATTTCTTCAGATGGACAGCATTCCAAGCTCTTGGTAGCAGATCACCTTCCATTGTTAGCAATCGATATGCCCCATTTCCTGCTTCAGCTTCAATCAAATAAGGGCCTTCCCATTTTGGTGCCAACTTTCCATCAGCAGGATTGGTGGTATTCTGAAATGCTTTCCTTAATACCAGATCACCAACTTGGAATTTCCTGATCCTGTCATTTTTGTTGTAGGCTCCAGCCATCCTTTGTTGATAACTAGCTATCCTTATCCTTGCCAAATCCCTGATTTCTTCTATAGTATCTAAGTCTTGAACCAAGTTTTCAGCATTTTCTTCAGGATCACGAATGCTTGTTCTTGCAGTAGGAACCACCATCTCTGTAGGGATCACTGATTCTGCCCTGAATACCAAAGAAAATGGAGTTTGGCCTGTGGCATTCTTGGGAGTTGTCCTATCAGCCCAAAGCACATAAGGTAGTTCTTCTGCCCATTTTCCTTTCTTGGATCCAAGCTTCTTCTTCAAATTGTTGATGATGATCTTGTTGGATGATTCTGCCTGACCATTAGCTTGTGGGTGGACTGGTGTTGATGTTATCATCTTAATCCCCCAGCTGTCACAAAAGTTAGTGGTTCTATTCCCAATAAATTGGGATCCATTATCACAAATAATCTCAGAAGGGATACCAAATCTAGTAATAATGTTTCTTTTAATAAAGGATATAACTTCCTTTTCTCTGACTTGAGCAAAGGCTTCAGCCTCTATCCACTTGGAGAAGTAATCAGTCATAGCAAGCATGAATACTTTTCCACCAGGTGCCTTAGGAAGCTTTCCAACTATATCTATTCCCCATCTCATGAATGGCCAGGAAGAGGATATAGGATGCAAGAGCTCTGCTGGTTGGTGAAGGATATTACTATGCCTCTGACAAGGATCACACTTCTTGGCATACTCCACAGCATCCTTCTTCATAGTGGGCCAGTAGTATCCTGTTCTCAGGATCCTTGAGAATAACGCCCTGCCCCCAGTGTGGTTTCCACAATCTCCTTAATGAAAATCTTTTAGGACTTCTTGAATTTCAGGATCCTCAATGCATCTTAGATATGGTCCTGCAAGAGATCGTTTATACAACATATTATTCAATATTGTAAATTGAGATACCTTAGTTTTGAAAGCCCTAGGTTTTCTCCTGTAGGAATCTCTCCATGTTGTATGTATCTCATGATTGGGAGGATCCATGATCCTGAATGAGGTTTAGTATCACCACTAGGGATGATTGCAGAATCTTCTCCTATCTCCATAGCTACATGATCCTCGATAGCAGGGGTCAGGATATGGATAATAGGGATCCTGATATCCTCAGGGATCTTCAAGGATGATCCTAGATTGGCTAATGCATCAGCTTCTGCATTCTCTTCCCTTGGTACCTGTGTCAAACTAAAGGATACAAAAGAGAGTGCCAATTCTTTGACTATCTCTAAATATTTGATTAGCTTTTCACCTTTAACAGCATAGGATCCATTAAAGTGATTAGAGATTAATAATGAATCTACATGTACCTCAAGATACCTGATCCTCATATACTTAGCAATTTGCAAACCAGCTATCAAGGCTTCATACTCAGCCTCATTGTTGGTAGTTTGAAATTCACAGGCTATGGAGTGGGGTATTATGTCCCCCTGTGGCGATTTTAGTAGTATTCCAAGTCCTGTTCCTTTTACATTGGAGGCTCCATCAGTGAACAGAATCCAAGGATCCTTAGTCTCTTCAAGTTGTTGGACTTCTAACTCAGCTTCCTTTTGCAAGTCACTACTAAAATCTGCCACAAAGTCAGCTAAGGCTTGGGATTTGATGGCAGTCCTTGGTTCATATCTTATATCATATGCACTCAGCTTCACTGCCCACTTAGCCATCCTTCCTGACATTTCAGGTTTCCTGAGAACATTCTTAATTGGAAAATTAGTCTTAACAATAATGGCATGAGTCTCAAAATAATGTCTCAATTTAGTCGATGCCATAATTAATGCAAGGATAAGTTTTTCTAGGTGTGAATACCTGGATTCAGCATCAAGTAAACTCTTACTTACATAATAAACAGGATGTTGTGTACCTTGGTGATCCTTAACAAGGACCGCACTTACTGCTTTTGAGGATACCGCCAAATATAAGGATAATACATCCCCTTTTTCTAGTTTCATCAAGGCTGTGGCTGAGGATAGATAATCCTTAAGAGCTTTAAGGGCACTTTCATGTTTCTCAGTCCATTCAAATTTCTTGTTCTTCCTCAGGATGTCATAGAATTCCTTGCACTTTTCTGAGGATTTGGATATGAATCTGTTCAAGGCTGCGATCCTGCCTGTCAATCTTTGTACATCCTTAGCATTGGCAGGAGATTTGATATTCACAATAGCCTTGATTTGCTCTGGACTTGCTTCAATGCCCCTCTTTGTCACCATATAGCCTAAGAATTTACCTGCCTTAACACCAAAATGACACTTGGAAGGGTTAAGTTTCATATTAAATTTGTCAAGGATATTGAATGCTTCCTCCAAGTCTTTAAGGTGATCCTCAGCTTTCTTGGACTTAACCACCATGTCATCAATATAGACTTCCATAGTGTGTCCAATTTGTTCCTTGAACATCATATTGACTAGCCTTTGATAAGTAGCACCTGCATTTCTTAGTCCAAATGGCATAGCAATATAACAATATATACCAGTTGGGGTCATAAAGGCTGTATCCTCTTGGTCAGATGGTTCCATCTGAATTTGTTGAAATCCAGATGAAGCATCCATAAAAGTCAACAATTCAGGACCCGCGGTAGCATCCACCATGGAGTCAATGTGGGGTAATGGGAAAGGATCCTTGGGACATGCCTTGTTTAAATCAGTAAAATCGACACATACCCTCCACTTTCCATTTTTCTTTTGAACAACAACCACATTGGCTAACCATCTTGGATACTTAACCTCCCTTATCATACCTGCTCGAAGTAGCTTATCTACCTCTTCCTGGATAATAGCATTCCTTTCAGGTGCAAACTTCCTCCTCTTTTGATGTATAGGCTTGAATGACCTGTCAATGCCAAGTTTATGAGTAATTATATCCTTAGATATACCTGTCATGTCTTCATGTTTCCAGGCAAAGGTGGATTTCCTTCTCTTAAGGAATGATACTAGCTCCTGTTCGATGTCGCTAAGGATCCCTGATCCTATGAAGATCTTGGATTCAGGATCCTCAGGATCCATGAGGATTTCCTTCAAATCCTGCTCTCTTGCCTCCAAGACATCTCTTGAAGGATACTTTAATTGCTATTGCTCCATTGGTCTTGAGGCTGGCTTCATTGATGAGGTATAGCAATTCTTAGCTTCTTGTTGATCACTCTCAATTTTCACCACTCCCCAAGGACTTGGAAGCTTTACACATTGATGATAGGTGGATGGAACTGCCTTCATATCATGTATCCATGGCCTGCCAAGGATAACATTGCAACATGATAAGCAATCTATAACACAAAATTTTTTATAAGAATGCAATCCTTCAATATAGATTGGGAGTTTGATGTCCCCCAATGTATTCTTAGTTTCTCCACTGAATCCCACAAGTACTGAGGATCTTGGGATAATATCAGACTCCGGGATATTCATCTTCTTGAGGACATCAAGCTGAATGATGTTCACAGAGCTTCCTCCATCTATAAGGATCCTGCGAACAAAGTGGTTAGAAATAAACAATGTAATTACAAGACCATCATGATGAGGATCCTGGACATCAACACGATCATCCTCATCAAAGGTTATGACTTTATCCTGGGTGACAACGGAGGTCCGGACGGGTCTGTCTCCATTATCCATCTTGGTTTCCTTAGAATGTCTTTTTGCTGCTGAAAAGGAAGTACCACAAATGTCTGATCCACCGGATATAAAGTTTATGACTTGTGCATCTGCTGGAGGAGCAGGAGCCTTTTCCGGGATCCTTTCAGGATCCTGGATCCTTTCAGGATCCTGGATCCTTGACTTCTTCCGTCCCAAGAGTTCCTTCAAATGCCCCTTGCTCAACAAGTAACCAATTTCCTTTCTTAGTGCAATACACTCTTCAGTGAGATGCCCAAAATCCTCATGATATGCACACCACTTGGACTTATCCTTTGTAGCAGCTGGTTTATCACTTTTCCTTGGCCACCTAGCTTTCTCACCTAGATTCTGCATTGCAAGGATTAGTTCATTGTTATCAACAGAAAAACAATATTCAGAAATAGGAGGATAATCCTCATCATCCTCTTCTTGTTCCACTAAATGCACGTTCTGGTTGTCAGACTTATTGTAGAACTTGGATTTGTTATTCCTGAAGTAGGATCCTTGTTTCTCCTGTTTTGAGGATCCTGTCAATCTATCTTGGATCCTTTTGTCATCCTCTAAACGGATGAACCTAAGGGCCCTGGTTCTTACTTCATCAAGGTTCCTGCAAGGTGTCATAACAAGATCATCATAGAATAATGAATCCCTAAGCAATCCCATTTTAAAGGCTTCCACAGCCGTAGCAATATCCAAGTTAGGAATATCTAAGGATTCTTTACTAAACTTAGTGATGTAATCTCTAAGTGATTCATTTTGACCTTGTGTCACCCTATATAGATCACTAGTTAATCGTTCAAATTTTCTACTACAAGAGAATTGACTATTAAACAAATTAACTAGATTAGCAAATTAAGTAATAGAGTAAGGGGGAAGACTTAGCAGCCATTTAAGAGCAGATCCTGTAAGCGTGGATCCAAATCCCTTGCATAGACATGCTTCTTTTAACCTTTCAGGAATTGGATTGATCTCCATCCTCTCCCTGTATTGAGCTACATGCTCCTCTGGATCCGTCGAACCATCATACAACTTCATAGATGGTATCTGGAATCTTTTAGGTATCTCAGCATCACATAAGGGTGGTGCAAAACGAGATATCCTATGGCTACCATCTGCAATTTCAGGAATGGGTTTAACCACTCCCGGTACACTGGATATCATATCCTTAAGCTTCTGTAGCTCTCTAGCCATAGCCTGATTGATACCTGTATCCTGCATTAAGCCATGGTTAGTGTTATATGAATTACTAAAAGTGTTACCTCCCACAGGATTCGTGTTTGGAATTGCGGATGTGAATCCATATTGACGAGACTCTGGCATGATTGAAGGACCAGAGGGAGCAATGGTCTGCATTGGTATGAAGTCTCCTTGATGAACGTCCGAGCTCTGAGGCTGCATACTTCTCAAGAATCCTTGATCCTGAAGGATGTTGGATCCTTGAAGTTGAGATGATCCTTGAACCTGAAAGAATCCTGGAACCAGAGAGGATCCTAGGACAAGGGAGGATCCTTGGACCGGGAAGGATCCTGGGACCTGGGAGGATCCTTAGACCTGGGAGGATCCTTGGACCTGGGAGGATTCTTGGACCTGTGAGGATCCTTGGACCTGGGAGGATCCTTGAACTGCATGTGTTCCCAAATATCCTGCTGACGTGAAGTATCCCTGATGCTGAGAAGGGGATCCTGATGGTTGAGAAGAGGATCCTTGAGGCTGGAAGTGAGAGCCAAATGCCTGACTCATAGTTGTTGTTCCATAACGCCTTCCTGGTAATTCACCCAAGTATTGCACGTCCGGAACTGCTAAGTGTTGTGAAGTTATGACTGGAGTGTCGAAGTTCAGCGACCTTGGCATTAGAGGGGAGTGATCCTCCACTGATTTCTTCTGTTTCTTGATCTCATCGATCTCCCGGAGGATCCTTTCGTTGGTTTTGTCCTGCTCTTGTGCATGATTCCTCATCTGCAAAATCGGAGTGTAAAGATCATTAGTAGTAGGATTAGTTGAAACAGAAGAAGTTGGTGGTTTTTGGAAAACGGGGGTTGGTTTCTTCGTAGCATTCTCAGCATTCTTCTGGGATCCAGAAGGTGGTGGAGGCAAAGGAGGAACGCCTTGTGAAGAACTGAATGACGGCATCAAGTTTGAGGTGTTTTTCGCTGAGGAAGCCATCTGCCTGGTTGTTATGAACCGAAATGATCACGAATATACAAATCTTCTTAGGAATGAAGCACCAATTGCCCCACGGTGGGCGCCAAACTGTTTTGGTCAAAAATCAAGCAATGATAATGCAACCAAACTTTCTGTTGTGAGGTATGATGCTTGAATTGATGAACAACAATAAGGATCACTATCAAATGTAATGAACAAGTGACACGAAGATTTATACGAGGAAAAAGACCTTGATCAATGAATGATCTCCGGCATAAAAAACCTCGGGTGATGGAAACTACCGATCACCAACTCAAATTAAACAACAAATGTGTTACAACTTCGGATGATAGCGAGCTAAGTACAAGGATCACTACAGTGTAACGTGCAAAAGATGTATGAAAAGTGTATGAAATTGCTAAGCGATTTGCCAAGAGTTGGTGAGAGCAGTTGTTAGTGTGTGTGTAGCCAAAAATAGCCAAGTGTTTTCTATTTAGCTCGCCACCCCTTTTAAAAATGGAAAATATCTATACTAACTAACATTCCGCAATTCATGCAAGTCCCCCACGAACTCCATAACGTCCACTTCAGGTAAGCACGTGCGGAATAAGTCATGGAATATGCTCCAGGAATATCGCCAAGACTGAGTCCAAGCTGGTACTCCTGCAAAACAACACCATATTCAAAGTAGACAATCGTTAGTATAAGGATCCTTAAGATGATCCATGATCCTGATCCTGCAACACTTTTGAGGATCACCCATTCTAACAGAAGTGAGGATCACGAAACCCAACAGTAATTGAGGATCACTGATCATTTGGAAATCCTCCCCTAACACTTGCCATGACTGATTACTTCTCTAAGTGGATAGAGGCTGAAGCCTTTGCTCAAGTCAGAGAAAAGGAAGTGATATCCTTTATTAAAAGAAACATTATTACTAGATTTGGTATCCCTTCTGAAATTGTTTGTGATAATGGATCCCAATTTAATGGGAGTAGAACTACTAACTTTTGTGACAGCTGGGGGATTAAGATGATAACATCAACACCAGTCCACCCACAAGCTAATGGTCAAGCAGAATCATCCAACAAGATCATCATCAACAACTTGAAGAAGAAGCTTGGGTCCAAGAAAGGAAAATGGGCAAAAGAACTACCTTATGTACTATGGGCTGATAGGACAACCCCCAAGAATGCTACTGGCCAAACTCCATTCTCTTTGGTATTTGGAGCAGAATCAGTGATCCCTACAGAGATGGTGGTTCCTACTGCAAGAACAAGCATTCGTGATCCTGAAGGAAATGCTGAAAACTTGGTTCAAGACTTGGATACTATAGAAGAACTCAGGGATTTTGCAAGGATAAGGATGGCTAGTTATCAAAAAAGGATGGTTGGAGCCTACAATAAGAATGTCAGGATCAGGAAGTTCCAAGTTGGTGATATGGTATTGAGGAAAGCATTTCAGAATACCACAAATCCTGCTGATGGAAAGTTGGCACCAAAGTGGGAAGGCCCCTACCTAATTGAAGCTGAAGCAGGAAAGGGGGCATATCGATTGCTAACAATGGAAGGTGATTTACTACCAAGAGCTTGGAATGTTGTTCACTTGAAGAAATACTTCATGTGATAAGGATCCATGATCCTTAGCAATATTCATGATCCACATCCTCGAAGGATCCTTAGAGGATGGATGATCCTCATTCTGGTAATGATCTAATCTCAAACTATTTCATTCTTTAATTATCTTGTAGACAAGGAAAAGGATCCTGGATCCTTTATCCTCCTTTCACTTGATTCTGAGTTTTGCAGAAGGTTCATGTATCCTTAACGAAGGATTGAGTATCCACAGAAGTCTCCAGTTATTTAGGCTTGACCCCAGTTATTTGGGCTTGACCCCAGTTATTTGGGCTTGACCCCAGTTATTCGGGCATGTCCCCAGTATCGCCAGCAGCGCACGATGATCCTGGTACAGTTCATGGCAATGGGACCAGTACTCACATTAGGGGCTGACAATTTCATTGTACTGGCTGTATCCGGGATCCTACGTATAATGGTAGACGTACCATACATCCGTTCCTAAGGTTTCTAACATTTTCACGTTAGCTAAGGTTTTGGCATTTTCATGTCACTAAGTTTGGATAGTCGCCAGTGAGGGCCATACTCCAGTTTACACAAGATCCTTTGGGCTTGTACCCAGTTTTTTGGGCTTGTCCCCAGTATATTGGGCTTGTCCCCAGAATTGTTGGGCTTGTCCCCAGTTGCTAACTCTTCTCTTATATTGGGTTAGTCCCAAGTTATGTTCCATTTCAGGTTTTTGAAGTTAAACAGCTAAGGATCCTTGATCCTTACCTTTCACTAAGGTTTGTCTTTTGGTTATCCTGATTGTAAATGTTAAAGATTTAGGATCCTAACTTGGATTCTCAGGTATGATCCTTGATCATTTTGATTTTATTCTTTGTTTATCTAAGTGACCCTTACTCTTTGACAACAGGACTCATGATCCTTAAGTTACATTACTTTTTTTGAATTTATCGATTATAGGATATTTGATCCTTGATCATATCCTAAACTTTTTGACATAATCTGTTCAACTTTTATACTCAAGTTATGAATTCTAACGGAGTGTATAATAGCAACTAGAAAGTAAAGTATTCACAAATGTAACAACACATGATAAGCCAAAAGATTAAAGTTTTATTTATTTATCAATAGTTAAACCCTTAAAAGGTTGTCAAAATTGCCAACCCAAATTTCTACCAGCAAAACGTGGCCCGTCCACTTGGGTTGGCAAAGGGTGTCCATATTTAACAAAGGTCTAAGTGCAGGTAACCAAAGGCGGAAGGATAACAAGTGGTTTCATCCCCCAAACAGAGGATCCATCCACCACCCATTATCCAACCTATTGTCCAAGGATCCATGATCCTCAACCCTAAAAACTATTGTCTAAGTTATTACAGACCAACAATTGTTCATGAAAAACACCATCAAACAAAAACCACTACCAAACTATAAAAATGGGCTCCGGTCGCGTCTAGATAAATCCATCATCGCCCATTTCTGCAGCTCAAACCTTCGCTGCATCACCATCACCTCCTGCTCCAGCATCACCAGCCTGATCCTTAGCTCCACTGCCGCTTGCCTCCAGCATCAAGACCTCTGTAGCCTCCTCCTCATCATCAAGCTCAGCCAGCCTAGCCTTCCAGCCCTCCTGGTCCCAGTTGGTCCTGTCAAAGTCAGGATACTCAGCCTCTTGAGCCATCTGCAGCTTGGTCTTGTACATAGCAATGGCAGCAGAGAGTTTGGCATCCTCCATCACCTCGTTCTTCTTATGGTCAGCATTGATGTGGGCCATTACCAGCTGCTTCTTTGCCAAGTTCAGATCCTTCTCAAGGTGAGAGATAGTCTCATCCTTAGCCAAGAAGATTTTCTGGAAGTCCAACTCTTTCGCCTCAGCCTCTTCAACATAGGCATCAAAAAGCATCTGGATCTCAGCGAATTTCTGCAAAGAAAGAAGGATTCATTTCAGGATCACTTATCCTCATATGGGCAGGATAGAATTAAGGATCAGGGATCCTTACATCAGCAAAGTATTCCTCGAACTGGTGACGGATGAGGGGCAGGCCTTCAAGGTTATCAGCTTCAGAGGATTTCCTCTTCTTTCCTCCTTTGCCCTTGGAGGTGGTAGGCTTTGGAACTGGAACTCTAGGGCTAGCAGCAGACTTCTTCTTCCCAGACCCGGGAGCAACAGCACTAAGATCGGTGACACTAAAGCGGGTGGCTGACTTTGAGGATTTTCCAGCGCCTATCAATCCAAAACGACAGATAAGTATTCTTGTTTTATTTTCAGTTAAACATTTAATCATATACAGACTTGGATACTTACTTGACATTGTGACTGAGCCGGAGGATACTTCTTGAGAATCCTTTGAGTTTGCTTGAAATGATCTTACTGCAGGATCAAGATTCCAGAAAGCAGCGATCCTCTCTTTTGTTGCAGGTGATGGGATAATATGAGAAACAGAGATAGCTGCACAAAAGATACAAAAAGGGGTTAGTGATCCTCAACAGAAACAGGGTTATCCTATGATCCTTCTATAAGGATCCTCTATCCTACCGTGGGTGGCCCACTCTCTTTGGAGATCCTTCCCATCCGGGATAGAATCCCTCCTAACGAAGAAAAAACGCTTCTTCCAGTTGGTGTCATTCTTGGTGGTCTTGAGGATTGGGTGTGCATCGCCGGGTTTATGTTTGAATAAAAAGCGGTGTGAACCATGGCTCACAAGTTTGTACAGTTCAGCAAGTTCTGACATCCCCAACTCTATGCCTTCCTGCTCAATGATTCTCTCTAGGGTATATAAAACCCTCCACATCATTGGCATTGCCTGAACGTAGCACATGTCGGTGAGAGAGAAGAATGATTCAGTGAAGGCAGGGAAAGGATAGGAGTATCCTATTAGGAATGGAGTGGCCGGAAAAGCAACCCAGGTTTCAGAAATAAAGTCACTTTTGGTGGTGGGGTCAAAGGGCTTGAAGACGGTGTTCGCCGGAAAACAATGGCGAATCCGGTCGATCTCCGGATCAGTGAAACTGCAGAGTTCCTTCGGAGTGTTTTTGATAATCCCTTGGCTTTTCAAAGGACTATCTTTCTGGTGATCCTTGGCAGGGGAGGATCGTAATTTCATTATGATTTAAAGATTTTGAAGAGGAACAGCGGAAGAAGATGAAGAGAGAAGGGAAAGAGAAGTACCTGATCAATCTTTGAATGAGGATTTAAAGGGTGTAACGCACGAATTTAAATGCCTTCTGATCCTTATCTCTAACTTGAATTTATAATGATGATTTTGCAGGATTGTCACTTCAATGACGTAAGACCAGCAACGGCTAGTTCGATTCAAACGGCTATATATCCGTTAGTGTTAGGGCATGAATTTTATGCTAAGGATCATCTATCCTGAGACTGGGCATGGATCACGGATCCTTAATGGATGATGCAGATAGTCTGAGGATCCAGAGTCTGAGGATCACGAGTCTGAGGATCACGAGTCTGAGGATCCAGGATCCTTAACAGAACTTATAATTTCTAACAATTGTCACGTTTTTAATATTTATATGCAGATAATGAACGTAGTGGACTCACTCTCAGCTGGAATTTAGGGGAATATTCCATCAAGATGCCCCACATGTGCTATTTTCACAATGGTTATGGAGTAGACATGATCTTCCTTGAAAATAGGACTTTTTGTTAGCTTATTTAAGGGGTTATTGAGCTGATAGAACACAATTAATTTCGTCACAATACCTCTGCAATTCCCTCTCAAACACACACACACTAGAATTCCTTGTAACAAGCTCAATAACTTCCAAAGTTGTAATCTTTTTATGCAATATACTTGGTGATCGGTAGTTTCCATCACCCGAGGTTTTTTATGCCGGAGATCTTCTAAAGATCAAGGGCTTTTTCCTCGTATAAATCTCGGTGTTCATCATTGATTTCATATACTTGTCGTTCATACAATCAACCAAGCATCATACCTCACAAAATCAGATTTGGTTGCATTATCCTTGTGTGATTTTTGACCAAAACAGTTTGGCGCCCACCGTGGGGCAATTGGTGCTCCATTTCTGAGAAATTTTGTTCATTTCGGTTCATCACCTTCAACCACATGGCTTCTCAGGGAAAAACTACTTCAAGTTCCATGTCGGCAGTTTCCTCATCACATGGCATTCCACCATTGCATCATCTTCCCCCTGCATTCCAGAAGAATGCTCCGAAGAAGACAACCCCCGTTTTCAAAAAACTAACTGTTGTTTCTTCCTCTACACTTACTAACAGTGATCTTTATGCTTTGATTTTGCAGATGAGAGGGTACATGCAACAACAGGACGAAACTAATGGCAGGATCCTTCGCGAAATTGATAAAATCAGCAGAGGATCATCCCCCTTTGCTGCCGAGGTCGCTGAATTTCGACACTCCGGTCATAACTTCCTGGCACTTTGCAGCTCCAGATGTCCAATACCAGGGTGGATCAACAGGAATGCGTTCTAGATCATCGGCAATGTCTCAGGCTCAAGGATCTTCTTTCCAGCCTTCAGGATCCTCATTTCAGCATCAGGGATTCTTCACCAGTTTAGGAGAATGCATGGGGACACAGCCAATTCAAGGATCCTCTCAGGTTCAAGGATCCTCTCAAGTTCAAGGATCCTCTCAGGTTCAAGGATCCTCTCAGGTTCAAGGATCCTCTCAGGTTCAAGGATCCTCTCAGGTTCAAGGATCCTCTCAGGTTCAAGGATCCTCTCAGGTTCAAGGATCCTATCAGGTGCAAGGATCCTCCTTCCAGGTTCAAGGATCCTCATCTCAGGTTTCCGGATCCATGGATTATCCTCCAAGACCTTCATTCACAGCACATCAAGGATCCAACATCTTCCAGGATCAAGGATACTTAAGGAGTGTGCAACCCGGAAGTTCAGATGTTCATCTAGGAGACTTCATACCGATGCAGACTATTGCTTCTTCTGGTCCCTCAGTTATACCAGAATCCCGTCAATATGGATTCACATCTGGAATTCCAACGTTGAATCCATTAGGAGGTAACACTTTGAATACTTCTTATAATGCTAACCATGGCTTCGTGCAGGATACAGGAATCAACCAAGCTATGGCTAAGGAATTGCAGAAACTCAAAGATATGATATCCAGCGTTCAAGGAGTGGTTAAGCCCATTCCTGAAATTCCAGATGGAAGTCACAAGGGAAAGAATGGAGATCAATCCCATTCCTGAGAGGTTAAAAGAAGCATGTTTATGCAAGGGTTTCGGATCCACACTGACAGGATCAGCTCTTAAATGGCTGCTAAGTCTTCTCCCTTACTCTATTACTCCATTTGCTAATCTAGTTAATCTGTTTAATAGTCAATTTTCATGTAGTAGAAAATTTGAACGATTAACTAGTGATCTATATAGGGTAACACAAGGTCAAAATGAATCACTTAGAGATTACATCACTAAGTTTAGTAAAGAATCCTTAGATATCCCTAACCTGGATATAGCTACGGCTGTAGAAGCCTTTAAAATGGGTTTACTTAGGGATTCAATGTTCTACGATGATCTTGTCATGACCCCTTGCAGGAACTTAGATGAGGAAAGGAACAGGGCCCTTAGGTTCATCCGTTTAGAGGATGACAAAAGGATCCACGAAAGATTGTCAGGATCCTCAAAGCAAGACAAATAAGGATCCTATCTCAAGGATAACTGATCCAAGCAATACTCCAAGCATGACAACCAGAATGTGCATGCTGTGGAACAAGAGGAAGAAGATGAGGACTGTCCTCCTATTTCTGAATATTGTTTTTCTGCTGATAATAATGAACTAATCCTTTCTATGCAGAGTTTAGGTGACAAGGTTAGGTGGCCAAGGAAGAATGACAAACCGCCTGCCACCAAAGACGAATCGAAATGGTGTGCTTACCATGGGGATTCTGGTCATCTCACAGATGAGTGCATAGCATTAAGGAAGGAGATAGGTTATCTTTTGAGCAAAGGATACTTGAAGGAATTGCTTGGAAGGAAAAAGTCAAGGATCAAGGATCCTGAGAAAGTTCCTGAAAAAGCTCCTCCTCCACCAGCTGATGCTCAAATCATCCATTTCATCTCCGGAGGTTCTCAGCAGCTAAGAGACATGCAAAGGAAACAAAGATGGAGAATAGGGACAGACCTGTTCGAACTTCCATCCTTACCCAGGAAAAAGTCATATACTTTGATGGGGATGACCGTGTCGACATACATGATCCTCATCATGACGGTTTAGTTATTACATTATTTATATCTAACCATTTTGTTCGCAGGATTCTCATTGATGGGAAAAGCTCAGTGAACATAATCTAGTTGGATGTCCTCAATAGAATGGACATCCTTGAATCCGATATTGTCCAAAGATCATATGTCCTTGTGGGATTCAGTGGAGAGACAAAGATTACATTGGGGGACATCAAACTTCCTATCTATATAGAGGGAGTGAATTATGTTAAAAAAATTCTATGTTATTGATTGCTTATCTTGCTGTAATGTTATCTTTGGCAGGCCATGGATACACGATATGAAGGCAGTCCCCCTCAACATATCATCAATGTGTCAAGCTCCCAACTCTATGAGATATGGTGAAGATAGAAAGTGATCAGCAGGAGGCAAAGAACTGTTACACTTCTTCAATGAAATCAGCCTCCAAGGAGCAAGACGTCATGGAGGCAAGAGAGCAAGACGTCAAGGATATTCTGTTGAACCCAGAGGATCCTGAATCCAAAATTTTTATAGGATCCGGGATCCTAGACAGTATTGAGCAGGATTTAGTATCCTTCTTGGAAAGAAGAAAATCTACCTTTGCTTGGAAACATGAAGATATGACAGGTATATCTAAGAATGTTATTACTCACAAACTTGGTATTGACAGGTCTTTCAAGCTAATACACCAAAAAAGGAGAAAGTTTGCACTTGAAAGGAATGCCATTATCCAAGAAGAGGTAGACAAATTGCTCAAGGAAAGTTTGAGTGGACTGATAAGCATGAAGCTGCACTCAAGGTTCTTAAGGATTATCTATCCTCAGCACCAGCCCTGATGAAACCAGAAAATGGAGAATCGTTATCCTTATACTTAGCTATTTCAGCTAAAGCAGTAAGTGTGATCCTAGTTAAGGATCATGAAGGCTCTCAACATCCGGTATACTATGTAAGTAAAATTCTACTTGATGCTGAGGCCAGGTATTCTCATTTAGAGAAATTAATTCTTGATTTAATTACGGCTTCCGCTAAACTTAGACATTATTTCGAAACTCACACTATTATTGTGAAAGCTAACTTTCCTATTAAGAATGTTCTCAGGAAACTTGAAATGTCAGGTAGAATGGCAAAGTGGATGGTCAAGCTTAGTGCATATGACACTAAGTATGAACCCAAGACTGCCATCAAGTCCCAAGCTTTAGCTAACTTTGTGGCTGATTTCAGTAGTGATCTACAAAGGGAAGCTGAATTAGAAGTTCAACAACTTGAGAAAACCAAGGATCCTTGGACACTCTTCACTGATGGAGCTTCAAATGTTAAAGGAACTTGACAAAGCACACTACTAAAATCGCCACAGGGGGACATTATACCCCAATCCATTGCATGTGAATTCCAAACCACTAATAATGAGGCTGAGTATGAGGCCTTGATAGCAGGTTTGCAATTAGATAAGAATATGAGGATCAGGTATCTTCAAGTATTCATAGATTCCCTATTAATTACTAATCATTATAATGGTTCTTACACTGTCAAAGGTGAAAAGCTAATCAAGTACTTAGAAATAGTCAGGAAACTGGCAGATTCTTTTGCTTTTTTCAGTCTATCACAGGTACCCAGGGAAGAAAATGTAGAAGCTGATGCTCTAGCTAATCTTGGATCATCACTGAAGATTCCAGAGGATGTGAAAATACTCATCATCCGTGTTTTAACTCCTGCAATTGAGGATCACGTAGCCATGAAGATAGTGGAAGATTCTGCAATCATCCCTAGTGATGATACACAATCTCATTCAGGATCATGGATCCTTCCAGTCATGAGATATATACAACATGGAGAGATTCCTACTGGAGAAAATCCTAGAGCTTTCAAAGTCAAGGTATCTCTATTTACAATACTAAATAACATGTTATATAACGATCTCTTGCAGGTCCATATCTAAGGTGCATTGAGGATCCAGAAATTCAAGAAGTCTTAAAGGATTTTCATGAAGGAGATTGTGGAAACCACACTGGGGGCAGAGTACTGTTCTCAAGGATCCTTATAACAGGATACTATTGGCCTGCTATGAAGAACGATGCTGTGGATTATGCCAAGAAATGTGATCCTTGTCAAAGACATAGCAATATCCTTCATCGATAAAGAATGGCTGGAGCATACAACAAGAATGTCAGGTCCCTACTAAATTGAAGCTGAAGCAGGAAAGGGGGCATATCGTTTGTTGACAATGGATGGTGACCTCTTACCAAGAGCTTGGAATGTTGTTCATCTCAAAAAGTACTTTATGTAAGAAGGATCAGGGATCCTCAGCGATGCCAGTATTCTGATTAAGGATCCGGGATCCTCAAAGGATGTATGATTCTACATTTGGTAACACGTTACTTTCATCTTCATTCATCTTATACTTATTACTTATCATAAGGCAAAGATGTTAAACATTTAACATCTATTTTCATAAAGTTTAAGCTTTTGCAGAGTTGTTATCATTTTACAGAAGATCAAAGTGGTTGGCCAACCCTCCAAAGTTTATTTGGGCTTGTCCCCAGTTATTTGGGCTTGTCCCCAGTTTTGGGCTTGTCCCCAGTTTGGGCCTGTCCCCAGTTTCGCCAGTAGCGCACGATGATCCTGGTACAGTTCATGGCAATGGGACCAGTACTCGCTTTAGGGGCTGACAATTTCATTGTACTGGCTGTATCCGGGATCCTACGTATAATGGTAGACGTACCATACATCCGTTCCTAAGGTTTCTAACGTTTTCACGTTAGCTAAGGTTTCGGCATTTTCATGTCGCTCATGTTTGGATAGTCGCCAGTGAGGGCCATACTCCAGTTTACACAAGTTATATGGGCTTGACCCTAGTTTACATCCGTTTATTTGGGCTTGTCCCCAGTTTGTTGGGCTTGTCCCCAGTTTGTTGGGCTTGTCCCCAGTTTGTTGGGCTTGTCCCCAGTTTATTTGGGCTTGTCCCCAGTTTGTTGGGCTTGTCCCCAGTTTATTTGGGCTTGTCCCCAGTTATTATGGGTTCATTCCCAATTATTTGGCTTGGTCCCAAGTTTGTTTTTCTTACAGGATCTTGGAGCTCTAAAGTATACAAGTTCTGACGATCAGGATCCTTGATCCTAGAAGCTTTACTTTTCATAGTTTGCTTATTCAGCAATAATTTACAAGGATATAGAATCCTAACTTGGATTCTCTGGTATGTTATATTCTAACTTTTTCTAAGCTGCAAGTTGTCTCTTATCCTTTTTGGTTAAGGATCATTGATCCACATTTATATGAACACTTCAAGTTTTCTGTTAAAAGTCTAACATTATCATCAGATTCCCAATAACTTTCCAATTGTTTGGCGATGATATCTTTGAAAATAGAAAGCATACATGAAAAATAAAGAGGGAAGAAACAACAGATGTAGCCGAAAATGTTTAATGTTATTACCCATTCATTATGTATCAAAATCATCTGGCCTGGATTTCACCAGCAAAACCGTGGACCATCCATCCAGGCCGGACATGGCTATCTAACAGGTAAAGTGTCTATGCAGAAATTAAATTGCAGGAAGGTTAATAGCGAACGGTGTAGAAGGATTCATTATCCACAAACAGAAGGATCTTCTTGTTTGCAAAGGCACTTGAGGAGTTATCTCTAACTCTATATTTTGCAATGATGATTATAGCAGGTCTTATCAGTGACGACAGGTAGTGTAACGACTAGTTACCAGCAGCAACGGCTAATCCGCTTCTAACGAAAATATGACAGCTGTGAATCCTTATCACAACTGCCATATTGGGGGCAATTGTTAGGGCATGAATTTTATGCTAAGGATCATCTATCCTGAGACTGGGCATGGATCACGGATCCTTAATGGATGATGCAGATAGTCTGAGGATCCAGAGTCTGAGGATCACGAGTCTGAGGATCACGAGTCTGAGGATCCAGGATCCTTAACAGAACTTATAATTTCTAACAATTGTCACGTTTTTAATATTTATATGCAGATAATGGACGTAGTGGACTCACTCTCAGCTGGAATTTAGGGGAATATTCCATCAAGATGCCCCACATGTGCTATTTTCACAACGGTTATGGAGTAGACATGATCTTCCTTGAAAATATGACTTTTTGTTAGCTTATTTAAGGGGTTATTGAGCTGATAGAACACAATTAATTTCGTCACAATACCTCTGCAATTCCCTCTCAAACACACACACACTAGAATTCCTTGTAACAAGCTCAATAACTTCCAAAGTTGTAATCTTTTTATGCAATATAGTTGGTGATCGATAGTTTCCATCACCCGAGGTTTTTTATGCCGGAGATCTTCTAAAGATCAAGGGTTTTTTCCTCGTATAAATCTCGGTGTTCATCATTGATTTCATATACTTGTCGTTCATACAATTAACCAAGCATCATACCTCACAAAATCAGATTTGGTTGCATTATCCTTGTGTGATTTTTGACCAAAACAGTTAGTCAGTTGGAGATAAGATCAAAAATATAACTCGTTAAAATTACACTTTACTCCTTATATTTTTGGGGCAATTGTTAGGGGAGGATTTTCTAATCCTAAGGATCATGGATCCTCAAGTACTGCCAGGATCACGGATCCTCAATTCTGTTTGAATTAAGGATCCTCAGAAGGTGTTGCAGGATCAGGATTCAGGATCCTCATGGTTATCCTTACACTAATGATTGTCTTTGCTACGTTTGAGTTTATTTTGCAGGAGTATACGCCTTAGACTTGGTCTTGCCGATATTCTTGGAGAATATGCTCTTAATATTCCGCACGTGCATGGCTTAGTGAACGTTATGGAGATCGTGGGAAGCTAGCATAAATTGCGGATAGTTAGTTGTTTTAGTTATTTCTAATTTTAAAAGGTGATAACAAGCTTGAGTTAGAACACTTAGCTAATTTAGCAAACACACACTCTCGTAACATCTCTCAACAGTTTACTTGGCGATTTGATACATTTTTGCACTTTTGCACACTAGTGATCCTTGTAACAAACTTGTTATCATCCCGAGTTGTAACAATCATTTGTTTAATTGTAGTTGGTGATCGGTAGTTTCCATCACCCGAGGTTTTTTATGCCGGAGATCAACTCTTGATCAAGGGCTTTTTCCTCGCATAAATCCTTGTGTCACTTGTTCATAACATTTGCAAGTTATTCATACATTTGTTCAAGCAACATTCCTCACAACAAAGATTTGGTTGTATTATCCTAGCCTGATTTTTGACCAAAACAGTCAGCGGACCACATCTGCAAATATTTGTAGCTGAAGAGGTGAACCAAACATCTGCAGTCTGCAAGAAGAAGACTGTTTATTTTTTTTAACTTCTGCAACAAACCACCAAATTTCTGAAATTTAACACCAAAAATATAAATTACATATACCCCCTTCTTTAAAAATTAAAATATCAAATATACCCATTATACATAATAACATTTAGGGTAGCTTCTTGGCTACAGTAGCCAAAGAAGCCCCCGTATTCAAATTAATTACATAATTGCCACAGTTCAGGTTTTACCAGCTTCTTGGCACACACATGTCACCCACCCGCTTCTACCACCGATAACCACCGACTTGCCCTAAATCCACGTCAGGCAACAAAACATTTCCAATATATTTATACTCAGACAAACATGGAAATCAACAATAGAGAGAGGAAGAAGACAACAACATAGAGAGATAGAGAGAAAGAGAGACAACGGTGGTTGCTGTTTCCGACGCCACCTCCTACCGGCAACGGAATCAGCTGATGGCGGCGAGTTTAGGTTTTCCGTTGGCCCTTTCTGATTATGGTTGAAGGAGTGAACCTTCGCTGGGTATTCTTCTACTCCGCTCGCAGAAAGCAGCCAGGAGGTATGGCTTTATGATTTCCCCGCTGTTAGGGGAGGATTTTTTAACAATTAGTGATCCTTACACGTTATCCTAATTAGTGATCCTTACTTCTGTGACAGGTGGTGATCCTCAGAAGAGCTTCAGGATCAGGATCATGGATCACTTTAAGGATCCTCGTACTAACGATTGTTTACTTATGTTTTGTACTATCTCGCAGGTATAACAAGCTTGACCAAGTCTAGGCGACATTCCTGGAGAATATTCCTAAACTATTCTGCACGTGCTTGACCAAAAATAGACGTTGTGGAGAACGTGGAGGCTTGGCACGAAAGTCGGATAGTTAGTTTAGGTGGTTATTTCTATTTTAAAAAGGGAGTAACGAGCTAGTAAAAAACACTTAGTCATTTTCTCAGTTACACACACTCGTACAAACGCTCATACAAGCTCTCATTCAAACACTTAGCAATTTCATACACTTTTTACACATTCCACCGTAGTGATCCTTGTACCTAGCTCGTTACTATCCGAAGTTGTAAACATTCATTCATTTATTTGAGCTTGGTGATCGGTAGTTTCCATCACCCGGGGTTTTTTGTGCCGGAGATCAACTCTTGATCAAGGGCTTTTTCCCCGTATAAACCCTTGTGTTGTTTGTGCAATTTTACATTAAAGTGATCCTCATCATTGTTACACATTTTAAGCATCATACCCCGTAATCTAGAGTTTGGTTGCAATATCCTCATCTGATTTTTTGACCAAAACAGTTTGGCGCCCACCGTGAGGCAATTGGTGCTTTGTCCTTAGAAGAATACGCATTTCTGTGCTCATTCCGGTTCACTACAACTAAGTAAATGGCTTCCTCGGCGAAGAATACTTCAAATTTGATGCCCTCATTCACTTCTTCACAAGGCGTCCCTCCTTTGCCTCCACCACCTTCTGGATCCCAGAAGAATACTGAGAATGCCGCGAAGAAACCAACTCCCATTTTCTCAAAACCACCTACTTCTTCTGTTTCAACTAATCCTACTACTAATGATCTCTATGCCTTGATTTTGCAGATGAGGAATCATGCACAAGAGCAGGATAAGACCAACGAAAGGATCCTCCGGGAGATTGACGAAATCAAGAAACAGAAGAAAACGGCAGAGGATTGTTCCCCACTGATGCCCAGATCTTTGAATTTTGATACTCCGGTGATTACTTCTCAGCCATCAGTGGTTCCAGACATTCAATATGTGGGTGGACCAAAAGGAGTGCACTACGGAACAACAACAAGGACCCAGGCATCAGGTTCATATTTCCAGCCAGCGGGATCCTATCCTCAGCATATGGGATCCCTTACGAGTTCAGGAGGATATTCAGGAATGCAGCAGTTTCAAGGATCCTCTTTTGTTCCAGGATCATCCCAGGTTCAAGGATCCTCCTTCGTTCCAGGATCATCCCAGGTTCAAGGATCCTCCTTTGTTCCAGGATCATCCCAGGTTCAAGGATCCTCTTTTGTTCCAGGATCGTCCCAGTTTCAGGGATCCTTCCAGATGCCAGGATCCTTGAGGAGTTTGCAAACAGGAAGTTCAGATGTCCATCAGGGAGATTTTATTCCAATGCAGACCAATGCCTCTACTGGTC